>JAWWNH010000210.1:0-1220000 GCA_034641385.1 Darevskia mixta
TTTCCCTTGATCTAGATGCGATACTCCTATTGATGCAGCCAGAATTGCATTGGCTTTTTTAGCTGCTGCATAGAGAAGAGCCCTTGCGGCTAGAAGATTCCAACACTGAGCCTTCAGGGTGAAGAAACTACCTTGGGTGAGGATGCTCGCTGACGCAGGGGGTCTCTCTGCAATGGTGTTTCTGGAGGCTGGCTGGCTCCTGCCTGGCATCCGCTTCAGAGAACCCAGCAACCTTTGAATCTGTGAAGGGGGCGACATTGACGCAGTGCCCCCCCTGGGCCGGGAAGCTTGGCTCAGATTCTGAAGGCAGTGCCGAGAGTGAGCAAGGTAGAACTGCAACGGAAAATTGCAGCACAGAGCCAGACATCTTTCTGTAGGCTCCGTTCCATTTCCCCACCCCTCTCTCTGCACCTGCGAGGGTCAGGCCATGGGACGTGCCTTCTTTTGCACTTCTGCAAACCTTTGGGTTTCCCTGAATTGCTGGGGGTTGGGCTAGATGACCCTTGGTGTCCCTTCCAACCCTACAATTCTGTGGTTCTACGATTGCCCCCAGGTTAGTGAGTGCTGCCGTTTTGTGCCCAAAAGCAGCACGTGGAACATCCCAGGTTTGAGCCTCAGCATTTCCAGGTCAGTCCGAAATCCATCCTGAAACCCCCGAGAACTGCTGCCAGTCACTGAGCTAAATGCTAGCAACGCGCTGAATCCGGATGAGGCAGTATTGGGGAAATATTTGGGTGCAATGCTCAGTACCCTGTGCATTCAGCCAGTGAAGCCCAGACTCCATTTATTTGTCAAACAGGATGTTTCTTTAGCATTGCAATCATACTGTCATTTGGATGCAGAAGGTCTCAGGTTCAATCTCCAGCCTTTCCACCCTAGAACGCTGCTGCCAGCCAGTGTAGGCAATACTGGGCTGGATGGGCCAGTGGGTATTCCCACCGATATCCCCCTCCCCACCTGCATGACATTGCACCCTGCAGGCGATGGTGAGATTTGGCCGCCTGAGTCCTGGGGTGCTCTCCAAGCAAGAGGGGGAGGGAAGGGGTTTTCCCAAGCAGGAACCGGCCGAGCATTGCCATAAAAGGTCCTGGTAGAGGCGAAGGGGCGGAGACAAGGGTGGCAGTGGGCGGGGCCTGGAGGGGAGTTCCTAAAATAGGCAGGCCTTCGAAGGAGCAAAGGGGGAGGAGCCTCTTGGAGGGAAGAGAGAGTGGCAGAGAGGGAGGGACCTCCTTCCAGGACCACTAAAGCAGCGTTCTCCAACCCGGCGCCCCCGGGATATTTTGGACTATGGTTTCCACTTTCAACTTTTATCACCGACCACAGTGTGTTTCGCAAACCTCCACAACGTGCGATTCTCCTTCTGCCTGACCCAGACATGTTTCCTTTCCCCAAACCGATTCTTTTTTGTTGTTTTGATCTGATGTAAATCCCACGGCTCCCTATTTATTTCCTAACACCGAGGGTCAAGAAGATGATGTCAACAACCTCTGAACGCTGCACAGGTTACAGTTATGGTTTTATATTTTTCTTGGCTTGGACGTCTAATTGGCTTCCCACTCCGGGATTCTCAAAAAGTAAATAACACATGCATATGTTGAAATGCATAGGGTTGTTTTTTTGTTTTGTTTTTTAAACAAGCCCTTTTGCATAAATCCCGAACTCTGCGTACGAAGAGGCCAGCGCACTCCTTGGAAAGCTCTCTGCATACGCTCAGAGGCACGTTAAAATGTCTTGCTTCACACCATCCAGGGCTGGCTCCGTTGCAGTGATCAAACCTTGAAGCAAAGGGTCTTTGCAGCAGCTCCCCCCCCCTCCCTCCATTTCTCCTCCCATGGAGAGCAAGCCCCCTTTGGGGGAAGGGGGAGGATCGGGGCTGGGGGGCTGCCCCCTCGCTCCTTTGTGTAGCCCTCAGCGAGCTCCGACTGGTAAACAAAAGGTGCTTTTGTGGGGCGTTTTACGGCCCAGCTGGTGACATTTTACCACCTCTTTTCACCCCAGATTCAAAGGACACAGATGCACTTTAAAGCTGGAGGAGGTTTGGGGGGGCGAGCAAAGCCCAGGAATGCCCAGGGGTCTTTGTTGGCTGCCGTAAATCTAGCCCCTTTGCCCTGCTGGTCCCCTTCCTTGTGCACCTCTGGGGTATCTTGGTGCCTGCCTGCCCCTCCTCCTCCATATCCAACCCCCTCCCCAGATGCCTCTTTCCAGATTATTGGTTTCTTCGGCTGCCAACCAGATGTTACAACAAAGCTGCTTCTCTTATTTATGTTTGACATTCACCCGCCACCCTTCCTCCAAGGATCTGGTCGTCTTTCACATTCAGAACAACGTCCAGGTTTTCGGGGTGTCCTGGATTTTTACTTTTTGAAATATGGAAAACCCTAGGTTCGCATAAGAAAGGGTGCCTTTGCCCAAGGTCACCCAGTGGGCTTCATTTTTCCACATTGGGGATCTGGAAGATCCGCCTCTCCAGTACAAATCCAACACATCTGTCTGAGGGCCCCAGTCCTGCCACTCACCACCTGGCCCAGGGCGGGGCCTGATGGGCTCTATAAAGGACTGCTGTCATTTTTTACCTATTAAAGGTAGATAGCCGTGTTGGTCTGTCATAGTCAAAACAAAATAAAATAAAAAAATTCCTTCCAGTAGCACCTTAGAGACCAACTAAGTTTGTTCTTGGTATGAGCTTTTGTGTGCATGCACACTTCTTCAGATACCATTTTAAACTGTGATATCAATGCTGTATTCTTAGTTTTAGATTTTGAATTATGTGGAAATTGTTTTCCATTTGGTTGTGTATTTTTTGATGTGGTTTATTTCTTGTTTATGACTTTTGTAATTATGTAAATCTTGTCATGTTGTAAGGGACCCAGGTGGTGCTGTGGGTTAAACCACAGAGCCTAGGGCTTGCTGATCAGAAGGTCGGCGGTTCGAATCCCTGCAACGGGGTGAGCTCCGGTTGCTCGGTCCCTGCTCCTGCCCACCTAGCAGTTCGAAAGCACGTCAAAGTGCAAGTAGATAAATAGGTATCTATCTGGCGGGAAGGTAAACGGCGTTTCCGTGCGCTGCTCTGGTTCGCCAGAAGCGGCTTAGTCATGCTGGCCACATGACCCGGAAGCTGTACGCCGGCTCTCGGCCAATAAAGTGAGATGAGCGCCGCAACCCCAGAGTCGGACAGGACTGGACCTAATGGTCAGGGGTCCCTTTACCTTTACCTGTCATGTTGTAAGCCGCCTTGAGCATTGTTTTTAACTGTGGAAAGGCGGCATACAAATAAAAAATGAAATGAAATGTTCAAAAGCAGTGTAGTCATGCATCCTTAAAAGACCACTTCTGGCCACTTTGCACATGCTCAGATCATTGCTTCTTGGCGCCTGTCTAAATGGCACTCGGGACGAACGAACCCCTTGGGACGGGCACCCTCTGCATATGCTCAGAAGCACCAAGGTGCCGTGTTTTGTAAAACAAAAAGTTGGCAGCTCTGCGGGGTTCTTCCTGCTCATAAAGAAACATGTAGCATTTACTCATGCGTTGTGGGAGGTCCGGCTGTCATTCCCCAAAGAAGCACATCTATTGTGTGGGCACCGCTGTGTTCCATCTCTGCACCCCCACTCCCAGACATGGGCAATGAGATGGATGGAGCAACCTATTGGTTAGCGCTTGTGACGTCTTTCATGATAAACCAACCCCTCAATGCCTGTTGTTGTTTTTTAATATACTTTTGATTTTTTTTAAGTTTATAAATATATTTTTTTAAAAATCATTTACCACTCCAGCACAGACGCTAGCTAGAATATTACTCACTTTAAAGAAGACTTGAAAGCTCCCAGCTGGGCACTGGCTGCTTTCCTGCAGGATCTCCCATATGTCTGTAAACACACATTGGTCCCCAAGCCAAACAATGACTCACGGCGACATTCGAACCCAGCTCTCCCGGATGGATCAAAGCCTATCCTTTTATCCAGTAGATCAAAAGCTGGTCACATCCCATCTACAGCGCGCTACGGAGGCAAATGATTCATCTCTCTTCCCCGGAGACCTGGGCGTGATGGCACTGGGCGCCCCCTGGTGGCCATCGGTGGTGGTGCCCATCTGTTGTAGCATCCTGCTCTTGCCGAAGGCTTGCGCCGTTGGCTTGAGATGAATGGAACGTGAGCGCCATCTGCTGGTCAATGTGGAAATCACACGGGCTGCCTTTCCCCAGCTCTCGCGCAACCAATGGGGTTTGGTGTTTGTTTGTTTTGGCAAGGAGAAATGAGCTTTTCGTGTCGTTTTGGTGCCTCTGAATGGGAAGAGAGAGCGATTCCTAATCCCCACTCTGGGAACTGTTGCTCTGTGAGGGGAATAGGGGGTCTCTGAACTCTTAGCACCCTTAGCAAACTAGAGTTCCCGGGGAGTGGGGGGATGCTGTGACTGTTCAAAGGAGCATGAGGTTGCTTGAAATGTATAGCGCACCCCTGTCTGGCTACGATCCAAAGCACACTTCCTCGAGAGGCAGTGTGGCGCAGTGGTTAGAGTGTCGGACTAGGGCCTGGGTTCAAATCCCCACTCAGCTGCATGAAACTCACTGGGTGACCTTGGGCGGGGAGCAGTCGCTACCACTCAGCCTAGCCTACCTTGCAGGGTTCGTGTGGAGAGGGAGAGTCATGTAAGTCGTCTCAAGCTCCTTGGAGAAAGAGGTGGAATAGAAATGAACCCCAAAAATTGGGATCCCCTCCAGACAGATGCCAACGTTTTGCACACACACACACACACACCTGGCTAAGCTGAGCAATTGATACTCAAACCAGGGGACCCAGGTATCCCCCCTCAAACCCAACATTGACCAAATTCCAGGGTTCGTATTTAATAAAGCTGATCTTAGTGCTTAAACTAACTCATAGACAAGCAGTGAAAGGAATCAAACCAAACTGAAGGAGTCCTAATGGTTCAGCCCAGGGGCGTAGGAAGTGGGAGGCGGGGGGTGCAGGGGGGGCGGGACGCCCCAGGTTCCATCATGGAGGGGGTGACAAATTATCAAGGAACAATTACTGCCCTACTAGGGTGGTTCATAAAAAAGTGGGTTTTTTGTTTGTTTGTTTTTAAATGCCTGCTCCAAAGGTCTTATCTTACTACACTAGGGATTATATAGCTATATATGAAATTTCATGCATATCAGTTAATATCTTGACCCTCCTCCACGAAAATAGCTGTTTACTTGGCTGTTTTCCTATGTCGTGAAGGCTGAAATTTCAATTCAGTGGAGCACTTACTGTTCCCAACCCTAACCCTGCGGAAAGCCATCTCATTAGACTTTAATTTGTTTTTGACATGTTTTTAGGAGGTAATTTAATTATTGTTTGATTTTATACCAATGTTATGTATCTGATGATAGCCGCCCTGAGCATGACTTTGGCTGGGGAGGGCAGGATATAAATAAAAGTTTTTTTTTATTATTATTACTTATTATTATTCCTTTGTAAGAAAATATGAAATAACGTAAAACCATTTTTGCAGGCAAAATAATAATAATAAAAAAAAATCAATGTGTGTGGGGGGGTGACAATAAATTTTCCGCACCGGGTACCACCTGACCTTCCTACGCCTCTGGTTCAGACTAAATGCTGATCACCCGTCACCATGTCTTATTTCCCCCATTTCACAGATCAGGGATCCCAGACTGAGGGAGACTCGCCGGAGGCCCAACTCTGCAAGCTGACTGATGCACTTCTTCCACCAAACAGCAAATCCACTGTGGGTGCATTTGCTCAAGTGAATTGAAGCCAACTTCACTATCACAACTGCCTATGAAAACCCTTAAAATGGGTGCTGTCAGCTGGTTGCCTGGGCCCTCTCTGTTTGTGTGTGTTTTGGAAAGTGAACATATAGAGGAGGGAGAAAGGTTGTTTTCTGCTGCTCCTGAGAAGCGGACACGGAGCAATGGATTCAAACTACAAGAAAGAAGATTCCACCTAAACATTAGGAAGAATTTCTTGACAGTAAGAGCTGTTCGACAATGGAATTTGCTGCCAAGGAGTGTGGTGGAGTCTCCTTCTTTGGAGGTCTTTAAGCAGAGGCTTGACAGTCACCTGTCAGGAATGCTTTGATGGTGTTTCCTGCTTGGCAGGGGGTTGGACTGGATGGCCCTTGGGGTCTCTTCCAACTCTAGGATTCTATGATCTCTAGCTAAGGGGGGCATTGCCAAAAAAGGAATAAAAGCATAATTGGGGCGGGGGGGGGGGTAGATTTAAAATTGCGCACAAATTTTTGAACAGGTTACGTACATATCTATGTAAAAGTTGGGGATCATATACACTGATTCAGAAATAATAGTTATAATTCAAATAGATGGGACACAATTGTGGTGAAGGCACAAATGTAGCTAGTTTGGCTGGCTAGGAGCTGCCTGTTGACGGCCACTAACTGTTCAGGGCAACCGGTCAGCCAAGATCAGAGTTTTCTGGTTGATATTTAAAGTTTAGTCAGTGGAGCGTGAAACTCAGGGTCGTGGGTTCGAGCCCCACCTTGGGCAAAAGATTCCTGCATTGCAGGGGGTTGGACTAGATGACCCTTGGGGTCCCTTCCAACTTGACAATTCTATGATCCTAAGTAACCAAACCACCTGGTTTAGACTGATCGTTCCTACAGACAACAGATCACCCCTTGGGTGGGTTCCAGATTACCTGTTTGTGGAACATTGGTCCTGCTTAGTTTTCTGGTTAGATAACGTTGCATCAAAGCAAAAGTCAAATGAATTAATATGTTATCCAAGCTTTCCAGCATGCTGACTCTTCATTTGCTCGCTTTCGTACGATGCTGAGTTTCATTTATGATATCTAAAGCCCGATTCCAGCAATTCCCTGTTTTTTCCTCTGCTTTTCAGACCTATCCTGCCAAGACTCTCATGACTACTGATGGAGCAATGCTCTCAGTATCAGATAGGTGCAGGTGGATAAGCAGAGGAGGGCAACCAAGCTGATGAAGGGTCTGGAAACCAAGCCTGATGAGGAACGGTTGAAGGAGCTGGAGATGTTTAGCCTGGAAAAGAGGAGACTGAGAGGAGATAGGATAGCCATCTTCAAATATCTCAAGGGCTGTCCCATGGAGGACGGAGGAAGCTTGTTTCCTCCTGCTCTGGAGGGTAGGACTCGAACCTGTGGCTTCAAGTTACAAGAAAGGAGATTCTGACTAGACATTAGGAAGACCTTTCTGGCGATAAGAGCTGTTTGACAGAGGAACGGTCTCCCTCGGGAGGTGGTGGACTCTCCTTCACCGGAGGTTTCTGGCCATGTGGATGGCCATGTGTCAGAGATTTTTTAGCTGTGACTGCATTGCAGGGGGTTGGACTAGATGACCGTCGGACCCCCTTCCAATTCTATAATTCTGGGAAGCAGAAGAATGGGCTACTGTCATTCTCTGCCCTAGGCAGCATGTCGCCAAGTGTCCTACTCTAGGGAGCACCGTCCTCTGTTTCAAGGTGTCCTCGATTAGATGGGGTTGCGTGGCCCCAATTCAGCTTAAATTAAAAAAAAATTATTGTCATTAAGGAGTCCTAAGAAGGGAGATCATGAAATAGACCTAGCAGTCACACAAGCACCTGGTCTTCCCCACAATGCCTTGCGTTGAGAGTCGGAAGGGCCAGGTTGAGGGGCCTGGAGGGCCACATTTGCCTCTTGGGGCCCGGATACCCCACATTCTCCTTGCAAGTAAACTGTCAGGACTGCCTGCTGCCAGTGGGTGGGGCTGCAGTCTGCGATGGGCGAATCCAGCGCCCAGTGCCTGCACCCACTTTTGGCGCTGGATTCGGCCATCGCAGGCTGCAGCCCCCCCCCCACTTCTGCCTTCGTGACACCCCAATTGGAGAACAGCCTTTCCCAAAGGTGTCATGGGCTTTGAACAAAATAAAAAATAAAAAAATTCCTTCCAGTAGCACCTTAGAGACCAACTAAGTTAGATTCCACCTAAACCTTAGGAAGAACTTCCTGACAGTAAGAGCTGTTCGACAGTGGAATTTGCTGCCAAGGAGAGTGGTGGAGTCTCCTTCTTTGGAGGTCTTTAAGCAGAGGCTTGACAGCCATCTGACAAGAATGCTTTGATGGTGTTCCTGCTTGGCAGGGGGTTGGACTGGATGGCCCTTGGGGTCTCTTCCAACTCTACGATTCTATGATTCTAAGTTTGTTCTTGGTATGAGCTTTCGTGTGCATGCACACTTCTTCAGAAGACGCTCGAACTCAGGACGAAAGGGAGAAACATGCCAAGAGGAAGGCAGGTTTAGCAAACCCTCACCGTGATCAACTCCCTCCTGGAAAGCAATGTCCCCACTGTGGAAGGATGTGTGGATCCAGAATTGGCTTCCACGGTCACTTACGGACTCACTGCTAAAACCCTGTTTTGGAAGATCTGACTTGGCTACAAGTGATCCCCAAAGAAGAAGAAGATATTCTGCAAAGGACCAGAGGTTTAGGACTAGAAATTCCTTTCTCCTTGAAGGGCTCTCTTTCCAGGTGGGTGTGACTCATCTGCCCCCTCTACAGCACGGGCAGAACTCTTGGTCTCGTGCACTCAATCCTCCAGAGCCTGTTTTGGCATGCAGGGGAAGAGAAGCCCCTAACTTAGGTTTGAGACCCATAGGCTTCTCTCACCTGGTTTAGCTGGCCAGTCAAAGCTGGGGATGTAGCTGCTGTCTCATGCTGACAGTTTCTGGGAGCCACAGGTGAGAGCTGAGTGCAGGGCATAACTGTCAACTTCCGGATTTGAAAATAAGGGATTTCCCCAAACTTTTGGATTTGAAAATAAGGGATGCTGCCAGGGCGGTGCAATGGCACCAAGTAGCCTCGCCACCCTGCGCTCCAGAGGCTGTGCACGAACGGGTGAGCGAAAGAGCGAGCGCATAGACGGCAGGCAGGCTGTCTGTCTGTCTGGTTGGGCGTGAGGGTCTGGCTGCACAAGGCATGCAAGCTCCGCCCCCAGTCGGTCTCAGACTCCTTATTGGCAGCCGAGCAACGCAGCTGAGGAGCCTCCCTGGCCGGCAGGGAGGGAGAGGAGCTGCTTCCTTTGAAATCCGGGAAATTTAAGGGATATCAACAATCCGGGATAGCAGTGGGAAACGGCATTGGAATAAGGGAGTTTCCCGCCAAAAAAAAGGGAGGGTTGACAGCTATGGTGCAGGGTGGGGACGAAGGGAGGACAAACTCCCCCAGAAGCAGCATGATGTGTCCCCCAACAGAGGTCCTCCCCAAACACCCCATTGTTGTTGTTCAGTCGCTCAGTCATGTCCGACTCTTCGTGACCCCATGGACCAGAGCACGCCAGGCACGCCTATCCTTCACTGCCTCTCGCAGTTTGGCCAAACTCATGTTAGTAGCTTCGAGAACACTGTCCAACCATCTCATCCTCTGTCGTCCCCTTCTCCTTGTGCCCTCAATCCTTCCCAACATCAGGGTCTTTTCTAGGGAGTCTTCTCTTCTCATGAGGTGGCCAAAGTACTGGAGCCTTAACCTCAGGATCTGTCCTTCTAGTGAGCACGCAGGGCTGATTTCTTTAAGAATGGATAGGTTTGATCTTCTTGCAGTCCATGGGACTCTCAAGAGTCTCCTCCAGCACCATAATTCAAAACACCCCATGCAGAGGTCTAGATCTTACTCTGATCACTGGGTTCATAAGCAACTGCAGCCTTCAGAGAAATGATCATGGCACCCACACGGGGAGCGAAAAAGGCTTTCGCTTTGTATCTAAGCCCCTGCAAAAGCTCAATGGGCTGCAGAGGTTCCACTCCCAGGCTGCCACCTGTTTTCACCAGTTTGCATGCAAGCTCCATCTACACATTTGCAAAACAGGAACCTGATTCCCTCTCCTCTCCCGGCTGATTTAAACCAGCCTTGATGTCATTCCTCGTTCGCAGCTCAGCCTTTAAAACCCAGGAGGAGGCAGAGGCGGCAGAGCCCCCCTCCCCTCTCGGCTTTGCTGGAGGCTCTCTGAAAGGACGGCAGGCGCAGCCAATGAAAAGACCAGCTGCGTGAGCATGATGTCACCAGGACAGGCTCCCATTGGGCAAGGTCAGGCTACTTAACCTAGCAACAGCCGCCAAGGCCGCCTCGCCCCCCATTAACCCCCTGCAAGCCAGCTCTGTCCCCCCCCCCCACCGCAAAGCTGTTAATCACTTTTGTAGGGACCTGTGCAGCCGCAGAGGGCGCTTCGGTCTCCCTGCTCACAAAGGAGGGAGCTGGCAGGTGAACAGGAGGCCTGTCAGCCGTGGAAACCGCAGCCCTTTTGTTGCCCGGCCTCAGTTCCCCCTGCGCCGGCTGCCCCCGGCAGTTGCTGGAGCCTTGCCCCCCTCGGGCGCGCACAGATGGCACCATTGTTGCCCGAACAAAGCCGGAGGGGAGCGCCGTGCCATGGGTTGGCAGGACTGTGGAGGCCCGCAGCTGGCGGGCAAGCGCCAGGCCTGGCTCAGCTCAAGCTGTCGCGGTGGAAGCTCGCCAGCGAGTGGCAATAAATAACAAGGGGCAGCGACACACGAGGACCCCCTCTGCGCCGTCCCATCCTGGCAAAGCCCCCACTGTGCCAGCCCTGCAATGCCAAGTTGCCAACCGGGGCTTGGTCCCAGTTTGCAGGCCGAGCACAACAAACCATGGTTTCCCGGGTCGGCTGTAGCAGCAAGCCACGGTTTACCTCTGCATGGAAAAGTTGGGCTATTGCTGCGCTTGAAGAGGGTGAGGGGGACCTTGAAGCACATTTTGCCACCTGAGGCGAAGGGCAAGATGGCTCCGCCCCTCTCTCCGTGTGCAAAGCGTACTGAGTCCGGCTGTTGGGTCTGGCAACGGGGCAGCGTCCTCTGCTGTGCCAGAGAGCGGCAGGTCAGGTCAGAGGGTACAGGCCAGGCCCTGTCCCTCAGCTCCTGTCGCCTAAGGTGCTCACCTCACTCTGCCTCCTGGTAGGGCAGAGGACTCGAACCCATGGCTTCAAGTTACAAGAAAGGGGAGATTCCGACTAAACATTTGGAAAAACTTTCTGAGGGTAATTGCTGTTTGATAGTGGACTGTGCTTCATTGGAGATTTCTGAACAGAGGTTCACTTGTCTGGGATGTATTTAGCTGTGATTCCTGCACTGCAGGGGGTTGGACTAGATGACCCTTGGGGGTCCCTTCCATCCCTACAATTCTACAATTCTGTGGTTCTACCAATAATGTTTGCAGCGGCAAAAGTTGCAGGGTAGATCTACTGCTGCACTTCTGATCAGTGCGCGCGCGCACACACACACACCGGTAGCTTCCTCCTGAAATCCTGTATACAACACAAATGTCTCGGTTTGTTTCTGGTACTGCTTTTGTTGCTCTGTAATGCAAAATTTCCCCTCCAGGAAACAATCCTGCGGAAGCGTTACGGAACTGATATAGCCAAATGATGCGCGGACGGTTCAGTTTCAATCCTGCGCTCAGGATGCAATCTTAAACCCACGCAGCGCTAAATCCAGCAGCAAACTGCCCCAGTGATTCCGCTTGCAATTGAGGTTTTGCGAGACGAAACGATTACGCTCTTTGTGGGGTGAGTTGGGGAAACTGCCTCTCCCCTCTGCAGGGTCCAGGAGGGGGTTTCTGGCTCCCGGCTGGCCAAGCGTAATCCCAGGAAATTTGGTGCTGGGGGGGGGGGAGGCGGCTGGGCCTCACCAACCTTTGCAGGCAGGCCCTGACCCACCTCCTTTCCTCCGGGGTCTGGCAAAGCAAACAAACAAAGAAGGAACCCAAAGACCGCAAATAACTTTTCTGTTCGGGCTTTTCTTTTCGGGCTCCGGAGGTTGCCTTGGGGATGGCAGCTTGGCTTTTGATGTCATCCCGGATCGGTTGCCACGGTGACCGGGTCTCTCTGCGGTCACCATTGCCATGGCGACAGACTGGCTTGAGTGATGGAGAATGGGGCTTAAGCCAGAGGGATGGCCCTCCTTCCGCTGGGATTGGCGACGGCAAACTTGCAGGCCGCAGAAATCCCGCTGCCCCAAGGCCCAGACCCATGGACCAAAATACCTAGGGAAAGACACGCCCCCCCAACTTACATAATTTTTTATTGATTTTCACAGTTTTTACAAATTTACTTATATGTCAATATATGTTTTTTTGTAAATTTTTGACATCCCACCCTTACTTCCGTGATGTTTTTATTCCCACCTTATGTTGTTGTTGTTGTTGTTGTTGTTGTCCAGTCGTTCAGTCGTGTCCGACTCTTCGTGACCCCATGGACCAGAGCACGCCAGGCACGCCTATCCTTCACTGCCTCTCGCATTTTGGCCAAACTCATGTTAGTAGCTTCGAGAACACTGTCCAACCATCTCATCCTCTATCGTCCCCTTCTCCTTCTGCCCTCCATCTTTCCCAACATCAGGGTCTTTTCTAGGGAGTCTTCTCTTCTCATGAGGTGGCCAAAGTACTGGAGCCTCAACTTCAGGATCTGTCCTTCTAGTGAGCACTCAGGGCTGATTTCTTTAAGAATGGATAGGTTTGATCTTCTTGCAGTCCATGGGACTCTCAAGAGTCTCCTCCAGCACCATAATTCAAAAGCATCAATTCTTCGGCGATCAGCCTTCTTTATGGTCCATCTCTCACTTCCGTACATTACTACTGGGAAAACCATAGCTTTAACTATACGGACCTTTGTTGGCAAGGTGATGTCTTTGCTTTTTAAGATGCTGTCTAGGTTTGTCATTGCTTTTCTCCTAAGAAGCAGGCGTCTTCTAATTTCGTGACTGCTGTCACCATCTGAAGTGATTATGAAACCCAAGAAAGTGAAATCTTTCACTGCCTCAATTTCTTTCCCTTCTTTTTGCCAGGAGGTGATGGGACCAGTGGCCATGATCTTAGTTTTTTTGATGTTGAGCTTCAGACCATATTTTGCGCTCTCCTCTTTCACCCTCAGTAAAAGGTTCTTTTAATTCCTCCTCACTTTCTGCCATCAAGGTTGTGTCATCAGCATATCTGAGGTTGTAGATATCCTACCTTATACATACTGCTTTATATAACATACTTTCATCTAATACAATTATCCTCCATTTCACTTGTCATTGTTTTCATTCCGCTGCTCATAATTCGAACCCTGTCCGCGTTTTCATTTGGCTATAACAGTTTTTCAAATAGTCCGAAAAGGGTCTCCACTCTTTCATGAACAGTTCGTCTCTTTCATCTCTTTATTTTTGCTGTCAATTTCGCCATTTCCAAATAGCCCGTTATCTTTTAAAGCCATTCCTCTGTGGCAGGAACTTCTCCTTCTTCCCATTTCTAAACGTACAGGATTCCAGCTGCTGTTGCCGCATCCAAAGGGCCCAATTTTTATCCTCGGCATCTTCAGGTAGGCCTGAGAAAGACGGCCTGGGGAGCAGCTGCCAGTCAGAGCCCAGACTAGGCTTGGAGAAACTTTTTCCAATCTTGTTTCTGTGCTTTCCATTTGTATTACGCATTTTGTGTTTTTAGCTTGTTATGTTGTGAATAGCCCTGAAATGGAGTGTGGTATACCAATTCAATAATAATAAAATTAAACAAATAGAACTCTGAGGGCCGCATTCCTTTCCGGACAAGCTTCTGAGGGCCACATGCAAAACGAGGCAGAGCAACGGATGCTAATTTTACCTTTTGTGCAGCAGACCAATTTCTACAGACGCTACAAAAGCACCTAGCTAAACCATACCTTCCAACTTCTTCCAAAGAAAAACGGGGGTGCACGTCTTCTGGGATGCACCCTCTTCATCCCCACCCCACCCCACAATTCATATTCATATATATGTGTCTCTAACTCTTCTCACCGGCTCATATAAATAGCTGAGTCTGGTGAGCACTTAATGTTCCCAACCCTTATAGTTATAAATTGTGGGTTGCCATCTGATTTATTCTGATTTTATTCTGATTTTAATCTGTATTTCAGTCGATTGCTGGATTTTATGTTTTAATGTATTATATATTTTGATGCTAGCCGCCCTGAGCCCGGTTCGGCCAAGGAAGGGTGGGATATAAATAAAAAAGTTGTTGTTGTTGTTGTTTATCTATTCTTTATTAAAACTAAACGGAATTATAAGACAACAGAGGAAGAAAAGGAAGAGAAAAAAGCAAACTTATAAATTTACCAGATTACTATACTTCTCCTAAACATTACCTGATACAGTGTTTATACACACGATTTCCAAATATCGTTGACTTTGCCCATGGCGAGTCTGCGTTCGATGGGCCACTTGCTCAAATGTTGAGGGTTCATACATCTCTCTATTATTCTGTCGATTAGCCCAGTTTATGGGGCTGCTTTTCAGTTTTCTTGAAAGCAGACTTGGAGAAATGGATCTAGGCAGTGGGACCAATTCCCCACCCCACCCCCCGCGGACAAAATTGACAGGGGTGGGGATGGGATGGGTGGGGATTCCACCCCTGCCAGTCACCTGAAGGGAACACAGAGCCATTAGCAGATCAGCAGCCCCCCCCCAACCTCCCTTGCAGCAGGGAGATGTTCCTCCACCTGCTCCACACCTGCCATCATAGGGCAGGTGTGTGTGGCCTGCCAAATTAGGAATCCCCCCCCCCCACCGGCCTGATTTAGACCCGCAGGTCAGGTGTTCCCCACAGCTGCACTGACCGAAGGGGAGATTGCCACTAGGGCTGTTCCAGAAACGCACAAAACCCCCGGCACATTTCTCACCACATCAGCCGTCTCTCCTTTGCCCTTTCTGTTGTTTTCTTTAATTATATTTATTTTAACAAAAAAACAAAATCTTAAACACCATACATTATACATAATAGAAAGTACAAAATACACAATACAAAAACAGAAACATACATCATAATTTCCCCTTCATCATTTCTAATCATATTGGGGTGACTTCCTCACGTCCCCCCTGCTGCGTTTCATTATCAATCATCTTTAGTAATTTCTTAACATCTTTAAATCTTATTTATTAATATCGCTTATGTCCTTTTCTTATGTAAGTCTTAACCTATAATCATGAGTCTATATTACTTAACCTATTTTTCTATTCTGTAAGCTGTCATTTCTTCCAACTTTTTCAAACTTTAAATCTTACAATAGTTTTTTAAATATACTTTAAATTTCTTCCAATCTTGTTCCACCGTCTCCTCGCTCTGGTCACATAGTTTCACGGTCAGTTCGGCGAGTTCCATATACCTGTTAGTCCTCCTTTGCCCTTTCTGACCCTGAGCATCCTGCCCGGCTAAGACTCTGGGATTAACAGCTCCTGACCCAGCCTCTTCATCAAAAGCTACTTAGCAGGCTCGGCAGGTGCTGGGAGCCTGAAATAGAGAGGCAAAAAGGGCGTCAAAGAGATGCTTTAGTTATACTTACTTCACTTCGCACAGTGACCTGCTGGCCATTCGACAAAGTCCCTCTGGGCAGTTTCTTGAAATGGTATATAATAATAATATTATAATAATTTTTTATTTGTACCCCGCCCATCTGGCTGGGTCTCCCCAGCCACTCTGGGTGGCCTCCAACAGATATTAAAATACATCAAAATCACAGGTTAAAACCTTCCCTAAACAGGACTGCCTTCAGGTATTTTCTGAATGTAGGATAGTTGTTTATCACTTTAACCTCTGCTGGGAGGGCGTTCCACAGGGCGGGCGCCACTACCGAGAAGGCCCTCTGCCTGGTTCCCTGTAGCTTTGCTTCTCGCAGTGAGGGAACCACCAGAAGGCCCTCGGTGCTGGATCTCAGTGTCCGGGCTGAACGGTGGGGGTGGACACGCTCCTTCAGGTATACAGGACCGAGGCCGTTTAGGGCCTTAAAGATCAGCACCAACACTTTGAATTGTGCTCAGAAATGTACTGGGAGCCAATGTAGATCTCTCAGGACTGGTGTTATGTGGTCCTGGCGGCCACTCCCAGTCACCAGTCTAGCTGCCGCATTCTGGATTAATTGCAGTTTCCAGGTCACCTTCAAAGGTAGCCCCACGTAGAGCGCATTGCAGTAGTCCAAGCGGGAGATAACTAGAGCATGCACCACTCTGGCAAGACAGTCTGCGGGCAGGTAGGGTCTCAGCCTGCATACCAGATGGAGCTGGTAGACAGCCGCCCTGGACACAGAATTAACCTGTGCCTCCATGGACAGCTGTGAGTCCAAAATGACTCCCAGGCTGCGCACCTGGTATAAAAGGAAGCTCTTGACACAGCATATACCACGACTACTGGTAGAAAATAAAATCTGCATGGAACTCAGCATGAGATCAGTCTAAGGGGAAGAGGTGCTGGCCTACCTTGCAGGGAGGGCGTGTGGATAAGTCTTTGAGGTCAAACTGGCTGCGCAAATACACCAGGCAGATTTTAAACCAAGGCGGAATCCAGCTGTGCATGTCAAAGCACTTTTATGACCATTCGGCAATATTCCCTGTTTTACTGAAGGTACATTATTGCAGTCCATAACTGATTTTTCTAATTTTCCTTTATGAATACATTCTCATCCTGAAATGATTAAACAATGATTAAAAATCGGCATATAGATAGATGATAGATAGATAGATAGATAGATAGATAGATAGATAGATAGATAGATAGATAGATAGATATAGATAGATAGATATAGATAGATAGATAGATATACAGATAGATAGATAGATAGATAGATAGATAGATAGATAGATATAGATAGATAGATATAGATAGATAGATAGATAGATAGATAGATAGATGATGATAGATAGATAGATAGATAGATAGACAGATAGATAGATAGATAGATAGATGATAGATGATAGAGAGTTAGAGAGATAGATGATAGAGAGAGAGAGAGAGAGAGAGAGATGATAGATAGATACCGTAGATAGATAGAGATATTGCTTCTAGATCAGTGATGGCTAACCTTGACACTCCAGATGTTTTGGAACTACAACTCCCATCATCCCTAGCTAACAGGACCAGTGGTCAGGGATGATGGGAGTTGTAGTCCCAAAACATCTGGAGTGTCAAGGTTAGCCATCACTGTTCTAGATGATCTGTTTATTGAGCATTCATCCAGATTTGCTTGCAGGGAGATTAGAATAATACAATAATAGAATCTTAAGAGTTGGAAGATACCCCCAAGGGTCATCTAGTCCAACCCCCTGCAATGCAGTTAAGGCAT
This sequence comes from Darevskia mixta, assembly GCA_034641385.1. Classification (NCBI taxonomy): domain Eukaryota; kingdom Metazoa; phylum Chordata; class Lepidosauria; order Squamata; family Lacertidae; genus Darevskia; species Darevskia mixta. The sequence continues at coordinate 17,077 of JAWWNH010000210.1, forward strand.
CCCTGACAGGTGGCCACCCAATCTCTGCTTTAAACCTCCAAGAAAGGAGATTCCATCACCTTCCAAGGGAGGCTGTTACACTGTCAAACGGCTCTCACTGCCAGAAAGGTCTTCCTGATATTTAGTCGGAAACTCCTTTCTTGTAATAACTTGAAGCCATCGGTTCAAGTACGACCCTCAAGAGCAGGAGAAAACAAGCTTGCTCCCTCCTCCATGTGACAGCCCTTCAGATATTTGAAGATGGCTATCATATTTCCTCTCAATCTCCTCTTTTCCAGGCTAAACATACCCAGCCCCTTCAACCGTTCCTCATCAGGCTTGGTTTCCAGACCCTTGATCATCTCGGTCACCCTCCTCTGCACACCTTCCAGCTTGTCAACATCCTTCTTAAATTGTGGAGCCCAGAACTGGACACAGTATTTTAGGTGTGGTCTGACCAAGGCAGAAGAGAGTGGTACTATTACTTCCCTTGATCTGGACACTAGACTTCTGTTGATGCAGCCTAGAATAGAATTAGCATCACACTGTTGACTCCTGTTGACTCACCAAGGTTAGACAGCAACACTGGCTATGTCATTTGTTCCCCTTCATTTGCAGGGAGGTTAAGTGGAGGTGAACCGTAGGAAGTGTCACCCCATCCTTTCCAGCATCTCTCCCCATCTCTTGGGGGGACGAAGTTGCTGAGAAAGCCCTTGTGATCATTTATAATTGCACAACCTGAATTTGCTGGAATGAAAACAGTGGGTCTGGAGACACCCACCGTTTCTAGCCCAATGCAGGTAGGAAACTTGGCGTCCCTTACTTTAGAAGTCCCCGTAAGCCTAACCCTATAGAAGAGCCTTCTGCAACCTGCATCTGGCTGGGATGGATGGGCGAAGAAGGCTTTCTCTAGAAGATGCTGCATCCTTTGCAAGGAAAGAACAACCTGTTTACGCACAGAACACACAACACCTCTGATTTCTACATCCAGACTGTTCTGGTGGGTTGCCTTGAGATACGGTGCGTTTGCTGCCACCTCGTGGCAAGTCTGCAGATGAATTGTACCTGTTACTGGAATCCGTCTGTCTCAAGAGGCAATAATAATAATAATAATAATAATAATAATAATAATAATAATAATAACAAACTTTTATTTATATCCCGCCCTTCCCAGCCAAAACCGGGCTCAGGGCGGCTAACAATCATCAAACCACATAATCCTTGAGCAGACAGTTAAAAATACAGATATAAAAGACACTTTAAAAACTTAAAAATTTAGAATTTTAAAAGTTGCACTCAAATTAACCCAAAAGCCAGACGGAACAGCTCCGTTTTACAAGCCCTGCGGAAGGGTGCTAACTCTTGCAGGGCCCTCGTTTCTTGTGGCAGATCATTCCACCATATCGGGGCCAGAACCGAAAAAGCCCTGGCCCTGGTGGTTGCCAACCTGACCTTATGACCTGGGATCTCCAGAAAGTTATTATTTGATGACCTCAGGGTCCTACCCGGAGGCATACCAGGAGAGACGGTCCCTTAAGTACGAGGGCCCTAGGCCGCGTAGGGCTTTAAAGGTTTAATAGAGTGCGCCTCGGGGGGTGAAGTCAAACCGCTGGAGAATCACAGCGCCTGCTGTGGCTGCAGAGACCAGAAACTTGTACCTGCTGCCTCCCACGTATTTATTTTTAATTTTTTTTTTGCTGCATTAGCAGCACCAAAGTGACCTCCCAGGGACACATACATCCAAACCATATTATTTGTTGTTCTAATGCAGGGGTAGGCAACTTAAGGCCAGTGGGCCGGATGAGGCCCAATCGCTTTCTCAATCCGGCCCGTGGACTGTTCGGGAATCAGCGTGTTTTTACATGAGTAAAATGTGTCCTTTTATTTAAAATGCATCTCTGGGTTATTTGTGGGGTATAGGAATTTGTTCATATTATTTTTTCCAAAATATAGTCCGGCCCACCACATGGTCTGAGGGACGGTGGACTGGCCCACGGCTGAAAAAGGTTGCTGACCCCTGTTCTAATGTGTTGTAAGCGATGACAAACCTAGACAGCATCTTAAAAAGCAGAGACATCACCTTGCCGACAAAGGTCCGTATAGTTAAAGCTATGGTTTTCCCAGTAGTGATGTATGGAAGTGAGAGCTGGACCATAAAGAAGGCTGATCGCCGAAGAATTGATGCTTTTGAATTATGGTGCTGGAGGAGACTCTTGAGAGTCCCATGGACTGCAAGAAGATCAAACCTATCAATTCTGAAGGAAATCAGCCCTGAGTGTTCACTGGAAGGGCAGATCCTGAAGCTGAGGCTCCAATATTTTGGCCACCTCATGAGAAGAGATGACTCCCTGGAAAAGACCCTGATGTTGGGAAAGATGGAGGGCACAAGGAGAAGGGGACGACAGAGGACGAGATGGTTGGACAGTGTTCTCGAAGCTACTAACATGAGTTTGACCAAACTGCGGGAGGCAGTGGAAGACAGGAGTGCCTTGCGTGCTCTGGTCCATGAGGTCACGAAGAGTCGGACACGACTAAACGACTAAACAGCAACAACAACATCAACAACAACAATGTGTTGAGATTTTTTTTCTTTAAAATTTAAAGCGGTTTAGAAATGACATGAATTCTAATGAGAACACATAGTTTTGTGTGCCAGTGTTCCCTAGTTACAACCATGCTCAAAGCGGCTTACAACGTGGAGAGAGAGGAAAAATTACACCATTGCAAACATAGCAAAAGTAGTCATAAACATTGAATAAAGTCTCAAAAAGCACACAACTAAATTGAAACCATTTCCACATAAATCATAATAAGATCTAGAATAAAAATACAAAAATTAATCGCAATAACTGCAGCAACACACATACACACACACACAGCAACCACCCCTAAGCAACACCCCAAGTGTCTGATCAGCAGCCTCAGCTTTTGTAGCTGGAGTCAGTCCGCCCCCGTCTTCCAGGGCGATCGTTCGGGAGCTTCTCAGCTTCTTCAGCCCGAACGACACAGTGACTGGTGTCAGAAGACATCCAGCACACTTAGGGATCCGCAGAGTGTGCGCAGTTGCGTAACAGAACACAGCAACTCAGCATGTAGGCTAAAGCTACTTTATTACATATCTACACACAGAGCACTTCATCATGGCTCCTTCTCTCTCTAGCATCAGGCAGCAAAGAGAGTAAGAACAAAGGACAACAGTCCCACTTCAGGGAACACTGTAAGACAAAACATCCTGTCTTCCGTCACTTCCCACTCTGTGGAATCAAAACACACACCCAGTCATGTGATAAACAATAAACCCATGACTGCACACAGGAGAATGAATCTCCCAACACCTTCGCCCACTCCCAGGTCCCACCTGCCTGCCACCCGATATCTCAATGGCGTCAGGTGGCCAATACTCCTTGATGGGCATTACAGGGCTTAGAGGAAATGACCGCTTTTTGTCCAGCCATAGCAGGGCCTCCATGTTCAAGCAAGCAGGAAGGACAGCCATCTGGCGCCGAGCGAAGCTTATTGGAGAACCAAACAGGTCATGCACATCGGGCAAAGACATCCCTGATAACCACCTGGCATGCACGTCAATGCGCAAATGTTCAACGCTCCTGCGTTTTAAGTGGAGCGGTGAGTCGGTGTGTCTGGTTGTTAACCAGAAGGTTGGCAGTTCGAGCCCACCCAGGAGTGGTTGTGGTTGTGGGTAGGATTCCTGCATTGCTGGGGGTTGGACTGGATGACCCTCGGGGTCCCTTTCAAGTTGACAATTCCAGGAGTCTATGTATGTGGATGTATGTAGCCGGTCTCTCGTATGAAATTTAAATGTTCTTCCGGTTTGGTACATCCCCACCAGAGGGAGGCAAAGAGCCACAAATGATGATCTAGGGTTTGTTGCGCTTCCAGCTGGGTGCTTAGTGTGGGATGGATCCCAGCACCCATAAATACAGGGGTTTCTTGGCAGTGAGTATCCACAACAGCACCTGCCAGCCTGACCCCCCCCCCCCCCGCGCCCTGATTTAATCCAGCTTTCCCCTTTACACGGAAAATCAGATAACTTTTTTTTTTAAAGCCCTATTGCTAGCACCCATTTGTGCCATCATCTGACCAACCCATTGGCAATATTGAACGCCGATCTGGAAGTCAGATGGCAGGAAAGCCTGATGCCAACCTGCCGAAATGCAGTGGCAGCAAAACATAGCCATTATGTCTAGTTGCCATTGACAGGGAAGTCATAGTCAGGCCACACCTGGAGTCCTGTGTCCAGTTCTGGGCGCCACAATTTAAGAAGGGTGTTGACAAGCTGGAAGGTGTGCAGAGGAGGGTGAGCAAGATTATAAAGGGTATGGAAACTAAGCCTTACGGGGAACGCTTGAAGGAGCTGGGCATGTTTAGCCTGGAAAAGAGGAGACTGAGAGGAGATACAATTGCCATCTTCAAATATCTCAAAGGCTGCCCCATGAAGAAGAAGAAGAAGAAGAAGAAGAAGAAGAAGAAGAAGAAGAAGAAGAGTTTGGATTTGCTATCCCGCTTTATCACTACCCAAAGGAGTCTCAAAGTGGCTCACATTCTCCTTTCCCTTCCTCCCCCACAACAAACACTCTGTGAGGTGAGTGGGGCTGAGAGACTTCAGAGAAGTGTGACTAGCCCAAGGTCACCCAGCAGCTGCATGTGGAGGAGCGGGGAATCGAACCCGGTTCACCAGATTACGAGTCTATCGCTCTTATCCACTACACCACACGGAGAGAGGGAGCAAGCTTGTTTTCTCCTGCTCTGGGGGGTAGGACTCGAACCTATGGCTTCAAGTTACAAGAAAGGAGATTCTGACTAAACATGCAGAAAAACTTTCTGGCGGTAAGAGCTGTTCAGCAGTGGAACAGCCTCCCAGAAGAGGACCCTCCTTCCTTGGAGGTTTTCAAGCAGAGGCTGGATGGACATCTGTCATGGATGCTTTGGCTGAGATTCCTGCATTGCAACGGGTTGGACTAGATGACCCTTGGGTGTCCCTTCCAACTCTGCAATTCTATGATTGAATGATAGCTTCAGATGCCTGTCACACTGCAGTGATCTGCAAATGCTCCTTCTACCTGTTTTCACCACCACGCAGGCAATTACCTTTTCCTGAATGTCTTGTTTGGAGCAATATTGAGAAACAGCTTTTTTTTCCATGTCCAGCATCAGCAGAGACATAAAATACGTGATTCCGGCTAATGGCTGCTATTACAGGCAATGGCAAGAAGGCGACTTGCAGCCTTTCCTTTATTCCTTCCCTTTCATATTTGCACCCACCTGGCCACCGAAACCCCTTGCCTCTCTACACACGGCTGGTTTGCGTCAGCTAATTTGCCCACCTCGGGTGCAAATTATGCCATTGACTCTTGCATGGGGGCAAAGCGAGCGGCCGGCTGTCACAAGAAAAGCTTATAAGCCTGAGCGTTGTTTCTTTGGGCAGCCGTTCAAGGCCATGGCTTTCTTATTCTTGCTCAGAAACAGCTTCTGATTTCTGCACCAGCTTCTTTCCCAAGAAGTGTAACTGTTTTCTCATCACTCCTCCCCCCCTTATCTTAATCTTTTAAGTGTCTAATAATAAAGGTTTATAATTAAACATAGAGAATCAGAGCTATAAATAGGAGCAGGTGATGAGAGGGTCGGAAGAAGAAGGTCATGTTAATGGGAAAGAATTAATCATTATCATTATTTTTTTCCTTAAAATCGTTTGTAAAAAGAGCCAATCTACAGTAATAAAGTGCAAGTGTCTCTGCGTCCAGTCCCTGTGTCCGTCCCTGTGTCCTACTGCGCATGTGCCCCACGGACACAGGGATTGGAGCACAGAGACTTCGGGCGGCCGGGCGAAACTGCGCATGTGCCCCACGGGCACAGGGATTGGAGCGCAGAGACTTCGGGCGGCCGGGCTGTTGAAGCGGCGGGTGCGCGCTCGCGTGGACTTACTTCTAAGCGGCAGCGGCCGTTACAAGTGGCGGCTGAGTTGGCCTGCCGGGGCCTGGCTGGTGCTAGTGCCGCTGCCGCCGCTGTGATGCGCTTCCTGCGCTGCCTGCTGAAGGGCCATTCGGCGCTGGCCGGGGCGCCCAAGTACATTGAGCACTTCAGCAAGTTCTCGCCGTCCCCGCTTTCCATGATGTTCTAGCGCCCGTTAATTTAACGGGCTTAAAGTCTACTAGTGTTTCTATAAATTTAGACCTTCTCATCAGTTAGTTGGTGACTTTCTTCGGTAGGTTACTTCATAAGAACAATTCCGCAGGTTTTCGCTAAGCCCCCTACAATAAAAGGCTGGTTAAAGAAATGCCAGGATCCCTGGAAATGGAGCTTCCACATTCAGAAGCAGTCTACCTCTAAATATGAGCTGCTAGGACGCAGGTGGCGCTGTGGTCTAAACCACAGAGCCTAGGGCTTGCTGATCAGAAGGTCGGTGGTTCAAATCCCCGCGACAGGGTGAGCTCCCGTTGCTTGATCCCTGCTCCTGCCAACCTAGCAGTTCAAAAGCATGTCAAAGTGCAAGTAGATAAATAGGAACCGCTCTGGCGGGAAGGTAAACGGCGTTTCCGTGCACTGCTCTGGTTCGCCAGAAGCAGCTTAGTCATGCTGGCCACATGACCCGGAAGCTGTACGCCGGCTCTCTCGGCCAGTAAAGTGAGATGAGCGCCGCAACCCCAGAGTCGTCCGCGACTGGACCTAATGGTCAGGTTCCCTTTACCTTTAGGAATACCCAAGCGGGTGGGCTATTGTGTTCATGCCCACCTTGTGGGTTTCCTTGAGGCATCTGATTGGCTACTGTTGGAAATGTCACGCTGCAATAGACCAACTGTGATCCTGCAGAGATTTTATGAAGTTCTTAGATTATTGTAACACCCTTCCCCCGTTCAAGGCAGTAGTGCCGGGAGGCAGGCCGAACCCACAAATACCGGTGCGGCTTATTTGTGGGTGAGGCTTATATTCGGGCCAATACTGCATATTGAATTTGCCATAAGCTCACCATCGCCATCTAGTGTCAGATTTTTATAACGCACTTAAAACACACTTAAAATGTTATATTTGCAGCCGATGGGAGCATATAACGCTCAGTTCTGAAAGCGCTGCATGGGCAGCTCAGTATGCAACCAAACCCTTTTTGAGGGTCTTAGTATTGGTATAACAAAGACCTAAGCAACTTGGGGCCTGGTTACCTTAGAAGGCTCCACCACCTCCTGAGTGTCACCAGAATGGGAGACAAAAGAGGTCCTTGGAGAAAGGTTGGGGAAGTATCTATGTGCTGGGGGGAGGGCACCCCAATGTTTGCCGAAGGACAAAATCCTTTTTATTTTATTTTATTTGTATACCACCCTTCCTCCAAAGATCACAGGGAGGCTCACAACACAGAAATTCTCCAAAATCCTGTGATTCTAAAACACCTTCAGGGAAGCTCATTGAGTTCCTCATTGATAAATCTTACTGTGAACAGCATAGTCCATGGGTAGGCAAACTAAGGCCCGGGGGCTGGATCCGGCCCAATCGCCTTCCAAATCCAGCCCGCGGATAGTCCGGGAATCGGCGTGTTTTTACATGAGTAGAATGTGTCCTTTTATTTAAAATGCATCTCTGGGTTATTTGTGGGGCATAGGAATTCGTTCATACCCCCCCCCCAAAAAAAATATAGTCTGGCCCCCCACAAGGTCTGAGGGACAGTGGAATGGCCCCCTGCTGAAAAAGTTTGCTGACCCCTGGCATAGTCATGATACGGCAAAATCCCAGGCACGAGTCCTCTCAGCAACCTGGCCCTTCGGACAGGAGGTCCGTGGTACTACGGAGCTAAAGACGACAGCGACCAGCAGTTGGAGCAAGGACAAGATCCTTTATTGCGCAACAGGTTCGAGTAACAGAGACTGAACCCTGAACAAAGGGTGACAGAGACTTTTAAAACTTCCCGCTACAACCCAGAATACATTTCACCATACATCATTATTACACGAGCAAAACGTCAAGGAAGGGGTGGAGAGTAGGAGGACACGACATGATCAGCATAAGGGTAAACAAGATTAGCATATGGGTGATGGGTTGCAGGAACCGGTAAATGGTCTTTGGGTGGGTCTGCTATTCATCAAGAGTATCTGCTGGGGTAGAACAATGGGAAACATCTTGGGGCTGTCTGGCACCATGGAAACCCTGAGATGGGTGCTTGAGGGAAATATTCAGGTGAGGGGTATTTCCTGAGGCCCTAGGTATGTGTACGTGACTTTACGCTTGGAGGATTATGGAGGGGCTGGAGAGAGGCTTCCCTTTTCCCATTGACCAATGGCGGATGACGAGAAAGGCATCAGAAGACAATTCCTGATGCCTGGGCAATGGCGGAGGCCAAGAGGTTTGGAAGCCCTCTTCTTAAGCTTTAAAATGACACCAAGATGAGAGAAATCCATCAAGGCAGTGATTTGTTATGATTTTACAAAGGTACGCGGTTGGTCAGGGCACAATAAACAGAGAAAAAGGATTCTTCCGTGTCTAGACTCTGCTTGAGTGAAATGTAGCAGCTTTAATTAATAACTTTCCATTTGCGGGGTTTCATAGTTTCGAAAGCATTGTCCTAACAGCGGGGAATCTGTCAACACCTTGTTAACCTTGTCAACACCTTGTTAGTGGTTACTGGAGCGTGCACAGAGTTCTGATTGAGCTCTGCTCTGCAGAAGAAATGCATGGTTCTGATTGGCCAAGACGCACCCATAGGAAAGCATTGGCCATAGGAAGTAATGGAGGTTGCCCGGGACGAAACAGAAAATACAGAAGGAGAATAGCGCCTTTAACAGCAGTAGACCGGGACGAAAACCGAGGGTTTAAAGGGACATAGACCCTCCGCAATTCCGGTTCAGAATAGACGGGAAAGGGCGCAAGGGGGGTGGGGAACCCTTCATCGCGAGGGTGTTATGTGGGTGATTGTGCGACTGTGTGGGGACAGTTGGGCAGCTTCAAGGAGAGGGGGGTCCCGCACTCGGAGACGTCCTTCTTGGCGGGAGTCTTCCGAACGCAGGCGGCAGGCAGGGAAGGCGATCACCGAAGTTCCCGTATCAGTCATTTGCATTACAAAAAGACTCCTCTTCCACCTTCCCTTAATTGTGGCGTCTACCTGGGCTCTACCAGTTTAGAGTATGGGGGGGGGGGGAGAGAGAGGGATGCAGGTGGCGCTGTGGTCTAAACCACTGAGCCTCTTGGGCTTGCCGATCGGAAGGTCAGTGGTTCGAATCCACACTATGGGGTGAGCTCCCGTTGCTCTGTCCCAGCTCCTGCCAACCTAGCATGCCAGTGCAAGTAGATAAATAGGTACCGCTCCGGCGGGGAAGGTAAACGGCGTTTCCATGCGCTCTGGCACTTGTCACGGTGTTCCTTTGCACCAGAAGCGGTTTAGTTATGTTGGCCACATGACCCGGAAAGCTGTCTGTGGACAAACGCCGGCTCCTGCGGCCTGAAAGCGAGATGAGCGCCACAACCCCATAGTCACCTTTGACTGGACTTAGCTGCCCAGGGGTCGTTTATCTTTACCTTCCGGGGGGGGGGGAGTGCGACATTATAAGTAGCAGGGCCTTTTCTGTAGCTGCACCCACACCCATCCAAGAGAGCTCTGCCCTGCCCTGACATTGCCCTCCTTCCTCTATTTGACTCAAACTTTGCTGCTTGAACTTGGGTGGACGTCCGTCCCCCCCCCCCACTTTGGTACGCATTTAATATCCGCTCCACGATATCAGAAAAAGTGAGTTCTTTTGGGAGTGGCGTAACTCTTCCGGCTTTTGATTCCCTTCCAGTGCTGCCACTCCATAATTCAAGGCTGAGAGGTGGATGCGGCAGCCTTTCGAAGATAGCTCATTGTTGCTGTGTAATTAAAGACTCTTGTGCAATTAAATGATTGTTTAATCACTTCGCAGATCAGATGAGCTTCGGAGGGAAGGAGATGAAGCACAGAGCCGCTGTCTCTGGAACGTCGGTTTTGCAGAGGGAGACGACAGCGGAAGAGGCAAGGATACTTCAGCTATGATGAGCCTATTATCTGCATCAACATTTTGCAGAGCAGATGTGGGGGGGGGTTTCTGGGACCCCCTGAGCCAGCTTGTGGCTGGTTGAACTTGCCAGCGAGGTGGCAGGATCCAAACAGATTCCCTAGAGAGGCTGGGAAGAGACACAGTTAGCATTAACGCTGCCTAATGACCTGTCATTTCATGGAAAACTGGCCAGGAAATATTGCAATGTATAGGACAAAGCCAAAGAGAACGAGCGTATAAAAACAGCGAGACCTGCAACAAAATGTTGCAGCATATCCCTATTTTTTTATAATCTTTATTAGTTATTGTCATAAAGTACATCAAATACATATATATAGAAAAAACGAAAGCATAAAAAACACAACACAGAATATATTCAACATAAATAAACTCATTCACTAGTAACATTCTACTGCGAATGCAAGAGAGAAGAAGAAAAGGGGGGGGAAGGAAAAATGAAAGTAAAAAGAAAAAGAGAAAGAGAAAAAAAGAAGAAAAAAAGAAGAAAAAAGAATAGAAAAGAAAAACAAAAAGAGTCACAAAACAGCACATTAAACAATAAAAGACTTCCACCACTTTCCCACACAGCACTTGTCTCTATTACCTGTAAGTCATCTGTTATACACTGTCTTTTATGTCATAATTTCTCATATTTGTTTCTTATATTTTATTTCCTCGTTTAAATTCCTGCAGAGTTATTCTAAGCTCAACCAAATTTTTGTTCCCAGACCTTGTTTTCCTAAATAGTCGTTCAAACATTCCCATTGTTTTTGGATCTTTACTTTAGATTTTTGTCGAATTAAATCTTTCAATTTTGCCAATTCTAAGTATTCACATAATTTATCTAGCCATTCTCCCTTGGTTGGGATATTGTTTTCCTTCCATTTGCTGGCTATTAGGATTCTTGCAGCCGTTGAGGCATACATAAAGATGTTAACCTTATCACTAGGGCTATTGTTGTATAAAATTCCTAATAAATACATTTCTGCCTTTTTGGGGAACGATGTTTTTATTAGTTTTTTTAGCAGCATATCCTTAGCGTTCCAGTCACCTGTGGCTTCCTCCAGGATATCTGTAGGGAGCTCAGGTAGGGCATCCCACTGCCTCACACCCCATTTTCTCATTTTTCCTATTACAGCGATGCTGATATACAAAGCCCTAAACAACTTGGGTCCAGGGCCTGCTGAGCCTTTACATCCCAGCTTAGAAACAAAGAATCGTGGCATTGGAAGGCAACTCCAAGGGTCATCTAGTCCAACCCACTGCAATGCAGGCAGCTTCATACGTCTACATCAGGTGTGGGGAAACTTTGGCTCTTCAAGGCGTTTATTTTACTTTTAGAGCATAATAACCTAAGGAGAGCCTGCTGGATCAGGCCAAGGGCTGAAGTATTCCTGCATCTTAATAATAATAATAATAATAATAATAATAATAATAATACCTTTATTGTCATTGTACATCCTGTGTACAAGGAAATTAAACGAGCCTCCCCACCCCCCAAACACTCAATCTCTTATCGAACAACACACCACCTCACAAGTCAATTTCGCTGTGTTATTTTCCGTTCAACAGCCTAACAGCCCACGGATAGAAGCTATTTTTTAGCCTGTCGGTACGGCTGATTATACTTCTATATCTCCTGCCCGAGGGTAGAAGATTAAAGAGGTGATGGCTGGGGTGTGAGTCATCCCTGGGAATTTTTCTCGCTCTCCTAAGACAACGATCCCTTGCGATGTCATCTAGCGGACTCAAGGAACAGCCTATGATATCATGTGCTGTATTCACCACTCTCTGTAGAGACTTTCTGTCCGTGGCTGTCAAGCCAACGTACCACACTGTGATACAATAGGAAAGGACACTTTCTATTGTGGACCGGTAAAAGGAGTTCATCTGTTGTTGTTTGACATTAAGACCCTGAGGAAATGGAGTCTCTGTTGGGCCTTTCTGACCACCTGAGTTATGTTGAGTTTCCAAGTAAGGTCCTCACTAAGGTCCACTCCCAGGAATTTAAAGGTGACTCTCCCCACACAGCCCCCCCCCCCCGATATACAACGGGGCAGGTTCCCCTCTCTTCCTCCGGAAGTTCAACACCATCTCCTTTGTCTTACTAATATTTAGGTGCAAGTTATTCTCTAAGCACCATGTAGATACTTTTTGAACCTCCCACCTGTACGCTGTTTCATCTCCGCCTTGTTCTCACTGGGGCCTGTGGGAACCCAGAAGCAGGATTCGAGCACTAGAGCAACTCTCCTTTCCTGTGGTTTCCAGCCACTGGTTTTCAGAAGCATAGCTGCCTCTGACTGTGGAGCCAGAACAGAGCCACAATGGCTGTTAGCCATCGATAGCCCTCTCCTCCATGAACCTGTCTAATCTTCATTTAAAGTCATCTCGGTTGGTGGTCATCACTGTCTCCACTCGAAAGATCCTTTTCACGTGCACTGCTGCCAAGCCAGGAATTATCATCTATCATATATAGATATAGATATAGATATCATATATATATTAATCACGGCCTTGATGCATGCATAACTTTACCAGTGTGGTGTAGTGGTTAAGAGCGGTAGACTCGTAATCTGGGGAACCGGGTTTGCGTCTCCGCTCCTCCACATGCAGCTGCTGGGTGACCGTGGGCTAGTCACACTTCTCTGAAGTCTCTCAGCCCCACTCACCTCACAGAGTGTTTGTTGTGGGGGAGGAAGGGAAAGGAGAATGTGAGCCACTTTGAGACTCCTTCGGGTAGTGATAAAGCGGGATATAAAATCCAAACTCCTCCTCCTCCTCCTCTTCTTCTTCTTCTTCTTCTTCTTCTTCTTCTTCTTCTTCTCCTCCTCCTTCTTCTCCTTCTCCTTCTCCTTCTCCTTCTTCCTCCTCCTCCTCCTCCTCCTCCTCCTCTTCTTCTTCTTCTTCTTCTTCTTCTTCTTCTTCTTCTTCTTCTTCTTTCTTTTGGTCAGTTTCATCTGCGTCTTCCCTTCCATGAAGGCCACTTTTTTATTCCTGTCTTCTGCAAAAGTGCGCAGGAGTTCTGCACATCTGATCACGACTCCTCCACCTTTTCCTCCAAGTGGTCGATCAAAGGGCCAGAACCTCGGAAAGAGCTCTGTGGTGACGTTCCTCTCAGAGCCTCCTGCCACGTTGATGAGGAACGGCTGTTGAGCAACATCTTCAAGGACGGCTCTTCAACCAGCTGTGATCTGCATCCTCTCTACCCGACATCTGACCCGTTTGAAAACCTAAAATAGCACAGCGAACTTATCTCAAATGCTTGGCTGAGATAAAAGATAAATTGCATCTGACACTTTTTGACACGCTGGTTTTTATGAATTGACGAATTGCTATGAAGACTCCCTACAAGGCGGCTCCTTTATACCGGTAATCTATTCTGTTATTTTGAGAGGCATAAATAATACGATTATTATTATTCTACTGAAGTCAGGCTGACCCACTGAATGTGCTCCTGATTCCTCTTTACTTTAGCCACATCTTGAAGTTCCAACCGGTAGATTGAAGTTTCCTGCGCCTGATGTCACAGGTGGCATCAGGCATGAGAAAGGCGGACGTTTCTTGTGCGGTGAGTTTGCTCTAAAACCACACCACCATGATGCTTAACCCAGATTTATTTTGTTCAATGCAGTGGCTTCTGGGGAAATGGATCCCACCACCAGGACACCCAGCAACTGCATGTGGAGGAGTGGGGAAGCGAACCCGGTTCACCAGATTACGAGTCCACCGCTCTTAACCACTACACCACACTGACTCTTAACTTTCCCACTCCACTTGCCCAGAGCAAACAGGCAGGCTAGTCGCTGAGGCATGATAAGCCCTGTTGCCAAGTTCGAGGTGTTACTGTTTGTCTATAAGGCCCTTAACAACTTGGGGCCAGATACAGGTCCTGTTTATTCTACAGAGTGGATGTTCTAGGAATGGGTGTTTCATTCCAACCACTGCAGAGAGACTCACAGCTTATCAGGAGACCATCTCTTCTCATTAGCTCCCCCTCATGAAACATCAGCCGAGCATCCTTCTCCGTCATAAACAATTAGGTTCCCCGATGCTCGATAAAGAGTTCTGCAAAGCCCGCATCTTTTCCTTCTGTCATCTTCAGGACAAACAAAGGAATTGCTACAGACTACTCAGTAGTGTTCATGTTATTGATATAGCACTCAGCAGACTATAACTGTGTCAGTCAGAGGAGGCACTGGGCAAGAACTGATTTATGTCATTGAGAAAAATAGATGTAATCTAGGCAGCAGAGTGCGGCGGAATTGGATGCCATTTTGCTGGAACTGAAACGGCCGTGGATGTGGAGATGCGGCAATGCTGCAAAATGAATCTGAAGCATAATGGTTGCAAAGCGGAGCGCAGAGATACGGTATGTTGAGCTCTGCAATGCCGTAATGAAGGCACATATGGTTATATGCGCTCTCCACATCCTTGAGCAAAGAGTTGGTCTGGGGCAGTGCTGCAGAGTCGCTCAAATGATTCTAGGACCTAAGGAGGTCGTCTGGCGAACATTCAAAAGCTTTACTTGCAGAAACATAAAGTTATAGATGAATTAAAACATAATATTTGCAGTCACGTGCTTTTCCAAGCATGGGCTTACAGCAGGCACCGGCAACCTCCGGCCCATGGTTGTCTCTCAGCCCCACTCACCTCACAGAGGGTTTGTTGTGGGGGAGGAAGGGAAAGGAGAATGTGAGCCGCTTTGAGACTCCTTCGGGTAGTGATAAAGCGGGATATCAAATCCAAACTCTTCTTCTTCTTCTTCTTCTTCTTCTTCTTCTTCTTCTTCTTCTTCTTCTTCTTCTTTTTGTGGGGTGCCTGTTTGTGTGAAGAAGGCGTACCCGAGAGGGGGCAGTGCAGTTCCAGCCACCTTTGGGTGAGAGTCTTGGGTGGGAGCCAACACCATCGGTGAGAGCCGGGTTGCTGTCTAGGACACGAGTGCAAGTGAGATTGACGGGTGGCAATTTGTAACCCTATTTATTACGATACAGTATTTTATACAGTTCTCTCGGTGAGTGTCTCCTGCTGTTCTTGCAGTGTGGTTTTAGAACGCAATGAGTGATATTGGAAGAGTAGGTGGGAACAGCGTGATTTGTGTTTGTGTAGTAGGGAAAGCGCAAAATATGGTCTGAAGCTCAACATCAAAAAAACTAAGATCATGGCCACTGGTCCCATCACCTCCTGGCAAATAGAAGGGGAAGAAATGGAGGCAGTGAGAGATTTCACTTTCTTGGGTTCCATGATCACTGCAGATGGTGACAGCAGTCACGAAATTAGAAGACGCCTGGGAGAAAAGCAATGACAAACCTAGACAGCATCTTAAAAAGCAAAGACATCACCTTGCCGACAAAGGTCCGTATAGTTAAAGCTATGGTTTTCCCAGTAGTAATGTACGGAAGTGAGAGATGGACCATAAAGAAGGCTGATCGCCGAAGAATTGATGCTTTTGAATTATGGTGCTGGAGGAGACTCTTGAGAGTCCCATGGACTGCAAGAAGATCAAACCTATCCATTCTTAAAGAAATCAGCCCTGAGTGCTCACTAGAAGGACAGATCCTGAGGTTAAGGCTCCAGTACTTTGGCCACCTCATGAGAAGAGAAGATTCCCTAGAAAAGACCCTGATGTTGGGAAAGATTGAGGGCACAAGGAGAAGGGGACGGCAGAGGATGAGATGGTTGGACAGTGTTCTCGAAGCTACTAACATGAGTTTGGCCAAACTGCGAGAGGCAGTGAAGGATAGGCGTGCCTGGCGTGCTCTGGTCCATGGGGTCACGAAGAGTCGGACACGACTGAACGACTGAACAACAACAACAACAAGTAGGGAAATGAGCTGGCGGCAGATGTGAGATGGAATCTGGGTGCAATTCGTCTGACTTAGTGGGGTGATCACTGCACATTGTGAGCAGAATGTGGCTTTAGCAAGAGCGAGCGTGAAAAAGGATTCCAGGTGTTTCCAAAATCTGCTGCTGTGTTTGGGCTTTTGCGAGATTGTATTGTTTTATTTGGTGTTGTAGTTTTTCAGTTTCGTTGTTTTGTACATATTGCTGCATGCCACCCCTTTCTCCAAGCGGTGCAAGATTCCAGGGGTTTCTGGCAAATACCCAGGTCTCATGTTTCCTTTGGAATGAGGCACAGCAGAGACTGTGGTGTCTTTCTGATATATGGTTTATTTACCCATATCTACCGCCTGAGCCTATGAAGGAGGGCTTCGCAACATTAACACCCCAAGAGGGTCTGGCTTCTTCCATAGCCACAGCCTTGGATTCTAGAAGAAATCAGGCATGGCTCTGTCTCTCTGGCTCCCAAACCTGCTACTAGCTTTTAGCTCACCTAACTCAACTCTCAACTCTGCCTTTGCCTTTCTTTCTAATTACTACTACTAAATAACAACAACAACAACAACAACAACAACCAGCGAGTTGTGGGAGGGGAGACCACCCATTTTCTCTCTGGCACAGAGCCACTTCCTTTGTTACCTTAACAACCCATACGCAGGTCACCACCTCGCCAGGAAGCTAGCCTGGCTAATCCAGAAATTTGAATCCTTGCTTAGGTTTTTAACACTTGTTGGATCCAGGAATTAGAAGAGAGCCCAGGCGTACAGCCCGTTGCCCCCGCAAACTCATAACACTATAAAACAAGGGGTCTGGTTCAGAAACTGCAGCTGGTGCACAATGCGGCGGCCAGATTGCAGACAGGAGTTTCTGGCTGAGAACATGTGACACCATTGTTGAAACAGCTGCACTGGCCGCTCCCTTACTGCCCTGGTTTAGGGTCCGTGTATTAATTTGCAAAGCCATGAACAGCTTAGGTCCAGGATAGCTCAGGGATCACCCCAAATCTCATATCCCAGCTCAGTCACAGAGATCATCTGCTGGAGCCTTGTGGGTCGTTCCCCGAGTCGGTGAAGCTCTTTTCTCAACAATAAAATAAATATTTAGTGTTGCCAGCCCAGTCCTGTA
Organism: Darevskia mixta; assembly: GCA_034641385.1. Lineage (NCBI taxonomy): Eukaryota > Metazoa > Chordata > Lepidosauria > Squamata > Lacertidae > Darevskia > Darevskia mixta. The sequence continues at coordinate 34,026 of JAWWNH010000210.1, forward strand.
GACTACTCTCCTCAGAGATATCCAGCAGGCTCCTTCTGTGCCAACTTTTAAATGCTTGCTGAAAACATCTATGTTCCTAAATGCAGGCAATCAGGAATACATCTTTCCACAATGGTTAATTGATGCCTGATCTTAACTTTTTAAAAATCATGTGGTTTTATGCAGTGCTTTTTTCTGGGGCGGGGTACGCAGGGGTACATATAAAGGTAAAAGTAAAGGGACCCCTGACCATTAGGTCCAGTCGCGGATGACTCTGGGGTTTACTAGCCGAGGGAGCCGGCGTACAGCATCCGGGTCATGTGGCCAGCATGACTAAGCCACTTCTGGCGAACCAGAGCAGCGCACGGAAATGCCATTTACTTTCCCGCCGGAGTGGTACCTATTTATCTACTTGCACTTGACGTGCTTTTGAACTGCTAGGTTGGCAGGAGCAGGGACTGAGCAATGGGAGCTCACCCCGTCGTGGGGATTCGAACCGTCGACCTTCTGATCGGCAAGCCCTAGGCTCTGTGGTTTAGACCACGCATACCCCTAAACATTTTGTGAATCTTTGTACTTCTGTCCATTTACTGTATTTATTTCCCCCGATTTGAACTATAAAATGGGGGTTTTCATGAGTCAAAACGAGAGTACCCCTAAACATTTTTTTAAAGAAAGAAAAAGCACTGGTTTTATGTTCTTATTGCTGTAAACAACTTTGATATTTTTTAAATGATACAGAAGTCCACAAATATTTTTTATAACTAATACACACCCTCATGCCCTATTGATCCACACAGCTGTGAGCTCTCTGTGCTCGCTCCAAGAGCATCTCTCCTAGGGCTGGAGCAGATGAGCCCTTTGCTGCCCTTTGTTCAATTTGAGGAGCTGGGGTTTTGAACCAAAGACCCCATTCCCTACTCCCAAAATAAAAGCAGGATTTGAAGCCGAGACGTTCTGCCTGCCGGAGTCCATCACCCAGTGAAAAGGCACGTTCCTTCTGTTAGTCCCAGTAAGGTTTCTTCTTGCGGGGTGGCAGGCTGTTTGAGCTGTGCTTGGCTTGGCTTGTTGCGTTGCTCCCCTCTTCCTCTTCCACGACTCCCAAGATATATATAAAGCATTCTTTTCCTACTTGACAGGAATAAAAACGGCAGAACCTTTACGCCGGCCACCCTGCTGTGGCAATTTAATAACGTAATAAAGCCGGGCTTTCAAAATGACTCCCCTGACCTTTCTCCTCCACCCAGAAAGAGACCCAGGGGAGCACCAAAGAATCGGCTAAATGTCCGTATCAAAGGCTCTTTCAAGTAGATCCCACGTGATTTTTAATAACATATAAAGACTGGACGTCATCCTCTGTGAAGAGCTAAAGAGCACCTTTGGAAGAAATCTGGATTTCTTAATATACAACTCATTAAACCGAGAACTCCTGTTTGCCTTTAAAACGGTCAGCGAACCTGGATTAAAAAAGGGATTCTTTTGAGATGGGAATTGAAATCAGAAGGCCAAGAGTTATGGTTTGCACCAGCTGTAATTGTGGTTTGTGTTCCAGGGGCGCAGGCAACCCGTCATTTGGGCAGCTGCCCTCTTATAATAATTTATAATAATGATGATAATAATTTATTATTTATACCTCGCCCCTCCGGCTGGGTTTCCCCAGCCACTCTGGGCGGCTCCCAACAGAACACTAAAAACAGGAAAAAAATCACACATTAAAAACTTCCCTGTACAGGGCTGCTCAGAAAACCTACTGGAAGCCAATGTAGTTCTTTCAGGACCAGTGTTATATGATCTCGGCGGCTGCTCCCTGTCACCAGTCTAGCGGCTGCATTCTGGATTAGTTGTAATTCCCGGGTTTGCGCCTGAGAATGCATGCCTTAGACGGTGCTGCAAACCATCAGTTTGAATTACATGAGCCGGGGGTGAATCAAATCAAACTGTTCCTTCGACTATGCAACTAATTATGCATTCCCCCGCCCAAAAAAGCAACGTGATTATTCCTTTGGACCGCTGCTAATTCCTCCAATTAACGTTTTCTTCCCGTTTCAGCAATGCCATGGGATCGCCTGGGAATAGCTAATCCATTTATGCAGTGGACCTGGCCTGGTGCTGAAGTCAGCTTTGCTGTGAATGGGATTCTAGATGCAAAACCCAACACTGAGATCAAAGAGAAGGAGGGGCAGTATAGAAAACTCTGGCAGAATAGCATGTGGAGATCGTAGCCCACCAGAAGACACCAGAGAAATCTAAGTGACACCACGATCAAGGTAATAATAATAATAATAATAATAATAATAATAATAATAATAATAATAATAATTTATTATTTATACCCTGCCCATCTGGCTGGGTTTCCCCAGCCACTCTGGGCGGCTTTCAACAGAACATTAACATACAATAATCTATTAAACAAGGTATCTTGTATTATTTGGCAAAGGAAGAGCAAAGCAATAAAATTAATTTGGGCCAGCGTGAGAAAGGGACCCAGGTGGCGCTGTGGGTTAATACCGCAGTGGTGCTAAACAACAAAAGTAACAACAAAACCACTGCACATCGGCTGAGATAATAATGACAAAAATAATAATAATAATATCAAAGATACTGTAATGAAAATCAAACAATGGAACCAAATATACTTATATACATGTAACGTATATGACCAAAATCAATACATATGAACCATTCAGCTTAGGATGTATTCAAACACCTCAGTGCCAACATAAGTTTTCAAAAGTTCACTGGGACAGAGAGACAAAACTGTCGATAGTAGGATGTAGTCATCTTGGATCCTTTCACAGAAGGGCAACTGAGAAGAAGGAGGAAGCTGCTGCCCGGGGGCTGTAACACCCGCCGCCGGACGAGGGCGGCGGGCCACCTTCCCCCGAAACTGAGGTGTTTGAATACATCCTAAGCTGCTCGGTCCCAGCTCCTGCCAACCTAGCAGTTCGAAAGCACGTCAAAGTGCAAGTAGATAAACAGGTACCACTCCGGCGGGAAGGTAAACGGCATTTCCGTGCGCTGCTCTAGTTTGCCAGAAGCAGCTTAGTCATGCTGGCCACATGACCTGGAAGCTGTACGCTGGCTCCCTTGGCCAATAAAGCAAGATGAGCGCTGCAACCCCAGAGTCGGACACGACTGGACCTAGGTCCCTTTACCTTTACCTTTTACTGTGAGAAAATATAGACAGTGCGCCCTTTAACTACCGTAGCTAACTTCCTTCCCCAGGGAGTTTTTGGAAGAGGCTTTTTGAACTAACTTCTCCTTCCTCTCCTGGTTAAATCTGTGGTTTTCAAGCTCCCTCCCTAGCTTCAGATTACAAGAAAGGAGATTCCAACTAAATATCAGGAAGAACTTTCTGACAGTAAGAGAGAGCTGTTTGACAGGGGAAAGGACTCCTGTAACGTTTCTGTGTTTTAAGAGAATATATTTTGTGGCCTGTTAATCACACTGCCTTAAATGCGTGTTTCATGTTTGACCTTTTATTTATAATGTTTCAGCCTGATATTTTGCAATGTTCAATTTGCAGCTCAAAGTCGGGCTCTAAATTGCGCTGAGGTTATTGGTTTTTTAAAAAAAAATTACATGAAGTGGGATGGGAAATGGAATTGAATAAACAGATAAATAAAATCCCAGTTGCTAGGATTCTCAAGTGGCAAGACAGCAAACTTGCCACAGGGATCGGGTTGCCCACTGTGATAATGAAATCCCAGGCAAGAGGGCTCTTTTATGATGTAGAGCAAGGTCCTCCAACCTGTGGCCCACAAGGCCTTTTTTGGAGGCAATATTCAAAGAAAAAAAATATTCAAAGTAAAGCCTTTGTGTTGTGCATATTTAACAAAAGCACATGGATCGGTTTGTTCATTAAAATTGTTTAATAATTAAATCTATTAATTCTGCATTTAATTGTCTCTATATGTAATTAAATATATTAATTGCATGTATTAGGTAAAGGTAAAGGAACCCCTGACCATTAGGTCCAGTCGTGTCCGACTCTAGGGTTGCGGCGCTCATCTCGCTCTATAGGCCGAGAGCCGGCGTACAGCTTCCGGGTCATGTGGCTAGCATGACAAAGCCGCTTCTGGCGAACCAGAGCAGCGCACGGAAACGCAGTTTACCTTCCTGCCAGAGCGGTTCCTATTTATCTACTTGCACTTTGACGTGCTTTCGAACTGCTAGGTTGGCAGGAGCTGGGACCGAGCAACGGGAAGGGGATCCCTGCCGCGGGGATTCGAACCGCCGACCTTCTGATCGGCAAGCCCTAGGCTCTGTGGTTTAACCTGGGTCCCTTGTGGTGGGATTACCTAAAGGTAAAGGTAAAGGGACCCCTGACCGTTAAGTCCAGTTGCAGACAACTCTGGGGTTGCGGCGCTCATCTCGTTTTACTGGCTGAGGGAGCCGGCATTTGTCCACAGACAGCTTCCAGGTCATGTGGCCAGCATGACAAAGCCGCTTCTGGTGAACCAGAGCAGCGCACGGAAACACTGTTTACTGACAGAGCGGTACCTATTTATCTACTTGCACTTTCACGTGCTTTCGAACTGCTAGGTTGGCAGGAGCTGGGACCGAGCAACGGGAGCTCATCCTGCCGCGGGGATTCGAACCGCCGACCTTCTGATCGGCAAGCCCTAGGCTTTGTGGTTTAGACCACAGCGCCACCTGGTCCCTCTCATTGCATGTATTAAATAATATTAAATACATTGCGAACACTGTAATTTATGATACGGAATATTGATTCAGCGTGTTGCCTACAGCTTCTGTGTCGAAGAACTTTTGCTGTACAGTTGGTGCTCTGAACCTGGCAGCAATTCCTGCAGGCAGATAAAGTCCAAAGTTCAACAGTCAGGAAAACACAGTCCAGAGTCCAACCCGAAGCACAGTACCGTAGCTGTCTAGGACTCAGAGCATCCAAGCTGAGGTCCATCAACATGGGAAATTGAGCAGACCCAGCACCTCAGCTAATAATAATAATAATAATAATAATAATAATAATAATAATAATAATACCCCACCCATCTGTCTGGGTTTCCCCAGCCACTCTGGGTGGCTCCCAACAGAACACTAAAAACAGAACAAAGCATCAAACCTTAAAAACTTCCCTGTACAGGGCTGCCTTCAGGTGTCAGATAATGGGAGAGCCAGTGAGCTGTAGTGGTTAAGAGCGGTAGACTCGTAATCTGATGAACCGGGTTCAAGTCTCCGCTCCTCCACATGCAGCTGCTGGGTGACCTTGGGCTAGTCACACTTCTCTGAAGTCTCTCAGCCCCACTCACCTCACAGAGTGTTTGTTGTGGGGGAGGAAGGGAAAGGAGAATGTGAGCCGCTTTGAGACTCCTTCGGGTAGTGATAAAGCGGGATATCAAATCCAAAGTCTTCTCTTCTTCTTCTTGTTTATCTCCTTGACATCTGAAGGGAGTGCATTCCACAGGGCTGGTGCCACTACCGAGAAGGCCCTCTGCCTGGTTCCCTGTAACTTCGCTTCTCGCAGGGAGGGAACTGCCAGAAGGCCCTCGGAGCTGGACCTCAGTGTCCGGGCTGAACGATGGGGGTGGAGAACGGGGGGGGGGACCAAGCTTCCTGCTTGCACCCATATTTTCTAGGCATGAGTCAAGCGGAAGTGAGGATGAGGCCTCGGAATAAAAGAGCCCTGTAAGAAGTTCTGAAATGCAGCTCGAAAGCCGCTGTTTTAAAAGAATATGGGAATATTTTTTAAAAAATGTAAAACAGGTACATAATTGTTTTCCTCCATCGAATGCAAGGAGGTCAAGAGATCCATCGACTGTTTCGCCTTCCCGGGAACTCGGATTACAAGCTGGATTTTACTCTGTCTGTTGCTCCGGCTGCAAGCTCCAGATTTCAGAAGGACAGGAGGCTCCCAAATTTCCTTCCCGCTGCCTCCGTGGCTCCCATTGGGCCACCCAGGTTCCACATTCGTGCTCTTCCAAGATCACAGCCTTAGGGTAAAACTCAGCCCGATGCCAAGATCTCCCAGCGGCTTTCAAGAGCTGCCTATAAAAATAAAATAAAAATCCTCACATATGAAAAGCTTTATAGGGGCCTGCAAATCATTGCTCTGTGGCCAAAGGAAATAATTCCACCCATAAACACAGAGTCCCCTAGCTAAATAAAAACACAGTTTTTATTGCAAATGAGTATGTTTTGACATATCTAACCTGGAGGATAAGAGAATGTAAGGGGAAATAGTTAAAATAATAATTACCTGGCTGCATGGTGAGGCAAATTGCCTCCATGCAAAATGGGCTGTGTTTTCATTTTCTCTTGTTGCTGAAGCTCAGCAAGTTTTAAACTCATCTAGTTCTGGATATTCTATAGATCAAAGATGGTTGAAACATTCCTTCTGACTTTTCTCCCTTTGGGGTGTATTGTGGATGTGTAACCCTTTCTTCTCGGCATTTGAATCTCCAAGCAATGGCCTGTTTTTTGGCCTTTATTTTGGTTTTCATCTTAAATTGTCACGTTGCATCTGCAAATAAATCCCTTATTGCCTCATTATAACCCAGGCAGGGTTCCCTGAACTTAGAATAAGCAAATTAGAGAGGCATTTTGCTGCAGAAAATGTGATGTTATTCCTTATAGCTACTGACAGAACTTTTAATTTGCTCCAACATCAGGCCTTTTAAGTGGGGGCAGCCACATTATATTTATTATTATTATTATTATTATTATTATTATTATTATTATTATTATTATTAAATCTCTATACCACCCTCTGGACTCAGCTACATTGTCAAAGAAAAAGCACTTTATATGCGTTGCATGTGCATTATAACACCGTGGCACTAGGTGGCGCTGTGGAGTTCCGTTTCTGCCAACTCGATTTCTCATACAAAGCTTACAATGCGTAGATTTCTGGGTGCGACAGAGTATATGACCACCTCCCACCCAAATCAGCATCCTGTTCTCACAGGGGCCGGCCAGATGCCTGTCAGAAACCTGCAAGCAAGAGCCGAGTGCAAGAGCCCTCTTCCCTCCTGCGGTTTCCAGCAACTGGTATTCAGAGGCCATCCGGGCTAATCGCCATTCATAGTTTTATCCTCCTCTGTGAATTTGTCCTTCTTTTAAAGCCATCCAAGTTGCTGGCCACCACTGCCTCTTCCTGCGGAAGTGAGTTCCATAGTTTAACTCTGCATTGCTCAGTAAACATGACATCTAGGAGCAACCCTTTGTGCGTCTGTATCTGAAACCACGGGACTTCATCATTTGCCTCCATTTTCAGGCTGTAAAAGCTGGCTGGGAGATCCTTTTGGCTGGCCGAGCAGAGGGTGAAAAAAGGGAATTTGCAATGTAAACTGCAGATGTGATAAATGAGGATGCAGAGAATTACCAGCCAGGCTTTTCACTTGGAAGAATGTCCCCAGGGCTGGAGGCTCGCATGTCTTCTGCCTCCTGCACCTGAGCGAATCTCAGCCTCTGAAACGGGAAGAGAGAGAGACCCTTTTAAAAAGAAAAAGAAAAACCCTGATCTCTGATCCTAGAATTCTCTGCCCACAAACCAGATCCCACCCAAGGAGACTCAAGGAGATTTACCCGTTGCCTCCATGTGGCACGGCAAATATTTGCCTTGAATTCCTGCACCCAAAGAACCTTGTTTCTCTTTGTTGGCCTGGCTGAAATGTGCAATTATTGGCACATGTGCTTTCCAAAGAGTCCCAGAAAAGTCTGGATCCTTCACGGGCGAGGTCTGCATTGGTCTTCCGCAAAATCTTCTGGCCCATGTGTGCAGAGGAGGGTGACAAGCCTTCTGAGGAACGGATGAGGGTGTTTAGCCTGCAGAAGCGAAGACGGACAGGTGACATGAGAGCCATCTTCAAATATCTCAAGGGTGTTGCATGGAATTTGAAGCTGGCTCGATTCCTCCTGCTCCGGAGGGTGGGACCTGAAACAAATGGAATCAGAGGACAAGGAAGGAGATTCTGACTAAACATAAGGAGAACTTTCTGGTGGTAAGAGCTGTCTGACATTGGAACAAGCTACCTTGGAAGGTGAGGGACACGGGTGGCGCTGTGGGTTAAACCACAGAGCCTAGGGCTTACCGATCAGAAGGTTGGCAGTTCGAATCCCCACGACGGGGTGAGCTCCCATTGCTCAGTCCCAGCTCCTGCCCACCTAGCAGTTTGAAAGCACGTCAGAGTGCAAGTAGATAAATAGGTACCACTCCGGCGGGAAGGTAAACGGCGTTTCCATGCACTGCTCTGGCTCGCCAGAAGTGGCTTAGTCATGCTGGCCACATGACCTGGAAGCTGTACGCCGGCTCCCTCGGCCAGTAAAGCGAGATGAGCGCCGCAACCTCAGAGTCTGCGGCGACTGGACCTAATGGTCAGGGGTCCCACCTTGGAAGGTGACGGACCCTCTTTCCTTGAAGGTTTCAAGCAGAGGTTGGATGGCCATCTGTCGGGGATGCTTTAGTTGACATTCCTGCATTGCAGGGGGGTTGGACTAGATGGCCCTGGGGTGTCTCTTCCAACTGGATGATTCTCTGTTTCTATGCCTATGTGACAGAGGCCTCAGTAACTGGTGAAGCGCCAACCCAGTCAGGTACGGATGCGCATCTCTCTGCCTGCGCATATTTTCTGCCTGCATGGGCTGCAGAAACCGTGGGGACTGCTGCAGGCAGTGTGGTGTAGTGGTTAAGAGCGGTAGACTCGTAATCTGGTGAACCGGGTTCGCTTCCCCGCTCCTGCACATGCAGCTGCTGGGTGACCTTGGGCTAGTCACACTTCTCTGAAGTCTCTCAGCCCCACTCACCTCACAGAGTGTTTGTTGTGGGGGAGGAAGGGAAAGGAGAATGTGAGCCGCTTTGAGACTCCTTCGGGTAGTGATAAAGCGGGAGATCAAATCCAAACTCCTCTTCTTTTTCCACACACCTGGACAGGCTCTGCAGCATTGCCACGTGACCTCATCCTGGTGGCAGGTCCCCTGCTGCGCAAGCCTCTCGCACCTTCCTGCAGCAGCAGCAGCTACTCAGAGTAATAAGCGTAGCCGGGAGGATTGCAAACGGAAAATTGGATCGCGTGACCGGAACGATGCCTGTCGGAGTGGGGTGGGGAGGGTGGGAATTAGTTTATTGCTTTGGAACAAAGGCTGCATGCACGCCATACATTTAAAGCACATTCCCAAGATTCCTGGGAATTGTAGTTCGAAGGTGTTGGGAACTGTAGTTCTGTGAGAGGGAACTTCCGTTCCCAGAATTATTGGCGGGGTAGTGGGAGATGTGCTTTAAATGTATGGTGTGTATGTTGCAGGGCATGGGTTCGAGTCCCAGTGGGACCACAAAGGTGTTTTCCCCCCTTCTCTTTCTATTCCCTTTTCCACAGCATTGGTGGTTCAGTGGTAGAATTCTCGCCTGCCAAGCGGTAGGTCTGAATTTGATTTCCGGCCAAAGCAGTAACATGCCATTAGCTTGGATGGCTTAGTTGGTTAGAGCATACTGACCTTAGCAGATTAGAGAACTGGGCCAAAGCAAACAAGATGAATTTTAACAGGGAGAAATGTAAAGTACTACACTTGGGCAAAAAAAATGAAAGGCACAAATACAGGATGGGTGACACCTGGCTTGAGAGCAGTACATGTGAAAAGGATCTAGGAGTCTTGGTAGACCACAAACTTGACATGAGTCAACAGTGTGATGCAGCAGCTAAAAAAGCCAATGCAATTCTGGGCTGCATCAATAGGAGTATAGCATCTAGATCAAGGGAAGTAATAGTAACACTGTATTCCGCTCTGGTCAGACCCCACCTGGAATACTGTGTCCAGTTCTGGGCACCACAGTTCAAGAAGGATACTGACAAGCTGGAACATGTCCAGAGGAGGGCAACCAAAATGGTCAAAGGCCTGGAAACGATGCCTTATGAGGAACGGCTTAGGGAGCTGGGTATGTTTAGCCTGGAGAAGAGAAGGTTAAGGGGTGATGTGATAGCCATGTTCAAATATATAAAAGGATGTCATATAGAGGAGGGAGAAAGGTTGTTTTCTGCTGCTCCTGAGAAGAGGACACGGAGCAATGGATTCAAACTACAAGAAAGAAGATTCCACCTAAACATTAGGAAGAACTTCCTGACAGTAAGAGCTGTTCGACAGTGGAATTTGCTGCCAAGGAGTGTGGTGGAGTCTCCTTCTTTGGAGGTCTTTAAGCAGAGGCTTGACAGCCACCTGTCAGGAATGCTTTGATGGTGTTTCCTGCTTGGCAGGGGGCTGGACTGGATGGCCCTTGTGGTCTCTTCCAACTCTATGATTCTATGGTGCTGATAACACCCAGGTTGCAGGTTCGACCCCCATATGGGATGACAACATACTCCTGCATTGCCGGGGGTTGGACTAGATGACCCTCGGGTTTCCCTTCCAACTTTATTATTCTTTGCACTTTCGTCCTTCCAGCCTGGGACGCTTTGGGGGTTAATTTTTATTTTTTTTAATTAAAAAAGAACTTCGACCACTTTTTATGTATGCAACTGTAGCAGCCAGGATTCTAATTGCAAAATATTGGAAGAGTGACAAACTACTGACAATAAAAGAATGGCAGGTCCAAATGATAGATCACTTGCCACGATGTCCATGATGACAGGGAGACTTAGAGGGTACCCAAAACAAAAAGTTCAGAAAGAATGGAGAATTTTTAAAGAATATCTAGAAAATCATTGCAATAATAAATACCTCCTGGCAGAGATAGAATGATCCTTGAAAAGCAATATGATGGTTTTTGTGGAACTGTGTGTTAAGAAATAGTAGAAACAAAAACACAATGTGTCTATTCGGAAGTCAGATGGGTTTATTGTTATTTTTTTGCTACATATTTTTTCTTTCTTTCTTTCTTTTCTCCATTCTCTTGTCCTTTTCTTTTCTTTTCTTTTCTTTTCTGTACATCTCTGTTAAGTTAAATATGAATAATAAGTGTTAAGTGTTAAAATGGTGAATTGATATGAATCGTAATAGATACTGTGTTTTTCTTCTTCTTTTTTGTTAGTGCCGAATAAAGCATTAAAATAAAAAATAATAATAATTGGGTTTTTTTGTTCTGTTTGCTTTCCTTCTGTCATGTTTGCACTTAAAAAAAAAATCAATCTGAAAAGAAAAGGGGGGGAATAGCAGCGTGCCCCTGGGCATGTGCAGAGCGCGACCCCCTCCCCCAGGCCACGGCAGAGCCACTGCCCCCTCCTTCCCTCCCATCCGAGGGAGGAGCTTTTAGCAGCAGAGTAGGAACCGGCGCGATTCTGCTCCGCCTCGCCGTCCCGTCGGGCGTCTTGTGGCGCGGGCACGCCCTCTGGCGGCGCTTTAAAAGCTCTGCAAGCGGCGGAGCGAGCGGCAGGCAGGCAGGCAGGCGCTTCCGACGGCCGGGGCACCGGGCGAAGATGCAGCAGCGGCGGCGGCGGCGGCAGGAGACGGGAGGGCGGACTGGGCGATGGACGGAGCCGAGGTGAGTGCGGTGAGCGCGGTCCCTCTTGGGCTGGCTGCAGGGGAAGCGCCCCGGTAGCCGTCGAGGCGGACGGGCGGATGTGCCTTCCTGCCTGCCTTGCTCGCGGGAAGGGGCGCGGGGACTGCGGAGAGGGATCGGGGCGAGCGGCAGTTAGGAGAGAGAGAGTTGGGCGAGTGGGTTTGGGCTCTGGGGACTCGACGTGCGCTCTCGAAAGCCCTGCCCATGAATCCTAAATGCTGGTTATTCTGCAATTGCCGAGAGGAAGGCGGCGCGCACTCTGCACATGCTTAGAGGCGCTTCTCTTTCATCTTTGCCCAGTGGTTTTTGGGGGCTCAGCTGAGGCGCGGGATGAAAAAGCCCGGCGGAGGCGCAAAAGCGTGTTCATCCGATGAAGAAAGCGGAAGGTCGAGGTGGAAGGGACACCGCGGGTCATCTAGTCCAACCCCGGCAGCAAGTGGAGGTGATGAGGGGTTAGGGAGCAAAGAGGTGAGCGGATCGACAGTTGGGAGGGAGATGGGGCGGTGGCTGGATGGAAGGAGGACCGGGAGACATCTAGTAGGCAGACAGAGAGGGTGATAAAGTAGATTCTTAGGACGTTCGCCTTTGATTCTTAAGATTCGCCTTTGGACGTTTGTTGCAAGACTAAATAGGTGCAAATGGTCAGAAACGGGGTTGTTCTTAGGGGCAGTCAGGGACTCAGTGTTAGCACACCTGCTTTGCATCCAGAAGGTCCCATGTTCGATCCCTGGCAGCATCTCCAGGTAGGGTTGTGTGGTGTAGTGGTTAGAGACTGTCGGATTAGTACCCAGGAGACCAGGGTTCAAATTCCCAACTCACTGGATAACCTTGGGGGCCAGTCACTGCCCCTCAGCTTCACTCACCTCGCAGGGCTGTTGTGGGGGATTAAATGAGGAGGGGGAGAGCTTTGTAAGCCACCTCAAACTCCTTGGAGGGAAAGGTTGGATATCAAGGCAAAACACAGGGCAGGGAGCATCGCCTGCTTGAAACTCTGGGGAGCTGCTGCCAGTCAGTGTAGACAGTATTGAGCTAGATGGACCCAATGCTCAGCTTTCCAGGTTCCTAAAATAGGCTTTGGGCTACAGAAGGATCGTGGCTCAGGAGTAGAACACCTGCTCTGCATGCAGAAGTTCCCAGGTTCAGTCCCAAGGCAACACCTTCCAGTAGGGTTAGGAGATGCCCCCTGTCTGAAACTCTTGAGAGCTACTGCCAGCCAGAGTTGACAGCATTGGGCTGGGTGTCTCAGTGGATCTGGCTGAAAATAAGGCAGCTTCGTACGTACAGGGTTCTTCTGCACCATTTCCCCTCTTCCTGTTGCTGCTTACAGGGTCCCTCTGAAAGCCGCCCGAAATCTGCAGTTTATCCATACGGATGGAGATAGGAAAATGCCCTGCAAGTTTCTGCCTTGGCCTCTTCTTTTAGCGCACCTTCTCTCCAAAGAGCTGGAGGCGGTGTTTGTGCCTCGCCGCTGTACCTTCCCCACAACCCTGCGAGGTAGGTTAGGCAGGTTCGGAGAGAGAGGCTGGAGCCAGGTCACAAAAGCAAGCTCCATGGCTGTGGGGAGATTTGAACCTGGGTCTCGCCCGCTACGTTGCACTGGTCTTCTGACTCGGCTCCGTGTCCCGGAAAAATCTCCTTGGGGTGCCTGATTCGGGATGGGTTCCGGATGACATGGCAATGTCGGGGGGGGGTGATGTTTAGAGGCGCCCGTGAAGCAGCGTGCAGCTCCCCTCCCCTTGCCACCAGTGCAGCCTCTGCAACATTGCGAGGGCAGTTGGGCGGGGCACCCACCTCTCAGCTTGCAGCGTGACAAAACGCCTTCGGGGAGGCACCCATCACCCACTTAATGCGTGTGAGAGCTGAGCTGGATTCGCTTCTGAGTCGGCGTGCATGGAATTGCACTTCAGTTGCGCTGAGTGCTCCTGCCCAGGCCAGCCCCAGAGCTGTGGGGATAGTGAGGGCTGCTCGAAGAGCTGATTCCCCATCCCAGGGGTGTGTGTCTGGGCTGGGGGGAAAGGACCCCCCCCCCGTGTGTTCTCTGGACATCTCCTGAGCTCCAGGCCGCCTGCGACGGGACACAGGTAAAGCTTTGATATGGTGCCATTGGAATCTGCTTCCGATGCGGGGGGGGGGGGTATTGCTGGGAAATATGTGAATCGGGAATAGAAGACAGCGCCCCTGAGCGTGTGCAGAGTCCCTTTCCTTCAAAGGCCAGGGAAAGGATTTGCAAGCAGGAGGGTGTGGGGCTCCTCACTATCGCGGACGGGCTGGAAAAACAACATCCCTTTTCATAGAAAATCAGCACAAAATGCAATTAGGTGTGTGCGATGCTCAGCAGTGAACATAGGGAAATTTGGACTTAATGGTCTTACGGTAACCGCCTTTAAATGGTCTTTTGTGTTATTTCACTTGCTCTGGAATGTGGGGTGCTGTTTTTGCAGACCTCCTGTTGCTTCTGCAAAGTGGGGTCCTGGACTCCTGCCCTGAGTGCTCCATCGGTGATGCTGCAACGCTGATAACGTAACAGTACAAGAGAAAACGGTCCGTGGCTTTCCGTTGCTTAATAATAATATTTAACGGCCACTCATACCTAATACGCTTAAAGTAAAACACTCGACAAAGGGGTGAGACTTTTAAAGGGCTTAAAGCCGGGGTTTTAAAGAGGGACGTGGCAAATTCGTGGAGGGAAACGGGTCTCTCCCTGTATATTTGTCACGATGGCTCTATGGAGCCTCCAGTTCAGCTGCAGTGTACCTGGAGGGGGAGTTATTGCTGGGCTCTTGGCTTTCTTGCCCTGCTTTTTCGATGGAGGGAAGGGGCTTCCCAAAAGCATCTGTTTCGCCCCCCCCCCCTTCCGTGAGAAGAGGGCGATCTTGAGTTGGATGGTCCTTTGCTGAACGTTTAGCATTATGCAGATAATGGGAGACTTGGCTTAGTTTGGTTTAACTGAACATGTTTGTCTAAGTAAGCTTTAGCAGAGCATCGGAGGAAAGAGAGGAGGGGGAACAACATATATTCCTCGATCCGTGCTGTAAAAATGTATTTATTAGCAACGGGTTGTACCGAAAACGTGGACAGGGACATGCAAGTGCGATCCAAAATGCACAGCCCATCGAAAGCAATGCAGTGCACAGTTAGTTCCCTGCCCAGGAAGTGGACAACGGCTTGTGTGCAGATCTCTTTGGCTGTCTCGGGATGCAGGGAGAGGAAGGCAGAGCTGGGGGAAGATTGGTTTCATAGAATCATAGAATTGTAGAGTTGGAAGGGACCCCACGGGGTCATCTAGCCCAACCCTCTGGAATGCAGAAATCACAGCTACTCGACCTCTGCTTAGAAACCTCCAAGGAAGGAGAGCCCACCACCTCTTCTGGGAGCCTGTTCCACCGCTGAACATCTCTTACTGCCAGAAAGTTCTTCCCGATCTTAAGTCGGAATCTCCTTTCCTGCCATTTGAATCCACTGGTTCTGGTCCTGCCGTCCGGAGCAGCAGGAGGAAGAACCGAAATGTTTGGGGAGGAGACGGGGCAAAGGGAGGGGTGAGAGGAAAAGGTGCAAGGCTGTTTAACAGGCCCATCTAGCATAGCATCCTCTTTCCGATAGGGTCATGTACCGTATATTCTTGCGTATAAGACGACTGGGTGTATAAGACGACCCCCAACTTTCCAGTTAAAATATAGAGTTTGGGATATACTCGCCATATAAGAAATACGACCTGGCATATAAGACAACCCCCGACTTTTGAGAAGATTTTCCTGGGTTAAAAAGTAGTCTTATACGCAGGAATATACAGTATGTATTCTATAAAACGCAGGTCAATATGTAGGGCTGTGGTGCCCCTTTGCCTGTAAATCTGTCATTTCCCCCCCCCCCCATTTTCAGAAGCTGAGCGCTCACCTGCTCTGCCGCTTAAACTTGGAGGGGGTGTTTGCGGAGCCCTTTAATCTTAAAAGTCCATGCCGATTCTGCATAACTATTTCTCCCCCCACCCCATCACCATTTCCCCAGGCCAGTAGTAATGTCCTACCTTCAAACCACGCTTAACTTTAGAATAAGAAGAAAATCTTGGAAAGTTATCCGCTCCCCTCCTTTTCAACACTTGTGTTCTCTTTGTGTGTGTGTTTTTAATAAGCAATGCGTTTTGCTGAGTCTCTGTGTCACCTGCTGTTGGGATTGAGGCAAGGTAAAGGTAAAGGGACCCCTGACCATTAGGTCCAGTCGTGACCAACTCTGGGGTTGCGGCACTCATCTCGCTTTATTGGCCAAGAGCCGGCATACAGCTTCCAGGTCATGTGGCCAGCATCACTAAGCCGCTTCTGGCGAACCAGAGCAGCGCATCGAAACGCCGTTTACCTTCCCACTGCAGCGGTACCTATTTATCTACTTGCACTTTGGTGTGCTTTTGAATTGCTAGGTTGGCAGGAGCAGGGACCGAGCAACAGGAGCTCACCCCGTCGCGGGGATTTGAACCGCCGACCTTCTGATCAGCACGCCCTAGGCTCTGTGGTTTAACCCACAGTGCCACCCGCTTGCAAGTAAAGGAAGAGAGGTGGCTTTTCGGAATGAAGGAGGGCAAAGCCAGCCAAGCCATTGCTCTCTGTTTGCTGACACTCCAGGAGGAGCAGAACCGCAGGGGAGATCTGAATTGCCCATTCCTGCCTTCAAAAGGTCTTCGCATCTGGGGAAGGGAAGAGTGCCGGGGAAGGGCTATATCTCAGAGCCAGGGCAGAGGCTGTGCATGCAAAAAACCTCGGGACTAGTTCCATGCCTGGCATCTCCAGGGAAAGCGGTCAACAGTGTGATGCAGCAGCAAAGGAGGCCAATGCGATTCTAGGCTGCATCCACAGAAGTATAGGGTCCAAATCAAGGGAGGCAATAGTGTTGCTCTCTTCTGCCTTGGTCAGACCAAACCTGGAGTCCAGGGTCCAGTTCTGGACGCCACAGTTTAGGAAGGAGGTTGACAAGCTGGAAGGTGTGCAGAGGAGGGCGATCGAGGGTCTGGAAACCAAGCCTGATGAGGAACAGTTGAAGGATCTGGGGATGTTTAGCCTGGGAAAGAGGAGACTAAGAGGAGATAACGAGTGCTAGCTTCAGATATCTCCAGGGCTGCCTCATGGAAGAGGGAACAAGCATGTTTTCCCCTGCTCCAGAGGGTAGGACTTGAACCCATGGCTTCAAGTTATAGGAAAGGAGATTCCGACTAAACACCAGGAAGAACTTTCTGACAGCGAAAGCTGCTTGACAGGGGAAAGGATTCCCTTGGAGTTGGTGGGCTCTCCTTCACTGGAGGTTTCAACGCAGAGGTTGGATGGCCACCTGTCAGGGATACTTCAGCTATGATTCCTGCATTGCAGGGGGTTGGACTAGATGACCCTTGGGGTCCCTTCCAACTCTACAATTTCTTGATTCTGAATGTTGTTGGGCTGCAACGCCCATCGGCCTTGACCGATGGCTCTGCTGGCTGGAGCTGATGGGACTTGTAGTTCAGCAATATCTGGAGGGCCAAAGGTATGTCCCCTCACCTGATGTCAACAGTGCTGAGCTAGGCTGGCTCTGACTCAGAGCATCGGGCGCATCAGGAGCCAAAGGCTGGTGGAACTGGGGCGAATAAGGAAATCTTTCTCCTCTTCTGTCGCTGAGTTGAGCCCAGGCTGGGTGGGGAGCTGTGCATGGGAGTGGGCAGGCCCTGTTTTTTTTTGGGGGGGGACATCTATGGCACCCCATCATCTCTCTAGACGGCAACAGGGAAAACGGGGAGCTCTCCGGCTAAGCTCGCAACCCGGCTCCTTTGCGCCTGCAAAGGCACGAGCGGCGCAGATTGATTTCATTTATTTACTTACAGCATTTTTTATCCAAAACGCTTGTAAAATATTTCTGCAGCTCAAGCTGACTCGCTAAGCCACCATGATGCTTTTGCTCTGAAATGTTCTGGCATCTTTTGCACATACATTTTGGCAGCCGGTCCAGACATTCGGTTCTTTTAAACCAAAACAACGTCTGAGCCATCCCCCCCCCCCGGAAGGTGGGTGTTGTTTTGCAACCCCAAAAGGAGAAGCTATATGTTAGTGAGACTTTAACCCTTCCCCTCCAGGAGGGGGACAGTTGCTCCTGTGTTCGAATCCTGCTTGCAAGGTTTCCCATTTGGGCATCTGGTTGGCCGCTGTGAGAAAAAGGATGCTGAATTAGATGGACCACTGGCCTGATCCAGCTGGCTTTTCTGCTGTTCTTACGTAAAAAGGAGAAGGGATATACCTGGGACTTCTTTCCCTCCCCCTTAAGAATTGAATCTCTGCCCCCACAATTGCAGAGGAGGGGTTGGTTGGGGAAGACCTTAGCCAGGAGATGCTGGCCAAGATGGCCCCCCCTCTCTCCCTGCACTTTCCATGATGCCCAGCTGGAATATTGCACAGATAGTGCAGGTGGGGAGACAGGTACCTAAGATACAGCCCCCCCCCTCCGCCCCCCAACCATGCCTTGATTTATGCTTGTGGACAGGCAAATGAAAGCAATTCCCAGCCTCGAGACAACCTGTCAGCTCTCTGACAGGGTAGATTTCCGCAGACGGATGGAAAGACCGTAACTCACTTTGCGCTTCGGGTATGTACACAAGCGTGATTAATATCAATGCTAAATTGTCAATTGGAGGATGTGGGGAAACAGGTAAGCAATCTGCTGGGCTTTTGATGGATGAGGTTGTCAGGTGCGTTAAAGGGGTTGTTTTAAATAGGGATGTTTTAAAGGAGGAGGATATGGAGCATTGCAAAATCTATAAACAAACCCAAATCTCTGCTGGCTCCAATATGTATGTCTGTATACTCTCAGTTGGTCCCCTTCATGTATGAGAGGCAGACTCAGGGAACTGGTCTGGTCTGCCGTGCCTCTTCCGATGTCCCTTGCATAAACCTTGGTGGCAGAGCAGCTGCTTTGATTTAAGAAGGTCCCATGTTCAGATCCTGGCAGCATCTCCGGGTAGGGCCAGAAACCCCGGAGAGCTGCTGCCAGTCTGTGCAGGCAATATTAAGCTAGATGGGCCCAAAGGTCTGATATTCTGCATAAGGCAGTAAAATTCAGCTTCCTATGTTCCTAAACACGCCTTGTTTTATGTCTTGGATTCCCAGCAAATGTTTGAGCTTGCTGCTTTCTGGGGCCAGCCCCACACCAATATCAACCCCACCCCCTGCCAGCATCACCAATGTTAGCAACAGCTCACTGGGAGAGGCATCCTGCAGGCAGAAGAAGAAGAAGAAGAGGAAGAGGAGGAGGAAGAAGATAAAGATAAGATTTCTTTTTTGTCATTGTACAAGTACAACGAAATTGGATGCCATCCCATAAAAACAAGACAAACAAACAAAAAACAGCACAAAAAACAAAAACCCACATTTTCAGCCACACATGCACATGCTTACATACCCATCACAACTCTCCAAGGTCATATTATCTGGTTACAGCATTTAAGATGGTTATAGCTCTTGGGTAGAAACTATTCTTCAATCTATTTGTTTTTGATCTAATTGTTCTATATCTCTTGCCCGAAGGCAGTGGTGCAAAAAGACTATATCCCGGATGAGATGGATCCTGTAAAATATTGTTTACTTTTTTTAAGGCAATGGGAACTGTATAGTTCTTCCAAAGATGGGAGAGGATGACCAGTAATCTTTCGGGCTGTGATTATGACCTTCTGAAGTACCTTCTTCTCCCTGACTGTGCAACTAGAGAACCAAGCACAAAGAAGAAGAAGAGTTTGGGACTTCCGGTTGTTCATGTTGTCAATGGCGGACGGGAGTACTTTCTGTGGAAAGACTCAGCGCTTTGAAGATTGGGGAAAGCTGCGGGAGCGCAGCGGCACCCCGAAAAAACCTCAGATAGTGCGTTCTGAGGACTTGGTGTTCCGGCGGGTGCCCCTGGGCGACTCATTCGCCTCCTGGAAAGCTCTAATAAGAGCTCAAAGGCGAGCGGAGTGGAGACATGGGCACTGTGGAATCTATCCCGCTTTATCACTCCCCTAAGGAGTCTCAAAGCGGCTCACATTCTCCTTTCCCTTCCTCCCCCACAACAAACACTCTGGGAGGTGAGTGGGGCTGAGAGACTTCAGAGAAGTGGGACTAGCCCAAGGTCACCCAGCAGCTGCATGTGGAGGAGCGGAGACGCGAACCCGGTTCCCCAGATTACGAGTCCACCGCTCTTAACCACTGCACCACACTGGCTCTCAGCTCAGGAGCCCTTTGCTTTGCTACTTTGCAAGTTAAACACAGAGCAGCTTCTCAAGACTTGCAAGCAGTGATATCTGTTTAAGAAAAAGGATGATTTGAGGCTTATGTGTGCCTGAAACGGGAGTCTGTTGCTTTGACTGCCCTGCCCCACCAGAACTGCAGTTATTGGGTGTTTTTAAGTGCTTTACGCTGCCCTGATGGTTTGAGAGGGTGCTATATAAATACCAGGGTTCAGACAAGGGTCTTTCTGGGGGTGGGGAATTGGATTTGGTTTGCATTTTAAGTTGAATTTATTAAATTCCCAGGTTCCGAAAGAATAAGAGAACTGAAGCACCACCAAGTTCACACTTATCCAAATCTGCAACACTGTTCTCCAGCCAAGCAAACGTTTACAAAAATGTTATTATGATATGTATTTTTGCGTTTTTATACTGCATGTCGCCATGCGGTCCTCGGATGAAGGGCAGCAGATAATACAATTAATAAATCAACAATAAGTAGAGGAAAATGTGCAAAAAACCCAATATGAAAACAGCATACAAAAAATCATCATATTAGGAGCAATTGCTAGGGTTTCGTGGTGCATTGCGCCAGGACGCCAGCCTCTCAGGGGCGCCCCAGCAAGTGGGGGAGCTGCGCGGCTTTGCCGGCGGCCTCCCCTTTCTCTGCACACCTGCCAGCTGTGCCCCGTCAACTATATGGCTGGCGGGCGTGCAGCTTCCCTCCCAAGCGTCTGCGGGGATTGTTCTCCTGCAGCGGCATGGGGGAGAGTTGCGCCATGCACCATGGCTAGCAGTGTGCAGCTTCACCACCACCCCACTATCCATGGTCAATTGGGGCCACAAGGCTGATATTTGCACCCCGGCGCCGTATCTGCTAAAGACGGCCCTGAAGATAAGAAACTTCTCTTTATCTGTCTCTTTACTGTTCTTATTTTTATCCCTTTGCTTATTTGCTGTCTTCTTCATTTTCTTCCTTATTTTTTGTTCTGTTTCTGTTTTTTGTTATATGTTGAAAAGTTTTAATAAACTAGTTCCCTGATGACGGAGACCTGGCTAAAAGTATACTTCCAAGCAAGGTTTGGGTATGCTTTGTTAGCTTACGGTTTGCTTCGAAATACTGCTGCCAGGCCCAAAGGGAAGAACTGCGTATGAATACAAAGGAAAGAGGCAGCAGAAGTACAATGGACTCAATCAATTAATCAATCAAAAAGAGTGTAGAATGCCAAAAATCGCAAAATGCCCACCATGCAAACAGGAAATGTTTTAGGAGTGCCAGTTCACCTTGTGGCAAAAGACACAGAAGATCCATCCATTGTGCCAGCCCCATCTCTCCATCTCACCGAATATATACACCCTTCCCATCTCTCGCCCAGGGGGACAGGACACTGAGAAGTCAGTACGGAGCAAAGTGACAACCTGCCAGGGCTCTGGAGAGATTATGATCAACCGGCTGCGATTCATTACATCTCCATTTTGAATTTTCATTTAACCCAGTAATCGGATAAGGGCACATCCGTGAATCCATCAGTTAAGCCAGTCTGGTATCTCAAGTATCGGACAGGCGCTTGTTCAGCCTTCCCTGTGGCCTCTGGCCTGTCCACTCTCTGCCATGAAAATGATTTAGCGCTTCTCTGTCTTTTGCTGCCCCCTGGATTCTCCCCATGCCTGCTGCCCAGCCAGGGAGTGCATGAGATTGCTTGCAGAGAAGTCAGGCTGCGTTCAGCGGGGCTTGCTCCCAGGTAGGCACGCAGACGATGGCAGCCAGGATCACTTGCCAAGTTGAAAGAAAAGCGCCAGGGCTTTCAGTGAGCTGTCATGTCCTTCACCCACCGGGCGCCCTCCACATGTGGACTACAGTTCCCATCCACCCCAACCATCAGAGTCCAAAACCAGAGGGTGCCAGCTTGCCGCAGGCCGAACAAATAGCATCAGCCTCCTTATGTTGTCTATCAACTCTCTAATTAAATGTATTTGGGTTGAAGTCAGCAATAAAGATGAGAGAGCCTGGAAAAATAACTGGGGGGGGGGAGTATGTGTGTAGCAATAAAGGGGCATCTCCCCCCCCAATGCTCTGGCACCTAGAATACAAATTTGAGGAGTGGGAGAAAGCTCTTCTATGGATTGCTCTTAGTTCACAGCCTTTGGTCATGCTGTTGTGTGACGGCGTGTGACCAAGAGACCCTGCCTATTTATCTTAACTACTATAGAAATTGGAGTTCTTGGTGATGTACAGCAGTCAAAATTGTAGAATGCAAAAACTCTGGCCAGGCAGTAGATCAGTTTTTGAATCTTCAAACAGTTTTAATATTATAGTATTGCAACAAATTCCAGTTGAAATTTGTTGCAATACTATAATATTAAAACTGTTTGAAGATTCAAAAACTGATGTACTGCCTGGCCGGAGTTCTTGCATTCTACAATTTTGACTGCTATTTATCTTAACTACGGCTTGCTTGATAGCAGCCAGTTTCATTCATAAGCTATACGGTAGTTTGCAGTTGACTTTTTTCAATTAACCTCAGTTTGTCGGGTTTGGACGAATGCCAAAGTGGGGTTAATTAAAAAACGCAAGTGGCCGTTTTCGAACTTCCCCAGGGAAGCTTGAGCTTCTTTGTAGCTGCTCGATTTGGGGAATATTTATTTTCTGCGCTGTGTGTTTCTCTAAAAAGTATGGGTGTCTTCTTTCCATTATGAGGAATTCTTGCAGGGACAACTGACAAATGGATAGCGGAAAGTCGCTTTTACTTCTCTTTCTCTGTCTCTTTACTGTTCTTATTCTTATCCCTTTGCTTATTTGCTATCTTCTTCATTTTCTTTCTTTCTTTCTTTCTTTCTTTCTTCTTTCTTGTTCTGTTTCTGTTTTTTGTTGTATGTTGAAAAGTTTTAATAAAACTATATTTGAAGAAGAAGAGCTAATTTGGCCTGATTAGATAGATTTTAACACTTGCTGGATCTAGGGATTAATTAGAGGAGTCTGGCACCCACAAACTCATAACTGTGTACATACATGACTCTCACAAAGGCAGAAATAAAGAAGAGAAAGCACATTGCCCCTTTCCACCATCACGGGCCAACTTGTCAATTTTTAGCTTGTGTGATACCTTGGTTTTATTTCTGAAGTTGAGCCTCTGGAATCTCCTTTCTTAAGGCTTTTGAGGGGGCTATTCAATTTGCTCCCCCCTCCCTCCCTGTCAGCTGCATCTAAGGCCAGTTTTGATCTTTCTAAAGCTATCGTCACAGCTGCTCTTTGGCTGCATTCATAGAATCGTAGAATTGGACGGGACCCGAGGGTCATCTAGTCCAACCCCCTGCAATGCAGGAATCGCAACTGAAGAATCCCCGGCAGATGGCCATCCAACCTCTGCTTAAAAATCTCCAAGGAAGGAGAGCACACCACCTTCTGAGCACCTTTCATTTGCTTCAACACAACGAACAGTCCGCACAACTCCAAAGCTTACATCAGGGGTCGGCAACCTAAGGCCCATGGGCCGGATGCAGCCCAATCACTTTCTCAATCTGGCCCGCAGATGGTTCAGGAATCAGCATGTTTTTACATGAGTAGAATGTGTCCTTTTATTTAAAATGCATCCCTGGGTTATTTGTGGGGCCTGCCTGGTGTTTTTACATGAGCAGAATGTGTGCTTTTATTTAAAATGCATCTCTGGGTTATTTGTGGGGCATAGGAATTCGTTCATTCCCCCCCCAAAATAGTCTGGCCCCCCACATGGTCTGAGGGATGGTGGACCGACCCACGGCTGAAAAAGGTTGCTGACCCCTGGCTTACATGCTTCTCCACCATTTTAATAGAGAGAAATATTTCTGATATCAGGTGTCACCCACCTATTTCGGTATAGCTTTAACGATTAAATCAAATGCCAACAACTGGAAGTGCAATTGGTGATAAAAGCCTGCCCTCAAGCACACACACACAGAAACAACCAGCCAGTTTTTCTGTTTCTCTGCTGCTGCTTATTCTTCGCTTCTCGAACCTGTTGCCCTGCAGGTATTTTGGACTAGTTTCATGGCAGAGTCCCTTCCCTGCATGCAACAGCTTCCCATGTTCCTGGAGGGTGGGGCACAAGCTCTGCATGCAGAATCCTAGAATCGTAGAGTTGAAAGGGTTCCCTGGGGGTCATCTAGTCAAACCCCCTGCAGTGCAAAGCCCCGGGTTCAATTCCTTGTGCCTCCGAGTCATCATGGGCTGTGCTCAGCTAGATAGACCACTAGTCTTGAGTCGGTATACCATAAAACAGCTCTCAAAGGACTACGAGTATAAATGGATGGATGCAACAGGAGTAGTGACCCTGAGTATGCTCACTGTTGTTTAGATGTGACTCTTCTCTCGCAGGAAAGGGGGAAAAAAGACTTTCTGTGCATCTGTGGCCGAAGTCAGCTGTGTACAGCTCCGACTGGCAGGAAACCAGTAACGTCACTAACCCACCTCCCAATGTTTCTGAAAACTGATTCTGCTTTTGGAAGAAGAAAGGAGAGGAACAAATGTAAATTTAATTCAATAATGTGTGTGCGGCATTTTACTAATAAAAAAGTAGACCGTTTGCCTGGAGCATGGAGGGGCGCAGGCAAGGAGCAGGGCTAATGACTGAATCATCCTATCTGTCAAACGCGTTGGGAAGGCAGGGCCCATGCACACAGTCTGGGTCAGCCCTGCAGGGGCAAGATCATTTAGTGGAGGACGAGAAGGTTTGGGGCTGGAGCTTGTTCTACAGCAGAGCTGAATAATATTTCTGGGCTCTTACCATCTTGTATAATGCAAATTAATTAATGTATATGCACGGTTGATTAGCAAGGGGGTGGGGAATCCTTGTCCTTTATCACCCGGCATTATTCCATACAAGTGAGTTACAATTTCAGGGCTGCGTCCCGTGCAAGCTGCAATTTAGAAAGTTTGCCGCTTGCTGCGTGTTTATCCCGTGGCTCTGGGACTCGGGCCGTTTGCAGAGAAGAAGCTGCATCCAGCACCGTGATGGATTACAGCAGCCATAGGCAACCTCGGCCCTCCAGCTGTTTGGGGACTACAACTCCCATGATCCCTAGCTAACAGGACCAGTGGTCAGGGATGATGGGAATTGTAGTCCCAAAACGTCTGGAGGGCCGAGGTTGCCTATGCCTGGATTACAGGGTCCTTTGGACTGGCTGACGGCGGCTTTTGCAGGCATGCATTGCCTAGTCGTCTTCCCTTTGGGTTCTGAGGGACTTATCGATGGCGTCGCTCATGTTCAGACAAACTTGCACATTCATCTCTTTGTGAGCGCCGGCTGTATTGTTTGCTGTAATTATTCTTCCAGCTCTGTTTGGCTTAAGCACTTGCAAATTTTATTCCGGTTAAGCCCCATAGGATCCCCACAGGCAGAAGCTTCACTAGCAGTTTGCCAATTTAGACAGCTGTAGAAGAGGATTAGATGAATCCGCCGAGGATTTGGCTCTCAATGGCTGCTGGTCACGAAGGCCATGTATTTCGCCGTGAGAGGTAGTGGGAATCACAGGTGGAGAATGTGCCGTCGCACTGAGGTCCTGCTTGTGGGATTCCCAAAGGCATCTGGCTGGCCCCTGTGAGAACAGGTATAGAATCATAGAACAGTAGAGTTGGAAGGGACCCTGAGGGTCATCTAGTCCAACCCCCTGCAATGTAGAAATCTCAGCTGAAGCATCCATGCCAAATTAACATCCAACCTCTGCTTAAAAACCTCCAGGTAAGGAGAGCCCACCTCCTCCGAGGGAGACTGTTCCACTGTAAAACAGCTTTTGCCATCAGAAAATTTTTCTGTATGTTTAGTTGGTGAAGTGTAGGTGGGTTTCCCAGGTGGCGCTGTGGGTTAAACCACAGAGCCTAGGGCTTGCTGATCACAAGGTTGGCGGTTCAAATCCCTGCGACGAGGTGAGCTCCCGTTGCTCGGTCCCAGCTCCTGCCCACCTAGCAGTTCGAAAGCACGTCAAAGTGCAAGTAGATAAATAGGAACCGCTCCGGCGGGAAGGTAAACGGCGTTTCCGTGTGCTGCTCTGGATCGCCAGAAGCGGCTTAGTCATGCTGGCCACATGGCCCGGAAGCTGTATGCCGGCTCTCGGCCAATAAAGCGAGATGAGCGCCGCAACCCCAGAGTCGGACACGACTGGACCTAATGGTCAGGGGTCCCTTTACCTTTACCTAGGTGGGTTTCCACAAGGCAAGACACAGCAATAGCAGCAAGAACCTTTATTGAACTACATAACTGGGAAACAAGTGCAAAGCAACTGCTTATATACATTCCCGGAAGCCTGGGCCACTCCCACTCCCAACGTGATTCGCTGTCTAAACTTCCAAGCTGCAAATCACGACTCAAGAGTTCGAGGGCCAATGGCAGAGGCCCAAATCCTGAAATGTTCTGTGATTGGACATCATATATCGAATCAGAACTCAGGAGCTCAGAATCCTTAGTGCAGACTCAAGCTCAGGCAAACACAGACCACTGAATACATAACAGGTGGGATCTCCTTTCTTCTAACTTGAAGCCATTGGTTCGAGTCCTACCCTCCAGAGCAGGAGAAAACAAGCTTGCTCCATCTTCCCTGTGACAGCCCTTGAGATATCCTGTCAGTCTCCTCTTTTGCAGGATGATGATGATAATAATAATAATAATAATAATAATAATAATAATAATATATTATTTATACCCCAGCCACTCTGGGCGGCTTTCAACAGAACATTAAAATACAATAGTCTATTAAACATTAAAAGCCTCCCTAAACAGGGCTGCCTTCAGATGTCTTCTAAAGGTCTGGTAGTTGTTTTTCTCTTTGACCTCTGAAGGGAGGGCGTTCCACAGGGCGGGTGCCACTACCAAGAAGGCCCTCTGCCTGGTTCCCTGTAACTTGGCTTCTCGTAGTGAGGGAACTGCCAGAAGGCCCTCGGCACTGGACCTCAGTGTCCGGGCTGAACGATGGGGGTGGAGACGCTGGACCGAAGCCATTTAGGGCTTTAAAGGTCAGCAGCAACACTTTGAATTGTGCTCAGAAACGTACTGGGAAACGTACGGATAAGCATAGCCAACTGACTCAACTGTTCCTCATAAGGAGGCAGGATCTGAATGGTCTTTGGCCTGATCTGGCAGCCAGGCTCTTCTTAACTTCTCTTTATTTTTCCAGCTTGGGGCCATGTATTCCTCTGTCAACTGCTCCCACTTGGAATTAAAGCTGCCCATCCTGGAGCTGCTGGAGAAGACAGCCTACAAGGACCTGTGCAACGCTAGCAGTCAAGAAGAGCCTTACTTTGACCCCGAAGACCTGAACATGACCATAGAGCAGCTCCGCCTGAAGTACTTGGGGCCGCGCCGCTCGGGGTTCTTCGTGCCCATCTGCACCACGTACCTCCTGATTTTCGTGGTTGGCGCAGTGGGCAACGCCCTGACCTGCCTGGTCATCATCCAGCACCGATTCATGAGGACGCCCACCAACTATTACCTCTTCAGCCTGGCCGTCTCCGACCTGCTGGTCCTCCTTCTGGGCATGCCGTTGGAGATCTACGAGATGTGGAGCAACTACCCCTTCCTGCTGGGCGCCGGCGGCTGCTGCTTCAAGACACTGCTTTTCGAGGCCGTCTGCTTCGCCTCCATCCTCAACGTGACGGCGCTCAGCGTGGAGCGCTACATCGCCGTGGTGCACCCTCTCAAGGCCAAGTACGTGGTGACCAAGAACCACGCCAAGAGGGTCATCGCCGCCGTCTGGGTCCTCTCCGTCCTGTGCTCCATCCCCAACACCAGCCTGCACGGCATCCAGACCCTCCACGTCCCCGCCCGGGGGGTGGTCCCCGACTCGGCCACCTGCACCCTGGTCAAGTCCCGCTTGATGTACAACCTCATCATCCAGGTGACCACCATCATCTTCTTCTTCGTGCCCATGGGCATCATCAGCGTCTTGTACTTGCTCATCGGCCTGCAGCTGAGGAAGGAGAAGATGCTGGAGGCTCTGGAGGCCAAGTCGGCAAGCAACTGCGACTACCACAACATCCGCCTCCAGCAGAAGAAGCTCCGCAGGAGGCAGGTGACCAACATGCTGTGTGAGTCGAGGGGCCCCCAGGAGCCGCGTTGGATTGTGGGGAAAATATTGGGGGGGGGGTTACTTGCTTTCTTCTTATTCCCAGAACTAGGGCTACAGTCTTTGCCTTTGTGTTGCCCATTCATTACTTTCACCTGTGAATCTGGTATCAGAAAAGGCCTATAGAATTATTATTATTATTATTATTATTATTCCAGCAAACATTAAAATACATTAACACATCACAGATTAAAAACTTCCCTAAAGAGGGCTGCCTTCAGGTGTTTTCTAAATGTCATGTAGTTGTTGATCCTTTTAACCTCTGATGGGAGGGCGTTCCACAGGGCGGGTGCCACCACCGAGAAGGCCCTCTGCCTGGTTCCCTGTAACCTCACTTCTCGCAGGGAGGGAACCGCCAGCAGGCCCTCAGAGCTGGACCTCAGTGTCCGGGCTGAACGATGGGGGTGGAGACGCTCCTTCAGGTATACTGGGCTGAGGGCGTTCAGGGCTTTAAAGGTCAGCACCAACACATTGAATTGTGCTCGGAAACGTACTGGGAGCCAATGTAGATCTCTCAGGACCGGTGTTATGTGGTCCCGGTGGCTATCAGGGATCAGCAAACTTTTTCAGCAGGGGGCCGGTCCGCTGTCCCTCAGACCTTGTGGGGGGCTGGACTATATTTTTTTTGGGGGGGGGGAATGAACGAATTCCTATGCCCCACAAATAACCCAGAGATGCACTTTAAATAAAAGGACACACTCTACTCATGTAAAGGCACGCTGATTCCCGGACCGTCCGCAGCCAGATTGAGAAGGCGATTGGGCCCGATCCGGCCCCTGGGGCTTAGTTTGCCTATCCATGGCCTATATTATCTTTAGTTGTCATACTACCAGGAGTTGGTTATGTGCCTTCTCTGTACAGCCGTACCTTGGTTCTCAAACTTAATCCGTTCCAGAATCCCGTTCCAAAACCAAAGCGTTTCAAAACCAAGGCGTGCTTTCCCTTAGAAAGTAATGCAGAACGGGTTAATCCATTCCAGACTTTTAAAAACATCCCCTAAAACAGCCATTTAACATGAATTTTACTATCTAACAAGACCATTGATCCATAAAATGAAAGCAATGGTCAACATACTGCACTATTAAATAAATAAGACAGTATTGTAGACGATAAATTTTTTTTTTTAAATTATTACCTGCACTGATGATAGTCATTGTTTGGATGGGGGGCTTTTATCCATTTCCGCAGTCACACAATCAATCAGTAGCTGAACTGGGTTCCACACAGTCACGAAAACAAATTAACCGAAAAAGCCTCAAAAACAAATAGCAAAGACAAAAGCGCCGAACTTGATCCGTTCCGGAGGTCCGTTTGACTTCCGAAATGTTCCAAAACCAAGGCGCGGCTTCTGATTGGTGCAGGCGCCCCGGAAACAATAGCCGACAGCTGCATCGGTCGTTCGGCTTCCGAAAAATGTTCAAAAACTGGAACACTTACTTCTGGGTTTTCGGCATTTGAGAACCAAGCTATTTTGAGTACCAAGGCAATTGGCACCTACCTGAGAAGGGTCAGAACTGAGCTCCGACTGGAAAAAAGCCCTGGGTATGTAGTTTAAATGTAACATTAATTTCAGTGAAACAGTGGGGGTTGTGGGGAGGACGACAGGGAAATTTGGGACTGGGAAAAGCAAACTCAATATTTGAACAATGGGGGGCGGATCTGCTTCAAAGCTTCTTACAAGCTGAGAAGCAAAGAGGGACACGGCAGGGGACTTTCTGTAGGAAAGCTGGCGGGAAACCAAGTGCTGGATTTAAGACAGAATACTTTCCTTCTTCCCCCACCTCACCTCCATTGCTTTTTTTGGGGGGGGGGGAGAGCTTTTCCTGTTCATTTCCCCCCTGCTGGCTGATCAGCATAGAGAATTCTCTGCCTCTCTGATTTTGTCATTAAATTCCCACCTGTCACAGCGGAGGCTAACACCCCTTGGAGCAACGCAATTCCAGCCCCATCCAAATGAATAAACGGATTCTAGTTAAAAATTATATACGCCAGAATATTTCCCGGTGTGAGGGAAGGTTCTTCCATGTCCTCCTTAGCTAAATACACAGTAAAGGTATACCGATCCTCTGTAAATGTGTCCTTTCGCTTCAAACCCCTCACAAGCGTTGATTTGTTAGGTTTTCTGCCGCAGCTAACTGCCGCGCTCTCTTACACCACGCTCCTTCCAGAACTTTCCAGTACTTTGCTACTACCACAAAGGAGCCTTTGGTTCCTAACCGCCATTTCCTCGATGGCTTTAAAAGAGGATTAAGACGAATTCCCTCAGGGGAAGGCTCTCGGTGGCTATTAGCCGTGATGGCGATGCTCCACAGGGAAAGAGTGGTCTTCTGGTCTTCTGTTCGAATCCCGCTTGCGGGTTTCCCGCAGGAGGCACCCGGTCGGCCACCGCGAGGATGTTGCAAGCCCAAAATGCCTTATCTTCTGAGTTACGCCAATAAAACTCAGAGACAAGAGGAGCTAGGAGTCCATTTTTGTTTATTGCAAAGCAATAGGTTACAGTCGAATCTTTTTGAAAAACTGCAACCCCGCCTAACGTGGGGCGGCGATATTTATAACATTTCAAACAAAGGATTTCAATTTAACCAATCATGTACATTACCTCATTCTAGTTTAATACGCATGCGCAATAAGCATTGCTAACTAAACTTTGATTCTCACCGTGATCTGTTACATTGTGTTAGTACGCATGTTGGGACCTGTGTTACGTGTAGCCATTTGCACCATGTATCAACTTATGTTCTAGCTTATGAGCTGTATCTTTGTGATTGACGTATTAGCTGTCCTTCTGTCCCAGTGGGGGACGGCATCTTGCCAAATCATCAGTTTCTTAAAGCAACAGGTTAGCATAACTTCTCTATCAGAAGCATATTCAAGGATTTATAGGGGTTCACATGATCACATTCATTATGGCCCTTTTGGGTCCCTGCCACAAGGACAGATGTTCTCCTCTCTCATGTTCTTCTCTCTGCCCCTCAGTCGCGCTGGTGGTCGTCTTTGGGATCTGCTGGGCTCCCTTCCACACCGACCGCCTGGTCTGGAGCTTCGTGACGCACTGGACCGACCGGATGCTGGGGATGTTCCAGTACGTGCACATCATCTCGGGGGTCTTCTTCTACCTGAGCTCGGCCGCCAACCCCATCCTCTACAACCTGATGTCCACCCGCTTCCGGGAGATGTTCAAGGACGTGATGTGCCGCCGGCGCTTCCAGAAGCTGCGCTCGCGCAAGCACTCGCCCAGCAGCACCCGCGTCACCATGCGCAGCACCGTCTCCGAGCACGTCGGCGGAGGCGACGGGCAGCCGCTGTCTGACCTGGAGGACTACGAGGCCGACCCGGAGAGGGTGGAGGCCAGGGAGTGTGAGGGCCCTTTCCTCTGAGGAGGAAGCCGCTAGTCCAGCCACACATGTCTTTGGAGGACGGAGCTTTCCTCTTGGGCCGCGAGGGACCGCCGACGCTTGGCGGCGTTGTGTAAAATAATGCCTTGGGATGGGGGCCTGGTCCTGCCTGGGCCCGCGTCCGTTCCCGGCTGCTTCGCCCTCAGGAACTCAACCGCGTTATGAACAGAGGGCTTTCTTTTGTAAGGGGGCGCACATGAATGTCTTTCTCGGCCCCTAGTTGTAAAATCATCGCCGTCATAAAAGGAGTGCGGATGTGAGTGCGAAGGGGAGCCTCCGTTCCCAGGCTCCCTAATTCGGCATGCTCTTTTCAAAATGGCTGCTTCCGACTCCTCCTTCAAAATGGCGGCCGCAAGGAGGGCGGGGATTGAGGCTGGTCCCAAATCCATGCGCGGCAAGGCGCATGGCGAGGAGGTTCTAGAAAGTTCTGTGGGAGTTCCACATCCTATCCCCTTTCCGATTTCGGATTTAATCTAAAAGAGATGGGGGGAGGGGAGTTCGCTCTTGGCGGCTCACGTCTCTCTCATTGTCCCTGTTTTTCTGTGGTTGCAGCTTGGTTTGAACCTATTTATTTATTTATTTATTTTGTTGTGGTGATATTCCCGCCTTTTTCTCCAAAGGCAGCATGTGTGGTTCTCCCCCTTCCCTCCTTGGTTTATCCCCTGCACAAAACCCCTGCGAGGTAGGCCAGGCTGAGGGGTGGTGAGGAAAGAAGGCATTGGAGGCTGTATCCATCCTTCGGCTCTTTCACGGAGGAGTAGGGACTTGAACCCTCGTCTCCAGATTCATGCACGTGTTTTGGCATGCTGCTGCTCTAGAATCATAGAATCATAGAATCATAGAGTTGGAAGAGACCAACTCTACATCTGCATAACTGTACGTTTATTTCTTTATTTTTCTAGGCTTCGGCACCCTGCCTTTCCCTCAAGATGTTTCAGGTGGCTTAACCCAAAAGAGTATTCTTCAGTTTTAAAAAAAGTAAGCATAACTCAGGGTTGCCGTACGCCCGGAATTTCCCAAACATAGAATCATAGAATCATAGAGTTGGAAGAGACAGTTCAGCTCCAGGGACCACACATTCGCTCCATAAGACGCACAGACATTTCCCATTACTTTTTAGGAGGAAAAAAGTGCGTCTTATGGAGCGAAAAATAAGGTATAACCATTCGGGGGTGCCCAATTTTGGCCTCGCACGGGGTGCCATGTTATGAAAGTTCACCCCTGGATAAGCCAGGGGTCCATCTTGTCCAGCATCCTGTTCTCACAGGGGCTGACCAGATGCCCCAATGGGAAACCAAGCAGGATTCGAACACAGGAGCCCTCTACCCTTCTGCAGTTTCCAGCAACTGGTATTCAGAAGCATTGCTGCCTCCGACTGTGGAGGAAGAGCAATAGCCATCATGGCTAGCATTCATCGGTAGCCCTCTCTGTTAATTTGTGGTCATCTAAGTCCAGCCGCTGGAAAACCTGGCTTTATTTCTGCCAATTGAATCTGAACCCTACTTTCTTGTGGATAAAACCCTACAGCTGTTTCTCTTTTATTTGGGAGAAACAGAGTTGGATACAAAGCGATTTCAGGGTCAAGCGATTCAGTAAATATTAAAGAGGCGTTCTCTAAAGCCAGCTGGGTCATTCACAGAAATATTTATTTTTCCCTTCAGGCAAATATTTATTTCAAAAAGTGTGTTTGGCATTTATCTTTATAACTGCGTTGAGAAGTCTTGACTGGCAAGTCTGCAGGCCACAGAATTTTTATTGCTGCCTCTTTTCTTTGTCAAAAAATAAGAAATAAATAGATTTGCTGCAATACTTATTACCCTGCCAGCAGGGAATGTTCTGGTTTCATCTAAATACGTAAAAATAATACCAGCAGTTCTGCCCACCATTCTACATCTAAGTGAAAGAGGTCTCTGGGGGTATTACTTATTCCTGATTCTTTATTACTGTTGAGAATAGATATTTAAAACTTTTTTCCCTTCTTAAAAACCCTAAAACTAACAGCATTTGTAAGTGGGAATATAGTTTTGAAAGCAAAGAAAGAACAAAGAACAATGGCCAAGGAAATGATCAGCCCATAAAAAAAAATAACACTCTTTTATTCAAAAGCATATTTGAGACTAGATTTACATGTACAGCAGAATTAAGTGGAAATGGGGCAAAATGATCCCATCAAACAGTGGCAAATTCAGGTTATTTGGGAGGTTGTGCATAACAAGCCAACTTCCCCAAAAGATCAGACTCTTTGCCAACAAGGAAAGCTAGAGAAAAATTCACTGGAAAGTGTGGAACATCTCTCGCTTTGACACGACTGCAGGGGGTTGGACTAGATGACCCTTGGGGTCCCCTCCAACTGTATGATTCTATGACAACATCTAACCTCCATGTAAGTACTTCTGTCTTTCGCCAGTCCAGTCTTGGTTCCTCATGGGGTTCAAACTGACCCGTGAGGCCATTTCCCCAAAATGACGCCAGCCTCTCCATCAGCTGATGCCACTGTGTGATGTCACACTTGGGTGGATGATGTCACTGGGTGATGTCAAAAGAGGGTGGAGGAGCAATTGTGACTTTTACCTTTGTCCAGTAAAAGCCAGGGGTCTCTGCTTACAGCCATCTCTGTTGTGAAATTCTGCTCAATATGATCCAGAGCAGAACTGAGACGTATTGTTAGCGGAGTAACAACTTAAATACGTTGCAGGATTCCCCCAAAAAAGTAGACCAGAGGCAATTGATATTTCATCCAGCAGAGCTTCACTGCTACTGAAGGCAAATGAGCACAATGGTCACAAATCCAGTACATTCAGGATTAGCACTGTCCATAAGAAATCCAGTTGCAGCAGACTTAACTTAAACTTACAATAACTTATAATAAGACTAAACCTTAACACTAAGCATACAGTGGTACCTCGGGCTACGAAACTAATCCGTTCCGGGGTGCCGTTTGCACCCCGAAAAGTCCGTAACCCAAGCGGTGCTTTCACACATGCGGAAAAGCGCGATGTCGCACTTCTGCGCATGCGCAAACTGTGCAGACCGCTTTTGCGCATGCGCAGAACGCTTTTGCGCATGCGCGCACAGTGAAACCCGGAAGTAAACACTTCTGGGGGGTGCCGCTTTTGCAACCCGAAAAAACGTAACCCGAAGCATTCGTAAGCCGAGGTATGACTGTACTATGTACAGAACAGCACCCCAGAAGGAAAGAAGATGGAAAGAGCAAGTGAGCCTCAGATGCAGACATGTGGACGGTCTTTTGTTGGAGCAACTTAAGGGATGCTCAGAGTTATGTGGGCAGAAGAGCTACCAGTATATTAGAAGAGGGGCTTGGGAGGCAGCAGACACCTTTAATTCACCACTTTAATAGCTTAAAGATTGCTCATCCGCACACTGTGGCAAATGGCTTTTGGACAGCATGTTTTGAAAATGCCACTGAAATGTCAAGGCCTATTACTGTAACAGCCATGTGGCAATTGGCTTTGGACAGGGAAGAGATGCTCACCGGAGATAAATAGTTCTTATTTCCCCGGGAAAATGAACAAGACACCTTTCCAAAACGCTCCTGAAATACCATGAGGGAAAACTCATCCCCGGTCACTTATTTCCTACTCCCTCATCAAGAAACACTCCCTGCGTAGATAGAGGTAGAGAAGGAGAACAGAACTTCTGCAGTCGCTCTGCATCAGGAATATCTGGTGTTGTGTCCTCTGCGTGGACTACAGTTCCCATCATCCAGTGTCAGTTTCCAATCTACACTAGTTTGTGCCATGCCAATGAGCCAATGCTAAGTATGTCCTTTAATCAAGGGGTTAAATTTGCTCGGCAGTGACCCTGTGCTCTTCCGGGATCAAATCAGAGGAGAGGTCTTCCGGGATCAAATCAGAAACCGGGATGGCTTCTGTAATTCCAGGACTGTTCCTGGAAAATCGGGACACTTGGAGGGTATGCAATTCTACTATTCTATGAAAGAAGATGATGAAAATCCAGGTCTCCCGCCCCTGCAACCCCAAATTAAAAAACGTTTCTGTGAATTGGTGGTGGCACAGCCACCATCAGATCAATAATGGGACGGAGGGAAGAATTTCCCCTTTGCCATGGGGA
Organism: Darevskia mixta; assembly: GCA_034641385.1. Classification (NCBI taxonomy): domain Eukaryota; kingdom Metazoa; phylum Chordata; class Lepidosauria; order Squamata; family Lacertidae; genus Darevskia; species Darevskia mixta. The sequence continues at coordinate 69,235 of JAWWNH010000210.1, forward strand.
AAGGGGAGCAACAGGATGTTAGTCTCCTTATCTGGACTCAAGTGCCACCATCTTTCAGCTTTAATGAGCTGGGCTCATCGAAAGCACAACCACTGCACAGGATTTCAGGAGAAACAAATAGTGAGGAAGAACCTTCAGTCTCCTTGAGTCTTCCTTCAGAAACATACTGGGAATAATAATTTTAAAAACAAACAAACACAGATGCGTTTCAATATTTCAGAAAGTGCCGCCGGTGTCTTCATTTTCATAAAGATCACGTTGAGCTGGAAATTTCATTCCGAGTTCTCAATAACCTACAAGGGAAATAACCCAGGGACCCACTTGGTGCATTGTCCTCGCTAATAGCCCCTGGTTACGCAGAGCTACTGAAGCATGTGTCTTCCGCTGTTCTGTAATTGCTTTGTGGAAGATGAGAATTTGATGTTGGATGAAGATATCGGAGCTTCTCATCTTCTATTCTGAAAAGTGTGGGTGGCGAGGGAAGCAAGTTACTAGACCCTAAGACTCTGAAACTGTGCCGGATGGAAATGTGGGCAATGCCCAGTAAAATCTCACTCGCAGGGGGTGGGGAAACTGCTGGCGAGACTTTTCAGGGGCAGGGCTTTCAATTCAGCATCCATTCAGGTATAAGCAGTGCTTTTTTTCTAAAAAAAAATGTTTAGGGGTGTAGTGGTTAAGAGCGGTAGACTCGTAATCTGGTGAACCGGGTTTGCGTCTCCGCTCCTCCCCATGCAGCTGCTGGGTGACCTTGGGCTAGTCACACTTCTCTGAAGTCTCTCAGCCTCACTCACCTCACAGACAAAACAAAATAAAAAATAAAAAAAAATCCTTCCAGTAGCACCTTAGAGACCAACTAAGTTTGTTCTTGGTATGAGCTTTTGTGTGCATGCACACTTCTTCAGATATGAGTGTTTGTTGTGGGGGAGGAAGGGAAAGGAGAATGTGAGCCGCTTTGAGACTCCTGAAGGGGAGTGATAAAGCGGGATATCAAATCCAAACTCTTCCTATTCATATTGAAATACTGTCCCTCAATGAGACCAGATTTAGATTAACAAAATGTTTAGGGGTATGCGTCCCCCCCAGGAAAAAAACAACACTGTGTATAAGTCTCATAGAATCATAGAATCATAGAGTTGGAAGAGACCCCAAGGGCCATCCAGTCCAACCCCCTGCCAAGCAGGAAACACCATCAAAGCATTCCTGACAGGTGGCTGTCAAGCCTCTGCTTAAAGACCTCCAAACAAGGAGACTCCACCACACTCCTTGGCAGCAAATTCCACTGTCGAACAGCTCTTACTGTCAGGAAGTTCTTCCTAATGTTTAGGTGGAATCTTCTTTCTTGTAGTTTGAATCCATTGCTCCGTGTCCTCCGTGTCAAAACACAGCCTGAAAACCAGCCATGATTCCTAGAATTCCCTGGGGAAATGGATTGACTGCTAAACCGCTTCGGCAATTGTAGTTCTGTGTGGGGAACAGAGATCTCCTAGCAACTCTCAGCACCTCCTTAACTAACGACAGCTCCCAGAATTATTTGGGGGAAATTGTGACTGCTTATAGTGGTATCATGGTGCCTGAAGCCAAGCTGGTGCCAGGGGCGGAGCAAGGGGTGCATTGGGGGCGGTCCGCCCTGGGTGCCACCCTGGAGGGGGTGACACTCTGGGCGCCCCCCCCACGACGTCCAAGCCGAGCCCCGCCGCCCGGTAAAAAGCCTTGCTCCGCGGCTTGCTCGCAGTTTGCCAGCAGTGCTCCATAGCGCGCATGTGCAGCGTTGCTATGTAGAGACGCATGTGTCATGCGTAGTGATGCTGCGCATGCACGCTACAGAGCAACAACCCGCCCCCCAGTGCCCCCGGGTTTGCCGCTCCGGGTGGCCAGGCAGCTTCCTTCGCCACTGGCTGGTGCCAAACGTATTGCTCTGCTTTCCTTTGGACCACATTGGCAAGGCTGAGAGGGGGGGTCTTGTCATCTAGGCAGCCCAGGACCTCCATACACACAGCCCAGGCTTGAACCCTCAGGGAGGTCATTTCAGTGCTTCTAATGCAGGAAAACAACGCGGGATGCAGCGGTTACAAGTTACCGGTCTCTGCAGCCACAGCTGCAGTTTTGACTTCACCCCCAGAGGCGCACTCCATTGTCTCTCGAGACAGATAAAGTGTCTTAAATGAATGGTGTGAATGTGGCCAGTCTGTAGTGTCTATGGGTGAAAAAGCTGCTTGGGCAGGATAATCTTAAACTGGAAGAGAACAGAGAGGGAACAGCTGCTCCTCCTTTGGCTGCCCCTTTCCCCTGCTGCCCTTCAGTTTTTTAAAAAGAAGCAAGCAAGCAAAAGAATGGACTGGGAAGAACCACAGAACTCCGTGTAAAATGTCATTTGAGTCAGAGAGAGCAATTTGAGAGAGGCGATTAATGGATGAATGCTGATTATTTTGTATCGCTACAAATCTAGCATTAAACTGGGTGCATCCAGGGCCAGTAACTGGCAGACAGGTAATTGGGCTCAGAAGGCAATGGGAAGAATCCAGCAACATCTCCCGGCTGGGTGGCAGGGGGAGAGCTGTCTAGCACAGCTGGCAGTCACAGGGAAGCATTTGCAGCCCTAGAAGGCAGGTACGATGGAGTTGCTCTCTGGTTTAGAGTGGTGTAATGGTTGGGTTTTTGGATTAGGACCTGGGAGATCAGGGTTCAAATCCGCACTGGGATATGAAGCTCGCTGGGTGATCTTCGGACGGTCATTGCCTCTCAGCCTAGCCTACCTCACAGGGCTGTTGTGGGTATTAAATGAGGAGGGGGAGAACCATGTTCACCACCTTGAGCTCCTTGGAGGAATAGGTGGGATACAGATGAAATAAATAAATAGTGGAGGGGGCACAAGGGGACAGGTCTCTGTACGCAGGTCGTAGAGATGTCCCCCTGTTTCTCATGTCAAACGTGCAAGAACAACTTCCCATGCAAGTCAGTGGAAGAGCAGATCAATATCTGCCTTCCTGTGACACCTGGAAACGCTTTGTGGATCAGATCCCACCTGGAGTCCTGCATCCAGTTCTGGGCACCCCAATTTATATTGGATATTGACAAGCTGGAAGGTGTGCAGAAGAGGGTGACCAAAATGATCAAGGGTCTGGAAACCAAGCCTGATGAGGAATGGTTGAAGGAGCTGGGTATGTTTAGCTTGGAAAAGAGGAGACTGAGAGGAGATATGACAGACACCTTCAAATATCTGAAGGGCTGTCACATGGAGGAAGCTTGTTATCTTCTTGTTTTTATATATTTTCAAATATATAAAAGGATGTCATGTAGAGGAGGGAGAAAGGTTGTTTTCTGCTGCTCCTGAGAAGCGGACACGGAGCAATGGATTCAAACTACAAGAAAGAAGATTCCACCTAAACATTAGGAAGAACTTCCTGACAGTAAGAGCTGTTCAACAGTGGAATTTGCTGCCAAGGAGTGTGGTGGAGTCTCCTTCTTTGGAGGTCTTTAAGCAGAGGCTTGACAGCCACCTGTCAGGAATGTTTTGATGGTGTTTCCTGCTAGGCAGGGGGTTGGACTGGATAGCCCTTGTGGTCTCTTCCAACTCTACGATTCTATGATTCCTGCTCTGGAGGGTAGGACTCGAACCAATGGCTTCAATTACAAGAAAGGAGATTCCAACTAAACATCAGGAAGAATTTTCTGACAGTAAGAGCTGTTTGACAGGGGAACGGTCTCCCTCGGGAGGTTGTGGACTCTCCTTCCTTGTAGGTTTCTAAGCAGAGGTTGGATGGCCGTCTGTCAGGGATGCTTTAGCTGAGATTCCTGCATTGCAGGGGGTTGGCCCTTCCAAGGATCATCTAGTCGAACCCTCTGCAATGGAGGAGGCTCAGTGGCATCAGCTGCACTATTAAAGTCCTGACGTGGAAGGAACTGAATGGAGCAAGGAGATTAACTGGAGGCCTGCTGAGTGAAGGAACAGACCTTCGCAATAAACTATCCTCCTAGGATTTTCGTTCCCTTCCTCCTCCTCCACCTCCAGCTGCTCAGTCATAGTTTGGGCTTGAAAGAGCCACCAGCAGGGGTGTAGCAAGGGGATGGGGGGGGCGGGCCGCCCCGGGTTCCACCCCAGAGGGGGGTGACACTTTAAAAAAAATATTTTTTTTAATTTTAACTTCATTGAAAAAAAGAGATAATAGACACACACACAACCCCCCACACCTCACAAAGTGGCACCATCAGAGGGGGGTGACACTTTTTAATTTTTTAAAATTTTTTAAAATTAAAGTGGTGGGGGGTGACAAAAAAAATTCCACCCCGGGTACCACCTGGGCTTGCTACGCCTCTGGCCACCAGTGGTTTCGCAGGCCTTTCAAGAGGACCACAAGCAGAAGGAATCTCGGTTTGCTTGCCGTCCTCACCGTTAAAATGACAACGAGAAGAAATAAATTTTCTCTCTCTTATTTTTAGGCTTTCTTCTTCTTCTTCTTTCCTCCGCTATTTTGCAAAGCAGCTCGTTTATCTTCGTTTTCTCCTTGCCCTGCAGAATCCTAAAATAAATCAGCCCAGCGATGTGAAACAAAAAAAAAACATTGGAGCTGAAGGGGAACAGAGCTGCCTCTTCCTAGTTGGAAGCAAAAGAAAAAGGTCTGGCTAGTTTGCCACTGGAAAGATGAAGAAAGTCCAGTCTTGGAAGCAGCCTCCATTCAAATGATTCCTTCCAGGCACTCTGCAGGAAAAGCGGAATCATTTATGGGCTCGCTTTACAAGAGATGGAGGCGAAATTGAGGGTGGGTCTCTTGGCCGGCCTCAGGAGCAAATTGTGGCACACAATAGATAAGACTGGGGGAAAGGGAGTCTTTTTTTCAATGGAGCGGGCTTCTGGCCAGTCCCTCTTTAGAGGTGGGATTCAATCACATACTCACAAATTCAGAACAAAATAAAAAAAAATTCCTTCCAGTAGCACCTTAGAGACCAACTAAGTTTGTTCTTGGTATGAGCTTTCGTGTGCATGCACACTTCTTCAGATACATTGCACCGCCCTCACGGCATCCCTTATTTTCAAATCCGAAAGTTTGGGGGGAAATCCCTTATTTTCAAATCTGAAAGTTGACAGCTATGCTTCTGCGTCCAACCAGTCCCTGACAGTCGCTCCCTCTTGTGCACCGGTTAAAACACATTTACCTGGAAAAAGCTGCTCAGGTGGCCAAGGGAAGGGGAACTTGATTATCATTCCTGCCAGGTGGAGAAGAGGGTTAAAGAGCCATTTTTTAAAAAAAAGAAAGAAATTGCATCACTAGTGAATCACCTCTTCCCTGCAGTCTTCTTGGATGTAGCCAGGAGAGGGATTATGTATCTTCCTAATGGGTTTTCCAGATTGCGCCTTCTTTCCCTTGTTCCGTGGAACTTGATGGAGTGCAGGAAGGAACTGATGAAACCCAAGGAAGGAATTTGTACTCTGTTTACTTGTACTGAACCAAGGGGGAAAGGCTGCAATCGGGGGGCAAATTGCTCTTGTCCACCTCCGACTGTGCTGTCCCAAGAGTCTGTGGAGCAACGCTTGTGCTCTTTCCATGTATTTATTTTAGGGAATTTATATCCTGCATGGCCACAATTTTTTAAATTAAAGGAATAGCATTCAGGACACCAGTGGCCTGTAAGCTTCGTTCAAGTCGCCCGTGGTGTGTCTGCATTAGATATCCATAATGATTTCTAATTGTATTTTAATTTCTCCTTTTTATGTTACATTACAATTTGAATTCTACAGAGCCTAAGCCTGGCCAAGAGAAAACAAGCCTTTTAGGGAAAGTTACAGATAGGTGTTGGTCTGCCATAGTCAAAACAAAATAAAGAATAAAAAAATTCCTTCCAGTAGCAACTAAGTTTGTTCTTGGTATGAGCTTTCGTGTGTATCTGAAGAAGTGTGCATGCACACGAAAGCTCATACCAAGAACAAACTTAGTTGGTCTCTAAGGTGCTACTGGAAGGAATTTTTTTATTTTTTATTTTGTCTTTTAGGGAAAGTTTGAGTGACACCATCCTTTTCGCCAGCTTGATTCACGATGGGTTGACAGATCATGTGACCATCCTGAAGGGGCTTAGGATCCAGCCTAAGGTCCCCTCTCTCCTGTTCCACCCCTTCCCCAAAACACACCCTTTTCAGGACTTGCACTGGCTTAACATCCAACAGGCTCAGCTGGCTATGGCTGGTTGAGCCAGAATGAGGGACTTAGTGTTGGCATCCAGAGGGAGGCCAGCTGACTAGCCCCCAGCTGGATCACGCCCTTCCAGCCGACTTGCTGGACAATCTCCGATCTCTGGTCCAACATGACTTAGTGACTATATCAGCAGAACGCACCGCGCAACAGAAGTGGCAAGAGAGAGAGGCTTGTTTCTGCATATTTACAAGCAGATTTATTGAGCATAAATCAGGACAAAGAAAACATGTCGCCTCTCCTTCGTCTCCTCAGAGAGAGTCTCTAAAGCAAAAGCTATACACAACAGAAGTCCCAGCAATCTGTGCTGGTGTGTAAACAGACATGTGACACGCAACAGTTCCATGTCTGCAACTAAAGGTGGAATGGAATATTCCTAACATCTAGTATCAGGATCACATACCGGTAGATACCCTAGTTTATCTCCAGCTCAGCCAGGCTTGGGGACTTACGTTAGTCATGAGTGTTTTTTTGGGGGGGGGCAATCACTGACAGCCAGTGTGGTGTAGCTAGAGTGTCAGACTAGGACCTGGGAGACCAGGGTTCAAATCTCCCACAGCCATGAAGCTCATTGGAGAAAAAAGATGACATATAAATGCTTTGCAAACAAACAAGCAAACACATTTTTCTCCCTTGGAAAACTCATTAAGCAGGAGAAGGAGGTTGGAAGAAGGGTGGTTTTTTCCAAGTTGCTCCTTCAGCTCTATATGCATTTCAAGGTTCAGATCAATTCTACTGCATCTCTTGGGGGTTAGGGGAGGGGGCTCATCCAGGGGAAAGAAATGACCAGAGGAGGCAGTGCTCAAAAACTCACTCAAAAATCCAAATTAAATGGGACGCAAAGGCTTGAAATCATGCTTGCAAACAGCTGTTCACCTGGGGTGAGGTGAAATCACCTCCAAGCGATCAGGGCTGCTAAACTGCAAGGGAGCTGGGTGAAAAAAAGGTGGTAAAACCATCTTTCTGGGGTTGGGGGTTTCTGTGGACTGATCTGCAAGTCGGTTTTGAACAAATTGATTAATGCCAAGGTTTATTGGTCAAAAGAAGCATCGTTAGGAACAATGTCAAAATGGCTGCAGAGCCACCAGCATAGTATTCTCCTTGCATCCCAGAGGCTGAAGATAGGGAAAGACAAAGGATAAGTCCCTGCAGTGGCCATACTATGGAAGCATTTATCAAAATCTATTGGGCTGCCTCGATTCTCTGACAGTAATTTGTCATTCTGCAGTCTTCCTTCCAGGCATGTAGAATAATTACCAGCCCCATTTGACTCTCAGATTCAAGGAGCCATTTGCAAAGGTGTGTGAGAAGCAACAGTGGGGAAGTTGGCAGCCGCCGGGAGAGGTGCCCCCTCGCTTATTACGATTTCTCCTCTTAACTAGATGGAAATCGCATTAGTGTCCAGGCAAAACTGAGAGTGTGGCTTCCAAGCCTGACAGCTTACTGGGAATCGCTCAGAGCTAATGCCCCTTGAGAATCACTTTCCAGAAGAAGCAGAGGGCCACGGGGGGAAAAAATAAAGCACACACACAGAGGCATCCAGGGGCTCACAGCTCTCTGCTAATGTGAGCACATCTTAGCGAGGAGAACTTAATAGCTTGAAAAGGGCAGGTTTTCGCCTTTGCCCTAAAGCAACTACCTCTTTAAGCATTGCCAAGCCTCTGAGAAGATGAAGAAGAAGAAGAAGAAGAGGAGGAGGAGGAGGAGGAGGAGGAGGAGGAGGAGTTTGGATTTGATATCCCGCTTTATCACTACCCGAAGGAGTCTCAAAGCGGCTCACATTCTCCTTTCCCTTCCTCCCCCACAACAAACACTCTGTGAGGTGAGTGGGGCTGAGAGACTTCAGAGAAGTGTGACTAGCCCAAGGTGTAGTGGTTAAGAACGGTAGACTCGTAATCTGGGGAACCGGGTTCGTGTCTCCGCTCCTCCACATGGAGCTGCTGGGTGACCTTGGGCTAGTCACACTTCTCTGAAGTCTCTCAGCCCCACTCACCTCACAGAGTGTTTGTTGTGGGGGAGGAAGGGAAAGGAGAATGTGACTCCTTCGGGTAGTGATAAAGCAGGAGATAAAATCCAAACTCTTCCTCCTCCTCCTCCTCCTCCTCCTCCTCCTCCTCCTCCTCCTCTTCCCTACAGCATGTGCAGAAGAAACTGTTGGAGCCACTCTCGATCTCATCCGCTGTATCTGCTGGAGTCTGTCTTCGCATGCAAGGGAAGTCCATAACTCCCTGAGGGTTTGAGACCCATTGGCTACCCTCACCTGGTTTAGCCGGCCTGTCAAAGCCATTTCCGGGGGGCGAGGGGGGCCCGCTGTCACCTGCTGACAGCTTGTAGGAGCCACAGGTGAGAGCTGAGTGCAAGGTGGAGACCAAAACTGGACAAACTACCCCAGAAGAAGCCCAACACGTCTCCCGTCGGACGTACTACCCCTCTCCTAACATCCCATACACCCCATTATAGTTCAATCACTTTTTAACAATTATCATGTATACTTTTTTAGCCTCCTATGTTGCTTCAATTTGTGTAGGTCGCCTTGAGTCCCAGTCCGATTTGCTTGCACACCTTCCCATTAATCACACTGCGCCATGCATTTCCTCATCGCTTTCCTAACCACAAAAGTGGATTTGTTGCGGCAGTGCTTTACACAAACTTAAATCTCCAGCAAGCATTGAATCCCTCCTGCAAACTACCGGTACTGACAGTCTGGAGACCTATGCCTTTCTAAAAATCAATTAATTTGCAGGCTCAGAAGGAATTATTATTTTTTAAACCCAACAGCAACCGTCTGCAAGTCAAGGATACGGTCACCTTGTTTATTCAGCAGCCATACTTTTTTCTTTGCAGAGCGATGTTGAAGGATTGCAAAGGAGCTATTTAATTAAGATTCATCCTGATTTCTTTGTGAGGAGATGAGACAACAGTTGAGTCATGCAAGTATTATCCCATAATACTCTCGGGTGCCTTCCCCCCCCCCATCACTTTCCGCATTGCCAGTCCTTTGCAAGAACCACAAACCAGCTTTTAATTTGCAGCCTGAGTTTGCTGCTATGTAACTGAACCCCACTCAAAAACAGTGACACGCTGGGAGCACCCTAAAGGGAGGATTGCCCTCAGAGTCCTGGAGGTAGAAACCCCAAAGTCTTTTAGGCCTGCCAAGCTGAGTGTGGGTCATTTCACAGCCACCTCTGCCAAATATAAAAACAGATCCATTAAAATACACATGGTAAAAACAACACAGCATTATTTAAAAACCCTTTCCTTAAAAAAACACACCAAAAAAACCAGTCAGTCCCTGAAAGCCTGTTTGAATAAAACAGTCTTCACCTGTTGGCAGAAGGACAACAAGGAGGGAGCCAATTTAGCTTTTCTAGGAAGGGAGTTTCAAAGTCTGGGAGCAGCTGAGAAGAATTACTGCTTGGTGCCTGAAAACAAATCAGACTGAATGTCTGATAAAGACTGTATCGTATTGGCCCGAATATAAGCCGCACCCGCAAATAAGCCGTACCTTTAAAATTCAAGGCGGGGGGGGAGAGAAAAAGACAATACCCGAATATAAGCCACTCCCTTAAAATTCCGCAGGCACTCACACCCGTAAATGGCAAATGTAGAAGAAAATCCTACGGATACTAGAGAGACCCGCAAGTGAAAGTGATGGATGGCGTTAGAACAGTCTCAAGCTCGCAAATCAGCAATAAAACATTTTTTTGGTTCCGTTTTGCCGTATGTCTGTTTCAGCAGCGATATCGTAAAAGCTAGTTTTTGTAAGGTCATGGATTTAAGCCGCACTTTAACTTTTTCACGGTCAGAATTTGGGGGGGAAGGTTTGGCTTATATTCAGGCCAATACGGTATATAGTCCAACCACATAAGCCTTGTGCAAGCACATCAGGATGAATGTGTCTGGAGAAGCCCATAGACATTAATGGGGGGGGGAGAGAGAGAGAGAGAGAGAGAGAGAGAGAGAGAAAGAGAGAGAGAGTCGGAAGCCCTGAGGACAAATCTGGTTCCCAGGGGACTTGCCATCTGGCTGACCCTACAATGCCCATACAATTATATTTGTTCCAGTTAAATTCTGAAATGGTATACCTTGTACACCAGAATTCAGATGCTAGTGAATCAGATATTTTAAAGCAGCCTTTCCCAACCTGGTGCCATCCAGATGTTTTGGACTACAATTCCCATCAGTCCCAGCCAGCATGACTTGAAAAGGAAAAGACTTGGTTTCTTTACAAAAAGGATCATGCAACTTTGTTAAGCAAAGATGCAGGCTTTAAAAACTCCTTTTAGAGAGATGCAATTCACTTGCAGGGAGCCATGGCCGCATGGCTTCTTGCTTGTTCCAGGAAGCACAAAGAAAAAATAGGGGCAGAGACTGCAGAGAGCCTATGCCACACCCACTTGCAACCTGAGCTCAGGTTAACCCTTTCATGCATACAAGTGTGAGTCAGTAACTCTATATTACAACAAGCTAAATGTCTGTTATTCTTTTGCGATAGCAAATTGTTTAAAGAAGCTTTAACAGCATACATCCTATGTCTGTTTGCATGGCAGTAATTCTTATTGTGTTTAATGGGACTTAGTCCTAGGAAGTGTGTCCTGATTCACAATCTAGGAAACTTTCAGTTCCAATACTATGTCTGGACCCACTCAAATTGCTTCCCTCTGATCTCCAGATCTTGCAGCCTTCCTTCCTCCTGAGAGTTTATTTCAATTCAGAACAGACAGCTGCCATCATTATTTACTGCCTTGTGCATTGAATATCTGCTGTACCTGTGAGCTATTAATTATTGCCTGCATAACTGCAAATAAACCAGCAAATGAAACCATTCTGGGTCGTGTTCAGGTTATTATGTTAAGCTGCATCCACTACATCATAAATCAACAATGATTCACCCGACTGATGCAAAGTTTGTTCGGCAAAAGAGTTTATTTGACAGAGAGGGAGAGCTCATGTCACCCCAGAAGGCAGATTAATTAGGTGCTCCTTCCTGATTGCAAAGCAGTATGGTGGTCAGTGCTTAATTTTGTAAAAAATAAATGTGCCAGGGCTCAAGCTGGATTGATAGCATTCGAAGCAAGTTCATAGAATCCTAGAGTTGGAAGAGACCACAAGGGCCATCCAGTCCAACCCCCTGCCAAGCAGGAAACACCATCAAAGCATTCCTGACAGGTGGCTGTCAAGCCTCTGCTTAAAGACCTCCAAAGAAGGAGACTCCACCACACTCCTTGGCAGCAAATTCCACTGTTGAACAGCTCTTACTGTCAGGAAGTTCTTCCTAATGTTTAGGTGGAATCTTCTTTCTTGTAGTTTGGATCCATTGCTCTGTGTCCTCTTCTCAGGAGCAGCAGAAAACAACCTTTCTCCCTCCTCTATATGACATCCTTTTATATATTTGAACATGGCTATCATATCACCCCTTAACCTTCTCTTCTCCAGGCTAAACATACCCAGCTCCCTAAGCCGTTCCTCATAAGGCATCGTTTCCAGGCCTTTGACCATTTTGGTTGCCCTCCTCTGGACACGTTCCAGCTTGTCAGTATCCTTCTTGAACTGTGGTGCCCAGAACTGGACACAGTATTCCAGGTGAGGTCTGACCAGAGTGGAATACAGTGGTACTATTACTTCCCTTGATCTAGACGCTATACTCTCTTAGGTAATGCTGAGTCACAAGTAATTTTGGAAATGCAAAAGGATTTGGGGAGGGCATTAAGTTGCTGCTGCCACAGAGGTCCCCCTGGCAGATCCCAGCAGCCAACAATGTTTCTCTTTTCCCTAAACCCTTGGAGTTGATGCATCCAATGCTCTGATGGAAGCAGAATTTGAAGGGGTACTGGGTGGGTGATGATATTGCAGTGCAGTGCTGTAATGAATGCAAAGAGGCAATAGGTGAGGCTGCCCGTTGCACCTCTGGGTTAATTCTTGCTCCAGCCTGACGTCCTTCCAATCAGGCGGTCCACTCAGGGCCCCTCCAGAGACATCCTTTTCACTGTGCAATCACGATGCTTTGTGCTTGCATTTGTATCGGAGGGTTTATCCGCCAGCCCACTTTAAATACTTCTGCACCTGCAAAAGTTTCAGGGCAGACATACTGCTTCGTTTCCTCTCGGCACATGTTCCGGGACTTCCGGCTGAAAACCTGTAACTTTTCATACTGCAAAAGTCCCAGAGGGTTTTTTTCTTCCCCCTATCCCACTCCTGTTGTGCTACAGATGGCAAGAATGCTGTGATATTGAGAAAGCACCACGCAACAACTAATAAAGTGAAATGGTGTGTGGGTGGTTCAGTACAATGTCAACAGCAACACCCTCTTATGGCACCAATGAAATGTTGACGAATATATCTTAGGGGTCCTAAGAGTGACTCTGTGAAGCTGACTTCCACTTTACTTCAGGGGTTTGTGGGAGCAGGGAAGGAGGGGGAAATCATGGCAATGCGATGCTTAACGATAAAACTGCTTTTACCATTCTTACCATTGAGAACCAGTGTGGTGTAGTGGTTAAGAGCGGTAGACTCGTAATCTGGGGAACTGGGTTCGCATCTCCGCTCCTCCACATGCAGCTGCTGGGTGACCTTGGGCTAGTCCCACTTCTTTGAAGTCTCTCAGCCCCACTCACCTCACAGAGTGTTTGTTGTGGGGGAGGAAGGGAAAGGAGAATGTGAGCCACTTTGAGACTCCTTCGGGTAGTGAGAAAGCGGGATATCAAATCCAAACTCTTCTTCTTACCAACAAGAATTAGGATTCAGCTTCAGCTTGATTAAAAATGCCTGCATTGATTGGGCTGCAGGCAGGGAGCCTCGGCCAGCTCTAGCTAGAGACGTTAAGAGATTGGACCTGAGACCTTCTGCATAAAAAGCAGGCGCTCTGCTGCTGAGCTTACACCCCTTCTAGTGATCATCTAAGCAGGCAGGCAGTATGTATTTATAGCACGGTCATCAAAGTGGTCAATAATTATTCATTTAAATGGAAAAAGAGGAGAAATAGGAGCAGGTTAGCTTAACTTCTTGTTAAGTAAAACATTGTTGCATGCCACACCAATCTCCAAACGGTGAGATATCTCAGGAGTTTGAAAGTTTACCCAGGGTTCGGTTTCCTTGGAATGAAGGTCAGTAGAGACCACAGCATCTTTAGGACACTGGCGGAAGAACGGGGGAGCGCAGCACCCCCTGCACCATCGGGGAGGGGGGTACCATTGTGGCCGCCCCCCCGGACACATGCCGTGCACCACGCCGGGTGCCACACCCCCATGGGTGGCACGCCACGAACCTGGGATGCGCACCACACCCTGCAGGGTGGTGTGACTCGCCCCCGGGATGCGTGCCAGCCAAGCCCCCGGGGGCTCTCCGCCCCCGGTGCCAGAGCATGCAGCTTCGCCACTGCTTTAGAATATATGGTTTTATTTACACACATATACAACCTGAACATCAGAGGCATTGACATCATGGCATTAACACCCCAACAAATCTTGCTTAGTCACAGCTTTGGGTCCAGCACAGAGCAAGCAGGTCGCTGTGTCTCCAGCTTTCAGCCTGCTTCCAATTCACCTCTCGCACACCACATTGCCCATTGCTCTCCTACCTACCTCTGGCCAGTTGTTGAGCTTTTTTTACAAAAGCGCCCAAAAACCAGGATTTTGGGGTTTACTTGCCGAAGATCCTGGACAAACCACCGCCTTCTGGAAATTCCCTTCCACACATCATTTCCACCTTTTGAAATCTCAGTAATGTCTGGGGAAATCCGGACATATGGCAGCCCTACCTAACTAGTTCAGCAATAAATTCTTCTATTAGATTCTCACCCTCACACGAACTCCTCCTCCCCCAAACCCCACAGGAATAGAGATAATTGAATCCCCACAATGGAGTAAGCTCCCATTGCTCTGTCCCAGCTGCTGCCAACTTAGCAGTTTGAAAGCACACCAGTGCAAGTAGATAAATAGGTACCACTGTGGCAGGAAGGTAAACGGCGTTTCTGTGTGCTGCTCTGGTTTCTGTCACGGTGTTCCGTTGCACCAGAAGAGATTTAGTCCTGCTGGCCACATGACCCAGAAGCTGTCTGCGGACAAAAACCGGCTCCCTCGGCCTGAAAGCGAAATGTGTGCCGCAACCCCAGAGTCGCCTTTGACTGGACTTAACCGACCGTCCAATAGGAACATATGCTATTCCCCTTTGCATTTTACTTGCTTGTTGAGTAATTAGGGTGCTACACAATGTATGCCTACTCATAAGTAAGCCCCATTGAGCCTCTAGTCCCAGTGGTCAGTGTATATAGGACTGATTGCCACCTTCTTCTAGATACAGATAAATCCATAGGAGTGGAATGTTATGCACCATGCAAAATTTGAGCGCACACACAAGCCGTCACATTAGCGCAGCTAATGATGCCTTTTCCTGGCTGCCGTTTTGTGTAAAACAGAGATTTCTGAAAGAAGATTCATCACAACAACCTGGCAGAGGCTCTCCTGCTGAGAATGAGATGCACTGCAGCCTGTTTATGAAATAACATTAACAATTTGTTGTCTTCAGGCACTGCGTATTAACGGTGTGCTGCCCCCTTAAGTGCAACCCAGCCAGCCAGCCTCTACGATTCCCCTCCTCTACCCTGGGGCAAGGGTAGGAACCTTGCTGCAGGCCTGTGAGAGGACCCCTGCCAGGAAGCTGTATATAAACCTCCTTTAATAAACTGCAAATTACCAACACTTGTGCAGAACTGAATCAACAGGCAACATTCAATAGACAAAATAAACAAGAAAATCCTTAAGGCAGTCTTTTCCAACCTAGCGCCCTGATAGGACTACAACTCCCAGCAGCCCCAGCCAGCACAAGCATGTTCCTGGTTTTTTCTGTTGCTCTGGGAGGTCCTCATCCCTTTCTCTATTGGCTCGATAACAATGGTTTGACTATGGCAGTGAAGGTCCTGTGTGAGTGTATGGAGGCAGTTGGAGGATGGATGGCGGCAGAAGGGGGACAGGGGGCGGGCGGGTGTGGAGGATTCCCTGGTCCTGAATGGGGTAACTGTGCCCCTGAAGGACCAGGTGCGCAGCCTGGGAGTCATTTTGGACTCACAGCTGTCCATGGAGGCGCAGGTCAATTCTGTGTCCAGGGCAGCTGTCTACCAGCTCCATCTGGTATGCAGGCTGAGACCCTACCTGCCCGCAGACTGTCTCGCCAGATTGGTGCATGCTCTGGTTATATCCCGCTTGGACTACTGCCATGCGCTCTACGTGGGGCTACCTTTGAAGGTGACTCAAAAACTGCAATTAATCCAGAATGCGGCAGCTAGACGGGTGACTGGGAGCGGCCGCCGATACCACATAACACCTGTCTTGAAAGACCTACATTGGCTCCCAGTACGTTTCCGAGCACAATTCAAAGTGTTGCTGCTGACCTACAAAGCCCTAAACGGCCTCGGCCCAGTATACCTGAAGGAGCATCTCCACCCCATCATTCTGCCCAGGTCCAGCACCAAGGGCCTTCTGGCAGTTCCCTCCCTGCGAGAGGTGAGGTTACAGGGAACCAGGCAGAGGGCCTTCTCGGTGGTGGCGCCTGCCCTGCGGAACGCCCTCCCATCAGACGTCAAGGAAATAAAGAACTATCTTACTTTTAAAAGACATCTGAAGGTAGTCCTATTTAGGTAGGTTTTTAATGTTTAATGCTATATTGTGTTTTTAATATTTGGTTGTGAGCCGCCCAGAGTGGCTGGGGAAACCCAGCCAGATGGGCGGGGTATTATTATTATTATTATTATTATTATTATTATTATTATTATTATAGCAGGTCTTAGCAACAACAGCATCTTCAGATTTGCCTTAGAACATTGCCTTCATGGGCTACTTTCTAACTGTATTTACAGATGCCCAATGGACTTACCTTTATTTTTTAAAAAACCAAAAGCTAAGATTCCAGAGTCCCTTCTGGACCAGGAACCAGGGCATGCATACCCCCTGTAACTTCCTGTATGTGGCTCTGTGTAGGATGCTCACATTTGCAGTGGTCATAGTGAGACTGCTTGATGAGTGTGAAAAGGGGTAAAATTGACACTCTCGTTGCACATTTTACAAGTGAGCAGCAGGTTTTCTTCCCTGCCATGATAACAAGTTTGAATCCTAATTACTGAAGTTGCCGGATTTCATAATCACTCCATTTAGCTATCAGTGTGTGATGCTTGGCTGTGCTACAAATTGAGCATGAATTCCTCCAGAAGTTCAATTCGGGCTTAAAATGGTTCAGCGGATCAGTTAGTTATAAATTAGTAATTTACGCATTGCTTTCCTACTGCCAAGGGAGTCTCGAAGGACCTTACAAAACATCAGCTACAAATAATGCAATCTACAACAGGTGTTACTTCTATCATCCCTGACTATTGGTCAGGCTGGCTAGGGCTAATGGGATTTGGGAGTCCAACAATACAGAATCATAGAATTGTAGGGCTGGAAGGGTTCCTGAGGGTCATCTAGTCCAACCCCCTGCCATGCAGGAATCTCAGCTAATTTGAATCCATTGGTTCATGTCCTACTTGCCAGAGCAGGAGAAAACAAGTTTGCTCCATCTTCCATGTGACAGCCTTTTAGATATTTGAAGTTGGCGGTCATATCTCCTCTTATCCAGAATAAACATGGATTTGGGGGGCCACAGGTTCCACGTCCCTAACTGAATGGATGTTTGCAAATCTGATAACATCCTGCAATCTGAAATGAAAATTTTTCACACATAATATCACATTGCAGTGTCTAAAAGGCTTGTTCTCTCTTTTTTCTTGCACCAATAACCTTGGCAGGTTTGTGTGTAAATCAACACAGAAAATAAAAATATGAGATTGTTAGTAATGTTCTTGTTTTTTAATTTTTATTTTTTTAAAAAAACAGGGTCCAAAAGTGGTGTGGGTCTCCAGGAGCCCACCCATATAACCCCCAGTAAATTTTACAATATAAAATACCTTCCCTGACCAAAAGAAGAAAAAAGAGCTATTTTATGCACGCATAATCAATAAACAAGTATTACAGACCTGTCTGTTTGACACACACTATCACCTAAAAATAAAAACTAAGCAGAACCAGAGACATTAATGGACCTAAGTCCATTAATTTCAATGGGTTTACTTTGAGTAGAACCAACACTAGGTAAAACTCTAAGTGTGTATGTATGTGTTTTCCTTAAGGAATATTGAATTTACTCATAGGCTAATTCACGTATGCAATTAATTGCTAAGGCTACAATCCCCGTTGAACATAATGCAGCATATTTCAGAGTAGACATTGCAGGAGTGGACTGTTCAGCAGCAGCTTTACTCATAAGTAAGCCCCACGGTGCCTTTCTCTGGCGTAACTGCGCATAGGAACACAGGCCAGGAATTGGATCTGAGTGGAAAACGAAGGGGCCCAAGTGAGTCACACTCATTAATTTCAGTGGGTCTGCTCTGAATATGACAAATGTTGGACACCATCTATTGTCTTTCTCCTAAACAGTATTTATCTTTTTTTTTTTAAAGCAATTCATCCCAGAAAAGCCATCAGGACCTCCTGCCAAAGGCAGACGCAATGCTTGGCCAGGGCAACATGGATGGAAAAAAAGTATCGCGAACAGTTTGTGCTAGGAGAGAAATCAGAATTTATTCTGTCCCCCCCACCCAAAAGCTGTATATGTGGAGTGGTGAGGGCTGAAATGGGTCATCACAAGGCAATTGCGTCCCCGTTTTTTGGGTGAGGAACTCCTAAATTCTCTTTTCTTTCCTCCCAGCGACTTTCCTAGGATATTTGGCCGAGCCTCGTGCCGTCTAGATGCATCAGCAGACTGTATACGTGCGTGTATTTGGGCTCTTCCAGCCGGCCGATTTATCACCTCGGCTTTCGGATTAAAAACCCATCCATCTGAGGAGACTTCGCCAGCCTTGTAAGGCTCTCTTCAGAGCTGTTTTCTGTGAAAGTGACGTTTTATTTTATTTATTTTTCGTTCCCCTTTTGGGTGGACAGAAGTACAGCTGCATTGTCTCATGGCTTTTGGGCCAGAGATGGATGAGCAGGGAAAACAGAACAGGTAACTATTCCTTCCGGAACATTCTAGACTTTTCCCCTTGCGCTCCCAATGCGGCGAGTGCTAAATGCACGTGCATTTTCGGTATATATATATATATATTCTTCCCGACAAAATCCAGGGGCAGGAGAGGAGGCCTCCAGACAGACAATATTTTGCAAGAAGAATTCGAGCGCCTTGCGCAATTCACATTCACACAAAGCATTTAAAGCGCTACGATAGAGCTTTATAAACCGCCATGGCTTCCACCAAGGAATTCTGTTCAGGGTGCTGAAGGTTGTGAGGAGAACCCTTATTCCCTTCTCAGAGCTACAATTCCCAGACTGGTTTAACTCTGGGAACCGTAGTTCTGTGAGGGGACTAGAGGCCTCCCAACAAGTCTGAGCAACCGGGAAGCTAGCCTGGCTGTTCCAGGAATTAGAAAGGGGCCCAGGCACATCGCCCACCTGCCCCCAAAACTCATAAAAAAATATATGCTTAGATGCGCCTGTTTGATTCTTCTCAGACTTGAGCTGGCTCTGTGGCAACAGCAAAAAAACGCAACCTTGGGATTCTGGCAATAGCCTAGTTTGCATAATTATTGCCACAAATGCACTTGAGCGGCTGACTTTCTCCTTTCGCTGCCTTGCAGCACCTGGCGATGGCAGGAGCCAGAAGAGGAAAACATTGGGACGGGTTGTTTTCCAGCGCTGTCTGAACATGCTGAAAGGGCCACCTGCAGACGGCACAAGGCTCTCCCAAACTTCCCTAAACAAACAGCAATTGGTTTGGTAGCCAGATTTCAGCCTGGTAAGTGGGGTTGGTGGAGGTAGGTGGGTGTAAATTGGCTCTCTATTGCTAGTGCCTTTATTTTTTTTGTACACACTGGTCTCTCAACCATCATTTAATGTGCTTCCCTTTGTCGTTTGAAGTCTGTTGCTGAGCCATGAAATTTAAATGGGCTGAAAAAAATCATTTCCCTGATCCCCTGCAGGTGTGCAAGGCATTGCAAAGGAGGAAGGCAGATGCCCTGGGAGCCGGGCTTCCTTCCCCAGCAGCCCCCAAATTCCCGGTGAAACCGGAGACACCTTCATGGTTGCCAATTGTTGTAAGAATTTGTGGACATTTCCAGGTAAACGGGTCCGATTCCGGGTGGAATCCCAAAACCCCAGCAGGACATTGTTTGAAACCCCCACTGTCGAAAAACAGAGACCGGACCAGAGTTCTAGTGAGAAGCAAGGCGGCTGCTAAGCCTGACCAGTTTATTTTAAAGTGTAGAGCTGTTGGCAACAGGGTTCTTGCTCACAGGACAGACGATGGAGAAGAACCCAGAACAAAAGAGCAGGCGAACTTTTATACACTTTTGACACAGTACAGAACAAAAGAGATAATAGCATTACGTGGGTGAGGTAAGGGATTTGACCAGGTGTCAGAAGGGAGGGGGGTTCCTCTGGTGGAGGGTCATGTTTAGATACAAAAGGTGTTTTTTTCCAGGTGGTCGTTGTCTTTGGGAGTGTCCGTTAACCCATTAACGATGATGTCTTTTCCCAACTGTTGGGAGTCGCCTGACAAGATTTTATTTGTGTGCGCATTTGCCCTACAGCTTTATTTGCTTAACAAAGATCCCTTCTCCTGACTTGGGTGGGTTTGTGTATTCTTATGCAAACAAGTTGGAAGACCAGTGGACAAGGATACAGAGAGTCACAAAAAGTTTAACACACAGGAGAAAGGGGTAGGGCTGTGGGGGTGCAGACACAGTCGTGTTTCTTAGGAACATTTCTTCTATTAATAAGCGCCCCCCCACAACAGCCACACATACATGTTGTGTATTGATTCAAAGTGTTATCATATCTGTATTACTATTGTCTGTAATCACATTAGGGTAAAGTAACTGCCTTCCTGTCCCAGAAGGAACAGTTACTATTGGTGCATTCAAGTTGCTGTATTTGGATCCTCTGTCTTATTGGTTCCCACCAAAAAGCAGCTGTGTGATTGCTTGAGATTGTTCCCTCCAAAATGTATCTTTTCCTCGCCAGTCCTCTGTCCCTATAAATGTAGCTTCCCTACCCTCAGTTCCCTCAGTCTTGTTTTGCCTGAATAAAGCATTGCTCCGTGAAGAAGCTGTCTCCTGCCTGCTATGTCAGAGAGCTGAAATCACTTGCTGGAATCATTAACCCCACGCTACAACAATACAAATGAACACATGTAGAGCCTGCTGGGTCAGACTAAAGGGGCCCCATCTAATCCAGCATCCTGTACTCACAATGGCCAACCAGATGCCTGTGGGAAACCCGCAAGCAGGATTCGAACACAAGACCACACTCTCCCCTCCAATGGTTTCCAGCAACTGGCCTCCAGAAGCATTGCTGCAGAGCCATCAGGGTTAGCAGCCATGGATGGCCTTATTCTCCATTCATTTGTCGAATCCTCTTTTAAAGTCGTCCAACTTGGATGACTTTAATAACAAAGAAAGATCAATAATTAACTTTTTCAACTTTCAACTGCCTGCAGAAAACTTTTCTCTGTCTGATTTAAACTTTTTAATATGGTTTTTGTTATATGGTTTTATGTGCTACTTTTGAAAGTTTTTTTTTTATCACCAATAAAATTAAAACTAACAAAAACCTTGAGGTATATGCTTTCCTAGACTCAAACCCACTTGGTCAGATGCATGAAATGAAATTTAAGTTGACAAAGGAAAAAAGCAGAAGTTGGTAGCTGAATGGCAGAGAGATGTAAAAATTCCACCCAGTGGTACCGGTAATTTAGAGTTTAAATGTAAATTAAATAGGCACACCTGAATGCCTCTGGGTGTCAGGGAACCATTGACAAGAATCAGTCACAGATAGCACAGACATCAAGGCACTGGTAAGCTAATCAACCCTTTGCAGAGTGATAAAAATGCTTTGACCCTGATTTAACCCTCAGCTGATGACATTTAACTTGTCCATGAATGGAAATTCAACTGTTTCCCCTCCTATTCTTCCTTTGAAGTTCCTTGTTCCAGAACAGCCAGCTGAAAACCAGTTACAGAGTGACCTGGGAGGTCAAAATATTCTCCCACTTTCTGATGTCAGATTTGGGTCCGTTTATTCTGTCCCATAGGGACCCAGGTGGCGCTGTGGGTTAAACCACAGAGCCTAGGGCTTGCTGATCAGAAGGTCGGCGGTTCGAATTCCTGCAATGGGGTGAGCTCCCGTTGCTCGGTCCCAGCTCCTGCCCACCTAGCAGTTTGAAAGCACGTCAAAGTGCAAGTAGATCAATAGGTACCACTCCGGTGGGAAGGTAAATGGCGTTTCCGTGCACTGCTCTGGTTCGCCAGAAGCGGCTTTGTCATGCTGGCCACATGACCTGGAAGCTGTACGCCAGCTCCCTCGGCCAGTAAAGCGAGATGAGCGCCGCAACCCCAGAGTCGGACACGACTGGACCTAATGGTCGGGGGTCCCTTTACCTTTGCCTTTATTCTGTCCCATGTAGAACGCAGGAGGGCATTGCTGGCAGTGGGCAGCACAAATCACCCTGGAAGACAAGCAGGTGGATGAAGGCCCAGTGCTGTCATGGTTGCAGTTTGTTCCAGCAAGAAACATTAATTAAAGCAGCCAAAGGAGTAGGAGCTGCTGGCGGAATCCAAATCTTGGCGAAGCGCGTTGAGGTTTTTCCTTTCGTTGTTGCTGCTGGCTCACCACGGCCAGTTGAACCCAGAGGTCTGTTGAGACCGCAGAGCAAAATGAAAGTATAATTGCTTGATGATAGGGAAGAGTTCAGCTAAACCTTCTCAGGGCGAACCTTTAATCCATTCTGAATTTGATCAGACGAGGGGCTCCAGAGAAACGGCAGCAACTCGCATCTCTGGGAGCCTCCTTCTGGGTTTGCACTTGCCTCTCTCGAGCCTCTTCATGCAACTAATCCCTTCTGCCAGAACCGCCAAGCAAGGAGCAGCAACAGATTGCAGGCTCTGTTCTGGCTTGTGGACTATTAGGATGGAACAGCTGGCCTGGGTAACATCGCAGCCAAGAGAGAGGGCTGAGCTGGAAACTGGGATAAGTGGCCTTTTGTTGGAAGAAGCTGCTATCATTTGAACGGCAAGAGTGGGTAATCTATGCCGGATGTTGTAGCCGCTGCAGTATCAGATCTGTCTGCAAAAGCGGAAGGCAGTCCAAAAAAAAAAAAATCTCTCCCTGTCTCTCTCTTTTTAATAATATCCCTGCAGTTTGCCATTGGTATTGTTATGGATCTATGTGTGTTCCAGAGGTTATGTGTGTGTAAAAGGTAAAGGGACCCCTGACCATTGGGTCCAGTCGTGACCGACTCTGGGCTTGCGGCGCTCATCTCGCTTTATTGGCCGAGGGAGGCGGCGTACAGCTTCCAGGTCATGTGGCCAGCATGACTAAGCCGCTTCTGGCGAACCAGAGCAGCGCACGGAAACGCCGTTTACCTTCCCGCTGCAGCGGTACCTATTTATCTACTTGCACTTTGACATGCTTTCAAACTGCTAAGTTGGCAGGAGCTGGGACAGACCAACGGGAGCTCATCCCGTCGTGGGGATTCGAACTGCCAACCTTCTGATCAGCAAGCCCTAGGCTCTGTGGCTTAACCCACAGCGCCACCCGCGTAGGGAGCCTTTAATAAACCAACTGCTACATTCCCACTTAGGCAATGTTCTGGGGAGGGTCACATGACAGAGGTGGGTGGGGCCATAGGCAAAGTGGGTGGGGCTAGATACTTATTTACATACTTATTAAATACTGAAGTCTCTAAGCAGGGTATAGTATTTTTTTACAAACCATACTATCACTTAAAATTCTTAACACAGAACAATTAGGTGGAAGCAATCATTACTCTACATCTGACTCCTAAAATCTATATATATAAAATCGTTCACGTTGGATGTTTGTTAACAATCGCCTTTCTCCGTAACCCCTTGATCAATTCCGTTCAAATTTGGACACAACGTTCCATGGCCATATGGGAGTGATCATATGTACTTACATTGCACAAATACCACACCTTTCCCAAGTAAAAATGTGATTTTCTGCAAAAAATAGCGCCCTCCAGTGGACATTAAACAGCACAGCACAATAAACAGTTGTAGAAACGAAGACAAAAACGGGAGGGGCAAACGGAGAACACATAGACTGAACTTCAACGAGATAAGGTGTAACTAAACATACGCTTTCTCTTTCATACTGTATCTTACTTTTGCATTTCACCAAATCAGCCACAGCAAGGCGTGGCCGGGTCAGCTAGTTCTTCATATATTTGTTGCCCATATTTCTGTTTCCGCTGGGATATTGGCCCTGCACTGCCGTGCCCATTGGCACTGGTGCTATGTGTGAGTGCCTTGATGCCATCCATTTCAAAGCCTTACAGTGCATTTAATAAAACCAAAGGCATTGCCAGGCTGTCTCTTCTTTCAGCTGGGATTCAATCACATTCCGGCAGATTCGGGGTTCACAATTAATGTCACAGAATCACGGAAGAGTAGAGTTGGAAGGGACCCCTAAGAATCATCTAGTCCAACCCCCTGAGATGCAGGAATCTTTTGCCCAACACGAACCCACAACCCTGAGATTAAGAATCTCATGCTCTACATATGCAACTTGTACAGGAAACCCACTCACTTGGGGCCCCATCAAACTCTTTGCAAAATGGAAAGTGATGGGGAAATTATACTGCAAAATCTGAGATAATACTTGCTTGGCACAACATCATCTAACCTCCCCACTGATAAATCGGGGTGAATTTTCAATAAACAGATAATCTGGAAGCAGTTGCCTCTAGTCTAGCCTCCTCCTACCCTCTCCTTGGCCACCAAGACAGTCTGCTGTTGCCTCCGATTGAATGGAAAAGCCAAGCACAGATGGAACTTCACACGGGCCTGGCAAATTTCTGCATTTATTTATTTACAATATCCGACTCAAGCTCAGCTGGCTGGAAGATGAGAGCACCCACTTTCAAAGCATTTCACACTAAACTGTCGACTGTGGACACTGAGAGCTTTGAATTTTTGCACAAGGGGCTTCCCATCTGCATGTGGTTGATCTTCATATGTGGGGCCATGGAAAATGAGAGCAGGGTTTTCTCTGGGTCTTTACAGAGCTGTGGCTGAGGTTGGAGTTGAAAAGAATATGGGCAACATTCCCCCTCTGATTTCATCTCCTGGTGGAATTTGCTCACAAACATTCTCCTGATTTGATTCCCAAATATTCCCCATTAATGAAGCTGTTCTGGCGGTGGGTGGATAATGAAAGTCCAACATCATAGATTCTAAATTCATTGAGATTATAATTTATCCTTGGTTTGGGCAAATAGCCTGAACACATTTCCTTTCCAATGCTTGTTTGATTCTGCTGTGTTATGAGTTCAGTGAATTTCAAACTCTGTTCTGGGAACCCCTGGGGCGTCCCTTGGAAGCTTGTCAGAGGATCCGCAATGAGAAGATCAGGGAGAGCGACCAGGAATAAATGTCCCTGAAAGCCCCTTGCGACTCTTTCCTCCTGCATTCTGCTTTCTTTGAGCCATGAATAATTTCATACACTTCTATCGCGTCAGCTCTTGCTTGCCTGTTCTCTAGATCAGTGGTTTCCATACTATTTTGGGCCACCAGCCCCTTGGCTCCACACACTCATCCCCAGGGCCCCCTACCCTACCCTACCCTGCAAAAAGCATTATTCAGAATAGTGGTGTTATCATCCTTAGGACCCACTAAGGAAGATAGCACCACAATAAAACTCAAAACAGTGACAACTGATTGCATATTCATTCAAATTTAAACTATCCAGTTAAATTAATTCAACAAAACTGATTAATTTGATCCAGTGGTATCAGTTTTTCAAAGCCTGCTAGTCTGCTACATCTCTAGCTGTTGTGGGGGGGGGTGCTTATTAATGGAAGAAATGCACTCGTTCCTGAGAAACAGACTGTGTCTGCACCCCCACAGCCCTCCCCCTTTCTCCTTTGTAACCTTTGTATCTCAAACTGTGTGTTAAACTTTTTGTGACTCTCTGTATCCTTGCCCACTGGTCTTCCAACGTGTTTGCATAAGAATACACTAACCCACCCAAGTCAGGAGAAGGGATCTTTGTTAAGCAAAATAAAGCTGTAGGGCACATGCACCCACAAATAAAATCTTGTCAGGCGACTCCCAACAGTTGGGAAAAGACATCATCGTTAACGGACACTCCCAAAGACAACGACCACCTGGAAAAAACACCTTTTGTATCTAAACATGACCCTCCACCAAAGGAACCCCCCTCCCTTCCGACACCTGGTCAAAATCCCTTACCTCACCCACGTAATGCTATTATCTCTTTTGTTCTGTACTGTGTCAAAAGTGTATAAAAGTTCGCCTGCTCTTTTGTTCTGGGTTCTTCTCCATCTTCTGTCATGTCTGCTTGACACTTGGCACACACACCCCACAGGTGATCCTGCCCTCTGGAGCAGTTCTGCCCCTTGGGAAACCCCTGCTCCAAACTAAAGAGCCCCATATGCTTTCCTCATAGGAGAGTCGCTCCATCCCTTTGCTCATTTTGATTGCCCTTTCCTGAACCTTCTCCAGTACCCTTTTTGAGTCGAGGCGACCAGAACTATACACTGCAATCCAAGCGTGGTTGCAGTACGGTGCAGCCGTACCGAATGTTTTCGGTGCCTGCTAAAAACTTTATTTAAGGCAAAACTATCCAGGCATTTGATTTTATACTGTATCTCTGTTTTAACACTGCTAATTTAATTTTGCCGACAAAGGTCCGTATAGTTAAAGCTATGGTTTTCCCATTAGTGATGTATGGAAGTGAGAGCTGGACCATCAAGAAGGCTGATCGCCGAAGAATTGATGTTTTTGAATTATGGTGCTGGAGGAGACTCTTGAGAGTCCCATGGATTGCAAGAAGATGAAACCTATCCATTCTGAAGGAAATCAGCCCTGAGTGCTCACTGGAAGGACAGATCCTGAAGCTGAGGCTCCAATACTTTGGCTACATCATGAGAAGAGAAGACTCGCTGGAAAAGACCCTGATGTTGGGAAAGATGGAGGGCACAAGGAGAAGGGGACGACAGAGGACAAGATGGTTGGACGGTGTTCTCGAAGCTACCAACATGAGTCTGACCAAACTGTGGGAGGCAGGTGAAGACAGGAGAGCCTGGCGTGCTCTGGTCCATGGGGTCACGAAGAGTCGGACACGACTAAACAACACAATTTAATTTTAATTTTGATCCATGTTTACTTCTTTCTAATGCTGGATTTTATCGGTATTGTTTTAGGAACATTTCCCATTGTTTTATGCCAACTGCTTAGAAGCTGATTAAGCAGTATAGAAGTCTTCTTAGATAAAATGAGTAAATAGTGTTGTAGCGTGGGTTAATGATTTCAGCAAGTGATTTCAGCTCTCTGACATAGCAGGCAGTAGACAGCTTCTTCATGTAACAACTCTTTATTCAGGCAAACAAG
Organism: Darevskia mixta; assembly: GCA_034641385.1. Classification (NCBI taxonomy): domain Eukaryota; kingdom Metazoa; phylum Chordata; class Lepidosauria; order Squamata; family Lacertidae; genus Darevskia; species Darevskia mixta. The sequence goes on from JAWWNH010000210.1 coordinate 95,869, forward strand.
ACTGGGGGAACTGAGGGTAGGGAAGCTACATTTATAGGGACAGAGGACTGGCTAGGAAAAGATACATTTTGGAGGGAACAATCTCAAGCAATCACACAGCTGCTTTTTGGTGGGAACCAATAAGACTGAGGATCCCAATGCAGCAACTTGAATGCACCAATAGTAACTGTTCCTTCTGGGACAGGAAGACAGTTAAAGGTAAAGGTAAAGGGACCCCTGACCATTAGGTCCAGTTTTGTCCGACTCTGGGGTTGCGGTGCTCATCTCGCTTTATTGGCCGAGAGCCGGCATACAGCTTCCGGGTCATGTGGCCAGCATGACAAAGCCGTTTCTAGTGAACCAGATCAGTGCACGGAAACACCGTTTACCTTCCCACTGCAGCGGTTCCTATTTATCTACTTGCACTTTGACGTGCTTTCGAACTGCTAGGTGGGCAGGAGCTGGGACCGAGCAACTCGGGAGCTCACCCCGTTGCAGGGATTCGAACTGCCGACCTTCTGATCAGCAAGCCCTAGGCTCTGTGGTTTAACCCACAGCGCCATCTGGGTCCCTAGGAAGACAGTTACTTTACCCTAATGTGATTACAGACAATAGTAATACAGATATGATAACACTTTAATACACAACAAATAGGAACAAACCTTGCTTGCTGTTTCAATGGCCTGTTGCTTCTCACACCTTGACTGAATGCCCTTAAAACCCAGCTGCCTGTCTGCTTTCTTTCATCGCATCCCAGAGACCATCCTGGTTCTTTCTGAATGCTCCCTCTGCCTAGAGCCCAGGTCACAGCTCCTGTGCTTAGTGTCTCTCTGCGGGACATCGCACACCCAGGTGCTTAGTCAGCATCTGTGCAGTTGCAGCATCCAAACGCAGCCTTTGAAACTTGCAAGAAGCTGTGAGTCTGCTGGGAAACCGGCATGAAATGTGGGAAACCGGCAAAATCTGATGAGCGATTGGCCTTTGGTGCAGGTTCCCCCTATTAAAGCAGATCTCTGAAGTTCCGGGAACGTGTCCCAACACGGCTGGGCCCTGCCTCCCTCTCCTGCACTTGCAAAGGGTTTGGCTTCTTCACTCATTATTCCTGCAAGGTGTGATGGAATCATTGCAAACAACCAGAAAAGTCTGGCAAGGGGAAATCGACTCTTTTAAAAAGAAGATCAAGGCACCAGCAGGCAAGCTGGGAGCTTCTCCCAATTCTGGCTGCAAGGCAGAGAGGGCTTGTAATTTATTGATTTATTTCCATTTGTTTAATCGCTTCCAATGTCTCAATGCGATTTAACAGTAAATGGTAAAGGGACTCCTGACCGTTAGGTCCAGTTGCGGACGACTCTGGGGTTGCGGTGCTCATCTCGCTTTACTGGCCGAGGGAGCCAGCGTACAGCTTCCGGCTCATGTGGCCAGCATGACTAAACCGCTTCTGGCGAATCAGAGCAGTGCGCGAAAACGCCGTTTACCTTCCCGCCGGAGCGGCACCTATTTATCTACTTGCACTTTGACGTGCTTTTGAACTGCTAGGTTGGCAGGAGCTGGGACCAAGCAACGGGAGCTCACCCCGTCGTGGGGATTTGAACCGCCAACCTTCTGATCGGCAAGCCCTATGCTCTGTGGTTTAACCCACAGCGCCCCCCGCGTCCCAAGTAGCACCTTAGAGACCAACTAAGTTTGTTATCGGTATGAGCTTTCGTGTGCATGCACACGAAAGCTCATACCAATAACAAACTTAGTTGGTCTCTAAGGTGCTACTGGAAGGAATTTTTATTTATTTTGTTTTGATTTATTTCCATTTGTTTAATCGCTTCCAATGTCTCAACATGATTTAACAGTGAAAACATCAGCTTTAATAAATAGATGATAAACTACATTCAATACTCAGCTGTTTGGACTCTTGGTCTGGCTTGTAGAAAGGCATCTTCCTAAGTTCCTGTCATGCTCATTGCCAGTGTTTTGTGTTGTTGGGAATTCTTCGTTCACAAACATTTTTAGCATATTTGTTCCATTTTAATGAGTTTTGCGCATAATGGCCCCTGCGAAGTCGCTTTACAGTCACTTCAAGACTCCTCCTGGCCATGTGAAGCAATATCTAATATATGATGACTTTAAATGTTGTCATTTTCACATACTGTAATCCAATTGAGTTATTTGTTGGATTGCTCTGTTTTGAAGGGTTTCCCCTCCCAAAGCATTTGCTTCTTAGGATGACGCATAGATTTGCAGTTGCGAAGTTCCGTGGTAAGCTGCTTTGAGCATATTTACATTGAAAACGCGGGTGGCGCTGTGGGTTAAACCACAGAGCCTTGGGCTTGCCAATTAGAAGGTCAGCGGTTTGAATCCCCACAACAGGGTGAGCTCCCGTTGCTCAGTCCCAGCTCCTGCCAACCTAGCAGTTCGAAAGCACGTCAAAGTGCAAGTAGATAAATAGGTACCACTCCAGCGGGAAGGTAAACGGCGTTTCTGTGTGCTGCTCTGGTTCGGCAAAAGCGGCTTAGTCATGCTGGCCACATGACCCGGAAGCTGTACGCCGGCTCCCTCGGCCAGTAAAGCGAGATGAGCTCCGCAACTCCAAAGTTGTTCGCGACTGGACCTAATGGTCAGGGGTCCCTTTACCTTTACAATGAAAAGCGGCATGAACAAATAGACAATAAATATAAATAAATTGGAAATAAATTGTAAATTGGAGGGGGGGCAGTCATCTCTCATGTTCCTAACGCAACCCCTCTGTGGGTCAAGACTCAGGGACAGACACCTATGACTCTTTGCAGGAACAGGGAATATCTCTGGTCGAAACAAGATCCCAATGGCCAATGGCTCGTCTACTGCAGTGTCCTGTTCTCACAGTGGCTAACCAAATGTCCCAAAGGGACTTTTCCTCCCAGAGCACCTCAGGTTTCGGGCTGTGGGTGAATCCATTGGTTAGAGCAAAAGGAGGTCATATGATTGAGGTTGAATCCTGACAAAAGTACTGTTTTGGGGGGACAGGATGCGAGCAGGTGTGGGGGACTCCCTGGTCCTGAATGGGGTAACCGTGCCCCTGAAGGACCAGGTGCGCAGCCTGGGAGTCATTTTGGACTCACAGCTGTCCATGGAGGCGCAGGTTAATTCTGTGTCCAGGGCGGCTGTCTACCAGCTCCATCTGGTACGCAGGCTGAGACCCTACCTGCCCGCAGACTGTCTCGCCAGAGTGGTGCATGCTCTAGTTATCTCCCGCTTAGACTACTGCAATGCGCTCTATGTGGGGCTACCTTTGAAGGTGACCCAGAAACTGCAATTAATCCAGAATGCGGCAGCTAGACTGGTGACTGGGAGTGGCCGCTGGGACCACATAACACCGGTCCTGAGAGAACTACATTGGCTCCCAGTACGTTTCCGAGCACAATTCAAAGTGTTGGTGCTGGCCTTTAAAGCCCTAAACGGCCTCGGTCCTGTATACCTGAAGGAGCGTCTCCACCCCCATCGTTCAGCCCGGACACTGAGGTCCAGCTCCGAGGGCCTTCTGGCGGTTCCCTCACTGTGAGAAGCAAAGCAACAGGGAACCAGGCAGAGGGCCTTCTCGGTAGTGGCGCCCGCCCTGTGGAACGCCTTCCCAGCAGAGGTCAAAGAGATAAACAACTATCCTACATTCAGAAAATACCTCAAGGCAGCCCTGTTTAGGGAAGTTTTTAACCTGTGATATTTTAATGTATTTCAATATATGTTGGAGGCCGCCCAGAGTGGCTGGGGAGACCCGGCCAGATGGGTGGGGTACAAATAATAAATTATTATTATTATTATTATTATTATTATTATTATTATTATTATTATTATTATTATTATTATGAGAAGGATATGGATCTTCCTCCCTGACAGGGAATATAATGTGGGCAATATTTGTCTTCTCAGATGGGAACTCTGCGCCGCGTGGGCTGCTGTTCCCAGCACTTCACGGCGGGTGACAACTACCCATGAATCATATTAATGGCCCTTTTTATTAGACATTAGTCGCGTTATTGACTGTATCGGGGGACGCGGAAAGCTGTCATGAAGGCAAGCGGTGCATGGGCGTATGGAGATTAAACTGCGGAATCAAATAAAGATTAAACTGCGGAAGCAGATCTTCCACCGTCGAACATCACTCAAGGAAGGGCTTGTCATCTCCACATTTCCTTTGTTGAAGTAAGAGTAACGAAAATGCAGCTTTCAAGCAGAGAAGAAGCGCTCCAACACTCTGTTCGACTTAGCAGTGTTCACAGTGGATTCTAAAACACAGCCATCTTGCTTCACATAAAATGGAGTCTCTCCTTCACTAGAGACCTCCCATGTGACCAATGTTAGCCAATCACATAAGGTCAACTAGAGAGCTCTCTAGAATTCAGTTATGGGGGTGGAGGGTACGGTTTAATGGTTAGAGTGTTGGACTAGGACCTGAGAGACTTGGGTTCGAATTGCCACTCAGCCATGAGGAAGCCCACGGGGTCAGTCACTCCTAACCTACCCCACAGGGGTGTTGTGGGGATTAAATGAGGGGGGAGGACCATGCAGGTGACCTTGACCTCCTGGGAGGAAAAGGTGGGGTATAAATACAATCAAGTAATAAATTCTCAAACCTTGCATCAGGCTTTGGAATCCTTCTTACAGAATGTCTACTAGCCCAAGATTAAAAACAAATTGAAAAGGCGAACCACCTTCCAAGTCGGAAGATGGCCAGGAGGTTCATTGGACGAACCGTGATTTGCTGATACGCTAAAGGATATTAAAAGAACGAGGCACCTGCTCAGTTATGCACGGCACTGAGATCTCTACAACAAAGAAAATACTCTGATTAATTAAATGCTTCAATGTGGGGCAGAAGTATATTCAAGATAAGAGGATTAAAGCAAGGGGTATGTTATAATTCTCAAGAGGAAGGGAGGGGTTAGGGATGTTCTTTGTGTCATTATATCTGCGGAGCACAGCACTGATGACTCCCACCCAGGAGGACAATGGTAGAGACGGCTCCGTGCTTCTGGTTCTCAAACCCCATTGTGCGGATGGGGCTACTCAGAGCCTCCATCCTTCAAGGTTCATTGCTTGCTATTGACGGGGGAAAGTAGGACGCAAGCAGAGAGTTAAAATTCTGCCTTGCTCACCTCTTGACAGACGTTTACACCAGGCGCAATTAAAGTATCAAAACGATGGGGCATTAAGCCTGACCCTCAGCCAAACCTGTAGAGATTGTGTTTCACTGAAGAAGAATTAACTCCGGCTTTGAACGGTGTGATTTACTGACCACCTTGCTCTGTGACAACAAAGGACTGAGCGGTTTCCCTGCTGCTTTCCTCTGGAAAACCTGCCCTTTAGTGCTGAATCAGAGTAAGCATCAGTCCCAACTGACATTTGCAAGGGTTGGGTTTTCCCAGGGAAAATGGCAGGATAAGTGGGAGTCTGAATGAGCCCCCTTTGGTTGTGGCATATAGGCTGGACATAGATATGTGCCACTGTATAAATAATTCGTCTATTTTCTATAACTGGCAAGGGCTGCTGAAAGTTGCAAAGAGACTCAACTGGGGCTTGTAAGAACAAAAGACAACCTGCTGGATCAGGCCCATCTAGTGCAGCATCCTGTTCGTACAGTGGCCGGTGGAAAACCAGCAAGCAGGATCTGAGCGCAAGAGTCCTCTCCCCTCCTGTGGTTTCCAGCAACTGAGATTCTGAAGTATGACTGCCTCCAATTGTGGAGACAGAGCATAGGCATCCTGGCCAGCAGCCATCTATAGCCCTCTCCTCCATGAGTTTGTCTCATCTTCTTTTAAAGGCATATCGGTTGGAGGCCATCAATGCCTCCTGTGGAAGGGAGTTCCCCAGGTTAACTCTGCACAGTATGAAGAAGGACTTTTTTTTAATCTGTTCTGAATCTTCCAACCTTCAGCTTAACTGGAAGTCCACAAGTTCTAGTGCTATGAGAGAGGGAGCAAATCTTCTAACATGTCTCCTCTTGCTGTTATTTTCAGCTTGAAAATCAAAACTGAATAATATTCAGGAGAACTTCGCTGATTTTCTCTCTGAATCTTCACATACAAAAAACCCATTTAAAAAACTATTTTATTTAATCTTACTGTGCCAATATAATTCATATGAGGCTCCCCCCCCCTAATCCTCTTTTAAAGCCATCCAAGCCATCACTGCCTCCTGGGGGAGTGAGTTCCACAGTTTAACTATACTCTGCGTGGAAAAGTGCTCTGTTTTATCTTTCCTGAATCTTCCAGCTTTCAGTTTAATTGGGTGTCCACAAATTCCAGTGCTAGTAGAGAGGGAGACAACCTTTTCTCTATCCTCTTCCTTCTTGCTATGAGTAGTTTCATAAACTTCTATCGTGTCTCCTCTTGCTGTTAGTTTCAACTTGAAAATCAAAACTGAAGAATATTCAGCAGAACTTTGCTGATTTTCTCTTCACCCCCAAAAAAACCTCTTTTAAAACTATTTTAGTTCATCTTATTGTGCCAATAAACCTGTTACATCTCACCCCTTGTTTTTCCCCTGCAAGACCAATTGCAGTCGTTAACAGTCGTCAACAGGTTTACCACAGCTATCAGCCTATCACCCATTCCCACCACCCTTCTGAGTAATACCCCTCCCACCCTCTCACTATATATAAGGGTCTGGTGACTTCTGTTTCAGTGTATCTGAAGAAGTGTGCATGCACACGAAAGCTCATACCAAGAACAAACTTAGCTGGTCTCTAAGGTGCTACAGGAAGGAATTTTTTTAGTCATTTCAGGTGAAGACAGAGAATCCTGCTGAGTTTTCGGTAGCTTTGCTAATGGGTATTCAGATTCAGAAAGGGACCCAGGTGGCGCTGTGGGTTAAACCACAGAGCCTAGGGCTTGCCGATCAGAAGGTCAGCGGTTCGAATCCCCGCGACGGGGTGAGCTCCCGTTGCTCGGTCCCTGCTCCTGCCAACCTAGCAGTTTGAAATCACATCAAAGTGCAAGTAGATCAATAGGTACCGCTGCAGCGGGAAGGTAAACGGCGTTTCCGTGCGCTGCTCTGGTTTGCCAGAAGCGGCTTTGCCATGCTGGCCACATGGCCCGGAAGCTGTATGCCGGCTCCCTCGGCCAATAAAGCGAGATGAGCGCCGCACCCCCAGAGTTGGTCACGACTGGACCTAATGGTCAGGGGTCCCTTTACCTTTTTTATTCAGATTCAGAACATGTAGCAGGAAGTAGAAAAGGGGACTGAATAACATTCTTCTCATTTCCTCTGTTCATAATTGCCCACAATCCACACCCACAGGGAAATATGCTTGGAGAGTGATAAAGATGCATCAATTACTGACGAATTTGTGCTTCAACCTAAGAAGCAAGAAACCAATTCAAACTGAAGAAGCCTGCTGAAGATTTTCAAACTACTGTAAAAACATTTGCCTTTTCTTTTTTAATTTTTAAAGGAGTTGTTCTTTTGTCTTCCTTGAAAAGTTATTAGCTTGGAGGTAAGCTCCCCACCCCCACCCTGGTGAACCCCACCCCACCCCACTCTGATGTTTTGGACTGCTATTCCCATCAGCCCCAGCTTGACATTACCAGGTCGCGCTGGTTGGGGCTGATGGGAATTGCAACCCGAAACAGCTAGGGGCCACCTACACCAGCCACCCCCAAATTCATCCCTCCAGCTGTTTTGGGACTACAACTCCCATCATCCCTAGCTAACAGAACCAGTGGTCAGGGATTATGGGAATTGTAGTCCCAAAACAGCTGGAGGGCTGAGTTTGGGGGTGCCTGACCTACACCATGTTGGCTACCCCTGCTAACCATTCCACTTTAAAGAAGAATAAGACATGTTGGGAGGGGTGGCTAATACCCCAGAGGACAGGATCACACTTCAAAATGACCTTAACAGATTAGAGAATTGGGCCAAAGCAAACAAGATGAATTTTAACAGGGAGAAATGTAAAGTACTACACTTGGGCAAAAAAAAATGAAAGGCACAAATACAGGATGGGTGACACCTGGCTTGAGAGCAGTACATGTGAAAAGGATCTAGGAGTCTTGGTAGACCACAAACTTGACATGAGTCAACAGTGTGATGCAGCAGCTAAAAAAGCCAATGCAATTCTGGGCTGCATCAATAGGAGTATAGCATCTAGATCAAGGGAAGTAATAGTAACACTGTATTCCGCTCTGGTCAGACCTCACCTGGAATACTGTGTCCAGTTCTGGGCACCACAGTTCAAGAAGGATACTGACAAGCTGGAACGTGTCCAGAAGAGGGCAACCAAAATGGTCAAAGGCTTGGAAACGATGCCTTATGAGGAACGGCTTAGGGAGCTGGGTATGTTTAGCCTGGAGAAGAGAAGGTTAAGGGGTGATATGATAGCCATGTTCAAATATATAAAAGGATGTCATATAGAGGAGGGAGAAAGGTTGTTTTCTGCTGCTCCAGAGAAGCGGACACGGAGCAATGGATTCAAACTACAAGAAAGAAGATTCCACCTAAACATTAGAAAGAACTTCCTGACAGTAAGAGCCGTTCGACAGTGGAATTTGCTGCCAAGGAGTGTGGTGGAGTCTCATTCTTTGGAGGTCTTTAAGCAGAGGCTTGACAGCCACCTGTCAGGAATGCTTTGATTGTGTTTCTTGCTTGGCAGGGGGTTGGACTGGATGGCCCTTGTGGTCTCTTCCAACTCTAGGATTCTATGTTATTAGCAGAGCTTTGCCTGGTTATTGTCTATGGCAGGAGAGGAGAACCTCAAGCCCCAGCACAGAATGTGACCCTCCAGTTTTCTCCACCTGGCCCTTGAAACTCTCTTCTTTTGCCTGGTTGGAATGCATCCTTGAATGTTGCTAAATGCCTTCTGCTTGCTTGGACGGAGGACAGGGAGGGCTGTGCAAACATATGCGGAAGCTAGCCTATTCCACCCAAGCCATGTCACTGCTCAAATACCCAGGAAGAATAAACATGTCTCCACCTGGCACCAGATCAGCTTCTCTGGGGAAAGTGTTCCATGGACGGGGCAGGGGCGGCTGCCACAGAGACCACTTGTGCCTCCAACGATAGTGGTAGATCTTGATGTACCCCCAAGTTGGGAACTGGAACGTCTCCTATGAGAACAGGCTGCACCTATACATATCTGGATGGAAAAACCACCAGCTAACAGAGTCTCTTGCTTATCTGGATGGAGCTTCGGTTAGCACTTAATTGTACATTTATGAGCCTGTTGCAGGACTTGAAGTCCAGCCAGTCGAGAAGACTTGGAAAGAGGTGCTGATGAGGACTCAGATGGGCAGTTTAAGGGCAAACAGAACAGCTTTCAGGAGCCATAGAATTATTTTTTTCAATTAAAATAATGATAAAACCAAGAGCAAAAGGCTCATTGAAAGATGCATTAAAGAGGAGACCAGCCTGGCAATTTATGAGAATGCTTCTTCTAAATAACGTAGTTATTTCCTAAGTGAGAATGCTGTTTAGAAAAGCTGTTACATAGCTGAACCACAGCTTATTCGGACATTGAGAGGTGGCGTGTGTGCGATTGATTCAAATCCACGTGGAAGATGGAGCGAGCTTGCTTTCTGCTGCTCCAAAGGGTGGGACTCAAACCAATGGATCCAAATTACCATAAAGGAGATTCTGACTTAGGAAGAACTTTCTGACAGTAGGAGCTGTTCAACAGTAGAACTCCCTCAAGGTCATGTGAATGACCACTGGGTGGAGCGCAGAGAGAAGAAATGCCCTCGTGCATCTGCAGCAGCACAACCGGACGCCTTCATCTGCCCCAGCTGCAACAAAGCATGTCTCTCCCATATCAGTCTCGACAGCCACAACAGATGCTGCATCCTTCCAACCGCTTGACTTCACCCCTGAAGGCACACCCCTCCGTTGTCTCCTGAGATAGATGCCAATCAAATGGCCAACTGACAGGAATTCTTTAGCTGCAATTCCTGCATGGCAGAGTTTGGACTAGATGACCTTTTGGGGGCCTTCCAGATCTACAACCCTGAGATTCTGTGATTGTGCATGTATTTGCAGCTAGGAATGGGCGAATCTGGTAATTTCAGCATCTCTTTCATTTTTCCAATCCTAAATTCAGGTCTCCACCTTTCCGTTTTCCCCCAAGCCATGCGTACTTTTATGAATTCCTATCGTGCCACCTCTTCCTTGACTTTTCTCTAAACTAAAAAGTCCCCAAACGTTTTGAAATATACTTAGTCAAGTGTGAATTTCATGCTCTTTATTCAGCTCATAGTAGCAAGGAATGGATCTTTCCCCAAAATGTCTTCTATATATACATTATTTACACAATGGGCCTCACGTGATTGGCTAATTCCGGGCTACTCCTGTAGGCCAATCAGGTTGCGATTCACTTAATCCAGGAGCCTGATTGGCTGCTCTTGCAGGCCAATCAGGTCGCTGATTCACTTCCACCTGAAGCTGGATTGGGTGGCTCCTGCTGACCAATCAGACTGCTGCACTCTGGATCCTATTGTTCTAGGATTCAGCTCAGTATATAACACGTTTCTTCATAGGGGAACCGCTCGATCCCCTCGATCCTTTTGATTCTGTGATCACCGGAGACTGCCACAGAACATCGCCAGGTGCTGCCTCTAGGTCTCAGATTTGGACCCTGAAATCTCAGGGTCTGGGATGCTCCTATCCTGATCACCCTCAGTCATGTGGCTGGCTATCTCCTCCTTGGTACCCTGAGGCCACAGAAATTGCTCTCTCTCTCTCTCTCTCTCTCTCTCTCTCTCTCTCTCTCCACTTTCCTACCTGGGCAGCTGCCAGCTTGTCCTGTTCATTTTGTAACTTCGAAATTGAAAAGAGACCCACAGCGCCAAGGGTTGAGTGTTGAATGTCGGCGCTAAGATTACAAAAGCACTGGCAGGAGAGACATCTGTTGTGCATAATTACCACTGATGTGTTTCTCCCAACTGAGGGGGGCCGGGGGCTGGCAGAGAATTGCCAAGTCTCAGAGAGATAGTTTTCAACGGTGTGACAGAAGCCTCCCCTGGCCCTGGCTTTATGGGCTAAATTAGCGCCTTGATATTATTTCTCTGCTCCTTGGTTCCTCTCACTCATTCCTGTCTGGGGGCTTACTTAGGTTTTTTCCTCTATCTCTCTCTCTTTTCATTTCCCCCCAAAGCCGCTCTAATTCTGTGCAGATTGCTTAAGCACAATTAAAAGCCGATCGGTGGTGTGTAAGAACGGAGACGTGAATTGGCGGTGAAAAAGAGAGAGCCTTTGGGGTTTAGACGGAGTCCTGGCAGGGGGGCTCAGCTGCCCGCCCCCTCCTCCAGCCCAGTCCTGACTTGAATGCCGGCCAGAGCCCGGCCAAGATATTTCGCCGCTTGAGGCAAATCAGAAAATGCCGCCCCTTCCGGGAACCGTAATTTGCTAAGGGAGCTTTTTTAAATATATGCAAAACACAGGGAAGAGTCCCTTCCCTCCCCTTCCCCTGCAGCCCCACCAGCATCGAGCAGCAGCAGTGGCGGCGGCAGGCCAGCCCCTTGCCCAGCTCTGGGTGCGAATGACGCGAATGGCCAAGGCAGCCCCATGACAGCCTCCACTAGGAAGCTGCAGCCTGAGGCGACTGGAGACAGCCAAGGGAACCACTGGGCCCACCTGACAGCCCCGTCTTTAATAATCATTTCTCCTCTTACTCGCTTGCTTGCTCACTTGTGATTCCCATAACATGCATTCATCCTAACGGTTCCTCCCCCGGTAGCTCTACAGAGGCAAGGCTTGGATGTGCTAATAAACCCCTTCGTTATCTTTATTGTGCTCCTCTTCCTCCCTGATTACTTCTGTGGCACTTTTGCAATTGTTCCTAATGGGTTACCTATAACGCGCCATTGAATTGGCCTGGTGGGATAAGCAGATAAACTTTCGGTAACACAGAGTGATTAATTGCACACAGCTTAGTTGAGCAGCTTGTTGTTGTTGTTCAGTCGTTCAGTCGTGTCCGCCTCTTCATGACCCCATGGACCAGAGCACGCCAGGCCCTCCTGTCTTCCACTGCCTCCCGCAGTTTGGTCAAACTCATGTTGGTAGCTTCAAGAACACTGTCCAACCATCTCGTCCTCTGTCGTCCCCTTTTCCTTGTGCCCTCCATCTTTCCCAACATCAGGGTCTTTTCCAGGGAGTCTTCTCTTCTCATGAGGTGGCCAAAGTCTTGGAGCCTCAGCTTCAGGATCTGTCCTTCCAGTGAGCACTCAGGGCTGATTTCCTTCAGAATGGATAGGTTTGATCTTCTTGCAGTCCATGGGACTCTCAAGAGTCTCCTCCAGCACCAGAATTCAAAAGCATCAATTCTTCGGCGATTAGCCTTCTTTACGGTCTTTATGAGCAGCTTGAGGGGGCTCAATTTCTGAGCGCACTTCCCTGGGCTGGACCCCCCCTTCAGATTTGCACCCCACCCTAACATTTCCCTTCAAAACACCTCTTGAATCTCTCTCCTTTACAAGCGTGGCTGCCATTCTCTTTTCTGGGGAAATGTAAAGCACAGCACACTCTCCACCCTCGACAACAGATGAGATCATAAGATGAAACTGCTGGATCAGGCCATTCGGCACCCATCCGGTCCAGCATCCTTTTCTCACAATGACCAACCCAGGTGCTCCAGTGGGAAACCTGCAAGCAGGATGCGAGCACAAGAGCAGAACTCTCTCTTGCTGCGATTTCCAGCAACATCTGGAGCAGAGGCACCAGGTTGCCCCCAAGATTGGGGAGAGGGTATTGCACGGTGCGTGTGTTTGTGTGTGACATCACACGTACAACATGCATCGTGCGACATTACACGTCTCGTGACTCTGCGCAGGCTGGTGCAGCCTTCTGCGACGTTGCACCAGGCCCCTTCCACTTGGGGGGCGGGGACTGGGCCCCCTTCAAACAAATATTGAGGGAGCTGAAGACACCTCCACCCCCTAGAGTTGATGGGCCTGATGTGGAGGGCTACAGGCAGTGGTGCAGCTAGGCCAGGGGTAGGCAACCTAAGGCCCGTGGGCCGGATGCGGCCCAATCGCCTTCTCAATCCGGCCCACAGAGGGTCCGGAAATCAGCTTGTTTTTACATGAGTAGAGTGTGTCCTTTTATTTAAAACTAGCTGACCCAGCCACGCGTTGCTGTGGTTTTTGAAATGTTTTTGTAATGCTTAGGTGTAATGTTGAGTTTAGGGTAGGTTAGATTATGTATAATATATACAGGCATGTAAAAAGGGGGGGTTTCTGTGTGCAGGGGAACCCCAAAGTGATCCAGGCCAACCCCAGGTAAGGCGACCTCAGTGTCAATCATTGTGGTGAGCGGAGTCATCCGACCGTCTCCCGGCTTACTTCTTTCCTTCGTCCCTCCATTTTTCCTTTCTTCCTTCTGTCTTTCTTTCTTTCTTTCTTTCTTTCTTTCTTTCTTTCTTTCTTTCTTTCTTCCTTCCTTCCTTCCTTCCTTCCTTCCTTCCTTCCTTCCTTCCTTCCTCCCTCTGTTCTTCCTTCATTCCTCCCTCCCTACATTTTTCCATTCTTCCTTCTCTGTTTCCTTCCTTCCTTCGTCCCTCCCTCCCTCCCTCCCTCATTCCCTTCATTTTTCCGTTCTTCCTTCCCTGTTTCCTTCCTTCCTTCCTTTGTCCCTCCTTCCTTTTCTCTGTCCATCTTTATTTTAACAGGTGTGGGGTTTTTTTTAATTTTTATTATGCCAGATCCTTTTCTGATGGTCATGGAACGCTGTGTCCAAATTTGATGCGATTTGGTCCAGCGGTTACAGAGCAAGGGTGTGTCCGCCGCGCACGCAATGGGAACATTTTTATATATATAGAAGATGCATCTCTGGGTTATTTGTGGGGCATAGGAATTCTTTCATATTGTTTTTCAAAATATAGTCTGGCCCACCACATGGTCTGAGGGGCGGTGGACCAGCCCCCTGCTGAAAAAGGTTGCTGACCCCTGAGCTAGGCTCCCTTGCACCCTTGGCAAGAAGCTGTATGAGTGCCTCCAAAGTTTGTTTTTTGTTGCTTCCTCTGTGGCCATCGGGGTTGGGTCTGCTCTGCTGCACTGCTGCCTCCTGCCGGTCCATCTGCCTGCCTGCTTCCCTCCCTCTGCTCACTGCTTTGCCTCCTGCCTCCCTTCCTTTCTCCTCCTCCTGCAACTCTCGCCCACTCTCTCCATCTTTCTTCCCTCCGAGCCCCCCTAGGCATGGCCCATGCCACCTACCAGATTCCTCTACCGAGGTGCTCAGAGGATCCTGCGCCCAGCCACCCAGAGCAGCAGAGGAGTGACCCGGGCAGGCTCCTAGACACTTGGTGCCAGAATGGAGAGTCAGGATTTTTGCACCCCCTACCTACCGGTAGGCCTGCACCCTTGACAGGGGCCAACCTATCTAACCCCTAGGTATGCTCCTGGCCACAGGTTCCCCACCTCTTTGGCAGAGCATGACAGGAGCATGCTGCACACTCGTAGCCGGGTAAGATTGCCTTCCATGAAAGCGTGTCTCTATACACACTGCAAACATTAACCAACATTCAGTGTGCCGCAATGTTAACTGATCAAGAGGAATAATAATAATAATAATAATAATAATAATAATAATAATAATAATAATAATTTATTATTTGTACCCCGCCCATCTGGCCGGGTCCCCCCAGCCACTCTGGGCAGCTTCCAACAAACACTAAAATACATTAAAATATCACACATTAAAAACTTCCCTAAACAGGGCTGCCTTCAGGTGTTTTCTAAATGTCAGGTAGTTGTTCATCTCCTTAACCTCTGCTGGGAGGGCGTTCCACAGGGTGGGCGCCACTACCGAGAAGGCCCTCTGCCTGGTTCTCTGTAGCTTTGCTTCTCGCAGTAAGGGAACCGCCAGAAGGCCCTCGGCGCTAGATCTCAGTGTCCGGGCTGAACGGTGGGGGTGGAGACGCTCCTTCAGGTATACAGGACCGAGGCCGTATACAGATGGGCGAGACACACCTGTGGGAGGGTTATGGTTCAAGGGCCGTGGATTGCAGCTGGAGATGCCTCGCTTTCCCTAGGATCACCCCATTAAGAGACACAAGCACCCACTTACAGCTGCATTAGCAAAGAGGGTTTCTCTGTTATTAATTCCGCAGGCAGCCTCTGCTACCCTTTCGACAACAGCAGCAAAGAGAAGCAAAAGCAATTGGTGCCAACCGATAAGGCTAGCCAAATGCCCGTGAAAAACAGGACAGGCAAACACCCACTAATGATCAAAATATAAGACATTGGGTGTGGGGGTTAGAAATCCAGTCTTGCAAAACGTGTCAATAAATGGGACAAAACCAACCATTAGAGGGACGTAGAATAAATTCAGTATTACAAGGAAATAAGCTAGAGCTAAAGTGCAGAGTAAATTGAAAGTTAACAAGCAATAAATAAATGAATATAGTTCAGAGAGGGGATAAAAGGTCTTCTCAGAAGGCTAGATGATTCACAGCTGGCTCCCCTCATTTCTTATTCCAAGAAGGCTGATTGAAATCAAAAGGCTGGGTAGGATAATGGTGTTGCGGAGTCCTTTTCCCTGGCTTCCCAGATGCTGGTTCTGGACTTACTGCCTTGATGCTATATGGCTGCGTCACACCATGCATTTTCAGCACATGTCTTTCCCCCAAAGAAACCAGGCAACTGGAGCTTGGTAAGAGGCTGGGAATTGTAGCCCTGGGAGGGGTAAACTACACTTCACAGGGTTCCTTGGGTAGAAGCCATGTGCTTTAAATGTGATCCTCTGCATAAGCTTTGTGCAAGAGAATCCTGGCAAATGCCCCAAAAACAGGCTGTCTGGGGGAGCCTTGTGTGCTTGCTGTAAAAGGTAAAGGGACCCCTGACCGTTAGGTCCAGTCGCGGACGACTCTGGGGTTGTGGCGCTCATCTCGCTTTACTGGCCGAGGGAGCAGGCATACAGCTTCCGGGTCATGTGGCCAGCATGACTAAGCCGCTTCTGGCGAATCAGAGCAGCGCATGGAAATGCTGTTTACCTTCCTGCCGGAGTGGTACCTATTTATCTACTTGCACTTTGACGTGCTTTCGAACTGCTAGGTGGGCAGGAGCTGGGACCGAGCAACGGGAGCTCACCCCGCCGCGGGGATTCAAACCGCCGACCTTCTGATCGGCAAGCCCTAGGCTTTGTGGTTTAGACCACAGCGCCACCCACGTCCCCTTGCTGTAAGACCCTCTAATTGTCTCATGAAGGATCACAGCCCAAGCGCCGCCACCTCTGCCTGCTGCCAGGCACTCTCAGGTTCCTTCTCGTTAGCCTTTCTGATATTTAGCCTGGAGAAGAGAACACTGAGGAGATGATCGCCATTTGCAGGTATCCGTCTTCTCCTGCTCCAGAAGGGAGGACCCGGACTAATGGATTCATAGAATCATAGAATTGCAGGGTTTGAAGGGACTCCCAGGGTCATCTATTCCAACCCCCTGCAATTCAGGAATCTCAGCTAAAGCATTCAAATGTCAAGAAAGGAAATTCCAACTAAACATTAGGAAGAACGGTCTCCCTCGGGATGTGGTGGACTCTCCTTCCTTGGAGGTTTCTAAGCAGAGGTTGGGTGGCCATCTGTCAGGGATTCTTCAGCTGTCATTCCTGCATTGCAGGGGGTTGGAATAGATGACCCTTGGAGTCCCTTCCAACTCTACAATTCTATGATTCTATTAATCCATTGGTTCAGGTCCTACCCTCCGGAGCAGGAGAAAACAAGCTTGCTCCAACTTCTAGGTGACAGCCCTTGAGATATCTGCAGGTGGCTATCATATCTACAACTCTACAGCTCTATGGTGCTCCAGTGCTTTCATTTTCCTGCTTTGATCTCAAGGCTTCCTTCCCCACAATTCACAAGAAGAGTTTGGATCTGATATCCTGCTTTATCACTCCCCTTCAGGAGTCTCAAAGCAGCTCACATTCTCCTTTCCCTTCCTCCCCCACAACAAACCCTCTGTGAGGTGAGTGGGGCTGAGAGACTTCAGAGAAGTGGGACTAGCCCAAGGTCACCCAGCAGCTGCATGTGGAGGAGCGGAGATGCGAACTCGGTTCACCAGATTACGAGTGTCTACCGCTCTGAACCACTACACCACACTGGCTCTCATCTGTGGGATTATTCCCCCACCCCGCTCCAATTTGCATCACCCCCATGCTTATTAACTTGTTGCCCACTGACTGATGAGGTGCTACAGAGCAGTTTCAGGCTAAATCATGTTCCAATTTTACAAAACCAGACTTTTTCTCTCTTTTTGGTGTTTATTTATTTAAAAGGCCAAAAACTGATAGTAAAGAGAGAGGAAAAGAATATATATTTTTTTCCTGGCTCTCAGACAGCTTTTAATTATGAAAAGGCAATTTTCTCTGCTCACAGCCCAACAATTTTCTCTCTCTCTCCCATTGCCCCCCTGCTATTGTGTCTCAAGGATGTTGCAGCTCCTTTAAGCTTCTGCTGAAGAAGTGGGCTGTGAAATTGACTAGGAGGAAAACCAAAACAGGCCATGCCTACAACCCAAGAGTGCAAATCTGGGAGTGTGAACGGCAAAGGGGAAATGATGTGCCCTTCCCTTTCTTTAAAACTCTGCCTGCCATGGCGCATAAGCGCACACAGAGTGCTTCACATCAACACCCTCCAAGGGGGAAGAGCGGAGTCTACTCATCATTGCAGGTCTCCCTTTCTCTTCGATGGGCAACTGCAGGGGGCTGATTTTGGGAAGTCAAAAGCTCCAGATTTGCAAGCCACCCAAGAGGTATTTTATTTATTTATTTCATAAAATTCGCACATCGCTTGATTGCAAAAAAAAAAAAACACACACACACAACCCTCCAAGCGATTTACAAAGAGAATAAAACAATAAAATTATAGTAAAAAAAAAAACCAGCTCTTTGAAACATTCAAAAGATAAGGTTTTTAAATAAGAGCCAGTGTGGTGTAGTGGTTCGAGTGCTGGATTTGGACCTGGGAGAGCAGGGTTCAAATCCCCACTCAGTCATAAAACTCACTGGGTGACCTTGGGCCAGTCACCATCTACCAACCTAGCCTACCTCACAGGGTTGTTGTGAGGAGGAAATGGAGAGGAGGAAAACCATATGCACCACATTGGGCTCCTTGGGAGAAAAGGTGGTATGTGGATGTAATAAACACACACACACACACACACACACACACACACACACAAATATAGGCTCTTATTAATATCTTTAAGAAATAATTTTTAAATAAAGTCTCGTTAATTGCAATGATTACCAGTACTTTCACAGCATAAGTAGAATAAATGCCACGGCAAAAGTCAAAAAGTGCAAGACTTGAAGTAAAAAGGCATGAACTATATTATTGTATATATCAGGGGTCAGCAACCTTTTTCAGCCGTGGGCCGGTCCACTGTCCCTCAGACCATGTGGGGGGCCGGACTATATTTTGAGGGGGGGGGAATGAACAAATTCCTATGCCCCACAAATCACCCAATGATGCATTTTAAGGACACATTCTACTCATGTAATCATGCTGATTCCCATACCATCCGCAGGCCGGATTGAGAAGGCGATTGGGCCACATCCGGCCCCCGGGCCTTAGTTTGTCTACCCCTGGTATACATGAACCCCTTAAATAAACAAGGGAGAGTTTGGACCCTGAACACAGAGCGAAGTATTGGGGCACCATGAAGGCACAGGTACCATTGCACTGAACAAAATGTTTTTTTTAAAAAAAAAAAAAAACACCAAAAAGACCCCCACTAGATATGGTGCATTAATAGTAATTTTCCCATCCCACTTCCCCCTCCACCGGATACAGGCATATGGTACAGAAAGCATGCAACTTTGGCCTACAATGCACCCATTGGCACATTTAAATGCAAGTGCTCGCTCGGTTTCAGCAAATGAGCATGGAAATCAGGAAGGTAACAAATGCAGGGTTATGGGGGTTTGCTAGCAGCCGCTGGCTCTGAAATAGGGACGCCTTCCAGGAGATGGCAATCTCTGTCAAAATGTGCACCCCGGTTCTGCGGGGCTGGAAATTATCATAAGGCAGATCTTCTGGGGGCAATTTCGGAGAAGAACAGAACAGCGTCTCTCCTCTCTGAGTTCATGTAAGCAGAAGAGGGAAGTTTGGTAGAATATTAAAATGCTTCCCTGCCCCACCCCAGGGATGGCAATTAATATGAAGTTTGAAGAGGTGTTTTTTTTATCCAGGGGGAGGGGAAGCAAGGAGCAGGCAAGCTCTGACAGATTAATCGTGGCTTCAACTGCAGGATAAAAGAGAGCGTTTTGTAAAGCCAAAAGATCTGAAATGATGATTAGGGATGTGGCAAAGCTGCGTATATTATGGGTTGTAGTTGCAGGACGATGAGATGTAGAGGTGATGACCCCTACTTGATATGGCTTTCTTTTTTCTTTTTCTTTTGTAAAAAAAGGAACAGACAAATTTGTAGAGCGAAATTGCCTTATTAAGAGCTCCTTTGTTGAAAGGAGCCTCCCTATTCAGAGGCACTCTACCTCAGAGTTCCAGCTGCATGGACAATCAGCTGATTAAGAACAGGACTTAGGGTCTTAGTAGACCGCAAGCTTCACATGAGACAACAGTGTGATGCAGCAGTGAGGAAAGCAAATGCTCTTCTAGGTTGCATCCACAGAAGTGTAATGTCCAGATCAAGGGAAATAATATGACCACTCTATTCTGCCTTGGTCAGACCACACTTGGAATACTGTGTCCAGTTCAGGACGCCAGAATTTAAGGAAATTGACAAGCAGGAACATGTGCAAAGGAGAGTGACCAAGGGTCTGGAAAGCAAGCCTGATGAGGAAGAGTTGAGGGAGTTGGGGATGTTTAGCCTGGAGAAGACTGACAGATGATATGAAAGCTGCCTTCAACCTCAGGAAGAACTTTCTGACAGTAAGAGCTATACAGTTAGACAGTGGAAAGGTCTCCCTCTGGAGGTTGTGGAATCTCCTTCTCTGGAGGTTTTTAAGCGGAGGTTGGATGGTTGTCTATCATGAATGTGTTATAAGAAAAAAACTGCTCCCTTTCCTTTATGGGGTATTCCAGAGCCCTATAGAGTCCTAAAGTGGGTTCCCTATTGGTAGGAGTAAATTGAAAAGCAAAGCGGCTAGTAAGCCTGATCTTTATTCAAGGAACTGTTGCAACAGAGTCCCCACTCACCACATGCAGGAAGGAGGAGAACCCTGAACAATGGTGTGAAATATAGACTTTTGACATTGCCCACCCTGTAGCCCAAGACCACCCCTCTGAAACATCATACATACATCATGGAAGGAGGCGGTCTACAGCTGAAATCCTGTCTGTCAGGATACCTGATAATGTGCACTGATTGCATTACCCGGGCAGTCTGGCCATTCTTTTGTGATGGTTAATACTTTAGTTCCTGAGTCCAGGTCACAGGCTCACCCTAAAGCAGGGGCCAGCAACCTTTTTCAGCCGTGGGCCGGTCCACCGTCCCTCAGACCATGTGGGGGGCCGGACTATATTTTGAAAAAAAATATGAACGAATTCCTATGCCCCACAAATAACCCAGAGATGGATTTTAAATAAAAGCACACATTCTACTCATGTCAAAACACCAGGCAGGCCCCACAAATAACCCAGAGATGCGTTTTAAAGAAAAGGACACATTCTACTCATGTAAAAACACGCCGATTCATGCAGGCCACATGACCCGGAAATACTGTCTGCGGACAAACGCCGGCTCCCTCGGCCAATAAAGCGAGATGAGCACCGCAACCCCAGAGTCATTCGTGACTGGACTTAACTGTCAGGGGTCCTTTACCTTTACCTTTATGGCAGGGGTAGGCAACCTAAGGCCCATGGGCCGGATGCGGCCCAATCACCTTCTCAATCTGGCCTGCAGATGGTCCGGGAATCGGTGTGTTTTTACATGAGTAGAATTTTATTTAAAATGCATCTCTGGGTTAGGAATTTGGGGCATAGGAATTTGGGGTATAGGAATTTGACCACAGTGCCACCCGCATCCCAGGCTCACCCTATTCATACGCAAATACGCCCTTAAGACAGGATTTGTAAGCAAAAAGACAATGGGAAGACTTTCCCCATTTGCCTCCCTTACTGCAGGGGAATATTTCAGGTCACTGGGAGAGTCAAAATGGCTTCAGGATTGCTCTCCTGTACTATTTCAGACACGTGGTTCATATATTTAGCTATGTGTGCATTTATGAACATTTATTCTATATTTGAGACCTTAAGAATTATTATAACAGATGCTTCCTGGATTGCAGGGGGTTGGGTAGATGACCCTCAGAGTCCCATCCAACCTTACAATTCTATGTAAGCATAAAAAGATTGGTTTATTACACAGAAATGAAAGAAGACAGAGCATATGTGTGGTGCTTTGGACAGCAAAGTTATACATATGCAGGCAGCAAACAATCATTAAGCATATACACCTGGATGTTAATCCAATAAGCCTAGAGAGCGGGTGCTGCAATTTGCCACGGACTCCCAGGGAAAGGAGGAGAATAAGGGAGGGGTATACAAGATCTGGAAAAGACCCTGATGTTGGGAAAGATGGAGGGCACAAGGAGAAGGGGACGACAGAGGACGAGATGGTTGGACAGTGTTCTCAAAGCTACCAACATGAGTCTGACCAAACTGCGGGAGGCAGTGGAAGACAGGAGGGCCTGGCGTGCTCTGGTCCATGGGGTCACAAAGAGTCGGACACCACTAAACGACTAAACAACAACAACAATACCAGATCTAGAAGCATGCGGAAGGCAAAGTCAGGGATCAGAGCCCTGTCTCTTCGGAAAGAATTAAGCTCTGCCCTTCAAAACCCAGATGCTGTGACCCATAGAAATAAACCACGGAAGAGCTCCAGCTATCTCCCTTTCTTACAACATCTTCATGCAGCAGCGCTCTGGAATTCATCCCTTTGAGATGCAGGGATGGCCACCAACTTCTAGGGCTTTAAAAGCGGATTGGGAAATGTCACAGAGAAAGGACAATTACCGATGATGCCTGCAGGGTCAGAGTCTGTGTGTCTCTGGGTACCAGTTGCTGAGAATCACGAGTGGGAAATTGCTATCGTGGTCACGTCCTGCTTGCATCTGAATTCCTACCGCAGGATCCCGCAGGACTCTTCTTGTGTTCGATTTGTGTATTCTAAATGACAGAACAACAATTTCTTGCTCCAGTAGTGTCAACCAAGGATTTCACCAACCAGTGTGATTATTAAAAAGTATGGGTTAAAAACTAATGAGCTGAAGCATCTCCCCTATAATAATTTTTTACGACTTGGGGGGGATTATTTAATTGGGGGCAAGAGGGGGCACGATCAGTGTTTATAAAAATTACGCATGCTTTGGAAAAAGTGGGGGCAGAAAGTTTTCCTTCCTTCCTTCCTTCCTTCTTTCCTTCCTTCCTTCCTTCCTTCCTTCCTTCCTTCCTTCCTTCCTCCCTCCCTTCCTCCCTCCCTCCCTTTTCCTGCAAGGAGCTCAACGTACATTTCACCCCTCCCCATCTTATCCTCACAACAACCCTGCAAAGTAGGTTAGGCTGAGAGACACTGACTAGCCCAAGGTGCGCTTCATTCCTGGGTGGTGATTTGAACCCAGGTCTCCCAGGCCCTACTCCAACACTGCCCCCCCCCACTGTCTCCCACAGCCCTCCAGGAAAGCCACGGCAAGGCTATTAATTACTGTATTTATGCCTATTTAACAGTACTACTGCCAACAATGTAGTCGGGAAAAAGTTAGGCCCCTGCCTCAGGGCGCATACAATCAAAAGAAGGCAGAGATTGGGCGGAGGAGGGAGAGGCAGGGGTATCAAGCACACAGGATGACTAGGTGATCATCTACTTCCAGTGGTTTATAATTAATCTTCATTATCCTTTGCCAGAGACTAGTTATTGATTTTATAAGTCCACCAAATAAATTTCCCATCCACCTGACTTCCAGAATTCAATTAATCTGGAACTTTTTCAAAGGCAGGCAAATGCAATACACTCTGTATAATGATTCAATGAGCTTTAAAAAAAAAGTAAGAAGAACCCACGAAAATTGCTGTTACTTTTCGCGCCTCCCCCTTAAAATCCCTGGTCTTCCTTCTGCTGAGAATGTTTTACCTCACAAAACTATCAATTTGCCTTCCCTTGGTCCTTTTTCCAACAGAAGAGAATAAATCTTAGCCAACAGCCCTTTAATCTCCCCAAGGTTAATGTGAAATCTTCTCATTTGGTGATGGCCTGTAACAGCCTATTAAAAAGTGAAAAGTTGGACCTGGGAGACCAACTCATATAACTTTTCAGCCCGTTCCCTTAACTTTCAGAAACCAACTTGAGTTTGTGGTCAAATTCCCAGTCTCAATGGTACTTTACAGGTGCAAACTGGAAACTCTCCTTTTATCATTCTTCAGCCTTTTATCATTCTGTACGCATTTCATGTGCAGAAGAACTGAGGCAGAGCTTTCATTCAAGTGACTCAGGGCTGGGGCTAGGATCCAGTCTGTCTGTCTGTCTGTCTGGTTGGTTTGGTTGATAAAATGTATATACCGCTCGATTGCAGAAAGAACCTTAGAGCAGTTTCCAAAATGTTGTTGTTGTTGTTGTTCAGTCGTTCAGTCATGTCCGACTCTTCGTGACCCCGTGGACCAGAGCACCCCAGGCACGTCTATCCTTCACTGCCTCTCGCAGTTTGGCCAAACTCATGTTAGTAGCTTCGAGAACACTGTCCAACCATCTCATCCTCCTTGCGCCCTCCATCTTTCCCAACATCAGGGTCTTTTCTAGGGAGTCTTCTCTTCTCATGAGGTGGCCAAAGTACTGGAGCCTCAACTTCAGGATCTGTCCTTCTAGTGAGCACTCAGGGCTGATTTCTTTAAGAATGGATAGGTTTGATCTTCTTGCAGTCCATGGGACTCTCAAGAGTCTCCTCCAGCACCATAATTCAAAAGCATCCATTCTTCGGCGATCAGCCTTCTTTATGGTCCAGCTCTCACTTCCGTACATTACTACTGGGAAAACCATAGCTTTAACTATACGGACCTTTGTTGGCAAGGTGATGTCTTTGCTTTTTAAGATGCTGTCTAGGTTTGTCATTGCTTTTCTCCCAAGAAGCAGGCGTCTTCTAATTTTGTGACTGCTGTCACCATCTGCAGTGATCATGGAACCCAAGAAAGTGAAATCTCTCACTGCCTCCATTTCTTCCCCTTCTATTTGCCAGGAGGTGATGGGACCAGTGGCCATGATCTTAGTTTTTTTGATGTTGAGCTTCAGACCATATTTTGCGCTCTCCTCTTTCACCCTCATTAAAAGGTTCTTTAATTCCTCCTCACTTTCTGCCATCAAGGTTGTATCATCAGCATATCTGAGGTTGTTGATATTTCTTCCGGCAATCTTAATTCCGGTTTGGGATTCATCCAGTCCAGCCTTTCGCATGATGAATTCTGCATATAAGTTAAATAAGCAGGGAGACAATATACAGCCTTGTCGTACTCCTTTCCCAATTTTGAACCAATCAGTTATTCCATATCCAGTTCTAACTGTAGCTTCTTGTCCCACATAGAGATTTCTCAGGAGACGGATGAGGTGATCAGGCACTCCCATTTCTTTAAGAACTTGCCATAGTTTGCTGTGGTCGACACAGTCAAAAGCTTTTGCGTAGTCAATGAAGCAGAAGTAAATGTTTTTCTGCAATTCTCTAGCTTTCTCCATAATCCAGCGCATGTTAGCAATTTGGTCTCTGGTTCCTCTGCCCCTTCGAAATCCAGCTTGCACTTGGTCCACATACTGCTTAAGTCTGCCTTGTAGAATTTTTAGCAAAACCTTGCTAGCGTGTGAGATGAGCGCAATTGTGCGGTAGTTGGAGCATTCTTTGTTTCCAAAATGGATGAAACCAAAAAATACTCACTGAATTTTATTTTATTTTTACAGCAATAATTTAAAACGTACACAAAGTTAAAGCCACAATAGACGGAAAGAAATTAAAACTCACACCAGCTCTCTGGGTAGGCTTGTCTAAACCAGAATGTTTTTAGCAGGTGCAGAAAAGAATACACTGAAGGCGCCTGATTGCTATCAATTGGCAAGGAGTTCCAAAGTGTAGCTGCTGTCACACTAAACCGTAAAGTTCCTACAAAGGTGGACTGGGTATTATGTGGGCACCTGCAATATGGCAATTCTGCCAATCAAAGCAGTTGTGTTGGCATACTGTATGTGGAGTAGGATGGTCTCATAGGTAAACTGGTCCCAAGTTGTTAAGGCTTTATATACTAATAGTAACACCTTGAACTCGGTGCAGTAGCAAATCTGCAACCAGTACAGATCTCTGAGCCACAGGTGTTCTATGCTGACAAAGCCCAGACTTGCACACTGTCCCACAGCTCATGAATCCAGGGTAAATCCAGAGTGGCAAAAATAGCACACAAAAATGCAGTAAATTAGGGAAATTTCATTGAGAGAATATGCAAAGATAAAGTTGCTCTAAAATGCTGGTTAATTATCTTCTTTACTTTTCAAATTGCAAACAGATGTTGCAAACTGAACAGAGAGAGAGAGCGCAAAATTGGCAGATCCATCCACCCATGGTATAAGCAGAAAATTGATAGAATCCAATGACAGCAACACTCATAAAGTTTAGCATTATTCATGCCTGACTTTACCTTTGTGGAAGCAGAAAGAGAGACATGTAATGAATGGGGAGCGGAATTCATAACACAGCGAAGGGGTCTGTCTGTGTGAAGCAGATGAAAAAGAGCATTTTCTAAAGGAAGGTTAGAAAATACTCCCCACCCCCCAGGTCAGATGAGAATATAAGAACAGAAGAGCCTGCTGGATCAGACCAATGGCCATTAGTTCAACATCCTGTTTTCACAGTGGCCGACTAGATGCTTACAAGAAGCCTGCAACCAGGATCTGAGCATAGCTGTCAACCCTCCC
Source organism: Darevskia mixta (assembly GCA_034641385.1). Classification (NCBI taxonomy): domain Eukaryota; kingdom Metazoa; phylum Chordata; class Lepidosauria; order Squamata; family Lacertidae; genus Darevskia; species Darevskia mixta. Next base: position 121,695 of record JAWWNH010000210.1, read on the forward strand.
TTTTTTTGCGGGAAACTCCCTTATTCCAATGCCGTTTCCCGCTGCTATCCCGGATTGTTGATATCCTTTAAATTCCCCGGATTTCAAAGAAAGCAGCTCCTCTCCCTCCCTGCCGGCCAGGGAGGCTCCTCAGCTGCGTTCCTCGGCTGCCAATAAGGAGTCTGAGACCGACTGGGGGTGGAGCTTGCATGCCTTGTGCAGCCAGACCCTCACGCCCAACCAGCCAGCCAGCCAGCCTGCCTGCTGTCTATGCGCTCGCTCTTTCGCTCACCCGTTCGCGCAGCCGCCTCTGGAGCGCAGGGTGGCGAGGCTACTTGGTGCCATTGCACCGCCCTCGCGGCATCCCTTATTTTCAAATCCGAAAGTTGACAGCTATGGATCTGAGTGCAACAAAAGCTCCTTCCCCACTTGCGATTCCCAACGAGTGGCATTCAGAAACACGCAACATTTGACTACAGAGGAAGACTATAGCTGCCCTATGCTCAATGTATTGGTCAAATCCTCTCTTAAATAGCATTTAAGAGCTATAACCATCTTAAATGCTGTAACCAGATAATATGACCTTGGAGAGCTGTGATGGGTGTATGCGTGGCTTTTTGTGTGTGTGTGTGTGTGTGTGTGTGTGTGTGTGTGTGTTTTGTGCTGTTTTTTGTTTCTTTCTGTTTTTTTAACGGGATGGCATGCAATTTCATTGCACTTGTATAGCGTTGTGCTTGTACTTGTGCAATGACAATAAACTATCTTATTTTATCTTATCTTATCTTATCTTATCTTATCTTATCTTATCTTAAAAGCCCCTCGAAAGTGATTCCAATCTTGTACCATAACTTAAGACTTTGGTCTTCTTGCTATTAGCTACCAAAGACAAGAAATAACCTCCCACTGAAAATCAAATGCCACAAGAGATTGTTGAAGGGAGAACTTTGGGACAGAGATTGCTGCTCTCCAATGGCACAATGGTGATTGCTTCAAACACGTTAAAACCTGGTTAGATTTGCACCTGCCCTCATCCATGTTTAAACAAACATTTCTCACTTAGGCAAGAACAAATCACAGACACTCGTCTTTGCAAATAAGTGCATGCTTTGCTCACAGGGCTTCCAGAAGTTACAGCAAACAAGTCTCCTTCCGTCGGCATTAAAATGAAGATGAAGTAGGTTCCTATCCTGCAATATTCAGGCTAGCAAAGATGCAGGCTTTAAAATCTCCCTTTTGGAGAGATTCAGTTCACTTGGTTTTTCTTCCAGCTGGGAGCCAATAGCTGCATGGCTCCTTGCTAGTTCCAGGAAGCATGAAGAGAAAAAACTGAGAAAGTGGCGGGGGGGGGGAGCATAGGCTACTGAGTCCTGCTAAGCCACACACCCTTGCAACTTGAGCTCAGGGCTCAGGTTAACCCTTTTGTACACACAAGTGTGAGTTAGAAACTATATTACAAAGAGATGTGGTATAACTCCATAAGGGACTAGCTGACCCGGCCACGCCTTGCTGTGGCTATGTGTGTGAATGCTGTGGTGTTGATGGCTGCATCTGTGGGTGGTGGTATGAGAGGAGAGGGCCGGCAGCGGCTGTGGGGATGGCCTGCCTTTCATGGCAGCTGCGGTGGGGAAGTGGGCAGCGGGCGGCCCAGGCTGGCTCTGACGGCGTCGTTGTCAGCGGCTGTGGAGAAGGGCCGGGGCCTGCCTTTCACGGTGGTGGGGTGGCTAAGGGGCCTGGGCGGCGGTTGGGCTGGGCCTGCATTTGATGGCGGCGAGGTCCGGCCTGCCTCGTACAACGGCAGCGGTTAGGACTGGCCTGCCTGTCATTAGCTATTTCAGAGCTGTGGCTGAATTTGTGAAACTGAAGAAGTTCCTCTGTTCAACTTCAGTCTGCCCCTTCTCTGTCCCCACCCCCGTTTTCAATTACCCTCTTCTTGCCCCCCCCCTTTCAATTACCGGTTTGCGAGCTTGCAAATGGCCGACGGAGCTCTGAGGTTTTGTTGTGATGTGTAATAGCTGCGCCAGTTTTTTTGCTTTTGTAGCTGTAGTACCAGTATAGCTGTCGCTAGAGGGCGCTGTTTTGCTGGTGATGTCATATGTGCGCACTAATTTTTTGGCGTTTTTTTCTTTATTTTAGGTATGTCAGGTGTGGTTTTTTTGAATTTTTATTATGCCAGATCCTTCTTTGATGGTCATGGTACGCTGTGTCCTAATTTGCTGAGATTTGGTCCAGCGGTTACGGAGCAAGGTGGTGTCCGCCGCGCACGCAATGGGAACATTTTTATATAGAGAGATTATAGCTCTCTTGGAACCCCAAAACCACCTTCAAGTAATTCAAGGGAGACTAAACTCAATTCCTTTGACAAAGAATAGCTCCCCTTTTTAAAGTTTATTAAGGATGGGTGCGGATTTAGACAGCCTCCAGTGATTCAGTCATCTTCATGGCAGGGTTATTTGATGTAGTTTGGGCTTTTGGACGTATAGAAGACTTAATATTTTATGTAATTCTGTCATACTCCATTTTACCAAAGTTGTCCATTATGTTTGTCTTTTGTTGCTGTTGAAGAGAAGAATAAACAACAAATTGTAAAATAAATAAATGAAGGGAAGCCATCCAAGTTGCCTCCTGCGTCTCTTTTCATATTTTCACTTAGCGTGAGGTTTTCCTCTGCCGGCTACTCTGTGTCCGTGTCATTCATCCCCAGCTTGTGAATTTGCAAGCTGCTTTATAGAAGTCTCTCCTCCCAAAAGCAGCTGAGAAGGCTTGCTGAGGGCTTCTCGTCAGCCAGGGCAAGGAAATCGAAACCATACGTGGCCGTGTCGCCATGATGCCTGCTGTCAGGGTCACCTGCCGCAGCGCCAGCCCAGTGCCTGAAAATGAATCCGCCCCAAATCTGGCCACTTCCTTGAAAAACAACTCATCATCTCGTTTCCACGTGCAGTTATGGCTTCAGAAATGGAGGTGTGAGCACACACAGCCTGCCGCCGGGATGCCCTTTCACAGGGCTAATGAGCAAAGGCAATCAGAGGGGGGGAAAGGGCTGGGAAATGATCTATGGTATTAATAAAGCAAGAGGGTGGATCTCCAACCGCAGGTCATGTGCCATGATAATATTAATATTTCTGGTGCCTACACTCTTTTGCTCTCTGCTAAATAACCAGTGCTTTATGTTAAGAGGGCTTTTGCATAAATTAGTGCGGAAGTTATTTCTATAAACACACATACATGCAACTTATTCGTGTTCAGTGACTGCAGTTGTTTAGCATTCCTTTTAACAAGGCTTGAGAAACATTTGGATTCAGTTCTGGAAGGCTGAAATCTTATATAACCTTCAAACATTCTCCGGTGTAAATAATAATAATAATAATAATAATAATAATAATAATAATAATAATAATAATATCACTCCTGTTCTGCCCTCACAAGGTTTCAGGACGGAATAACTCCCATCTGACTGGGTTGCCCCAGCCACTCTGGGCAGCTTCCAACATATATAGGGACACAGGTGGCGCTGTGGCCTAAACTACTTGAGCCTCTTGAGCTTGCTGATCGGAAGGTCGGCGGTTCAAATCCCCGCGACAGGGTGAGCTCCTGTTGCTCTGTCCCAGCTTCTGCCAACCTAGCAGTTTGAAAGCACACCAGTGCAAGTAGATAAATAGGTACCACTGCAGCGGGAAGGTAAACGGCGTTTCTGCGAGCTCTGGTTTCCGTCATGGTGTCCTGTGGCGCCAGAAGTGGTTTAGTCCTGCTGGCCACATGACCCAGAAAGCTGTCTGTGGATGAACGTCGGCTCCCTCGGCCTGAAGCGAGATGAGTGCCATGCCTCTTTGACTGGACTTAACCGTCCAGGGGTCCTTTACCTTTTTACCTTATATAAACATAATAAAACATGAAACATTTAAAAATTTCCCTATAGGGGGTTGCCTTCAGATGTCTTCTAAACGTTGTAGAGTTGCTTATCTTCTTGGCTTGGGGGTTGCATAACCCCATAAAGGTAAAGGGACCCCTGACCATTAGGTCCAGTCGTGTCCGACTCTGGGGTTGCGGCGCTCATCTCGCTTTAATGGCCGTGAGCCGGCATACAGCTTCTGGGTCATGTGACCAGCATGACAAAGCCGCTTCTGGCGAACCAGAGCAGCGCACGGAAATGCCGTTTACCTTCCCGCCAGAGCGGTTCCTATTTATCTACTTGCACTTTGATGTGCTTTCGAACTGCTAGGTGGGCAGGAGCATAACCCCATACCCCCCAACATTTCTCTGATGAAAATAGGGACATCCTACAACAGTGATGGCTAACCTTGACACCCCAGATGTTTTGGAACTACAACTCCCATCATCCCTAGCTAACAGGATCAGTGGTCAGGGATGATGGGAGTTGTAGTCCCAAAACATCTGGAGTGTCAAGGTTAGCCATCAATGTCCTACAAAAACCAGAGGTTTCTATCCTCACACACCTCTCCATCCTTCACCAAGCAAGTAAGAGGCACGGTCACCGTTCTGTTCCACCGCCGTGGAGTAGGTCCAATGGCAGGTGTGGCCTGTAGAGACTCCCGAGGGCTAGAGACAGAGAGGTCTGGAGGGATGCATTTGAGCCCCGGGTCCTGACGCTTCCCACCTGAACTCTGAGCCATCAACCATTCTGATGAAATTGATAACATCTGGAAACTGAATCTCTCTCCGATGGCAGCAAAGGAAACCAGCAGTGGAGCTATGGAAAGGGGGTGGGGATCTGTGGAGCACCAGCAGAAGAATATTGAGAGTATCAAAATACCAATTTATTTGAATCAAATCTGACCAGATTTATTGCAAGCCGTTTAGGAATCTCTTCCAGAAAAGGATACATGATTTGATAAAGAAAGTGCATGATAGGAGATATGGGCAATTGAGAGGCGTGTTAATAAATTCCTTCATTCTTGTGAAAAATACAATAGAGAACATATATAATTATACTGAGATGATATCCGATTGGGTCACTTACTTAACTGTGAAATATGATGAACGACAAATGGCTAAATATTTTTAAAGTCTCTGGCGCTTTTTCTTTCGGCCTCTGAACATATTGGTACTTAATCTAGGAATCAGTGAGTAATATCTGTCTTACTTTAAATGTGGTTTTAAAAAAGGGGGGAGCATTTTGGTTTTAAGAGGCGCAAGCAAATGCCACGCCACTTGCGATATTGTTTGTGATACAGTTAATGTACAGAATCTTAAGCATGCACCCCCTAATTCACCCCAAAGTCTGATTTCCCAGCAGTGGTTTTTAAGGCTGGACTCTGCTTTCAAATATGCACCTTTCTCTTGGAGCACTTCTGGACTGTCCCTATGTTCGGGAGGTATTCAATCCCATCTTGGAAAATTCATTTTATGCTATTACAATTGATTGGGAAGTACTGTGTAGCAAACAACCTTTCCCGAAAGATCATACGTTTTGTCATAAGGAAAAATGATGGGAAGATAAAGTTGCCACCATGGCACAATCTTCTAACTTTCCGGCAAACAGATCAGAGTGAATGCTCATGGAATAGCCAACATTTTCTCCCTGCAAACAAATCAGGATGAATGCTCAATAAGCAGGTGGTCTGGAGGCGCCCCGTGATGCTATGCATAATTCAGGTTGCCAAGTGTCCAGAAAAACGCATGCCTGGTGCGCTCCTCTAATTCTAAGAGCAGCTCGGTCTGCATAAATGAACATGTAAAGCTTTTCGCATCAACATTTCCGCTTGCAGGCCTTGCTAGAAAACCTGAAAGGAGCTATGGGCCCGGGCCAGCCATGTAAATTTGCAGAAAAACAGCCAAGCACAGAGAAGCCAGACTGGGTGAAAGAGAGGCAAATTGAACTAAAATAAAAATGAGCAGTGGGCACCAGCTCAGCTGCCTAAAGACACATTCACAATTTCAAATCGCAATGCTGTGCCGTCCATCATGAGGAATGGAAAGGGAAAGCAGAGGATTTGTAATGCAAATGTGCATTCTGGCTAATTTAGCATTTAAGTTGCCTAAGCAATTTAGGCAGCAGCAACAATCCACACGCACACCTGCAAACATTTGCAATCGTGTCGGGCCTGCAGGTAAATTTTGCAAAGTCGGAAGCTATGTGCTTCAACACCCACCCACCCTCACACCCAAAAAGAATTTGCTAATGTCACCGAGACAAAACTTTGCCGCACCAAGTTCAGATACCATGGGGTACAAATAACCAGAAACCTCAACAAATTATACCTCCACAACCACAACCGCTTGTGGTGACAAATTAACAAAGACCTAAAGAGATGGAACAACACGAAACTTCACTCTCTCAGACAAAATAGCCATGATCAAAATGATCACCTTCCCAAAACTAACCTACCTATTCCAAACCCTCCCAATCTGGATTCCCCCAGCCCAACTCCACAAATGGCAGAAAAAACTACACTCTAATTCTGTGTTAATTCTGTGTCCAGGGCGGCTGTCTATCAGCTCCATCTGGTACGCAGGCTGAGACCCTCCCTGCCCGCAGACTGTCTCGCCAGAGTGGTGCATGCTAGTTATCTCCCGCTTGGATTACTGCAATGCGCTCTGTGTGGGGCTACCTTTGAAGGTGACCCGGAAACTGCAATTAATCCAGAATGCGGCAGCTAGACTGGTGACTGGGAGTGGCCGCCGAGACCACATAACACCGGTCTGGAAAGACCTACATTGGCTCCCAGTACGTTTCCGAGTGCAATTCAAAGTGTTGGTGCTGACCTTTAAAGCCCTAAACGGCCTCGGTCCTGTATACCTGAAGCAGCGTCTCCACTCCCACCGTTCAGCCCGGACACTGAGGTCCAGCTCCGAGGGCCTTCTGGCGGTTCCCTCACTGCGAGAAGCAAAGCTACAGGGAACCAGGCAGAGGGCCTTCTCGGTAGTGGCACCTGCCCTGTGGAACGTCCTCCCAGCAGATGTCAAGGAAATAAGCAGCTATCCTATTTTTAAAAGACATCTGAAGGCAGCCCTGTTTAGGGAAGTTTTTAATCTGTGATGTGTTAATGTATTTTAATGTTTGCTGGAAGCCGCCCAGAGTGGCTGGGGAGACCCAGCCAGATGGGCGGGGTACAAATAATAAATTATTATTATTATTATTATTATTATTATTATTATTATTATTATTAATATTCTTTATCTTCTCACACTTCGCTTCTGAACACCAGTTGCAAGGAACCTGGGGAGAGCTGCTGCCCTGCTTAGGTGCTGCTCGCAAGCCTCCCAGAGGCATCTGGTATCCCCCCCAAGAAGAAGATGCTAGGCTAGGTGGGCCTTTGGCGGCCTGATCCAGCAGGGAAATTCTTGCATCCAAGTTTGGCAGGTGCTATGGGAACAAAGGACGGTTAATTCACTTGCTGCTTGTGCACTCCTAACAGAAGAGCGCTTATTCTCTGTCGTCAAGGCTTTCGAAACTTGGGATGGAGTAAGAAAACAGCCTCACGTCCTGGTTAGACACGTTTCTGGCTCCCAATCCATTTGAAGAGGTCTCCAGGTCCCCTCGGAAAGCAGAGGGCAGGTGCAAAGGCCAGGCACCCAATTGCAGCTGCTTTACCTCGGAGATCCACGCACAAAGGAGGTCGGCTAAGGTTAACTTGAGAGTTTATTCTGCCTGCAACGAAGGGAGAGGTGTGGTGTTGGCTCTCTTTGGATCTCGGCCCCAGCCCCTTTCGCATTTGTGCAAAGCTTGGAGGACATGGAAAAACTCACCGTTGCCGAACCTCAAACTAGTGGGGTGTTCTCAAAATTAGGGGTGTTTGAGGAAACAGTAGTAATAGAGGGTAGTAGTCAACCAAGTTTTTCTCAGAAATTAATGGACCTCACTGATTCATTTCAGTCTGTCTGCTCTGAGTCAAACACAGCCAAATTCTCTTCCTTGAGGCGCCATAGCTCCGTGGTACCATCATGGAATTCTACTCAATATTGATCTAGAGCAGATGCCAATGTATAGTTAGCAGAGTAAAAGCTTAACCACATTGCAGGATTCCCCCAAAATAGACCAGAGGCAATTGATATTTCATCCGGCAGAGCTTTACTGCTACTGAAGGCAAATGAGCATCATGGTCACAAATCCAGTACGTTCAGGATTGGCACTGTCCATTAGAAATCCAGTTGCAGCAGACTTAAACTTACAATAACTTGTTGTTGTTGTTTAGTCATGTCCGACTCTTCGTGACCCCATGGACCAGAGCACGCCAGGCACTCCTGTCTTCCACTGCCTCCCGCAGTTTGGTCAGACTCATGTTGGTCGCTTCGAGAACACTGTCCCACCATCTCGTCCTCTGTCATCCCCTTCTCCTTGTGCCCTCCATCTTCCCCAACATCAGGGTCTTTTCCAGGGAGTCTTCTCTTCTCATGAGGTGGCCAAAGTCTTGGAGTCTCAGCTTCAGGATCGGTCCTTCCAGTGAGCACTCAGGGCTGATTTCTTTCGCCACAACAAGGCAGTGATCTATTAAGGAGTACAATAACTTACAATAAGTCTAAACTTTAACACTATCTGTATACAGAACACCACACCAGCAGGAAGAGAGATAGAGAAAGTGTGAAACTCGGGCTGCTTCTGGCCTCTTATTATAGTCAACATGACCTTGACGGAAAAAGATAACACAGTACCAGTTTAAACCAGCTGCACTCAGCATCTCCGAATAGCCCAAATATCGTGAACCTCCTGCTTGCTTCTTTCACACAGAGAAGCTTCCACAACCGTCTTGAATTAATTAGAATAGGAAAGATCTCTACACATCAGATCAATACTTTCTGCACTAAGAAATACAAACTGACAGGTACAGTCCCTGCAGAAGCTCCCAGGTTCAGTCCCCTATGGCATCTCAAGGGGGGCATGAGAGAGACTCCCTGGTCTGAAACCCTGCAGAGCTGCTGCCAGTCCATAGCTGTCAACTTTCGGATTTGAAAATAAGGGATTTTTTCAAACTTTCAGATTTGAAAATAAGGGATGCCGTGAGGGCGGTGCAACGGCACCAAGCAGTCTCACCACCCTGCACTCCAGAGGCTGCGCGCGAACGGGTGACAAAGCAATAAAATCATCAATAAGAAGAATTAATAACTATTTAAGACTTTTAGAAATATAAAATAACACTAGGCTGATTAAAACTCGCTTTGATTTTCTACGCATCTGGGTTGATTGTCTAAAACCAGGGGTCAGCAACCTTCTTCAGCCGTGGGCCTGTCCACCATCCCTCAGACCATGTGATGGGCAGGACTATATTTTGAAAAAGGAAAAAAAATGAACGAATTCCTATGCCCCACAAATACCCCAGAGATGCATTTTAAATAAAAGGACACATTCCACTCATGTAAAAACATGCTGATTCCCGGACCGTCCGCAGGCCGGATTGAGAAGGCGATTGGGCCGCATCCGGCCCACGGGCTTTAGGTTGCCTACCCCTGGTCTAAACCAAAATGGTTTTTAAGCAGGCACCAAAAAGGGTACAGGGAAAGGCAACTGCCTGATATCACTAGTCATGGAGTTCCAAAGTGCAGGTGCTGCCCCACACTTTTGTGTGAAAGGAGAGTTCATTTCTGGCACCGAGAAGCAATTCGTAGGCTCAGAATGTGCTCAGAGGCAGCCTTGCTCTTTCACTCTGCCTTTCTGGGTGGAGGAGCTTGGGATTTTCCTAAGAGAAAGCGAAGTAGATCCAAGGAGCCCTGCTCTAAAATGCAGCCACAAAATACTTCCCATATCTGCGAGTTCCTTGCCAGAAGGGACCCCTGAAGCTAAGAAATCTGAAAGCCACCGATGCAGAGATAAGAGTTTTGCATAGGTGCATATAAACATCATCCTTTTTTCCTGCTGCCAGTTTCCCAGTATGTTTGACAGGTAAACTAATCAGGCATTTGAATGCAGATTCCATTATCTGCTTGACTCACATGCCCCCCCCCCTCTGCCCCGCGAAGCCCACCTGCCTATCTGCTCCTATTGAAAAGCTTATTCAATTGATTTGCTTTTGTTTTTAAGTTTATTCAGTTGATTTGCTTTTGTTTCCAGCACTCCTCCTCCTCCTCCTCCTTCTCAAATAACCTGTCAGCGTCCCTTTCACAATGCAGCTTCCAACATCCCCTTCAGCAGAGGCTCTGAGCTAATGGTCATAATGCAGCCGTCTGTTGCCACCTAGTGGAAAAGAAGAATGAACACCTGGCAACCGAACCAAAGGCCTTCCTGTGTCAGACCAAGCATCCATCCCAGTTCTGGCTATATGTGCCCCAAAGTGGCAGGGCTGATGAAACTCTTGGTGTGAGATTACAATGGAATATTATGAAGGATTTCATCCCTGCAGCCTTGGCCAACCTGGAGCCATCCAGGCGCTTTGGACTACAATTCCCATCAGCCCATAGCTGTCAACCCTCCCTTTTTTTGCGGGAAACTCCCTTATTCCAATGCTGTTTCCCGCTGCTATCCCGGATTGTTGATATCCCTTAAATTTCCTGGATTTCAAAGGAAGCAGCTCCTCTCCCTCCCTGCCGGCCAGGGAGGTTCCTCAGCTGCGTTGCTTGGCTGCCAATAAGGAGTCTGAGACCGACTGGGGGCGAAGCTTGCATGCCTTGTGCAGCCAGACCCTCACACCCAACCAGACAGACAGCCTGCCTGCCGTCTACGCGCTCGCTTTTTCGCTCACCCGTTCGCGCACAGCCTCTGGAGCGCAGGGTGGCAAGGCTACTTGGTGCCATTGCACCGCCCTCGCGGCATCCCTTATTTTCAAATCCAAAAGTTGACAGCTATGCATCAGCCCCAGCCAGCACAGAATGGATGCTCAAAGATTCACTGGGACGTCCCACACGTGCCTCTATTTATTTATTTAGAGCAATTGTAGCCCACTCTTCAGGCAAAAAGGCTCCCAGAGTAGCTTAAAAGTAAAGGTAAAGGGACCCGACTGTTAAGTCCAGTCACGGACGACTCTGGGGTTGCATGCTCATCTTGCTCTATAGGCCGAGGGAGCCGGCGTTTGTCCGCAGACTAAGCATGACTAAGCCGCTTCTGGTGAAAGCAGAGCAGCTCACGGAAATGCCGTTTACCTTCCCGCCGGAGCGGTACCTATTTATCTACTTGCACTGTGTGCTTTCGAACTGCTAGGTGGGCAGGAGCCCAGAGTAGCTTACAGGCAGTAAATTAAAACAACACTGTCCCTGCCTGCAGGCTATCTTTTTGAAACAAGAAACAGCACACAAGGGAAGAGGGACAGGGAGGGAAGAGGAAAAAACAAACTCGGGCACCAATTCGTAAACAGTTGTTTTTATAACTGGCACAGATGAGGGGTAGGAGGTGCCTGATAGAGAGGGTTTTTTGGCAAAGCTGAGCCTGGCTGCCCACCTCTCCCATGGAGGCAGTCTGATGGAATGGCTACTCCCAAATGACCTTTGAGGAAGAGGAAGCCTTGATGAAGCTAGTGGAGGGTTTTTTTCTTAGCACCGCCTTGGTGATGGGCACTGCTTGATCTGCACAGCCCCATACGGAGTGGCCCAGCTGAGTCTTGACTGAGCAAGTGTCTCTCCCCGTAATCCTTGGTTACCCTCCCGGCCGGACATCTGGTTTGCAATCAAGTCCTCAACAAATGAAATTAAGGAATAGAATGAAAGTTTACTCCCCTCCCCGCTCTCTCTCCCCATCTCTTTTCTCCCCCATCTTTATGCTGTCTATAACATTAGAGTCTCACATCGAATAGGAATGATCTGTAGAAAGAACTCTATGAACTGAAAGCAGAGATGCCGTATGCACTTTTGCAAAAATGAAACTATTGGACTATGCAGAACTGGACAAAATGACGGGGAGAATCCGAGAACAGCGAGACCAGAAGTTCGTCAAAGACTGGACTAAATTTACAGACTACCTAATAGAAAGTACTCAATTGAATACGTTAGTAGGACTGCAAGAGGCTTTGTAGATCAAGGAAAATATGCTGTTGTTAATATGAATTTATAGTGATTAAGGTAGCGAGAGATATAATAAAACAATGGAAGAAATAAGAAATATAAATTAAGGTATAGATATTAGAAGGTCACAAGGAAGGTCTGAAGGAAGTCAAGGCTATTAAAAGCTGAAAAGGTATAAGAAGTGAAAAAAGTATGTGAATGTTATTATTGCAAAAAATTGAAACTAATAAAAATGATATTAAAAAAAAAGAGAGAGAGATGCCGTATGCACTTTTGCAACCAAGGAAAATCTTTAACAAGAACAATTAAAAAATGAAATTAAGTACATATACCCAGTGCTTTCCCCCCTAAAAATATGTTTAGGGGTACACTCATTTTCCTACTCATATTGAAATACTGCCCCTCAATTAGGCTAAACTTAGATTCACCAGGTGAAGAGGTACCTGATGCGTACCTCTGCATCCCCCCCCCCAGAAAAAAGCACTGCATGTACCTAAGGGTTTCCTCCCCCTGATTTGGTAATGGGTGCAAATGAATCGGCATTTTAAACTGGTTTTTAACTTGTACTTTAACTAATTGGTTTTTATTCTATTGTGATTTTTACTGTTGTTAGCCGCCCTGAGCCCGGTTTCGGCTGGGGAGGGCGGGGTACAAATAAAAATTTATTATTATTATTATTAAGCATATATTCTTTCCCATATAGGCATTGATTGGCCTTGCCTCTTGTCAAACCTAAGCTGGTCCAATTTCAGATTCTAGCACCTGGCTGCTTAATTTAAATGGATATGCATTGCAGGGGGTTGGACTAGATGACCCTAGGACCCTTTCCAGCTCTTCAGTCCCATATTCTACAATTCTTTCCTGCCCCCTGCTCAGTTTTCCTGTTCCAATATGTTCTTTCCTGCTCTGCAGCTTATAAGAACCTAAGAAGAGCCTGGTGGATCAGGCCAAGGCTTCCTCTAGTCCAGCATCCTGTTCTCAGTGGCAAGCCAGATGTCTATGGGGAAATCCAGGCACAAGAGCCCTCTCTGCTCCTGTGGCTTCCAGCAACTGGTATTTGGAAGCAATTTTTTGCCTCCCACCATGGAGGCAGACCTTCTTCTTCTTACTCACAGCCAAGTAAGATTGTCTTCCATGAACAGTCTTAACAGTGAGTCCGTAAGTGACAGTGGAGGCTTTTTCTGGATCCACACACCCTTCCACAGTGGGGACATAAGTTTAGCCGTCATGGCTATTAGCCATTGATAGCCCTCTCCTCCTCCATGGATTTGTCCAGTCCTCTTTTAAAGCCATCCAAATTGGTGGCCATTACTGCCTCCTGCCGGAGTGAGTTCCATAGGTTAACGATGTGCTGCGTGGGGAAAAGTCCTTTATCTGTCCTGAACCTTCCAGAATTCAGCTTCCTTGGCTGCCCAAGAGTTCTAGCGTTATGAGGGAGGGAAATTTCTGTACATGAATCTTACCTGGGCGATTTCAGAAAGTGGTGCTGGAAAATTGATGTCTGACTTCTTGGCATGAATGATTCAGATCCCCAGTGAATCCTATTTAATCCCTTGTCCTTTTTAATATCCACCTGAATTGGCCAAGTAAGATAGTCCAGAGGTTTAAGATGCGGTACATCAATTTCTGAACGGTACAGATCCCAACAACCACCTCCCAACTCTACTCTTCACCTAACGCAGGTGAAGCAGTGGGAGTGCTAAAAATCTGTGCTTAGTGCAATAAACTGAGGCTCAATCCAGGCAAGATGGAGGCACAGATAGTGTTAGGTTCACTTGCTCTGGTAAGATTCAAGTAAATAATGTTTTTTCATGGCAGTCTTAAAGGATCAGGTTCATAGCCTGCGGGTGCTCATTGATCCATCTTTGTCACTGCAGGCAGATGTGATCTGTTGTGGCTAGCTTTGCCTCAGTTCTCCATCCCTGGTATAGTAAACTCCCTTTTTGACTACTGCAGTGCTTTGTGCATGGGGCTGCCCTTGGAAACATTATAGAAACCTCATGTATTGCAGTCAATGGATGCTAGTCAACTAACTGGGAATGAATTATACGGGCAAATCACACCATTCTGCTTGCAGCCCAAGGCAAGGTACTGGCTTGACTCCTTCACAGATTGGGAATACTTCTCCATAGTTACTTACCCAGTTTGTGGCGGCGGGTGGCTGTGAGCCAGAAGCCCTCACCAGCCTGCTTCTAATCACCCAGAGTTGACAGTCTATTCTCACCTGCCATCTGCCCACTCCAGGAATAAATAATGTACTCTGTGTACAGAAGGTTCTAGGTTCAATATCTGGCATCTCCAGCTAAAAGGAACAGGTAGCAGGTAAAGATAAACATATACATATGTCCCTGCCTGGAAAGGAGTCCACAGCCCAAGCAGGCAAATGCTGTTATGTAAATGGACAAACAGTGCGATCCACTTAAAGCATCAAATGGCCAAGCCTTGCCTGTTCTTAAGAGGTTCAGAGTAGCATGAATTACAATTTTACACATGCAGTCCTTTGAACTCTCTAATTATAGGATCAGGGCCGGATTTAGGTTTGATGAGGCCTTAAGCTACTGATGGTAATGGGGCCCTTTATATGTGCAGCTGTACTTTGTCAACAACAAATGGTCGCTGTTTTCTGTGTTAAATATATGCTATATGGTAGCTGATGGACCTAATAGGTATCTAAAGCCATTTGCACATAACAAAATATGCATTTTTTCAAAGTAATTGTTGAAAAGTCCATGCAGAATGCAAAGTCCATGCAGAATGTAGGCACCCTATATATACAGGTAGAAATGAGCAAACCAGTGATATTTTAGTGAGCAGGCTAGCAGGCAAGGCCCATTTCTTACATCATAGGAGCCTACACAACATAAAACACTGTTGCTGTATGTAGGTTTTATGTTATTTGTTTTTTATCTTATATTTTGGAAATGTACATCCAGGGGTTTTTTTCTTTAATTTTTTTTGGGGGGGCCCCAAGAGAGTGGCGCCCTAACCTTTAGCTTATACGTAAATCCGGCACTGAATAGAATACTGAAATAATAATAATTTCAGGGTCATGGGTTCAAGCCCCATGTTGTGCAAAATATTCCTGCATTGCAGGGGGCTGGACTTGATGATCCTCATGGTCCCTTCAAATTATATGATTCGATTAAAATCACCCAACAACTTTTTTGTCTTGCTGCGGATTCCACATGTGGATGGGGGAGGGGGGAAGGGCAGGGAAGCAACTTCAGATTAATTTTTAAAAGTGAACAGTAACCATCTCAATTTTGCAAGATTCAGGAGACAGAAGACTGAAAATGAAACTTGTTGAAACACTGAAAACAGCACACAGCAGCAACAGCACACAGAATACATTCACACTGGATATTTCCAATGAGCTGATGGCTTTGGAATATTTTCAGCACAGATCAAATTAAAGGTGCCCAGAACTCCATATTCCATCTAGTGACTCAAAGACACTCAGGAAAAAGGAGATTGAAACTGAATTCCCAAATCCTTTATGCTAATACAATCTCCAAATAAATTCATATTGCCTAAGCTGCATATTCACACACCGCAAAGGCTCCCAGGAACTATAATTTACCCCTTAAATACACACGATTTCACCAACATGTTGGAATAAAGGTAGAAGTTTTATGAAAAGTCAGATCACCGTCTATCTATCTATCTATCTATCTATCTATCTATCTATCACAGTGCTATCTATGCTGACTGGCAGTATTTAAAACAGGGGATTTCTCCAGCCCTACCTGGAAGTATTTGGCATCAAACCTAGAACTTTTTACATGCAAAGCACATGGTCTACCACAGAGCTACTACTCTTTCCCCAAAGCTGCTTCCTCACCCATTATGGAAAATGCATATTTTTTTGTCGCACGTTTGGAAGAAAAACGTGCCTGAATACTTTGCCTAGGTCAAAACAATTCCTTCTGATCCCCTAGGCCCTAGGCATGGTATCTACTACACATGCACACACACACCCGTTTATTCCTGCACCTGGCCAGCTACCCTAGATCAGCCTCTTCAGCCCGGAACACTGTATGCTAGAATCATGCTACAGAATAAATACTGATGGCCTGTCTCCGGGCTTGACCTAATTTGTCCTTCGGTTTTGACTCTCCACCAACCGAGGATGAGGAACGGACACGCGTCCCTCAACCCAGCGGGTCCCTAACCCCCCTCCAAATCTCTGCTTCACCCAGATGCTTGCAAGCACACGCGCACTTTCCGGGAAGTAAACCCCACTGAACCCAGCGAGTAGCCATGCATAGGTTTAGTCCAATTCCTAAAGCACCCGCTTCTCCACCACCACCTGCACTGCACGTCTTTACAACGCTGTGTTCTAGGGGGCTTACTGCCAGATAAGTCTGCAGAGTGCTGGATCCTTCTCTCCCGCCTCGCTAGGGCAGGCAGTTTCCCAAACCCCACAGAGCAACCAGCATACAAAATGGGCAGCCCCACATGGTTGAAGACAGAGACCAGCGCCACGTGCTCCTCTTCCTTCACTCCGCCACTTCCGCCCGTCACCGCGGGCCTATCGCAGCGCTCGCACTTGCCAACGCTGCCGCCCTATTGGCTGCGGCCCTTCGACCTGCCTCCGAATTAGGCGCGGTTTCTGATTGGGCGGGGCGGGCCTTGCTGCTATTGGCTTCCTCCGCCTACTCTGAAAGAGCCCGAGGAGTGGCTACTCATCTCTGCGAGTGGGCGGGCGGTGGGCCCCGCGACCGCCGATTGGCTAAGGCAGCGCCGTGGGGCGGGAGAAAGAGTTAAGCTAGTCCTCGACCTCACTCTTTTCGGTTCGGGCCGAGACTCGAGCGAGGCGCCAGGAGCGAGCGGAGGCTTCTTTCGACGCTCTAGACATCCGGACAACCCCGCCGCCATTATGGTGAAGCTCGCCAAGGTGAGCGCCGCGGCCTACATGGTGGATGGGAGAAAAAGACACACAACATGGAGGCCCCTTTCTTTGGCTCGCGCGGAATTCTGAGGGAGGGGGGAAACGAGGGCGGCGTAACGGCGGCCTTGCGCGCGCGCGGCGGTTTCTAGGCCTCCCGCAGGTTTCACTGAGGGGGAATTAAGCGGGGGGGGGAGAGAGAGAATGGGAAGAGGCTGCAGTTTCAAGGCCCCCCCACCAACCAACGGCCTCTCAAAGGGGCGCGCGCACGCTACGGTAGTAGAACGTTGGGCGGTTTCTAGAGGCCCATCGTCCTTTCTCTTCCCTTCCAACGGGATCGAGAGGGAAAGCGCGCGCGTGCGCGCGACACGAGGAGTTTCTAGGCGCCCTCAGCTCTGCCTCAGCCGGAATCTTTTAAACGCGCTCGACGTCCCGCGGGCGGGGGGGGGGCGCGCGCATGCATTCGCGCGCGGGTCAGCCGAGCTTAGCTTAGCGTAGCCTAGTTTGGCGGGCGCGCGACGTGCTGGCGCGAGCGGCTTTCGAGGGGAGGGAGGGGGGCGTTGGGAGCGGGCCTCGCGGCTCTTCGCCCCCCCCCTCCGCGCGCGCTTCGGCGTCGCCGCGCTGTAGCCACGTGATCCCGGCCGTGCGTAGCGGAGCACGTGGGAGGGGGAAGGAAGCCGCTCTCCAGGGGGGGTTCCACGTGGTGGAGCATCGCGGGCCTTGAGGCCTTCGCCGCCGCCCGGGTCTGGTCTCTCGGACCACGCGGCCGCGGAGGGAAACATCGGTAGCTTAAAGCACACACTGGCTTTAGGAGAGAAACCGAGCAACGGGTCAGCCGACGGCTGGTGGCGGGGAAAGCGGAGCTGGGGTTGCTTTTGCGTCCACGAGGCTCCCGGGGGAAGCAGGGCTCCGCACGGGAATCCTGAGGCTAGCCGACCAGGGATATTGGGTATCTATGCAGGACCAGGTTGGTGCTCTGCCTGGGGCCCCTTTGAGCAGAGCGGGTGGAGACTGGATGCAAAGGCGCAAAAACAGGTCCTCCCTCGAGGGAGGCTGCAGTAAAGCGGGCGGGAGCAAATAACATTTTTATAATTGCTTAATAAGCTAGAGAGTGAATCCCACATGCCATCTGAAGTGTTTGTACGTGATGCTTCAGTGGTGGTGGGGCATTTGCTCCTGTAGCACAGTGAGCTTGCATACGGTTGGGCAGAATGCGTCTGTGTATTAATGGAGTACAGTATAATTCAGTCAGAGGTGAGGCCTGTTGATCTTAATAGTATAACTAAGCACATGGCATTAAGTCCCAGTGAGATCAGTGGGACGTAACTGCCATGTGCTGGTTATCAGTGAAATCAGTGGGGCTTTGCATTGCCTGCCTGTGATTGGATTGTGGCAGTAGTAAGAGGGAAGCAAGGCTGGAATGCTTAATGTTAATTAGTTAAGCGTTCCCATTCAGATGGGAAGATCTCCTGTATGAAGATGAGGAAGGTATAAGGCAGGGGTCAGCAACCTTTTTCAGCCATGGGCTTTTTCAGACCATGTGGTGGGCCGGACTATACTTTTTTTGGGGGGGGGGGATGAATGAATTCCTATGCCCCACAAATAACCCAGAGATGCATTTTAAATAAAAGCACACATTCTACTCATGTAAAAACACACTGATTCCCGGACCGTCCGCGAGCCAGATTGAGAAGTGCGATTGGGCCGCATCCAGCCCCCGAGCCTTAGGTTGACAACCCCTGGTATAAGGTATGGGTGTTCTAAGCAGTTGTGCTTCACCGCAAACTATTAAAAGGAGTAGCACACTTTTCAGTAAGTAAGGGGACTTCCTATAAGTGTATCCTGATAGCAGCAATTTTGAGCACTGGGAAAAGACTTCTAACTCTTACTCTGTCTCCCACCAGAACGTCAAAAGCCAGCCTAAACAGAAGAAAATGGCTCCTCCTCCAAAGGATGTGGATGACAGTGAAGAGGAGGAATCATCAGAAGAGGAGGAGAGCAGTGAGGAAGAGGTAAGAATTTGGCCTTTGGTGTTTAAAGCCAGTCAGTGTAACCTCAAATCCAATGTCTTAAGGTGCTTGTCAATATTTAGCATGAAGTTGTGTAAATGATAAAGTACAGTGAGCCAAATCTTGCTTTCCTGCCTAAATCCTTACAAATATTTGTCTGGGGGTTCCCATCAATGAGACTGGAAAGTAGTTGTAAGCCACATGTATGAATTGTTATTATTAATTATTAAACACCCTCACTTCAGATGTCAAGGAAATAAACAACTATCTGACTTTTAGAAGAAGGCAGCCCTGTATCAGGAAGTTTTTACTGTTTTATGTTTCTATATATGCTGTGAGCCACCCAGAGTGGCTGGGAAAACCAAGCCAGATGGGCAGGGTATAAATAATAAATTATTATTAATTTTATAGATTATATTATTATTATTACTATTATTAGGGTTAAAGTAGCTCATTAGCTGAAAAATCAAGTTTTGGGCAGAGAAAAAATGATTGCATGAGATGGAAGGCACTCCTATGGGCAAAGGTCAAGGTCTTAAGTTAATTTCTCTTCCTAAGTCCCATCTATATATATTACCTTATAGTAGTCCTTAGTGATAATTCCTAAGGAGATCCAAATGTGTTAATTTGTGGAGCAAACTAGTGGTTAGAGATTGTTGTACCATGCAATCCTATGCATGTTGACTTGGAAACCAGCCTTGCTGTGTTCAGATGGGCTTACTCCCAGGTAAGGGAGCATGGATCATAACAATATTCTCAGATTGGCATCCATCTTAGATTGCATGGTGTCTTGTTGACTGGAATATTTCTCTTCCCACAGATGGTTCCCCAGAAGAAAGCAGTTACCCCAGCAAAAGCAGCAGCCGTAGCTACTCCCAACAAAAAAGCAACAACTCCTGGTAAGAAGATCGTGGCTACCCCAGCCAAAAAAGCTGTGGCTACCCCAGCAAAGAAAGCCGCTACTCCACTGAAGAAGACGCCGGTTCCTGCCAAAGGAGCAAAAAATGGGAAGAACGCCAAGAAAGAAGAGAGTGAAGAGGAGGAAGATGAGGAGGAGGATAGCGAGGAGGATGAAGGTGAATTTGGTGGGGTAAATTACTTTAGTAAACCGAAATTCCTATTGCCAGATTCAGAAAAGTTTCTGGCTTTTGCAGCAAAGCAGCAAATAATTGGAAGCAAGCAAAAATACACGAGAACAGCATGGTATTTCTGGCATATGTATATAACGTGTGTGTGTGTGCTACTAAGTTTTGTAGTACAAGATGGTCACCGTTTGGAGTCAGTGCTGCTGTGCATGAACCATATGATTCATGTCAATCCTTTAGGTAGTTAGGTCTTGAATAATGGTTTCTGGTTCCCATCATACAGTTAGAGACTCTGTAGGCCTTTATAAATGTTCCAGTATTGATCTTTCAACAACTGCTGATAAATTGCTTCATGCAGATGAATCTGAGGAGGAGCCTGCAGTACCAGTAAAGAAAACCGTGCAGGCAGCAGGGAAAAAGCCTGTAGCCACTGTAGCTGCTATATCAGCCAAACAAGAGTCTGAGGATGATGAAGATGACGAAGATGAGGAGGACGATGATGGTAAGGCTCTTTCATTTATGGGAAGCATGTGTAGGGTATATTCTGAGTCTTCCAGTTTGAGAATAAATAGTTGGGTTGGAAAAAGCAGAATAGGGTTGAGATAACTTGCTGCCTTGTTTGAGTCTGGATACCAGCACAGATGATGATTATTGGGACTTAATACTGATCTTGTGATGTCTCTAGTATGAGCTGATGTGTTGGGTGTATAAACAGAGCCCATAGCGGGGACGTACTAATCCTGCTTCCCAGCTGAATCAGGACACAATAAACTTAAATCTGGACAAACTGGCACATCAAAATTGAGGCCCAGTCAGTGTTAGGCAGGCTTAACATTCGAAACTGTGGTTTGCACAGTTCTTGCTTTTTGAGTTGAGTCTGATTCTGTGACTTTGCACAGTGACATCACTGGGGCTCTTGACTCTCATGTTCATAAGCATAGTAGTAACAACCATAATTTTGTAAAGGAGTCAAAGTGAGCCAAAGGAATTGTTCTTGAGTGCATCTCTTTGACACAGTGGCTATGCACTGTGAGCGTTACCTAAAAGAGCTCCCTGTGGTTCTAGAATCTGAAGATGAGCCCATGGAGATCACCCCAGCAAAAGGGAAAAAAGCTGTGCTTGCAAAAACGGCACCAGTAAAAGTCACACCAGCTAAACTCGCCAAAGAAGATTCTGAGGATGAGGAAGACGATGACGATGAGGAGGAGGACGATGATGAAGAGGACGAGGATGACGACGAGGAGGAAGGTGAGTTGGCCATCAAGTCCCTCAGAGCTCTCAAAACATTGCAATTGTCTTGCCTTCTCCTTTGGTCCTAGAGCTGGAAATGATGAATCCTCGCTGAGCTGATGTGGTATCAATCACATATGAACACATCCTAAAGATAGTCAAGTCCTGATCCAGCTTCCCCTTTCTGGTGTGCTCTGTGCACCCCCTGGGATCTTTCTGACACCTCCTTTGCTTCTCTTCCCACTACAGAGAACGTGCAAGAAATGTCTGGAAAAAGAAAGAAGGAAATGGCCAAGCAGAAAGGAACCCCAGATGCCAAGAAAAAGAAAATGGAAGGTGAGAAAACCAACATGTTTTCACTTGTTCTTTTGATTGGCCCTTGAAAAAGCATGGTAACCTATCCCATAATTCCTCTGTGTAGAGTAAAGCCAGTTTCTAACACCTAACCTAAAAGGTAAATCCAAGGATATGTCTCTTCAAGTAGTAGAGGGTTTGATTCTTGGGGTGCTGAAGCCAAGTCTAGCGCCCACATACTGTTTGTGACACAGCCAGGGATCCCCTACTGGCCTTTTTTCAAGGATTCTTTTATGTATTAGCACGCTGCCTGTAAAAATTCACATCCCTGCAAGGCTTTAAAAGGGTGCTATGAAGGAGCAGGAGAATTAAGAGCAAAAGAGACCAGAAGAGGCGGGTAAAGGAAGGATAAGGGGTAGTTCTTTTGGTATGTGTCAGCGAGAGTGGAAGGTCCTTGTTGCACTACTCCAGTGAGTGTGCAGTGTACTCTTAGGTGTAGCATAGTTACCAGGGGAAATGACAGCTAATGTTGGGAAATTCCCAAAAGTGTTTGTATAACTCGTGTAATCTTCCATTAACCTTTTAGAAACTGCCTTCTCCATCTTCATGGGCAACCTGAATGCAAACAAAGACTTTGAGGAACTGAAAGTTGCCATCAAGGATTTCTTTGCCAAAAAGGATCTTGAAGTCCAAGAAGTCAGAATTGGCAACTCAAAGTAAGAACTAAGTTTACTTGCGTATATTACGAAATCTTAAGAATTGTTTAAAAGGAAAAACTTCACTTTAAAACATCTTTCTGTTGTGGCAACGTTAACAAGGTTCTGAGGAGGAAGTGAATGCTGCTTAGATCTAGGGATGAAGAACAGATGTTGGACAGCAACTCCCATCATCACTGGCCATGCTGGTTGGGGCCAGCGGGAGTTAGGAGGCCCAACAGCAACTGGAGGGACACACATGTTCTCCATCCCTGAATTAGACACTCATGCAAGAAGTAGTATTTGTTCTGGAGATAAGGAGACTGCTGCATCTTACAGTGGTTCTTCCCAGGAGAAGAGTGGGTGGCAGAATGATAATACTTTAACCGGATTTTGAATGAGACTGCTGTAAAGCATTTTAACTTTTAAAGCTCTGCAAGCCGTCATCGCCTAAAATGTGATACAGCTTCTTCTGTGTCCCCTTGCAAATATTAGACTTGTCCAGCCTAGTGTATCCATTGGGTAGACTTGCTAGTTTTTAAGTGCCAGATTAAGGCTGTTGTCTTTACTGCGTAGATTTTGTAGCAGGTTACTTTGTGGATATTTGTGTTGAACACTGAAAATAAATCTTCTGTTCTGCAGGAGGTTTGGCTATGTGGATTTTTCATCGGAAGCTGACGTGGATAAAGCCCTTAAGCTAAATGGAAAGAAATTTTTGGGCTTGGAAATAAAACTGGAAAAAGCAAAGACCAGGGAGTGCATCCAAGAGAATAAGAAAGGTAAGCTCTCTTTTTAGCACAAGCTTGGTATTATTGAACTCCCTTAATGTTGCTCATGGACGAAGGACTTTAAAGCAGCCTTTGCCTGCACATGTTCCTGCAGCTTCCAAATAGTTTCCAAATAGATGCCACAGGATGTGAGTGTTCAAAGTACTTTTCTCTGGGTCTATAACCTCCTGTGGTGTTTGCTTTTTAGAGAGAGATGCAAGGACTATCTTTGTGAAGAACCTTTCTTACAATATAACCCAAGAAGACCTGCAGGAAGTCTTTGACAATGCCCTGGAAGTCAGGCTGGTGTCCAAGGATGGAAATAGCAAAGGGTATGTAGCTCCTTTAGCATGAGATTGTGGGCTGCATTGTTGTGGGCCCTGCCATTCAGCAGCAGAATTCCCCAGCTACTCTGCATATGCTTTTCTATCCAGGAAATCCTAAAGTTCTGACCCTAGTTCTACCCAACAGGCTCAGATTTGATTTCACGCTATGTTAAGCTAATGTGTTGTGCTACAACAGGGCTGCATCTGTCCGTAGGAGTTTCTTCACTCCCCTGCAAGGTTCATTGTAATGAACGTACCTGTGGGATGGTGTTTAATATCATTGCTAGCTATTTTCTTCTAGAGAATTTCTCCCCCCTCCCCAATACTTTCAGAACAAACTTAACGTTTTTGTGTTCTCCCCATCCCTCAGGATTGCCTACATTGAGTTTAAATCCGAGGCAGAGGCAGAGAAAGCGATGGAGGAAAAGCAAGGGATGGAGATTGAGGGTCGTGCCATCATGCTTGACTACACTGGTGAGAAGAGCCAGCAGGATGGCAGGAAAGCCAGTAAAGGAGCACAGCCAGGTAAACTGCTGTGGTGGATTCATGTGGTATCTGGTGTTGGAATCAGCTTGGTATGACAGAACACTGAAAGGTGACTGCAAAGAAGCTGCGGTCATTACAGTGACATACTCCCAATTCTCAAAAGGCATCTTGCCTTGCAAAAAGAGGCTTAGCTGGTTTCTGCTTCCTTCTGATGACCCTTTAGAATTTTGGTTGCTGTGGGGCTTCAGCTTACCTTGTAAGTCTGGGTGAGTGTTTGTGTTTTCCTTTCCTGGAAACATTTCTTTAGCCTTCTGTAGCCTCCTCAGCTGACAGTGCTTTCTCAACCATACATAAAGTTCCATGAGAGCCGTTGCATCTTAGCATGGGTAACCAGGAAAGCTAACAACAAACATCTGCAACTAATCTAACCAAAATGTTCTCTCTTTTTTACAGTTTGTCAGAGGCAGTTCTGTTTCTTGTTAATAGATGGAGGAGAATGATAATAATAAGAATCAGTGGAAAATATTGCAGTGACCCTAGAACAAACCTTCTTTTTCCTGCAGGTGGAGAGTCGAAGACCCTTGTTGTGAACAACCTCTCATATGATGCGACAGAAGCATCTCTCCAGGAAGTCTTTGAGAAAGCGGCAGCAATCAGGATCCCACAGAACAACCAGGGGAGGCCAAAAGGGTATGTAGGAACAGGCGTGTGGCAACTTGATGGTTAAATCCTCTCCCGTGACTAGGCAACCCCTCAGAACATTACATGTCATTGCCCTTGGGAGTTAGAACTCCTTAAGCCTGGCTGAAGTGTGTCTTTGGACACAGATAATGATTGGTGCTTGTTTAGCTGGAGGACGGAGTGGGTGGGTTAGAAGCTAGGCTGCTGAACGAAGGGAATAACATGCATTGTTGGGCTCGCTTTTGCCTCTGGCTGCACCCACCACTGGCTTGGGCTGAAGCTGTTTCCCCATCTACCCCTGTTATAGGTGACCCAGTTTCTTAACTTGACTCTGGCTTCTCTTTGCTCAGGTACGCATTTATAGACTTCCCCACAACTGAGGATGCGAAAGAAGCAATGAATTCCTGCAACAACACAGAAATTGAAGGCCGGACAATCAGGCTGGAATTCAGCACACCAGGGGGACAAAACAGGAGTTTCAATGCTAGAGGAGGATTTGGGCGTAAGTCTTTGTTCCGTGCCCTAACTTAAAATCATTTGAGGGTGCGGGGGGTGTTTTAATTAGCCCTTGCTGTGTCAACAGGGCTAAAATTTATGTTTGTTTTTTATTCAGAGCAAAGCAAAACACTGTTTGTCAAAGGCTTGTCTGAGGAAACAACAGAAGAAACCTTGAAAGAGTCGTTTGATGGCTCCGTTGGTGCAAGAATAGTCACCGACAGAGATACTGGCTCATCCAAAGGGTAGGTGTCAAGCTGCCTCTGTCCCAGAGTTTTTGACATGATGGCAAGCACCAAAGTCTCACACTGCTGCTAACCTCCCCTTGATCCCACCCTCCACTAGGCCTCTGCTTTGAGCTTCTCTGTGTAAACTCAGGAGCCTTCCTGCCTTCTCAATGAGCTCCTTCCTGCTGATAATCCAGTGGCAGGCTATGGATTCGCACGAGAAGAAGAGTAAAACTGCAGCCCTGACCTTGGGTGCCTTGTCTGCTTCAGATGAGCTACTGTCATTGCTGTGGGACAGCCCTGCAACTTGCCTGCCTGCAGATTCATAGCATGCAGTGCAGCCTGCAGTTAAGTGTGCGGATATCTTAAGTCTAGGATGGGCAAGACCCCCATCTGTGCGGCTTTCACAGGTGTAGACTGTTGATGTCAGAAGCTTAAAGGGGGTAGAGCAGGAGACCCTTAGTCTCAGGGTTGTAGGTTCAGGCCCCACGTTGGGGGGAAATATTCCTTCATTTCAGGGCCAGGGCATTTGAGCAGCATTGTTTGTAGCCATGCAGAAATTAAGAACTACCACACCAGCATTAAATGTAATATTTATTGTAGTTCAGTTGACTTTGAGCATAACCTTATCTGGTGCTTACCTGCATTTAAAAACAAACTAATCTGGCCATCCTCTACAGGGGAGACCTGCCTTTTGTATGCATTTCCTGGACAGCTGAAAGTTAACTGATACCTGGCTTGTTTGC
The DNA here is from genome assembly GCA_034641385.1 of Darevskia mixta. Classification (NCBI taxonomy): domain Eukaryota; kingdom Metazoa; phylum Chordata; class Lepidosauria; order Squamata; family Lacertidae; genus Darevskia; species Darevskia mixta. Next base: position 147,483 of record JAWWNH010000210.1, read on the forward strand.
TGCTCTTCTTTCAGGCTAAATACTTTCAGCATGTTCTGCCAGCGAACTGAGTTTAACATCCCTTGAGTTGAGTCCCTTTGGCAGGAAGGTGGGCTAGGAAATTAGATGCCTCAGGGGTGTATTGCAAATAACTTGGGACAGTCTGAGGCTGTCCTCTTTATATCCAGAAGGGCACCTGTTCTGTGTGTTGCTCTCAGTTTTTTGTGATGCACTGCTTGGTTGTGTCTCATTTGGCCCTTGAATTCCTCCAGAGGAGCTGTAATGATGACTACAGGTATTAAAGACCCCTCCATCTGAAGCAGTTCTTCAGCAACAGGATATATTGTTGAAACTGTCCTCTGCTCTTTCCTAGATTTGGCTTTGTGGACTTTGGCTCCGCAGAAGAAGCCAAAGCAGCAAAGGAAGCCATGGAGGATGGAGAGATCGATGGAAACAAAGTGACCCTCGACTTTGCCAAGCCCAAGGGTGATGGGCCACGTGGCGGTGGCGGCTTCGGTCGTGGCGGCAGAGGAGGCCGGGGCGGCAGAGGAGGCTTCGGCGGACGGGGCGGCGGCAGAGGATTTGGAGGTACTTGTGCTGATGCCGTTTGTCCTTCCACGTTTGAATAATAGCACTGTGTGAAGAGCTGGGATTTTTTTAAATTACTCTTTCCCCTCCACCCTCTTTATCTCTTTTAGGCAGAGGAGGCGGCTTCAGGGGAGGCAGAGGAGGCGGTGGCGACCACAAACCACAAGGGAAAAAGATAAAATTTGATGACTGAGTGGCTTGTCCCTGTATCTGAAAGGACTCTGGGGTTTTTAATTCTGTCACTACCAATATGACGGAGCCTTCTGAGGACATTCCAAGATGCGTTGCAGTCCCTCTTAAGAGCTACTTGGAAAAATTCCTTTCAATGAAGAAACAGCCATCTGACTGCCTGGCCACGCATATTGAACTTTTAAAAAGCAACAAGAAATGTGGGAGTTGACCTGTGTCAGTGCATTTGTCCTGAATTTATAACGTTTTACCCCATGTACAAAATTAACTTCCTTATACATTTCTGTAGGGTTTTTCCTTTTTTGTTTTTTTGTTTATTTGCTGTAAAAATGCAAAAATGTTTTATCATTTGTGTCTTGGCACACTGTCTTGGACAGATTAAAGGGCCTAAACAGATTTCTTGTGTGTTTCTCAGCAAAGTTCCAGGGGAATCCACAAACTAGCCAGGCAAGTGGGGTTTACACAAAGCTTTGAAGGATTTCTCCATACATTTGTATACCCTACACCTGAAATTGTGCTTCAGCTGCCATCACAGGCCGAGATGCCATCAGCGATTAGTACACCTAATTCATTTTACAAAACGGGCAAATAATTTTACGCTGTGAATTTCTCATGTGGCAGAGGTCCCAAAAATAGTCTCAAAAGTGAAAATTTGCTTGCTTTTTTTCTCAAGCATGGTGCAACATACACAAATGGGTGGAAACCAGCTTTAAGCAGGACCAGATTGGGGTTGAATGTTGTAGGTTTGGTGGCTTCAAAGTGAGACATAATTATCCCTATAAATTTCTACCTTGCTCTTTGCCTAACTATATTTCTCTAAAACCACAGTGTTGCCCTCTAGTGATGTAGCCGTGTGCTAGAGCCTTTCAAGCTGGAGTTTGCTAAGATGGGGCTCATAAATCCTGGTTGACTGCTCCTATTAAAACAATGCTGTGGCCATTTTGTGTGTGTCTTGTATGAAGAAAGTATATTATGATTTGCAGCGTGCTGCTGTTTGGCCTGAGTCTGTTGGGCAATCTTCACTTACCACAGGCCAAAGTGACCGTGGGCCAGTCCCATTTCCCCAGGATTATTTGGGGCAGGGGGGAGCTTGAAGTGCAGCTGCAAAAAGCAGGAAAGAAACCACAGCTAAATAATAAATTGAACTCCAGTGTACGTTGAAAGCTTGTGGACTCCTGCACAAACAAAAACCTATTGAGGACTATTCAGTGATGCTCTGGTTTCCCTGCAAAGTTGAGAATCTATTCCCAATTTCTTCAGAGGCAAAATAGGGGGTTGGTTGCTTTTCTTGCCCTGTTTGCTTTGTGCAGGTATCTCATTGGGCTTCTTTAGATTAGTAACAGCTAAAGAAATGTGCTTTAGGCTTTTAACACATTAACTGCTGCCTCTGTTTCTGCCCTTTGGATGGCCTGATAATTTTAGGTGTTTTCTTCCTCTGTAGTCCATGGGAGCCCATGGCATCAGACAAACCAATAAGGAAGGCTTTAGCATGCAGGAACAAATAAAATTGTTCTTGTGACCATTTTGAGTGTGGGGGAAGGAAGAGTGGGAACAGGAAGCGGGGAGGGCAGAATTAGAAAGTCTGGGCTTCTGGTTTTTCTCCAGAAAAAGATTGGGCTAATAATTTCTTTAAAACTTGGAATTAAGAGGACAAGGGAAGTTTAAGAGGTGGATGCAATAAACAGGGAGGAGGGATTGAAAGAGACTGGCTGTTAGGGAGGTGTAGGGTCCAAATTAGGAAAGTCCGAGCATTGTGTCTTCAGCTCCCATCAGACCTGCTTCTTGGCCAGGCTTACAGAGGCCGATGGGAGTTGTAGTTCAGCAACACCTGGCGGGCTAAAGGTTCCCTGGTCTAAACCCAGAGTGGCTGGGGAAGCTTAGCCAGATGGGTGGGGTACAAATTATATAAACCAGCAGTTTAATGACTCCAGGGTATGGGTAGGCAAACTCAGGCCCGGGGGCCAGATCCAGCCCATTCACCTTACATGAGTAGAATGTGTTTTTATTTAAAATGCAGCTCCTGGTTATTTGTGGGGCATAGGAATTAGTTCATTCCCCCTCCCCCCAAAAAAATATAGTCCGGCCCACCACATGGTCTGAGGGACGGTGGACCGGCCCACGGCTGAAAAGGTTTGCTGACCCCTTGCTCCAAGGTTTCAGGCAGGATGTTCCCAGCTCTTCCCTGGAGATGCCAGGGATTAAACCATGCAAAACGCAAAAAGCCTCTTGAGAAAAAGCAGCTGCCAACCTGTTACTTTGTCTAGTATGAATGATAGCTGTGGAGGCAAATGACCCAACTCTAAATCTGCTCTGATCCTGAGCTCGCGTTGGTGGATGGGCACAAGGAACAATGGCAGCGAGACTCAGCCATTTTGGAAGCTGTTAGCAGAGACCCTCTTGAGGAAATGGTAGAAGAGGTGTTGTTGTTCCATGGGCTGAGCACTAGGTGGCAGCAGTGCCCAAAGGAACTGGTTTGCTGGCAGCCTCTAAAGCAGGGGAAGGCAACCTAAGGCCCGGGGGCCGGATCCAGCCCAATCGCCTTCTCAATCCGGCACAAGGACGGCCTGGGAATCAGCATGTTTTTACATGAGTAGAATGTGTACTTTTATTTAAAATGCATCTCTGGGCTATTTGTGGGGCCTGCAGCCGCCCAGAGTGGCTGGGGAAACCCAGCCAGATGGGCGGGGTATAAATAATTTATTATTATTATTATTATTAACCTTTTCCAGCCATGGGCCAGTGCACCATCCCTCAGACCTTGTGGTGGGCCGGATTATATTTTGGGGAAAAAATATGAACAAATTCCTATACCCCACAAATAACCCAGAAATGCATTTTAAAGAAAAGGACACATTCTACTCATGTAAAAACACGCTGATTCTTGGACCGTCCGCGGGCCGGATTGAGAAGGTCCATAGGCCGCATCTGGCCCACAGGCCTTAGGTTGCCTACCCCTGGTCTAACTTAACTGTTTCAAGAAGCACTTTATCTGTCCTGAAAGATAAAATGTCTGGAGCTAAATAGTGAAAGATACTCTAACCTGGCTGCTCTGTCCTGCTGTGCCCAATGTATTTTTGTTATTCCTTTATATCCTACAAGGAGCTCACGGTTCTTCCCCACCCGACACCCACCTCCTCTTCATGCCATCTTCACAACAACCTGGCGAGGTAGGTGAAACTGAAAGGCTGGGACTGGCCCAATATCACCCAGGGAGCTTCTGGGCTGAACAACTCCGCAAAAGTATTCAAGGCAGAGCTCAAAACGCAGACACTGCTTGTGGGATTGCTTCAAGGTAGGTTTGTGTACGCAAGCCCTCGAGCTTTCAGGTGGTTCAATATTTATTCCTGGGTGGAGGTCAAATTCCAGTAGATTAACGTATTCTTGGCAAGTATCTGGGAAAACTTTGACACCTACATCGCTGCTGGTGGCCATGCAGCTTTTTCAAGTCCAGGAATCCAGCATGCGATTCCTGCAGCACCTCATTCACCGGTCAGCCTAGGAATGTTGCATTACAACAATTATCTAACTGCTGCCCGGTTGCCATTGACCCCCTGACAGGGCTTTCTCAGTGGTAGCTCCCCATTTGTGGGATGCCCTCTCTGGTGAGGCACTCTTCTCTCTCTCTACAGATTTTTGGGAGAAATTTCAATACCTTCCTGTTCATACCAAGCATCTGACAGCTGCCCACTGCAACCTTGAGATTAGCAACTGCGAAGGAAGGCGTACGATTTTTTAAAAAAAAATGTTTTAGAGGGTTTCCATTCCCTTAAATAGGTTTTGTTTTATTTTCAGTTGCACTGCTTTAGCCTTTTGATGCCCCTGGGCTCCTTTGTATTTGATATACAAATTGAATACATCATCATACACCAGGTGAAAATGCTCTTTTTAAACCAGGGCTTTCCAATGCCCTTTGTGTTGTGGAACGAGGAATTATTGGGTTGTTCTTATTTTGATTACCTATATATTTTGTCTCCTTGTCGTGGCGAAGGGGCTTTACTTTCTTGGGTTCCATAATCACTGCAGATGGTGACAGCAGTCACGAAATTAAAAGACGCCTGCTTCTTGGGAGAAAAGCAATGACAAACCTAGACAGCATCTTAAAAAGCAGAGACAACACCTTGCCGACAACGGTCTGTATAGTTAAAGCTATGGTTTTCCCAGTAGTGATGTACGGTACGGAAGTGAGAGCTGGACCATAAAGAAGGCTGATCACTGAAGAATTGATGTTTTTGAATTCTGGTGCTGGAGGAGACTCTTGAGAGTCCCATGGACTGCAAGAAGATCAAACCTCTCCATTCTGAAGGAAATCAGCCCTGAGTGCTCACTGGAAGGACAGATCCTGAAGCTGAGGCTCCAGTACTTTGGCCACCTCATGAGAAGAGAAGACTCCCTGGAAAAGACCCTGATGTTGGGAAAGATGGAGGGCACAAGGAGAAGGGGACGACAGAGGACAGTGTTCTCGAAGCTACCAATGTGAGTCTGACCAAACTGCGGGAGGCAGTGGAAGACAGGAGTGCCTGGTGTGCTCTGGTCCATGGGGTCACGAAGAGTCGGACACGACTAAATGACTAAACAACATCATATATTTTGTGTTTTTTTATGTTGTGATTTTGTGTTGTGAACCACCCTGAGATCTACGTGCATAGGGCAGTATACAATTTTAGTAAATAATAATAATAGAATTGCAAAGTTAGAAGTAACTCCAAAGTTCATCTAGTCCAACTCCCGGCAATGCAGGAATCACAACTAAATAATCCCTGGCAGGTGGCCACGAAATCTCTGCTTAAAACCTCCAAGAAGGGGTAGTACACCACTTTCCAAGGGAGTCCATTCCACAGTCAAACAGCTCTTACCATCAGAAAGTTCTGGCAGATCATAATCATATAGACTCTCTCACTTGATGCACTAGTTTTCTACTTGCGGGGAAGGGCAGGGGTGTGGGTGGGTGTCCATTTACTTGATGTTGGGGGAGCATTCAACCAGGTCTATTGACTGACTGACTGCAGTCCTAAGTGCTGCACACGGTTTTATTGCCTCATCCTGCTACATGTGCCTTATGAGATCCAACGGGTTTTCTTGTTACACGAACACAGAATTGCGGCGTAAAACCTGCAGGGAACTTTTGGGTATGAATAAACAACCCCCACCCAAACACCCAACGGAATCATGCTTGCTTCCCATTTCCACGCCGGCGCTCCCACATTTGCAACCAATCTCCTTTCTTCTTTTTAGCACAAACCTTTATTTAGAAACCCAAAAAATATCCATAAATCTTATGGCAATCGTATGTACAACTCCACTATGTCGAAGCAACAGAGAGAGAGAGATCCACACTGTTTCTGAGTGTGCAACGGCACGTGCTATAAATAATAGACATTCAGAGACGCTGCAGACACATATAAATTACGAGGCACAGAATACAGCACTTGTGTCTTCTCATAAATAGAGATCGCAGAAGGATTTCCACCGCGAGCGATGGTCGTCAGGCGCAGCCCGGGATGAGATACCGTGCCAGCCGTTCCCACTGGAAGTGAAACTGAGCAGGAATAAAAAAAATCAGTTGCTTCTGGGAGGGAGGGGCAGGTGTCCCTCCTCCCCTCCCCCTTGGAAAAATCATCATCATCATAAATTAAAAGTTTCACAGTAATAAACGTCACTCAAAAGTCTGACCGGAGTCTTTGCTGTTGGAACGACTTACAGGACAAGAAGTCATTTCCTGGAGCCGGCTCTGTCGTTGGGGAGCTTGAACAACTTGTCTATGCAACTGAAACACTAAGCAAAGAGGGAAACATCATGCAGGTGGCTACAGAGGACAGCCAATGAACAAAGTCCCCCCATCACGCTGCGGGCTGGTTGGCACATGTTCGAGCCCTTCTCTAAAACATTCTGCCTTCCACTGGTTCAAGGAACCAACCACATCCTAAAACTTTCCTACTCTTCACCCATCAATATGAAGGGATGTGGGTCGGAATTGCCCCGTGCCTCTCCCAACTCATCCTTTGCAACACAGCAAATCGCGCCCAAAGGATCTCTTCGCACTCATTCTAAGTAAAACTGGTGGTGCCTCAAAGATTCCTGAATGTCATCAACATTGGAGGGGCACTTTTAATTAAAATCGAGTGAAATGGGATGACGCTTTGAAGATTTCTTAAGGACCGGCTTGCCAAATGTATATCATTTTACTTATTGGATAAGTACATGCTTAAAACGAAGACGGCCAACTCTGCCACAGCAGGAACAAAACATCTGATGCAGCTGGTGTGAGATGGGACAGAACGGGAGAGGAGGCATCTTTTGCCCCATTTACCACTTGTAGGGAACCAAGCAAGATGAAGTGGTCCTCCAACACCAGAGCCGGGAGGAAGCACCTGCCTCAGGCGGTACAAGTGCGAGAGGCGGCGCTCTGCTGGCGAGGGAGCTGTTCCGGCACATGGCATTGCCACTCGTCTTTTCTGTCCCCCGGGGAGAAGCCAAGCGGCAGAAGAGCACCGGGGCTCCCACTGAGTTTGGCAAGAACCAGGGTGCGGTGGCGGCAGCAGAAGTGGTGGGATGCGAAAGGGAGCAGGGCAGGAGCTGGCAACTCCCATTTCGCCTCAGGTGGCAAAATAGGATGGGCCGCCCCTGCCCGACACCGAGGGGAGTGAACTAGGTGAGAGTCAATTACAGCAAAATTAGAGGCAGCATTTAATTGGAGGTTGTCGTTTCAACAGCAAGAGGTTGGCTGATAAGGGCCTAGTCAATACTGGGCGAGAAATGGCAAGTTAGAATTGGCAGGCAATCAAAAACATCTCATGGCTTTTCCCTTATCTAAAGAATTGTTGAATTTTGGAGTTTCTTATAGTTTGTCAGAAGTGTTTGTCCCCTGCCTGTTGTTGGGTCAATCTTATTTTATTACTTTGGATTCTGCCTGTTCCTTTTTAAGTATGGACTTAAATAAAATATGGGATTGGGATAGGACTAAAGGGTGGGTGGGTGGCCAGGGCTGGAACAGCATACGAACGTACCTGTGTGTGGAAATCTTGCCCGGTTTCACACCAGGGCATTGGAGGAAGCAGTTGCTCACCTCGTAACTTCTATCAAAGAGGCACATGGTGCCCGAGGTACGTTCCACCCAATAAGAGAGCCGGCTCAAGGTCCTGGGATCGGCTGTTGCCCGGATAGGTCACAAGGATAAAAATGCAGCTGGAACACACTGACAGAGCCCTGCTTTACTCAAGCATAACTTGTCTTTTAAAAGTTAAATATACCCCCATGTGATATAGCCAGCCAAGAGAGGGGGGAAACTTGCTTTTTTTTCCCAACTGGAAGACAATTGGTGGGTGGAGTTTCTTTCAATTTTGGATGCGTTTCTTGTTTTAAGTTACCACACAGAGAGAAAATACACACACAAAAAATCACTCTCCCCTCATGGTGACACTTTTCCCCTTAAAAACAAAACAACGGGACTCAGTTTATGGATGGTGTCGTTTCAATAGATGTTTTGTACTACAACTTCCGTCAGCCGCAGTCAGTGCTGCTGGGAGTTATAGTCCCAACACAGCCGCAGCCAGTGCTGCTGGGAGTTATAGTCCCAACACAGCCGCAGCCAGTGCTGCTGGGAGTTATAGTCCCCACACAGGTTGGCAAAGATGGCAATCGAGCGTTACACAGCTTAGAGAGGGCTGGGTAAGGGCGGTCTTTCCCTCGTAAAGGAATTTCTGTGAGAAAGACCCACAGGCACTTCTGCAGCCAGCCATGCCCAAAGGAGACGCACGCTGGCCTTTTAGCCTCCCACCCCAAGCAGAGCAATTCCCAAACTGTTCTTTCTTTGAAATTCCCCGCAACAAACAGCAAGGAAGGAAGAGGAAGAGTTTGTACTTCAAGTGTTGGTTCAAAAACTCATTCCGCTCGCTTTTGAACGGTCCACCCTCTCGCTCATACACAAATGCGCGCACAGAGTTGTGTCTTAGCTTCAGGACCAGCCCTCAGCTGAAAAGTAGGCCGCAAAACGAACGGCAACAAAAGGGGCATCTCTGCCCTACTTTGGTCTAGTCACCACAGAGAACCTTCCGGCGTCTCCCCAAGAAAGCTGGTAGAAGAACCTCCAGGGCTAAGCAGCCCATCTTTGTCAAGACTCTCTTCCGCAGCATCCAAAAAATAAACCACCAAAAGGGGAATAAAATACCCCCCCAAATCAACTTTTCAGAGCTTCTTGTTCCCATTCAAGCACCCCCTTCCCAAAAATATATGGTTCCTCCTTCTACACCATTGGAAAAGACAGTGCTGGGTGTTGGCCCACGGCTCTGAGCAACCAATGTCTCCCCCTTAAGCGTTTTCCCCTCAGGCAGAGATAACTGGGAGAGCTAAAGGATCTGGAGCTTTCTGGAGCACGTCAAGTTACTGTGGACCAGATCCCACATGGCCAGCAGCTCCGAGGGGAGGAGTTTATGGACCACCAGCATGCTCTGGTAGAAGCAAGGCTCCTTGTTCATCTTGCTGTTCTTGTTTTTCACGATGCCAAATGTTTTGAAGCCGGCGTGGGCCACGGGCGTCACCTTGAGGACCTCCAAGCACATGCCCAAGAAGACGTCGTCGATGGGGTAGAGCTCCAGGCTCTCCGAGGCTCGGTGGAGCTTCTTGGCCAGGGGGCCATCCATGACGAAGCCACCACCACCTGCGTAAGGCGGGTAGGTGTTCTTGTTGTACAAGGCATTGGGGATGTAGTACTTGTTCTCCTTCTTGCGGATGGGCCGGGCCTTGAAGAGGACATCCCCCACGAACAGGTTGCCCGCCTTCTGGTCCTGCAGGAACTCCAGGATGTTGCTGGGGCTCACGTAGACGTCATCGTCGCCCTTGAAGATGTACCTCACGCGGTCACAGTAGATGTTGAACCACTTGAGGAAGTGTACCTCCTTGAGGGTGAGGTTGAAGAAGCTGTCCAGGAAGTCCCACTGCAAGATGTCCCCGTAGATGCGGTCCTCATAGTCGAGGAGCTTCTGGTAATTGGCCCGCTCCTCTTCCTTGGAGGCCACGCCCAGGAGGAAGAGGGTCCGCACCTTCCTGCCCTCCACCTCTCTCTCCTGGCCCCACGTCCTGCGGATGGCCTCTCGCCGGTCGTGCTGGGTGATGATGGACTTCACCACGATCAGCAGGTGGATGTCTCCGCGGCACTTCTCCGCGTGGTTGATCAGCATGGGGAAGTAGCGGCAGTGGCGGTACAGCATGAACTGCCGGAAGTTGGGTTCCAGGCCTTTGAACCAGTCCTCCTTGCTGAAGTTCTGGTTGGCAGAGCAGTTGACGGAGGTGACGTCCCAAGACCACACCGCCTTCTCCGTCGCTTCCGTGGCCTTGAGGCCCGGGCCCTGCTTCTTCCAGAAGTCGCTGGCCACGGGGAGCATGCCGTCCCTCTTCTGCGCTTTCACAGACTCCTGGGCCGCGAGTTCTTTTTGCGGCTGGCCCTGGAGCAATTGGCTGGGTGCCATACCCCGCTGCAAGACCGTCACCGTCACCACCAGCAGGAAGGAGAGGAGGACGCTTCTGTAGAGGGTTTTCTTCCTACGGTAAAAACAAAGCAAGGGGTCAAAGCTGGGGGCAATGCAACAACAATAATAATTTATTATTTATACCCCGCCAGGTGTATAAATAAAGGGACCCAGGTGGCGCTGTGGGTTAAACCACAGCGCCTAGGGCTTGCTGGTCAGAAGGTCGGCGGTTCAAATCCCAGTGACAGGGTGAGCTCCCGTTGCTCGGTCCCAGCTCCTGCCAACCTAGCAGTTCGAAAGCATGTCAAAGTGCAAGTAGATAAATAGGAACCGCTCTGGCGGGAAGGTAAACGGCGTTTCCGTGCACTGCTCTGGTTCACCAGAAGCGGCTTTGCCATGCTGGCCACATGGCCCGGAAGCTGTACGCCGGCTCCCTCGGCCAATAAAGCGAGATGAGCACCGCAACCCCAGAGTCTGACACGACTGGACCTAATGGTCAGGGGTCCCTTTACCTTTACTTTTACCCCGCCCATCTGACTGGGTTTCCCCAGTCACAGAATATTAAAAAAACGATAAAACACCAAACATTAAAAACGTCCCAATACAGGGCTGCCTTCAGATGTCTTCTAAAAGTCAGATAGTTGTTTATTTCCTCGACATCTGTTGGGAGGGCGTTCCACAGGGCGGGCGCCACCACCGAGAAGGCCCTCTGCCTGGTTCCCTGTAACCTCGCTTCTCGCAGGGAGGGAACCGCCAGAAGGCCCTCAGCGCTAACAGTATTACTAACACACTGCAGTCATCTTCTTGGAGAAAAGATATGATTAGATTATAACTGACTGCTGAATAAATACAGATGGCAAACGTTGGCTATTCTCCTTCATAACGTTGGTGCCATAAGCCCTGATTTGTTCTGTTCTTATTTCTTTAACAGCCTCACAGGTACATTCATTTGAATGACAGCTTTCAAAAGCAAAGGGGGGTGGGGAGCAAGTTAAAAACTTTACTCAGAAAAGATATTAATGGAGATTAGACAGCAGACAGGTTTCCAAAAACTATCGCTTGTTTAGTGTTGCATCAAAATTACCCTGTTTGTTCCTTAACTTATAACTATGGTTTTATCTGCTCTTATAAGAGTTTCCGCAACTCTGCACTGCTGATCTTTATTCTGTGAGCTCCTGATGACTGCTTTGATTTAATCTTACCATAAATCTCTTTGTGAAGCTGCTCATGCCTGGGAAGCAGGCTATAAGAATCCTTGAAATAAGAAAATGGTGACGTCGTATCAGTCTAACTATTTACGAGCCCTGCTCACACTGATGTACATTGATATCCTTCTTCGGGTGTTCTGGGCAGACATGTGCGGGCTACATGAAGTAGGAATTGATGTGCCGGCCCTATTGTTAGGCAAAGTGTTGAGTTTGCTTCAGGCAGCAGGTGCTGAGAGCGGACAAGGCACCCACCCACCCTGGCTGTTTCTCTCAAGCTGTTCCCCTCAACTAGAATAGTTCTGTTTGCCACTTTGCTCATCCTGGACCTCCTAAACCAGGGGTCGGCAACCTCCGGCCCATGGGCCATATCCGGCCCATGGAGACTGTTTTACCGGCCCACGAGCCGCCCCTGAACCAAGCCGCCCGTTCAGTGAGTCCCCCGCGCACTGCGCTAAACCGGCACAGCGCGGCGCACGGACTCACCAAGCGGGGTCGGAAATTGCATCTGCGCACGTGCAGATATTGGAAATCACGTCTGCACATGTCCAGACGCCGAAAACCGCTTCTGCGTAGGCGCAATTTTCGGCATCTGGGCATGAGCAGAAGCAATTTCCGGCGCCGTGGACATGCGCAGACGCGATTTCTGGCGTCGCGCTGCGGCAGTCCGGCCCACGGACGATCTCCATGGGAGTGATTCGGCCCATGGCCGGTAAACTTTGCTGACGCCTGCCCTAAACTAACCTGCTGCCCCCAAGTATAGGACTTTCTTTTATCTGTCCTGAATCTCCCAACATTCAGCTTCCTGGGATGAGTTCTAGGCGTTATGAGAGAGGGAGGAGAGCTTTTCTCTATCTGCTTTCTCCCTGTCAGGATTATTCTTATAAACTTCTGTCATGTCATTTCTCACATACCTTTTCTCTAAAGCAGTGTTTCCCAAACTAGAGTCTCCAGATATTATTAATTTTTTTTGCACTACAGTTCCCATCATCCCTGACCACTGGTCCTGCTAGTTAGGGATGATGGGAGTTGTAGTCTAAAAACAGCTGGAGACCCAAGTTTGGGAAACACTGCTCAAAACTAAAAATAAATCCCAAATGTTGCAAAGTGTTTTAGGAAGACCCCAAAATCGTCGAGCTTTCCTTAGACAACCCCCAAAGTTATTGAGCTTCTTTTTACAAAAACACGAATTTTCTATTGACTTGCCTAAGATCCAGGATGAAGCAGCACATTTCAGAAATTCCCCCCGGACATCAATTCCGCCTTTGATATCCCGGTAACGTCTGGCAAAACCCTAGCTTTAGCCAAAAAGGCTTACAGAGATCAAGAGTGAAGACAGTCTCTCCCAAAAGCCAAGAGGAGCCACATAGAGGTTTGATCAGTCATTTGAAGAAATTTTAAGTTTAGCTATTAAAACCAAGGAGGAGAAAACAACAGGAACGGACCGACAACCTAAGTGCGATTTTGCTGATGGAATCAAATGGTCCCAAAGTGCTGGGGAGTCATTGCAAGTTTTTACCGGTACTACTTTCCACCCGACCTGAGACATCCCACCAGGGGCAGCAAGAGAGACGTCAGCAGCCGAAATTTATTCCATTAGCAAAAAACTGAAGTTCTACCCAGGGCAGTGTCCAATTTCCGCAGGCTTACACACACACACACACCCCTCCCTGCGTTTGCAAATCCCTCGCATTCCAGTCACCTGGGCTCTCTCCATCCGTTTGCAACCGGCAAGTCTCTGTTTGCGGAGTGAGGCCTTCCCTGAATAGAAGGAGGTCTGTTTGCCCGGGTCTACAGAGGACATTCTTCGCCCTCAAAGCAAGACCGAAGCGGGGAAGGGCGGGGGGGGGGAGAAACAGGGAGTTCATCATTAGGGCTCTTTGATGCTTGTTGCATCGAATAAGTGCGCAATGTTCAGAGAGGCACACCTTCCCATCGCTCCGGCCAGACAGGAACTGGAGGTTTTCCCTCTGCAACTGCTATACGCTCCCCTGCTCCTCTCTCGCGTCTGCCCGCTATCTCAATCAAAGCATCGCCTCCTCGCAAGGTTAAACTAAGAAGGAGGAGGTCAATCTGATAGAAAATAGAACATGGGTAGGCAAACTAAGGCCCGTGGGCCGGATCCGGCCCAATCGCCTTCCCAATCCGGCCCACGGACGGTCTGGGAATCAGTGTTTTTACTTGAGTAGAATGTGCCCTTTTATTTAAAATGCATCTCTGGGTTATTTGTGGGGCATAGGAATTTGTTCATTTTCCCCCCTTCAAACTATAGTCCGGCCCCCCACAAGGTCTGAGGGACAGTGGACCATCCCCCTGCTGAAAAAGTTTGCTGACCCCTGAAATAGAAGCATTGCCACTTGACCGCACCCCACTCACTATGCCCCCTTCCACCTCTTTCCCCCTTTTCTTCCTAATGTAACACTAATGTCTCAACAAATGAAACTGATCTGTAGAAAAGGTAATTTGAAAAAAAGAGACATTGCACATACTTTTGTAAACCAAGAAATCTTTAATATATTATAATACACACACACACACACACACCATATTTTCCCATGTATTAGATGAGGTTTTTTGACTCAAAAACCATGTCAAAAAACTGGGGTCATCCTATACACGGATAGTGGTGTTGGCGGGGGGGGGGGGAGCTGCGCACCACCAGCCAGCTGGTTGGCGGCTCACGGTCTAGGGAGCTTCCTGCCCATAGTGGTGGTGGGGGAGTGGCTTCCCACTTTGCCAACCCCCAGCAACGGCCCTGCTGGGGTGATGGCGTGCGTGCAATTCCCCCTTTAAAAAAAAGCCCAAAAACATTGGGCCATCTGCCCTCATTTTCTTTAAATTTAGTCCCCCAAAATAGGAGGCGTCTTATACATGGGGACAGCTTATACACGGAAAAATACGGTGTGTGTGTGTGTGTGTGTGTGTGTGTGTGTGTGTGTGTGTGTAAGCTTTTCTGCCTCTCTCATGGACATCTAATCCTAGAATTGTAGAGGTAGTCCAGGCATGTCCAACAGGTCGATCGCGATCTACTGGTCCCTGCGAGGTTTTGGTAGATCTCGGTTGATCTCTGGCTCCCTTTCCTTAGCATCGCTAAAACTGACTCCTGCCATGCCTCCTCTTTCTGTGAGTGACTATACCCCTTTGTCCCTTGCCTTTAACCCCCTCAAATGGAACTCCCCCCCCCAAAAAAAAGCTTTTTATAACCCCTAAAAAATGGGGCTTTTCTCCTCCCTAAAAAGCTCAACAACTTTGAGCTGGACCCCCAAAAACCGGGGTTAGATCACTGAAAGTAGGTCACAGTCTCTTGAGAGCTGGCCACCCCTGATCTAGTCCAACCCCTGCAATGCAGGAATCGCAACTAAAGCATGGAAGAAGAGTCCACCACCTTCTGAGGAAGTCCGTTCCACTGTCAAGCAGCTCTTACTGTCAGAAAGGTCTTCCTGATGTTTAGCCAGAACCTCCTTTCTTGTAAAAGACAGTTCTTCTTGCAGTGCAGAGTTTGAACCGTGGAACTCCCTCCCACAGGAGGCAGGGATGGCCACCATCTTGGGTGGCTTGAAAAGATTAGACAAATTCATGGAGGAGGAGAGGGCTATCAATGGCTACTAGCCAGGATGGCTATTGCTCTGCCTCCACAGTTGGGAGGCAGCAATGCTTCTGTATTGCCGGAGGGGAGTTCGAATCCTGCCCTTGTGTTCGAATCCTGATTGCTGATTTCTCACAGTTATCTGAGTGGCTACCGTGAGAACAGGATGCTAGCAGTTCCAGCAATAAAGGGAGAACATGTTTTCTCTTTCCACTTTCTCCATGCTATGGGTTATTTCATTACCTTCATCTATCATGTCACCACTTGCGTTTTCTCTGAACTTAAAAGTCCCTAACCCTGCAAATCTTTCCTCATGCAGAGGGGCACTACATCCCAAGGTTTACCTCACCTGGGCAGGTTCACTCCAGCAGAGATCCCTCCATGGGCTGGATCGCGCGTGAGCGCACACGCCCGTGATTTCCGGCGTCTGCGCAGACGTGATTTCCGATGCCACGGAAGCGAGTCCCCGCACCACGTTGCACCGGTTTAGCGCAGCGCACGGGCACTCGTCGAGCGGGTGGCTCGGTTCAGGGACAGCTCGGGGGCCGGTTAAACGACCCCCATGGGCCTTAGGTTGCTGACCCCTGCTCCATCCCCTCGATCATTTTGGTGGCCCTTTTCTGAACCTTATCCAACTCCGCAATATCCCTTTTCAGGTGTGGTGACCAGAACTGGGCAACAGTCTTTCAAATGCGGTCGCACCATAGCTCCGTATAACGGCATTATGATTCTTCATTCGCCGCCAGGCATCCCAGCTCCTCTCCTGCACAATATCTTTCCTCCACGGCTTCATTCGCTCCTCCCTCCACAATGTGTTGCTCAAAGCAGATGTCAATGACAACACAAAAACACAACCAAGAGCACACAAAACTACCGGACTAAAAACATCAGCAAGAAAACGACAACACCAGGAAGGGCGGCACCCATAACAGCACCCTAAGCAGCAACAGGGTCAGAAGCTGGTTTAAACGGGAACGCTTGCAATTGCCAGCAGAACACACACAAAGAAAGGTAAGATTAGAACCTGGGTCTCATGCACACCCACCTTTGCTCTGCATTTATAGACAGTGGTCCAGGCTTTCCAGGTCTGGGTTAGAGCACTTTTCTTCTTCTTTTGGTTCTGGCGCTTTCCACGCAAAAACACGCTCTTTACTGCTGAACAGGGCAATCTGCAGAAAACCCGAATTGCCATTTGTTCCAATTCAGCGTTAAAGAGCAGGTTTTCCTGGGGAAAGGGGCAGGGGGTGGGGGGAGCACCCAGCCCAGGCCGTGACAGCATGGATCTGTGCCTTAGAAAGCACAGGGCAAAAGGGAAGCAGGGAGGAGTCCCTAGTTTCTTGGAGCAATGGTATCCCAAGTTTGGAATTAGCCAGGCGCCAGTTGCATTTGGCCCCTGGCTTCCGACCACTTGCGACCAAGTGAAGATGCCCAGGTGCCAGGATGGCACCTGACATCTCCGCCATCTGAGGATCATTGATATCTGGACTGTTTTCGTACACTAATACCACATCCCGTAGAATTCTATCCATTATATTTTATCAGTACGATGGGAACCAATTTCAGGAACCGAAATGCTTTGAAAAATATTACAGTTAATTGTTGTCGCTTGTCTTCACTTCCCCCACCGCACTGCCCTGCTCACAGCTGTGAAGAATATTCTTAAATTATGAATGGTCCATGTCACCCTTAAGAAAGAGGTAGGAATAAGCCAATATATACATGGACTGTCCTTGGATCAAGGGACTTTCCTTCTTTAACAAAATAAAAAAAATCCTTCCAGTAGCACCTTAGAGACCAACTAAGTTTGTTCTTGGTATGAGCTTTCGTGTGCATGCACACTTCTTCAGATACCTGTCAGATTTATGTCCATTTATCCTCTGGCGTAGAGTTTGGCCTGTTTGTCCAATATAGAGAGCTGAAGGGCACTGTTGGCATTTGATGGCATACACAATGTTAGATGATGAGCAATTAAATAGTCCTGAGATGGTATGTTTGATGTTGTTGGGGCCAGTAAGGTAATGGTCTTGTCCGGGTGTGTGTGGCAGCAAAGTTGGCATCTGGGTTTATTGCAGGCTCTGGTGCCAGTGTCTGTGTTAAGTCTGGTTGTAGTATTATTGTGGGTGAGGAGTTGTTTAAGATTGGGTGGCTGTCTGTTGGTGATGAAAGGTCCTCCTCCCAGAGCTTGAGAAAGAGAACTGTCATTGTCTAGGAGAGGTTGTAGATCTCTGATGATGCATTGTACTGTTTTAACTTGGGAGCTGTATGTGATTACTAGTGGTGTTCTGCTATTTTCTTTTTTGGGTGGGTCTTGCAGCAAGTTGTCTCTGGGTATCAGTCTGGCTCTGTTGTTTAACTTCATCAGGCGGATATTTTACCGTATATACTCGAGTATAAGCCAACCCGAATATAAGCCGAGGCACCCAATTTTACCACAAAAAACCTGGGAAAGCTTCATAGGAGCCACTGCCTGCCTCACTAGAGTATAAGCAGAGGGCGGCTTTTTCAGCACAAAAAATGTGCTGAAAAACTAGGCTTATACTCGAGTATATAGGGTAGTTCTAAAAGGGTTTGCTGTAGATCTCTTAGGTGAGTCTCTGTCTGTAGAGTTGGAACAGATGCGGCTGTAACGTAAGGCCTGGCTATATTCTTTAAGTTCTCAAAGTTCTTAACCGAGTTCAAGGTTGTCATCTGAGTTAGTCGAATGTTTAACTGAGGATCAGTCACAATCAGTCCATCATTTGAAAGGTAAGACCTATGGGATGCTGGACGGATCCAGCAAGCTGCTCTGATGTTCTTCTTTTATTGTTAGGGTGGGATAGCGGCTGCCAGCCTCTCTGAAAGCCACATTTCCCAGGATCCTTTAGGGAAAGCTGTTAACACTCAGAAACACATTAAATGTGCAAATGTTTGCAGAAGAAGAACGGGATCATTTTATGAGGCTGGCTCTCCTGGCGAACGGCTGGTGGGGACGGGACAGACCAGTTTGGCTCGATTCAGATCTTATCAAGAACTGAAATCACTCCTGGTGCAATTCAGAAGGGCAGTTTCCATCCGTTGGGCCTGGGAACTACAAGAATAGTTGCACGTTCCCAAGAGTCACCTTTTTTATAATACTGTAATGCTTTTTTTTTCCCAGACAGAAAGTTACATTTGTTACCCAACAACTATATTCCAATTCAACAAAACTAGTGACTTTCTGCTCACCCAACACTGGTGTTTATAACCCAAATTACATACAACTACGTTTTAAGGTTCCGTCTTATCTAATTACATCCTCTCTAACATGTTTCTTAATTATGCTCTGCAATTTTATGACACTTCAATTTCCAGTCTTCTTTAAAAGAGTCTATCTTTTATCAGTGCCATCAATTTTGCCATCTCTGTGAATTCCAAGAGTCGCCTTTTAAGAAGATCACTAAATCAATTCAGATAATGCAAGACACTTCAAGGATGGGGAATCTATGACCCTTCGGGTGTTGCTAGACTCTGTCCCTCAACAGCTATTGGCCTACTCAGACTTTGTAACCCTTCACAAGACCAGCCGCCTCACAGATCTGTAGTCTGAGGGTCACAGGTGCTCTCCTGAAGTAGAGTATTTGCTGGGGGTGTATGGAGTTCCTCCACTGGCAGCTTCAGGGAAGAGATAATTCCCTGGGACTTCAGCAGGAGAGAAAAGGGTTAAATTTCTCACCTGCTCTGATTCAAGGATTCCCCACACAGCTGATGCAATCTGCATTTCTCAAATACCTTCAGGTTTCAAATACCCAGTGATTTTTTTTGGGGGGGAGGAAATGCAGGGGTAGGCATACCCCTAAACATTTTGTGACTCAAAGTTTGGCCTCATTGAGGGGCGGTATTTCAATATGAGTAGGAAAATGAGAGTACACCTAAACATTTTTTTAGAACAAAAGCACTGCAAATATACCTAAGTGCAAAGATCCATTTCATGTCAAGATTGGCTCTTACTCAAATTTGGAGCAATATAGACCAGGCTTATTTTTGTTGAGTTTTTTTTTACTTTTTACCAAAACACCAAAGAAAAGTGATTATTCGGTTGACTTCTCTAAGATTCAGGACAAAGCCCCGCCTTTCGGGACACCCCCCCCCAATCAATTCCACCTTTGACATTCCAACATCCAGATGTAGGACTGCAGCTAGGTTTTTTCAGTGTTGAAGAGATATCTCTAAACATGTGAAAAAAATGGCTCAGGACCTCAATATCTTAAAGACCGCCTCTCCCCATATAAACCGACCTGACTTGCCACCTGAGACCCTTTCTCTTATGCCCCCCATCCCAGAGAGGTTTGGAGGGGGGCCTTTTCTGTAGTGGCTCCCCGACTGCTGTCCTTTTCCTTATCAATAATTTAAATCGCAGAAAAAGGGAGGGGGGATCAAAATTATGCTGGGCCATCACAACCCCTTTATTTTGGGGCATGCTTGACATTTTATCTCGCAACTCTCCCCGCACCCCTAAAGGTAGCATTTGCAAGCTCATTTTCAGCCTGCGTGTGAGCTCTCCATTGCTATGTGGCGGGTCTTCTGCTGGCCTGCACTGGGCTACTGCGAGTAGCAGGCTCTTGGGGCTAGCTGGACCCTTGTTCTGAACCAGCAAGGCTCTCCTTTTCAAGAGCCTCTGCAAATTGAGAATTCAACAATCAGAAAAGAAGAGGCTGGAAAGAGAAAGATAGAACTGCCCACAGCGGAGGGAAAGAAGAGAAGCAGAGCCACTCCATCAGCTCGGCTGAGAAATCAGCAGCTTCCGATTTCTCCTCTCCTTGGTCTGTTTCAATTCCAGCTGGTCATTTCTAAGAACTTCGGATCCAAGAACTAATGTCTGAGTTTGCTTTTTTCCTCCTCCCTCCCAACCTCTTTTCGTCTTGTGCCGCACTTTTTAGAATGTAAGCCTGAGAGCACCTACTCTAGCATCCTGTTTCCAACAGTGGCCAACTTTTTTGTTTAGTCGTTTAGTCGTGTCCGACTCTTCGTGACCTCGTGGACCAGAGCACGCCAGGCACTCCTGTCTTCCACTGCCTCCCGCAGTTTGGTCAGACTCATGTTGGTAGCTTCGAGAACACTGTCCAACCATCTCGTCCTCTGTCGTCCCCTTAAAGGTAAAAGTACCCCTGACTGTTAGGTCCAGTCGCGGACGACTCTGGGGTTGCGGCGCTCATCTCGCTCTATAGGCCGAGGGAGCCGGCATTTGTCCACAGATAGCTTCCGGGTCATGTGGCCAGCATGACTAAGCTGCTTCTGGCGAACCAGAGCAGTGCACGGAAACGCCATTTACCTTCCCTCTGGAGCGGTACCTATTTATCTACTTGCACTTTGACGTGCTTTATTTATATTTATACAGTGGAACCTCGACTTACGAATTTAATGTGTTCCGAAAGCACACTCGTAAGTCGAAAATTTCGTAAGTCGAAAAACGGCATTCCCATAGGAATGCATTGGAAACGTAAGTCGAAAAATTCGTAAGAAAACCCTATGTAAACCTTCGTAAGTCGAGTAAACCCCATCTAAAACTTCGTAAGTCGAGTAAACCCCATCTAAAACTTCGTAAGTCGAGTAAACCGCATCTAAAATCCAAGCGGATTTCCTTTCGGAAGTCGAAAAATTCGTAGGCGCGCGGCTTACAGTCGAGGTTCCACTATATTTATATTTATATTTATATTTAATTTATATTTATATTTATTTTTCTGGACTGTACCTTTTCAGGTTGCACATCTCAGTGAGGTTCCTGTTTGAATGTTTCCCCACTAACTGCGATTTTTGCATCGCAGGGGGTTGGACCATTTGGGTCCATTTGGGTCCCTGTAGAATTGGCAAGTTTGGCGTGTGAAAGCAGAGATTGAGAAGAGACTGATTTTAAAGAAGATTGGAAAATGTTTGCAGAATACTGTACTTAAAAACTCAGTGTAAATATGTTGAAATGCAAATAGGATTTCAGTAAGAACAGCAGTGGGGGTGAGCTTTTTGGTTTTTCTTTTGTGAGAAGGTGAAGGTATAGAGTAACTATAATATGCAGCATAAAGTCATAGGTAGAATGATTGATTGCTAAATTTGAAATTTGTTGAATCGTTTAAAAATATATTAAAAAATAGATGAACCTTTGGGTCTCCTCCAACTCTACAACTCTATGATTTTATGGGGAACGAACAACGGGAGCTCACCCCGTCACAGGGATTTGAACCGCCGACCTTCTGATTGGCAAGCCCTAGGCTCTGTGGTTTAGACCACAGCACCACCCGCGTCCCCTTAGGTGCTCCCAAAAGTCCCACAAGCAAAGCAGGAAAGCAATGACCCTCCCCATTGATTTGTTCTGCAGGAATCGGTATTTGGAGATACACCATGTCTGAACATGGAGGTTCCATTTAGCTGTCATGGCTAGCTACTCTTCTCACTGAACATTACTTGGGAGAAGAAACAAGAAGAGGTCAGGGATAGCAGCAGCAGTCATCTGAGCAGAAGTCATTTATTCTTAGCAGACCACAAACTTGAGTCCACAGTGTGATGCAGCAGCAAGAAAAAGCTTATGTTATTCTAGGCTGCATCAACAGAAGTCTAGTGGCCAGATCAAGGGAAGTCATAGTCCAATTCTATTCTCCCTTGGTCAGACCACACCTGGAATACCGTGTCCAGTTCTGGGCACCACAATTTAGTTAGTGTTGACAAGCTGGAACCTGTGCAGAAGAGTGAGACCAAGATGATCCAGGGTCTGGAAACCAAGCCATATGAGGAATGGTTGAAGGAGCTGGATATGTTTAGCCTGAAGAAGAGGAAACTAAGAGGAGATATGAGAGCCATCGTCAAGTATCTGAAGGGTTGCCACACAGTATTTTATTCTGTTAACCACCCTGAGATCTTTTGATGAAGGGCAGTGTACAAATTTAATAAATAAAATAATTTTTAAAAATGGAAGATGGAGTGAGTTTGATTCTAGGTCGTGCTTGTGGCATTTTGGGAGGCCTCTGGCCAGTCTAGGAGCCTTCCAGACATGTGCATTTATGCCACACATGACCTTGTTTTCAATTTATTTTTTGCACTTGCAGAAGTTTCAGGGCAGACATACTGCAACTTCCCCTTGCTGAAATCCTGTAACTTTTCTTACAGCAAATGTTCTGGGATTATTCTTAATTTTTGTCCTGCTTCTGTTGTGCTATCATGCAAGAGCTCCCCTCCAGACGGCAATCGTGCAATAGCACTGCAGGAGCATCACAGAACAACTGATAAAGTGGACTGATTTGTGGACGGTCCAGAATGCGCCTGTAAAAAAAGGAAAACCCACCCTACTGGTCTGAAGGGGCCCTTGATTCAGCAGGAGGGCTATTCACACAATCTGAACTTTTTCTCATTGAAAAATCCCTGCTTGGGAGAAGACTGTGTGAGCTACATGCAAGAGTTTAAAACAGAGGAACTCTTGTACGCTGCAGCACATCAAATACAAGATGAATATGGAAGGCACAACTTTAGACTAGCAAGCTTTGTGCCAACATTTAAAAAAAAATTCTTTTGAAAAAACAACAACATACCACTATGTTTCATCCACTGGAGAAAATTACTGAGGTTGCAGAGACACGGTCTATGATGCAGCCAAAGTCAAGCGCCGCTGGTTTTCAACAAGACTTGTGGCTTCACTGTGGCTGGATCAGGCCATCGCCCTGCGTTACGTTAGGCTGCAGCCTGGCAAAATGAGAAGGAATGGGAAAGGAAAACTACGAGCCCAGGAAAATCTGCCCTAAAGCATAAGGGAGGTACTGTCCAATGTTTCTCCCCCACCCCCAATTTGAAGATTTATAATGTGGAAAAAGCAGAGACACCACCTTGCCGACAAAGGTCCGTATAGTTAAAGCTATGGTTTCCCCAGTAGTGATGTACGGAAGTGAGAGCTGGACCATCAAGAAGGCTGATTGCTGAAGAATTGATGCTTTTGAATTCTGGTGCTGGAGGAGACTCTTGAGAGTCCCATGGATTGCAAGAAGATCAAACCTCTCCATTCTGAAGGAAATCAGCCCTGAGTGCTCACTGGAAGGACAGATCCTGAAGCTGAGGCTCCAATACTTTGGCCACCTCATGAGAAGAGAAGACTCCCTGGAAAAGACCCTGATGTTGAGAAAGATGGAGGGCACAAGGAGAAGGGGACGACAGAGGACGAGATGGTGGGACAGTGTTCTCGAAGCTACCAACATGAGTCTGACCAAACTGCGGGAGGCAGTGGAAGACAGGAGTGCCTGGCGTGCTCTGGTCCATGGGGTCACGAAGAGTCGGACACAACTAAACGACTAAACAACAAAATGTGCGAAACAAAAAAAGTGTGCAAACAATGAGATGTGCAAAACAATAAAAATAAGATAAACTGCAAAAGGTGATGCACTCAGAAAATGAAAAGCAATAAAGCCATATCTACAGTTGTACAATATTACTTAAAATGTCTGTGGCTGTAACCAGGTGACCTGTTTGCTTAGCATTCATCCTGGTCTGCTTCAAGGGAAGATAAGACAGTGTTGCGTTAACAAAACGTTATACTACACTTTCCAGTGAATTTTTTCTGGTAGTTGCTTCTGGGGAGATAAGATGGGCGTGGAATCGGGCCAAGTGTCACTCTGATTCTTCCCACAGTGGCAATTTCCCCGACCGCTTTCCTTATCGCAAAACGTATTATCTTTTCGGGGAAATGGGTTCCTTGCTCAAGACCTCTCCGTCACCCACAATTGTGCAGCCTGAATTTGCCGATATGGGAATAGCGACAGTCTGGAAGAGCCCTGGGCCATCCTTCGGGGATCACCTACTTAAACAAAAGTGACTGTCCAAATACCAAGGTGCTCAGCTCTTGTCTAATTTAAGTTGGCAACTTATTCCAGAGAACCTTTGTGTAGTACATTTCCAGGGATTTAAAAGTGTGGCGCGTTCCATTATCCCAATAAAGAGCTTCGAGGTTTTTTTCTTCTTACGATTGAGCAGTATTTAAATTGCATGAAATAAATAAAATTTCTTTACAATATCCTTGTGGACACGGGTGGCTCTGTTGTCTAAACCACAGAGCCTAGGGCTTGCCGATTGGAAGGTTGGTTGTTCGAATCCCTGCGACGGGGTGAGCTCCCGTTGCTCAGTCCCTCCTCCTGCCAACCTAGCAGTTCGAAAGCACGTCAAAGTGCAAGTAGATAAATAGGTACCACTCTGGCGGGAAGGTAAATGGTGTTTCAGTGTGCTGCTCTGGTTCGCCAGAAGCGGCTTAGTCATGCTGGCCACATGACCTGGAAGCTGTCTACGGACAAACGCCGGCTCCCTCAGCTTATAGAGCAAGATGAGCGCCGCAACCCCAGAGTCGTTCACTACTTGACCTAACGGCCAGGGGTACCTTTACCTTTACAACATCCTTGTAAGGTAGGCCAGGAGAATAGATCACCAGCACCCAATCAGTTTGTGGCAGAACAGAGAACTGAAACGGGAAGTTCACAGTCTTTGTGCCCCCTGCCACTCTCCCCAGCAACACCTAAGAGATCTTTTGCCAACTGTGACTAGTGGCCTGCAGCAACAGATTTTTAATAAAAAGTGGGGAGCGTCTGCCAGCATTCAAGCCTGCCGCAAAACTGCGTACCCTGACCTGAAGCCCAACACCTGGATGTGGGGAGTGTGGAAGCATACTCTGCAGAGATGAAAAACACATTTTGTGCATGGTCAGAGGCACCCCCTACGTCTCACAATCTAAGGCCTGGCATTTGGAAACAAGGTAAGGTGCCAATTTATTTTAAACCAGCGCAGGAGTAGCCCCCACCCCCTGCTCTTGACAGTTCTGAAAACTGGACTCTGCTTTGGTTATCAATCAAATCTGTGGCATGTGACTCCTTGTCCAGTCTTAATGCAAACTCCGTTCGCAGTCATTTTTTACTGGTATGCTAAGCTAACCAACTTTTTTCCAGAGACAAGTTAGTCTTGTTTTCAACACATCATTTAAGGGACCCTATGAAATCCAACCTGCCATTATTTGTACTTATTGCTACAGCGGATCAGCTGAAGTATTTTGAATGGAGGTCAGTTATGTATGTTTATTATCTATTTTTATTTACTGCATCTATATCTCTCCTTCATTTCCCAGGTTCTCCCCCTCCACATTTAATCCCCACAACAATCCTTTGAGGGAGGTTAGGCTGAGAGAGGCAGCCCGAGGTCACAGAGTGAGAAGGGGCCACAAGAGGTCATCTAGTCCAACCCTCTGCAATCCCAATGTGGGACTCGAACCCACGACCCTGAGATTAAGAGTCTCGTGCTCTGCCGACTGAGCTATCCCCACAGGCTGAGTGGGCATTTGAACCCTGGTCTCCCAGATCCTAGTCCCACACTCTAACCACAACACCACACTGGCTCTGAAGACACAAAAGATAAATTATTTTTATTTATTTCGGTGGGAAAATCCACCTTTCCAGCACATTACTAGATTACTCTTCTGAATGCTGCCAATCCTGGAAATTACACAAGAGGAGCAGGCAGCTAAATAGCTAGAGCTTACTCATACATTTCCTCGCTGCTGCTCTGACCCAGCCGCAGGTGTGTGACTTTCTCCCCAGTTGTGAAATTAACACTTTCTTTCCATCCAAAGTGAAACTGAGACCCTCAGGCCTAAAGCATTAAGGCTGCTGCTTGGTACGAAATAAACGAAACTTCAGCCTGGAACGATGGAATGAAACCTAAAAAGGCTAAAGCTTGTGGAAGGGGAAGATAAGGAGAAGCCCTGCCGTAACGTAAGGGCTTCCTAGAACCACAGAATTGTAGAGTTGGGAGGGACGCCAGGGGTCATCTAGTCCAACCCCCTGCAATGCAGAAATCTTGCATCCATGGCGGATGGCCATCCAACCTCTGCTTTCAGCCAGCAGTTTAGATCCCAATGCACAAAATCTCCCCTGTGGCAGATTTGCCATTTCCTGTTGCTCTATGCAAAAAGGAAACAAAAAAACAGAAAAACGTAAGTCACCCGCTCAGAAGCTTTCAGCTATAAAACTGGCTGTGGATTCTCGTCCACGGAAGCAGAAGCGGTCTGAATTAAGTGACAGCATATTATTAAGAGGAGATATTTAGGAGGGACAGTGTGGTGTAGTGGTCAGAGCATCGGACTAAGACCTGGGACATAAAGGTTCAAATCCCCACTTGGCCATGAAGATCTCGCCTCGGGCCAGTCACTGCCTCTCAGCCTAACCTTCCTCACAGGGTTATTTTGGGGATTAAGTTAGGAGGGAACCATCTACACCACCCTGAACCCCTTGGAGGAAAAGGTGGGATAAAAATGCAGTAAAATAATTAAATAGGAGGTGTCAAAAGACACAACCAGACAACCTAGTTATTGAGCACCCATCTTCACTTGTTTGCAGAGAGATTGGACTGTGTGTTCTATTTGATGAGCATTAATTCTTATATCTATATAACCTTTCCATTCTGAAGGAAATCAGCCCTGAGTGCTCACTGGAAGGACAGATCCTGAAGCTGAGGCTCCAAGACTTTGGCCACCTCATGAGAAGAGAAGACTCCCTGGAAAAGACCCTGATGTTGGGAAAGATGGAGGGCACAAGGAGAATGGGACGACAGAGGACGAGATGGTTGGACAGTGTTCTCAAAGCTACCAACATGAGTCTGACCAAACTGCGGGAGGCAGTGGAAGACAGGAGTGCCTGGTGTGCTCTGGTCCATGGGGTCACGAAGAGTCTGACACGACTAAACGACTCAACAACAACAACAATACTTATATGTTTGCAGGGAGGTTAGAGGGGTGATGCGTCAAAAGCAAGTGTTCCCTCTACACTGCCCTTTCCCTTATCCTTGTCACATCTTCACTTTCCTTATCGCAAAAAGTCTGATCTTCCGGGGAAGCAGGTTTGTTGCGCAAGACCCTCCCAACCAGCTATATAATGATGCAACCTGACTGTGCGGCAGGTGAAGAAGAAGAAGAAGAAGAAGAAGAAGAAGAAGAAGAAGAAGAAGAAGAGTTTGGATTTGATATCATATCCCGCTTTATCACTCCCCTTCAGGAGTCTCAAAGCGGCTCACATTCTCCTTTCCCTTCCTCCCCCACAACAAACACTCTGTGAGGTGAGTGGGGCTGAGAGACTTCAGAGAAGTGGGACTAGCCCAAGGTCACCCAGCAGCTGCATGTGAAGGAGCGGAGACGCGAACCCGGTTCACCAGATTACGAGTCCACCGCTCTTAACCACTACACCACACTGTGACCAAACCCCTCACAAAAATAGCCACCAACTTCTCTGGAGCGCCATACAGAGATAGTGCAGAAAAGGAGATCCTCCTCCGCTGCGCTCTCAATCCTTCCAATTTCTGGAGGCTGTGCGTACTTGTCCCAAACCAACTCGCCCCTTTTTTACAGGAGGAAGATGCAAATTTTGCTGCAAATTCACCTAGAGCTAAAAACCCACCAGGAGCTAAGATACATCAGCAGCCTGACATCTAAGGCAGCTTCCATCTTTCCATAACAGGTAACACAAGATGGTGAGTCCCTGGCATCTCTTGGTAGGACTTGGGACGCCTCCTGTCTATAAACCCTGGAGAGTTAGCAGTCAACGTACAATACTGAGCTTGATGGACCAAACTTATCCTGTGCAAGGGAGCTTCCTAGGCAATTGCAAAAAGGTTGACGCTAGTGGTCTCTTCCTATCTTTAGCCAGGATGAACTGAAGGTCTGTTGTAGTTCATGAATAGACCACTGGCCAGTGTTCTAGCAGAGCCCATAAATGGACCTTGATTTGATCCTGCAAGCAATTGCTCATGTTTCGAAGCAAGAGTTTCATACTCTGGATCATGGAGCAGAAAATCTGTGGCAGCTTAGTTTTTAAAACTGGATCCACACTCCTGGTTCTGCAGATGTGCTACACACCATGGACTAAGTATCCTAGTCTCTTTTTTAAAAAAAATAATGAAGGAATAAATAAGAGTTTGGCCACTTGTCCTCCACTCCAACCACCCCTGCAACAATCAGCACCATATTTTGATTTGCAAGTTGCTCAATGGATGGGCTATCCTTACGACGACTCTGCGAGGTAGGTTGGGTTGGAAGTGTGTGAGCACCAGCACCAAGTCATCCACGGAGCCCTCTGGGTGAAAAGAGGCTTGAACACAAGCCTTCCCACCCCCCACCCCCCAGTCTACACCTGTGATCCAATTACTTGGGAGTAACCCCCACTAAATATATGGAAGACTTCTGCATAATCATCAGACACAGGATCACACCATAAGTCTTTCTCTAGTAGGTCTCAGTAATCTTTTTATTTCATGATGAAAACCTCAAACCGAGAAAATGCAATGGAAAATGGAATGCAATGGAAAATGCAATGGAAAGATAGGGTTAATTCTGAGAAGGATCGTTACAGGAAACTATGGTTTGCAAGCATCTTTGGCCAACTTCTCTCTCTCTCTCTCTCTCTCTCTCTCTCTCTCTCTCTCAGCAGCAGAGGCATATGACTCTCAGATCCGCATTTCCTAACTTTCTAAATGCATTAAAAGTCCTACCCATTGATATACTGTCAGCAAATAAGAGAAAATATGAAGAACTTTGCCGGAGCAATGCAACGGCCCATTGAGTCAAGCAGCCTGTTCTCCCAGTGACCAAGCAGACAGCACAGGGAACCTGCAAGCGGGATCCGGGCGCAAGAACATCTCTCCCCTCCTGTGGCTTCCAAAAACTGGCATTCAGAGGCGCACTGCCTGAAAGGGGAGGCAGGACATCGCCACTGTGGCCAGCAAGCCACTGGGAAACTTCTTTGTTTCTGTCCTGAATCTCCTATCATTCAGCTTCCCTGGATGACCCTGTGCTCTGGGAGTATGAAAGGCGGAGATTTCTCGCTGACCATTTTCTACACACCATCTCGGACATCTCTACTATGGTTCCCCACCCCCCAGCCCTTTAATTCACTTTTTCTCTGAACTAAAAATTCCCAAACGCTGCAACCTTTCCGGGGGGGGGGGTGTCGCTCCCTCCGCTTGATCATTTTGGCCGCCCTTTTCTGAACATTTTCCCAACTCCACAATAGCCTTTTCGAGGTCCAAGAACCAGAACTGCACACAGCATTCCTAGCGGGGTCTCGCCACTAATTTGCAGGGCAGCCTTAAGATATCGCCAGTTCTGTTTCGGATCTCTCTCCTCTTAACAAATTCCCTAGTATGGAATTTGCACTTTCCACCCTGCACAGATTCAATATCTTCATCCAGCCATCCCCAGGCCCACTTATCTTGTCGCCTTTTTTGTTTTTTTTACAAGAACACTGAAGTCTGGGCATAAAAAATAAATAAAAAGAAATGGGGTGGGGCGAGACTGAAGCAAAGAACAGAAAAAGATTAATACTGAGGTGGTTACTCTGAAAACAAGAGCTGAAGAAAACCATTCTGTCCCATGCTTTTAATCGCAACCCCTAGGATGATGTTTCAGCAGGAAAGGCAAACGAAGGAGGGAGGATGAGAAAAACTCGTGCTAAAAAAGGAGAAGGAAGGAGCCTTGAATTGGGATGCTCAATTTAGCCAGCGAAAGATGGGAAGGAAAGGGGCGATTCTTAAGCGCGCTTCTTGGAGAGCAAAAAAAGGGACCCTCGGAGTTGGAGCAACGCTACGCGCAGCTGGGAAAGATGCAAATCAAATCTTTGGAAAAAGAGCCGCACTCACCACTGGAACATGCTGGACGCCTGTGAGCCGGGAGAAGTTGCTCTGGGTTGAAGGGAGCGCAGAAAGAGGCGTCTTCTGGTCCCCACGCGGAGCGCAGGCGGCGGCGGATGGGACGCGGCACCAGCTTCTGAGCCGAAGGAGAAGCGCCTCGCCACTCGCCTCCCGCCGCCGCCGCCGCCGGACCCTCCTCTCGCTCGGCCGAAAGGTGGAGCCACCAAGAAGCGCGCCTCTCGCCCGCAGGTGCTTAACCCTTCCGCCGCTGCAGGGCTCCACGTGCGCGCGCGCGCGCGCCCACCCGCCCGGCGGCTGCTAGAGCAGGCGAGCGAGCGCGCGCGCAACTCGGGGAAGGAGCTTCCGTACAGTATAAGCTAAACAAGCTATAGTTTAGGGCCCCGCTCTCTTGGGGACCCCCCAAAAAATGTTAAAGGTAACAAAAACTGGATGTACATTTCCAAAATAAAAAACAAATAAAATAAAAGCTGTGTTTGCATTATTAAGTTTGTTATGAATAAAAAATCATTTTAAGTTAGAGCTTAATAATTATTTCACTATTAATATACTTCTTAATTGTATTTCAGTTCAACAGTTACTTTGATAAAATACATATTTTGTTAGGTGCAAATGGCTTTAAATACCTATTAGGTCCATCAATTACCATCTAGCCTATTTTCAACACAAAAAACAATGACAATTTGTTGTTGACAAGGGACAGCTGGACATATAAAGGGCCCCACTACCTTCAGTAGTTTAGGGCCTCATCAAACCTAAATCCGGCCCTGCTTCCAGGCTGCAAGCTTGCAGCTCACGCAGCATTCTTTGGCAGGGAGGAGACGGCTGCACCTTAGCACCGGCAATCGTGACCTTGTTTAGGAATTGATTTTTTTTTTTTTTACATCACCATGATACCTGGGAAAGGGAGTCAGTGTACAGTGGTGGGTAGTTCCGTTGGTTACAATCGCAGACTTTTTTGTTGTTCAAAAAAGCAATCATAGAATTGTAGAGTGGGGAGGGCACCCAAAGGTCGTCTAGGCCAACCCCCTGCAGGAATCACAGCTAAATGGGTTGAGTTACTGCAGACTTGGGCAAACCAGTGCCCGTGTCTCTGGGGCAAATGGGAGTTGCACTCTGAAATATATGGGCAAAGGCTGCGTTAGTAGGTGGAGGACTTAAAAAATATATACATATATTGCTTGCTCTTTTAAGATTTTGTCTTGTTGGAGGGGGTGCTGGGGGGCACTGCTTGATGTTGGACTCCAGCTCCCATCGGCCCCAGCAAGTGGGGTCAGTGGTCAGGGATTATGGGATTTGTAGTCCAGGAACATAGGCGGATGCCCTGGTTCTCTCCCTAATCTAATGCCACTTTCCGTGTTGGAAAAGCCAGCTGTAGTCAGTTAAAATAAATACATATGTGTAAAAAAATAGTTAATGCATGGAAAAGTTGGCCACTGGGGCTTTGGGTCTGATCCAGCCAGAAATGTATCCAAGCAAACATTTCTACGGATGACCCAACCTGTTCTTCCAGGTTAATGAAAGCAAGGTGTAGCACCAAAAGCTGTGGGTGAACGGGGTACATTTCCTGTAACCCTCACAAATATTATGCAAAAATTTTCAAGTTTTAAAAAGAGGGCGGTCTTTAAAAGGTACTGTCAGAAATAGACTTGTTCCTTGGAGGTGATTGACATGCTGTCAAATCAGCATATGCATATACAGTTGGAATTGTGAACAAGTCATTTGACTCATTAGCATTTGAAATGTCCCTCTTCCCACCCAGAGTCCTCATAATAGATTTAATTACAGAGAGACAGTAACAAGGCCAGATTCCAAGGTCAAAATATGCAGGAACCAGAAATTGGATTCCAGTTTTGAGCCTTGAGGCACTGTGAGCTATGAATACTTTCTGCGTAGAATTTAGTTCCTGGAGATACAAAATACTATTTATTTTTTAAAATGCGATTCTGTTTATGAATCGCATTGCACAGAATATCTGCGGCAGGAGCGTCAACAGTAAAAACAACGTAAAACAATTTCATATATTGAAAGCCATTTCATACGTGAAAACAAGGTCAGGATATAGATTGGGACAAATAAAATATCCACTTCAAAGGGGTTGTTGAAAAAATGAGAGATAAGAGCCGATGCCAAGAGCTTCAGTAGGTCAACATCACTTTCTTAATCCCAGGGATACACAGAAATTGAAATTATACATGTATAAAGGACCAGTCCAGCTTGGTGTAGGGGATATGCACATTTTTTAGATCCTCAGAAATCTGTATCAGGCAAAATTGAAATGTAGCAGTTATACATGACTGAAAATAACTTTGTTATTTTAGCCAAACTAGGATCTCCCTTGACTTTTAAAGCACTGGTTCCCAGAGTGAGAGGTACAGCCCCCTGGGGGCAGTGAGATTTACCTGGAGATGTAAACGAGTCTCAGACTTTGAGAAGCTGGTATCCCTGAATCAAAATAAAAAAATTCCTTCCAGTAGCACCTTAGAGACCAACTAAGTTTGTTCTTGGTACGAGCTTTCATGTGCATGCACACGAAAGCTCATACCAAGAACAAACTTAGTTGGTCTCTAAGGTGCTACTGGAATGAATTTTTTTTATTTTGTTTTGTTTTGTTTTTGTTTTTGTTTTTGTTTTTTTGTTTTTACTATGACAGACCAACACGGCTATCTACCTGAATCCCTGAATCAAGTTCATCTCTTTGTTGGATTAATTAAACGAACTAGTTTCAATTGGATTTCAAATCAATGTGCAATTAATTGTTACTGTTTTGAATTTTATTGTCTTATTATCTTCCATGCAAACCACTATTCTGAATAATGCTTTTTATAGGGTCGGGCAGGGGGCTCTGTGGATGAATTTATGGAACCATGGGGTCGGAGGCACGAAAAAGTTTGGGAACTACTGGTTTGAACAGACCTTTAGCCTGATGGGCTGATTTGCCTGTTGTTGTTTAATGATGTGAGTTTTCACAGGCTGCTGATGGGGTGTGTGTGTGTGTGTGTGTGTGTGTGTGTGTGTGTTGTATATATGTGTTTTGTGTTTGCATTTTGTTAGCTACCTTAGCCAGTGTGGAAACGCAGAAAGAAAATTTAAATAAATAAGCAAACACTGACATGCAGCCAGATCATTACCAAATCCTGTGGGAAAGTTCTACGTAATGAGATCCTTAATGAGAGAGAGAGAGAGAGAGAGAGAGAACATAGAAACCTGGTCTCTCAGTTTGTTTAAAATGGTCTCTGATCAATCTTGCTTTAATTGTGGTCTTATCACTCAAACCAGGAAACATTGCTTAAAGATTAGTGATTGACCATTATTTATATGTGGTGCATGATGCAATGAGCAAACATTGTGTTGGAAATCAGAAATTTGGGTGGGGATTTAGCTTTCTTTGTGTGCGGACTTTTGTAATAAATTAACCTCAGGTTTTTTTCCTGGAACAGATCCTGTATTTAAAGCCTCAGACCTCGGTCTGATTAATGATAGAACTTCTACAGCAGAGCTTTCCAAACTCTCGATACATTAGTGTGTCGGCTGCAGTGTGTAGTTCTGTCGCAGGCGAAGCTCCCCGAGGCTAGGAAAGGGTTAGTTTAACCTCCTCCTTGCTAGTGTTATAAGAATTTTAAGGTCATATATATTAATAACTGTATATATAAACCACATGTCTGAAACCCCACAGATTAGGTCCTGAACAAATTGACCTCAAATATTTCTCTGCAAGATCAAAGTGGGAAACCTCCCCATTGTCTCTTTCCTCATGAATCTTGTCCTCACAAATCCTGTCTTAAGGGCACATTCAATATATGAACAGGGTGTGAGCCTGTGACCTAGATTAAGGAATTAAGTAGCGGGTGGCGCTGTGGCCTAGGGCTTGCGGATCAGAAGGTTGGCAGTTCGAATCCCCTCGATGGGATGAGCTCCCATTGTTCGGTCCCTGCTCCTGCCAACCTAGCAGCTCCAAAGCACATCAAAGTGCAAGTAGATAACTAGGTACCGCTCCGGTGGGAATGTAAACGGCGTTTTCATGCGCTGCTCTGGTTTGCCAGAAGCGGCTTAGTCATGCTGGCCACATGACTCGGAAGCTGTACACCGGCTCCCTCAGCCAGTAAAGTAAGATGAGCGCCGCAACCACAGAATCGTCCGCGACTGGACCTAACAGTCAGGGGTCCCTTTACCTTTAATAACAAAAGAGTGGCCAAAACCCAGATAATGCAATCAGGTAACTTGCTAGACAGGAGATAAACAACGCACTCAGATTTCTGTTGTAGACCGTCTTTTCTGTGATGTATGTATGATGTTTCTGGGGGTGGTCTTGGACTCCAGGGCGGGCAATTTAAAATGTCTATATAAGGGCAGGCACACCTTTGTTCTGGGTCGTCCTCCAAACTCCTGTGTGTGAGGGGAGCACCCTGATGCAACAGCTTTAATAAAGATCAGGCTTACTAGCTGCTTTGCTTCTCAATATTCTCTGGTTGGCCTCTGTTATTTTCTCTTACCGATAGAGAACCTACAAAAGGACTCTATATGGGCTCTTGGGTACCCCATAAGGGAAAAGGAGCAGGGTTTTTTTACTTATATCACTAGTAAAACAGAATTACTGTGTCGTGAAATGATGCATGTCTAAAAAGTGTGTCACCAGCATGAAAAGTTTGGAAAGCTCTGTTTGTTCTACAGAGTTCGCCTAATTCAGGACCGAGACTGGAAGAGGTAGACAGTACCGGTATATGCAGATAAATAATTCTAAGAGACCTCTTGGAGAAGTTCTTCAAATGACTGGGTGCAGAAAATTGTTTTGTTTTTGCTCTGTGCAGTAATAGTAGAAAGTGTTTCTCTGAGGCTGTGCAGAGTGCCTTTCTTTCCCATGCCACACAAATGCAGAGGGCAATTGCAAAGTGGTTAAATGTGTTTAAAGTACCAGATTATTCCAAGTTTTGTGGAGGGGGGGGAGGAGACCAGATTTAGCAAAGTGCAAGTAGGATGTAAAACGTAGAATGTTTGTTTCACACATGATAAAATCAGTATTTTTGTGTGACAACACCTATACTCTGCAAACTCCCTGCTTTTTCTGTATTGTTCTCAGCACCTGCTGAATATATTTTTGTTAAAGAAAGGCCACTCAGACATATAATTTTATTTGATTCCTAGTTGAAGTTAGCCCGTTGAATAACGGGCGCTAGAGGAGGAGGAGGCAGGAGGAGGCAGAACAGCGACCACTGGGGGGTGGAGAGGGGCTCCCTCCCCCTTCTTATTTTCCCCCGGGGGCGGCTGTAGCGGCGGCGGTAGCCACACTCCCTCGCGCCGGAGAAGGGAGCCCTTCTGAAGCGGCGTCCACACACGGGCCGGGCAAGGAGGGGGAGGGCGGGGGCAGCACGTCGGCCCCACCCTCGCCCGCCGCCATCCCGCAGGCTCCGCTGTGCTCGCTGAGGCAGCCGCTGTCCGAATGAGAGCTTGCGGGCAGGAGCGGCGAGACCCCAGCCAAAGGGGGCGGGTCCTGAGGAGCCACCTCGGCCTATGAGGAGCCAGCCACGCGAGGAGACACGAATCGCGGCACGTCAGGCGGGGCGCAGCCGAAGCAGGCAACCAATGGCGTGAAAACGGGCCGTCTCTGCGTTCCAATCTCTGTGTCAGTGGAGCGCACGCGCAGTTGGCCAATTCCACTGACACACGGAAAGTTGGACGCAGAGACACTTCAACATTATTATATAGGATATACCGGTATATTTGGTTTTCAAGTATCTATCCTTTTAACCCCTTCCTGTAGCCCTGGCATCTTAAGTATCTAGACTGGGTAGCCTCTTGCACTGGGCAACATTTCAATTCTAGACGGCTGACCAGATTTGTTCGTAAACTATGATTTTCACTTCCGCAGGCTTAGCTTGCATGGCCGGTTACTCAGAAGTAAGTCCCGCTCACTTCCCAGGTAAGTGGGTGCAGGACTGCTGCCTAAACTCTGCAGGAAACACTGACATGAAACCCGTCAGTTAACACATAAGCATGAAATGAAATGATCTTTATCAAACCAGAAATCCATTTTGCTTAATACTTAATTCTGTGAGGAATGTTAGGGCTGCTGGGTGTCATTTTAATCAGATGCTCTGGATTATTGCTTTCATAGCATGCATAGTTTCAAAATGTGCATGGTAAACTAGGAAGCAGTTGAGCTGCCAACCATTTTTCTGGCAAGGCTCCTGTCCTGTGCCTTTAATAGAAAGGTGAAAGGTGAAAACTCAGCAGGCCTTGTTTTCTTTAGCAAGCAAAATGCATCATACATGCTTGAAAGTTGGCTTTTGAGGCCAATGGGAAGCACAAAGGATCTTTACTATTATTATTTTTTAAGCATCAATTCTACCTTCCCTGAAATGTCAGGGAGGGGCCTGTGGTCCATTTGAAGCAGATTGCTTCCCTCCAGGGAACTTGGGAACTGTAGTTGGCCCCTCACAGAGGTACAATTCAGGACAGATAAAAGAAAACACTTCTTTACGTAGTGCACTGTTGAACTATGGAACTCACTGCCACATGACATGCGATGGCCACCAACCTAGATGGCTTCAGAACAGGATTAGACAAATTCACAGAGGAGAGAGCTCTTGAGGGCTCCTAGCCTGGATGGCTCTGCCCTGCCTCTACAGACAGAGGCAGCAAAGCTTCGGGATGCCAGTCGCTTGAAACCCCAGGAGGGGAGAGTCGCTTTTGTGCTCAAATCCTGCTTGCGTGTGTCCCATGGGCATCTGGTTTTCCACTGTGAGAAGGGGATGCTGGGCTACATGGGCCACTGGCCTGATCCATTGAGAGCCAGTGTGGTGTAGTGGTTAAGAGCAGTAGACTCGTAATCTGGTGAACCGGGTTCACGTCTCCTCTCCTCCACATGCAGGCTGCTGGGTGACCTTGGGCTAGTCCCACTTCTCTGAAGTCTCTCAGCCCCACTCACCTCACAGAGGGTTTGTTGTGGGGGAGGAAGGGGAAGGAGAATGTGAGCCGCTTTGAGACTCCTTCGGGTAGTGATAAAGCGGGATATCAAATCTAAACTCTTCTTCTTCATTGGACTCTCCTGGTGCCCTTATGAAGATGGGCGTTGTCAACGTCTGCAAACAGAGCTGCTTTTCGGGGCTCTGGGAGCAGGATTGCTGTCCAGGAGACTCAGTGCCCCACTGGAGCAGTAAAAACTGTGATTATCATTTCCTATTGCAGTAAAATAAAAGGGCCTGTGCACTTATTAAGAAATTCTTTCCACAGGTACTAGTGGTTTCCAGGCTCTGTGAGCTTATGACAGCTGCGTCCTGAATGCAGCTACTTCAGTAGATGGTGCTGGGAAAGGGGGGGGGGTCCAAGCACACCCAGCCCCTCGTAGTCTGAACGGCACAGATGAGGAGCAATGTGCAGGGCAGATTGTTGGATGATTTGCAGCAAATTGGCAAGCAGGGAGAGGCACACACAGCGGCAGCAAAAATATTAAATGTCTAAAGAAGTGGTTTGCAGGGTTTGTGGTGCCACCCCCCAGGGATGATCTAGGGGGGCGCTAAGAGGTTGGAGGGATCTGTGACTACCAGACTTTGAAAATCTGGTTTCCTGGATCAAGTCCACCAGCTTTGTTGAACTGATTAGACTAAATAGTTTTAGTGTGCGCACGCTCAGAGGATGACCTCCAAACCATCCTAAATATCTTTGCAGAAGATTACGAAAAGCTTGGCCTGTCGCTCAGCATCCAAAAAACCAAAGTGCTGCACCAACAAGTACAAAATAACCCCTCTGCAGCGCCACAGATCCAACTCAATGGTGTAACGTTGGAAAACATTGATCACTTCTCCTACCTAGGCAGTTATTTTCCACAAGGGCCAACATTGATGCCGAAATCCAGCATCGCCTGAGCTCTGCGAGTGCAGCTTTCTCCCAATTGAAGTGCAGAGTATTTGAGGACTGGGACATTCACAGGGAAACCAAAATGCTTGTTTACAGAGCTATTGTACTACCAACATTACTATATGCTTGTGAAACATGGACCACTTATAAACGCCATCTCCAACTCCTCGAAAGATTCCATCAACGGTGTCTCCGAAAAATGTTACACATCACTTGGGAAGACAGGCGAACTAATGCCGATGTACTGAAAGAAGCAAAGATCACCAGTGTTGAAGCAATAATTCTTCAACATCAACTTCGTTGGACTGGTCATGTTGTGCGGATGCCTAATGATCGTCTTCCAAAGCAACTACTCTATTCCAAACTTAAAAATGGAAAGTGTAATGTTGGTGGTCAACAAAAGAGGTTTAAAGACTGTCTCAAGGTAAATCTAAAAAAATGTAGTATAAACACGGACAATTGGGAAACACTGGCCTGTGAGCGCTCCAATTGGAGAACAACCTTTGCCAAAGGTGTCATGGGCTTTGAAGACACTCGAACTCAGGACAAAAGGGAGAAACATGCAAAGAGGAAGGCACGCTTGGCAAACCCTCACTGTGATCAACTCCCGCCCAGAAACCAATGTCCCCATCATGAAAGGATATGTGGATCCAGAACTGGCCTCCACAGTCACTTACAGACTCATTGTTAAAACCGTGTTTATGGAAGACAATCTTACTCAGCTACAAGTGATTGCAGAAGAAGAAGAAATAGTTTTAACTGGATATTGAATCAATGTGCAATTAATTGTTACAGTTTTGAATTTTATGGTGTTATCATCTTCCTCGGGGGGGGGGGTACAAATCGCTCTTCTGAATAATGCTTTTTTATAGGGTCAGGTAGGGGGCACCGGGGATGTGGAACAAAGGGGAAGGTGACCCGAAAAAGTTTGGGAGCCACTGGCGTGAAGTCTGGTTAGTGGCAACCAAGCAAGCGTCACGGTGGCGTTTTGTGAAAGAAGATTATTTTAGTTGGCTTCTCTGGGGACAATGGAAGGGGGTAAAGTCAAACCGCTGGAGATTCAGCATGATAGAATTAATTAAAACATACCTGGGATCTCTTGGACAAGAGGAATTATCGAACATGGTGATCTTTTTGGTAAAAAACGACATTAGAATATTTGCTGAGAATATGATATTTTCTGGGAAGGTCCACTGCAATGTTAGTTAATAGCTTTCTCCTTGCAAGTTCTGTCTCTTTTATTGCTCCCTGTTCAGCACCCCTGGGGGAGTTTCACGCAGAAAGGCTTCTAAGCACCTCACAAAATATAAAAACCAATGACACAACATTACAGCTTAACCCCCCGCAATTAAAACCACAATAATATGCGTTCCACAGTTCTAAGAAATAATTATTTCAGTGTGGCAGCACTGCCTGCCTATTGACATCAGGCAGAGTCATTCACTGCTATAGACACTTTTGTTTAGGTATACATTTAGAATGTTTAAATGTCTTTTAAACTGGTTTTGATGTATTTTAATGTTTGTTGGAAGCCGCTCAGAGTGGTTGGGGGGACCCGGCCAGATGGGTGGGGTACAAATAATAAATTATTATTATTATTATTATTATTATTATTATTATTATTATTTATTATCTCATGGTTGATTTTCACATTTTATATTTTGAATAGTTTTTTAACTGGTTTTACTGATAATTCATTGTATTCTTTTTGCAAATCCCTTCAAGGCCGATGGTTTATTTTTTACACACAAGCAGCATATAAATTTAATGAAGAAAATAAACACATAAAACAAATAAAGTCATCCCATCCAAGCGCTGAAATATGAAATATCTTCCTTTTAGCCAAGGGGCACCTGCGGCCACCTTTCTTCCTTGTCCATTCGCTGCTCCTACATACGGTAGAATGTATTCAAGGAGGTGCCTGTGTCCGATGGCTGTCCAAACAGACATGTCAGCCAGCTTGTTAAACAAGAATGATCCTTCCTCGTCAATCACCGCCGAGAGAAGGTGGCTCCACATCAGGAAATATGCATGCATGTGCCATGCGCCTTCTGTCAGGTGAGGCGGACAGAACTGCACACAATATTCCAAAACTGCAGTTGCACCATAGATTTGTCTAACGGCATTATGATGCCGGCAGTTTTCTTTTAAATTCTCCACTCAAAGGGTGACCTTGGACCCCCCACCCCACCCCTGCCTCTCAGCCTAGGGTTGTTGTGAGGC
This sequence comes from Darevskia mixta, assembly GCA_034641385.1. Lineage (NCBI taxonomy): Eukaryota > Metazoa > Chordata > Lepidosauria > Squamata > Lacertidae > Darevskia > Darevskia mixta. The sequence goes on from JAWWNH010000210.1 coordinate 187,226, forward strand.
TGAGACGGCGGGGGGGGGGGACCACACTGCAAAGGGGATTGGATATTTTTGGGGGAAGCCAAATGACTGATGAAACTGTAAAACAAAGCCGGTTCTTTTCTGATTATGGGCCAACATCCTTTTCTTTCTCCATCTCTGCTCCAACCTGGAATAAATCAGTTCCCAAAAGTAGGATAGTCTTCCAAGACTAATTATGTATTGGGGGGGGGAGAGGGGATGATGGGAAATTCCACAGGATTCCCTCCCAGATGCTAAACCAGTCCCTAATATAGAGGAACAAAGGGATTCTTCTTCCAGGAAGGGCATGCATACAGATGAGGCCAGGGTCTCCTGAGGGTGAAGACCACAATATGCATCTTCTCAAGGAAGATTAAAAGAAGCTTCAGATAATGCTAATGGTTTTTACAAGCCTGAGATGCAAGGCTGAGATGCATATCCACATATTGCCCAAGGTGATCTATTTTACTTTTGCAGTGCTCTTTCAGTTCACTGGGGGTTTTTTCCCACAGAGGGGGAGGTGAGCTTTGCAGCATCCTGTTTGTTTATTTTTCATAGTTGTTTAAGGTTTCCACCTTATTAAGAACAGAGTATTGCGGCGATGGAAGGAACCCCCAAGGGCCATCTAGCCCAACCCCCTGCAGTGCAGGAATCACAGGTAAAAATCCTTGACAGATGACCATCCAGGTAAAGGTAAAGGAGCCCTGGACGGTTAAGTCCAGTCAAAGGCAACTATGGGGTTGCGGCGCTCATCTTGCTTTCAGGCCGAGGGAGCCGGCGTTTGTCCAGAGACAGCTTGTGGCCAGCTGGACTAAACCGCCTCTGGCTCAATGGAACACCACGACATAAACCAAAGCGCACGGAAACGCCGTTTACCTTCCCGCTGCAGTGGTAGCTATTTATCTACTCACACTGGTGTGCTTTTTAACTGCTAGGTTGGCAGAAGCTGGGACAGAGCAACTGGAGCTCACCCCGTCACGAGGATTCAAACCGCCAACTTTCTGATCAGCAAGCCCAAGAGGCTCAGTAGTTTAGACCACAGCGTCACCCGCATTCCTTTGACCACCCAACCTCCTCCTCCTCCTCTCCTCCTCTTCTTCAAGGAGCTCAAGGAGGCTCGAGGTGGTTCTCCTCCTCCCCATTTTATCCCCAGGACAACAACCCTGCGAGGTAGGTTAGGCGGAGCGGCAGTGGCTGGCACCCAAGGTCAGCCGGTGAGCTTCCTGGCTGAGTGGGGATTCGAACCCTGATCTCCCAGGTCCTGCTCCAACACCCTAACCACTACACTAGCTCTGTTATGGTCACATGCAGAAGGCACAAAGCAGTGTTACCCTCATTGTGCAGATACAAGATGAGGAGGGAAATGGCAAATGATTCAAGGCTGGACTGCTGCAATGGGCTCTTTGCGGGGCTTCCCTTGTGGTTGGTCTGGAAGCTGCTGTTAGTGAATAATAATAATAATAATAATAATAATAATAATAATAATAATAATAAATAAATTTATTATTTATACCCCACCCATCTGGCTGGGTTTCCCCAGCCACTCTGGGTGGCTTCCAACAAAATATTAAAATACAATAGTGTGTCAAACATTAATAGTGAAGGATGCTGCAGCGCTGTTGGTGACAGGAGACCCTGGCAGGTTACTACTAGTATACGAAAACTTTCAAGGGTTTGGGACCTGTTTATCAGCCCATACTCACCCAATCAAGGGACCCAGGTGGCACTGTGGGCTAAACCACAGAGCCTAGGGCTTGCTGATCAGAAGGTCGGCGGTTCAAATCCCCACAACGGGGTGAGCTCCCGTTGCTCGGTCCCAGCTCCTGCCCACCTAGCAGTTCGAAAGCACGTCAAAGGGCAAGTAGATAAATAGGTACCGCTCCGGCGGGAAGGTAAACGGCGTTTCCATGCGCTGCTCTGGTTCACCAGAAGCGGCTTTGTCATGCTGGCCACATGACCTGGAAGCTGTACGCCTGCTCCCTCGGCCAATAAAGCGAGATGAGCGTCGCAACCCCAGAGTCGGACACGACTGGACCTAATGGTCAGGGGTCCCTTTACCTTTTTTACTCACCCAATCAGCTGCTTTGATTGGTGGAACTAACAGGCGCCACATAATTCTCATTTGGGCAGCACCCATACTGTGGAACTCCCTGCCTCTTGACACGAGGCAAACTTCTTCACTGTATACTTTTCAACATTTTTTTGTTTAGGTAAGCCTCTCCAGACATGTAGAATGATGGCAGGTGTTTTAATCTGGTTTTAGTTTATAGCTAATTTTAATTATTTTTCTTAATGTTTTGGATAGTTGCTTTTAACTTTTTGTTGTTGTTACCGATACATTGATTGCATGATTCTTTCTGTAAACCACTTTGAGATATATATTTTTTAATATAATGCTATAAATTTTATCAATCAGTCTATTAAAATAATGCATGGGCTCAAACTCATGAAGTACAAGAGTTACTCCCTCTGAGACAATTTCAGCAAAGTTCAAATATACAAAAGATAAAACATGGAAATGGTAACAAAATATTGGCGATAAAAATCTTAGCTATTGCTGTGCTCCCATTGGCAGCCTGCAGTGGGGGAGAGACAGAAAAGCATTTGATCTCCACAGAATCCTAAACATATTTGCTAATTAATTCTCATTCAGTAATTTCGCCACTGGACCTCCTTTTGAAGACCTTTTATTGCAGAATGGCGCCTTTCACAATGTCCTGGGGAGGCAGAAATTCAATCTGCAATGAATGGGCACCAGCTAATCTCCCAATGTATACATTTGAGCTTGGAAATTTAAAAGACAAAAGAGAGTCAGATAAGATTGATTTGCCAGGGGGAGAAACCAGGAAACAGGGATTGCCCCTTAGTAAAGCAGGAAACTTAGAAAATATATGCTGCGAAGCACCATGACTTAATTACCACCACCTTAAGCACTTAGTAATTTAAGAGTTGTTTTTTTAAAAAACTAAGATCATGGCCACTGGTCCCATCACCTCCTGGCAAATAGAAGGGGAAGAAATGGAGGCAGTGAGAGATTTCACTTTCTTGGGTTCCATGATCACTGCAGATGGTGACAGCAGTCACGAAATTAGAAGACGCCTGCTTCTTGGGAGAAAAGCAATGACAAACCTAGACAGCATCTTAAAAAGCAGAGACATCACCTTGCCGACAAAGGTTCGTATAGTTAAAGCTATGGTTTTCCCAGTAGTAATGTACGGAAGTGAGAGCTGGACCATAAAGAAGGCTGATCGCCTGAGAATTTATGCTTTTGAATTCTGGTGCTGGAGGAGACTCTTGAGAGTCCCATAGACTGCAAGAAGATCAAACCTATCCATTCTTAAAGAAATCAGCCCTGCGTGCTCACTAGAAGGACAGATCCTGAAGTTGAGGCTCCAGTACTTTGGCCACCTCATGAGAAGAGAAGACTCCCTAGAAAAGACCCTGATGTTGGGAAAGGTTGAGGGCACAAGGAGAAGGGGACGACAGAGGACGAGATGGTTGGACAGTGTTCTCGAAGCTACTAACATGAGTTTGGCCAAACTGCGAGAGGCAGTGAGGGATAGGCATGCCTGGTGTGCTCTGGTCCATGGGGTCACGAAGAGTCAGACACGACTGAACGACTGAACAACAACAAATTTAAGAGTGATTGCATACAGTCCATAAAATTATTTGCTCATATCAAGCCGAGAAGGCATTTTTTTTAATGGGATTATTAAAAGGGTGCTCTCCAGAAGGCTAATAGTGGGTGCAGCAGCAGCTGCTCTGTATGCAGAAGGTCCCAGATTCCCAACCCTGAGATCTTCATCACTCAAGGCAGCTGCTCTGCCTTCCACAACTTCAGGAAGGGCCAGAGCTCAGTAGATGAGCCAAGGGGCGAAGACAAATTCGAGGAAGACTTGTCAAACATATTCAGCAACGTTTCCCGTCTGGAATCAGCATAGAATTTTACAGTTGGAAGGGACCCCCAGAGTCATTCTAGTCCAACCCCCTGCAAGGCAGGAATCAGAGAGGAAGAGGCTCCGGCACAGCTTCTTCTTCTTCTTTTTTTTACAACCAAGAGTTAGCATAAAGCAGAGAAGTTCAGAAAAAGGCATGCAGCCTGCTGCAAACCCCAGGAAGCTTAACCATCACTGTAATGGCAGGAAATCACAGAACTGATTCAGTCAAGTACATGATGTTCTCTGTTACTGTGTGTACGAGATGATCTGCGCAACAGGACAGGGTGTCTGCCATCAATAATTACTATTATTATTATTTACTGTTATGCCTAATAAAGGTTATTGATTGAAATATTATTATTTATTGAATTTATATACCGCCCTATTCCCGCAGGTCTCAGGATCAGACCTCCAAGTGTCCCTATTTTCCAGGGACAGTCCCGGATTGGCAGAAGCCTTCCCGGTTTTTTATTTGATCCCGGAATGCCCCACTTTTCCTTAGGATGTCCCTATTTTCATGGGAGAAACACTGGAGGGTCTGGAGTTATGCAACCCTGGAGCCAAGGAGATAAGTAACTCTGCATCATTTAGAAGACATCTGAAGGCAGCCCTGTATAGGGAAGCTTAAAAAAAATGTTTAATGTTTTATTATGTTTTTATATACATTGGAAGCTACCCAGAGTGTCTGGGGCAACCCAGTCAGATAGATGGGGAATAAATAATAAATTATGGTGATTATTATGGAATAGGACGTCCCTACTTTCACCGGAGAAATGTTGGGGGGTATGCAATATTCTTAAACAGCAGCCTTTTAGGGCATCATCTTCTTCATCTGCCCTTCATCCCAAGGTCCCCAGGGAGGGTGACAACAATTTGAAATGCAACATAAAAACAGATCAGAGCAAATTACTATCCTATCCAAAAGTGGATAGAGAAAAGTTTTACTCCCTCGCTCATAACACCAGAACTTGTGGACATTCCACAAAGCTGAATGTTGGAAAATCGAGGACGGATAAAAGGACTTCTTCACGCCGTAAAATAGTTAAACTATGGAACTCCCTGCCACAGGAGGCAGTGATGGCCAACTTGGATGGCTTTAAAACGAGGATTAGACGCCCTTTTTTCCGGGCGCTGCCACCGCCGCCATGGGAGTCGACATACGCCACAACAAGGACCGGAAGGTTCGACGCAAAGAGCTTAAGAGTCAGGATATCTATCTTCGCCTCCTGGTCAAGCTCTACAGATTTCTTGCTCGACGGACCAATGCAAAATTCAACAAGGTGATACTGAAACGGCTCTTTATGAGCCGCACCAACAGGCCTCCGTTGTCTGTTTGCCGCATGATCTGTAAGATGAAGCTCCCAGGCCGGGAGAACAAAACTGCTGTCATGGTGGGTACAGCGACCGATGGTGTTCACATCCAGGAAATCCCCAAGCCTGAAGGTTTGCACCCTGAGGGTGATCCGAGGAGCCTGTACCCGCATCCTGAAAGCTGGTGGCCAGATCATGACTTTTGACCAGTTGGCCATGGCTGCCTCTGTTATAAGAGTTTCGAGGGGGGGGGGAGCTTCCTTTCAAAGCACTCCAGTACACTATTTGAGACATGAACAGAGAGGGGTGACTGAAATGACATGACCATTTTCTACCACCCAGAATGTCTGAAAACAGCACAGAAAGACAGGTCTCGCACCATTTTGACTCCTAGCTGGCCAGGTACCAGATGGCCCATTTCCCTCACAAAGGACAGTCATTAGCCCTGCATCTGCCCTGCCCTGCCAGGGCAGGAAATCTTTTGTTTCCCAGAAACCTTTTGTTTTCCAGAAATGTGTGTCTGGGAGGGGTCGAGGAGGGATGACCAGGTGTGGGAAATTCTCAAGTTACCTCCTCTGACCCTCCCAAGTTGTGATGTAGTTCTGATGGATCTGTGATATAGGATGATGTATCTGGGGGTGGGCTGGACTCCAAGGGGGGGAATTTCAAAAGTCTATATAGGAGCTGTCACACCATTGTTCTGGGTCCTCTTCCTGCTCGTGTGTGTGTGTGTGTGTGTGTGTGTGTGTGTGTGTGAGGAAAGCACCCTGTTGCAACAGTGAAAATAAAGGCTTTGCTTCTCAATTTTTCTCTGGTTGGCCTCTGTTTTTTTACTCCTACCGATGGAGAACCTGCAGAGAACTTTGCAAGGGCTCTTGTGTACCCCATAAGGGAATAAGGGCAGATTTTTTCTACAACACCTCCAAGGGCCAAGGAACTGTGCTGCTTTCTGGACCCAGGAAGGCTCGCGAAGTTTACAGGCATGTCGGCAAGGCCCCTGGAACCTCACACAGCCACACTAAGCCATACAGTACATCAGATCCGAGGTCGCCGTGCCAGTCGAGGCTACAAAAACTAGATTGGATCTTGAAATATTTGACGGCTGTGAAGTGCTGGATTAAATTTGCTATTCTGAATATGATTTTCTAAAAAGAGGATTAGACAGATTTGTGGAGGAGGAGAGGACTATCGCTGGTTTCTAATCAGGATGGCTCTGCTCTGGCTCCACAGTTGAAGGCAGCGATTCTTCTGAATCCCAGTTGCTGGAAACCACAGGAGGGGAGAGTTGCTCTTGGGCTTAAATCCTGCTTACCGGTTTCCCACAGGGACCTGGTTGGCAACTGTGAGAACAGGATCCCGGACTTGATGGCCTGATCCAGCAGGCTCTTCTTATATTCTTACTATCGCGAGAAAAGCGTAGTTCCTCAAAAATATAAATCTCAAGCATCAAGGGCCATGGCAAATTCTTACGAAGAAAACTGCACAGTGAAGGAGCCAGACGCACGTCCTGGGGAAGGGAGTTCCCCAGATTAGTGGCTGCCACCACCTGCCAAGGAACTGCCAAGTCCCCTGCCACCTCTGCTGATCTTATCTCATGAGAGGGTCTGTAGGGAAGGGCCTGTGGCTGGGACAGGTATGCGGAATGTATTGGGTTCGATTCTCAACATGGCCAGTTCATACGCCCAGGAAGCAGGTGCTCAGTGTAAGATCTCTTCAAAGCATTCATATAGCTGTGCTCATGCTAATCCTCTTAACTTATCGCCTTTCTCTTATTTCCACTGGCCCATAGCGTAAGCATGCTTTGCATTCGTAAGGTCTCCGTTCTAATCCTCAGCATCATCAGTAAAGAATCTGGGGAAAGTCCTTTGCGTATCTTCCGGGAGAGCCATTTCCACGCAGAACAGACAATACTGGCTTATGCACAGTGGTGGCCTCACAGCACACAGGGCAGCTTTCTGTGCTCACAGCCAGCAAAATGTATTTGCTGCCGGACCTCATGGAAAGGAACTCTGCCCGCGCTCAGAGAAACTAAGCTCAAGGTTCCCAAACTTTTTTGTGTGAATGAAAGATGGCAGCCGCGTTTGGTTCTGCTTTCCAGATCCTCACCAATTCCCACTCACAGAAAACCTTCCTGCAAAAATGACTATGAGCAGGGCAAGCTGTTGTGATAAAAGAGAGATTGTGCTTACATGTGTCCACTTCAGAGATTTTGGATCAGGTCTTGGAAGATCCAACTCCCTCCAGCCCTGGGCATTCTGGCCAATGGATGATGGGAGCTGGAGTCCGACGACATCCGGACTCCCACAGCTTCCTTGCCTGTCTTAGTTGCACACCCCTAAGCTTTTCAGAGTGTGCTGTTAAAAAAGGCAACAACAAATGTGACCACAATTAAACTGTGGAACTCATGTCCAAATTCATGGAGGAGAGGGCTATCGAAGGCAATAATGCTGGTGGAAACCTCAGGAGGCTAGAGGGTCCTCATGCTCAAATTTTGCTTGAGGGCTTCCTGTTGCGCCATCTGGATGGGCAGCCGTGACAGAGGATGCTTTGGGCCTGATCCAGCAGGGCTCTTCTTCTGGTGTCCAGATGTGGTTCATACAGGGGAGCTGTGATCGACCGCCTCTCTCTGCCGAGTCAAACCAAGGTCAGCTTCTGCATACTGTGCAGAGCCGCCCTTTAGAAGGGAGGTGCTCAGCACCAATAATAATAATAATTATTATTTGTACCCCGCCCATCTGGCTGGGTCTCCCCAGCCACCAAGGTTAATCTGCTGGGCCAAGTGCCTGCAATGCGCTTGTCTTGCGGGCAGCGATTTAAGGACTGTCACTCCTTTGCATGAGCCCTTGATCCCGTGCTTCCCTGCCCTTAATTCCTCTGGGTTCTGGGTGTTCCTGCGTCTGCAAACCCCAACACAGCAGTTCTCTCTGCCCTGCAGCTGCCTTTCCCCGTCTGCTTGAGTCATCTCGCGGAAGGTGCTTGAACATCCACACACACTGCCTCCATTCAGCAGCGCTTGGCTCCGAACACTGCTGCGCTTTCCACAGCTTCGATGCCCCTGGGATCTCTCTGGCACACACGGATAACACTAGGCTCTTTTTCCCCCCTGAAGCAAATCACAAGGAGTGCATAGTGTGTGTGTGTTGGAGCTTCCCCCCACCCACCCTCAGTGCAAGACTCCCTCTGAGAGGGGAGGGGCAGAGGCTCCCACAAACAGCTGCTCTTTATCCTTCAACGCCCTCCGTCCCCCTTTTTCCGTTTGCATTCAGCGCTGGGACAACCAGCCAACCGGTTTGGAGCTTCTGCCTCTGAGCACCTTCCAACGAAATCCAGAAATTTGCTAACACGCGTCCTGTCTGTTCCACCGTAGCCTTGACAGTACAAGTCAAGAGTAGCCCATTGTTGTCACCATCCCGCCTTCTCCCAGTTCTTCGTTCTCTGCCAAGCATCCCAGCTCCTCAAACAGGGTTTGGCTATTTTCTCTGCTTCAGATGACTGGGTGACCTCAGCTCCGCTATTCCAGAACAACAACAAAAATGGTCTTGGTTTTCTAAAAGCGAACAAACTGGCATCTGCCAGGAGTTTCCAGAAAGTGTTATCATATAAGCAAAGACAACCTCCGCCCCACCCTATCACAACCGCCGTGAGCCAGTTGCCCCTTGGTAATTACAAATGGGAAAATAAATATGCCCGATGCAACAAAACAAGACTGAAGTAGTTTTGGGGGGACAGGGAGCGGGCGGGTGTGGGGGACTCCCTGGTCCTGAATGGGGTAACTGTGCCCCTGAAGGACCAGGTGCGCAGCCTGGGAGTCATTTTGGACTCACAGCTGTCCATGGAGGTGCAGGTTAATTCTGTGTCCAGGGCGGCTGTCTACCAGCTCCATCTGGTACGCAGGCTGAGACCCTACTTGGCCGCAGATTGTCTCGCCAGAGTGGTGTATTCTCTAGTTATCTCCCGCTTGGACTACTGCAATGTGCTCTACGTGGGGCTACCTTTAAAGGTGACCCAGAAACTACAATTAATCCACAATGCGGCAGCTAGACTGGTGACTGGGAGTGGCCGCCGGGACCACATAACACCGGTGCTGAGAGATCTACATTGGCTCCCAGTACGTTTCCGAGCACAATTCAAAGTGTTGGTGCTGACCTAAACAGCCTCGCTCCTGTATACCTTAAGGAGCGTCTCCACCCCCATCATTCAGCCCGGACACTGAGATCCAGCGTCGAGGGCCTTCTGGCGGTTCCCTCCCTGCGAGAAGCAAAGCTACAGGGAACCAGACAGAGGGCCTTCTCGGTAGTTGCGCCCACCCTGTGGAACACCCTTCTATCACATGTCAAGGAAATAAGCAGCTATCCTATTTTTAAGAGACAGCTGAAGGCAGCCCTGTTTAGGGAAGTTTTTAATATCTAATGCTGTATTGTTTTAACATTTGATTGGGAGCCGCCCAGAGTGGCTGGGGAAACTCAGCCAGATTTGGGGGGGGGGGGTTTACAAATAATAAATTATTATCACAGTGGTACCTCAGGTTACATACGCTTCAGGTTAAGAACTCCGCTAACCCAGAAATAATGCTTCAGGATAAGAACAGAAATCGTGCTCTGGCGGCGCAGCGGCAGCAGGAGGCCCCATTAGCTAAAGTGGTGCTTCAGGTTAAGAACGGTTTCAGGTTAAGAACGGACCTCCAGAACGAATTAAGTACTTAACCCGAGGTACCACTGTATTATTATTATATAACAAATGCCCCAGTGTGACTCCGGAGAGATTCAGATTGAGGGTTTAGGAGGGAAACAGCTCACAGTCTCCAAGCGTTATTAAAAGGAGAAAGACTAAGCTTGTTAGGACAGAGGAAAGCAGTTTGGCTTGGAAGGTCTTTAAAACAGCTGCACAGGCTACCAAGGCTGTTTCCAAGCAGGTATCTTTGCACAATGAGTGCTGCTCATGCCCTTTGCAGTGTCCACACAGCGTTAGCATCAAAATGCCAACCTGTATTTCCTCCCAATTCAATTTAGAGTCGCCCTTTCTATGGAAAATCTGGTCTAAGTTTTGTTTTGCATTTAATCTGTTGCCAAGGATGCTGGGATACCTGAACAACCTGTTCTGGTGAGGCCACGCCCACCTGCCCTTCAACTGACGTCACATGACATCGCATTGGACTGGCAAAGCTGCGGCACCAAAAACCAAAGGACGACTCAGCCTGCACAGCGGCAAGAAAAGGTGGCAAGTTCAAAAAACGCCACACTGAATCTGGAAAGGAAGCCCATTCCGGAATCTTTCTTTGAAGCCTTTGTATTGCCATATTGCAGAAGATTATTGTTATCTTAAGGAGATTAGAGGGGTGCCTTTAATGTCCATTATAGTGGCTGAAGCCTGTGGGGCTTTAAGTGGTTAAATCTGTTTATTCCATAAAATGGTAGCTTCTGACACTTTCCAGATAAGCTTCAGCAAGTATCTCATGCCGGCACCTGCTAGACGGAGTATACAGATTTGTCTTAGGAGTTATCTGTATTGATTTCCTGCCAAGTATTAGTTAGTCTTTTATTCTGGATTTTCTAGGGGCAGTCCTGGAATAACAAAAGCCATCCCAGCTTTTGATTTGATCCTGGAATGTCCTTATTTCCGCCGCCAGTGCTGCTGCCACTGAGCTCACGGAGAACGATGAGCTTGTCCCAAGCGACAGGATTAAAATCAGGGTTGAGGAGTTTTCTTAAGACAATGGAAGGCGTGCATCCTATGTCCTGCTGGCCGTAGAGGTGGTGGCCCTTGCTCTTCTTCAGATGGGAAATGCTCGGGGGGACGGGATACAAAAAATGGGGGTCGAGGAGGGTCTGAGGGAGTGTTGGAGGGTATCCTATTATGGTGGGAACAGACAGGTCACCCAAACCCCAGCTATGGCTTATGTAACCTCAACAGTGTATTTGGCTTTGGTAGGGATGGGCCAGCTGTGATCTCTAGAGTGTACAGGTGATTTCTAGAACACCTGAATTATTTGAAGTTCAGCATGAGCTATCTAGAAAGTGCTGCTCACCAGCTGCAGCTGGAGTCACCCTCATTGCTGACCGAGTTCCCAGCTGCAATCCCTGCCTTGCAGGGAGTTGGACTAGATGACACTTCAGGTTCCTTCTAATGCTAGAATGACCGTATTTTTCGCTCCATAAGACGCACCTGAACATAAGACGCACCTAGTTTTTAGAGGAAAGGGGGAAAGCCCTGGTTTTTTGAGGATCAGCTCAAAGTGGTGCAGCTTTTTTTTTGCAAAGGGAAAAGTCCTGCTTTTTTGAGGATCAGCTGAAAGTGGTGCAGCTTCTTTTTCAAAGAGGAAAAGCCCTGTTTTTATGGGGTTCAACTCACAGTTCTGCAGCTTCTATTCCTACAGTTTCCAGACAGATAATATGATCAGCCAGTCACATGTCGCTGGGGAAACAAACAGCCTCCCTCTGCATTCAACAACGGAGGCCTGGGCAAGGGGGCGGGGCTGGAAAGGGAGCCTTATCTCTCTCCCCATCGCTTGCTAAACAGCTGTTCAGCGGCTTCCTTTCAACACCCTCTTCTCTCTTTGTAAAAAAAAGAGCACAATCTCCTTTTGGCCCCTAGGCAATTTGGCTCCAGGGACCATGCATTTGCTCCATAAGACGCACAGACATTTCCCCTTACTTTTTAGGAGGAAAAAAGTGCGTCTTATGGAGCGAAAAATACGGTATATGATTCTATGAGAGAAAATAGATGGAGAGATAGAGAAGGCATAAAACGGGTCAGCAACGTTTTTCAGCCGTGGGCCGGTCCACCATCCCTCAGACCATGCGGTGGGCCAGACTATATTTTGAAAAAAATATATGAACAAATTCCTGTGCCCCAAAAATAACCCAGAGATGCGTTTTAAATAAAAGGACACATTCTACTCATGTAAAAACACGCTGATTCCGTCCGCGGGCCGGATTGAGAAGGCGATTGGGCAGGATCCGGCCCCCAGGCCTAAGGTTGCCTACCCCTGCCATAAAAAATAACTGCAGTGCTGTCACTTTCTTGGAACTTTTTAATAAACTTGCTATTCTTTACCCCATTTGTGTTCACTGTGTTCCACCCACCAAGTGCCTCGAGTGTCAGGGAAGAGCAACGTATTGTTACTTATTCAATTTGATGTTGCTGCCGGTTTAACCCCAGGCAGGTTTAATCCAGCCATCTTTGGAAACTATGGGTAAAGGTAAAGGGACCCCTGACCATTAGGTCCAGTCGCGGACGACTCTGGGGTTGCGGCGCTCATCTCGCATTATTGGCCGAGAGCCGGCGTACAGCTTTCGGGTCATGTGGCCAGCATGACTAAGCCGCTTCTGGTGAACCAGAGCAGCGCACGGAAACGCCGTTTACCTTCCTGCCGGAGCGGTACCTATTGATCTACTTGCACTTTGATGTGCTTTCAAACTGCTAGGTTGGCAGGAGCTGGGACCGAGCAACGGGAGCTCACAGGGATTCAAACAGCCAACCTTCTGATCGGCAAGCCCTAGGCTCTGTGATTTAACCCACAGCGCCACCCGCGTCCTTGGAAACTATATTATGCACTTTTATTTGGGCCCTGGGTGGGGTGAGGGAGTTCTTAGACAGCAAAACTTTGGGCTGGACCTGGGCAGTCCCATCGACTTTCCCGCCCTGGTTAATTTCAACTTTAGGGAAGACTCTTGGAGGACCTGAGTCAGTTTCGCTCACTAAATGAGCAGCATCTCTCGACAAAGGGCAGCCCTGTGCAAATTCACATTCCGTGGCCAGAGAGCGGAAACACCTGATCTCCATTTATTGTCTTCCTAGACTGTCACAGGACAAATAATCTACACTCCCTTCTTGCCAGCGGTGGACATTTATTGCGTATTAATGCATTTCCTCCTTGCTTGGCAGAAAGAGCCTACACTGGAGCCAACCAGTTCTCCCCACCCCACCCCCCTTTACACACACATATCAAGAGATTAGCAGGTCGTGGGGCAGAGGGTGGGGTTGGTCCGAAGTGCGTAAGCATTGGGGCTTCTTGAATGATGTTTGCCAAGGGCTTGCCCAGAATGGTTGTGTGCCAACTCTAAGCAATCTTGCAAGTTACCTGCTCCCCGCACCCCACAAGTTGCAGTCTTGTCAAGCGTCTCCCCAGTTCTCCTTTCCTTACGGAGAGCAGGAAATCGGAGCAGCTGGTGAGCAACTCTTTCCCCAGAAAATCAGTTTGCAATGGGAAAAGAGGGTTTGCAGCAGGGGTCAGCAAACTTTTTCAGCAGGGGGCCGGTCCACTGTCCCTCAGACCTTGTGGGGGGCCGGACTATTTTTTGGGGGGGGGAATGAACGAATTCCTACGCCCCACAAATAACCCAGAGATGCATTTTAAATAAAAGCACACATTCTACTCATGTAAAAACACGTCTGCGGGGCAGATTGAGAAGACGATTGGGCCGGATCCGGCACCCGGGCCTTAGTTTGCCTACTCATGGTTTGCAGCGTGTCCACAGACCCTAAATCAGACCCTAAATCAGGGGTCAGCAACCTTTTTCAGCTGTGGGCCAGTCCACCGTCCCTCAGACACTTCAGGTTCCTTCTAATGCTAGAATTATATGATTCTATGAGAGAAAATAGATGGAGAGATAGAGAAGGCATAAAACGGGCCAGCAACCTTTTTCAGCCGTGGGCCGGTCCACCGTCCCTCGGACCATGTGGTGGGCCGGACTATATTTTGAAAAAAAATAATGAACGAATTCCTATGCCCCACAAATAACCCAGAGATGCATTTTAAATAAAAGGACGCATTCTACTCAAGTAAAAACACACTGATTCCCAGACCGTCCGCGGGCCGGATTGAGAAGGCGATTGGGACGCATCCGGCCCACGGGCCTTAGGTTGCCTACCCTTGCCCTAAAGTGACCTGGTAGGATGTTCTTTAGCCATATTCATTCCAATGCTTGGAGTTTAAAAGCAGAAGGAGAGGAGCAAAGGGAAAGCAGGCTTGGCACAGCTATGCTCTGCTTGTAAATAAAAGCAAATATTACAGAGATGCCCAAAGTCTCCAGTGTGTGCTCTCAACCAATGCAAACTGATCTTGGACCACGAGCTATTATGGCATTAATTAAACGGGGAAGTTTTTAGTGTTTGATGCTGTATTGTCTTTTTACTATTTTGGGTTGGGAGCCTCTCAGAGTGGCTGGGGCAGCCAAGTCAAGATGGGAGGCATATAAATAAATTATTATTATTATTATTATTATTATTATTATTATTATTATTATTATTATTATTTGCTATACCTGACTTCAGGGGACCAGGTGGCGCTGTGGGTTAAACCACAGGCTTGCTGATCAGAAGGTCAGCGGTTCGAATCCCTGCGACGGGGTGAGCTCCCGTTGCTCGGTCCCAGCTCCTGCCCACCTAGCAGTTCGAAAGCACGTCAAAGTGCAAGTAGATAAATAGGTACCGCTCCGGCGAGAAGGTAAACGGCGTTTCCGTGCGCTGCTCTGGTTCGCCAGAAGCAGCTTTGTCATGCTGGCCACATGACCCGGAGGCTGTCTTCGGACAAACGCCGGCTCCCTCGGCCTATAGAGCAAGATGAGCACGCAACCCCAGAGTCGGACACGACTGGACCTGATGGTCAGGGGTCCCTTTACCTTTACCTATACCCGACTTCTTTTTTAAAATAAGAAGCGGCTATTAAAAGCCTAAAGCCAGCTGACCTCCTAAGCTCCGCAAATTCTCTGGGAACGAATGGATGTCTCGGGAATAAGACAACCCTTTCACCATGAACGCTCTGGAAAAAGATGAGCTGGGACAGGCAACAAGTTGCTGCAAAGGGAGGAGGAGGCGGCAGGAAGAGAGGCCAGCAAAGGCATTTGGCAGTGAGCGGGTCCCCCTTTCATCACCACTGAAGTGTGCTGCTTCCTGCTATTGAGAACAGCAACGCTGAAAGCCAGTGAAACACACCAATGGAGGCTCCACAATGCACAGGTTTGTTCCCCAGGAGCTCCCAGGCTCTGCCAAGGTCAGAGCGCCTGCCAGGCCCCAGATAAAGTCTAGCTTGTGCCGTGCCACATCTGTCGGCACGGTGCAGCAACAGCCGGGTGCTCGTGCCATCCGCCGTTATCTTAGCTGCTCCCTGTTCCCAACAGCTCCTGCCTTGGATGGCACAAGGGGCTCCCGGGTTCTTTGGGGAGCAATTCCTTTATTAGGTCAAGCGAAAAGCTTTCAAATCCCCCAGAGCTGCTCAATGGGGCTAGACCTGGCTGGGGCAAAGCAGCTTGGAGGGCAGCAGGTTGGGGAACTGTGATGCTTATTTTTAGTTGCTGTTTTGCTAATGGTGTTTTATGGATAGCAATGGCTTCACAGATTTGTTATTATAGGACGTATGCTGTGATGTTCTTTATGTTTTTGTTCTTTATTGTTTGCAAGCTGGGATTCGTTTGGATGGAAAGCAATAAACCCGAATAAAATAATGAGAAAGGCTGAAGGTGGGTCTGCGTCACAGGCAGACGGACGCAAAGAAAGCTATGAGGACAGGAGGCTGGGTAAACGCATGACGGACGTAAGACTGCAGGGTCTCTATCAAGGATGCAAACCAGCTACTTGCTGTAAGCTCAAGTCCCTGAGGACAAGGGGGTGGGCTTCCAGTCTGTGTATTTTTGGCAAAACGCGAGGGACTCCTTGACTGTGCATTTGTGCCTGGAAGCAGCGATGTCCAAGGAATGAAACGTTCCTCCAGGCAGAATCCTTTGGCCAAGGTCCAAGATAAGGTGCATCCCATCAGATAGTGGCTGAATCTCAGCGCATCCACGGCCCTTGTGCTAATAACCTCCCCCTTGGCTCTGCCGGCTGCTGCAGAAGCGAGGATCCCTGTTACAGGAAGCTGGTCGAGTCTGTCCTTAAGCGCTCGCTCAGGCAGGTGATTCCTGAGGAAAGGATCTGTCCTCACTTCCTGGAAGACTGGCTGCCTGCAGAGGAGAGAGAGGGAGGGAGAGAAGCTATCAGCTAAAGCAGAATTCAGGAGAGGCAAAGACTGAGCGCCTCAGCTGGGGGGGGGGGGAGGCTGTGCCCACAATGGCCACCTCCTCTAGGAGATTAACAGGGAGTCTGTGGTGTATGTAAGACAGAGTCAGTCACTTTGTTATTTACCTATTACACGTTACTGCTTCCTCATTCATGGCTTAGTCTCTTCACCAGCTAAGGACATCCTGGATGCTCAAAGGGATGGGCTGTATACTTAAGAACACATGTTTGTCCATTACTATGGTAAACTCTCTGGGAGCAGCAGGGTTGCAAACGGCTTCCCAACAGCCTCAACAGCAACTGCAGACGCCTGTGCATAGCTGTCAACACTCCCTTTTTTTGCGGGAAACTCCCTTATTCCAATGCCGTTTCCCGCTGCTATCCCGGATTGTTAATATCCCGTAAATTTCCCGGATTTCAAAGGAAGCAGCTCCTCTCCCTCCCTGCCGGCCAGGGAGGCTCCTCAGCTGCGTTGCTCGGCTGCCAATAAGGAGTCTGAGACCGACTGGGGGCGGAGCTTGCATGCCTTGTGCAGCCAGACCCTCACGCCCAACCAGACAGCCAGCCTGCCTGCCGTCTACGCGCTCGCTCTTTCACTCACCCGTTCGCGCGCAGCCTCTGGAGTGCAGGGTGGCAAGGCTATTTGGTGCCATTGCACCGCCCTCGCGGCATCCCTTATTTTCAAATCCGAAAGTTTTTTTAAAAAATCCATTATTTTGAAATCCAAAAGTTTTTTAAAAATCCCTTATTTTCAAATCCGAAAGTTGACAGCTATGCGCCTGTGGCTAGGGAAGGGTCCCGCTGCTTCTTTGCCCTTCCTCCAGTTCATAGCCCCCCCCCCCTGCCTGGCTCCTTGCTGTCTCAAGACTGGGACCCCCCCCCCACAAAAAAACCAACAAATTAGCCCCTTTGCATTGTTTGCTCAGATTCCTGCCTACAAAATGGGAACGTGCCCTCCTCAATTTGAGAATTAATCAATGTCCGTGAAGCCTTCAGCAGATGAAGGATGACTACAGGGGCCGCTTATTTTTTAAAACCAGGCAAAAAATTTGAAGGAAGGCTGCCTTCAAAGCCCCATGAGATCCCTGGGCCACTTCCACCTGATCCAATTTGTATCCTGGAGCGCATTTTCCCTCTTCAGGGCTAGCAAGCCAAAAGGGTTTGAGGAAGCTGCGCTCAGGCCTTTCTCCTTTGACCAGCGCAAGACTTGCTTAGTCGGGTAATAATAATAATAATAATAATTCTTTTATTTGTACCCCGCCCATCTGGCCGGGTCTCCCCAGCCACTCTGGGCGGCCTCCAACAAATATAAAAATACATTAAAATCACAGATTAAAAACTTCCCTAAATAGGGCTGCCTTGAGGTATCTTCTGAATGTCAGATAGTTGTTCATCTCCTTAACCTCTGCTGGGAGGGCGTTCCACAGGGCGGGCACCACTACCGAGAAGGCCCTCTGCCTGGTTCCCTGTAGCTTTGCTTCTCACAGTGAGGGAACCGCCAGAAGGCCCTCGGCGCTGGACCTCAGTGTCCGGGCTGAACGGTGGGGGTGGAGACGCTCCTTCAGGTATACAGGACCGAGGCCGTTTAGGGCTTTAAAGGTCAGCACCAACACTTTGAATTGTGCTCGGAAACGTACTGGGAGCCAATGTAGTTCTCTCAGGACCGGTGTTATGTGGTCCCAGCGGCCACTCCCAGTCACCATTCTAGCTGCCGCATTCTGGATTAATTGCAGTTTCCGGGTCACCTTCAAAGGTAGCCCCACATAGAGCGCATTGCAGTAGTCCAAGCGAGAGATAACCAGAGCATGCACCACTCTGGCGAGACAGTCCGCGGGCAGGTAGGGTCTCAGCCTGCATACCAGATGGAGCTGGTAGACAGCCGCCCTGGACACAGAATTAACCTGCGCCTCCATGGACAGCTGTGAGTCCAAAATGACTCCCAGGCTGCACACCTGGTCCTTCAGGGGCACAGTTACCCCATTCAGGACCAGGGAGTCCCCCACACCCGCCCGCACCCTGTCCCCCAAGAACAGTACTTCTGTCTTGTCAGGATTCAACCTCAATCTGTTAGCCGCCATCCATCCTCCAACCGCCTCCAGTAATCTTACTGCTTAAAATGTATGGAAGAGTTAGAAATGTGTTATCTTTAAGACGTTGCAGATGGTGGCCCAAACTGGGAAGGGCAGCCACAAAAACCAAGTCATGCCACTAACAGGCAAAGGAAGGGGGAAGGAAGGAACTCCAGCTGCTGCTATCAGAAAACATTTCTTGTAAGCCTCGGAGCTTTTTAAAAAAGCTGTAATGACGTGGGTTTGCATATGAGAGTGCCACAGACCCTCAAGTTGACACTGTACGGAGGACTTGGGCTTCCTATTCCACTCATGGGCCCAGAAGTTCAGTTCCACTTTCCCTGGAAAGCGGGGAGCACGTGGGCTTCAGGGACCGCTTTCTTGGCGAGTGTGCACTTTCCGCATTTCAGCCACGCTTCCTTTTCAGCGTGACAATGAGCCAGCGGCAGGAGCGAAGCCGGAAGAACAGGAGGACTGTGTGTGTGTGTTAACAGAGCCCTCTTGATCCAGGCTGGACAGAGCTCCTATCGCAGGAAACAGAACGCAGAGGCATCAGGAGTAAACAGAGGATGCGGGGTGGGGGGACTGCAGGGAGGTAGCAAGGAATGCTTTGCAGAGCATGACGCCAGAAGGAAAAAACATCAAACCTGCCTGGAAAGCAGCTCCTCATTCCTAGTACCAGCTGTGCTAACCTTCTCATTCTGTGGACATGATGAGGATGACAATACTGAACTAGAAAAAGCCCTCCCCCTTTCTCGTCCTTCTAGAATAGAATATAGAATAGAATAGAATACAGTATTTTCCTGCGTATAAGACTACTTTTTAACCCAGGAAAATCTTCTCAAAAGTCGGGGGTCGTCTTATACGCCGGGTTGTATTTCTTATATGGCGAGTATATCCCAAACTCTATATTTTAACTGGAAAAGTTGGGGGTCGTCTTATATGCCCAGTCATCTTATATGCCGGAAAATACGGTATATTTTATTGTCATTGTCCCCTTCGGGGACAACGAAATTACTTGACTGCTCCATCCACCCAGATAGGGCACTCCACGCAAAGACAAAACAACTACAAAAACACTGATTAAGCAACCAGCCGCTGCGTCTACACGCGCCGCCATATCTTCTGTCTGCTGCATGGCGAAGGAAGATGCCAGCTGTTCTTGAATGAGGAACTGTGGGGGGGGGGGGGAGACCCATCAGGCAAGGGCTCTTTCCACCTGCCTTGCCTCTAGTCTCTGTTTCTCAATGTCTATTGTATTATTTTATGTACTGCGGCTTGCCGTTGTTTTATTGATTATAACAAAATTAAAAAATTCCTTCCAGTAGCACCTTAGAGACCAACTAAGTTTGTTCTTGGTATGAGCTTTCGTGTGCATGCTACTGGAAGGAATTTTTTTATTTTGTTTTGACTATGACAGACCAACACGGCTATCGACCTGTTTATTGATTATAGTTTAGGTATTATTTATTGTAACTGTTGAGTGGGTTTCTGTTTAACTTTTATATGTTGATATTATTATTTCATACTCTTCTAATGATTGTTGAATGTTACTTTTTTGATGTAGGTTGCCTATTTCAAAGTTATGTTTTATTATCACATTTTTGTATTGCATTAGATTGTTACAAGATGTACATTTTTTGTTTCTTCAGCTTGTAAACTGCCTTGAGTATTGCAAGATAGAAAGACGGTATACAAATTAAAAAATGATGATGATTCAAATTGCTGACTTGGGCCCCGGGCTATGGGTCCTCAATGATGCCCGCGACGTAACGTGATGGCATGACGCCACGTTACGTAGGTGTGCTGCAGCAGCGCTTCCGAGGCTGTGCGGGTCCCCGGAGGTCACGTCCAAGGCCTCGCGAGACCTCCGATGCGACTTCCAGTTTCGCAGGGCCTCGGGTCGCTAACGCAGCTTCCGGTACCAAACTGGAAGTTGTGTCAGAGCCCCCACAATTTCCAGGCACCCAGGGCCCCTAGAGTTAGCCCCTGGAAGGAGCTATCCCAGGGAAGCATGCACACTTCTCTAACAGAATCCTTTTCTTAACGGAGTCCCGTCAACCCGTCTGCCTGTGTGCCATCAAGTAATGAGGTATTATTTATCTGTTACCCACCCTAATACCCCAGAGCAGGTTACAGCAGCAAAGCACAGTATGCGGCAGCTAGACTGGTGACTGGGAGAGGCCGCCGAGACTACACAACACTGGTCTTGAAAGACCTACACTGGCTCCCTGTACGTTTCTGAGCACAATTCAAAGTGTTGGTGCTGACCTTTAAAGCCCTAAATGGCTTCGGTCCAGTATACCTGAAGGAGCGTCTCCACCCCCATCGTTCAGCCCGGACACTGAGATCTAGCGCCGAGGGCCTTCTGGTGGTTCCCTCCCTGTGAGAAGCGAGGTTACAGGGAACCAGGCAGAGGGCCTTCTCGGTAGTGGCACCCGCCCTGTGGAACGCCCTCCCTTCAGATGTCAAAGAGAACAACTACCAGACTTTTAGAAGTCATCTGAAGGTAGCCCTGTTTAGGGAGGCTTTTAATGTTTAATAGATTATTGTCTTTTAATGTTCTGTTGAAAGCTGCCCAGAGTGGCTGGGGAAACCCAGCCAGATGGGCGGGGTATAAATAGTAAATTATTATTATTATTATTATTATTATTATTATTATTATTATTATTATTATTAAAAACAATTTACAATAACCACCATATAAATAAGGCGAGTCCCAAAAACATACACCTCAGGGGGCAAAAGACAGGGTCAAAGATGTTTCCTCGAACCAGCCCAGACCATGAAAATAAGGCGATTTTGCTCTTACTCTGCCTGCTCCTTGATGACGATCCAGAAGAGCCGGGGCGGCTGGTTTGCTGGGGCCCAGACTGGGAGAACTGGGGAGCGATGGTTGGGATTTTGCCCCTTCCGGGCCTGGCACTCGGGAAGTCCGGGGAGCAGGGGAGCCTGGATTTGCTGTGGAGGCCAGGAAGGAAGTCGCTGCAAGAGGGAGAAATGGAATTTAAAAGTGGGGGACAGAGCAGCCTTTGCGACTTGGAGAAAGATGCAATATTAATCTTCTGAATTAATGAAGTCAACTGAGCACCACAAGACAAGGCAGAAGTTTGCAAGGAGTCTGGATTTCTGCGACAAAAGATTCTGAATCCTACAACATTTTGAAAACGTATGGATTAGAATCAGTTGATAGGGCAGACTTTGTTCTGGCTGGCATCAGCCTCGTAACGAAATTGTTAAGTACCTGTAAAACAACCGACACACTGGCAAGGAACAGCATTCATACCATTTATTCAGGCAAACGTCTCACATAAATTCCTCCTCAAAATTCACATTTCCCATTAAATACTTTAGCTTAACCTTCCCCAGTCTGACCCTGCAGTAGCTGCCTAAGTAAATGGCCACTGAAGTGAATGCACATTCTCCACCTTCCTCTGGGGCTGTCCAATGCTAGTTTGTAACCTCCTCAGGGCAGGGACCTGTCCTCTTGGACTATGTAAAGCAGTAGATGCATCCTATAACAGCATGTGTTAATAGCTATGGAGAAGCTGCAGAAAGGGAGCCTGGGTCTTCCATTTGTCTCAGGGCTGAGTCCCAGAACTTCCTTTCATAAGGAAGTAGGAAGGCCAATGTCCCATCTAGTCCTTCCTCCTGTTCTCACAGTGGCCAATCAGATTCCTGTGGGAAACCGGCAAGCAGGATCCGAGCACAAGAGACCCACCTCCTGTGGTTTCCAGCAACTGGGATTCAGACACATTGCTGCCTCTAATTCTATTTTAAAGTCATCCCAGTTGGTCGCCATCAATGCCTCCTCCGGAAGCGAGTTCCACAGTTTAACTAGTTTAAAGGTAAAGGGACCCCTGACCATTTGTCCCAGTCGTGGACGACTCTGGGGTTGCGGCTCTCATCTCGCTCTATAGGCCGAGGGAGCCGGAGTACAGCTTCCGGGTCATGTGGCCAGCATGACTAAGCCGCTTCTGGCGAACCAGAGCAGCGCATGGAAACGCCGTTTACCTTCCCGCTGGAGAAGGTAAATACCTCACCTATTTATCTACTTGCACTTTGACGTGCTTTCGAACTGCTAGGTTGGGAGGAGCTGGAACTGAACAACGGGAGCTCACCCCGTCACAGGGATTCGAACCGCCGACCTTCTGATCGGCAAGCCCTAGGCTCTGTGGTTTAACCCACAATGCCACTTGCGTCTCCTTTAACTAGTTTAACTGCTGGGAAAAGCTCAGAGTCAGGCTAAGTTTACATGCAGCCTCAGGCCATGTGAAAACATGCCTCTGAGCATGGACAAAGTGAAACCCCCCCAATACTGCCTGTCTGCGACTTGGGGCTTAGGAAAAACCGATTTCTGGGCAAAGGAAGTGCTCATGCATTTCCTCCACTCTTCTTGGTTTGTTTGGTTTTTTAAAACTAAGCACAGAACACTCCATTGTTAAGAGGGTTCTCTGGCTGCCTTAATAGCGGCCCCATTAACTACGAACCTGCACTGCAAAACAACTTCAGCAGTTTGCAGGGGATTCTAAATTTTGGGATTCATAGTTCATGTCAAGTACAGACCCCGTGTTTTGTATCAATCTCTCAGTTTGTGGGGTACTGAAAAAACGTAAGGGTTTTGCTGCAAAAAAAAAACACCTGCAAAACTTTTGCACAGGTTAATTTTCCTCTTAATAGCCAGGTTGTGGCCCGACAGGCAAGGAGCAACTCAGGTGCAGGAAAGGAGTAAAAAGTG
This sequence comes from Darevskia mixta, assembly GCA_034641385.1. Classification (NCBI taxonomy): domain Eukaryota; kingdom Metazoa; phylum Chordata; class Lepidosauria; order Squamata; family Lacertidae; genus Darevskia; species Darevskia mixta. The sequence continues at coordinate 210,271 of JAWWNH010000210.1, forward strand.
ATAGATTCCTGAGATGTCTCAGTTGTAGAGAAGTAATTAAAATGGGACCTCAAAGGGTCTCACAAACAGGCCAACACAGATGCCCCATCAAAGGAAGTCACTGTGAGGGGCAGGGGGGTTGAAAAAAGCAGGACTCTCCCCTCTTGAAAGGAATGTGGATGAGTTTGCAGAGCTTCCAGCCTCCACAGCCACTTGCCAGAGAGGTGGCCATAAGAGTTAACAACCTCCCAGTTTCTCCATTTCCTCAAATTGCTCCCATTGTTTGAGACTTTGCTTTGGCAAACTGTTGCCATTGATGGCTCAGGCCTGCTAATAAGGCAGTAAAAACTCTGTTTGAACTGCCTTTCTGCTGCCCCGTTTGCTTGCTTCTTTTTACAGCCCTCTCTGCTATCTTTTCAGAAGATCTTGCCAACCCCATTTCCAGTCCAGCAGGAAGCCTCTGGCCAAAAATAATAATTAATAAAAATACAGAAGAGATCATTATCTGGTAGAATCTCAATCCTCATAGTTAGAAACTGAAACTCAGAGGGGTCCAGAACCAAATGGAGCGGATTCTAAACGTTTCATTTAGCAAAACAGGCTGTAATGGCTTGTGGGCCATTTCTAAACACATGGTCGTCCCCCTCCCCGCAACTTTCATGATGCTCACTTCCTGTGCAATGATCTATTGGTATCTGACAGGTATTATTGATGACATCTGGAATGTAGTTACAGGTAGGCAGCCGTGTTGGTCTGCCGTAGTCAAAACAAAATAAAAAATAAAAATATTCCTTTCTGTAGCACCTTAGAAACCAACTAAGTTTGTTCTTGGTATGAGCTTTCGTGTGCATGCACACTTCTTCAGATACAGATGTATACAGACATGGACACTTGCTAAAGAACTTACGGCTCCTATTTAAATTTCAGTTTGAGATGAGAAAGGCCTTTTGCCCAACCCATGGGAGCATCAGGGATGGAGGGGTCATGGCTCAGCCATGGAGCAGGCTTAGTACATCTAAATTCCCTGGTTCTATATTTTGGGAATTGCCTCTAGCAGCTTGGGTGGGGATGGGGGGGGAGTTGCTTGTGGAAATGGCACAAGGGGGAAAGGGTTTCAAGCCAGCCAGCCAGCCACCTCGTTCTGCCCCCAGCCCCAATTCCATTCAGGGGCCTTTGTGGTTCCTTTTAAGCCCAGAGAAGAACAACCTGTTCAGACATCCTGCGTCTCGGTCTGCCTTGACAAGTGCTGCCTGCTCTGGTCTTCCCTGGCCTGCCTGGTACCCTTCAACGGCAGGTGCCAGGCGTTGAATCTTTGAGCCTCACACAAGGAATGCATGTGACATACGCTCAGTGGAATTTGCCTTCAGGGAAAACAGTTTTATTGGGGCTACACAAACCGGTGCCTCAAATCACATCCAGATATGAAGCACCTGACAAGGCCCTCACAGCATCTCCCTCGGTCTCTGTATGTGAAGCAAGTCAACGTTAACCAACCGCCACCTCATGACCCAACCACAACCGGAGGTCAAATCAGTTGAGCTGGCAGTGGGAATGAGCAGGGCTTCCGCGATATGACGACGGCTAGGTGCTACTCTGGCAGGAAGAAGGAAGGGGGCATGTGAGACATCCGCCACAGAAACATAAATCTTTATCTGCTGGCTCTCTGTGTTCTCTCGCTTTCTTGGGAGAAACCAGCTTGAAGGCACGCAAGCGAACGAAAAGAAATGCCGCACCGGTGACTCATAAGCCACAAATAGTTGGGGGAGAGAATAAAAGGCAAGGAGAACAATGTTCTCTCACCTTCCCACCCGCGGCAGGAAACGTTTAGTTATCTTTCTAATATTACAACCAGGGAATCATTCAGGTATAGCATGGCATATACTGGGGGGAGCGGGGGGGGGGGAATACACAATTACTTAGCTGGGATCAAAATGCAGCGTACCAAAGAATCACATAGCATGCCAAGGGCCCAAGATTCTCAGGGTTGTATTCAACTAACTTTTACTCAGAGTAGACCCTCTGGGGGGACGCGGGTGGCACAGTGGTCTAAACCACAGAGCCTAGGGCTTGCCGATCAGAAGGTCGGCGGTTCGAATCCCTGCAACGGGGTGAACTCCCGTTGCTCAGTCCCAGCTCCTGCCCACCTAGCAGTTCAAAAGCACATCAAAGTGCAAGTAGATAAATAGGTACCGCTCCAGCGGGAAGGTAAATGGCATTTCCGTGCGCTGCTCTGGTTCGCCAGAAGCGGCTTAGTCCTGCTGGCCACATGACCCGGAAGCTGTCTGTGGACAAACGCCAGCTCCCTCGGCCTATAGAGTGAGATGAGCGCTGCAACCCCGGAGTCGTCCGCGACTGGACCTAATGGTCAGGGGTACCTTTACCCTCTGGAATTAATGGCCATGACTAACTTAGTTCCATTAATCTCAGCGGGTCTACAGTGAGTAAAAGTTTGTTGAATGATCAGCTTCATTTCTACAAAAGTGTAAGCAGCTAGTCCTCATGCCTCCACAGAAAAAAAAAATCTAAAGATGCACCAGCACATCAAAGCTTAAGAGAACATCTCCCAACTCTGCTCATGAGACACAGTGGGATCAGGCAGTATATTACCTGAACTCATCTGCTACAGGTGACTGTGGGACAATGGCAAGCCACTCGGGTGTCTTACTGTCTTGGCAAAGAGTGTTCTTCAAGGATTTCCCTATCCAAGTAACACTGCACAAATAGAACCATGGGACCTTGGCATGAGTTCTTATGGTTTCTCCAGATCACTTTCTTCCCTGCTCAAGAACCCGTGCAGCTGTTAACGCCGCTGTCGTGAAAGACTGAAAACTATTTGCCCAGCGCGGAGCTTCATTTATGGAGCTACCCACGTTTTCAGAGAATCCACACATTTTCTTGCCATTTCCTCGCTTAGCCACTGTGAGCATCTGTGTGGGTTGCGGCTGCACAAATGCCAAGGGCATCAGTGGATGGCAACACAAAGAGTTGGGGCTGATGCTAAGCTGTGCCTGAACAGGAACCTCTCTCTTTGTTCCTGATGCAGTTTATCTGTACCATTTCAAGGCAACAGCTTTTTAATACGGTAGAAGAGGCTTAACTTCAGGGAAGTCAATTCCCACCTCAACCTCCTCTCCTGGCAACGCTTGGACACCCTGACACTTTTATTGCCCTCCTAAAGTGAATGTCTTTCCAGTAGTGATGGATGGAAGTGAGAGCTGGACCATAAAGAAGGATGATCGCCGAAGAATTGATGCTTTTGAATTCTGGTGCTGGAGGAGACTCTTGAGAGTCCCATGGACTGCAAGAAGATCAAATCTATCAATTCTTAAGGAAATCAGCCCTGAGTGCTAACTGGAAGGACAGATCCTGAAGCTGAGGCTCCAATACTTTGGCCACATCATTAGAAGAGAAGACTCCCTGGAAAAGACCCTGATGTTGGGAAAGATGGAGGGCACAAGGAGAAGGGGACGACAGAGGACGAGATGGTTGGACAGTGTTCTCGAAGTGACCAACATGAGTCTGACCAAACTGCGGGAGGCAGTGGAAGACAGGAGTGCCTGGCGTGCTCTGGTCCATGGGTTCACAAAGAGTCGGACACGACTAAACGACTAAACAACAACAACAAAGTGAATGTCATGCTATACAGAGAGGTAACCAGAACTATATACACGCAGGTTGGATTTTCGTGGCACCTTCAAAAACACATTCGCCCCCTTGCAAAAAGGGGGTGGGGAACCTTCTTTCCCCTCCACCACTGCTGAGGGCTGCTTGCTGTTTGGGGACCCTCCCTTAACACCAAGCATAATTACTGGCCCAAAAATAACAATTAAAAAAAAAATGAACACAAGATTATTGCCTCTGCTCTGCCTCCACAGCTGGAGGCAGCGAGAGAATGTGCTCTTGTGCTCAGATCCTGCTTGCAGGTTTCCCGCAGGCATCTGGTTGGCCACTGTGAGAACAGGATGCTGGGCTAGATGGGCCGTTGGCCTGATCCAGCTGGCTCTTCTTAAGTTCTTAATCTTCCACTTTGAAAGGGGAAAACACACATTGTGCAATGGAATAATGAACTGCGGCTACAGATTTGTGCCTTTGGGCTGCAAAAAAAAGGCTTCTGTTTCTTTAGTGCAGAAGTCCAGACTGCCTGCTTCAAGATGCTGGTTCCCATAGCCAGGACAAGTCAAGGGCATCTGTGGTTGCTGCCCCGGAACTGGGAGATGTCTGGAAGACTTATGAGCAAGGGAAGCTATCTTACACCAAATCATTTGGGCCATTAATGTCATTATTCTTTATGAGACTTGGCTTGCTTTGGTACACTGCAGCTCCTACAAGTTTTAAACCACATTTTGCAACTAAAGACTCTGTAAACACACAGAAAAGAGATGGGTGAAATAACACCTTGGCCAACTTAAAACAGTACAACGCATCATCAGAGATCTACAACCTCTCCTAGACAATGACAGTTCTCTTTCTCAAGCTCTGGGAGGAAGACCTTTCATCGCCTACAGACAGCCACCCAATCTTAAACAACTCCTCACCCACAATAATACTACAACCAGACTTAACACAGACACTGGCACCAGAGCCTGCAATAAACCCAGATGCCAACTTTGCTGCCACATACACCCGGACAACACCACTACTGGCTCCAACAACATCAAAGATACCATCTCAGGACTATTTAATTGCTCATCTTCTAACATTGTGTATGCCATCAAATGCCAACAGTGCCCTTCAGCTCTCTATATTGGACAAACAGGCCAAACCCTACGCCAGAGGATAAATGGACACAAATCTGACATCAGGAATCACAAGACAGAGAAACCAGTAGGAGAACACTTCAATCTCCCAGGACATTCTACACAAGATCTCAAAGTAGCTGCCTTATTGCAAAGGAATTTCAGAAATAGACTGGAAAGAGAAGTTGCTGAATTGCAACTCATTACCAAACTTAAAACCATGGAGAGACCTGGTCTGAACAAAGACATTGGATTCTTATCTCATTATACATGACAACACTATTATTAACCTTCCCACCCCTTGCTTTTTCCTGTAAGACTAATTGCAGTCATTAACAGTCATCAACAGGTTTACCACACCTATCAGCCAATCACCCATCTGAGTAATACCCCTCCCCACCCTCTCTCTATATATAAGGGTCTGGTGACTTCTGTTTCAGTGTATCTGAAGAAGTGTGCATGCACACGAAAGCTTATACCAAGAACAAACTTAGTTGGTCTCTAAGGTGCTACTGCAAGGAATTTTTTTATTTTTTATTTTGTTTTGACTTGGCCAACTTGGACGGCTTTAAAAGATTGTTAGACAAATTCATGGATCAGAAAGCTACCAATGGCTACTAGTCACCATCGCTATGTTCTACCTTCCTTGCCAGAGGAGGCATGACTCTGAATACCGATCACTGGGAATCACAGGCAGGAAGAGTCCTGTCGCACTCGGGTCCTGGCCTGTGGGCTTCCCTTAGGCATCTGACTAGCCCCTGCGAGAACAGGATGCTGAACTAGCCGAGAGCCCTGCTTACGTCCATGGCACTGATTCACACCCGTGAAATGTCACTTCTGCCCATTTGCCTAAGAACTTCCCTATTTGCAAGAAACGCATTCAAAGAGAAACGCTATGAATTGTTATTTGGCCCCAAAGGCTAATTGCAATTGATGGACAAAAGCTACAGTGGAATGTGAACATTCAGAGGAACATTTAGGAATGAATTTCTGATGGTAAGAGTAATTCGGCAGAGGAACGGACAACCTCAGAAGGTGGTGGACTCCCCTTCATTGGAGTTTTCTAGCCAGAGGTTGGATGGCCACCTGCCAGGAATTCTTTACCTGTGATTCCCGCATTGCAGGGGGCTGGGCCAGATGACCCTTGGGGTCCCTTCTGACTTTATGATTCTGCAATTCTATGATAAATACGCTACTTAAGAATTTACAGGCTACTCTTTCCACAGACCATACAGTTACATACCTGTCTGACAGTCGGTCTACGCTGTCCTGGGCAGCACTGAAGGACTGGAGAGTCAGGATCTCAGCAGCTGATGGGGGAGAACCAACCATTCCAAGACGCCCCAGGGACCCCTCAGAGGTTTCAGTTTCAAGTGCTGTTTTGGAAAAGAAATGCTTCATTTGGGAGGTGGTGCTTTGCATCTTACTTGCCGGAGCTGCTCATTCCTGTTCTGCCAAATGTTTGGGCCCACATCTCATGTCCCGTGCCCCGTCTGCTGGTCCACCCATCTTTCAAACCCTCTTGTGGTAATAACATTCCCCCAACCTGATGCCCTGCAGTGGGTTTGGACTACAACTCCCATCATGCTGTCTGGTGCCGATGGGAGTTGTAGTCCAAAACATCCGGATGACACCAGATTGGGGGAGTGCTAGCAGTGTAATATTCTAGACCAGAGCAGCATGTTCATTGATATGCCTCGGAATGGCCGGCTTAAACCTAAAATTAGCGGACTTCCATCAAATCCTTACACGATGAAGAGAAGCAGAGCTCGGAATAGCTGGGTCTCTTGCCGCTGCGGGTCGGGGGACGGGAGTTCTGCCCAGACTGGAGATGGCTATCCCTGCTACAGGAAGAAAGGGCATCATTTTCTGGCCTGGCAAGGAAAACGAAAAGTCAAAGAATGGTGAATGCTTGTAATTGAAAACTATTATCATCCAGGAATGATTACCTCCTGCATTTCCTGTAACAGAGAGGCATTTTGCATTGCAAGCTGGCTTGCCAGCACCAAAGCAGCCTTGCGGTGCAGTTCCCCCCTTGTTTACCGAAGTCAGGACATTTTTGCGGAGGAGAACTCTGGGATTATGTACGCAGCTCCTTAGCAAAGCTGGGCAAGCGCCTCCTCTCAACTCATTCCACTGTGTCAGATCAAGATTTCCATTTCCATTTGATTCTGTCCCTTTTATAGTAAGCTGAACGCCTGCATCTGCCTTATAGGAAGTGTTCCATTGGCCCATTAGCTCATTACTGTCTGCTCTAGGCTTCCCTAATCTGGTGGCTCCTTCCCATAGGTTTTCGGATTGCAGCTCCAAACATCCCTGACCATTGGTCATGCTGTCTGGGCTAACGGGAACTGTAGTCCAACAATATGCCCAGAGATCTGCATTGGTTGCAGACTTGCTACTGGGCCAGGTTCAAGGTGTTACTATTAAGATAAGATAAGATAAGATAAGATAAGATAATTTGTTTATTTATTGTCATTGACCAAGTACAAGCACAACGCTATACAAGTGCAACGAAATTGCATGCCATCCCGTAAAAACCAGAAAAAAAAGAAAAAAAAAAAGCACAAAACACACACACACCAAAAAAAGCGACACATACACACACATACACCCATCACAGCTCTCCAAGGTCATATTATCTGGTTACAGCATTTAAGGTGGTTATAGCTCTTGGGTGGAAACTGTTCTTCAACCTATTTGTTCTTGATCTAATTGTTCTATATCTTCTACCCGAAGGCAGTGGTGCAAAGGGACTATATCCTGGATGAGATGGATCCTGTAAAATATTGTTTACCTTTTTAAGGCAACGGGAACTGTATAGTTCTTCCAGAGATGGGAGAGGATGACCAATAATATTTTGGGCTGTGGTTATGACCTTCTGAAGTACCTTCTTCTCCCTGGCTGTGCAGCTGGTATACAAAACCTTCATCAACTTGGGACTAGTTTACCTGCAAGATTGTCTTACCCCACATGCGTCCACCTGACCACTTCGATGTAAGGAAATCACACTGTTTTAGGTGACACACAATACCCTTTCTGCCTTTGTAAGAAATCTTTAGTGTGGCAGCACCTACGCTCTGGGACTTCCTGCCTACTGACCCCAGGCAGGCATATTCCCTGTACTCTTTTGGGTGCCTGCTAAAAACATTGTTGTTTATAGACAAAAGCCTGCCCAGAAATGTAGAATGTGGACGTATGTTTCGATCTGTTTTTAGTTGATTGTTGACTTTATCTTTTGATTATTTAAAAGTTGTTTTTATGTATTTATTTCATAAGTAAAATAAATTAATAGAGTGGCTGGGGAAACCCAGCCAGATGGGTTTTATTATTATTTATTGACTTTATATACCACCCTATACCCGGAGGTCTCAGGGCGGTTCACAGAATAAAATCAAAATATAAAACCACAAAATAATCAAAATAAAAAAGCAACCCACTCGTAAACTGCTTTGATGTTCTGTTTTTTTTGTACAAAAATCAATCCGTGTATAAATTTTATGAAATAAATACATTTCTGGATGGCACCAGATTGGGGAAGGCTGAACTCCATTCTGATGGGTAACAGTTCTCTTTCCAAGAATTTGGATAGGAATCTTCCAGCACCAATATTTCAGAGGTGTGGGAAATTGACCATGGTTCCATCGACACCCAATGCATATGATCTACTCCTGAGCTACAGTCTCTGGGCTGCCAGTTCCAATCCCTGAGGGTGAAAGTGAAGGAAGCATGGGACTTGATATTTTTGAGATTTCTACCATTTCCACATTTGGATGCTGCTATTTATATGCACTTGCACCTAGAACTTTGCTTTTACCACGCTATTAAAATGTGACTGAGAAATCAGCGTAAATGGCAGAGATGCAGCATTCTGATGAGAGGGCCTGATCCGGCGAATGGCAAAGGCTTTCCTCAAATCCAGCTGAGAAAGAAATCACAATTCCCCCTTGTCTGGAGGACACCAAATTAAATTGCTAGGTCTGAAATGTGCCTTGCAGGAAGCGGCGGGTGATATCTGAGGCTCCCAGGAGTGGCTCCTGGGGCTGGTGCCCACATGACGCATCAAAAGGCATGCGCAAGGGATTATTGCAATCCTTGTGATGTTATCTACGGTTGCAGCAGCTGTGGCAGAGGTGGTACACTATGGCCACTCCATCAGCTTGGCTTGGAGCAGCTGCTGTTTGGCTATTCCTGCTCCAGGACTTCACAAGGTTGGTCCAAGGCATTTTGCAGCCTGTGGCAGAGCAGCAAATGCTCCCTGCCTGTATCTTCCTGGACATAATAATTTCTTTTTTAAAATCAAGGTGCCTAATACCCCTGACAGTAGCAACCCCCATTTACCTACTGTCTTTTTCTTTGCTCCATTCAAACCGTGCGCCCCCAACCTCCCTGCCATCGTTCTTCTCTTTCTTTCCTCTCCCCTTCCATTCCACTCATGAGAAGGGGATAGCTCAGTCGGCAGAGCATGGGACTCTGAATCTCAGGGTCATGGTTTCGATCTCCACGTTGGGTAAAAGATTCCTGTGTGGCAGGAGGTTAGACTAGATGACCCTGGTGGTTCCTTCCAACTGTATAATTCTACGATTCATGATTCTGCTTGAAAGAGAAGCATAGAATCATGAATCGTAGAATTATACAATTGGAAGGAACCACCAGCTTCACTGAATACAAGGGGACTTAGTAAGCTTAGGGCGTTTTCCATTGCCCATTGCAAAACGAGCCATGAATCGGACTCTGAGTAAACAAGTACAGAGTTGCCACGGTGTAAATCTCTTTCCCTCCAATCCATGTTAACACCAGTACAGTCATACCTCGGGTTGCGCACCGCGCCGAACCTGGAAGTAACGGAATGGGTTACTTCCGGGTTTCGGCGCTCACACATGCGCAGAAGCACAAAATCGCGCTTTGTGCATGCACAGAAGCGCCGAATTGCGTCACGCGCGTGCGCAGACACAGCGGCGTGGGTTGCGAACGCACCTCCTGCACGGATCACGTTCGCGACCTGAGCATCCACTGTACTTCGCTGCCCCTTTAGCTGGCTGCCTGGCTCACAGCGTGGCTGGGGAAGTGGCACGTGCCCGCTTCACGACCTGCTCCTCCCGCCCTGCCACCTCTGCTCTTCCCCAGCTGAGCAGCAAGTCAGTACAGTGGGAGCAATGGGTAGTTTTGTGTTGTATCTGCTGCAGCAACCGCTGTGAGGGGCAGCTTGTGATGTGTCTCTGTGCTGGGGATTCCCTCAGCCGACTCTCGGGCTGGCACAAGACCAAGCAAACTGCCCCCTCCCCTCACCTTTTGTGGCTGTTTGGGCCCAGCTGCCATGGGAAAGGAGGTGCAGGGCTTGCTAGGCTGGCCAGTGCGATGGCTCCACTTGCCAGGCGGCAAAAGCACAGCAAGCTGCACAAATTTATTTCGTTATTTAAATTTATATGCCGCCCTTCATCCAAGGATGTCAGGGTGGTTTAGGGTATAAAAACACACAACATAATAACAAACAAAACTATAGCACCCCACACACTGTTTTAAAGGCCACAGATTGTTTAATTAGCCAAAGGCCCAGTTGAAGAGGAACATTTTCAAGAGCCTCCCTAGGAATAGTAAAGGTAAAGGAACCCCTGACCATTAGGTCCAGTGTCGTGTCCAACTCTGGGGTTGCGGTGCTCATCTCGCTTTATTGGCCGAAAGTCGGCGTACAGCTTCCAGGTCATGTGGCCAACATGACTAAGTCGCTTCTGGTGAACCAGAGCAGCGCACAGAAACGCCGTTTACCTTCCTGCCAGAATGGTTCCTATTTATCTACTTGCACTTTGACGTGCTTTCAAACTGCTAGGTGGGCAGGAGCAGGGACCGAGCAACGGGAGCTCACCCCGTTACAGGGATTCGAACAGCCGACCTTCTGATCAGCAAGCCCTAGGCTCTGTGGTTTAACCCACAGCGCCACCTGGGTCCCTAGCTCCCTAGGAATAGAATTCCACAAATGGGGAGCTACTGCAGACAAGGCTCGCTCTTGTGTTGCTACTCTCCAGAACTCATGTGGAGGTGGCACATCAAGAAGGACCTCAGAGGATGACCGCAGGGTCCTGGACACTTCAGATGAGGAGAGGCAGCCCACCTGTCCAATCTGAAGAAGCAGCAGCAGGTGGCCACGTGTCACAACTGGCAACAGATGACTCTGAGCCACCTGCCGTCGGGTATAACTGGCCCAAAGGAATCCAGAGAAGGAAGGAGCAACAGGGCACAGGAAGCAGAGTGTCTTTGCTCATCGTCCACCTGAGGTCAGTGTCTCATTTTGTCCAACCAGAGGGCTGGCACTGCTCCCTCGGCAACCATGCTCAAACATGGAGGTTCCATTTGGCTATCTTGGCTGATACCAGTGCACTGGAATGCCTTCAAGGAAGAGACCTGCCTGATCAGAGCAAAGGTTGACATTATTTAGGCAACAGGTTTCCAATAGTAGCTGACCAGGTACTTCTCAGAAGCCTTGTTTCACATTGCAGATGGCTTGTAGGAACAGAAGTACACCAACACTCCTGTTCTTTAGAGCAGGGGTTGGGGAGGCCTGATGCCCTTCAGATGTTGCTGGACTACATCTCCCATCATCCCTGCCATGCTGAGGCTGATGGGAGCTGGAGCCCAATGACTTAAGCATGGGCACAGGTTCCTACCTTAGGCTATTATTTACCATTTCCCAGTTTGCGTGTGACAACATGGTGTGCTCCAAGGGAGCCTGTCTCTGGCATAGAATATTACATTATTATTATTACTACTACTACAACAGCAGCCTTTAGTAATCTGGAGCCTTCCAGTTGTTTTAGACTCCCAGCAGCCAGCTCAACTGTTAGGGATGACTGGAGTGGAACTCCTGCAATATCTGGAGGGCACCAGGTTGGGAAAGGCTACATTACGGTACTGTGCTGGGGGAAATGCTTTCATCATCATTTCGTTTCCCAACAGCCTGGGTCTGAGAGCGCTTTGCATCTAATCTCTCTCCCACCCAGAGTTTTCACAGCCTTGTGAGTGAAAATTGAGAGGGGAGAGAAAAAGGAGCAAAGAGGGGTAATTTCATGGCACTTATCCAGCGCATTGTTTGAATCTAACCACTTCACTATTTCCACACTGGCTGTTTCTGTTGCTAAGTTCTGTTAGATCTTGCAAATGGTGACAGCGGGGGGGGGGGGGAAGTAGGCAGAAAAGAAAGAGAAGCGGCAGAGAGTTCTTGAAAGCTACCAGTATTACCTCTCTGCAGTGGTTGTGTGCTGTTCAAAAAGTAAAGGGAGGGAGTGACAGCAGGTGGAGAGCTTTAGATCTCACTATATTTTTAGAAGCATAATCCACCATATTTTAATAAGGAGGACTTCTCATTTTTTCATACCTGAAAACACCTAGAAAACAAAGAAAGCCCCACCTGCTAGGAAGAGCAATGAAAAGCCTGCTATTTTGCAAATGCCTCTTCTTCGCGTTTATGCCGTTTAAAAGCTTCCTGCCATGCACGCTGAGATGAGACACCAACCGTGGCAGGAAATGTCACAAGAAAACCAGCAAGGGCACTTAAAAAACTAAGCAGATGACAGCCACTCCTGCAAACCAGGCCGCTCTTCCCAACGGTTCTGGCTGGCTCCCATGCTGGCTCCTTAATTTGGGTAATAATGCAAAAAGGGCTGTTGAGCCTGAGAAACAAAACCGGCTTCTTTGAACAACTACCAGTATGTTCATATTGCTAAGATTTAGCTGCAATTCCTGCATAGCAGGGGGTTGAAGCAGCTGACCTTTTGGGTCTGTCCCAGCTCTACAATCCTATGCTTCTAAGATGACGATGATGATACCATATCACATTTTTGAGCGTCCAAAGCTTATCTGCATCATCTTGCCAGCCTTACAACACCTTCCTGAGGACTGGAGCATCCGCAGAACAGCAGCCTCTCTGCACATTTGCCCTCTGCGCTGTTCCTGCTTCCTCCTGACCTTTTACACATTGTCTCCAAGTGTTTCTTTTGGATGGAGGTTCTGCCTCTTTCTCCATACAGGTTTGCACAAACATTGACACAACACGGATGCGAACCCTGTGGCTCTTCCGATGCTGCCAGGTTACGACGGCAGGAGAGAGACGCTAAGATCTGGCAGGGAACACAGGACGGGAGGGGAGAGGCCTTGTGATTTCCCCTGCTCCTTTCCCTGAGTCCCTGGCTCCAGGGAGGACGTAGGAGGGCCTGGCTAGCCCAAGGTCTTTATAGGAACATGAACAGCAGAGCTGGAGGTCGACACCAAAGGCAGGGCTATGCCTATTCCACTCTGTTTTAAAAAAATCTGCATCTAGAGACAATCCAAATACCACGGCAATAAATCTGCAACCTGTGTCTGCATAACTTCGCCTGGATTTACTATGTTTTTGCTAGTTGTGGGGCGATGCGAGGAGCTATCCCACCCCGACAAAGGGCATATGTTGCTCTAAGTGAAAACTCTTTTTAAAAAACACAGCAAGGGCAACGTCCTGTCTAATGCTGTTTTATTTTGTCATAATCTTTCCATCAATGTGAACTGCATTTTCTTTGAACCTCCCAGCTTTTGGCTTGTTTGCCCAGACTTACGTTGGGTAGGCAGCCCTGTGATGGCCCGGTGTCACAGGTCTCTGGAGGGGCTCGTCAATGCTTTGCGGGATGCCGGGGATCGGCTTCTTCTTCACTTTCGGTGTGTTGGTCATGATCTGAAATGAGGAGGAGAAATCAGCTGCTCTGGGAGGTCAAATCAGCACTAAACAGAGACCTCAGGAGGGGGGGGGCGCATCCTGAGTCCATGCTAGTGGTTGTCCAAAGGCCAGGTGCAGTGGGGAGGAAGAAGAGGGTCAAGTCTTGTCCCGCCACCCCAGCCTCCCCCAACACATGGAGGCAACGTTCTAAGGCTTATTAGGCAAATCAGTGCCTTTTTTTTAAGAAAAAAAAGGAGGCAACGTTCTAAGGTTTATTAGGCTATTGATACTAAAATCTGAACTATGTCTTCAGGTTGGGTAAAAGGGAGGGAGGGATGTTCAGTTTGTCATTTTTCTCTTTTTGATACATAACTCAAAATACAATTTTTTGGTGAGTATAATACCCAACACTTGTCTCCAAGGTAAAGGACCCCTGACTATTAGGTCCAGTCATGTCCAACTCTGGGGTTGCGGCGCTCATCTCGCTTTACTGGCCGAGGGAGCCGGCGTACAGCTTCCAGGTCATGTGGCCAGCATGACAAAGCCGCTTCTGGCGAACCAGAGCAGCGCACGGAAACGGCGTTTACCTTCCCGCCGGAGCGGTTCCTATTTATCTACTTGCACTTTGACGTGCTTTCGAACTGCTAGGTGGGCAGGAGCAGGGACCGAGCAACGCGAGCTCACCCTGTCACAGGGATTCGAACCGCCGACCTTCTGATCGGCAAGCCCTAGGCTCTGTGGTTTAACCCACAGCGCCACCTGGGTCCCCAAAGCCGCTACTTACTCCCAAGTATTCCGTGGTCAGGAGCTTCTCGCCCGACAACTCCCCCTGTTGAGGCTGCAACACTTCGTCTTTGTCCAGGTCGGCCTCCATGCTGTTGTGGTCTTCCTGCCATGACATGAAAGCAGAGAGTCAGGGACCCCCAAGAGCCGGGACAGTTCTCAGGTCACGGGAATAAGCCATGTGGCAGGCAAAGGCCAATGAGATGCAGAGCATGGCTCCCAGTGCCATGCAGTGTCTTCATTAGGCAAAAGCTGCTCAGCTATTAAGGCAGACACAAAATCACAGCTCTGTCAGCTAAAAGTCGGGCAAAGTGTCACTGTGGTTCTGCTCCAACCTAGAGGGTCAACTCCAAAGCACAGAAGCAGCTGGCCACTCTTCAGTCCACAACAGTTACGTTATGGTGTTCCATAGGGTTTCATTCTGTCCCCAGTGCTATCCACCACCCTAAGTCACTGAAGACAGCCATTAGGAGACGTGGGGCAAAGAGCCATCAGCTCACTGATGGGACCCAGCTCTATTTCTCTGAATTGTCTGAGTTGGGAGATGCTGTGCAGGTTTTGGACTGGCGTCTGATCAGGATCAAGAAAGTGGTACTGGATCCGAAGAAGGTGGAGGCTCCATGGAGAGGTGGTTCCCTTGTCCGGGGTGTTGGAGCGGTTGCCTGTTCTGGGCAGGGCTGAGCTCACTCTGAAGCAGTAAGTGCATGGTCTGGGGTGCTCCTAGCCCCTATGCCACACTGGTTCCCTGAACAGGTAGGTAGTCGTGTTGGTCTGCCGTAGTTGAAACAAAATAAAAAAAATCCTTCCAGTAGCACCTTAAAGGTAAAAGTAAAGGGACCCCTGACCATTAGGTCCAGTCGTGTCCGACTCTGGGGTTGCGGCGCTCATCTCGCTTTACTGGCCGAGGGAGCCGGCGTACAGCTTCCGGGTCATGTGGCCAGCATGACTAAGCCGCTTCTGGCGAACCAGAGCAGCGCACGGAAATGCCGTTTACCTTCCCGCCGGAGCGGTACCTATTTATCTACGTGCACTTTGACGTGCTTTTGAATTGCTAGGTTGGCAGGAGCTGGGACCGAGCAATGGGAGCTCACCCCGTCACAGGGATTCGAACCGCCGACCTTCTGATCAGCAAGCCCTAGGCTCTGTGGTTTAACCCACAGCGCCACCTGGGTCCCCTCCAGTAGCACCTTAGAGACCAACTAAGTTTGTTATTGGTATGAGATTTCGTGTGCATGCACACACTGAAACAGAAGTCACCAGACCCTTATATATAGTGAGAGGGTGGGGAGGGCTATTACTCAGAAGGGTGGTGGGAATGGGTGATTGGCTGATAGGTATGGTAACCTGTTGACGACTGTTAACAACTGCAATTGGTCTTACAGGAAAAAGCAAGGGGTAAGATGGCTAAAAATAGCTATATCATGTATAATGAGATAATAATCCAATATCTCTATTCAGACCAGGTCTCTCCATGGTTTTTAAGTTTGGTAATAAGTTGCAATTCAGCAACTTCTCTTTCCAGTCTATTTCTAAAATTCTTTTGTAATAAGACAGCTACTTTGAGATCTTGTATAGAATGTCCTGGGAGATTGAAGTGTTCTCCGACTGGTTTCTCTGTCTTGTGATTCCTGATGTCAGATTTATGTCCATTTATCCTTTGGCGTAGGGTTCTCTGAAGTTACTGGAAGCAGCATGTAAGCAGTCATGGAAGTAGGGGCAACCACGCCACCCAGACAACAAGCACACAGGGGTTATGTCAGCTCAATGCAAGCTGGCTAGCAAGGGGGAACACCCTGCAAATCAGTGGTTCCCAAACGCTTTTGGTCCACCACCCCTTTAGTTCCATGAACACATCTCCAGTACCCCCTACCCTATAAAAAGCATTATTCAGAATAGCGGTTTGCATGACCCACTAAGGAAGCTTATGACTTAATAAAATTCAGTAACAATTGCACATTCGTTCAAAATCCAATTAGAACTTTTTAGTTTAATTTATTCAACTGATCTAGTGATACAGGTTTTTCAATGTCTGATAGTCGTTGACACCTTCAGAGGTCCCCTGCTGCTCGCTTGTCTCTTAGCACCCCTGTAGGAGATCCCACCCCCACCCCTCAGGGGGCAATGCGACCCCTTTGGGAAGCACTGCTGTAAATGATCAAGGCAGCCGCGGACTTTTGAGTATGGCATGCTTGGATTTTACTGTGACTTTTACACGAATTGCCCAAATCCGTGCTGAAAGGAAGCAGAAAGCAATAAAAATGTAGTGTCATCTCCAGAGGGACAAAGGCCCAAAGAAATAAACCCAGAACACTGGCATCACTGTTAATTGGGAGTAAACCGTTACTGATGCAAGGAAGGGAGCTGAAATCTGCCCTTCAGGCTGCAGAGGCCAAACTCTGCATAGGCTTCGAAAATGGGGGCTGTTTGCGAAGGTGGGCTTTGCAGGAACAAGAACAGGAGATCCATACAAGGGAAACCGGCCAAACAAATCCCCACTTGAAGCTAACTCAATTCCGCTGCAGCTCTGACAAAATGTTCTTTCTAAACAGTTAAATGAAATTAGCCAAATAAATTGCCACCAGAGTTTGCGGGCTATTTGTACAATGAAGGCATTGAGCAGACATGCAAAGCCCATGATTTTCATTCCCTGATTTACACCAAATACTACACAGCATCCTTGTGAGTCTCCCTCTGTGCAGGGGATGGGAGGAATTAAACTCACCAACTGCTGCAGCGATTAAAACAATGGGCAGGATTAATGTGCCCCAGGAGTGGAAGCCCTGCAGAAGGACTCCCACTTGAGCAAAGAAAGGGGCTCTTCCCACCACTGCGCCCCAAAATGGGCTCAGCAGAGGATAGGAGGTCATTCTGCCTGAAAAGCTGAAGCACTTGTGTAGACAGAATGTTCGTCACGGCGTAATGCTGAATTCCACCGATTTTTAAAATTAATAACAATTATTATTATTTATGTGGTGGCACTTTAAGAGAGTTACATCAGCAAAAACCTGGCAGGTCTCTGCCCCAAGAGGCTTACAATTTAAAGTTCAATTGCTGCGGGGAGGGCGAAGATGACACAGACAGACGGAGGGAGGGAGGGAGGAGGCAACCATAACCAAGGGTGATCATGTGAAGAAAAAGAAAAAATTATAACTTCAGGCTATTGGAAAATCACAAAAATGTCCTTCCTTCCTTCCTTCCTTCCTTCCTTCCTTCCTTCCTTCCTTCCTCCCTCCCTCCCTCCCTCCCTCCCTCCCTCCCTCCCTCCCTCTCTCCTGGCTTCTTTCTCCATTTCCTGCTCAGCACCAACCATAGTTTTTCATGCATTCCAGAATAGCACACCATAGGTAGTGTTTACTCTCCAAAGCAGAATCAGAAACAAACCACCTGGCATTTAAGGCGCCGCCTCTCCCACAGGCTTGGGACTCGTCCAGCCTCCGTATCAGAGGCTAAACTCACTCGGAGTACAGATGGGCTTGCTGCAGGATCCTGGCTCCTCACTCCAAAGGTGAAGCCTGACCTAGGGCTTGGTGTAGGTTCTCCTGGTCTTCCTCTGATGAGGACTCCCCCAGCTAATCCATGCCACTCTGTTGTGTTTTACTGCATTTTAATAATAAATCTTTTTATAGGATACAGTGGTACCTCTGGTTATGAACGGGATCCGTTCCGGAGCCCCGTTCATAACCTGAAAGGTACGCAACATGAAGCGCCGCGTCTGCGCATGTGCGTGACGTGATTCTGCGCTTCTGCGCATGACATCATTTTGCACGTCTGCGCATGTGCGAACCGCCGAACCCGGAAGTAACCCGTTCCGGTAGTTCCAGGTTCGGCACGTTCAGAACCCGTGTCGAACGCAACACACAGCTTTCACAACATGAGGTACGACTGTATTGTGATTTTAAACTGTTCCAAGGCGCCTGTAAGTAGTGCGCAGGCACTAGAAGAAAGGGGTAGAAAATGTTACGTCAATAAAAAATAATCACGGGAATGGAAAGCCTCCTCCTTGGCACAGTTTGGGAGGATGGCATTTTGTTTCCTGGGTTACGGAAAGAATGTGCTGACATAAACTCACACCTTTCTTGATCAACGCTCCACTGACAAAGGGAGTAGGCTTGTGGTTTCAGGATGCTTCTACAGTACATCCTTAAACTCTTCCTCTTGCAGGCTAAGACCTTGGTAGACACAGGTCTGTCCCTTACACAATTTCACCACCTCACAACAGCAAATTATTCCTTCCTGCATTCTGAAAGGTGAACAGCTTGCCGTGTGTCAACAAACGACTATTTGCTTAAAAGCCAGGAACAATATCCTACAAGAAGCTGGTAAGTCTCCCTGGCGACATTCAGGAGGTCACGGCCTGCAAACCCATTTTGCAATCCAAGGATTACACCAGTCCAAGCGGAGGAATAGAATTACACGCGTAAGAACAGAAAAGGCCTGGCTCTCAACTGGACAGAGAGAACTCGGATTTCAGTTTCTGCCAAAATCGTTAATGCTTAAATCATTACGGTGCAGAGGCAAGGTTTAAAAGGCACATTAGGTGAATTGCAAGGCCGGAGGCAAGCTAAGCCACACACCACCCTGCCTCTTCCTTTTGAAGCGTGGGGTAGGCACAACCTTTGGTGCCAATGACAGGGGTCCTGAGACTGCGCAAGCAATTGGGTGCTCTGTGACTTAGGAGGCGGAGATGGTTCCAGTGCCCACTTGGCATCTGGCCTGTCACCAGTGACATCACTGATAGGAGGAAGCACTGGGAGGGTCTTTGGGAGGGTCCTGGCTATCAGGGTGTGGTGGCAGAAGAGGACAAGCATGCTATAGTCCGATGGATACTTCAACTACAGAAGACGACAGTGGCAGCCTTGCTGGTTCAATCAGAAGTCTATCCAGTCAAGCATTCCCACTTCTCCCCTGCCCCTCCAAAAAAAGGAATAACTCT
Organism: Darevskia mixta; assembly: GCA_034641385.1. Classification (NCBI taxonomy): domain Eukaryota; kingdom Metazoa; phylum Chordata; class Lepidosauria; order Squamata; family Lacertidae; genus Darevskia; species Darevskia mixta. The sequence goes on from JAWWNH010000210.1 coordinate 229,382, forward strand.
CTAGTCTTGATCAACAAAAGCAGATTACCCACAGGGCAAAGGTCAAACACACGCATCTCTTCACACATGCAAAGGGGAAAGAGTCAGCGTGGGGACCCAGGCAGTGTGCTCTATCTGGATTCAAACCACTTCTCAGCTATGAAGTTACTATCTCTCTGTCAGGAGCCAAGTTGCACCATGGGACTATTGTGTAGGCAAGAGGCGATTAAGGTGCAAGAGATTCAGTGGCCTATGTAGGAGGAGATTCAGTGGCTGGAGGAGACTCTTGAGAGTCCCATGGACTGCAAGAAGATCAAACCTATCCTTTCTTAAAGAAATCAGCCCTGAGTGCTCACTAGAAGGACAGATCCTGAGGTTAAGGCTCCAGTACTTTGGCCACCTCATGAGAAGAGAAGACTCCCTAGAAAAGACCCTGATGTTGGGAAAGATGGAGGGCACAAGGAGAAGGGGACGACAGAAGATGAGATGGTTGGACAGTGTTCTCGAAGCTACTAACATGAGTTTGGCCAAACTGCGAGCGGCAGTGGAAGACAGGAGTGCCTGGCGTGCTCTGGTCCATGGGGTCACGAAGAGTCGGACACGACTGAACAACAACAACAACAAATGTATGCTAGACATGAGCTGTGGACCTGAATCAGATCATACCCATAAGTCAAGGCCAAACAGCCTATGTGCAGAAGAGCTCGTCACCCCCCAGGGGAAGCCCTTCCCACCCCCCAACCAGGAAATGGTCTTAGTCCTCATTCTACAAAGAAGGCAACCTGTCCAGCACTGTTAAAAGATGTACCAGGGATCTGAAACTCACAGCCTAGCTGAACACAAGCAAAGAGAATCAGGATCCTGGGTCATTGTAGCAGTCCACAAGTCATACTTCACACATTCAGGTTTGGGGTTCCCGTGCCCCCCCCCCGGCCTCACTATGTTTGCTAATCAAACATGTTCCGCAGATCTTCACCGTGCTTCAAAAACCTGCAAAACCTGCTTGACTGGAGATCAGAAACGTCAAGAAAAAAATGACATGCATCAGTCAATGATGCTTCATTCATACTATCTTCAGTCCTGTGAAAAACAACCATTGCTACACAGCCAAAGAGATAGAACCACAGCAATTGGGGTGTGGGGGTGTGACTTCTGTTACACAAATAAGTAAACTGTAAAGCTTTGAATTGCTTGCCTTTCCACTCTGGTGAATGAAAGGTGCTCTGTAACCTGGAAGGTGAAACGGGAATGCGCTCTTGGGAATATTTTACAATCCTCCTGTCAGTCACAGTGGGCCCTAAACAGGAGACCTTCTCAGTGGACTCTGCCCCAAGTATTTCGGGTATTTCCAGGTATTCCCAAACTACAGCCTCATCTTCCCTTTAAATAGCCCACAGAGCTTGTCCTTTAATAATAATAATAATAATAATAATAATATTTTATTATTTGTACCCCGCCCATCTGGCTGGGTCTCCCCAGCCACTCTGGGCGGCTTCCAGCAAACATTAAAATACATTAACACATCACAGATTAAAAACTTCCCTAAACAGGGCTGCCTTCAGGTGTTTTCTAAATGTCATGTAGTTGTTGATCCCTTTAACCTCTGATGGGAGGGCGTCCCACAGGGCGGGCGCCACTACCGAGAAGGCCCTCTGCCTGGTTCCCTTGCTGAACATGAGACAGAGGCCTGGCTTTGGCAAATGATCCTTTCAAGCCCACAAATTTCGCACTATTTATATCCCAGTATTTTTCCAGGAATTTCTCACCAGTTGTAATCATGCTGGCAAAGATGCACCAGATATTGCTGCAGTGGAGGAATGCAAGCAGGGCGGATGGAGGCTTATTATCAGAGCATCTTCCTTAAAACGTGCTCTGCAGGTTGGTCTGGTAATTAAGACAGGTCAGCACGTCCACATAACAAGCCCAAGGATTAGGACCGAGCTAAAACCATTTCCCTTTTTTGTGCATGCTTTGGCAGTGTCAAAAAACACCTCCCCTTTCTGATGATTTTTCAGCACTCCTTGCAAACATGCTCACTTATTCATTTGAATTGCCCCTCACTTGCCCTCACCAAATTGCCTTCAGTGACCCGTCCAAGGCTAATAAAATGCTTGGTGATTTCACTTCATGCTGTGACCTCACCAGAACTGATAAACTATGTCATCCCACTCAATATAGGATTCCTAACTGGATGGAATGAGCCATGTGACTATGTTCAGAAAGAAGACTTGGGGAGGGGATGAAGAGGAACAGTGTGACAGGGAAACACCTAGGTCCAAATCCTGACTCCGTGGCTTCAGGGAAGTTTCTCTTCACCCCACCCCCCCACCCCTCAGCATCTCAGATGCAAAAGGACAGAGTTTTGACCATCTTGTTCTGGAGAGTGAGATGGGCCCATTTCTGGAGGTCCAGGGTACCTCAGGGATCGCTCAAACCCTTGTACCCCAGCTCAAACACTCAGATAATTATCCGCAGGAGCATCACTGGTCATTCCCTGAGTTGATGACTCTCCACTATGAACTCCCAACTTTGGGATCCCCTCCAAATCTGTGCCAAACTCTTGCAGCGTTTTGCAGCAAAAAAAACACAAAAAAAACCCAACCCATTTTGCAGCGCCCCACCAACTCATCAATTGATACTCAAACCTGGGTTTATAGCTATCAACCCTAGGTTTAAGAAGCAATTGCTCCGTTTGTGCTGAGTGGCAAAAGATAGGGTTTTCACTGCAAAAAAAAAAAAAAAAAAAACACCTGAAAAACTTTGGCAGAGGTTTGCAGAAGATCCGAACTTTTGTGGTTTGTATTTAATGGGCCCATAAACGGAGCTTCCGGTGTCACTGGCCCAGTCCTGTGGAATACTCTGCCTTCTGTGCCAACTTTTAAACATCTGCTGAGACGTTTTCTAGTCTGCGAGGCCTTTGCAGGCAATTAAGAATACATCCAGCCACAATGGTTAAGTGTTAAGTCTTTTTTTAAATACCAGTACTGCTTATATTGCATAAAAAGTAAAGGTAAAGGGACCCTGACCGTTAGGTCCAGTTGTGAACAACTCTGGGGTTGAGGCCCTCATCTCGCTTTACTGGCCGAGGGAGCCGGCGTACAGCTTTTGGGTTATGTGGCCAGCATGACTAAGCCGCTTCTGGCGAACCAGAACAGCGCACGGAAACGCCGTTTACCTTCCCGTCGGAGCAGTACCTATTTATCTACTTGCACTTTGACGTGTTTTCGAACTGCTACTGGTAGGTTGGCAGGAGCAGGGACCGAGCAACGGGAGCTCACCCTGTTGCGGGGATTCGAACCGCCAACCTTCTGATCGGCAAGCCCTAGGCTCAGTGGTTTAGACCACAACGCCACCCGCGTTTTTTTGTTTTTATTTCTGTAAAACCACTGTGATGCGTGACACAGTGGTATAGAAATATTTTTATAAATAAATAAACCCAGCCACCAAGTTCAGCTGAAGCCTCGGATTTCTTTCGGCTCTGCAATCGTCAGGTGAAAGTGCAGAGCCACGGTGGGTCTCTGCTCCCTGACTGCAGCTCAGAGCTGAAAGCAGGAGACAGAGATTCACTCCTCTGAGCAGCCATCAGGTGTAGAGAGGGAGAAAATAGATGCAACTCTAGCTCCCATCATCTCTAGCTCCAAACTGGAGGACGTAGGTGCCCCCTGGACTTGCTCGACAGAGCAAGTGGATCTGCCTCCACCTCCACCTTGCAAAATCCCCCTCGCTCTCGGCAGCTTCAAGCCAAAAGGTGGACAGAGGGGCAGCAAATCCCCCTGCCTAATGTCATACTGCGTCCCATAGGTAGAGGAAGAGGCCAAGGCAAGAACCTGCCCTTTTGGGAGACTGGACCTGGCAACACAAACTTTTGGTTGGCTAGCATGGCTAGCCAAAATCGATCGGCCCAGAAATGTTATGGGGCGCAGAGATATTGTGACGGTAAAGTATTCCAGCCTCGCGTGAGGCACAGTGAGCTCCTAAGACTTTTAGGCATCCAGCTTATAAAACTTACCTCATCATTATCTTCCTTCTCCTCATCATCAGACTCAGCGCTATCATCCAACGGATCTTCTAGAAGGAAACAAGATGAAACGTAAGAGAAAATGAGCCTAGCAGTTTGCTTCAGCAGAAGTTTCATTAGTGGGTCTTCCCCTCCACCGCTACCCTCATTTTCAACACTGACTGATATGTTTTACTCTCTTTGGGCATGTTCCAAAGGGGACATTTCCCTGCACAAGGCAAATGAAAAGAGTGCAGTGTTAAGACATTTGGCCCAACCATTTTCCATCACTTTATAGAGGGGTGGCCTTAAAATGGCCTCGGAAGTTCTTTGCAATTGGGGGGGGGGCTGGGCAAAACTGTAACATTTTGTGTTGGGGTAGCTCATGGCAGTAGAGGTGAGGTAGCAGACAGACGCAATCTTTCTCTTGCAGAACAGTGCTTGGGGCAACAGCGGAACTGCGGTGAGTAGCAGCTTGGTGACATTCCTCCTGGCAAACCTCCAGGGGAGAGGGTTGAAAACAACAACAACAACATCCAAGAATGGCCACATAAAACTTTAAATCATGATAAGCATCGCTCCCTTTGGGACACTGGCATTTGCAAGGAGGAATGCTGCCAAGCTGCTGCTTATTGTCCAAAGCTTTTCAGGTAAGAGAAAGACTGACCCTCTGCTGCCTTCTTATAAGTACATAAGAAGAGCCTGTTGGATCAGGCCAATGGCCCATCCAGTCCAGCATCCTGTTCTCAGAGTGGCCAACCAGATGACCATCCAACCTCTGCTTAAAAACCTCCAATTAAGGAGAGAGTCCAGTGCCTTCCAAGAAAGTCCATTCCACTGTCAAACAGCTCATGCCGTCAGAAAGTTCTTCCTAATATTTAATGTTTAAAGAAGGCTGATCGCCGAAGAATTGATGCTTTTGAATTATGGTGCTGGAGGAGACTCTTGAGAGTCCCATGGACTGCAAGAAGATCAAACCTCTCCATTCTGAAGGAAATCAGCCCTGAGTGCTCACTGGAAGGACAGATCCTGAAGCTGAGGCTCCAAGACTTTGGCCACCTCATGGGAAGAGAAGACTCCCTGGAAAAGACCCTAATACAGTATATGTGTGCTTCTAGATGAGTGTTTATTGTGGGAAGGGCACTCCACATGCATGTAAACTTTCCAGGGAAGATCAGTTAAGTTTTAAAAAAAACAACCACATTTGTATTAACTCAACAACCTGTTTATTGCAGTAAGATCCTGCCTGGAAGTACACTAAGACACCTAACCCCTCCGTAATTTGTAATCTAAATGTATTTGCAAGCGGAGAAAGGACTGGCTGAGTCACAATACAGTTCAGCTCACAGCTAGTGGCTATTTTGCTCATGGCCAAACTATAGGATTCAAGCACATCGCTGCAAAATTTCCACTGATATGTTAAATGAATCGTGCTCTGCAGCTGACCACACAGAACAATCGCATGACTGCCTCTTGATGGGCTGAAAGGCTACAGAGATGAAATTGCCATGCTAAAAGCTGCAATCCTAGTTCACTTACCAAGAAGTAAGTCCGGCTGAAATAAGTGGGCCTTATTCATAAGTAAACACAATTACTGTGATGCTGTAAGGCTGCAATCATAAGCACATATTACTTGGAAGTAAGCGCCAATGAACTCAGTGGAGTTTACCTGCAAGTGAACAGGTTTTAGGAAAATGCTGCCAGGCTGCAAATCATCTGGAAGTCTTTCCAAATGAAATCAGTGGGGTTTACTTCTATGTATACGTGGTTATCATTGCAAGGGCTGTGTGAATTGACCCTAGAAGACGCACCTTCTGTTTCAGCTTTAAAACATCTGCTGAAAAAGTTTCTATTCCAGGGAAGATTAGGTAAGTTTAAGAAACATGTTGCCAACAACCCATTTTTTTAAAGTCTATTTCTAATAGGCTTATGCAGGCAATTAAAAGCACATATTTTGTTTTATTTTATTTCTATACCCGAAGGTCTCAGGGCGGTTCACATAAAGGATCACATACATAAAATCAAAATACAAACAACAACCCAATAAAAAAACCCCTAAAAAGAGCCAGCATTTCAAAAAGGGTATAGGATGTAGATCAGGTCAGGCAAAGGCCTGGTTAAAAAGGAATGTTTTTGCCTGGCGCCTAAAGGCGTATAGTGAAGGCACCAGGCGAACTTTCCTGGGGAAGTTCCATAATATTTCCATAATAGCTAGCTGATTTCTGATCTTAACATTTTAAAGGTTTTTTATTGCATGATTTTGCATAAAATTATAAAGACTTGTGTTTTTTTAAAAAATGAATAGTGGTATATAAACATTTTTATAAAGACTGATGCTCTCGGTCTGAAACCCCCTAGCCTGCTTTCACTTCTTCTGGTCCTTTGCCTGAGAGCAACAAAAGATTTTTAATAAAGATTTTCCAGCCCAGATGCGACTGTGTGTCCCTCTGACCTGATTTAAGCTGCTTGATAATAAACTCAATCTGCTGGATCATATCGGCGTTTCCTTCCTCAATGTAGCAGCGCAGAATGTCTTCCATTTCCTGGATGGGTTGGAAAACAGAGCTGTGTCAGTGGATCATATGGGTGACCTCAGCAAAGGGTCATTTCGCTGGCAGCGCACATGGTTTGTTTAGCTTCAGAAAAGAACGTTGCAGTGGGAGAGCTGCGCCCAACTGCAGACATTCTGTTCTCTCCATCCACCAGGGCAGTGCCTGGCTTTGGGAGAGAAAAAGCCTTCCACAACAGCCACAGCAGACATATTTCTGACACCTAAGTCAAACACAGAATGATTTAAGACTGGGTGTGCTGACCCCTGCGTTTTCTCCAAATGCAGGAAACTTGACTGCATAATTTGGGTGTTCATCAGTATGCGGATGATACCCAGCTCTACCTCTCCTTCAAATCAGAACCAGTAAAGGCGGTGAAGGTTCTGTGTGAGTGCCTGGAGGCGTTTGGATGGAGGATGGATGGCGGCTAACAGATTGAGGTTGAATCCTGACAAGACAGAAGTACTGTTTTTGGGGGACGGGGGCGGGCAGGTGTGGGGGATTCCCTGATCCTGAATGGGGTAACTGTGCCCCTGAAGGACCAGGTGCGCAGCCTGGGAGTCATTTTGGACTCACAGCTGTCCATGGAGGCGCAGGTTAATTCTGTGTCCAGGGCGGCTGTCTACCAGCTCCATCTGGTACGCAGGCTGAGACCCTACCTGCCTGCAGACTGTCTCGCCAGAGTGGTGCATGCTCTAGTTATCTCCCGCTTGGACTACTGCAATGCGCTCTATGTGGGGCTACCTTTGAAGGTGACCCAGAAACTGCAATTAATCCAGAATGCGGCAGCTAGACTGGTGACTGGGAGTGGCCGCTGGGACCACATAACACCGGTCCTGAGAGATCTACATTGGCTCCCAGTACATTTCCGAGCACAATTCAAAGTGTTGGTGCTGACCTTTAAAGCCCTAAACGGCCTCGGTCCTGTATACCTGAAGGAGCGTCTCCACCCCCACCGTTCAGCCCGGACACTGAGGTCCAGCGCCGAGGGCCTTCTGGCGGTTCCCTCACTGTGAGAAGCAAAGCAACAGGGAACCAGGCAGAGGGCCTTCTCGGTAGTGGCGCCCACCCTGTGGAACGCCCTCCCAGCAGAGGTTAAAGGGATCAACAACTACCATATATGACGTTTAGAAAACACCTGAAGGCAGCCCTGTTTAGGGAAGTTTTTAATCTGTGATGTGTTAATGTATTTTAATGTTTGCTGGAAGCCACCCAGAGTGGCTGGGGAGACCCAGCCAGATGGGTGGGGTACAAATAATAAATTAGTAGTAGTAGTAGTAGTAGTAGTAGTAGTAGTAGTAGTATAATAGTAAAACTCTCAAACAAATGTGGTTTATGCAGGAAGACTGCCTGGCAGGGAGAGGGTTGTTTTATTTTATTTTTATTTCATTCATTAAATTTGTATACTGCCCTTCATTGTGGTTCACAGCTTCTCAAAGTCTTCCATATCTCGCAGAGGCCAAACCAGAACAGTACCCAAATGGCACTATGGGTAGGGCTTTTTCCCCCAGCCGGAACTCACCAGAACTCAGTTCCGGCACCTCTCATTCTAAGAGAACAAGGGAGGTGTTCATGCTGAGTTCTGGCAACTCTTTTTCTAGAAAAATAGCACTGCGTACAGGAACTTATTAAAAGTCACCAAGTAGCAAGCTAGCCTTTAGCTGCTGCTAACACAAGTACTGTATAGTATTAGGTATTGTATCCCATTTGTCCATTAGGGAGGAAAAATACAAACATGTCTGCCTGCAATTTTTGCCTATTAAAAGTTGCCAAGCCAGTGATAAGATTCTCTTCTAAGTTAAGAACATCAAAGCTTCTCCTGGGGAAGATTCTTCCATCTTTCCTTCTCAAGTGATACAGGATGAGTTGATGGTGAGTAGCAATTTAAAAACAAAGCCGTTTGATCCACCAATTAAAAAACCCTGCTGCAGTGTGTTCACAGATAGCTTTTTAGAATAGGCTAGGGGAGATAAGATAAGAATCACAGGCAAGAACACAAACATCCATCAGGCTTACACTTAAAACGGATTTCGCACAATGGCACAGACCCAGAGTGAGAGCTAGCGCAAATCAGAACAGATACCAGCTTTTGTTGGGCTGTTTAGTTGAGGTGTATTGTTATCTCCCACCAAAACATTTCTGCAGAAGGCAATTCATCACCTCTTCCCATTCAGCAAGACCAACTTACAAGGATAGAGTACTGCCTCTTTCACAATGCCCTGCAGTTCCATTAAAGCCCTAATTTAACACAGATAACTTCTTGCAAGGGATGGAACTGATTCAGCCTACACCATTCTATGACCTTGCAAATGTTACTTAGGAAGCGGCTGGCAAAACTTAGCCTTGGCCCAAGCCCACTGGTCTTTCTCCATTGTCCTCAGCAGCACTGCAGCTGCTGGCAACATGCTCAGATCCTAAGTGGACAGAGCACCAGAACATGGAAGATCAACACGGCTGATGGGCCTCAGGCTTTCAGGTCATGTTTTGTGTTCAGAAAAAGGCGAGAGAGAAACAGAATGCCAACTCAGGTGTGCTTGCGTTGTCATTTTGCTATGCATTTACTGAAAAAACTACCATCCCTGGGAAGGCCCATATACCTGGAGGGTGGGACCATTCCCCCCTGAAGATGTGCCTTATTTTGGTTGCAACCTGGATGTGCACATACTTAGAAGAAAAACCCAGTGACAATGAAGTCACAGGGACTCCCTGCTGGGTAAACATACTTCAAACAGAGCTGTTAATTATCAATAGATGGTCCACCTGCAGTTCTGAGCAATGAAGGAAAGAAATTCCCACAGGCATCTTGATGTCCAGCATGAGAAAAGATTGCTGGACTGGATGGGCCTTTGATCTTATCCATCAGAGATATTCTGAATGTTAAAGGGACATGGTGGAGAGCTCTGGGATTTGGAATAAGTGCTCCTGTCCTTCTGAAAGGACAAATTCGGAGTGAGCATAGCTAACTCACTGGGAATGGGTACCCATTAAGGGAGACCTTAATACAGAATGTGTGGATTAAATACAAACCAAGTAGTTGCTCTGGAAATTACCATGGAGGTAAATTGAATTTTCCTTAAAACTAGCATGGGATCACATCATGGGGAAACAGCAACCATGCTACTGGGGGCATAGTATCATTCTGTCAGCACACCCACGAAGGAGGGGGGTGAGATCTCCTTCAGAAACCAAGTATCCCATTGAGGCATGACACCTTTTCAAGGAAGGAAAAAATACAACTTAAAAGCTAAGTATTGCAACTGAAAGTGAGGCAATTACTAGGAAATCCTAGCTTTCTATCATTCACTGCAGCTGGCTTAGCCCCTTGCTCTTGTAAGAATTTTAAGGTCTTATATATAATAAATGTTCATAAGTGTTCCAAGCAAACAAGGCCACATGTCTGAAGACAGGCCACAGGCCTGTCTCCATTTTGACTCCCAGCTGACCGGTATTTCTCTGCAAGGAAGGAGGGGGTGAGTGTCTCAGGAAATTAAAGGTGATAATTCCTGGCTTCCTGATACCTGAGTGCCAGACAAAAGGGTGTGATTGCCTTGGCTGAGAAACAGGGAAATGTAAATCTCTCTTTTGTTTCACTTGGTGACTTTTTGGTGGAGGGCAAGAGGAGGCATGGGGAGGGTCAAGGATACTCAGATTACTGCCACCAGACCTCCCCTTTCATGATGTGATGTATCTGGGAGGTGGTCCTGGGTTACACCCCTTTTTGTGATGTATGTATGATGTATGGGGGTGGTCTTGAGCGGGAGGGGGGGAATTTCAAAAGTCTATATAGGAGCTTGCACACCATTGTTGGGGGTTCCTCCTCCCTCCTCCATTTTGGGAGTGAGGGCCCTGTTGCAACAGATATAATAAAGATTTTGCTTCTCAATTTTTCTCTGGTTGGCCTCTGTAATTTACTCCTACCGATGGAGAACCTGAAAAGGCTCTTGTGTACCCCATAAGGGAATAAGAGCAGATTTCTGTTTATTTCACTCTGTTTAGAGCAAATAAACAGCAGCCCAGGCTCTCTCACCATTGCTCGAGCTTCCTCTCGTATGGATGGAATAGCGAGGATGCTGTAAAGTGCCCCATTCACGTACGGATGGATCTGCAAATGAAAAGCAATGTATAAGCCCATTTCCCACCATCTGAGACACTGTCTAATGCTCATCCTCTCACTCTTCTGTCCCACCTCCCCTCAAGAGCCACATCTTCAGCAATGCTTTTCCAAGCTGCCATGCACCTTCACTTCTTCTTCCTTAACTCACCATGTAGTATTATGGCTAAAAGTGCAATATACAAGCCAGGAAGTCCCCAGGTCATATTTCACTTCCACCATTAACTCAATCAGAGACCTTAGGCAAGCCAACCTCTCTGAGTCTCTATCCCCAGGGTGCAATATGGAGGGATTAAGCCTGAGCTACCTTGCAAAGATGTATAAGATCATAATACAAAGAATAATGCCTTCTATCACTGTGCCATTGAGAGCGTTCTCACTTATGGCTTATGTGTGTGGTACGGAAGCTGTACTACCAAGGACAGGATGGGGTTGTGCAGAGTTGTTAAGGCAGCAGAGAGCATTGTTGGCTGCTCGCTCTCCACCTTAGAGCAGATTTATGCCACCAGGTGCCACAGAAAGGCACTGGACATAGTAAAAGATCCATCGCATCCTGGTCACCATCTCTTCGAGCTCTTGCCGTCGGGACGGAGATACAGGACGATGAGGACAAGAACAAGCCGTCTTAGGAACAGCTTCTTCTCCAGAGCAATCTCGGCCTTGAATGGGAAGCCTGGACTTTGAAAGTCATCTAATCTTACCTGTTATGCTCTATGGTTTTAATTAGTGTTTTTGTAGTTGTTTTGTTTTTGCATGGAGTGCCCTATCTGGGTGGATGGAGCAGCCGAGTAATTTCGTTGTCCCCGAAAGGGGATAATGACAATAAAGATATTGTTATTATTATTATTATTATTATTATTATTATTATTATTATTATATTATTATTATTATTATTATTATTATTATTATTATTAGAATATGAAACCCTTTGAATACAAAACACTATCCATTTTAGTCATGAGATGTTCCACAAAGTGTTCTCAAAGCCGTTTAAATAAAAATTGAACACACCATAAAAACACAGCAATAAAAAATAATCATGTTTCCTGCCGCAATTGAACTTATTTATCTACAAAGTCCTAAATGGCTTGTGACCAGGATGCTTAAAAGACTGCCACTACCACCTGACCCTTGTCATCCACTAAGGCGGTGGTTCTTAAACTTTCTTCTCTGGGCCACACTTTCAGAATAAAAATTTGCTTGTGCTACACCCAGTTTTTTATTGATAAAGAAATATATTGGGAAACAAAAAGAAACACCCCCTAGCAGTGCTTCATTTATAATATGATCAAAGGACATCCAGAAAGTATAAAACAACGCAGCTACATAAGAACAGGAATCATTCCCAAAGTAGAATTATAAACGAGCATCTTACATATGCACCTTAAGTATGTACACAAACGCAATGAGAGGTGTGAGCTTGCTTTTGCTGGGAAATCTCATTTATATATCAGGTCTAACTGGAGACAAACAAACTCTCATCTCCTCATCAACACAGAGAGGCATTTCTCTTTTCTGATCTTTCACATTTGTCCAAGTTGAAAGTAAAGGTAAAGGTAAAGGGACCCCTGACCATTAGGTCCAGTCGTGTCCGACTCTGGGGTTGCGACGCTCATCTCGCTTTATTGGCCGAGGGAGCAGGCGTACAGCTTCCAGGTCATGTGGCCAGCATGACAAAGCCGCTTCTGGTGAACCAGAGCAGCGCATGGAAACGCCGTTTACCTTCCCGCCGGAGCGGTACCTATTTATCTACTTGCCCTTTGACGTGCTTTCGAACTGCTAGGTGGGCAGGAGCTGGGACCGAGCAACGGGAGCTCACCCCGTTGTGGGGATTTGAACCGCCGACCTTCTGATCAGCAAGCCCTAGGCTCTGTGGTTTAACCCACAGCTCCACCTGGGTCCCTAAGTTGAAAGTACCTGTTCACAACAGTATGTCCTGGAAAACTGCAAAAGAATAGCCAATGCTCTTGAAGAGAGGCGTGGATACTATACATTGAAATGATCAATTTTTTCTTTGATTGCCCTTGAATCTTCCCACCATTTTTTCCTGCCAAACCAGTGTAGTGCGGCAATCCCTTTGAGAACCACTACACTAAAGTTAGGTGGGGAGGCCCTTCTGCATGTCCTGCCACCGTCTAAAGCAGTGGTGGCCAAACTTGGCCCTCTAGCTGTTGTTGGACTACAACTCCCATCATCCCTAGCTAACAGGACCAGTGGTCAGGGATGATGGGGACTGTAGTCCCAAAACAGCGGGAGGGCCAAGTTTGGCCACCACTGGTCTCGAGTGTGGTTGACAGGAAGGCAGGATACGGTTTTCCACCTCTGAACCCAGGCTGTGGAATTCTTTGCTCCACAAGAGCTCTCCGGTCGTATAGTTCAAGGTACAAAGGCAACCTTCTCCAAGCCGGAGCCCGCCAGCTGTTTTGGACTGCAGTTCCCATCAGCCGCTGCCACCAAGGCGCTGCTGCTATTAATGCAGTACTTTCAGGTTGCAAATTGCCCTCCAAAGCCACAGAAGCCCGATGGCTTTGTGCCCTGACATCTCCGGATGCTGCGATCTGGAATTGGGAGAGCAACATGTGGGTTTCTGCAGAAGGACCGCATGACACAGAGCGTTGTGACTCAGGGTCAGAGAGATACTTTGAAGATAATTCCGGGAACTGGTAGTCTGGAATCCAAATGGGCTTGGTAAGAATGATACAGCTGCCTGACATTTCTTACTTTTTCTGTTACCCTTTGAGGATTCTAAAAAGAGGCTGGAGGGAAGAAGACTGCCTTTGCAGAGTCCAGATAATTTCCCAAGATGAAGAACTTCAATTCGCCACCAAGGTATTTTCAGAAACAGCCACACACCCAGGTTTTTATTTGCAATAAATAGAAGATGTTCTGTTTTGATTTCTAACAGTGTTTTATCTTTCCCTCCTTCCTTATTTATAACTGCAAGTATTAGCTATAAAAGTACCTCATGGTTCTCGTGGCCAAGGAGATCTGAGAGAACTTTGAGTACCTCATTTGCAATGTTCACACACATTTTCTTCCCTGTGGAGGTTCAAAACACAGAGACAAAATTCCATCGAGTCAAATGCATTCCTTAGAAGGAGAAGATGGCATTTAAATTTTCCCCAGACCAAGTAATATGACCTGGGGTACCCTTCTAGTGCTTAAATGCCTTGAGTCCCTGTCAGGGGAAAATGGGAGGTATAAATAAATATAGAAGAAGAAGAAGAAGAAGAAGAAGAAGAAGAAGACGACAAAGAAGAAGAATTAACGGCACAGCCTTTGGGATTTTTGAGGTTTAGACCAGGAAGAGCCTGCTGGATCAGGCCAATGGCCCATCTAGCCTAGCATCCTGCTCTCACAGTGGTCTACCAGAAACCTGCAGGAAGAGCTGGAATACATCATTTTGGCTACCACAAAAGTAAATGCTACTGAGCTAGAATCTCTTAGCTGTCAACCCTCCTTTTTTTTGCAGGAAACTCCCTTATTCCAATGCCGTTTCCCGCTGCTATCCCGGATTGTTGATATCCCTTAAATTTCCCGGATTTCAAAGGAAGCAGCTTCTCTCCCTCCCTGCCAGCCAGGGAGGCTCCTCAGCTGCGTTGCTCGGCTGCCAATAAGGAGTCTGAGACCGACTGGGGGCGGAGCTTGCATGCCTTGTGCAGCCAGACCCTCACGCCCAACCAGACAGACAGCCTGCCTGCCGTCTATGTGCTCACTCTTTCGCTCACCCGTTTGCGCGCAGCCTCTGAAGCACAGGGTGGCGAGGCTACTTGGTGCCATTGCACTGCCCTCGCGGCATCCCTTATTTTCAAATCCGAAAGTTTGAAAAAATCCCTTATTTTCAAATCCGAAAGTTGACAGCTATGAGCTAGATGTGCTAATGGTCTGACTCAGTAGAAGGCACCAGGGAGGGTGGGAGGTGCTTGTGGGTTTTTCTGCCTCAGGTGCCAAACAAGTTGGCTGCTATGAGGAACTGGGAGCAGGACTGCAATTTGCTTCAGGCAGCAAAATCTCTTGTGCTGGCACTACTGTAGGTCAGCATCGTCTAGGGTTGAGTCTTTCCCACTCTCTGCTTACCTGATCCAATTTGGATAATATACAAGCCCTTTTATCCACAATGTGTTTCCAAACCAATTCACAAAAAGACATCTGAGCAAACCAACCCAAGTCCTATTTCAATCACATGTGTGTGATTGAAAGGTCTTTGCTCCACTGATTCCTGCCTCTGCCCCCCCTCACCACTGGGATGTGCCCCGCCCCACCCCAGAAAGCTCACCATGGGGAAATGCAGTCCCCAGGCTAAAAAAAAGGTCCCCCATCCACGCTGCACTAATATTTCCTTACACGAACTGAAAGATACCTGAGCTCCGAAGGCAGAGGTTCATGAGCAAGGCAACAGAATAGGCCAAAGTGTAATCTGACATGCTGTCTGTATCTTTTAGCGCATCCACCAACCACAGGATAAGCCCATCTTTGATCATAGTTGACTGCAGAGCCCGCCTGGGAATTCAAAGACAGCAACAAACGTTTATTATTATGATTATTATTAATCAATTAATAATCTCTGTGAGAACAGGGTGCTGTGGTAGATAGGCCTTTGTCCCGATCCTGCGGGGCTCCTCTTAACATTCAAAAAATCTGCCACTTAAAATCCATCACCTCCACTTAGCTTGCCTCCAATGAGAAAACTTGCAAGATACAATCTCCTGGAATAACTAATTTGTGGCACGTTGTGATCCCATCGCATAGTGAAGCATTTCACAAGACTGCTCAGCACGCTAACTGCAGGAAAAGCCAGCTCGTGATGTCTTAAACTGTGTACAAAGTGGTCCCATGCAATAGCTCTTAATCAGTTATCAGGGTGAGAAGAAGGAACCCAGAAGGAAAGATGGGGAGTTTTTTTCTGTTTTTAAGCTGCGAAGTCATAAATAGTCCTGATAGCAATGCAGTTAATGTTTCACTCCCTTCTTTATGCCTCTGTCGCTCTCACCCCTTTCTTCAAATGCTAAAATAAACCGTGACCCATAAAAAGAGCTAATGAAGGGATGTATTTATGGTTATTGCAGCAGCTGATACTGCTGGGGCCTATTTTCTCCTTTCTCCAGACTGGCCCTTGGCTTCTTTAACTCTTTCCTCACCCAACCTACTCTGCTTGACATAAGGTTCCACCAGTGGACACTCTTGCCAATTACTCAAAACTCAATGTAATCTGAATGCACGTTACCTTAACATATTCCCCCCCCCAAACAAATGAAGGAGGCAGCTGAGAAACATTCAAACACAATGATTCCAAAGTTGGATACAAACATTTATGCCCTGGCTGCTTCTCAAAAAGATCGGAAGCTTCAGCTGCCGCAGACATAGCAGCCGAGGAGGAAGGCAGTTGGATCATTTTTGTCATGAAGTAGTGATCCTGTGAGCAAGTATCGCGGGGGGGGGGGGGGGCTCAGGCAGGTGGTAACAATTAGACCCCAAAGTGGGAACGTGCGATGGGGCTGGCTGCTTGCCAGCATTCCCCAGCCCCTATAAATCTTTGAGTTACCGGTAACCTGCCGGGGAAGGGAGACAAAACACCATGTTTTGGACTTGCTGTTTGATGTTCTGCAGCCGGCGCCAGAGAAGAAGCCAATAAAGCCTGCTAACCTGTTTGGTACCTGCGTGTGATTGATTAACAGGGGTAGGCAACCTAAGGCCCGGGGGCCGGATGCAGCCCAATCGCCTTCTCAATCCGGCCCGCGGACGGTCCGGGAATCAGCGTGTTTTTACATGAGTAGAATGTGTGCTTTTATTTAAAATGCACCTCTGGGTTATTTGTGGGGCATAGGAATTCGTTCTTTCTTTTTCTTTTTCAAAATATAGTCCAGCCGGCCCACGGCTGAAAAAGGTTGCTGGCCCCTGGATTAGTAGCTTGGAGGGAGGACTCGGGAAAGCGGCCCCCTCCCTTGACAATTGTCACCCCAGTGCTGTTTCAGCTACGCTGGCTCAGAATTGGCTTTCAAATCCAATTCACAGTGCCCCAAACAGTCCAGGACCAGGATACAGTGGCATAGGGAGCCCTGGTAGCACCCGGGGCAGGTGCCTGCCAGCGCTGCTCCGTAAGGCGGGGCATTCTGGGGGCGGGGCATCCTAGGGGCGTGCCATGCCACCAGAGCTGCACCCCTCCCTGGTGCCCTCCACCTGGAGGGTGGCTGAGGGGGAGGCAGCCGGTGGATGCCAGCCCCTTGCTGCCTTTTCAGGATGGCTGAGGGAGAGGCAGCAGGCGTGGGGCTGGAGGGCGCTGCACCTGTTGTTCCGGCGTGCTGCCCCAAGGTAAGTGCTTCCCCTTCCGCCACCCCCTTCCTCCGCTGCCAGGATACCTTAAGGACCACCTCTTTCCATATGAAGCCGCTCTTGTACTCAATAAATGAATGGCGGCCCTGTTGGTTCTCCTCCACACACACCCCCCCCACTGTCTCAACTACACACAGCAGGGCCTTCTCAGTGGCCACTCCTAGGCTGCGGAAGGCCCTTTGCAAAAAGGCCTGCATGTCTAGCTCATTTCCCAGAAGGTGGAAGAAGTAACAAGGGGATCCTCTATCTTGGACCGGGGCCTCACCAACAAGGAGGAACTGATCTAAAGGGCTGTCACATGGAACATGGAGCAAGCTTTTTTCCTGCTGCTCCAGAGGCTGGGACCCAAACTGTTGGATTCAAGTTACAAGAAAGGAGATTCCGACTAAACATCAGAAAGAACTTTCTGACAGTAATAGACGTTCAACAGTGGAACGGACTACATTTCAGTGCAAATCCAGCCCCTCCCTGGATTATAAGATTTGCATCATATAATCACTTTATATTTAAGAATAACAGATAATAGTTCAGTCAAGTATGCTTATTTCTTTGTTAGATATCATGTCTCTGATTCTCTCTAAGGCAAGTTTCCTTAAACTTGGCCCTCCAGATGTTTTGAGACTACAATTCCCATCATCCCTGACCACTGGTCCTGCTAGCTAGGGATCATGGGAGTAGTAGGCCAAAAACATCTGGAGGGCCGAAGTTGAGGAAGCCTGCTCTAAGGCTTAAAAAAGGTTAACTTCACAAGTCTACTGTTTTAATAAATCTTCTATTGTTTGGCATCTGCTGTATAGATATATTTCCCCCAAAGTGTGTAATGAGGATGCATTTCTCCCCAACATGAACTCTGGAATGTTTTGCTATCAGATGGTTTGTTTTAATGTTCTGCCTGTATAAATATCAAAAAGTATGATCAATGATCACTAAAATGAGATAAAGGGATGCGTAAGTTGAGTATGATTATGCGGGAAAAGGCAAATCACTTTGCCCACCAAGCTCCCTCTGAGCTCTCTTCCTCCTCCAGCTCTAAGCGATGCTCCTGTCATCAGCTCTGGAGTGCTCTGATGACAGTTGTATGAAAATCAGGCGTTCTTCCGTCCCTGAATGCAACCCAACAAGCCTGCATTTCCTTTCCTGCCGCCAGCAGGGCCCCACTGCTTTCATCACCTGAGGCTGAGTTTCTGCAAAGCCCCCAGGACGTTCTCTCGGGTAAGGGAATACTTGTCTTCGGCTTTCAACCTTTCTTCCAGCATTCGGAGCAACCGGGGATTCTGGGAAAGGTAGATTCGGCCTGGATAAAACAGGGCGAAGAATGAGACAGAGGAGAGCATCTCGGGGAAGGAACGGGCCCCTGAGATACAGTTTCTAAACGATTCTTGCAAGATTCATCCCAAATTGTTTATATTACCTTTGCTGGGTCCCCCCCCCCCTTAGATCTTGTTTCTAGTTATTGTGCATTGCTGGGGTCTACAACCAGAACTTGAGGATAACCTTGGCTGCATCAGAGGGAAAAGTGGAACAGCAATTGGCCTGGCTAGGACCAAGTCTTCTCCACGAACTGCCCCCACCTCCATTGGCCATTCCATTTGGTTGCATTGGAGAGGTGAGGCTACAAGGCCTCTTCCACTGGCTTGGCTAGAACCCTGTCATCCGTCTCCTTCTGTCTAATAACCATCCCCAATAGGAGCCATTCCCACCAGGTGGCAACAGAGGGAGAGCTAGGAGAGTGAGTCCCCACTTCATCCACCAGGCTAGGCCAGCTGCCATGTGATCCCTCCCTCCCAGGACTGTTTCATTCATTGGTCACAGAGCTTAGATTTAATTAATTTCCTCTAACCTCACTGCCCCCTTTCCCAGGGGCGGAGGAAGCCTCCTCGCCACCCGGGGCGGCGAACGGAAGCGTCCCCCTGGGGGCGGGGCATCGTGATGTTGCGTCGTGACGTCACGACGCAACATCACGACGGAGTGCGCACGCGCGAAATGCTGCATGTGCGCACTCCGTCGCTGGTCCGCTGCTGCTCCCGCGGCACCCTTCCAAGGCGCCGCGCCAAAAGCAGCAGCGGCGGCACCCCCACGAGCCACCACATGCGATCGGCGTCTCATGGGGGTGCCGCTGCTGCTGCTTTTGGCGCGGTGCCTCGCAAGGGTGCCGTGGGAGCAGCACAGGGCGGGGCCAGCCCGTGTCACCCCCTCCCTCCCGTGGAAACCGGGGCGTACCGCCCCCCCGCTGCCCCTTGCGACGCCAGTGCCCTTTCCCTTTCATAAGATCTATATTAAATGGTAAACCATCATTTTAAAACTGTGAGCCACCTTGGCTGAATTGACAGAAAGCCCATATATAAATGCAATAAAAAATTTAGAACGGCAAATCAGCTGTACCTGGGCAAACATAAGAGTCTCTCTTTAAACATTTATTCTCTTTCTATTGGCCTTACAGACACCTCAACATCCAACGTCACCTCCCTGCCCTTTGCTTTATGGGAAACCCTACACCTGATGAAAACAAGTTTTGTGCAATTTAAAAGCCTGCTTCTGGCACTTCTGGATGCCATTTGACCCAATAAAAGTATTGCCTCACGTGTTTGCAGTTCTTCTTCTGCAGTCAATACACCTCTAGGGTACCCACCAAGGAGCTGGACTTTAAACAAGCCCTCAATAGGGACAAAAGATGATGAACTTCCACGAAAAATGAACATTGTTTTGACTCTTTTCCCACAAGCACCCTGCCCCATAATCTTAAGCTTCTCTTCCGATCTCATGCCAAGATCTGTATGCGTGTGTGCACTTGCGCCACAGAATCCTGGATTGCTCTCGGCTGTGCCATCGAGACAGCTTGCCTGTGCAGGCAGAGTAGCCATGCTGCACATACAGTGGTACCTCGTGTTACGTACTTCATCCGTTCCGGAGGTCTGTTCGTAATCGGAAACCGCTCGTAACATGAGGCGTGCTTTCGCTAATGGTGCCTCCCGCTGCTGCCACACTACCGGAACGCAACTTCCACTCGCATCCCGGGGCAAAGTTCGCAAGAAGGGGCATCTACTTCCAGGTTAGCGGAGCGTGTAACCCGAAGCATTCGTAAGGGGGATGGTACGTAACACGAGGTACCACTGTATACGGTTTCATCCAAGATGCTGGCTGACAGATGCCCCGTGCAATGGCGTTCAGTCAAACTGCAGGATCTACAGTGCAGTCCAGCCACAGACCTTGATGCCACATATCTCTGCATGACACTGCGCCACACCAGACTGCCCATCATGTCCTTACGTCCTGCCATCTCAGAGTGCCTTTGCTGCTTTATGCCAGTTTCCCACAAGCAGGCATAAAGGGCACAAAGTGAAGCCATCAGATGTCAAGGAGATAAAGAACAAGAAGTCTTTTAGAAGACATCTGAAGGCTACCCTGTATCGGGAAGTTCTTAATGTCTGATGTTTTATGTTTCTATATGTGCTGGAAGCCACCTATTATTAGTAGTAGTAGTAGTTGTAGTAGTAGTAGTAGTATTAATTTAGGGATGCTGAAACTAATTGCAAATGTGACAATTCTACCGATACTAAAATCGCCCTGAGTTTGCCACGTAATAAACGGCCTCATCCAAAAGGCCTGCAAGTCAGGTACTGTACTTACTGGAGGAGAGAGCCAGCATTACAGCCAAGTCTCCTCCTGGGCTGGAAAACATGTGAGCTTAAGAAAGCCAATCCCCTTCCCTGGCTGCTGTTTAGCTCCCAAGAACTGCTATCTGGGCAATTAATCACTAACAGGGACCA
Source organism: Darevskia mixta (assembly GCA_034641385.1). Classification (NCBI taxonomy): domain Eukaryota; kingdom Metazoa; phylum Chordata; class Lepidosauria; order Squamata; family Lacertidae; genus Darevskia; species Darevskia mixta. The sequence goes on from JAWWNH010000210.1 coordinate 250,115, forward strand.
CCTCTGCATTGCACCTCGGTGGGAGTGTGCATGCTCTGCATGTAGTTGGTGCTATGCCATGCCAGGTCTGCAAAAGTCCTTATCTCTGATCCTGGAGCACTGCTGCTCATCAGTGTAGACTGGAATGGCTAACCTGTGGCCCCTCCATATGTTGATGGACTACAACTCCCATCGCCCCTGACCATTGCCTATTGGCTGGCTGGGGTAAGAGTCAAGCAACAGCTAGAGGCTTGCAGGATAGCCACCTCTGGTGTAGACATTACACTGAGCTTGGTGGGCTGGTGCTCAGATTCAATGCCCAGTACGTTTCCGACCACAATTCAAAGTGTTGGTGCTGACCTTTAAAGCCCTAAACGGCCTCGGTCCTGTATACCTGAAGGAGCGTCTCCACCCCCACCGTTCAGCCCGGACACTGAGATCCAGCGCTGAGGGCCTTCTGGCGGTTCCCTCACTGCGAGAAGCAAAGCTACAGGGAACCAGACAGAGGGCCTTCTTGGTAGTGGCGCCTGCCCTGTGGAACGCCCTCCCAAGAGAGGTTAAGGAGATGAACAACTATCTGACATTCAGAAGATACCTCAAGGCAGCCCTATTTAGGGAAGTTTTTAACCTGTGATATTTTAATGTATTTTTATATCTGTTGGAGGCTGCCCAGAGTGGCTGGTGAGACCCGGCCAGATGGGCGGGGTACAAATAAAAGAATTATTATTATTATTATTATTATTATCAATATATGGTGGGTTTCTATGATAGCTTCAGACTGACTGGTGTGTTCCACTTCCTTGCCAGCACTGGGTCTTAAGCACTGGGTCCCTCGGCCTGAAGCGAAATGCGTGTCGCGCCCCATAGTCGCCTTTGACTGGACTTAACCGTCCAGGGGTCATTTATTTTACCTTAAGCACTGCCACGACCCATTAGGACACTTACATATAAATACTACGAGCCAACAGAGTTGAAAAGCAGCTACCTTGGTAGCCGTTCTCTTCTTACCTTCAGCCAGTGAAGCAAATGCATTGATAAGCCTGGCTGTATATTGACGGACAACCTCGCTCTTTGATTGTATCAGCATTAACACGCTTCTCTGCAGGAGACAAAAAGACAATTCAGTGCTTGAGTCTTGAAATTACATCTATATATATCTCAATGAGATATATATCTCAGCAAAGACTGTGTCGCAAGTAGCTGAGTTGTACAATACACAAAGAGAGGCATCTCTGTTGAGTATTAGGCAAATGGGTGCCATGCCTTCGTCTGATGCTGACTTACAGGGTGCTAGATTCCTAGGACAGGGGGCTGACTAAATTCAGGAGGATTAAGGTAGCAGTCAGATATCAGGGCACCCCAGAAATGAAGAAACTGGGGTCAGGGCCAGTGACGCAGTCTAAAAGCGGGTGCTTCCAGTAGCTGGGAGGCAAATCCAAGGACACAGTCCAAAGTTGTGTAGGGTTTTCCAAGGGCAGGGCATGAGCAGGGATCAGTAGGAAAGGGCAGGAACCAGGAACAAGAAACTGGGCTGCACTGAGCTAAGGCCTGTGTTGTTATTCCAACAACAAGCAGTCTTCAAGTGGGAACGTGTGTAGCCTGATCTTCCAGACAGAGCAAGAATATTTAGCCCAGTCACCAAGTTTCTCTGCTTCTAAGCAGACCCTCTTCTTCCCAAGAAAGCCGGTTCTTATGGGCCTTGGGCCTTCGATGAGCGGCTTCCTGTGCCAGCACCTTCTGACACTGGCATTCCCAGAAAGCTAGCTGTGGGCTCTCCCGCTGATCTCGGTTCAGGTTCGGCACTGCTCACCTGGACATTGCTGTAGCAGTCCAGTAGGTCGTTGTTGATATAAGCCTGGAGAACGGTGTCTCTCTGCTCACCAGGATGGGATGTTGTCAGGCGCTAGAAAAGAAGCACGGAGGAACAAGCATCAAGCACACAGCTGACTTCTAGATCATCTATAATTAGATAATTTATTTTGGCACAAGAAGGCAGCACTTCCTCATCATCTTTCTCTGCTAAACAATCCAGGGCCAGCTCAAGACATTTTGTTACCTGAGGCCGAAGTCAAGATGGCACCCACTTCCAATTCCTACAGAAGCCAACCAGGCTTGCAGTTCAATCCTACATCGATGCTGACAACAGGGCAGCATCCTTATTCCTTGCATCTTATAGAAGGAGGCTAGCTTGTGGGTTGCGGGCCAGGTACGTACAGCTCTATCCTCCAACATCTCACCACCACTCTTGGTCCCTACCCACTACCTACTGCCACCTGAGGCAGCTGCCTCACTCTTCTAAACAGAAGGAGTTATGCAGCTTGCCAAAGGTGTGTACCTTCTGCATTTACACCAAAAATACATAAACTGGTGCTGGGCTGAGAATTCATCATCCAGAGAAACTCAGATTTTTCTTCTTCTTTTGGTTAAAAAAAATCAAGCCCTCCTCACTCAGAATTACACTAAAATGACAGACTTGTGAGAGGGTCTAGGCAGCAACAACATAGGAACACTTTGAGAGAAGGTCCACCTTCCCTCCAAGGTCATCAACTTGATTGCTCTGTTCCTTCCCAATTGGGTCAAACAACCACAAGGGAAGGATGGATGCTCTAGGAAGCAGCACCAGCCCTGCATCAACTGGAGGCTGGTTCGTTAGGGTTCACTGCCCCACTGATGTCAGTCTGCCTTTACCCAGTTCACACCCAGCGGAGAAGGAAGCCGCTCGGGCGACTGGGGCGGCGCGCCCAGGGGCGGCAAGAGCCGCCCATAGGGGCAGGGCGCACCACAGGGCCTCCAGAGCCTGCCTGCCTGTCTCCTCCCACTCAGCCGCCCTACAGCTGGGGGGGAGGCAGCGGGCGGACCGTTCGGGCAGCGCAGAGCTTGCACATGGGAGAGGCGTGGTGGCTTGGGCGCGCTGCAGGTCCCGTGGTGAGTGCCGCCTGGCATTTTGTCCCCCCCCCCAGTGGTGATACCCGGGGCTGACTGCACCCACCACACCCCCTTCCTCCACCCCTGTTCACACCTGCCTGCCTTCTTATTTGTAACCAGTTCAGGGGGTGGCACTGCCTGTCAGCTTCCAGCCCTTCCTTAGTCTCAGTGTTGCCCTTGTGAAACTGAGCAGGGAGCAGGATGGGGCCAAACTCGAATTAGTTGGCTCTGCCTGTCTATTGTCTTTGGCTCCACCTCCTCCCGGTCTCTCTGCCTTCTGCCCTCCCACTTTCACTTTACCAGCCAGCACTCTCTGCTGCTCAAACTTAATTTCAGTGGGTGCTACGTCACCTGAAGCCTCTCCATTTCCCCCCTTAACCAACCTCCCTTTTCAGCTCCACAAATGGTTTTCTGTGACATGGAATTCAAATTTCCCCTCTGCATGTTCAAAGACTGGAAAGGGGCCAGAGTGAATTCTCAACCCTGAAAGTCAAACAGGGAGAGGCGGTGCGGCCCAGAGAGGGCAAAGACAACAGCAAGCAGAATTTGGGACAGTCAAATTTGACAAGAGAGACCAATTGACATCCAGGACTTGGAATGCTGCAACATCCTTTGATGAGCATGGGCTGACGTCATATTCCTTGCAAGAGATGCACCTCTCTGTTCTCTAGCTCACCCACCCAGCGCAAAGCCTGTAGCAAGAAGGTTTTCAAGCGGTCACTCCCTTCAACCAGGTCTTTCTTTAGCTTCTCATAATCCAAAGATGGCAAGAGTGGCACCTCCTGCATTTTCCTGCATGGCAAAATGAGAAAAGATGCACTCATGAAAAACACAGGGTCTCCTTTCAAAGGTGCAAGTTGATCCCAGCCAAGTGAGACATTTGGAGATGGAAAACCTGTGGAAAGAATGTACCACTTCAGACCGAAGGTGGAGGCTCATGTGACTGAACATACCTCCATGTTAAAAGATGAATTCTTGCACATAAAAAAAGTAAGGGGGAAAGGTAAGGCAGGGCTAAAAACTCATCTCCATGACCTGCTAGCTTTCTGTGTGCAGGGATTTAATTTTTTTCAAGGAGGAACATTCCATCATGTGAATGCCCACCTGCCTTTTGAAGTGGTACAGTCCACAGAGGCTTACCACTTTTGTCTGAATTAGTGCACAGCATGTCCCCAGACCTATCTTTTCATTAGGGTTAGTTCCATCCCAAGAAACAGACTCTGCTCCTTTACAGCTAAGCACAGTCCTGTGATCCTCTGCCCTGCGCCCCACTGTGTTTGGAAGGTTCTGACACCTTGGCAATAATGCTGCAAGGCAGTGTGGTCATATCCCCTATGACCACCACTGACACTAGTTTGCAATAAGTTTTTCAGGTTACCCCAAATTGGTTTCCACTCAAGTGGGATTAGAAGGGCAGGCAGTTGTGGAGTGCACTCACTTCCAGGGCCGTCTTACCCATAGGCGCTAGGGGTGTGGGACGCCCAGACGCCGGGCTCTCAGGGGCGCGAGGCCGAGAGTCCAGGGCCGGAGAGTTGAGTCCGGGGAAGAGCCCGCCCGTTGGTCGGACCGCTGCGGCGGGCTCTTCTGCTGCGGGCGGCTCTGCACCGCGAGTTCAGGGACGACCGAGCCAGCTCCTGCACGCCTGGGACTGGGCAACCTGGGGGGGCCACTGGGCGGATCTTTGCACCCTGGCGCCACATACAGTGGAACCTCGACTTACGAAGTACTCGACTTACGAATTTTTCGACTTCCGAAAGGAAATCCGCTTGGATTTTAGATGCGGTTTACTCGACATACGAAGTTTTAGATGGGGTTTACTCGACTTACAAAGGTTTACATAGGGTTTTCTTATGAATTTTTTGACTTACGTTTCCAATGCATTCCTATGGGAATGCCGTTTTTCGACTTACGAAATTTTCGACTTACGAGTGTGCTTTCGGAACGCATTAAATTCGTAAGTTGAGGTTCCACTGTATGCTTAAGACAGCCCTGCTGACTTCCAAGAGGGTCAGATGAATGAAAGGAGTCTCCATTTCAGCTTTGACCTATCAGTGCATTTCAGGTTACTGCCCAAATTATGCTTTTTTAAAAGGAACAAATTTAAAAGAAAATTACTTACACGGGAACTAATGATGCTCTTAACATTGTTGAGGCCTGTAGTTAAAAAACAGAGAGAGAGAAATTAAATCACAGCAGAATGAACCGACTCTTTGAGATTACTATACATCCTGTGCTTGAATGTTATAGGTGTGATCCAGTTGTATTCATTTCACAGCATGTTATTAAAACAACAACAACAACAACAACAAATGTTTCCAAACTGTATTTTGGAAGAGTATTGGTAACCACGAGAAAAGCCCAAGTTTTGGTTTTGCCTTAATCTCTCTCTCTCAAACAAAACCCCACACATACACTAAATAAAAGAATGCAAGTTTTAACACCCCACCCCCTCTTTTCTTCCTCAACCTTATATTGCATACAGCACTAATGTTTCACAACAAATGTAATTGATCTGTAGAAAACACAACCTGAAAAAGAGACAATGCACGTACTTTTGTAAACCAAGAAAATCTTGATTTTTAAAAAAATCTCCCTTTATGTTTTCCCCTCTTACTAACATTTCGTTTGTCCCATTCAATAAGGTGGAAAAGGGCAGTTGGCAGTTTACAGTCACAGGCAAGCAAGCAAACAAATCACTCTACTTAAGAGTTTGGAAACATTTATTAAAAATGTAGCTTGTATCCAAGGCAGTTGTGATAAATTTAAAAACACCATAAAGGCACTGCAAAAAGGGAGCATTCGTTAATATATGTATACTGTATAAGCATATGAATATTATTATGATGCTCTGAGAAGAAACGATGTTAATTAATATTATGTTGTTGTGGAAAAGTTGTATGTAAGGGGGGGGGAAATAAAAGGAAAATTAATAATAATAAAAAGGCACTGCAAAATCACTGCTAATCAGTGAAAGAAGCAAAAAAATAAAAATCACCATTGATCATTATCGTAAAATGGAGAGGGAGGAGGGCTCCCTCAGCATAACCCAAAAGTTTTGAGGGGGGGGTATTTTAAAGACCTAAAGACAAGAAGCCTAGCTGAGGTTTCTAAAAGTCTGGAGGGAAATGCCCACGAATCTGGCCTCAGAAAGATTTCACTCAAGATTACTTACTGCAGATTAATTATACAGTCTGCTAAGAGATCCTGAGTATGCAATCTTGTTTTATGAATTTAAGGACACAGGGATGCTATTAAATAAAAAAAGCAGACCAGGATGTTACCGGTACTAGCCCAGAGATGGAAGGAAGAGACAGCCCTGGCCAGAAAAGAATGGCAAACCAAGTTGATGGACTATCTAAAATGGCAAAATTAACTGGGAAGCTCAGGATTCAAGAAGACAAGACATTTAAAAAAGAATGGGAAATGTTTATAATGTATATACAAAATCACTGTAAACAGGTCAAAAAATTAGCAGGATTTTAAATACACTGTAATGTAACAGAATGTATAGATAATTTAGGAAGATGAAAAATTGGAGAAATATTGATATGCAGTTGAAAACAGAATCAAAAGGACCCATGGAAGGGATGGGGGGGAAGTCAGGAGATTCAGAGTAATTTTGGTATTTGGATTTTGTACTGTTTTTTTGATGTACCGTACTTTTCCGTGTATAAGACTAGGTTTTTTTTTCTTTAAAAATCATGCTAAAAAATAGGGGTTGTCTTATACATGGGTAGTGCATAGGGTGGGCATCTGATTGGTTGCTGCTGCGGCTGTTAGCGCCTATTGTGCGTGTTATTGGTTGCTGTGTCAATGGGTGGTGTTGATTGACTGACGCTGCGGCAAATTTGAGTCCCCCAAAATAGGGGGGCGTCTTATACATGGGGGCATCTTATACGCGGAAAAGTACGGTATGTACTTTCCCGCCGTCTTTTTTTGAAAATCAAATAAAAAGATTATGAAAAAGTGAATAATAATAATAATAATAAGCAGACCACACAAGACTCAGGCCACGCATGCATGCTCATTGCTCTATCATATGGAGGACTCAAACAGCCAAGGACTCTGAATGCCAAAAACACCACTTCAACTGGGAACTGTTAAGCCCTGGGAACTCAAGTGTAATACAATCCCAGCAGCTTGTTCTGGGGAACAGCTTGAACAGAATAAGCTTCTAGATCATCCTCAAGGTCCTGCGTGGTTATTAAGGGAACAAACTCTACTCACAGGCTTAACAAACATCTATCAAACAGGACAATTTTGAGGAACGAGAGGTTGGAAACAGAGTTAAGAAAGGTCCAGGAGAAAAGATAAGCTTTTTCAGATGGGGTTTAAATACTTGCAAGAAGGAGAGAGGGGTGTAAGTGTTGGAAGCAGGAAGGGGAAGTGTTTCGGATAAATTGAGCATCCAAACAGAACGGATGGAGATTCAAGATGGAAGTAGCCCAAGGCCTAGGCCAAAGAAAAGCACCAGAACAATGACAACAGGAGAGCAAGTAAAGAGAAAGAAGAAGGAAAAAGAAGTAACCAAAGCAAAATCTTACGATTTCAATTGGCACAAAAAAACCCAGAAATTCTCCCAGAGTACTTTGCCCACAAATCCGTAACTGACAACAGTAGCATTACTGGTTTTCAAGATGACTTGGGACTGTAAAGTTAGGTCCCTGAGAAAGGGAGGACCTTTCTTCAATGCATAACATGCAGCAATTCCAAACTACAAATCCAAGCCCAAGATCATTCTTTAATCAATCAATCAATCAATCACTTATTGTGTTTGACTAAAAGCCATTACAGATCATTTTTTATTAGACTAAAATTAAAAGTGATATAGGCGCTGCTGACCAGACAATCACCACAAACACATCCCAATGCATGATCAAATAGTGGCCAATGGTAGGTTTTTAAAAAAAATGTAGAACACTTTGCTGAAATTGAACAATCCATAACAGAGTGAATATCCCAAAAGATGCCTCTTCCTAGTAGACCTGGCTCTGGAGTCGATTAAAACCTCTGAAGTCAATGCAAAGTCAGAAAGTCACAGCGAACTATATGCTTTGTGCAATCATTTTATCTCTTCTATTCATGCAATTGTGAAATGTGATGATTGTGCATAGGCTGATCAAGCAGCGTAATGGTTGCAAGGTCTGTAAAGTTTCATGTTGCTGTTATAGGGCGTGATTACTGCCCTGTTACGCAGTTACACCCAACATGCTGCCCGTGTACATTATGGACTTTTACATCATGGGTGTTGCTGACCTCAATATAGTTTCCTCTTTGATACTATATTGTTTTATTGGAAAAAGAAAGTTTCCCAATAAAGGCATGATTTTTCTCACTTGCAAATGGTGCCACGCATAACACATTTTCCAGGTACAGTCGTACCGTGGAAGCCAAACAGAATCCGTTCCGGAAGTCCGTCCGACTTCCAAAACGTTTGGAAACCAAGGCGCGGCTTCCAATTGGCTGCAGGAAGCTCCAGAAGCTGCGCCGGATGTTCGGGTTCCAAAGAACGTTTGCAAACCGGAACACTCACTTTCGGGTTTGCGGCGTTCGGGAGCCAAAATGTTCGACTGGCAAGGCGTTCGTCAACCAAGGTACGACTGTAGTTTATTCTTACAGCTTTCTTGGGGTACGTTTGACCTCCAAACCAAACTGATACAGTAATTTTTTTCCTACTGACAAGAGGCTTCATTAAATCGAACACTGTTTAGCCCATCAAAAGCACTAATGTCTTGTCACTTTTTAATAAGATGCATCTTTTTCAATGCAGGGACTGCACAGAGATTACTTAGAGGCGGTCAAAAGAGGAGGAAAAATATTCTGTGCAGATCTTCCCTTTACCCATTTCAACTATGTCAATGGGCACCATTTATTCCCAGAATATTCATCATCTTTTTTTGGTCAGAATTAAGGCTCCTCACTTTGCAAAATCATTTTCAGGCCCACTAATACCTTTAAAGACTGGCCTTCTTTCATAAATGCGGCTTCTTTCATGGCAGACTCTATAATCAGCGCCTATTGTTAGGCGTTTGAGCTGGGGAGTTTTAGAAGACAAAGGGCACGAAATGTCGGGGAAGATTGTATTACTCCATTTGACATACCTTCCGAATGCTTGGGAATTTTGCAAAGCTGCCCTATGTAACACAAGGAGCATCTCTGCCACAAACGAATAAGTGTATACCTGCATAGGATGTCATTTCATATTATGCTTAAATCAATGAGTGATGATACATAATAGCCAATTAAAAGCTCTGCAGCCTTAAAACTAAACAGTTCTCTTACAGTACAGGGGCTTCCTTTCACAGCAAGAGTGGCATCCAGACGCATTGTGTTCTACCTAAATCCACTTGCCTTGCACTCATTTTTATTCATTTTCCTAGGTGCTTTTGATTCGTGGTGGCAGTCTTCTTGCTTCGATGAGACATCGCCGCCCCCCCCATCAAAAGCTATCTAACTCAATGAAATCATGCTGATTCGTTCCATCCTAGGCAATTACTTATCCTGAAAAATATATGCTTAAAGCCTTTAAACAGCCCAAAAAGTGAGATGTGAAGGATAAAGTGCAAATGTGGCAGCCTGTGGACATTCCTGAGAACCATTCTGGTCCGGTCAATGGGTTTTTATTTTTTTAAGACTGGATTAAGCATCTGGATGCTGGTGGCGCTGTGGTCTAAACCACAGAGCCTTGGGCTTGCCGATCGGAAGGTCATCAGTTCAAATCCCTGCAACGGGGTGAGCTCCCATTGCTCGGTCCCAGCTCCTGCCAACCTAGCAGTTTGAAAGCACGTCTAAGTGCAAGAACATAAATAGGTACTGCTCCGGCAGGAAGGTAAACGGCATTTCCGTGCGCTGCTCTGGTTCACCAGAAGCGGCATAGTCATGCTGGCCACATGACCCGGAAGCTGTACGCCGGCTCCCTTGGCCAATAAAGCGAGAGGAGCGCTGCAACCCCAGAGTCATCCGCGACTGGGCCTAATGGTCAGGGGTCCCTTTACCTTTACCCTTTAAGCATCTGGAAGATATGATTACCGGTTGTTATAATGGGTAGGATCTGCAACAAAATGTGGCAGTGTGGAGTGCTTCTTGTTCAGGGTTCTAGCCACTTTCTTCCATTCCCTTCCCCAGACATGCACATCTATATATACGTGTATGTATAAAAGACACAGTCTGTCAGCATTCTGTGGTCATAGGGCATACTCAGTCCTCACTGGATGGTTTGGAGGGGGCTTCTCCTTATTCCCCCCACTATTTTTTTTTTAATACAGCAACCTTCGGGGGTTCACATAAACATGCGGATGACATCAGCACTCAGCACCACTATTGGAGGGAATAATGGAATCATGTTATTTGTGCTCAAAAGCAAGAGTACCCTACGTACACAGAGTAGCTCCCATCCTTGGGAGTGACAAAAGGCATGTTTCGCACACACACACAGTCCCAGCTTCAATCTCTGGTTTCACTAGTTAAAAGGATTAACTGGAAACCCTGAAGCCTCACTGCCACTCAGCGTGGAGATCACAGAGCAAATGGTTCTTCCCATGTTTCTGGATGCACATGCAGGAGGCACAGGTCTCTGCCAGAGATGATGTCTGTGCACACTGAGGTGCAGTTGGGCGCTACGCAAGCCTGTCAGTGAATGGGAAGGGAAAGATGAAGGATATTGCATGGGGATCCACTTCCACTGTACACAAGGGAGATCAGCTGTGCTTGGGTTTCCTTGGGGCAGAAATGCAAATGGAGACCCTCAGGAAACTGAATTCTGCACCATGAATACCACATTCTGTGATTTCCCTCCCCCAGCCCTTTGCTTTGCACAAACTCCTCTAGGCCTCATAGCATAGGGGAAAGCTTGTGCCTAATGTATGAAGCGTATCTGCTAGAAACAGCCTTAAGAGAGCATTTCTGCAGGAGACTGGAATCATTCTAAACAGGGCTGCAGCTGTTGTTTTTTCCTAGTCCCAACTCCGCATATGTCTGAAGCCTAGAAAGCCAATATCCTCTCCCTGCAAAGAATGCACTGGCTGTGGGCAATCTGGAATGGTCATAAAGGTCTCTTGGCTAGGAGGCCTGCCTGCAAATGGCCATCTGGGCTGCAGAAGGTGCAGGCCAGAACCTGGCTCTCAATAAGATGTGCTTTAAGACAATCTGTCTCTTCCAAAAGATGCCACCTGACTCATCATGCACAGGCAAAGATGGACTCGTGAGCTCATAGCCATTGTTTCAATCATTTCCAGAGAGGTAGCCTTGTTAGTCAGCGGCAGCAAAAACAAACAGTCTTGTGGCACCTGAAAGACTAACACATTTATTATGGCATGAGCTTTCATGGGCCACAGTTCACTGACTCAGATGCATGAAGCGCTGTCCAGAGTTGCAGGTAAATATAGAAATGCTTTTTTGAATTATGGTGTTGGAGGAGACTCTTGAGAGTCCCATGGACTGCAAGAAGATCAAACCTATCCATTCTTAAAGAAATCAGCCCTGAATGCTCACTAGAAGGACAGATCCTGAAGTTGAGGCTCCAGTACTTTGGCCACCTCATGAGAAGAGAAGACTCCCTAGAAAAGACCCTGATGTTGGGAAAGATGGAGGGCACAAGGAGAAGTAGACGACAGAAGATGAGATGGTTGGACAGTGTTCTTGAAGCTACTAACATGAGTTTGGCCAAACTGCGAGAGGCAGTGAAGGATGGGCGTGCCTGGCGTGCTCTGGTCCATGGGGTCACGAAGAGTCTGACACGACTGAACAACTGAACAACAATAGAAATGCTTTGGTGGTTGCAGATGTCCATGCCATCTACAAGTGTTAATAATGTCATCACTGCCTGTACTTCACTGCGTTTCCTTTCCTTTCAATCCCTCCATTTACATCTACCACAAATGTGTATCTCCCAACCCAAGTTAACACCATGCAATGCTGAAATGGATTGTAGTCAGCAGAAGGGTGATGTACCTCTATTCTAAAGGCTTGTTTCCCCTCAATCAGACTTAGGCCGGTTCAGCCAGAGGTAGCCCCACTGCTGAACAGAGTGTGGATCTGGCACACTTCGCACCAGTTTTGCTTAACTCAGCATAACTTACACTTTCCATTCTTCGGATTGTTCCCTAAGAGGTCTTTAATCGAGTTGTTGGCATCCATCTGTCTCAAGAGACAATGCAGTGCACCTCCGGGGATGAAGTCTAACCGCTGGAGAATCACAGTGCCTACTGTGGCTGCAGTGACCGGTAACTTGTAACTGCTGCCTCCCACATTGTTTTTGCTCTGTTAGCAGCACCAAAATGACCTCCCTGGGGCGCAAGGCTGGGCAGCGCATATGGAGGTCCTGGGCTGCCCAGATGACAAGACCCTCCTCTCAGCCTTTGGCACCAGCTTGGCTACAAAATGTTGCCGGAAGGAGGCGTACAAGGCGCCATTCAACCGCCTTAGGGCCTCCACTCTGGATTTGTGTAGGGTTTACTCCTTAGTCTGCCTATTATAAGGCACAGGCTTAATTTGACTTGTAGTTCTACTGCACTTTCCCATGCAAGCATTCCAATAGATTTTCATGCAAGCATTCCAATACCTTTTGCCATTCAAAAATGTCACTGATGCACAAGCAGAGCAAAGAGCATGGGCTAAAGAGCCCGTAAAGGGGAGAGAGGACAGGAAAAGGATGCATAAGGCAATGTGGAAAAGATAATAAAAGAAAATGCAGGAACTTACATATTCATCATCACAGGGGCTCATACAGCAATATCCCTTTAGGGGCAAACAGGCACACATTAAAATAAAAGAGACGAAGAAAAAGAAGAGGACAAGTTAACAGAAATCACACAGAGATGATCAGCAGTTTAAAGAAAAACACAACATACAAAAATAACAATAAAATTAAAGTTTGTTAAAGAGTAAGAGAAAACAGATTTTGGAAAGGGACATGCACCTGAGTTTTGACCATCTTAAAACCTGTGCTATTTCCACCAATATTCTTGTGTGTGTCCACAAAAGACCAGGGAAGGTCTGGAAAAGAGGGCGGAACAGACGACTTAAATGCCAAATTGAAATTGGTAGTGGGAAAGATAGAGAGAAAGAGATATCCGTTAGTTACCCACTGTTCAAGGACGGCCCATCCATTAGCCTTGGTAAGGCAGTAGCCTCAGGCGGCAGGCTGTGAACAGCCGGGAGGGGAAACAGTTCCAGGCCCCTGAGGAGTGTGCTGCTCGTTCCCTCCTGCACTTGCCTTCACCATGCCCGGCTTGCCCGGACAACCTCCAGCCACCTCAGGCAGCAGAGGATGGGCAGGGGCATTTTCTGTTCTGCCTCAAGCGGCAAAATGTCTTGGGCCACCCCTGCCACTACTGTACTTATCTTGACTTGAAGCAAGATGCTGCAAGCAAGGGAGCTATTGAAACAGACCCTATGCTTGCAAACACCCTGACCTCACTCAAACTGCTGAGCGAACAACTGGGAAAGGATCTGCCTCTTGCCAGCCAGTGAGCAAATATCCTGTGGCACCTCCAGTTAACAAGAAAAGTAACTGGTTCCTGGGGGCTTCCTTTGACAGGCAGGCAGTTCAATGCCACTCTTAGTTTAAAACAAGTTAGGCTGCACTTCTATACCCACTTACTGAGATGTAAGCCCCATTGAACTGAATGCAACTGACTTCTAAGTTTCATTCCTCCCTCCTTGAAATAATATCTTCATAACTTCATGGGAGCCAGTGTGGTGTAGTGGTTAAGAGCGGTAGACTTGTAATCTGGTGAACCGGGTTCGCGTCTCCGCTCCTCCACACGCAGCTGCTGGGTGACCTTGGGCTAGTCCCACTTCTCTGAAGTCTCTCAGCCCCACTCACCTCACAGAGTGTTTGTTGTGGGGGAGGAAGGGAAAGGAGAATGTGAGCCGCTTTGAGACTCCTTAGGGTAGTGATAAAGCAGGATATCAAATCCAAACTCTTCTTGTTTCAGAAATGCCAAGGGAGAACATCAACCTACTCTAGAAATCCACAAATAATAATCCTACTGTTTATGTTTTAGGTAGGTTCTGGCCTATGCATGCATTTATAAAAGATTTGATTGTTGCTATTTAAAAAACAACAACATGTGAGAAAGATGTCTTAAGATGACATGGTTTGATTAGAATTAAAAGGTCTTTGCAAGTGCACCACAATAATGGATTAAACGCCCAAAATGTGGGCTCAGTCAGTCATGAAAGCAAAAAAGCAGAAACCAAAACAGTATCTGAGAGGCTGCAGCAAGAGAGTATTTCTGTTAAAGCAATTGTCACTGATTTTATGACACTTCCTTCTCATCCTTCGTCCAAGGAGAAGATCATGGGGAAGTCCAAGGAGGTTCCTGGAAACGGCCACATCCAGGCCTGCTTAGTTCCAGAGACGGCACCACAGCAAGTCTGTGCACAATCTGTGCTAAAATAAATACTAGAGCTCTGCGCCGGGCAATGCAAATTCTTCACCAAAACAACTGAATTCTACAACCAGTAAAAATCATGCAAAGTGAACATGAATTCCCTTATTTCTAAAAATGAATCTTCCTGCACAGCTCATTTTGGCTGTGATCATGACAGGGATGAACCCTGCCCACTGAACATCTTGGACAACCATCCTCCAGCTTCTGAGCAGCCCTGCACCACCATGGCAATTGCAGCTGTATATTATGGTACATTGGGAACTTGATAGAGGAGTACTTCTCAAGGAGATGACAAGAATGGGAGATCTACTAGCCAGGATGGCTATGCTCTGCCTCCACGGTCCAAGGCAGTAATGCTTCTGAATGCCAGCTGCTGGAAACCAGAGGAGGGCAGAGTGTTGCTCTTGTGCTTAAATCCTGCTTGCAAGTTTCCCACAAGAGGCATCTGTTCAGCCACTGTGAGAATAGGGTGCTGGACTAGGTGGGCCATTGGCCTGATCCAGCAGGCTCTTCTTATGCTCTTATGAGAACCTGGTGGGCTGGTTTTTGCTTGCCAGGACATACGTGACAAGCTTCAGCAGAATGAAGCAGTAGAATCCCGAGATCATTGAGTAGATTTGCCAGTTCTTAGTCCTCCCCCTTGTGAAAAACCTCCATGCACGTAAAAAACTAGCAGCACAGGGCGAAACTTCTAGCTCAACTCACTCCCTGCTGTGTTACGTTTTCTACCTGGAGGCAGTTTTAAAAAATGGAATCTCACATCTGAAGCCTCAAGTTTCCCCATTCATTCTATTATCGCATTTTCATCTCATTCTGCTGCATATGTAGACAAGGCTATATTGCTTTCTGAAAAGATGCAATATGTACTGTGAGCAAGGCAAGCTGCTGTATTTTGTCTAATGAAGAGTTCTGTGTAACTTGGAAATTTACACTCTCCTGCATCAATACATAAAAACTCAGAACTTTGCATTTGGGGTAGGGAGGGGGAGAGAGTGAAAGTTCCTAAAATATTAGGTAGTGATTTCCATCTGCTTATTAACAACCACCTTGTAAAAATGTCTCTGTGAAAAGTAAAAATAAGGGAGTTTCCTCGTTAAATTGCAAAGCAAAAACAAACTTACTGTTTGTCATGTGGATGGCGACCACACAATTGGAATTCTAACCATTTGCAGTAAACAGAATGTACAAAAAAATAAACAACGCAAGAATGCGTCTAGTTCCTTTGAACAAAAGATTAAGAGGTTTATACAATAATATGAGATCAACACAAGTTTCACCTGCCGGCACCTTTACTGTAATTGCAAAAGCAACATATGACAGTATGAGTGTCACACCTTTAAGCTCCCAAGCCCCAACAATCTCATTCATTTCACTGCCTCTGGAACTTAGGAATGTCAAAGACTCATCCAGTGCAAGCGTCTTTACATCACTGGCTGCCTTTGCTTTCATTGGGTGCCGCACCCCCTAGAGCAGCAGCAGCAGCGGGGGGCGGGGAGTTAAGATGCAGGGCTGAATGTGGCTTCTCTCTTTGACCCTCAGGATCAGGACTCCCCCTTCCCAGCGCCGGATTTAGGGCGGTGCAAGCAGTGCCCCCCTCCCATGGCACCAAGCCGAGTGGGTGTAAAATAATATTATTATTATTAATAAAACCTATATTTATGCGGCAGGGAGGCCGCCCTGTGGAACGCCCTCCTGTCAGATGCCGAAGAGATAAAGAACTATACAACTTTCTGAAGACATCTGAAAGGAGCCCTGTATCGGGAAGTTTCTAATGTTTGGTGTTTTTGCTGTGCTGTTATTATGTTGGAAGCTGCCCAGAGTGTTTGAGACATCATCATTTATTATTATTATTATTATTATTATTATTATTATTATTATTATTATTATGGCAGCAGCAGCTGTGAGGCTGCAAAAGGTGCAACCCTCCAACCAACCTGTTGCTTGTCTCGCCACTTTGGGCAGCGGCTGATCTCCTAGAATCATAGAATCATAGAGTTGGAAGAGACCACAAGGGCCATCCAGTCCAACCCCCTGCCAAGCAGGAAACACCATCAAAGCATTCCTGACAGGTGGCTGTCAAGCCTCTGCTTAAAGACCTCCAAAGAAGGAGACTCCACCACACTCCTTGGCAGCAAATTCCACTGTCGAACAGCTCTTACTGTCAGGAAGTTCTTTCTAATGTTTAGGTGGAATCTTCTTTCTTGTAGTTTGAATCCATTGCTCCGTGTCCTCTTCTCAGGAGCAGCAGAAAACAACTTTTCTCCTTCCTCTATATGACATCCTTTTATATATTCATCCTCTTAGGATGCTGCCCTGAAGCAGCTCACTTCAGACTGCTTTGCCCTCTGGCCCCAGCTCCCGCTGACATGTGGCACCCAGAAGGATGATGAAGCATCCCAGCAGAAGCATCTGAGCAGCAGCTGGATGAAGCATTGGACAGAGGACAGAAGATGTGAGATGCAGCTGGGTGCAATCTGTGTGTAAGTGGTACTGGAAATCCCTGGAAAATACAAGGCTATCCAGGGACAAAGTCTATATAGAGTGAGTGAGTGAGAGAGAGAGATTTGTGGCTCTCCAGATTATGTGGACTCCAACTCCCTTCATTCCTGATCATTGGTGGTCAAGGCTGGAGCCGATGGGAGCTGTGAATCTCTGAAAGGCCAAAGGTTTCCCTCCCCTGATATTCAGAGGATAAGAGAGGGCCATTCACAGAGCCCAACGGAGACAGGGAAAGCAAAGGAAGAGAGTGTCCCCCTGCTCTTCTTCTTTCTTCTTTGGCGATCACTCGTAGCCGAGTAAGATTTTCTTCCATAAACACGGTTTTAACAATGAGTTTGTAAGTGACTGTGGAGGCCAATTCTGGATCCACACGAACCTTCCACAGTGGGGACGTTGGTTTCCGGGCGGGAGTTGTCCCCCTACAGAGACCTTGAAAGAGCAATTATTCAGGCAGGTTGGAAGAGAATTGGCTGATGGCGGAATCTCGAGGCATAAAGGGAATCACGTAGGGGAGAGAGAGAGAGAGATCAACTGTATCGGCAGCAGCAGAAAGGTCATAGACGAGGAGGACTAAGGACAGGCCCAAAGGTTTAGCAGGGAGAAGGTCGCTGGTGGCTTCCGTGAGAGCAGTTTCTGTGGACTGCAAGGGGCGGAAGCCAGATTGTAAGGGGTCAAAACAGAGTTGGAGGAGAAAAAATGAAACAGCAGGAGCAAGCAGCATGCTCCATGAGCTTTGAGGAAAAGGATAGAAAGGAAATTGGGTGGCAGTTGGGGGAGGAAGGCAGGGTCAAGGGATTAGAACCAAGATTCCCAAGAAGTTTAAATCTGATCCCATTATTACAGTCTCTAGGTGTTCTGCACTTGCTGAGAATCACAAACTGCACACAGAACCCAGTCCATATTTCCACCAGATAGAGCCGGCTGGATTTGGAAGACCTGGTTCAAAGAGTCACAAACCCACTCAACAGATGGACTTGCTAAGGCACTCCCTTGCAACTTCAGTTTCCTGTCGGTAAAAATGAGAACAAATAGTGCCCTACCTCCCATTCATGTTTTATAAGCAAGCAAATTAAAAGCATTACAGCAGTGGCTCTCAAACTTCTTGCGCCTGGACAACTTGAAAATTGCCAAGGGTCTTGGCAGACCGCTGAATGATTTTTCTGCCTGTTGTTTAGCCATTGCAAAGCACTGTGCTAAATATTAAATATTTTTATTCAAAAAAAATTAGGAATTATTTTAATACAATAATATACAATTAAAATACAATTAAAAATCAATACGAATATTTTTAGGAACAGGCTGCTATCCTTTTTGTTTATTAACGGACAGCTCCCACTTGGAGTCACTCTCTTTCTCTTGCATTGGCTTGGCTTCTTCCCCATGTTCTCACTTTTCCACTCCTTTCCTATTTCCCCCCACTCAGGAGCTTCCCCAGATGTCATAAACTGTTTGAATACAGAAGTATGGTGGAAGAACCAGCTGGGGAACCACCAAAGAAAAGGCTCAGAGTCCGGGGCATGGTGGTAGGACAACAAGGAGTGGTCAGAGGGAGAAGAGGGAGAAGTCTGGGAAGAGGAGGTGTCGGAAGGTGAAGAGGTAACAGGGCTCAGTGAGCAGGGGGAGTCTGTGGTAGAGAGAAGTCCAGAATCAGAGGCAGAAGTGAAGCAGGAGAGGCCAAGAGGCAGAGATGAGTCAGTATGGTGAAGAGTCACGGGTGTCTCCTCCTCCTCCTGCGACTAGCTCCCCTCCTGCCTGGTCTCCCAGAACCAGAAGAGGCATGAAAAGGGCGGAGCAGCGGTTGACTGCATGCAGGTGCAATCTCTGATTGCTTGGGGAAAGCCCTGGTGAGGAGGCAGGGACTTTTAGTCTCAGCAACCAATTTTCATGCTGCTCTGCTCATTAGGCCTGTCACTCAACCAAGTCTGTGAAGGTCATGTTTTTGCTCATAAAGAGTTAACTCCCTCTCTGAACTATGTGATTACTGATCTATGTGATTATGGCACTCTCCTATGACACCAGCCATGGCTTTGTTCTTCTGGGGAAGGCAGAGCACCCTCCCATCACAAGTGGCCTGTCCTACCCACCAAGGTTCTAAGATCAACAGAGGGGCCATTGTGCCCACCGTTCTCTACACACCTGAGCCCCCCCCCCAATGTAGCTACACCACTTTGCAGAGCTGCCACGGCAGACCACTTCAATGAAGCTCATGGGCCACTGACAGTCTTTGGGAACTGTTGCTAAGAGTGCTCCGCACATGTAAAAGTGCTGCCAGTGCACCACATTCTGCTTTTTGAGAACTGATAGAATAGAATAGAATAGAATAGAATAGAATAGAATAGAATAGAATAGATCTTTATTGTCAATGTCCCCTTGCAGGAGCAACGAAATTCCTCGGTTGCTATATCAACTCAAATAAGGCACTCCACATAATTTAAAAATACTGATAAACACAATACAATACAATAGAAACGACCTACAATACAATAGAAACGACCTTCCTCAAGGCCATCAGCACATGACAAAACCGTCACAGACTTATGCACCGCTGGGGAAGTGTACTGGTTAGGTGGTACATCATTGTACGGCCACAGAGTTATGGTTTTATCTTTTAACAAAGACAAGCCGCAAAGGTTATACTCACAGTTCCAGGCCTTGTGAAGTCTATGCTATGCGCTACGCTCTGCCTCATCTGGTTGCTAAATAAACGAACACAAACGCTCTGCAGATCTTCTGGGGTGATCTACCAAAAAAAGGTAACACTTCAAGTCAGTGGGAAATTACATTTTCTTTTGACCTCGGCTACCTATTTGCACAAGGAGGTGCCAAAACAGACAGAATGCCACCCTGCTCTTATAGGTGTGAGGGCCAAAAAACAGGGGAGGAGAGGCTAGGAATGCTTATGTCAGTAAAAGTACGGCAGAACAGCCATTCTGTGCTGTGCAAGATCCCTGAAAAGCCCCTTTTGTGCAAGCCCCACCTTGACTGCCCCACACCTTGACTGCCCCACACCAGACACCATCTATGTCACGCGTGGGGCAGGGGGGTGTAGCTCAGACAAAAGAGTCTGGCAGGCCAAATTAGGCCTGTGGGGGCCAAGGTTTCTCGCCCCTGCATTAAGCAGTCTGGTCACAACTGCCTCCAATTTCATTTGGCTGGATGCTCACATAGATGGGCTGGAGAAAGTCAATGGCAACAATGACCACGTAAAGCTTGAATGAGTTTTAACGTAAGACTCAAATCCTAAGTTGTACTCGGGTCCCACTGGAATCAACGGGGCAAGGTATGCAGTGTGACCTAACAAAGTCTGGATCTAACCCATAATCACTCTGGACTCTAATACATTTTTGTTTGTTTGTTTAGGAAGGTTCACATCAATGGATGAGTTTTGCTTTAGGCTCATTGAACAGTGATAATACCTGGGACCAGGAAAGATTTTTCTCCCTCACTTGACTATCTTAGTAACCCCTTGGGATTTTGGAAGTGAGGAGGCAGCTCTTGTCCTCGCAAGTGGGGGTTTATATGCTTGCTTGGGAGCCAACTGCGCTGGTGCAGCATATTCCTGTTGGCTCCTGCTCTCTTGTCAGTGGGATTCAGATTCTATTTATTATTAGATTTATATATACTGCCCTGCATCAAAAGATATAATTCTGTGGCTTCCTCACCTTGGGATGCGGGAGGAGGGGGGGAGAAGGGCTGGGCTTCGTTTAGCTTTTTCTGCCACTGTGATTGTATCACTGTATGAGATAACTGTATGAAATCCAAGATCATAAAATGCAAAGTCAGATGAGCTCACAGTTCATTTCCAAAACTCCTTTGAATGCAACACTCAACTAAACAGCGCCACCACCTGGTAGAACTAGAACAAAACCGTAAACAGATTCGCAAAGAATGGGTGTCCAATGTCTTGGAGCCCTTTGAGACGAGGCTTTTTAGCTTAGAAAAAGAGCAATTGAGAGGAAACATGATAGACGTGTCTAAAATTAGTTAGGGTGTGGAGAAAGTGCATAGAGAGAAGATTTTCTCCCTTTCTCTAGAGCTTGCGGTTATTCACTGAAACTGAGTGGTAGGAGAGATTCAGGGCAGGCAACAAGGAAGCACTGCACCTCACAGTGTATCATTAAACTACAAAACCCTTTTTCGTAGGGAAGTTTTTCCTGCCCCTTGAACATTCTGGCTTCCCCTTTCTGAACATTTTTGAGCAAACCCATACGCAGTATTCCAAGTGCAGTAACAGCACAGATTTGTCATCACGATACTGGGAGTATGATTTTCAACCCCGTTCCTAATGGTCCCTAAAATGGAATTTGCCTTTTCCCCAGCTGCCACTCACTGGAATGACATCTTCATCGAGCTATTCACTGCAACCTCCAAGGTCTCTTTCTTGGTCATTCGCTGCCAGTTAAGGCCTCAATTGCATAAATTCTAATTTATGTAGGCATGATACTTCACAGGAAAGAGCCTCCTTCATCAGACCGATCTGAGCAAGAAGTATTTGGCAATATGCAAATGCGGTTTGTCCCAACCGCCAAATGTGGATGCACTCAAGTTCCCCCTTACCATTTTGCCACTGACTGTGGCCTCAAGGGAATCCACCAGCTCGGCCGTCACCCCAATGAGGTTGTGGTAGTCGGCTTGGATTTTGTTGAACCGCTTGAGGTAGGTCATGGTTTTGCGTTCAGACTCCACCAGCTGCTGATGTAGCTGCTGCAGCATTTCTGTAGAAGGGAAGAAAAGGAAATTACGAGCCTTTCCCCCTTACCAACCGCACCGAAATACTGAGGACTGGCACAGTCCTGTTTCCTTCATAGCACTCCAGCTAATGCTACTATCCTCTACTATTTTATTACATCTTCATCTCACACTCCCTGCAAGGAGCTCGTTAGTACACAAGGTTCTCCTTCTCTCCAACAACCCTGTGAGGAATAGTGACTGTGCCAGGGTTACCCAGGTGACATTTGAACCCAGGTCTCCCAGGTCTACATCACATTGGCTCTCAATGCAAGTGTGTGCATGTGTATGCAACACACACACACACACACACACACACACACAATGCCTTGTACATGGTGTTGCTCAGGAATTCTAAGTAACAAAAAAGTGCAGTTTTGAAATCTGTGATTAAAGTAAGTGCTGTTTTGAATGGTCCAGTGTGCCATCTCAATCCAAAATGGTGCCTATTTGTAGCCAAGCACAGCCAGAGACTTGCTCCTCAATCTCATCAACCATCATGCAAAATTTGGTCACAGTATCTGAAGAGGAGTCCAAATGCATAGTGAACGAACTATATATAACATCTACACGGACACACGGAATATGCTGTTGGCGCCTACTTTGGCTAGCAATCCAACATGGTGACAAAAGAGCCGGAGGCAGCACTTACTCAGTTTTGCAGCACCAAGTATAATTGTCAGACAATATCCTCACCGTCATAAGACATAGACCAGGAGACGGAGAATGTCCTCTGCCATCTCTAGATTACATCACTACCCTAACACTGAAACAAAACATGGGAGAGCGGACAGAGAATATTTGCCTCTAAAACTAGACAATTTAACGGTCTTGCTAGAACATTCTGTCTCAGCAACTACTGCTCAGGGTAGTTAAGGTGGCACTTGTAAACAGAGCCGAGTATTTACTGGGGAACATTCAAATGAAAAAGAAAATCACAGAAATCAACTTTACAACAAAGCATTAAAACAGAACCGGTGTTTTCATTTCCCAGGTGGAATCACTTTATGAGGAAATACTTGAAAACTCCTCTGCTAGGATATAGCACTGCTTTTAGAAGGTGAATTTGAAGCCATATATATTCTCAGGCATCACCATCCCAGTACCAAAAGGCGACGCGTGTTTGCCTCTTCCAACAAACACCCAGCAGTTCTAACCTTTATTTGGGGGGGGCAATGGGGAGAGGAGCATTGCAACCTGCTTTAGGGTCCATACAGACATATGCAACTTGATTGATGGAAGCACTCACTGCTCCTTACCAAATGGACAATCCTCTCCATGGGTTCTGCTAGTTGAGCAGAAGTCAGCATTGTACAGCACAGATGTCTGGCAGCTGCACCATCACAAATCCACTCACATCCCTACCCTCAGGGATGCTTGTTCTTTTCTTCTATCAATCAATCAATCAAAATCTTTAATAACTTAAATTTGTTAAGTTATTTTATCTTGCCTAAAGAAACTCAAAGCAACTTACAACCAACCAACCCACCCAAAAAACAAAAATACATTAAAACCAAGTGGGGGAATGGAAACACATTAAAAACATCCCACCCATTTCTAAAAGGTCCCAGATACTTAAGCAGCCAAGGACCTGGTTGTAAAGAACAGTTTTTGACTGGTGCCTTCAGAGATTTAATGATGGCACCTGGCAAGCCTCCCTGGGGAGAGCATTCCACAAACAGGGAGCCAACACTGAAAAGGCCCGTTCTCATGTCGCCACCCTCCAGGCCTCTTGTGGAGGTCGCACACAAATAAGGGTCTCAGATGATGACTGCAGGGTCTGCATTGGTTTATATGGGGAGAGGTGGTCTCTGAGGAAGGTCTTGAGCTGCATTTCACTTACATATGGCACCAATTGAGCTTTTAATTTCATGAATATACAAGGAGTTCCTTAAACATTTCCCCCCAAAGTCGGACCACTACATCACACTTGCATTTCTTCCCAGAAAACATACAGAGCCCCTTCCAGTAGCTCACTGGCCACTCACAAAACCACTGTGACCAGTCTGGATCTCAAGCTCTGCCTTCCCCACCATGACTGAACCTGAAACTTTCTCAGCTGTTCAAGTTGCTGCAAAAAGAGGCGAGCAAAAATTCATTACTAGGCTGGTTTTTGATCTTGCTTCTGTTGACAA
This sequence comes from Darevskia mixta, assembly GCA_034641385.1. Classification (NCBI taxonomy): domain Eukaryota; kingdom Metazoa; phylum Chordata; class Lepidosauria; order Squamata; family Lacertidae; genus Darevskia; species Darevskia mixta. Next base: position 273,777 of record JAWWNH010000210.1, read on the forward strand.
TGATAAGAGGCAACACTGGAGAGCTCCTAAAACTCCAAATCTATTGAAGAAAGTCTAAGGTAAGGTCAAAAACAGCTTTCCACTCCCAGCTCTGCTGTTTTAGTTTCATCAGCTTCAGCAGACCAGAAAAATTAAGAGGATTTCCAAGGACATTTTAGTCAAATTTTCCCCCCAGTTGAAAAGCATTCGTTTTGATTTTGTTCCTACAACAAAATGAACCATGCAACCGCAGCCATCAATTGCCTACCAGGTATTTTGTCCTACACAGCTGAGAAACTTGATTTTTCCAGGCTCCCCTAGTCTTGGCAAAGCTCGGAAGAACCTACTGCTTTCTAAACCAGATTTCTTTTGTGTCTCGGTCTTTTGTAACTATTGACAGAAACTAAAATATGATTTTAACAAAAGACTGGATGGTAAGGGACATTTTCTGTGGAAAGAGTCACACTATACAGTAGTTATCAGAGAATTAAAAGTTACATATACACATTAGACTGAGCCTCAACAATTAAATGCGCTTCTGAACATGTTTAAAGGCTTAGTTGGGGCACCTCCAGACATTAATACATATTAACTGAAGGGTTAATAGTGTAGGAGTCCACCATTTAGTCCAGTGTTGTGTTTGACTGCTTATATATAGTATTTTTATTTTGCTAATCAGCCAAATTTTGTTCTGAGGCTTATTAATGTAAAAGGTGAAACGCAAAAGAAAAATGGATTGGGAGGGAGGAGGAAAAAGCAAACTCACGCACCAATTCCGAGTTGCAATGTTTTGTAAGTGCTCTTTTTGGAAGCGCAATAGGAGGGAATGCATTATTTGCTTGGCGGTGGGGTCCTGCAGGCCAGCAGGCAGGCAGGGCTTTGCTGTCTGGAGCAGATCTGGGCAAGGCGCAGGGTGTACAAACGGGGGAGGGCGTCCATTTCACAAGTGTACATTCTTGTGCTCATGGAACAACTTAACTGGATACCGCCCAAACATTTTAGCCTCATGTGTAAAAATGCTCAGAGCCTAACTGTTTCCTAGTTCTGCTGGATCTCTCAGCGGCTTTTGACACCATCGACCATAACATCCTTCTGGACCGCCTAGAGGGGTTGGGAGCTGGGGGCACTGTTATACAGTGGTTCCGCTCCTTCCTCCTGGGCCGTGTTCAGAAAGTGGTGGTGGGGGATGAGTGTTCAGACCCCTGGGCTCTCACTTGTGGGGTACCTCAGGGCTCTGTCCTCTCCCCCATGCTTTTTAACATCTATATGCAGCCGCTGGGAGAGATCATAAGGGGGTTTGGGCTGGGTGTTCATCAGTATGCGGATGATACCCAGCTCTACCTCTCTTTCAAATCAGAACCAGTGAAGGCGGTGAAGGTCCTGTGTGAGTGTCTGGAGGCGGTTGGAGGATGGATGGCGGCTAACAGATTGAGACTGAATCCTGACAAGACAGAAGTACTGTTTTTGGGGGACAGGGGGCGGGCAGGTGTGGGGGACTCCCTGGTCCTGAATGGGGTAACTGTGCCCCTGAAGGACCAGGTGCGCAGCCTGGGAGTCATTCTGGACTCACAGCTGTCCATGGAGGCACAGGTTAATTCTGTATCCAGGGCAGCAGTCTACCAGCTCCATCTGGTACGCAGGCTGAGACCCTACCTGCCCGCGGACTGTCTCGCCAGAGTGGTGCATGCTCTAGTTATCTCTCGCTTGGATTACTGCAATGCGCTCTACGTGGGGCTACCTTTGAAGGTGACCCGGAAACTACAACTAATCCAGAATGCGGCAGCTAGACTGGTGACTGGGAGCGGCCGCCGAGACCACATAACACCGGTCTTGAAAGACCTACATTGGCTCCCAGTACGTTTCCGAGCACAATTCAAAGTGTTGGTGCTGACCTTTAAAGCCCTAAATGGCTTCGGTCCAGTATACCTAAAGGAGCGTCTCCACCCCCATCGGTCAGCCCGGACATTGAGGTCCAGCGCCGAGGGCCTTCTGGCGGTTCCCTCGCTGCGTGAAGCCAAGTTACAGGGAACCAGGCAGAGGGCCTTCTCGGTAGTGGCGCCCGCCCTGTGGAACGCCCTCCCTTCAGATGTCAAAGAGAACAACAACTACCAGACCTTTAGAAGACATCTGAAGGCAGCCCTGTTTAGGGAGGCTTTTAATGTTTAATAGATTACTGTATTTTAATGTTCTTTTGGAAGCCGCCCAGAGTGGCTGGGGAGACCCAGCCAGATGGGCGGGGTATAAATAATAAATTATTATTATTATTATTATTACTAAATAGAATCACCATTTTAATGCCATATGACAGGCATTCTGATTCCAAGAGAGAATATACATGTCATCTCCAGAAAGTCTGATTATTTACCTTGGCTGCACTGTGTGTTCTCCTTCTGCCGTGGGAGAGAATGAGAGCTAAGGAAAAGAAGCACTCAGTGAACAGTGAGAGAAAATGGAATGGTGCCTCATTGATCTTGTAGCACTTTTTAGGGACAAAAAATTCTGTAAATCCTACAGACGGAGAACCAAGACTCAGCAAGACTATCATTAGTTCAAAGCCCTGCGAGAATGCTGGTCCATGGCAGCTCCTTCACACCTTTTCTACATCTGGCGTTAAGTGAAAGGTGTTGCACTATAGCTCAACTCAGTTTCAAATTATCTGTCTCCCTAGACTCTCTTGTCATTCTTATTCTTTTGTAAGCGCCTGATGTCTGCTTCTGGAAAACTTGCAGGGAATAAGAGGTGGATGTTGTCGACCCAAGCAAGTTTAACGGACCTTTGCACGAGGTCAGCCTTTGCCAACCTGCTGCTCTCCAGATGTTTTAGTCTAGTCAGCAATGGTCATGCTGGCCAGGGTTGACAAGAGCTGTAGTCCAAAACATCTGGAGGGCACCAGGTTGGTGAAGGCTGGCTTGCTCATTTGCTTTGCTCTGACTGGCGTCTAGTATAACAAATGCAACACGTAGGCGGCGCACAAGAATATTTAGTAACAATATAATAACAAAATGTATATGTTCAAAACTCAGTCTTTTGGGTTCCTTTAAATAATGTCTGAAGATATCAACAAAAATAAGTTCACTGTGATGATGTTACCAGCAAACAAAGGTAAGTTCACTGTGCCGGCGTTTTTCACCTGTTTCACCCAGGCAATCCTGTAGTTTAGGAAGCCATTATTTGCCCCCAATGGGGCCCTTTTGTTGGGGCTTGTGGATGGCACACTCCCACGAAAAGTTCCGGGCTTCTTCAGTGTTTCTCAGGTTTTGGAGTCATATACAAATATTCAAATTCATGAAGAGAACTGACTGGCAGCAAGTCGCCAGAGTTCCAGGAAGAGGAAGGCCTTCCCACCACCTGCCCCTGGGTCCTTGTAACGACAGATGCCAGGGACGGAAAGTGGAATCCACCACTGCATGCAAAGCATAAGCTACGATATCTCCACCTGACAGTATTGGCTAATGGGCCCCCATGAATGAAATGATAATTAAGACAAATCAGAGAACGAAGCACGAAGGGTACAAGCTCTTGCAACTGAGGTAAGACACAGCTGGAAGACATGCTAGAAAACTGCTTTTGAGTGTGAGAAATAACAACTCAGACAAATGCAATGAGCCTTACACTGTGCCAGGCCACTGACTGGTTCACCTGGCAGCTGTTCTCCCTGCTCTCAGTCAGCCCTGCCACTAGAGACCTTCTTCAGATGGGGATTCAAATTGGGACCTTCCATGTGGTTCACTGCTGAGTGACAACCTCTCCCTAAGGATGCAGCAAACTTTGCATAATAAAATGAGGAATGCATTGGGATCCTTGGTTCTTCCTAGGTATGTAAACAAGCCTGAAGGCTTGGGAACTGTCTCATAAAATTCCACCAGACAATGGCTGGGATCTGAGCAGCCAACAGAAGGTTCATGCAGGGACACTTGTCTTAGGCAAAAGCCACTCGATTCTAAATCATGGCAACCCGCTATAAACAAACATATAAGTACATGCCAAACATTTAGAAGTATATACCTTAATTGCATGTTTCTCTTTGGAGGGTGAAAGAGGGAAGACATACACCAGTGCAATCCCAGAGGCTTTTAATTCAGCTCTGCCAGTTTAAGCAGTCGATGAGGTTGGAACTACATAAGCCACCTCAGCATCGTATCTTTGAAAGGCCACCTGCCAGTCCTCTTGTGCAGATCAGGGATACGTAGGCACAATTTATAGCAGAGAGGCTTTTGGTGGGCAGAGGATGGTCAACTTTTTCCTTACAAAAAAGAGGCCTTCTCAGTGGTGGCCCCATGGTTATGGAATCCCTTCAAAATGAACTATGCTTGACTCTAAACCAGGGATAGAGAAGCTCCAGTCTGTAAGCCAGATTTGGACTGTGTGGCCATTTCAATCAAGCCACGCTCACCTGCCCTACACCAGACATCATATTTCAGCTTGGCCAAAAGGGGTTTTGCAGGCACTGCCGACTGGGAGTGCCTGCAAAGCACCTTGCACAGGGCCTCCCAAGCACTTGGCAGCCAACTGATTGTCAGGTATGTCAGGTGCTCTGTGCAGGGTGCTTTGCAAATGCTGTGCTCAGTGCTTCCCAAGAGCCTGACAACCAGATGGTGCTTAGGTGTTTGGGAAGCACCTTGCAAAGCTTTTACAAATGTCAGCTGTCTTACATCATTATGGCATCAGATGATTGACCAGTAAGTGGTCCTGCACACCTGCCAACATTGGTCAACAGGAGGAGATAAATATCTGGCCCACTGGGTCAAAAAGGTTCCCCACCCCTTCTGTAAGTTGCCCTCAGGTGTTTCATAAAGCATTCAAGGTATGGATGAGGCCCAGACTCTGAACAGCTTGTGCATTGATTAATCAATACAAATATATCTAATTAATCGTCTGAAAATACACCAGATCCTTTAGAGCATTTTGCAAAGGATACATAGAGAGTCAGAAGTCTTGGGGTATTGCTGGCTTTTAGAGATGCAGACAGGAATTCTTCCAACCTCATTTTTAGATCAGACTCCCAAGAATCCTAGAAAAGCAACACACAAATCAGAACTGTTTATCAAATATGTACAGCAATTTTCTACAACACATACCAGCATTTTGCCAGCCAAAAAGCGAGGATTATGTCACTTAAAACATGGCTCCTGGTGAAATGCAAAGAATAGCAGACAATTTGGGGTAGTTTTATGTAGAAGCAGCCATGGTAGTTTTATTAAGAGGATTGCAAACGTGAATGGGCAACTTAAGCTACAGTAGGGCAATTTTGTAGGAGCAGAAACCACCATGAAGTTCTCTTTTGCAAACTTTGTTGAAATGATAAGAGCTGCACAGAAGCCCTTGCACAGGAAAACCTTGTGGACAATTGTGTATACCTAAACCTAAGCGGATTGTGTCCTAATGAGTCACAGTCACAGTAAAAGTCTTAGTAACAGCTAACTTGGATAGGGTACTGTGGTCTGTGGGGCTGCCCTTGAAAAATACTTGGAAACTGGTTCAGAATAGATCCGTCAGAGTTTAAATTGGGGAAAAGCATATTGAACATATTCCTCCAATATTAAACCATCTTATCTGGTTACCAATTTGTTCGCAAGTCCAAAAAGTGCTAATTTTAACCTGTCAGACCCTAAACAGTCTGGAATCAGGAGATGGACTCATATGTACCTAGCCAGCTATTCAGATCAGTATTTTCAAGTTCTTGTCCATGTTCCTAAGCCTAGAAAACATGGGTCAGAGAAGTTTCCCCCTTGCCCTGCTCCTTTCCCAGGGAAAACCTACTCTTTAGTGCTAAACTAGAGCAAACGTCCATCTGAAGAAAACCCAAATTGCTGTTTGCTCCGACTGAGCGCTGAAGAGCAGTTTTCCCTGGGGGAAAGCACCGGGACAAAAGGAAGTGTGAGTCCTGAGACACAACAGTTGAGGATGTGGGAAAAGGCCTTTCTGGCCACAACACCAGATGCTGAATGCCCTCCAGAGAGAGGTCCTTCACGTCCAGTCACAGCTGGCCTTCTGACATTCTGACAAGAGGTGGCCAGACTCAGCAAGCGGATTTTAAATGCAATGGACAGCTTGCACCCTGGCTGATTTTCTCTCTTGTCTGGCAACTATTTTAACATATTTTGATCTGTCAGGCACCTGGGGTTCTTCAACACTTTTGGGCATTCCACAATTTTAAAGCATTGCTGAGCTAAAAATTAATACTGCATCCCCCACTCCTGACAGAGAAGCCATCATTCATCATTCCTTGTGATTTGGAATGTAAGATTAGACCAAAGGCCTCCGTAGTCCAGCATAATGTTTCTTACAGCTTCCTCGCAGGGACTGGTGGCAGCTTCTACACTGTGGAACTCCCTGCCTGCTTACATTTGGTAGACACCTTCGCTGGAATCCTTTCGTTGCCTGCTGTTTTACCTTTCTGTTTAGGCAATGTCAGGGATCTGTCTCCCCCTGCCAGTCCAGCCCTGAGTGTTTATAGGGAGCAGCCACCTGTTCTGACTACTGACTCATCTGCGAGCGAAACCAGCAGCTCTTCGGGGGAGAAACAGTTGGTGGCTGGGAGGGAAGGAGTGCCAGGGCTTGAGAGATATAGAGACAGGCCTGGCACCAACCAGCAGGGTCGGATGGAGGAGGAGCCGTCAGGTCCGGCGCAGAGATTACGTAGGAGGAAAAGGCGTTTCCGGCTGCCAAGAATGCTCTGTTGGCACCAAAACCGCAGAGGGGCACTTCCGGATTCTGCTAGTGACTGATCAGACATGATATGATTCAGCTCTGCACCGTAAATAATGAGCACTGATTAAAGTACTAAAAGACAGATGGCTTGGCTCCCTTATTGAATGACCGACGAGGGGGGAGGACCTGACAGGCAAGCATACCCAACATGTAAAGGTGACGTGTATTTTAATCTGTAATGTTAGCTTAGTATATATTTGAATGTTGATTTTACTAATTTTGCTTTTTTAAAATAATCTCATTTTTAAGAATTTGAAAGATTTTTCATGACCATTTTTTAAACATTTATTGTTTCACCTGTCTATACAGAAGTGCAGCAACCAACCTTCAACAGTCCCAGCCACCTGTAGCAGCAGATTTTATTGATAATTTGTATATTTTGTATTCTTTGAAAACCCTTAAAGCATTCTGGGCTTTTTTGCAGTTAAGCAGTATAGAATTTCTGTTAAATAAGTAAGATAAACAAATATCCACATCCTATTGCTGCTGATCCTGAAGGCAGGATTCAGCCACCATGACTAGCAGCCACTCAGTACATACCTGGAAGAGTTCTTTGAAAGATGGGTGGATCATAGGGTTGGGAACAAAAGGTAGGGCATAGAATGGAAGGAATTCTGTAGTTTGGCTCAGTGCTGCCCCTTTGGTCTCCAAATAGGTTTTAAAACATGTAACCCTTTCATCCAAAGCTGCTTTGTTCTAAAAACAACAATGAAGAAACACAAGTCAGCAACCTGGAAAGCCGCATGATGGAACTCGCGGTGGGCATCTTGGTTTTATATATCAATTGGTGCAGAGGCCTCCAAACTTATTTTATCCTCAAACGCCACACCAGATGCTTGGGTTCTATGCGAGCGCCACCCTTTCCCATAAGCGATGTCTTGAGGAGGGTGCATGGTACCAGGATGGCAGAAATGAAGGGAGCAGATTGCACTACTAAAGCACAGTGGCTGCATAGCCACCAATCAGGAAGTCCCCTATTCCAATCTCTCTCATCTACCACAAATTCACTAGCTGGACTAAAGTAAACCTCCCTCTCTTAGCCTCAGTCCCCTCAACTGCAAATGCAGTGTTAATCAAAAATTCTGGGTTGTTGGAAGCATTACTAAGATAATATACGTGAAGCACTTTTCAACAAACCTAAAGCACTATGTAAATCCTAAGTATTATTAAACACAACTACCATATTTTCCGGCATATAAGATGACTGGGCGTATAAGATGACCCCCAACTTTTCCAGTTAAAATATAGAGTTTGGGATATACTTGCCGTATAAGAAATACGACCCGGCGTATAAGACGACCCCCGACTTTTGAGAAGATTTTCCTGGGTTAAAAAGTAGTCTTATACGCAGGAAAATACTGTACTGTGTTTTCTTCTGCAACCTGCATCTCGCCCATTATCAAGTTTATACTCTCTGAGGTTTTTCTGGTTTTAGAAACCGCAAAGCAGTCTTCCAGCGAAACCAACAATGGGATTTTTAAAGTATTATTTCAGATCTACTGGGAGCAGTAGAGATGCAGTAAGTATTTTGTTCTCCAGCTTTTTGACAAAGTATCATTAAATACCTGCAATTCTGAGTAGCCAATAGCACTATAACACCTGTCCAGCAGTTTAAATTGAGCAGAGACCCAAACAAAGAGAAAGCAAAGGACCACACAGCAAGACTCTCTATTTCTAGAAGACATCAATTCTCACCTATTAAATACTGCAGGCAGCCTGCAGGTGATCTTATTGAGCCATCCAAACTGACTCTTCAGAGCCACTGGGATATTTTGGTGCTTTATTGCCAAAACAGACTGCCCTAATTTTTCCCCCGTGCGCTACACAAGTACTAGTAAGTTTATATTGCTTCCTTTCAAACTAATCCTAAACAGTTGGTAAAAACTTTATCTGTCCATTGGCCACTGCTGAGCAAATAGTGACTCCTGTGGAGACACAGTTACCCTAATCATCTTGCCATCCGGGAGGGCATGAAGGAGCAAGAATTTGGGAATGCAACTCACCCAAAAGTACTTTACACTTGCATAACGGGGCGACAGGACTCAGTGAAATACTTTGCGTGCTTACTGTGTTCAGTGCTGCTTATTCCCTAGTGTGTTTAAGACTGCATCGTAAGGTTTGTTACTCACATGGTAAACCCATGGTTTCGAGGATCAGGAATGGGCACCATGGAGACTAAGGTCTATGCACTCGCTTCTTATCCACAAACAAGGATGCCCCACCAGGATCAAACCATAGTCTAGGAAATCTGTTGCATCTAGACATTAATGGCTAACTATGATTTGTTGGTATCCAGAAGCAGAATAATAATAATAATAATTTATTATTTGTACCCCGCCCATCTGACTGGGTCCCCCCAGCCACTCTGGGTGGCCTCCAACAGATATTAAAGTACATTAAAAGAAGCTTCTAATCTCCTCCTCTCCTACACACAAGAAGGGGAGGAGTAATCCCATAAGCCTGTAGCTAGCAGCCGTTCATCCCTGAATGCAGTCTAGATCTGGACTTAACCATTATGAACTGCAGGTGAGAGCTCCCAACTGAATGATCCTAAAAAATAAAAAATAAAAAATCCCTCTACAAAGAAAGCCAAGCTGTTAGGGTTAGCTAGAACCCTTCTCCTTGACATCTAATTTTCTCTACAGAGAGGTTTGTAATTTTATTGTTTGTATAGAGGAGCACATAGTCAGAAGACCTCGCTTGGACACTCTAACCATCTTAGTGAGAACTAGGCGAAAGCCACAAACCTAACTTAAGCTGGAAAAGGGGTGAAGCCAATGGGTTGTTTAAAGACACGGGGTCTCAGCTTTTGACCGAATCACAGCCTTCTCCACTCACTTAAGAAAAGATAAGAGTAAAAATCTACAAGGGCAAATTTATTAAAAAAAGAAACATACAGGTTTCCCCACACTGTGCTTTAACAGATAGATGGCAAAATGGATGTGAAGATAGAACTCTAGCTTCTGAGCAACAGCTTCATTGTCTCGGATTGAGGAGGGAATATTTTCTTCCCACAGTTCAAAGAAAACATCCTGGTCTCCATCAGTGAAGGACGTTAGTAGATCCTTCCAAAGAGAAGAAGAAAAGAGAGAAGTTACGTATTTAATATATCACTTCCTACGCAAGGTTAAAGATGAAATCACTTATACTGAAACTGTTCAATTCCAGAAAATCCCTTTCCGAGATTCTTCATGGATCAATCTGCTCAACAGCATAAAGGCTGATCAAGAGCACCTAAGTCAGGTCACCATTTCTGTGCCAAATCCAAATAGTACAGGTAGCACAATGTGGTACAGGCACTTAAGAAACCCCTGGGCAAAGCAGAGCTGACCTCACTGCTCCCCAACTGATGGGCACAGAGTTCAATTCTGCTTGGTTCAGGTATGCCAACCCCTTCCCTGAGCTCATCTTGCTGGGTATCTCCCCCAGCCAACCCAGATGGGCCAACTTTGACAGGGGACAGGACCCACCCCCCCACCTGTCAACCACCTAACAAAAATGTTCCTCACCCCTACTGTACATGCTCAAGATTACTATTACCATTACTATTATTATTAATTAAATTTGTTTACCACCTGAAAATCCCAGGGCAGTTCACTACTTGGCAGAACTTAGGAGTGGGCTTTAAGTGATGAGGGAGGACGTTCCAAATAGGAATCCCTTGCAGGATGGACAGGGGAAAGTAGATTTGAACTAAGGGATAACACTCAATGTGGTGAGGTGTGGGCTACCACAGACAAACCTGAACAGTAAAAAACTTGGATTTTAACTGCAATAGGGCTCCCACATAGATGAAGCACTAATTTCACCCACAAAAAGAGAGATGTTACCTGAATTATCAGAGCCTTGGAGTCCTTCACTGAACTACCCCCAGTTTTAGGTAACGGTTTCCCTTTTATTTTGCATTCCTTTGTAAATGTTTTCACTGTATCTTCAAATTCTGCAAACTCCAAATACTGCAAACACAATAAGTTATAAGAAAATCTGCAATAATTCCCATTAAAAGACATAAGCAACAATGGATTAAGGCAACAGGACAGAAACCTGTTTGGATGCGTGACATTTGATAACTAGAAAACTGGAGAAAGCCCTAGCAATACACATGACTGGGCACTAGAAAAACATGACCTCCATATCAACCTATACATTTTCAGACTTACTGTATGTGCACACAAATTCTATGGATTAGATAGGTTCAGAGCATGATGTCTATACAGACCAGTCTAATGATTTGCTTCCAGTGACTGCATTGAGGTTTATATATTGACCACTGAGGAACATCCCTAGTGGGTTGAAATGTGTCTGGTTCTCAGTATTATTGCTAGTCATATGAGCTTTGGTTTTCAGGATTACTGTTGGTTCTTTGAATTTGATGACTGCATTTCAGACTTCATTTATATGTTATAGGCCTCATACATGTCCGTATTTTGGGAATGATTAAAATACCATATTTATATATATTGCAGTAGTGGTCTGCACCCCCCCCCCATTTTCTGCCTTAAATCTACTTTTTGAGGTTCAGTTCTGTATTTTCTGTTATTTGTATCTTGATTATCTTTTCAAGAGCCGTTGTAGGACAATTTCACATCAACAAAAATTGTGCTGTTGACTTTTTAAGGTTTGATGTTTTAATATGCTTTTGACTGGCAACCTAGCCAGATGGGCAGGGTACAAATAATAAAATTATTATTATTATCATCATTATTATTATTATCCCAGCAATTCTGGACCACCCTGCAGAAGTTCAGCAAATGTTAAATGAGCAGCCCCTTCAAAGAGAAAAACGCACCTCCTTCACCATTCCAAGTAGCTCCGCTTCGTAAGCAAGGACGTCTCCCATCATAAATGTAGGACGACTCTTGTAGTAGCGCAACCTATGATTACAATGTGAAGGGCTATATGAAACAAAGCGTTGCTTTCAATCAAAATGAGCTTTCCCAAATCATAAAAAATGATCTTGTTTCGGAATCCAGCATCCTGCTGGCTCCTCCTGACAATTCTTTATTTATTTATTTTGGTAAATCTACCGGTATTTATTTGGGTTTTTCAAATTAAAATTTTACAATAACATATCGACATACAATATAGAAACAAGATTCCAAAGAATCTCCTGGACGGAATTCCCTCCTCCCCTTTGTGGGTCCTTTCCTCCTGCATCTTTTATAATAATCCAAACCTTTTGCATTTCCATTATGTCCATAATTCAGCATTAAACTACAAGTGTTATTCCAATCCCACTAACAATTTTAGCTTTTTACAATGGTTTTTAAGATAGATTATAAATTTCCCCATTCCTTATTAAAATCCTCCTGACAATTCATATTGTCAAGCTGACCCTCCTCCAATAGGAAGAACCATGCATGCCAATGGGTGAGCGTGTTCTCCCTGACTAAAGTCTTCTAGTCCCATAACCATAGCCAGGGGATTGATTGCGGCTTGAGCTGGGCATTACATTCTGACCCTCCCAGCTACTGTTTGGAGTACCCGAATGTGCTTCGGGTTCACGAGCTCTTCCCTCCATCTGTCAACACGCTGCTCTGTGGCCGGGTTTCGTAGAACCAGCTGCAGAGTTGGAAGGGACCCCAATGGTCATCTAGTCCAACCCCCTGCAATGCAGGGATCTTTAGCCCAAGGGTGGAGCTCGAAAACCCACAACCCTTGCCTGTTGCAGAGGGTGGAAGCTGCTCCCAGGCTGCAGCTTCCAGAGGAGGTTCTCTGCGACTTTCAAAGCTTGGCTGCAGCACCATTTCTGCACAGGCAGAAACCCACCAGGTGAAGCCCTGCCCCGCAGAGAGAGGCTGCGAGGGAGAATATACCTCACCTGTTGAATTTCTTGCCCGTCGTGGAGGAGTCTTGAGGCGAGAGGAAAGGGGCGGAAAAGGTGCCTGGAGGAAAACCAACACCCCTCTGAGCATGTGCAGAGTGCCATTCCCAGTTTCCCCCCCCCTCCACGTCACAGCCACCGGGGTCTGCAGCCCGCAAGACGCAGTTTTCTTTCGGGAAACCCTCTCCTGCTCCTGCTCCCAATTCTCTCGGGCTTCGGGGTAAGGGGAACCCACCGACCCGGCTTACCTGCTCGAGGCTTCGGAGAGGAGTAGGCCGCGCTCTCCGTCGCCTAGCAACGGCAGTCCCGCTCAGCTCCGGCCCCTCCCTTCGGGCTTCCACCGGGTTGAAAGCCACGCGGCTCCTCGGAACCAATGGCAAGGGAGCGCTGCGTCACGTGGGCCTGTCAGCCAAACAGAGGCCGGGAAGAAGGTGGGGAAAGAAGCGTCCTAGCAACGGGCTGGCTCAGGGGAAGGAGGAAAGAGAATGCTGCGAAGGCAGAAGCCCCAGAGGGATGCTGGGAAATTGCCTCATCCCAAGGATGCTGGGGAAGAAGGGCATGATGGGAAATTCCCTCCCAAAAGGTTCTGGGAAAGATGGGGCAGTAAAGGGGCGGCCATTTTCTCACTGGGGCACACATACTTTTAACTTTAGAATGTTTTAAAAGTGTGGCTGTTGGCTTTCCTTGATTTTAATGTTTTATCTTTTTGTAAACTGCTATATAAATATTATTAGTATTATTATTAGTATTTTATTTGCGTTTCTAATACAATTCCATATCTAGGAAATAAACGAAAAAAATACAAAGACCACATAGAAGAAAAATCTGAAATAGAAAATAAATAACAATTTTAAGATATTGAAAAATAAACTGAAAACCAGAAAGTTTTCCTACTCCGATTTCTTCCATGGTTCCTTTTGTCTCCTCTTTTTCTCACGTTTCTTGATTCACGCCATCTATTGCAACTGCTTATATACACATTAGTTTTTTCTTACTGTTATAAAAATCTTACCATCCTGCTAGGTTAATTGTTTGCTTATAATGCATTTTCTTATATTTTTCATCTTTTTGATTTCTTATTCTAGTGGTCATCCCTGCTAACTGCGTATTCTAAAAGTTTAAAAAATTGTATGCATTTTTTAAAATGTATGCATTTTATGAAATAATTAATAAAATGAATAAATACTTGAGAGCAAATGCCTTGCTGAACTCAGTGGCACTTGCTTGTCAATGGGCACTCACAGGGCACTCGCAGGATCAGTGTGTGCAAAGCACTGAACTAGAACTGAGTGCCCATTGCTCCCCACACCATTGGAAAGGCACATAGCCCCCTCCCCTGTCAGGTAGGTTGGGCCAGTAACTGACTCTCAACCCAGAGCCTACCTCACAGGGTTCTCATGGGGAATAAATGAGGCAAGCAGAAGCATGTACGTCACCTTGAGCTCCTTGGAGGAAAAGGTGGGATATAAATGCAATTAATAAACAGTAATAATAAATAATAATATATAAACAGTTGCACTAGATGGAGCCAGCCCAGGTTTCAATAACACAATGGGGATTCCCCGCTCTCCTCCCCCATGTGTCATAATGTATCTCCCCACCAAGAAGCCCTGAGGGGGTCAATAAAAACCCCAGAACAGCATGCAAGGGGAAGAGAAATGCTTGCTCTGATGGAACTATCATAATAGTGTGACATTGTTGGGGGTTGGACTAGGTGACCCTCGGGATCCTTTCCAACCCTACAATTCCATGATTCTATGATTCCTCCCTTTGTTCCATTATTTTATTGGTTTTAATTAGTTGCATCGGGTTTTTTTGTAATAAACTTGATTGTTATGCAATATTGTTAGGTGTGATGCCATTGTTAATTTATGCCCATTGTGAACTGCATTTGAAGGCAGTTATCTGCAGGAAAAGAGCATTTCAACAACCTGGCTTGACAGCCTTGAAATATGAGTGTGTCTCACCAGTTCCAATGATTAAGCTGTTTAAAGCCAATTTAAACTATTTTATTCGGCGATTAAAGGAAAGTAGCCAGGGAGATCTCTGGGCCTCCAGTTCCTGGGAATCACAAGAGGGGATTTCCACAAGCGTTTGTCCACTGTGAAAACAGGATGCTGGACTAGATGGGCTTTTGGCCTGATCCAGCAGGCTCTTCTAATGTTCCTATCATTGCACTGTGCTCTCTTCTCATAGGTCCTCATTTGAGGGGAATTAGCAACATCCTGCGTACATATATACAGGATTTTTAAAATACTGATTTCGCATAGCGTCATGGCTCCCCTTGGCTATGCCACAAAAGACTGAATGGTGCATTGGGGCTTTGTGACCTCTGCCACAGCATGACTGTTCAAAGCCTTTGTCCTCTTCTGTTTATTCAAAAACAGGGTTGTTTTTTCTTGAAGACCCAGAAATCTGCCCAATCTTTTGGTTTCTTGGAGAGTCACAAAGCGAAAGGCTTTGTTTTATGTAGCCGACATTGGCAGAGACTTTAAAGAGAAACAGTGGTACGAAGACGTTTTCTCACAGAAGCGTGTGATAAATTGTAAAGACTTCTGGGAAAATTATTTTTAGAAAAAGAAGCCGCTGCCCTGGATGGCAGTGATCCATTTGTGTCCTCAAGCTGCAGCACAGAGGAGAATTACAGCAAAAGGTTATCTTTAAAGTAAGATGAAGAAGCAGACTAGGACAAAGGTTCACATCTGGTACAGCATTTCTTTCATACGGCAGCCAGTCAAATGACTTAAAAGCAGGGAAATGAAGGGGAAATTATCTTCCCCATTGTTTGTCCCCAACAATTAACATTCTGGTGGTAGGATAAACAGCCTCATATAACCACAATACTAAGTCCAACTAATGCACGAAGGGGTTAATGCCATAGAGTAAGCTGTCCTGCCAGGGACCCAGGTGGCGCTGTGGGTTAAACCACAGAGCCTAGGGCGTGCTGATCAGAAGGTTGGCGGTTCGAATCCCTGCGGCGGGGTGAGCTCCCGTTGCTTGGTCCCTGCTCCTGCCAACCTAGCAGTTCAAAAGCACGTCAAAGTGCAAGTAGATAAATAGGTACCGCTCCGGCGGGAAGGTAAACGCCGTTTCCGTGCGCTGCTCTGGTTCGCCAGAAGCGGCTTTGTCATGCTGGCCACATGACCCGGAAGCTGTACTAGGCCAGTAAAGCGAGATGAGCGCCGCAACCCCAGAGTCGGACACGACTGGACCTAATGGTCAGGGGTCCCTTTACCTTTTAAGCTGTCCTGCCAGGCTTGGCTAGGTCACTCTTCCTCACCTTGGGAGGAAGGAAATAAAGTCTATTGTTTCCCTCAGTCTATCCATGTGCAAAGAGGTCTGAGCTGGTTGCTCCAAGCTTAAACCGCATGGCTTTTCTACAAAGCCATTCTTGTGTTCCTATACCAAATAACTTAGAACCTTTCACCACTATGGAACTAACCTAAGTTTTGCTGCCTGTGTTTTCTGAATGCTGTATGGTAAAGCACATGAATCTGACCTTTGAAGAGTTTATAAGTAAACCATTTTTATCTTTCATATATTTTGCGTCATTTCTGTGCTAGCGCAAGTGGGAAACTCCCCACCCCCCAGTGCTGCTGGTCTCCTCCCACCCTTGTGGATCTTTATTCCCCCCCCCATGGAGATCTTCACTCCCCCCCTTCTTCCCGGGTGGGGAGGGGCAGCTCCATGTTGTGGTTCGCCTCAGGTGTCAAAATGTCCTGGGCCAGCTTTGCCTAGAGACTTTCCACTGCAGCGGAAAAGTGGCTCAGTCAGCAAGTCACCTGGCCCGAGCCTTGGGGATAAATTGGAAAATGCATATCTCCATACAGGTCCCTTATAGAATCATAGAGTTGGAAGAGACCCCAAGGGCCATCCAGTCCAACCCCCTGCCAAGCAGGAACACCATCAAAGCATTCTTGACAGGTGGCTGTCAAGCCTCTGCTTAAAGACCTCCAAAGACTCCACCACACTCCTTGGCAGCAAATTCCACTGTCGAACAGCTCTTACTGTCAAGAAATTCTTCCTAATGTTTAGGTGGAATCTTCTTTCTTGTAGTTTGAATCCATTGCTCCGTGTCCACTTCTCTGGAGCAGCAGAAAACAACCTTTCTCCCTCCTCTATATGACATCCTTTTATATATTTGAACATGGCTATCATATCACCCCTTAACCTTCTCTTCTCCAGGCTAAACATACCCAGCTCCCTAAGCCGTTCCTCATAAGGCATCGTTTCCAGGCCTTTGACCATCTTGGTTGCCCTCCTCTGGACACGTTCCAGCTTGTCAGTACCCTTCTTGAACTGTGGTGCCCAGAATTGGACACAGTATTCCAGGTGGGGTCTTATTGCAGGAGGCTCCCGAAATGGAAAGCAGAGGGCCTGACATCAAGCTGGAAACGGCTTCGGAGTTGCGATATAAATTATCAGCGGCATTTTGCAGCCCGGCCCAAGGGCAGCCACACGCCACAGAAACCGCGGCCGACTGTGAAGCAAATTGTCAAGCTGTGAAATGCAAAGCTAGCTGAAGAGAGGAGGCCGAGGGAGATGTTTTTAGAATCAACCACATGAGGGAGAGATGTTTGCATGACGGGTATCCTGTCCAATTCCACCACCACCCCAGACTCTGTGCTCTGTCTCTCTCAGGAAAGGGATTCAGCTCGGTGGAGGAGCATCTGTTTTACACAAGAAGGTCTTGGGTTCAAGTCCCGGTGGCATCCCCATTTAGGGCTGGGAGAGAGCTCCCGATAAATACCTCCCTGCATTCCTAGGACCTGTTTTCTTGTCTAGGAAGCGTAGCATGAGGAGAAGAATGAAGTGCCCCTGAACATGAGCAGAGTGTCCTTTCCTTCACCACACCGCAACTATGGTCGGACTAGGAACTGGGAGACCAGGGTTCAAATCCCCACTTGGACACGAAGCTCAATGGGCGACTTTGAGTGCCGGTCACTGTCTTTCAGTCCAACTTACCTCACAGGGCTGTTTTGAGGTATTTTAATGTCTGTTGGAGGCCGCCCAGAGTGGCTGGGGAGACCCGGCCAGATGGGTGGGGTACCAAAAAAAATTATTATTATTATTATTGAGGATTTAATAAGGAGACCGAGAGCCAAGTCCACCACTTTGAGCTCCTTGGAGGAAACGTTGGGATATAAGTGCAATAAAATGAGTAAACAGATCAGCTCCTACACCTCTAGAATGAGGAAGAAGGGGTTCCAAAAAGCACGACTCTTTCCGTGCCAGTTCAGGATCAGCCCAGGAACTATTAATACCAGAGTTTAAGCTTCCACAAAAAAAGAAACCAGACTAAGGCAAAGGTGAACCTCAGATGGGCACCCCAATTTGTGGCTGAGAGACCAAAGGTGGCTCTCTGTGTCTCAGGCCACAGGTTCCAGCTGTCCTGCCAGCGAGGAGAATAAAAAAAGCATTTAACTCAGGCCCCACCATCTCATAAACATCTCAGCACTGCAGTTTTTAATAATCGCAGCGGCTCCACCAGACTCTCGTGAGACAAGAAGTAGCCCTATATGTCAAACGACTGGTTTTGGGTAACTTTTTAAAGAAGAAAAAGAAAACCTACCAATCTACAAGCTCTCTATTTGTATTTATCTTTCCTCCCCAATTTATTATAGCTCAAAAAATAAAATAAAAACCCACTCTGAAAGCCAGTACGAAACAAACGCCTCTTTTTAGCAAGAGGCTCAAAGGTTTTTTAGACGCGATGAGCCACACGGCTGCTGGTATCGTCATGAGATTCTACCAGAACGTTCTGTGTTTTCCCTTTGTGGAGTTTATTTAATTTGCAGGGTGATGAGGAGCTACCCATAGACAGGATGGGCTCTGTCTACTCGTTTTTGCTGCTGGAAAGGCTTATCTCTAGCTTTGTGGTTCTAGGAGGTCAATGCAAACTTATCCAAAGAGGCCGAGGGCAGGAAAAGATAGACAGGGTTAGTCAGCAGCAGGAGTTGCTATTGAAACAAACAGAAATCTGCTCTTATTCCCTTACGGGGTACACAAGAGCCTTCCCAGGTTCTCCATCGGTAGGAGTAAATTTACAGAGGCCAACCAGAGAAAAATTGAGAAGCAAAATCTTTATTATATTTGTTGCAACAGGGCCCTCACTCCCAAAATGGAGGAGGGAGGAGGAACCCAGAACAATGGTGTGTCAGCTCCTATATAGACTTTTGAAATTCCCCCCTCCTGCTCAACATCACCCCCCTATACATCATACATACATCACAAAAAGGGGTGTAACCCAGGACCACCTCCCAGATACATCACATCATGAAAGGGGAGGTCTGGTAGCAGTAATCTGAGCATCCTTGACCCTCCCCATGCCTCCTCTTGCCCTCCACCAAAAACCCATCAAGTAAAACAAAAGAGATATTTACATTTCCCTGTTTCCCAGCCAAGCTAATCACACCCTTTTGTCTGGCACTCAGGTATCAGGAAGCCAAGATTATCACTTTATTTTCCTGAGACAATCACCCCCTCCTTCCTTGCAGAGAAACAGTTTGTCAGTTTGGGAGTCAAAATGGAGACAGGCCTGTCTTCCTGTGCTGCTTCAGACATGTGGCCTCGTTTTCCTTGGCACACTTATGAACTATTATATATATGACCTTGATATTCTTACAACACTATTATCTGTGTTCAATTCAAAAAACGCCAGGATTAAATCGATGTCGAGCGCCATGTTGAGTGTCTTGGGATGCATTTCTGCTGACGGGTCTATAAAGGAAAGAGAAGACCCTCCGAGCTCACTAGGGTCCCAGGGGTCAGCAAACCTTTTCAGTAGGGGGCCGGTCCACTGTCCCTCAGACCTTGTGGGGGGCCGGACTATATTTTTTGGGGGGAAATGAACAAATTCCTATGCCCCACAAAGAACCCAGAGATGCATTTTAAATAAAAGGACATATTCTACTCATGTAAAAACACGCTGATTCCCGGACCACCCGCAGGCCGGATTTAGAATGGTGTGGCACGCTGGTTTGGCAGCCATGGACAGAAAGTCCCTACAGAGGGTGGTGAAGACAGCACAAGACATCATGGGCTGTCCCCTGAGTCCGCTAGATGTCATCGTGAGAGACCGTTGCCTCAGAAGAGCGAGGAACATTCTCAGGGATGACTCAGCACCTTTTTAATATAGATATAGTAGCATGATAAGCCGAACCAACAGGTTAAAGAACAGTTTCTACCCGTGGGCCGTGAGGCTGCTGAATGGAAGACAGCAACATTGCAGCTGATGTTCGGGATCGGTGGTTGTACGAAGGACTGAGAGATTGGAGGGGAAAGGGGGCTTGTTTAATCTCACTGTAAACATGTGGTACAGTGACAATAAAGTATTTCTATTTCTAATTCTATTTCTAGAAGGCTATTGGGCCGGATCTGGCCCCTAGGCCTTAGGTTGCCTACCGCTGCTCCAAGCTCACTAGATAGACTGCCCTTTAACCTGTGCTGGCCTTCCGATACTCTCAGGGTTATTTTCCTTTTTTCCTTCTTCATCCTCACCTTGGGAGAGGAGACATCCTTCTCTGTGTCTCCTGCTGAGAACGGAGAGCCGTCATGGCTCTTTGTCACTCTACAAGACCCTCTTGCCTTGCGGGAATGTTGAGATTGCAAACACGCCATCCGTTTTACTCCTATGCGGTTAGCTCCCACAAGAGGCCGTGATGGCGGCCAACTTGGATGACTTTGAAAGACGATTAGACAAATTCATGGAGGATTAAGGGTACTGACGGCTGCAGCCACACTGGCCGAGTCCTGCCTTCACCACTGTCACAGGCAATCATGGAATGGTAGAGTTGGAAGGGACCCCAAGAGTCATCTAGTCCAACCCCTGAAATGCAGGAATCTCAGCTAAAGCATCCCTGGCAGATGACCATCCGACCTCTGCTTAAAAACCTCCAAGGAAGGAGAGTCCACCATCTCCCGAGGGAGACCATTCCTCTGTCAAACAGCTCTTACTTTCAGGAAGTTCTTCCCGATGCTTAGTCAGAATTTCCTTTCTTATAACTTGAAGCCATTGGTTTGAGTCCCACCCTTGTTCCTTCTTCCATGCAAACAGGGCTTTTGATATCTGAAGATGGCTATCATATCACCTCTCAGTCTCAGGCTAAACATACCCAGCTCCTTCAACCGTTGCTCATCAGGCTTGCTTCCCAGACCCTTGACCATCTTGGTCACTGTCAGGGTTGCCCCCCTTCGCCGGTCGTTCAATCAAGAGTCCGAGACATCCAGCTTTGAAGCTTTAATCTGGTCTAATTACTTTACAATGCAGAGCTAGTCATAAACATGTCTAATCAATCACTTGCAGAATCTGGAAGTGCGGCGCCACGATTTTCCCGCCAGCATGCCCATCTGGGGAAACGAAAGCATCTTTTCCCCTTCCTCTTTCTTTCCCCCGGATGTCCTCCCTGCAAGTTCCGAGGTCTCTCACCTCCTCTTCTCGCCCACTGCTGCTTTCAGATGTGGAGGAGGAGTCTGTCGTTAAAATGGGCATCTGCTCTCTGTACAGACTCAACGCTGGGCTGGAAGGGGGGGGGAGCCCCCTGACAGTCACCCTCCTCTGCATACCTTCCAGTTTGTCGATATCCTCCTTAAATTGTGGTGCCCAGAACTGGACACAGGACTCCAGGTGGGGTCTGAACAGAGCAGAATAGAGTGGCACTATTACTTCCCTTGATCTGGACAGTAGACTTCTGTTGATGCAATAATAAAAATAACAAGAATAACAACAAGAACAAGAACAAGAACAAGAACAAGAACAACAACAACAACAACAACATATTATTTATACCCTGCCCATCTGGCTGGGTTTCCCCAGCCACTCTGGGCGGCTTCCAACAGAATGTTAAAATACAGTAGTCCATCAAACATTAAAAGCTTCCCTAAACAGGGCTGCCTTCAGATGTCTTCTCAAAGTCTGGTAGTTGTTGTTCTCTTTGACATCTGGTGGGAGGGCATTCTACAGGGCGGGTGCCACTACTGAGAAGGCCCTCTGCCTTCTCTGAATAAACTGCTGAATACCAGATGCTGGAAACCATAGGAGGGGCAAGTACTTGTGGGCTTTCCATAGGCACCAGCTCTCATACTATGACAACAGGATGCTAGACTAGATGGGCCTCTGGTCTGATCCAGCAGCCAGGCCCTTCTTGCGCTCTCCTCTCTGCTGTACGCAGGCACCCACCCCACCCACAAGGGCATTTTTCTTAGCCCAGAATTCCTACCAAGCTGTGATCTCCCCAAGCCTCACTTTGCACATGCACAAACTGGCTCTGTGTCAATATATTAATACCTTTTCCAGTAACTGAGGCTGCAGAGCCAGGCCGTCAGTCATCGGCATCCCAGGGATAAAAAGGGCAGCGTGTCTCGTCCAAAGGAATCATGCGTGTTTCTGCAGCATTTCATTTTCACCAGCTTGGCTGAAGGGGAAGGAATAGGGTGGCGTAGCAGGAGACGATGCTTCACTGCAAGGTCTCCTGGCAGGCGCAAAAAAAATCTGCGTTCCACATGCAAAGGGGAGGACGTGGCTTCCTTCTGTCCGTTCCCCACCGTTCCCAGTTAAATGGCACAATTGCGGGAGACTGTAAGTCTTGTTAAATAAGCTGCGGGTGCTTGACTTGCAATAGGCATGTCAATTAAGCCTGCAAGGATCTGGCAAAGTCCACCTAAGAAGATCGCCAACGGCCCAAAAAGACGCTGGCCCAACTAATTTTTGTTTTGAAGTCTCTGGACCAGTTTGCTGGAGGTTGTGTGTTTAAAAGCCAGGAGCTTTTGCCAGGGCTTTTCCCCCCTCTGGGACTTGCTGGAACTCTGTTCCAGCACCTCTCAGGTGGGCACCATTGCCATTCTAAGAGGACAAGGGAGTCCCGGCACCTCTTTTTCTAGAAAAATAGCACTGCTCGTTGCCAGGTTTTATTCTGAGTCAAGGTCAGCAGCAACATCCTCTATATCAGCTGTAATAAGAGAATCAGGGCCTTATATATATATATTAAATGTTCATAAGTGTGCCAAGCAAACAAGGCCACATGTGCGTATTTCTTTGTCTCAGGAACAAAGGGGGGTTGCCCCTCCAGCTACTCAGCAGCCCTCCCTCTGCCTGAGTGATAATTCCTGGCATCCTGATACCTGAGTGCCAGGCAGGTAGCCATTCCAGAGATAACAAACCCAGATGAAGACAACAGGGTGTGATTAACTTGGCTGAGAAACAGGGAAATGTAAATACCTCTTTTGTTTCACTTGGTGGGTGTTTAGTGGAGGATAAGAGAGGGCAGGGTCCAGGATGCTCAGATTGCTGCCACCAGACCTCCCCTTTAATGATGTAACCATGATGTATCTGGGGGGGGGGTCTCGGGCTACACCCCTCCTATGGTGTATGCATGGTGTTTCTGGGGGGTGGTCTTGGTTCGGGGCGGGGGGTTCAAAAGGTCTATATAGGGGCGGGCGCACCTTTGTTCTAGGTTGCTCCTCCATCCAGCATGTGGTGAGTTGCAACAGTATTTGTTAATAAAGATCAGGCTTACTAGCCGCCTTGCTTCCCATTAGAACTCTGGTCTGGTCTCTGTCTTTTTTCTGCGCAGGCAGGGGTTTCAAAATAACGTCCTGCCGAGGTTCAGGATTCCACATGGAATCGAACCCTTTATCTAGATAACTCTCTTAAATTCTTACAACACAGGGGTGGCCAACTCCCAAGAGACTGCAATCTACGCACAGAATTAAAAACTGGCAGTGATCTACCCCCGTTTTTGGGGGGTTCAGGTCAAAGTTGTTGAACTTTATTTCGGGAGGAGGGAAGCCCCGTTTTGGGGGAGTTCAAGGCTAAGCTGTTGGCCATTTTTAGGGAGAAAAGGGAACAGCCACTCACCAACAGATCGCTGGGGAAACAAACAGCCTCACTGAGTAAACTTCGTCTTCCGTTCTGCAAATGATGCAACAAT
This sequence comes from Darevskia mixta, assembly GCA_034641385.1. NCBI lineage: Eukaryota > Metazoa > Chordata > Lepidosauria > Squamata > Lacertidae > Darevskia > Darevskia mixta. Next base: position 297,219 of record JAWWNH010000210.1, read on the forward strand.
GGAGGGCACGGCAAGGGGGCTGGATTCTATTTTGCCAACGCTAAGAAAAGGGACCCAGCGATCGCCCACGATCTGCCAAAACCTCCCGGAGAACTACCAGTAGATCGCGATCAACCTGTTGGACATCCCTGCTCTATATTAAGAGCAGGCCAATTCTCTAAGTGTGGATTATGGTATAGCCAAAACATAAAACCACCATCCAATTCTAGCACTTAAGGGGATGGTATCAGCAGGCTCAGGGGAGCCCCATGGGCCTTGGGGTTCATTGATGGAAGAAATTAAATAAACTCCGGGGTTTGTTTAAAAAAACACTGAGGAGGTGGAGAACGAAGCAGGAAAGAAACTTCCCAAACAGCCAAATAAATGAAGCCCAAATGTACTCAGGATGCTGACTGGGAGGCACGGAGTGGAGTATGGGATTGTATTCAATAGGAGAGTGATGGCAACGTTCTTTTTTAATGCTACTGTGATTGTTGCGAGGCGCTCTGAGCTCCACACGTGTCGCTGGAAAAGCGGGATACAAATATTACCGTAAATCAAAACCAGAGGGGCATGACTGGCTGACTAGAAATCCAGGCAGGAGCTATGCTGCAACCTTGCATTTCAAGTTGCGGTAGCTTTCACCTTGTGCGCATGCTTCATCCGGGTAGCCAACGCATGCACACTCAGGTGCCCGGTTGAGATTCTCCATGCACGGTGGCACAGTGCGCCTGGGCAGTTGCAAGTGGGAGACAGGGTGTGTGGCACCCCTCTCGGGTACCAAAATTCAAACCGTCATCCTCAAGCTGCAGCTGGTCTCTCTCTCTCTCTCTCTCCCTCACTCTCTCTGCACAGCCCAGCAAATACCTGTCCTGGTCAAACCACAGAAATGTTACAGGACGGAATTCTTCCCTGCATGCCTCATCACCGCCCAGCAGGATTCGCATCAACAAACGACTAAAGTAAACGCCGATCTCACTGTGCTCCTATTGTCTGCCCGAGCCCTCCTGGCCTCTTCGGTTTCCTTCAAGCGGCACATTATAGACCCCAGAGCTGTTCATTTTCGCCCGCTCGGTGCCAACACAAAGAGGAAATATGTAAACAGGCATTAGCCTCGTGTGTGCGCGCACACACACACACACACACACACACACACACACACACACAGCAGCTGCTGCTGCAAGCGGGTGGGTAGGGAGCCAGGATGTGGAGTTCAGCTGGCTGCTCTTGAAAAATCACTTGCCTCCCTTTCTTAAGGTGGATTGACACGCTTCCTTGGCAAACACGTGTTTCCAGACCGGCATTTGACAGGTAAAATCCTAGGAAGATATAACTTAGGCCCTACCGTAGTTATCTGAAAACAGCATTGAAATAAACAGAAATCTGCTCTTATTCCCTTATGGGGTACACAAGAGCCTTTTCAGGTTCTCCATTGGTAGGAGTAAATTACAGAGGCCAACCAGAGAAAAATTGAGAGGCAAAATCTTCATTATATCTGTTGCAAACAGGGCCCTCACTCCCAAAATGGAGGAGGGAGGAGGAACCCCCAACAATGGTGTGCCAGCTCCTATATAGACTTTTTAAATTCCGCCCCTCCCACTCAACATCACCCCCCTATACATCATACATACATCACAAAAGAGTGTAACCCAGGACCCCCTCCCAGATACATCACAGTTACATAATGAAAGGGGAGGTCTGGTGGCAGTAATCTGAGCATCCTTGACCCTCCCCATGCCTCCTCTTGCCGTCCACCAAAAACCCATCAAGTAAAATAAAAGAGATATTTACATTTCCCTGTTTCCCAGCCAAGTTAATCACACCCTTTTGTCTGGCACTCAGGTATCAGGAAGCCAGGAATTATCACTGAGACAATCACCCCCTCCTTCCTTGCAGAGAAATACTGGTCAGCTGGGAGTCAAAATGGAGACAGGCCTGTGGCCTGTCTTCAGACATGTGGCCTTGTTTGCTTGGAACACTTATGAACACTTATTATATATATATAAGACCTTAAAATTCTTACAACAGCATCCTCCTATATGAACCTGCCTGGGTCTGAGATCTGCAGGAGAGACCCTTCTCTCAGTTCTGCCACCCTCACAAGCACCCTTGGTGGGGACGTAGGAGAGGGTCTTCTCAGTGGCTGGTCCTCTGAGACTTTGGGACCCCCTTGCTTGAGAAGCCGGACTTGCTCCCTCCTTGTCCTTCTGCTTGCAGGTGAAGTCTTTCTTATTCCGACAGGCCGAGAGAGAGAGAGAGAGAGAGATTTAAAGAACAGGGCTTTTAATAGTGCTGTGCTGTTTTTATTATCATCTGTATTTTAATAGAATTGTTTTTATACTGTTCTAATCCTATTGGAGTTTAATTACTTTTATACTATTCTTTGTTAATCTGTTTTTAGCTTTTCTGTACAGTATTTTATCTGCGTTGTTTCAATTTGTGTAAGCCACCTTGAGTCCCGGTCTGAGAAAAAGCTGGCAAAATTAATAATGATGATGATGATGATGGGATGGGGGTTGCAAGAGAGGAAGGGCGTTTTTGCATCATAGCCAGTTAGGCTGCCTTTCGTTCCAACATTTCCTCGTAGGATCCACAAACAGGAAGCGCCAAACAGAAAATGTCTCCTGTGGATTCCGTCCCGTACATTACCCATCAATTAACGAGACACAAAATTTCATTTGATTTAGTTCCAGGCTCGAGAGCATTCTAGAGGAGGCCTTTCCTGGTTCTGATGCTGCTTTCACTGCAGACTGAGCCCCAGGCTTCCCATTTCAATGCAAGCAAAATGCACACAGCCCTCCTATCCGCTTAATGGAGAGACGTTCTGGGACCAGCCCAGAGCTTTCTTGGAGTAAAAACACCAGAAGAGGCTGGCTGTTAGATCAGACTAAAGGGGGCCCATCTAGTCTAGCACCTGATACCTGCGAAAAGCCCACAAGCGGGACAGGAGCACAGCAGCAGACTCTCCCCCCTCCCACTGCCCATGTGCTTCCCAAGACTGGCATTCAGAGGCTTGGTTCACAGATTGCCGATAGCCGTGATCTGTCTTACCCCCCTTTCTATGCCAACTAAGTCGATGTGTGGTAGTGGTCCAAAGGGCCATGATGAATGTGATAATGTGAACCCCTATAAATCCTTGAATATGCTTCTAATAGAGAAGTTATGGTAACATGTTGCTTTAAGAAAGTGATGATTTGGCAAGATGCCATCCCCCACTGGGACAGAAGGACAGCAAATACGTCAATCACAAAGATACAACTCATAAGCTAGAACATAAGTTGATACATGGTACAAATGGCTACATGCAACACAGCTTTCCAACATGCATACTAACACAATGTAACAGACCACTGTGAGAATCAAGGTTTAGTTAGCAATGCTTATTGCGCATGCGTATTAAACTACAGTGAGGTAATGATGTACAACATGATTGGTTGAAATTGAAATCCTTTGTTTGAAATGTTATAAATATCCCTGCCCCACATTGGGCGGGGTTGCAGTTTTGCGAAAAGATTCGACTGTAACCTATTGCTTTGCAATAAACAACAATGGACTCCTAGCTCCTCTTGTCTCTGAGTTTTATTGGCGTAACTCAGAAGATAAGCCATCTTGGGCTTGCAACAGATGGGCATCATGGCCACTATTGGGGGGAGAAGCCCGTAGTTTAACTATGTACTCTTGTGTAGAAAGGGGGGTCAGGGGGTGGGCAAGCAAGCATCTTCACCCCAGGAAAACAACCTTGGCGCTCTGCCCAGGCTTCTGAGAATCAGTGAGAAAGGAGGGAAGATCAGAGCTCCTTCCTGCCATGGGATCCGCTGCCGCCATCCCTCCCTCGTCCCCACCGGCTCCTGCAGAAGACAAACATCAGGCGCACTAATTAGCCGCTGGCACACCAGCCAGAGGGGAGGTTTCTCTGCAAAGCAGCCCCAGGAGACGACTCACATTTCCTCCACAATTAGCCCTAACCAGGAGGGCTGGCTTCATGTCACGACCAGCCACTACACAGCAACCAGCCACCCAAGTCTGAGCAGGCTTTGCCAAGCAGGTGCCCTCCAGATGTTCTGGACCACAACACCAATCAGCCCCCAGAAGGTACCAGTTTAGTGAAGGATGCCATAGTCTCTTACATTCTGCATCTCTCTCACCATCTCCCCATCCATCCTTTTATTTGTATGCCGCCTTTCCAAAGTTAAAACCCTGCTAACCGCCTACTTGGGAGGCAAGGCGTCCAGAACTTTTGAATGCCACTTGCTGGAAACTGCAGGAGGGCTGCTCCTGTGTTCAAATCCTGCTTGAGGCATCTGTTCGGCCACTTCTGAGCACAGGATGCTAGGCATGATGGACCACTGGCCGGATCCAGCAGACTATTCTGATATTATTAACTATAAAGCATGGGTAGGCAAACTAAGGCCCGGGGGCTGGATCCAGCCCAATCACTGTCTAAATCCGGTCCACGGACGGTCCGGGCATCAGCGTGTTTTTACATGAGTAGAATGTGTGCTTTTATTTAAAATGCATCTTTGGGTTATTTCTGGGACATAGGAATTCGTTCTCGCCCCCCCCCCATTATAGTCCGGCCCCCCACAAGGTCTGAGGGACAGTGGACCGGCCCCCTGCCGAAAAAGTTTGCTGACCCCTGCTATAAAGGCTGCTACCCGCTGCCTTGTGGGACATCTTTGGGGGGAAGAAAAGGCTAAGGAGTGAACCCTTTACAAATCCGGTGCAGAGTCCCTAAGGCAGTTGGATGGCGCCTTGTCCTTCCGAGAGCCAGTGTGGTGTAGTGGTTAAGGGCAGTAGAATTGTAATCTGGTGAACCGGGTTCGCGTCTCCGCTCCTCCACATGCAGCTGCTGGGTGACCTTGGGCTAGTAACACTTCTTTGAAGTCTCTCAGCCCCACTCACCTCACAGAGGGTTTGTTGTGGGGGAGGAAGGGAAAGGAGAACGTTAGCCGCTTTGAGACTCCTTCGGGTAGTGATAAAGCGGGGCATCAAATCCAAACTCTTCTCCGGCAGGCAAGGTGGTGCCAAACATCTTGCTCTGCTTTCCTTTGTACCACATCAGTGAGACTCATACTGGGGGGGGGGCAGGACCCCCAGACACACTGCCCAGGTGAGTTGGATTGAAGGAGCCTCAACGAAGCCTTATCAGGGAGTTGGATAGGCTTGGCCTGGAGCAGAGAAGATTGTGAGAGGCGATGCGACAGCCAGCTTCAGATTTCCGAAGGGCTGTCACATGGGAGAAGGAGCAATCTCGTTTTGTGCTACTCCAGAGGCTAGGACCCATGAATCTGCATTAAGCGCAGAATTACTGGCGAAGGAAATTGGCCAGGCTATAAAAGGTTTCGAGGATTAGCCTTCTGGTTATGGGGTTCAAGTGGCCAGAGATCTGGAATCTGTAAGCGCAGAAGAAGGACCAGTTTTGCAATCTTCGCTTTTTCTCAGCGCTGGGGAGTGCCTGCTTTTCCACAAGTATTTATGTAGGAAGATTCAGCGCTCCCTCCAAACAGGCGGCGGGTCTTGCCAACAAGCCTGGTGCCCAAGAACAGTCAGGTTTGTTTTGCTGAAATGTAACTTCATCGACAATAAATCAAAAAGTTGGAAAAACATTTAGCAAAGGAAAACTGGGCGGCAGCGGGGTTGGTTTTTTTTTTGGGGGGGGGGACGATTGCCAGTGCCCTAAAGCAACGAGCGGGTGGGTTGTCCGAGCAGCAAGATGGATGGGGAGGCCGCCGTGCAGAATGGAAGAAAAAAGTTTTTGCTGTTCTGGCTAAAAGGTGGTTATTGAAAGAAAGAAAAAAAGGCCTGGGTCACAAAAAGTCTGGGCTGGGCCACTTCAGGTTGCAGGTGGTGTTTCACACAATTCAGTTCAGCCCCATTTTTATTTTTAAAGATCCCTGCACATAGAAAAGTAGCTCAACAACATGAAGGCTAGACAGAAACCTTCTCCCTTATTTTTAACATTTTTTGAACAGAGGCCCACCTGGCCTCGACCAGAAGGTGTGGATTTAACTTCTATGTGTTTAAAATTATTGCTGTAATTTTCTTGATTTACTTTTCTGTAAACTGCTGGGTGTTTTTTTTAACAGAAAAAAACCAAGCATTGTTTAAATTTTATGAAATGAAATAATTTACGTGAAGCTTCTTGATCCCGTCAAAGTGAGTCAGTGTGGTCTAGTGGTTAGAGGAAGGGTAGCCAACGAGGCACCCTCTGTTAGCTTCCAGCTTCTAGGTTATTAAGAGCAGGACCTGGGAATCCCGAGTTCAAATTCCGAGTTCCAGCTGATAAGCTGGAACGTGTTCAGAGGAGGGCAACCAAAATGGTCAAAGGCTTGGAAACGATGCCTTATGAGGAACGGCTTAGGGAGCTGGGTATGTTTAGCCTGGAGAAGAGAAGGTTAAGGGGTGATATGATAGCCATGTTCAAATATATAAAAGGATGTCATATAGAGGAAGGAGAAAAGTTGTTTTCTGCTGCTCCTGAGAAGAGGACACGGAGCAATGGATTCAAACTACAAGAAAGAAGATTTCACCTAAACATTAGGAAGAACTTCCTGACAGTAAGAGCTGTTTGACAGTGGAATTTGCTGCCAAGGAGTGTGGTAGAGTCTTCCTTCTTTGGAGGTCTTTAAGCAGAGGCTTGACAGCCACCTGTCAGGAATGCTTTGATGGTGTTTCCTGCTTGGCAGGGGGTTGGACTGGATGGCCCTTGGGGTCTCTTCCAACTCTACGATTCTATGATTCTATGAAATTCTCCCTCAGCAGCGAAACTCACTGGATGTCCTGGGGCCAAGCCACTATTTCTCAGCCTAACCTACTTTCCTGGGATGCTTGGAATGAAGGGCAGGATACAAACCAAGAAGGGAGGCATTATTAATGGGTGGCGTGGCAAAGAACCCCAAAGTTATTTCCCAGACCCTGGAATTACACCAACTGTGGGTTTAAATTAACTCGTTTTTGTGCAAGAGAACCCTTTTAGGAAAGGCTTTACTTGGAAGAGCCTTCAAAATAAAAACTACTGAAGTATGAACCACGAACACTCCGATAACCAAACTTTTCATCCTGGTGCTGGATCAGGCACAGTAATAGTGCAATTCTACATGTGTCTACACAGAAACAAGTCCCACTGAGTTCAATGGGGGTGACTCTTGAGTAGGTACAGGACTGCTCCTTTCATCTGACCGTCATGTCAGTGAGTTATCTCAGCCTGGCAAGCTTTCCTGTTCAGTGTTAATGGTTGCCAGAGTGAACTGTGAGCCAGGACTGAGACGAGTTCAAATCTCACCTCGGCCACAAAACATTCAAGGCGACTAAAGTGAAGCCACAAGCTCAATTTCCTGCAAACCTTGTGACGGGCAGGGGGGATACTTTTGGTTTAGATTACATTGCTGTTAAGGTTTATGAGAAAACCTCTTTGAGAAGCTGAGATGCTCCAATACGAACACTGTATATTAGTTTTCGAACAGCTGCACAACAGGCAGAAATCCAACAGGTGAAGCAATCCCATGCCATACTTCATGCAGGGAATGTACTGGGTTTCTGTCTGTGTTTAAAGGCCCAGGGATCTCACTGGAAATTCTCATTCATTTCCTCTCTCAGGGAGTGGCCTTCTTTACCTCCCTGCAGCATCGCTTGCGAAAGTTCACCACGGTCTCCCTGCTTCCCCAGAAAGCCTGCTCTAACCAACCCCTCTCATGTCCCAATGAAATGATGCACACCCTCAGGAGAGGGGAAAGGAAGGGCTTTCCCCCTTCAAATATTCATGCCATTTCCATTACACGTTGGAAGTAATGATAAGTCATTGAAAACCTCGCCCCTTTATCTGGGATCTCCTGGAAAACGAGAAAACCCAGATCCATCTCTGCTGTCAACTTTAGGCCATGACTCTATTTTTTAGGCATCTTTGGGGTTGCTGTTGCTGGGACAACGGGACATTCCAGGAGACAACAGCCGTCTGAAGGTCGGACCCCAATTAGGAGGCAGGCGGGAAAGATGTGAAGAACTCTCTACAAAGCGGAATGACCACATCTGGAGAGCAAACCTATTCCAAGAAGATAAAGAGAGAGGAAAGAATGCAGTTTATCCTTCCTCCACCACCCAGACACCCTCTACATGCGGGCGGCTGTTTTCACACAAGATTCTCTTAATGCTGCCGAAATATCACTCTTATTAAAATGGCGGTTGCACACAGCAGCTTTATAGCACTGCATGACCCAGTTGTGCCCTTCCTATGCCTTGGATTCTCCTTGTTTATTTTTTAATTAATTGCATTTATGTGCCACCTTTTCCTTCAGGGAGCTCAAGGCGGTGGATAGGGTTCTTCTTTCCACTCTTCCTTTAATCCCCACAACAACCTTGTGAGGTAGGTTAGGATGAGAAGCAGTGGCTGGTCTCTAGTGTCACCCAGCGAGCTTCCTGGCTGAGTGGAGATTTGAACCATAGAGTACCAGGTCCCAGTGTGGTACTCTAACCATTACGACATACTGGCTCTTACTAGCCGGTCTGATATAAGGTCCTTTCCAATGTTAAAGGCCTCTGAGCAGCTGCCCAAGATGCAGGTATTCCACCACCAAGGGCTTCTTGGAGACACACATATACCATGCGCTTGAGCATTTACCCCGAGACCTCGGCCTGCATGGGCTGCCTTTCCACAGCCCAGACATCGGGTATGAAGGTATGTTTGAGGGAGTGTGTCAGAACCCAACAAAGGATGTTGCAGCAGCCAAAGTTACCCAAGTTATCATTTGAATATGATAGCCATGTTCAAATGTATAAAAGGATGTCATATAGAGGAGGGAGAAAGGTTGTTTTCTGCTGCTCCTGAGAAGAGGACATGGAGCAATGGATTCAAACTACAAGAAAGAAGATTCCACCTAAACATTAGGAAGAACTTCCTGACAGTAAGAGCTGTTTGACAGTGGAATTTGCTGCCAAGGAGTGTGGTGGAGTCTCCTTCTTTGGAGGTCTTTAAGCAGAGGCTTGACAGCCACCTGCCAGGAATGCTTTGGTGGTGTTTCCTGCTTGGCAGGGGGTTGGACTGGATGGCCCTTGGGGTCTCTTCCAACTCTAGGATTCTAGGATTCTAGGGCAGGACGGAGAGTCTGTATCAACACACTGACAAAATGTATTCTTCAAGGCAGAAAGTTTCCCTGGTGTCAAAAACATGGAGGCACAAAGGAAGGTGATGCTGTGAAACTCGCCTCACATCTTTCCGAAGTCGCAGGCGAGGAATAACGGAGAACAAAGCCGCCGCTTGGGTTTTTTAATTTATTTATTTTGAAAACTGGTTTCTCGTGAAAGAGTACACTAAAGAGAGCAGAGGTTTTTCCTTTTGTCACCCATAAAATGTGGACTGCCTGCTGTCGGTCAGCACAGAAGCGACAGAGCATGCACTGAGCTGCAGGCTGCAGCAAGAGTCTCCTCTGGGCCGTTTCCTCAATATCAGACGTAATGCGCACCAAGCTTCCTTTAAGGGCCCTAGTAGGGGGAGAAAAATAAAGGACAGCGGAGACAAAAAAGGGGAAGGAGTTAGTGGCAACCACAGCTGTACCACCACGCGGTGCCTTCCTCCGATTCTGGGCCCAGCCTCGCTCAGCTGCAGAGACGAAACGGTGGTGGTCTCAGCAACCCTTCACGGCTGTTCTCTGAAATGTTTCACCGGGCGACCTATCCCAGGCTCCCCCCAAGCTTGCGCCCTCAAATGTTTTTGGACTGCAGTCCAGAACACCTGGGAGGCGCCAGAGGTTGAGGGAGGCCCAAGGAGCTCCCTGGAGCAAGCACCTGGGAAGCAACCCATTCCGATTCTTCAGATTAGCTTGCAACTCATGCACATCATTTCAGCGGTTCAAGAAAAACAACAAGACTTCCAGAACACGGCTTGCTTTTTGGGTGGGGGGGAGCCGAACCGTCTGATTTCTTCAGCAAGGTCATCATTTGTGATTAAGGCGCTGTGACCACCAAAGCCGGAGATATGGCAAACAGGCTTCTAATTCCCCTGCTCCAAAGACTGCAGCTGATTAACAGCCAGAAACCTGAAGCTTGGGTTTTAGCAGACCCAGTCAAAGCAGAAATCAAAGCTGACCCTCTGAGCCATCCAGCCTGGCAAGAGCTGTCAACACCAGTCCAGGAATCCAGAGTTGACATCCAGGACCTGCCACACTGCAGAAGAGGCACAGCCCTGGCTAAGGCACTAAGGCTGCCTGTGGGAATGAAATAGCAAAAAGAAGGGAAATAACCCCGTGAAAACCCCCTGAAACGAGGTAAATGTGTATTCAAATGTATTAGTTACATATGTCTGAGCATTTCTGTTTGAAATCAACTTTAAAAAAATTTTTTTAGATTAATTTAACACATTTTTTGAATACACATTTACCTCGTTTCAGGGGTTTTTCACGGGGTTATTTCCCTTCTTTTTGCTGTATCATTCCTGTGATTGTCCCTTTTTACCTAAATGTGGGAATGAAATGGCACAGGGAACGATGGAGCCGACTGGTACAGGAAGAGCTGAAGAATTCTGCACTCTGCCCAGCCCGGCTCAGTTCTCAACAGCTACTGAATTATTTGCCAGTTTTGTGTGCAGTTCTCTGTGCAGAATCCAATTCAATCTACTGGATTTTAGAAAGCTAGTGAATGTCACACTGCTCCTGTTGTTTTGAGAGCAGGTTCCGGGTGGATAAGAGCAAAGCCTGGCTTTCCTCAACATGTGCTTGTTGCCACATAATGTCGAGGCCAGCCCTGTCAACTGGCTTTTGTTGGCTATTGATCCTGAATGACAGTAATGGAGCTTCCACATCCAAAGGCAGCATACCTCTGAATATTAGACTATGGCAAGCTCCATCGTACCCTACACATGTGATTTCCTCTGGGGCATCTGGGAGGGGCACCGTCTTGGGTTAGGTTCAGCCCAGGCAGGGACGTCTCCCTCTTACGTACCCCCACGTCTTAGTCATCAATGTATTCAAAAGGCTCCGGAGGCTCCGGTTCCTGCTCCTCCTCCTCAATCTTCGGCCCATGTGCAGCCACGGGCTCCACCAGCTCCTCTGTGTCCTCGCTGGTGTCTCTCAGGACAATGATGCCACCAATGGAAAGCTGGAGAAAGAGGAGCACCAAGTGAATTCAAGATTCCCCGAGGCTGCTGGGCCGGGGTCATGCGAAAGCTGCATCACAAGCCGGCCAATCCAGAGCAGGGGGAGGGGGCAAGCGGTGGCCCCATCCCCTTGTTTAATTATGGCTGCAGTTAAATTTAGCCGCCTGACAATCACTGCCCCCCATTCTGGCACCCTGCCTGGCAAAGGGACATCTGCAGGGCACAGGAGGGGGCAAAGAAGTCCAGCCTCTCCAAGGTAATGCCGACTGGAAGTGGCCCACTGGCAGAGAGAAAATAATCTACCAGGAAGATCTCTTGCATAAGCCATAATGCAATGAAGAAGAGCCAGAGGTGGCCTAAGGCTTTTCCCCCAATGCACCACACTTTCAGAATTTTTTATATTATTATTATTATTATTATTATTATTATTATTATTATTATTACCCTACCCATCTGGCTGCGTTTCCCCAGCCACTCTGGGCGGCTTACAGCATATATAAAAAATTGTAAAACATCGCACATTAAAATTTTTGATACCGGGCTGCCTTCAGATGTCTCCTAAAAGTCAGATAGTTGTTTCATTTCCTTGGCAGCTCGTGCCATACCATTTTTTTAAAATTTTTGCCTGGCACCTAAAAGTGTATAATGAAGGCATCAGGCAAACCTCCCTGGGGAGCACATGCCACAAACGAGGAGCCACCGCAGAAAAGGCCCTGTTCTCGTGCTGCTGCCACCCTCCAGACCTCTTGTAGAAGAGGCACGTGAAGAAGAGCCTCTCATGATGATCGCAAGGTCTGGGTAGGTCCATATGGGGAGAGTAGTCATTGATAGCCCTCTCCTCCATGAATTTGACCAATCTTGTTTTAAAGCCTTCTAGTGAAGGGTCCTATGGTTAAATAGGATCAAACCTGCTCAAAGCCAATGACGTTAAATCAATGACTTATGGTGAGTGGGAGGAATCTGTCACCCCCTCTCCCTCAGATGCTGCTGGACTACAAGTCACATCGTCCCCCTGCCCAGGAGCCATGCTGGGTGGGGCTGATGGGTCGTAAAGTCCAACAACACCCAGGAAGTGCCACACGTCCCACACCCCCTGCTTTATGGTGTGAAGAGGGTCGTCAGTGGAGAGATATGCGCTCGACTCACGGTCTTGAAAGGCTGGTACCGGCAGCTTTCCGGCATGGTGAGGACCTTGAGCTGGGCGGGCATCACCCGGGCTGGATTGTCAAGGAGCTGGAAGGACGGCTCAGGCTCTTTTTTCTTCTCCTTCTCATCCTTCTTCTCGGTTTCGTCCTGTTCGGGGACGGGAGGAAGGCGGGGTTAAAAACACACACACAGCCAAATACATACGAGAGGACAGGACCTGGAGCCACAGAGAGAAGACAGCAGAACCTGCCCATCGTCCAGCCCTCGTACCAGCACAGACGTGCTCCGTGTCAATAAATAATAAAGCAAAACGAAGCCAAAATCCAGGCACGCCAGGCAGCCTTAATGGGTTGGCTGCAAATTTTAAAAAGCAGCAGAACTTTATCCTGTCCCGTCCGAAGCTCAACGATGGGTGTTTTTCTGAGCCATAAAGCTGTCTCCAAAGATGGCAGCAGTGAGAAATCGGCCGGGATTGATAGCTCTCTGGAGGCTACTTCAGGTACACTTTGCTCCCTCGTGGGATGATGGAAGGAAGGCTTTCCTTCAGCCTTGTTAAAATGCCTCTGGGCCTGTGCCATGTTCCCCCCCCAGGTACGGCCACATGTTTGGACAACACAGGAAGAGGGCTTTCAGTTCCCAGAGAGTTGGGAAGAAAAGTTGCCCGGACAATAGAAGACACCCTGGAGCCAAAAGGACACAAAGATCAAGGTGGCCGGAGCGGAAGACAGAGGAGAGTGGCAAGAGCCAGATAGGCTTCAGCTTCAGTTTCTTGACTCAGCTATGAACTCACCGGGTGGTCTTGGGGAAACCACTGCCCCCCTTGCTTGGCAATGTGGGGTTACTAATAAAGAATGTCCTGTCCTTCAGATGGAAGGATAGCTGCACATGAAAGCTCCTTCAAGTGGTCCATCAGCCTCCCCGGATGTTCAGGACTACAACTGGAGGGTGATGGCCGCACTTGCGGGGAATGATGGGAGTTGTAGTCCAAAACTACTAGGGAAGGCTGCAGTAAATAAATGCCCAAACCAACTTCCCCAGCGCCGGCTTCCATTTTTTAGTTCTCCCCACTGCTCCTACTGCCTCCTTGACTGCTTGGCCTTCACCTCTGGTCCTGGGCAGAAGAACAGGAGGGACAGCAAGGAGCAGTGGGGCTAGGGGCTTCTGCTGGGGTGTGGGTCAGTGTCTCAACACTGGCCCTGCACCTACCAGAGAGAGAAATGGGGTGGGAGGAAGAAACATGGGAGCACCACCCCATGGCACTTTCTGAGCAAATGACTCGAGCAAGTGATCCAGGCCACATGCCACAAAGGAAGGTGGAGACCCCAAGAGGCTCCTGGGGTGGTGGCAACAGCAAGATTGCTCTCTGATCCCAAACATTAAAAAGGTAAAGGGACCCCTGACTGTTAGGTCCAGTTGCGGACGACTCTGGGGTTGCAGCGCTCATCTCGCTCTATAGGCCGAGGGAGCCGGCGTTTGTCCGCAGACAGCTTCCGGGTCATGTGGCCAGCATGACTAAGCAGCTTCTGGCGAACCAGAGCAGTGCACAGAAACGCTGTTTACCTTCCCGCCGGAGTGGTACCTATTTATCTACTTGCACTTTGATGTGCTTTCGAACTGCTAGGTGGGCAGGAGCAGGGATCAAGCAACGGGAGCTCACCCCATCGCAGGGATTCGAACCACCAACCTTCTGATCGGCAAGCCCTAGGCTCTGTGGTTTAACCCACAGTGTCACCCACGTCCCCTTCCCAAACATTAGGAGCAATAAAAAGGGAGCCTCCTCTGGCAACATCTCAGCCTCTTAGGGAGAAATTAGTGCCCCAGGACAATCCAACCAGATACCCGGAGAACACCGAAAAATGGGAATATCTGATGTAGCTCAGCACGCAGTTTTGCATTTCCCCATGCCTGCTCTCCTCTCCTAAAGAACTCACTCCAAGTTAGCTTGGCCAGAGTGGAAGCAAGGCTGCCCTCCTCAGAAGCAGCCTCCTCACCCACTTCCGAAACTGGTCGGCTTGGATAAGACTGTCTCTGTCCCGTTTGCGGCAATCACATCTTTGCCCCTTTTCGGCCTGCCTCCCGCTCCTTTGGGGCTTTCTCTGGGGCCCAACTGAAGGCCAGAGAGTGAGATGAGCAAATAAGGGCCAGGCAGAGGGAGCAGGGTCCCTCCCTGCCCCACGGCCCATAGCTAGGCCTCTGTCTCCCTCTCCATGCTTGACCAGCTCCAGACACCACAGTCTCTGCAAGCCAGAGAGCTTCCTGAAGGTTCGGCAAAAACATGGTGGTTTTTCCAAATAAACTTGTTCAATTCAGGTATCACTGTAAGGTAACTGCAAACGCCACTTAGCTATGGGATGAAACCACATTGACTGAATTCATTCAGGGTTTGCTGGATTTAGAGTATAGCTAAGATCTTACTGCTTTGCAGTACAGGGATGTTAGACTAAGGTCACTGCTTCTCTCTCTTCCAACTGCAGTGTCAATTTAATGTTGCCTCCCTATTGACTGACACTGAATGGAGTTGGTGGATCCTTACTGACGCCTAAGGAACCCACTGACAGAGAGGAAGAGAGTTTGACCACCGTGAAGTGGCTCCAGAGGCCTTCTTTCCTAGATCAATGCATTCCTGGAAGATGATTCGGAGGATGGGAGATTATAGACTCACCACTTCCATTTTCTCCTCTTCTTTCTTCTCTTTCTCCTTCTCTTTCTCCTTCTTCTTAGCCTTTGCTGTGATGGACAGCACAGCGGTAGAAACCTGAGCATGAGAACAACAAAAGGCTTTCAGGAGAACAAACCAATAATGGTGCTCTGAGGGTCAGGCGCAGATATGGCAGGGGGGCAGGAGGCCCCAACTGGAGTGTGTGTGTGTGTGTGTGTGTGTGTGTGTGTGGAGGGGGGTGGAAGAAGAAGGGTCAGCCCACGAAGCCCCCAAGATTAGAGGACCCCAAAGTTGGAGGCCCAGTTCACTCTTGCTTCTCAAAAGGTTTGTTTTCAGAGGGTGAGCAAGCAAGAGTTCTTAATCTCCTGAGGAGCCTTCCAACGCTTCTCTGAAAGAGTCCCTGGAGCAGGGAGAGCCTCCCAGTTGGCCTCGTATCCTTTCTTTGCATGCAGAGGCAGCCTCCTTTGAGGGCTGCTTTTAGGGTTAATTCACACATTACATTTTGACATATCCGTGTATGCCCATTAATACTAATGAATGAATGAATGAATGAATGCTGGGCCATTAGTGGAAGCTAGAGCAAGAGGGCTTTCCCCAAGAAGATGGGGGGAGGAGAGGGAGGACCATCCCGCTGGGCAAACAGAGATGCTCACACTGACCGACCAATTTCCTTCGTGCTACACTGAACTCCACCCATAATTTATGACCAATAACAACATATGTTTGAAATGAGGGAGGGAAGCATCAGGGATTCAGAGCTGCCCGCTGCTCCCCGCCAGGCACACGGTTTCAGGGCAAACTTGGGTTTTCCACCACATCTTGTGTGAAATAGCGCAGAGGGGCAATTTCGGCTTTGATCTCAGGGGCAGAGAAGCCTTGAGACACGTGAAGGGGTCCCAATGCAGCAGCAGCAGCGGCAACAGTTTGTCCTGTCTGCGCACAAAGCCAGCGCTGGCGAGGGTTTCCTCTCTGGCCCTCTTGCGACAAGGGAGGGCCTTTGTCAAGCGACCCACATGGACACAGGGAGGCCGCCCACCCACCTTTTCTTTCTCCTTCTCTTTCGGCACCTCCAGCGGGGCTGGGTAGGCAAACGTGGAGGGCTTGACGTTGGATCTGTACTGCACTTTTGGCATCTGCAAAAGGAAGAGAGAGAGAGAGTGTGTTTGGCGGGCAAAGTCGGACAGGCATGGCGGAAGGCCGGAGAGCAAAGGGGTAGCCTCATGCGGTGCCCTCGTTGGGAGACGCACACAAGCCAGGTGAAGCGCAAATGCTGCCTCTGCCACTCGCCGGAAGCTTCTGAGCCATCAAGGGACTGAAACATCATTATTCCATTACGAGGCAATTTAGTCCCGGTGAGGCAGTTGTGCTCTCGCTGGCTCCCACACGGTACAGAGAGCTGTTTACGCTCTTGCTTTCTCTCCTGGCTTTTCACATTTCGGCTATGACTGGAAAAGGGATGTTGAAGGGCAAGCAGAAAGTGTGGGGTTTGGTGGCAGGTTCAGAATTCAGCATCCTGAGAATCTCGCATTCACACATGCCCCAAGTTTCTTGTTCATGCCCCAAGTTCAATCTTGTACTTCACAGACTGAGACGAGACTGCAGAAAGCAGGTTTATCCGCTCATCTGTCTGTCTCTGAGAACCGATCTGCCGCCTGCGCCAATCGTTCAGCTCAAGGTGATCTTGCCGGATTTGCAGGGATAAAAAGGTAGCCTGAGGTATGCGAAATTCGGGCGGAGAGGTGGCATGTGCCCAGCTTGCAAAACACATTGCTGAATTCGGCTTGCTGCCGTTGCAGAGTCTGAGTTACTTCTGAGACGGCATTTCCATCAGGTTTGATTTCCCCAGGACACAACTGCTCTGAATCATGGCCATGAACACAGATGCGGTTGTGCAGAACCAAGAATTGGGCAGCAAGCAGAGAGAAGTCAGGAAGAGGCTTCTCGCCTTACTGGGTATTTTCACCTGGCAATTCTCTCTGCACCTCCCTCTTCGGGAAGGCTTGGCAAGAGCCTACCCCATAGCCCAGCCTGCCTGGGAATCTCTACAGTCCTCCACATCACAGCTTCAATGGACTTAGTTGGGGGAGGGGGCCTTAGGTCCGTGGTAGAGCCCCTGTCTTGCTTGCAGAAGGCCATCAGTTCAATCCCTGGGATTACTAGTTAAAAATTCTGGAAAACCTTCCATCAAACGCCTTGAAGGGATGCCGGCAGTCAAAGTAGGCGATATTGGGTTGCGGCAAGTTTCACTCCCCAGCATCTCCAGATACAGGAAGCAAGGCTTGGGAATTGTCTCTCTTCCAGAGACTGCAGAAAGCTGCTGCCAGTCAGAGTAGACAATACTGGACTAGAAGGACCAATAGTCTAACTCAGTAAAAAAAACAGCTCCATACGTTCACATGGTAAAGTAATGTGATTGCTTTTCTGAGTCCTTCACCAACCTGGTGCCCTCCAGAGGTTTGGGACTAGAAATCTTATTAGCACCACCCAGCATGGCTGGAAGGCAAGAAGCTGGAGAAGGATGCAGAAAAGCAACCTGAAATTGGTACTGTAAATATAATGTATTCTCCTCCTACTGGCAGAAGCCCCCAGGTTCTGACCAGGCACTTCTTGCACATTCTGAAACTGATACTTGCAGCCTAGAAATGTCTTTTAAAAATATATATTCTCAGGATGCTGAAGGTGATGGAGCTGCAAGTACAAGGAATGCCCAGAGCCGTGGTTCTGCCTGTTAAAATGATAAAAGCAAAGGACTGTCTTTTGAGGATGGCGTTAAGAGGGCTGTGCAAATCGGCGGCAGCAGAGTCCGCAATAAAATCATCTCTGCTCTCCAAGCTGGCAAGTCATTTTTCCTAAACCACCCCTGAGATAAAAGTCTCCAGCAGTGTTCAGGAAGTGGCAAAGGAGGAAAGGGCGGCTTCAGTTTGCTGTGCATTTCCAACTTCAAAACCTGCCCTCAACCCTGAATCTTAAACTACCTACCACGACCCTGACGATTTACAATCACTTTCTTTAACGTTGCCAGGAAACGGCTCCCTTCTTCTCAAGCCTACTGGCTGATGCAGATTCTCATCATGCTTTCCATAGCTGGGGGCACAATATCCTCCCAGAGGGGGAAGCTTGAAAGATTAACCTTTGAGAGTGCCGATGGGATGCTGTGCTCACGGCTGGCTCCCCTTTTCGCCCACAGGAATCAAACGGCGCCCGAACTTAACGAAAGGGAATATAATTGCATCCCACAGATCTATTTGAAAGGGTGATGCTGAAGAGGAGAGAGATCAGCAGTTCGGGCTTAAGGAGAAGCCGGAAACTGAGAATCTGAAGGCGGTTCCCCTGAAACTGTTAGAGGATCAAAAAATCGCCTTGGTTTTGGGGACAGACTTGCGATGAGGTCAGACTACTGATCCACCTGGCCTAGGATGGGCTTCTCCAGGTAGCTGCTGTTCCCTAAAGTCCCAAGAGGGTATTTCCCAGCCCTGCCACCCAGGGTCTCTTTCACAGGAGATGCCGGGGATTGAACCAGGTACCTTCTGCAGGCAAAACACCTGCTTGTCCATTATAAGGAAGCTGCAATGCAATGAGTAGGATTATTGGTCCTTCCAGGCTGGTGTTTCCTGCTCTGACTAGCAGTTCCTCTCCAGGGTCTCAGGCAAGAGGGGGAAAGGCTTTTCAAATCACCCATTACTTAATTTCCTTTTTTAAGGAGATGATAAAATATTAGATCCAAGACCTTTGGCTCTACAGGCCTGCATGTGTACTACCATGCTCAGCTTGGAAATCACAATGCTCAACAGCTGAAAGCAGAAACCCCAGGGGCAAGACAACAACTACTACTACTATTAATAATAATAATTATAATAATTTATTATTTGTACCCCGCCCATCTGGCTGGGTCTCCCCAGCCACTCTGGGCGGCTTCTAGCAAACATTAAAATACATTAACACATCACAGATTAAAAACTTCCCTGAACAGTGCTGCCTTCAGGTGTTTTCTAAATGTCATGTAGTTGTTGATCCTTTTAACCTCTGATGGGAGGGCATTCCACAGGGCGGGCGCCACCACCGAGAAGGCCCTCTGCCTGGTTCCCTGTAGCCCTGTACTACTACTACTACTACTACTATATTATTTATACCCCGCCCATCGGGCTGGGTTTCCCCAGCCACTCTGGGTGGCTCCCAACAGAATATTAAAAACACAATAAAACATCAAACATTAAAAACTTCCCTAAACAGGACTGCCTTCTGCCTGGTTCCCTATAACCTCACTTCTCACAGGGAGGGAACCGCCAGAAGGCCCTCGGAGCTGGACCTCAGTCTCCGGGCTGAACGATGGGGGTGGAGACGCTCCTTCAGGAATACTGGGCCGAGGCCGTTTAGGGCTTTATAGGTCAGCACCAAACTCTTCTTCACTGGGTTGGGCAGGTAAGAGGCGACTGTGGAGCACGCAGAATGCCACCAGGCCATTTTGACCGACGCAATGCCATTTCAGCCCCCGGAAGGACATACCTTGAGGTCCTTGTTAAGGCCGATGACGCAGGTCGGGGTGAAGGCCAGCGACAAGAAGTGAGAGAGAGGAAACCAGAACCAGAACTGGGTGAAGACCAGAACGCCGACCACCGAAGGCATGTGTGTGTGTCCAGTCCTCGACTGCAGAGAAATAGTCACGTTGTGGCCGCCTGGGGAGGGAGCACAAAAGAAATGCGGGAGGTGAGGGTTGCTTGGATTTACAAAGGGCCCAGAAGAGCCACTGCAGTTCCATGAGGTTCAGGCGGGTCTCTTCTCCAAGAAGTGACTGTGATTAAATGGTATACCAAACATTGAAATAAAACAATAAATAAAAAGGAAATCAAACTGGGAGGAACAAGACAGTAGAAAGAGTTCACCCTCTTCACTCCCACCCTTGTCAATTCAACTATAGGTGGGCATAAACCAGGCTTCCCCAATCTGGTGCCCAGCAGATGTTTTGGGCTACAATTCCGGGTCCCTGCAAGGTTGCTGAAGGCTGACGCAGGTTGTTCACCTACTTAGGCCAACCGCTTTTTGTTCACCTACTTAGAACATTTCTTGCAAATCCTCATTCAGAGTGAGCGGTAGCCATCATTTGCCTGATGTGGCCGGTCATTCCTAGAAACACTGGGATAGATCAGTGGGCAGAGCATGAGGCTGTTAATCTCAGGGTCGTGGGTTCGAGCCCCACAAAGGATTCTTGTGTTGCAGGGGGTTGGACTAGATGACCCCCGTGGTCCCTTCCAACTCTACGATTCTATGATCCCTCTCTAGGAACCTACCACAGGGTAAGAATCCAAAAGAAGCTCTGCAGGATCAAAGCAACCGTTGCTCTAGCTTAGTGACGAGTTTGCAAACCACGGTCAGCCAGACGTTTCTCAGAACTCAAGAATAACATGTCTCCTTTATTATTTCCCCTCCAACACCAGGAATTGAGGTAACTTGCTCAGAATACAGAGATTTGACTCAGCTGTCATGAAGGTATGTGGCAGAATGTCTGATATAATAGCCAGAGGTATAATCTAGCTATGTAGGCTTTGCTGATTTCATCTTTGTATTGTTGCTAATTAATTTATATACTGTACACCACTTAAGAGATTTTTTCTAAGAGGTTTATATTTTTTTCTAATTGAAAATAACAAATACAAATAAATTAGCATCCTCTCTCTCTGCTCCATTCTCTCTTATTCTCCCTTATTTCCACTTGCCTGGAAGCAAAATTACTTCTCCTTCCTTTTCGCCCCATCCAGAAACCTCAGATCTTCCTGTGCCTAATAACTAACCTAGGAAGAAGGGAAAAGTCTGCAAGAGATTACATTCCCCCTCTCGACCAGAAGCAGCTTCAGATTCTACTTCCTTCTTCCTAAGGGTTATAAATCTCAGCAGCAGAATTAATCCTGCCAGATAACCAAACCCCTTAATTTCATCCTTGCAAAGCAGAGATCAGAGAGCTCATCAGGTTGATGCAACGCAGAAGCTCCCAGCCAAAGCCAAACAGAAAGGTTAGGCCCACAGAGGGAGTGGGAAGGTGTTAATCGGATTTTCAGGGCTTCCAACCAGTTAGGCAGATGGGAGCTGAAGAAGGCCACCGGCATATTTATTGCTGCTGATGAGGCAGAGGGCAGTGGGCCTAATCTATTTAAGATGCAATCAAACTTCAAGCCCTTTTACATATTGGGGGGGGGGTGACCATGGAGGCCCTCCTCAGCCATCAGACCTGTAGCAGACCTGCCTGGGAGTGCAGTTGTAAGGCTGACAATGGTCCAGATTTGGCCAGAAAGTAAACACCATAACCAGAGTAACCGGAAAGTTCTGATTTTGTAAGATGTATTCGGAAAAGGGTGCAGTATAGTTGAGTTCTACAGGATCACTCTGGATTGCTTAAGTTAGAAAGGGGCTCCCTGCTAATGAATAGTGGGATCTCTCTCTTTTTCTGACACACACACACACACACAGTTGCTTCAGGCTGTGTTCACATGCCAAGCACACCCGGCTGAAACCCATCATGACCGGTTTAAACAACTTTGGAATTTTATTTTTCGACATTTAGCCTCTTGACTTAGCCTGCCTAAAATCTTGTCATTTCTGGAGAAGCTGACCTCACCCCTCAAGCATTGCAGTCACACTCTCACTGTTTCTGTTCTCTTTGCATGACACCCAAACTTTCTCTTGGCTCCCTGTCCTCTGGACCTGTCTGGGAGCAGGAAAGTTAAGGGATCTTGCACTGCTGCTCATCTCAGAAACATCACCAGGGGCTGAAGGGACAAAGGTCCCTTAGGACCAGGGCTTAGAAGCAATTTAGAAAACAGGATTGCTAGGAATTCTTCCAACTCAAGATCAATTTGTGCCGAGCTGGTAAAGAGTGATTTTTCAGTAGCCACATCCTGCCACTTTCAAAGCCAATTTTTCGGCATATTATTAAACTCGTGAAGAATGTGGGGTTGTACTACTTGTTCACATAACTCATAAAGCACTCTGCTCAGAAGCAGGAAACTGGTTTGTTTGCTGTCTTTCCTTTGCTCTGCACATTCATTCTCAACTCTGGACAATTTTGAAAACAAAACAAAACTGCCACCCTGCATTTTTCTCCCTGTGACTGGTTCATGCACTGGTAGCATCCCAACTTATCCTTTCTGGCTTGCCCACCTTTCTCACCTTTAACCAAGGCTTAGCTGCCAAAATCGTGCTGCCTGGGACTGATGGGAATTGTAGTTCAAAACATTTGGAGGGCAGAAGGTTGGAGAAGGCTGAGTTACAGCCAGAGAGATTTCTAGATGCCTTTCTCCCAGAACCTGCTGATGTGGTTCTGGAGATCAAGTCACATGGAACTCTGTGGCCAGGGAATTCTCTATGGGAGCTGAGAAATAAGGTCCCCAAGACCCGAGATGTTATCACTCCATCCCTCAAACAGAGAACCAAGTCTTCCCATCAGCAGGCAGCTGTAAATCTTCTGTGACAATGTAGGGACAACCTGAGATATGCATCCTTGAGAAGAAAGGTCAGCCCTGTTTGTCCAGACAACCAACAACAACCCGAAGGCAGGTCCAATTTCAGGATGTGTCAGCCAAGTGATTCACGCAAGCAATAAAATCCAAAAGACAGAATCTCATTTGGCTCTTCGTGTTGCTGATGTGCTATTGGTGCTTTTAACAACTCGGGGGACTAATGAGTTGTTTACGAATGCGATGAAGACATCCAAAGCAGGGTGGACAGTGACTGCAGATTGGGTGCAGGAGCTTAATGCAAGATAGGAACTGAGGAGCCTTAAGGACTACTGCTGCCCCTTGAAGATGCACTTGACCGCTCAAAGCTACCATGAATTCTGTGGGGCGGCCTCAGACAAGCCAGTATCTCTCAGCTTCTGCAAAATGAGGGTGAACATCATCTGGGGTGGCCACCAACCAGGGCAGCTTTAAAAGGAGCTTGGACCAATCCATGCAGGGTACGGCCATCCATGGCTATCAGCCACAATGACTATGCTCTGGTCCCCCAGTCGGAAGCCGCATGCCTCTGAGCACCAGCTGCTGGGGAGAGTGCTGTTGCACTCAGGTTCTGCTTGTGGGCTGCCCAGGGGCATCTAGTTGGTCACTGCGAGAACAGGAAGCTGCAACAGAGGCGCCTTTGGTGTGATCCAGAAGGATATTATCTTGCTTTTCAACAGTGCCCCCCTTTGGGTCTGATCCAGCTACAGGGCTTGTACTCTAACTTGTAGGGCAGCTGTAACGATTACTGAGATAATGCACATGAAGCACTGTGGACGCTCTTCGCAAATTCTAAATATTAGGTGTTAACAAATCTGCCAGCTTTTAGTCTCCACGCCAGGAGCATCGCTATGCGCATCAAAGGCCAAGATCCTTTTTAAAAAAGCTGTCCTGTGAAACCTGGAAATGACACACGTCCGTAATGACCGCAGATGCTTCAAGACAGAGTCTTGACTATCCAAGGACACAATGCCTTGCTTCGCTACGGCACACAAGATGGGCAATCTGTAAAGCCCTGTGCATACTGACGGGACTATACAAATAGACCTATTACCATAATTTCATAATCATTCAAAGTACTTAAAGGAAAACAAGGACGGCGGCAAGGTACACATTCTGTGGGGGAAGTGGAGAGATCTGTGTGGCTAGGAAAAACCTTACACTGGGCTTCGTGCAAGTCTGCATGTTCCAACCGATTTGTTCAGCAAATTGAACAATAAAATGAAAAGGAATTGACTGAACCCAACACCTCCTTTAAGCAGCAGAAATCACCTGCGTCCAATATGCCCTGAGCCAGGATTGCTCCAAACTTGGCCATCACATCGTCGTGTTTATCGTTGATGACTTTGGAATAGAGCTGCCTGAACTGGCTGACCTACAAGAGAGAAGAGAGGTGCAAGGTTTAAAACACAACTATAAAACAAAACAAAACTGCAGAAGACAAACCCATCAAGGTGCAGGGAATTCCAAACACAATTCTGTGATCCTTTAAACAAATTGGTTTATTCGTTCACCGTTCCATTTATATCCTACCTTTTCTCCAATGAGCTCAAAGTGGCATACATACTTCTCCCTCACTCCATTTCTTCCTCACAACAACCCTGGCGAGGTAGGTGAGGCTCAGAGAGGCAGTGACTGGCACCCAAGGTCACCCAGTGGGCTTTCTTGGCTGAGTGGGGATCTGAACCCTGGTTTCCCAGGTCCTCGTCTAGGTCTGACACTCCAAGCACTAGATCGCACTTATCTAGGAAGACTAAGTTCAAAACACACATGCCATTCTCCTTGCCCTTTAGTTTCCCAAGCAAACTGAATCCTGGGTTTAACCACCTGACCAAGTGCTAATCTGAACCGGATAGCATGAATCAGTAGCAACAACAACAACAACAACAACAATAATAATTGTGTACTATCTTCCTAGGCAGCAGGGGCTGCCATTCTTCTCTTGCCTTCCATAAGAAGGAAAATCCTAGCGCTGGAGTCAACAAAGCCAGCCTGTACATTTCTGGACAAGGGCAGAAAGAATGTTCCAAAGGCAGGATGCGATTCCTCCCAGTTACTCAATTTTCTCTAATAAATCAAACCAAATTATGGAAGCCGCTAATATGATTCCTTCCTAAGCCAATTCCTCCGCATGCTTAGAATTGCTTTAGAGTAATGAATGGAGCGGCGTTTCCGTAAAAGCCCACGACGAAAGAAAACAAGGAAACTGCTTTACGTGCATTCGGCATTTATTTCACTGGATGGGTTTGAAGTCTCTTAACAAATTCGGGTTGGGGGGGGGCGAACTGACTAAAAGACTAACGAGGACTTTAAGTGCTCCCATCACCTCCTCCCATGGGCATTTACACGGGGCTTAGCTCCACAAGCTTCTCAGTCTCAGAGAACAAGGACAGGGACAAGAAGGACTTCACCCCCGTGTTTTCTGCAAAGAGGATACCCTCCTGGGCCTGTGTCACTCTGATTAATCGGGCTTTTGTGCCCTCTTAGTTATTCTGAGCTGCTGAGAGTGTCCCTGTTTTCTATTACTTCATAGTGCTTTCCAGATCTCCTTTAGGAAGGAGTCGGATGTAGTCTGAAATAAATCAAGTACAAAAGAAACAGGGCACCTGCATCATGTCCCGGAGGCAGGGAGGTGGAGTGGCTTGATGCAGAAGCGCAGGCTAGCCATCTGCTCTCCTGGCACTTCTCTGGGGCTCAACTGCTCCCTCCCACTGTAACTTTGCCTATATAAATTGCCCATCAAGGTCCCATGACAAACATTGGTGTCTGATAGGTAGATATTTAACAACTATAAGTCTGAGGGTCCGACCCTTGGAGAAGCCTAGCACACATGCCAACGCCATTTTTAGAAGGCATCTGCAACACTGACTGTCGTTGGCAACAGCAGTGGTGCAGCAATAAAACTGATAGCACATTTGCCAAGCTAAGCAGGGTCCAGTATGGTTTGATTCTATATCCAGTTCTATGATTCTATATGAATCACAAGTAAATTTATCTAAAGTTATCTCCCTCACCGCCGTATCTTCTTCTTCTTCTATCACTCGTAGCCGAGTAAGATTGTCTTCCATAAACACGGTTTTAACAATGAGTCCGTAAGTGACTGTGGAGGTCAATTCTGGATCCACACGTCCTTCCACAGTGGGGGCATTGGCTTCCAGGTGGGAGTTGATCACGGTGTGGATTTGCTAAGCGTGCCTTCCTCTTAGCACATTTCTCCCATGTTTCTCCCACCATATACCACACACACGCATGCCAACTTTTTTGTGGTTTAAAAATGACACAGTTCATAGAATCATAGAGTTGGAAGAGACCCCAAGGGCCATCCAGTCCAACCCCCTGCCAAGCAGGAACACCATCAAAGCATTCTTGACAGATGGCTGTCAAGCCTCTGCTTAAAGACCTCCAAAGAAGGAGACTCCACCACACTCCTTGGCAGCAAATTCCACTGTCGAACAGCTCTTACTGTCAGGAAGTTCTTCCTAATGTTTAGGTGGAATCTTCTTTCTTGTAGTTTGAATCCATTGCTCCATGTCCGCTTCTCTGGAGCAGTAGAAAACAACCTTTCTCCCTCCTCTATATGACATCCTTTTATATATTTGAACATGGCTATCATATCACCCCTTAACCTTCTCTTCTCCAGGCTAAACATACCCAGCTCCCTAAGCCGTTCCTCATAAGGCATCGTTTCCAGGCCTTTGACCATTTTGGTTGCCCTCTTCTGGACATGTTCCAGCTTGTCAGTATCCTTCTTGAACTGTGGTGCCCAGAATTGGACACAGTGCCCAGAATTGGACACTGGGATAGTGTCCAATTTGTGTTCAATTCCTCCTGGGATAGCTCAGTCAGCAGAGCACAAGACTCTTGATCTCAGAGTTGTGGGTTCGAGCCCCATATTGGGCAAAAGATTCCTGCATTGCAGGGGGTTGGAATAGATGACCCGTGTGGTCCCTTCCAACTCTATGATTCTCTCTTCCATTCCTTCCTGGCAGCTCAGAGTGGGGAAACGATTCATTTTGAAAAAGACACACATAGTAAGACCACCACACCAGTGAAATTAAAGTTACCCTCCTGCACACATGCCAGCTTAATCCAGATGTTGAATGCCAGTCCAACAAGGGAAAGTTTTACAGCTCTTCCCAACAACTGAAGTTCTCAGGGTGCCAAATTCTTCCCCTGGTACGAGATTCTGCTTATGAGGGAGGGAACACATAAAAGCCTAAAATATTCCAGCAGAGCAGGAGATGTTGTGCTTGAGCTTCTTTCAACACTTTGTGCTGGGGGGGGGGGGTGTCAGCGGGGAGAGACGGAAACCAAAAGGCATTGCAGCACGTGGAAGACAGATTAAAACCAGGTTGCTTTTTGCCCAGGGTGCTGCCTCTTCATTCCTGTGGCTTCCAGAACATGTGGGCTCATGTTGTTTATAAGACCTTGACAGTTGCTATAAACTCTGAAAATAAAAAAAAAAATGTAAAGAAAAAAGTTGCTAGCCACACGGGCCATGATCTAGAATCCACACCATAATCAAATCTTCAACAGATCACGGCCGGAGCTGGGAGACATTCCGCAGATCTGCTAATGTTCACACTGGCGTCTGTAGTCTGACAGCAAAGGGCTCTGCATACGATGGGAGAGCTGGCTGGACCCCTGCGACACAGCACTTGGGTATGGAAGCTATTCAGCGCCACCAGCGATGCACTGGCAAGCCACATCCGACTGGGAGGTGATTGATGGCAATGCCAGAGTTGGTTCTGAGAGCTTAAGCATGCCTGTCATCTGAACACAGAAGAATCACACATCATAGAGGAAGCCATATCTCCCACCCCCTTTTTGTTGCCTAAGTCCCTGATCTAAAGGGCCTTCCAGGACAGCCACTCACACAGAGATGCAGCAGGCAACCACCTCTCAGGTGTTAGGCAATTCTGCTTGCTTTCCTGCACCCAATCACATTCACTGCACACGTGTGTCAGATTTCTACCTCCGTACCTCCAAGGGGAGACTGGCTGAAAAGTGGCATGGCTAGAGCTGTGATGAATCATACACATACCCAGCAAGCAGCCTTTTAGGAGGCCTTGAGATTCATCATCGGAGCGTTTATTCAATTTCTTGCTGCATGCAAGCATCACTGTGGCACGCAACTGGGGAATTACTGACCTGGGTAAACTAGAGGCACGACTCATTTTCAACAATGAGGGCCCAACTAAATGTTTCACAGGACTACATTGATTCGTGCTTTTGCATTTCTGGGTGTATGTGCATTTTAAGTGAGAAATTCTTAGAGCATGATGTGGGCCTGATGCTGTCTAGATGTCCCTGGACTACAACTTCCATCATCCATGACTAATGGCCACACTGGCTGGGGCTGATGGGAAGTGGAGTCTAACCATTATCCGGAGGCCCACAGGTTCCCCACCACTATCCTAACCCTCCCCACAGAAAGAGGCTTTACTTACATTAAAAATGGCCTGCCTGCTTCTGGCATGGAAATCAAACCAAGAAAGAGGGAGAGAGGGGAATTTTTTGCAAACTACCTCTGAGTGCTATACATGTTGCAAGTTCTACAGAGAACAAAAGCCAAAAAGGTGTGTGGCTGAAACTCTTGTCTCAAAGATGGAACTTTGTTTGCTGGCCTGCTGACATGTAAAGCAGCCAGAGGCTGCAAAAGAACCTCTGTTGTTGTCTCTGAATTCTTTGGCATATTTCAGACCCAGGCCATTGATACAATTGCTCCAGAAAACAGTTGCACAGCACCTGAAGGAAACTCCACATTAAACCCACAAATTCTGGGGGAGCACAGAAAGCCCACAGAATACTGGACGCAGAATGTACCTTCCCAAAAAACTCAGGCTTCACATTTAACACCCCCATCAGCATGTTTCAAGTCCTCATGGGACAGCAAAGATGTGCTGGGAAACGTATGGGGCAATGTCTGCTCCGCAGAAGCAGAGAGGTGGCTTGGGCAAAACTCCTTCCCCTTCCCCTTCCCCTTTGACTAATAAAGCAAGACATGTGCAAAATAGTAAAAACTGGATAATAAATTCTGCCAAGTGAAATAATTCATATCTGTTGCAGAACCCAGTGTTTCCTGGTGCTGAATTTCAAGTGCAGGGAGTTGAAATTCTGCACTTGAAATTCAGCACCAGGAAACACTGGGTTCTGCAACTAGCAAATGTGGGCTTTATGAACAACGACATAATGCACACTACCCTGTTCATAAAGCCCACATTTGCTAGTTTGTAAATCCTACGGTATAACCCCGGGTGGGGTGGGTGCCCAAAGAGAAAAATCTAAATGACTTTAGTATCCTCTCTTCCTCTAATTAGCAGGAGGGATTGCAGTCCACCGGGAAAGTGACTTGCGCACTGAAGTTCTCAGGCCCCCTCCCCCCCGAAATGAATTGGGGGGGGGGGTTGCACAAGAGCACTTCCCTTCACAGCAAGACTACCTCCAAATCCCTCCTTCCATCCACGTCTATTCTAGACACCCTACCGTTGTGGTTAACTGTCAGCTCTTTAGGTCTGCCAGGCCAGAAGATCAGAACTGGGAAGGATGTGCCACATGGCGATATTTTTAGAGCTAGGTATGAAACCTGTCTGTGGGTTGCATGCCCTCCACCCTCTCGACAGAACTCCATGGCTCTTTGAAGTTTTACGGCCTTAGAAAAAATCCTGCTGGGGTACATTTGGGTGGCGTCCAGGGCAATGTTGGAACACAGGCACCAATTCACTCCGCTTCATTTGCGGCAGGCCATTCACCATCTCAATGGCTGACGAAAGCCAGAACAGACCAGCTCCCGAGTTTAAAAAAGGCTACCAACTGCGGCGTTAAAGCAAACAGTCCGGGCTAACTTGTTAACAGCACTCCAGAGCAAATGCCACGATCTCTTCCTCTAGAGTTCACTGGGCGCAAGGATCGTCTACAGCAAGCCTTCAAGTCAAAAGGAATTCCACTAGCCACGCTTTATTGGTGAGGGGTGAAAATTAAACAGGCTGGTAGAGACCTGAACAGCAGCCCACTCAATGCCTTGGAGAAAGTAACCAAGCTACCGGTAATTGCAAACCGTCCAATCCCAGACAACCCTTCAAAAATCAGAATTGTGTTCTATTCTGTGGTACCACCTATAAGTACGCACTGACACATTAAAATCAGGATCCTGCTGAACACACATAAACCAGCGTTCCTTATGTCAAAATTCCAAGCCAGTTTTGTGCTGCAAACCCTGGTTTTATGCCACCGCAACACAGACAGACTTGGGAGAGAGGGCCTAGCGAACACCTGAAGCCCAGTGTTGTCCTATCTCCTCCCAATTGCTGGTGAAGTTTTGTGCTGGCTTTGTGGTACAAACTCTGGGAGCCCTCATGTCTGAGGATATGTTCTGAAAGCACAGGAGGCCACAACCTTGTTGAAGCTAAGCAGGTCTAGTTCTGGTCAGCGCCTAGATGTGTCGATGGCCTGGGAACCCTTGGCTTCTGTGATGTAAGGAAGGTGAGATATAAATGCAGAAAATAAATACCCTCTAAGCACCTGGTTGACCACTGCTGCTTTAGGTAAAGGTAAAGGTAGGGACGCGGATGGTGCTGTGGTCTAAACCACAGAGCCTAGGGCTTGCCGATCAGAAGGTCGACGGTTCGAATCCCCACGACAGGGTGAGCTCCCGTTGCTCGGTCCCTGCTCCTGCCAAGCTAGCAGTTCAAAAGCACACCAGTGCAAGTAGATAAATAGGTACTGCTCCGGCGGGAAGGTAAACGGCTTTCCCGTGCGCTGCTCTGGTTTGCCAGAAGCGGCTTAGTCATGCTGGCCACATGGCCCGGAAGCTGTCTGTGGACAAATGCCGGCTCCCTCGGCCAGTAAAGCGAGATGAGCGCCGCAACCCCAGAGTCGTCCGTGACTGGACTTAACGGTCAGGGATCACTTTACCTTTACCTTTTAAAGCCGGCGTTTGTCCGCTTCCGCAGACAGTTTTTCCAGGTCATGTGGCCAGCATGATTAAGCGGCTTCTGGCGAACCAGAGCAGCACATGGAAACGCCGTTTACCTTCCCGCCAGAGCGGTACCTATTTATCTACTTACACTTGACATGCTTTCGAACTGCTAGGTTGGCAGGAGCAGCGACTGAACAACGGGAGCTCACCCTGTTGCGGGGCCTCGAACCGCCAACCTTCCGATCGGCAAGTCCAAGTGGCACATTGGTTTAAACCACAGCGCCACCCGTGTCCCCCACTGCTGCTTTAAGCTACCACAATAAGCAGCTGCAAGGGAGAAACCAGGGCACTATTTCCCCCCGACACCATCAGCCATAGTGGGGCTTAGCTCCAGGCCCGGTTGAGATGAACTGCAGGTCAAAGGAGGCCTTCCCAACTGCTGCCTGAAAATGTCTTTAAGAGCCCCTGCTCTTGCTGCACTGATACATGGTGGAGCGTCCATCAGCACCACTTTTTAAAAGGAAGCTCAAACGAGGAAGCAAGAGGATGTGATCAATAGCTGCCCACTGAATTTGCCGCTCAGGTTATACCTAGCTAACTTGCAGCGGAGCCAGGAATGAATTACAGCCCCAGAAGGCTGCTCCCCAAACACAGCAGCTCAGTTTATAGCTCCAACTGTCAGGCTCATTCTCGACAGCTCATAGCTACTCCTGGAAATGAAGCACTTTTGCCTTTCCATTGTGCAACTGACAGGCTTTATGGACTATGTGATGTTGCTCAGAAGCACCGGCTCCTGCATTTCCTGCATTCCGGCTGCCGAAGTCCGCGTCAATCCTTTTGCTGAGGAATGCTGTGCTACCTGCCACAGGAGCGCAGGGATTCCAGGGAATGTCTGAGGGTGCATCAGCCAGACTTGCTTGCCCTCCCCAGTGCCCTGAGTGAACCGAGCGCAAGCACCACAACACAAGCCAATGCAACAGCAACCACCAACACTGTGGCCACTCACTGCAGGGAAAGTTAATAATAAACTTATAGCCTGCTCTTTTATTCCAACACCCAATCCACTTCATCATAATGGCTCTCAATTTACACAGCCAATTGCAAAATAATGTGAATTGTGTGGCTAGATGAAGGTCTTTTAGTAATGCAATGCAGAGCGAAAGCAGCTTGGGTTTGACCCCCACGGCAGGCTGCATTTACCGCAGTGCCACAACCCTACCCCCACAACATTTAATCGGGGCCAGCCCACCCATGAGGCACAGCGTGGCAACTGCCTCAGGTGGCAGAATCCACTGGACAAGCAGATCTTGATGATGATTTGCTTCCTCCCTTGTTCCCGATCGCAGATGTAGATCCTCTCTTACCCTTTCTTCCTGGTGGGCAGGGGGGAGCCATTTCGGGGTCCGCCTCAAGTGCTGAAATGTCTTGGGCTGGCCCTGCATTTAATTCTGTGTTTCCACCACCCCAGGGGAAAATTCATCATTCCTATTTTATGGATGGGGTACTGGTGCCAAGAATGTCTGGATCTGCCAGGGCCTTGAAGTGAGTCCAGTTTCACAGGTCTTCCACGTCCAAGTCCAACATTATGCTCCACTGCACTAAGACTAACTCTCCACTCAATCTAGTTCATCTTTTGAAAATCAAAGATGCTAATTGCTCCCATGTCTTCCGAGCTGTACAGAAATCTGCTTCGGATCAACCAATACCCACCCTCTTTCCTTCTTCTGCAGCAAGCCGGTAAGACAATAGCATCTAGCAGGAGGGCTTATTATCCTGCAGTTGACTCTACTTGCTCTCTAGAGTAATCTATGAGCTCATCCAGATCAAGTTCCACTTTCCCCATCCTCAGCCGTATTCATAGATTATTAGGTAAAGCATTTACACCCTACTCCACTGCTGAAAAGGATCCCAAAGCGGCTTGCATAAAACCATTAGCAAACAGGCCTTGCTCTTCCGAACTGATCATATTCAGTGAGCTTTCTTCACCTGATAAGAACTCTGCATTGCTCTACAAACCACGTGCCAGAAAGAGATAGAGCCTCATGAGCCTCTCCTTTTGTTTAGAAATAGATAGGAATGATGCCGGTGCCCGTTGGCATGGTGGGCCAAGGAGAATAATTTTGCCTGGTTCTTTGTACAGGTAGGCTTAAAAATTCAGACATATTTTCAATGAGGCTTCACCCCTATTGCATCCAGTAAAATAAGTGGGTAAGCTTAAGGAACAAACATCAATATTGTCTGTATGACATGTGCACTTTAAAAAAATGCATACTGGTTTAGAGATTACACTGCACTTACAACTGCCTTGCTTTCAATCCTGACCACATTTGTTCAGTGTTTTATTGGTCAATGAAATCTGAAGATGCTTTCTATCTCTGCCTAGAATTTCAAAATGCAGTAGTTTACTTAATCGAGAACGTATGTTGCTCCAGCTTCACAGGAACCAAGGAAAGCTGAAGCATTAAAATGTTATTCCTGGTTCAGATTTCAGAGAATCTCTTGCTCCCCTCTTTTTAAAAAATAATCAAGTTTTTAGTCCTTAAGGGTTTTGTGGCAGGCTTGACACAGTGTGGGCAATGTCCCAGGTGCCAGAAGAGATGCAAAATAACACTGCCCATGTTCAGAGTGCAGAGCTTCAGCTCCTTGCCACTCCCCCTGCCCGGAAAAAAATCTGTGGTGGATCAGAATAATGTAAAATAGGCAAAATCATGTAACTCATCTTGATTTAAATAATTTATACAGTTTACACATTTATTTTTTAAAAGTCTGGACTACAGACAGCCCTAGAATCATAGAATTGGAAGGGACCCCATGGATTATCTGGTCCAACCCTCTGCAATGCAGGAATCCTGCCCACAGCTGCCCCTGGCTGGACTCAAAACCACCAACCTTCTGGTTAACAGCCAGACGCACTACAAGGTAGCCTTCTTCATCAGTCTTTCCTGAACCACAGAAGCTCTTCGGCTATTCCCACATATCTTAGCCCCAGTAATGATTACAACAGATCTCCAATGCCCAGCACCTTTCTTGCCCATCTTCTGTAGACTGAAAGAACTCTGGAAAGGCAGCTTCTCACTTGTGTGTCTTGCATATCACACAGCACACCACTGGCACAATATGTGGTGAGAGCAGGAGCATCAGGAAAGGGAGAAAGCTGTGCTCACGTTCAGTAGATGCCTCCCAATTTCCCAAGTAAGTCTAACATGCAAAGGAACAGGATGAAGCTTTTACATCGGATCTATTAACTAATGACATTACATGCATCAGAGAGTTGGAACAACCTAGTAGAAGGCTTGCCAAGGCCTCTTGCTTTAGGCTTCTTGCTTAGCACTTTTGTACAAACAGGGAGGCTTTTACATGTGGATGTTCTCAGATGTCTTATGCTACAGGTGTGTTGTTTTAAACTGAATCTACCCCAACCTACATTGAGAAAGAATATTATTTTTTAAACTGCCGTTTCGAGAAGGCATTTTGCTTTTTTACATTGCTGCAACAACTTAATCCAGGACGCCTTTCCCAGAATGCCAAACATGTAGTTTCCCAGGACAAGGTGCTATTTTTAAAGATGAGAGCTACACTTCAAAAATTTGCACAACAATTTAGAATGGTGGCCTGTTCCAGGAAATCCAGTATGGCTAAGTTACAAAACCTTTGTACCAGACACAAGATATGCTCACACATGCTATTTATTAGTATGGACCAAGGGCCCACGTACAGCCTTGCTATACGGAAGTGAAAAAACCCTCCAAATTCAGTAAAAAAATGTGGGACAATATCCTAGAGAGCAGTGCTTCCAAGAAAGTTTGAGAAAGCGACGTACTGAAAAATGAGTCACCAACACGATGCTCCATCGCTGCCTTTTCAGGCTGCAAGGTACAAACCACAGCTTCATTTAGCCTGGGAAGGACTGTGGGCGGCCATCCCACGATCTAGACTGGGAGAGAAATGTGCTCCTGAGCCAAAATCAGAGGCCCAAGAGGCTGCCTGTTTGCCACTGGAGAGTAGAAATGACGACTCCCTGTCCTGCAGCACATTCCTCTGCGTGGACGACCCATTAAGAACTAAACATTCACTGGATATGCTGATTGTCCCCATCAAATCAACACCTTCGCACCCAAGGCCTCCAGAGCTCTGCTGTTTTCATAACTGTGCAATGGATCAACCCAGTTGGTCATCTACCTGTGCTGGGCCTGTGGCTTTGGTCTCTGAAGAGTTTTTACCCTCTTGTTTAGCTTTTCCTTGCACTGGAGGTCAAGTCATAAACCAGGGGAAGGTGTAAAATCAAACATGCTACTGAATGCAAACTGAAAGACCAAAAGTCCAGTCAAACAGGCGGTAAAATGAAACCTGCTCCATGTTTAAAACAGCGACCTCTGTGGTTTGCCTGGGAAAAGAGGAGCGTTTCTGTGAGGTTTCTGTCCCCTGGACAGCAACAAAGGTAGCTCCTTGGAGATGGCACACTTTGATAGAATGATACTCATGGCCACCCAAGCATCTCTTGCAATTTACTCAGATATCGTTACAAAAATGAAGTTTTGTTCCTTGAAGAATGCCACTCGCTAAAACAACTGCTATTGCAGGACTGCAGAAGCTTCTGTCTCCTTCAGCCAAGGGCTTTTCTCTCTTGCATACTTCCCTGGCTGAAGATCCATTACTCACCTTTGGGCAGAGGATCTCTGTCTGCTGGATCATGATAAGGGCAGACGCAATCAAAGCGCCTTGACGCACATAGTTCACAGGATCATTTGTCATTGGCTCGAGCAAATTAATTGCTTCCTATTCGGAGAAAAAAGAAGAAGAGCACACATAATATTAACTGTTATTACTTTTCAAACACCAGGCTTTCAACAGGATTATCAGATTAGGATCTTCAAGACGACCACGGAATAGAGCTTTGCTTATTTTTATTGAGATTGATATATCTGCCCACCACACGGATAACAGGGCAAAGGGTGTGAAAACAGCGATTACTGTTTTCTAAAAAGCATTTCCTCAATTTAAGCTCAAAAACAGAAGGGAGATTTAACACTTTCCTGAAGGAAACCTGTGTTTGTTAGAAGCTTAGGTGTGACAGGTAAGCAATTTACCTGATGCTATAAATGATGCCTATTTTAGGCAATGGGGAGTTTTGTTTTGTCTCGCCACTACCAGGCTTGATGAGCTCCTTGAACATCAATGCACTTTAGTTGCACTCATTGATGTGCCTCCGGGCTCACACTGAGAAAATCCTAATCCCCAATCACACTTTCACCTCTCTCAAAGGAGCAGTCTCTGAACTGGACCTCCAAAAACATAAGAACTTGGGTTGTGGGGAAGCATGTGAGGAAAGGGAGGGAATATCTAAAATGTATGGAAATACTTTACAGGCCAAAACACATGGATGACTTCCTCAGTTATGGGGGTATCAAAATTGTGTACCTCCATGTGACTAAAAGCTGAAATGTGGTATTAGATTGTTAGAAAAATTGGGTATTTGCACACTCCCCCCCCCAAAAAAAACCCCCACCTCACACCACACAGAAACTTGGAATTCGGTGCAAACCTAGCTGAAGGCCTGGAAAAGTATTTTTTCTACATCTGACCATCAAAACCCAGGACATGATGATGTACATCAGAGGGCAATACTCTTAGCACAGAATGGGCTGTAGGAACCTCACACCTGAACCAGCATTGTGGGGATTCCCAGTAGCAGCTGAGTATGCATACATTCCATGCCAAATTTACTCGCTAACCTACTTTAGAGCTGGAAAATGGATCTGATGGCCCACTTAGAATCAGAGAGGTGGAAGAGACCTCAAAGGGGATGCAGTCCAATGCCCCCCACCCGCCAGGCTGACACAGGAAATCCAACTACTATAGCATCCTTGATAGAATATTTAAAAATCACCTGAAGAAGCAAAGCCATGTATTAAATAAAAGACAGGCTGATGAAGTACAGCTTTAGTGTGTGAGGGGTTATTATTCTGATCTTTTTGTTTTTTTCACAGCACAAGCTTTCCAAAACCTTTGCTCTAATTATACGGCCTTTTTACAAGGGCGAGTTGTATTTTTGTGCATTTATTGGTCCAGGCGTAATCTGTAACCTTGCGTGAGTTCATGCCTATTTATAGCGGATGCGTGAGGGAAGTGCCTCTTTGGCCTAACTAAAAGCTTAACTTCGTTTCCAATCTCCCAAGTTCTAAAATATTAACTTGGCCTTTAAAATAGGTTGATGCAGGCCCTGGAAGACACACTGATATATAAACAGATGCTCAAGATCCTTTATTTTAGAAATAAACAATAAAAAAGTACAGAGCTGCAGCCAGGCAGGTTCTATTATCCTGCCCATACAAATTGAGAAATAAAACAGACTCAGACTGTGAATACCAAACGGCTGACCATTTTTGTCCACTACAGGCAGATGCTAGTACTACAAAGAGGGGACAAAACTGGGGCGTACTCCACCCTTCTTGCAACATAGGTGCCTAGTCCACATCGCTGCCTGGTGGAGAGAGCATGCCCTGGCGCAGGGAAGAGAGGAAGATCCAGATCTTTAAAAGGAAATGCCTCTTCAAGAGATGGGCCAAGGAGTCTGACCAAGGGGGCATAATGGATTTGTGGGTTGGTGAAGCAAAGTGAAATGCCAGGGGCACTTCCCAGTCAAGAAATGCACACGGCGGAGAGTGAGCCAGAGTGGTGCAGTGGTTAAGAGCGGTAGACACGTAATCTGGTGAACTGGGTTCGTGTCTCCGCTCCTCCACATGCAGCTGCTGGGTGACCTTGGGCTAGTCACACTTCTCTGAAGTCTCTCAGCCCCACTCATCTCACAGAGGGTTTGTTGTGGGGGAGGAAGGGAAAGGAGAATGTTAGCCGCTTTGAGACTCCTGTGGGTAGTGATAAAGTGGGATATCAAATCCAAACTCTTCTTCTTCTTCTTCTTCTTCTGAAGAACTTGTTATTGTCATAGAGCACTTACAGTTGCTCCTGCAGCTCTGGAGACCTATAAACACCAATCTAGAATCGAGGCAGCTATTTCTAGGTCCATCAGCAACAGGGGACCATTCCATTCTCTCTCCACCAGTTTATGTTACAGGTAGGTAGCCGTGTTGGTCTGCCATAGTCAAAACAAAATAAAAAATAAAAAAATTCCTTCCAGTAGCACCTTAGAGACCAACTAAGTTTGTTCTTGGTATGAGCTTTCGTGTGCATGCACACTTCTTCA
This sequence comes from Darevskia mixta, assembly GCA_034641385.1. Classification (NCBI taxonomy): domain Eukaryota; kingdom Metazoa; phylum Chordata; class Lepidosauria; order Squamata; family Lacertidae; genus Darevskia; species Darevskia mixta. The sequence goes on from JAWWNH010000210.1 coordinate 334,689, forward strand.
GATACACTGAAACAGAAGTCACCAGACCCTTATATATAGGGAGAGGGTGGGAGGGGTATTACTGAGAGGGGTGGTGGGAATGGGTGATAGGCTGATAGCTGTGGTAAACCTGTTGGACTGTTAACGACTGCAATTGGTCTTGCAGGAAAAAGCAAGGGGTGAGAAGGTTAAAAATAGCTTTGTCATGTATAATGAGATAAGAATCCAATGTCTTTGTTCAGACCAGGTCTCTCCATGGTTTTAAGCTTGGTAATGAGTTGCAATTCAGCACTTTGAGATCTTGTATAGAGTGTCCTGGGAGATTGAAGTGTTCTCCTACTGGTTTCTCTGTCTTGTGAGTCCTGATGTCAGATTTATGTCCATTTATCCTTTGGCCTGTTTGTCCAATATAGAGAGCTGAAGGGCACTGTTGGCATTTGATGGCATACACAATGTTAGACGATGAGCAATTAAATAGTCCTGAGATGGTATGTTTGATGTTGTTGGGGCCAGTAATGGTGTTGTCCAGTTTATGTACCTTCCCCCAACAGGCTGCGTGCACATCGCTTGAGACTACGCCTGCATGAAAGCTGACTCTGCTCTTCCCTCTTCAATTCTCTCCTGGTTCTGGGAGACAGTGGTGCAAGCAAGGGTGAGGCAGCACCTGGCCCTTCACTTGCCTGGCCTGCCTCTTCCTCCGGCTCTGACGCTTCTCCTGCCTCTGATTCTTGCCTTCTGGCTGATACAGGTCCCCACAGACTGCTGCCCCTCTCTCCCGAGTCAAGACTTCAGCCCCCCTTCGCCCGGTGCGCACATGTCAGCGTGCTGCCAGTCACTGACAGTAAATCAATTCCAGAAAGTTAATCCGGGTATATCAGGCTGCTGCAGAGCATGTGAGAGTGCGGCAAGGCGGAGGAGACCCTCAGAAGATGATGTAAAACAGGAATGCAAAAGGGCAAAAAGCACAGAGCAGAATCTGTGAGCTGAATGTAGCAGATACTCTGTTATATGGGAGTCTGCAAACAGGAATGGGTAGCTTACACAGAGACAGGAAAAGCCAGTAATTGATCATGGTGGAAAGGCACAGAGAGATGAAGAGCTGGTCTGCAGGAGGCCTAACAGCAAAGCAGTGGCCCATGAAGGCCCTCAGTTCAAGTCCATTTGAGATTATTGGCCTGGGAATAGCTGCCTAGACACTCAACTGGTGTCTGTCGGTATCCGGAGTTGTAGAAGTGACTGTAAGTGTTATCTTTGACAATAAAGAATTCACCATCTGCTGTGTGCATTCCTTTGGCTGGGAAGTGCCCCTGACAGGTACTTAGCATGCACCTTTTTAGGAATCATTCCCTTTTATCTCCTAGGAAGGAATAACTCATCAGATTGTGTCTGTATCACCTAAAAACAAAGATAGGATGTATTTTTCTTCAAAAATTATACATTAAATTGACTTTAAATCAGATGATAGACCCATTTTTCTATTTTGAAGTCTTATGCTGCAACCCTAACACAAGGAATCACGTTTACATGCAGCACACTGTATGGTGCACTTATTGGGCAGGGTGGACTTTCTGGAGTTCCTTCTAACCATGAATTCTTCAGGTATAGGTAGCAGCCTTGATGGAAGAGGAAGGAGAGCAAGCCTGGGCCCTGTTGACCTTACCTTGTTCCCGGTGCCAGCACAACAGATTCCTAGGGCCATGGCTGCTCCGTAGCGGACATGGGGGTTATAACTTTCTGACAACAAGGAAACTACACTTGGACACTGTTCAGGAGTCCTGAAGGAGGAAGAAAAGAGAAAAGCAAAGAGAGCAATTACATTTCACTGAATTGTAAAGAGCACCACACCTTTGGAGCTGCAAAGTACTGAGCAAAGTCTTGCAACCAAAGGGAAAGGAAGCAACACTTACTTCTGCTAAACATAGCTTGGATTCTGCTGCCGCCTCCCAGAGGCAACTTTGACTAGTAATGTAAATAAGAAGGTGATGAGAACGGAGGTTCAGAGTGAAGGCAAGCTGTACCAGGCCATTCTTTCTAAAGCTAGAATAGGCCTGAGGACGATAAACTGCCTCGCACATAAAGCTATTTGTCACTTTGTTCTCAAACAACAGCTCAAAGCTGGCATCAAATGAGCTGCTCTGGAGATAGGGAGTGACAAGGCTTTGAATAAATGAACCTAAACATTCACAGTAAAGGTTTTTAGGGCCCTGACACAAACTACCGTATATACGCGAGTATAAGCTGACCCGAATATAAGCCGAGGCACCCAATTTTACCACAAAAAACCTGGGAAAGCTTCATAGGAGCCACTGCCTGCCTCACTCAAGTATAAGCCGAGGGCGGCTTTTTCAGCACAAAAAATGTGCTGAAAAACTAGGCTTATACTCGAGTATATAGGGTACCTTTGCCTTCTGATTACTTCAGCAATTATTCAACCAAGTTCAACACACATAAAGAGATCAGAATTTATCTATATATATAAAAATGTTCCCATTGCGTGCGCAGCGGACCCAACCGTGCTCCGTAACCGCTGGACCGAATCGCATCAAATTTAGGACACATCGTAGCATGACCATCAAGGAAGGATCTGGCGTAATAAAAATTCAGAAAACCACACCTGTCATTCCTAAAATAAAGAAAAACCGCAAAAAAATCTGTCCCACACATATGACATCACCAGGAAAACAGCGCCCTCTAGCGATGGCTATGCTGGTACTACAGCTAAATAAGCAAGAAATTTGCGCTTACATATGACATCACAGGAAAACCTCGCCCTCTCTGTCCACCATTTCACACAGTGCCTACAACGCCTCACAGCCATTTGCGCCCTCACACCACCCAAACCGCAGCCTCCGAGCCGCCATTGACACCCTCCCGCCGCCATTACAGGCGCCTCAGGACCGCAATCTGAGGCCTTCACCTGCCGAGGACACTTTACCGCCGCTGACAGCCTCCCGCCGCCATTAGAGGCGCCTCAGCAAAACAAGGCCACATGTCTGAAGACAGGCCACAGGCCTGCCTCCATTTTCACTGACAAACTGTTTCTCTGCAAGGACTGGCTGGGAAGCAGGGAAATGTAAATATCTCTTTTGTCAAAGGCACGCTGGGAAATGGAGGCCGCTGCCTCTCGCAGTTAACTAGGCCGGACCTGCAAGGCACACTGGGAAATGGAGTCAAGGCGCCCTGTGGGTAAACTAAGCTCTTTCGCCCAAACCACAAGGCATGCTGGGAAACGGTGGGCTTATTATCCCAACCAACCGCGTGGCGTCAGAGGCCTCCTTCCTCGGCTTTTTCTGCCATAGGCCGCAAGAGGGCACCTGAGCGTGTGCAGAGTGCTCACGATGCAGGCGGGGGTAGGTGGGGGTTTATTTTGGCTGCGGCTGCTACTGATGGTAATAAGCATAAAATCAGCCACAGCAAAGCGTGGCCGGGCCCGCTAGTTATTTATAAATATGTGTAGACCACTTGTCATTAGAAACATATTCATGTGGTTTACAGCAGTAAAAATAATGTAATGTACAAAAACAAAATGTGCACAGTACGGCATACACAGCAGCCCAAAAACTGAAAATTGTAACAGCTGAAGTCATGAGCGATCGAACACCAAAGCAAACAAGGTTTTCAGCAAGTGCCTAAACTGCAGCAGAGTCCATGCTTTATATCTGGGAGTCGGCTATTCTAGTGTATGAGCAGCAGCACCCTAGAATCAGTATCTGCTTGCATTAAATTTATATATATACATTTTGAAACAGTCAGGTCCTTTAATGAATGGGAATCTTCAAGTAAAACCTTACAGGGCAGGGGGAATGGAATGTAAAGTTTGACATTATGAAAACAAACAAAAGGAGAACAATGAAGGCTACGGCAATGAAGAAACATTAAAATCAGGAACTCTGTAAGCCAGCTGCTTTGCAAAGTATAACACCCCCTCAACCACACTTTCCCAGTACTGTACACTAGCCATGAAATCAGCCATGCTAAGGTCTCAAAGGTCTTCTAGTTCAAACCCATGCTGATGAAGAAGACTGGCTCTCCTACAGCATCCTTGAAATTTGAACCCGCTGGTCTGGGCTCTACCTTCCTTTTGGAGCAAATTATTGATCCATCATTTAAAATGGCTCCTTCAAATACCTGAAGATTGCCATTGTATTACTTCATAGAATCATAGAATCACAGAGCTGGCAGGGATCTGGAGGGTCATCTAGTCCAACCCCCTGCGATGCAGAAATATGCAGCTGTCCCATATGGCGACTGAACCTGCAACCCTGGCGTGATCAGCACCAGGCTCTAACCAACGGAGCTACCCAGTCTCTTCTCCAAGCCAAACACTTTCCATTCTTTCCTTATAAGGATTTGAGTCTCCAGGGACCTCACCATTTTTGTCACCCTTCTTTATCAACAAACGTACCCATTCTTCTTAAACCGTAATTGCTCAGAAGCGGGAAACAGCAATTCAAGTTCTGCCCTTTAAATCAGGGGTAGGCAACCTAAGGCCCGGATCCGGCCCAATCGCCTTCTAAATCCGGCCGGCAGACGGTCCGGGAATCAGCGTGTTTTTACATGAGTAGAATGTGCCCTTTTCTTTAAAATGCATCTCTGGGTTATTTGTGGGGCCTGCCTGGTGTTTTTACACGAGTAGAATGTATGCTTTTATTTAAAATGCATCTCTGGGTTATTTGTGGGGCCTGCCTGGTGTTTTTACACGAGTAGAATGTATGCTTTTATTTAAAATGCATCTCTGGGTTATTTGTGGGGCCTGCCTGGTGTTTTTACATGAGTAGAATGTGTGCTTTTATTTAAAATGCATCTCTGGGTTATTTGTGGGTCATAGGAATTCATTCATTCCCCCCCCCCAAATACAGTCCAGCCCCCCACATGGTCTGAGGGATGGTGGACCGGCCCATGGCTGAAAAAGGTTGCTGACCCCTGCTTTAAATGAACATCCTTTCCCACCCTCTGAGCTAGCCATAACCCTGCTTCATCATGAAACCGTTTGTGCATGATGTTTGTCATTTTCCTGAGAATTATACTTTAATTCAAAGGAACACTTGTTCTTGAAAAGTGAGCATCCCCGTTCCAGATGGGAGTGATATTTCAAACACGTCCCAGTGGGACTTCTCAAATCAAATCCTATCACTTGCTACTCAGTTCCCAAGAACCCAGAGTCTTACAGCGCTCAGCTAAGGCATTTATTATGGCATAAGCTTCTATGGACTCAATATTGAAGACACAAAGCTTTTCCTCTGTGAAAGAGTTAACACTTCGACAGGGGGCAGCAGCAGCAGCACATCCACACGCATCACAGTGGCAAAGAGCCGACCCCAACATGTAAGAGGCAACCGCAGACTTTCTAGCACGGTGCAAACATTTAATTTTCACTCCAGCCAGAAATCTAGCCCCCTGCACACGCTAAAAATAGCTATTCTTCAGACGCACAGGACCGATAATGGAAATTTCCAAAACAAATGTACTTATTGAAAGCCACCTGCAGAATACCAAACTCCTCACAGGAGGAAGGATGAATTTCCTGTTGCCACAATTAGAAATGGAGTGATGCGAACCTATTTTGCAGTAGCCTCACGGCGTCTTAATGGTAGCTGTCTCAACAGCGGCACAACCTGGATCTTTTACAAGGATGTCAGATAAAAAGGACCGCTTTAGCCCATAACACTCCAAATGTATAAAAGTAAGTGTCATCTGTCAAGGATGGCATTATCGTTAAGTGTATCTGCTTCCAAGGCAGCTATTCTACATTCAGTGTAAGAGACCACCCGTTCCTCAGGGACCCTTTTCTACCTTCCTTTTTGTTGTATGCTGATGAACTCCTGTGCACCTGACAATCCCTGGCTTTCAGAGAAATAACCGACAGCAGGTGATGGGGAAGACTCTTGCTCTGCACGGGGCCCTGGAGAGTCCCTGTCAGTCTGAGGAGTCGTATCTGAACTAGATGGGCAGATGGCATGGCTGGGAATGAGGTTCCTTTAAATGCTCCTGATGAGCAACCTGTCTGTGCCCCAGAGGATTCTGGAAGTATGTTCCAGGTGTAACTCAGACAAAAGTGGTTTTCCTAAACAAGAAATCGCCACGCCCTACCATTTTCTGGCCAAGCAACAGGCCCTATGCAAAGCATCCCCAAACTGGTTACCTTCATAAGTTTTGTACTATAAACCACCCCAGCCCTAGCCATCTGGAGGGCACCAGGCTACAAGAAGGCTGTTCTCTGTGATTTAGAAATGTCAGTTTGCTGGTTGTTGTTCAGGATGCACTAGATTGAAGTAATGGGCAGCTCTTCAGAGACAAAATGGCTCACCAAGAATGTAATCCCGTTTGGAAGGCAGCTAACCCAGTAACCAACTACCACATTTTCATGCAGCGAGTTCCTTAAATTAAGCATTATTTGAAGGAGCCTACTATTGCTTTAATCCATTACACTGTACTAGCCCCCCCGCAATGTATTTCCATATAAAGGTAAAGGTAAAGGGACCCCTGACCATCAGGTCCAGTCGTGTCCGACTCTGGGGTTGCGTGCTCATCTCGCTCTATAGGCCGAGGGAGCTGGCGTTTGTCCGAAGACAGCCTCCGGGTCATGTGGCCAGCATGACAAAGCTGTTTCTGGCGAACCAGAGCAGCGCACGGAAACACCATTTACCTTCCCGCTGGAGCGGTCCCTATTTATCTACTTGCACTTTAACATGCTTTCGAACTGCTAGGTGGGCAGGAGCTGGGACCGAGCAACGGGAGCTCACCCCGTCGCAGGGATTTAAACCGCTGACCTTCTGATCAGCAAGCCTGTGGTTTAACCCACAGCGCCACCTGGTCCCTTATTTCCATATACACTGTGCCAAATACCCACCACTTGTAGAGTAGCTACCCCAAACCAAAGTTTTTGTGACTCACAAAATCACAGCAATAATTTGAGAATCTACTTTTGACATATTAGCCACAACTTTATCTTTAATACACAACATCTGTTGGGAAACAAAGTTTTTACACCTTCAAAAACACTGATTAGTTCACCTACTTCCAACTAATGCACTTAAGATTCATTTGCAAGCAATAGAACACAGGAAAGCCATAAACTCACCCAAGATTTTAGGCACCTCCCGCCCTCAGTTCCCTATTTGTAAAATTGAAGCCCAACTGACAGGGCTGGTGGGAAGATTAATAAAGCACGGTCTGTCATCGACTTGTGCACTTGAAGCACTACGTAGATTACAGATAAAATGTCGCACAGTGTCGTTTCCCCTGTATTTATTTATGGAAGACTTAAAAAGCTCCTACTACCAGGGAGCACCTTTTGACTGCCGTGAGGAAAGGAACAGTGCATTTTTACATGCTCAAGTGAAAAGGACCGACGTTGATTGGATCAACCCATTCAGAGTTGGGGATGAGAGTTGTGTGCTTCAGGTTTGGAAAGCTGGATGGCGGGGTGGGAGGAAATAACCTTGCATGGCTCTTCTCCAGATGCAAAAGAGGGAGGGGAGGGAATATCTGCTCATTTGTTACTTTGCGTTTAAGCACTTGGAGCTGGGTGCACTGGAATGAGTCAATCAACAGATGATACCAGCAGAGCATACACATTCAGAGGAAGCTGCACAGAAGGCGAGAGGCAGAGAGGAAGGGCTGGTCAGCGCTCAGGGGACATATTAAGTATGTAAAAATTACCAAAAGAAACGGCAGCATGACAGAGGGAGGGAGCCATTGACTCGAGCCATTCTCCTCCTCCTCCTCCTCTGGGCTTGACAAGAGAAAGAAATCAACAGCGTAATCGCAAAGTGAACCCGACTGCGGTGGGAAATTCAATCGCAAGCGTGCGTGGCTGGCTCCGAAGAAAGCAATGCAATTAGAGGGAGACATTCTAAGCATCCAGAGTGCGGCAAATAAGGAACACACGTCCTCCGGAGAAACGGATCCAGCTCAAGTACTGTACTAAGAAAATTCCGCTAAAATCCAGGGAGTGGATAAATAAGGTAAGGCATCAGTCGTTTTAGAACTGTTAAAAGGCAAGAATCGTAATGTGCCTTTGTATATCGAGAAACGCCATAGAAAAAAAATTGAATGCAAATACAGAAATCCAAGGGGCCACTTCCATGTGCTTGTTTATTAGACAGAAGGAATTGGTAAAGGTTCATCTCAAAAGGGATTTATAAGTCAAGTCTGTTTGGTCAAATAGTTCACGGACTGTAACTCCGGCAAGATTATTATTTGCTGTCTTCCCATTGAACAAGTAACCCCCCCCCCCATAGTTTTAGCCTGCAATCACCAGGGGATAAGTACCATTAACTCAATGAGAGTTTCTTCTGAGTAAAAATGAACAGGATTGCACTATTAGCTTAATAAATAAATAAATCCTAAATTGATTTTATCTGCCCTTCCACCTGATGAACATGCAGGCAGGCACATAGTAAGGAAGCCTGCATCAGTTTACAAGCTGCAGTTTTCCCAAGAAATGGAATTTATGGAGAGAAAGAACTGGGAATTATTCTTATAGCTCAACTACTGAGAAGGGGAGCAAAGCTGTACCCAAACTGTAAAAATAGCTATTTCCAGAGCTGTTTCCCCCCAATTTCGAGTTTTTTGCAACATCACAACCTTTAACACTCAAAACTCGGATGGTATAAATTTTCAGCATATACCACCTTGCCACACCTCTAAGTTCAGTGTAACAATTCTAGCCCATCAACAAAAATAAAAACATGACATGTGTATGTTCTATTATGTAGGGCGAGCTCTTCGGCACAAGAGGAGAGGCACTGTGCGAGGACACAAGGATCTGATTCATTACCCAACACTTCAACATTCATTTTTGAAGCTTTTTGCTTTAGGGAACGGTATGACCATTGGGATCTATAATAAAGAGATGGATCCAAGTCAGCATGCTCATTTTTAAATACTCTTTGCGTGCATCCAAGGAAGGACCACGATATAAAATTGCACAAGGGAGAGAAGACCCTCATGTGGTAGCAGATGAGTAGTTTACAATGCTGGTCTTTCATCAGGACCGCACTGGGCCGGAGAGGAAGACCAGGCTCCTAGAATTTACAGTATGTCCCAGTAACACATGCTCTCCGAACAAATCCTACCGGGTGCTGAAATGGCCTTGCCTGTGAACATGTCTGGATCCGGCAATGGATCTGCACAGCCAATCACAGCGGAGGGGACCATGTTGCGCTGGGCAGCTCTGCTCATTCTGATGGTCATCATCCCCACCATTGGGGGGAATATTCTCGTCATACTGGCCGTATCCTTGGAGAAAAAGTTGCAATATGCCACCAACTACTTCCTCATGTCTCTGGCAGTGGCCGATTTGCTGGTTGGTTTGTTTGTGATGCCAATAGCCCTTCTTACCATCATGTTTGGTAAGTACTGGACTCTGATCCTCTAAAGTTATGTTCTCTCTCTCTATATATATATATGTATGCATTTTAAAGCACTGACCAAATTAAGAGCTTTCTGATGCCTTAAGCCCCGGTGTAGTGGTTAAGAGCGGTGGACTCGTAATCTGGTGAACCGGGTTCGATTCCCCGCTCCTCCACATGCAGCTGCTGGGTGACCTTGGGCTAGTCATACTTCTCTGAAGTCTCTCAGTCCCACTCACCTCACAGAGTGTTTGTTGTGGGGGAGGAAGGGAAAGGAGATTGTGAGCCGCTTTGAGACTCCTTCGGGTAGTGATAAAGCGGGATATCAAATCCAAACTCTTCTTCTTCTTCAAAATGCAGCAAACTACTCTTCCTCTTTCATTCTTCCAGACCAATGCTTAGGGAAAAAGAGAACTACTGAACACCACTCTGAAATAGCTCTTCTGCCAAGTGGGCAGCTAGGCTATAACACATAGCAGTGATAGTTTCATAGTTTACATGAAAATATACACAGTTCCTATAAAATCAGAACTTAAAAAAAATATATATATTTTTTTACATAAACTAGAAACATTCACCATGATCGCCACCAATGGGCATCGTTCCATCAATTTCAAGAAAGCCCCTTTTCTGCCTCTGTAGACACGATGATTCCTAACACAGACCATATGTGTGATATAAAATACTGACATCATTTAATCTCCAGCTTCAAGGAAATAAAAGTTCACTTGAGTGCAATCAGTTTGCCTTTTTTGCTTTCTATAACTAGTTAAGACAGACTCTAAGTCAGTATTCTAGTGATTTATGTGAAATTCATTTAAACCAGGCACCCCCAAACTCGACCCTCCAGATGTTTTGGCACTTCAATTCCCATCATGCCTGACCACTGGTCCTGTTAGCTATGGGTGATGGGAGTTGTAGTCCCAAAACATCTGGAGGGCAGAGTTTGGGGATGCCTGATTTAAACAGTTCAATGGGGAATTTTCAGTAACGTCTTCCTCAGATTCTGCTAGGTTTTCAAAAATATTTTTTTCTGTGTCTCCTAAAAAGAAAACAAAACATGGATCTACAAATGAAAGTCAGGGAAATGTTCAGTGGCATGGTTCAAAGCCAGTTGAGATGAACGGATGAGGTTGTGAACCCATGATCATACTTTGATGGCAGTTTGTCTGAATTCTCTGATATGTCACAGCCAAGGAGTGAAGTGGAAGGCCTTCACCTCCTTGCCACGAAGTGGGATGTGGTCTGATTTCAACTCCTGGTCTTGGTGAATCAGCTCCCATGCAAGGTGTCTTCCCGTACATACTCTTGTGGTAGATAGGACTACTCAGTCACCAGCACAGCAGTTAAATCTCCTTAGTTCCAGTCCTCGTTTCACAGCCCATGAGATCACAAACAGAATTTGAAATTCTATTAGCAGCTTGGAATAATTGACAAGAGTCCATTTAACCCAGGGAACTGGTCAGAATTATCTAATTTACAATTACAAGTGTGCATTGGTATGGTACCCCACTCGTCCAGTGGGAATGCCCCTACATTCAATAGTCCTAACTGTACCCATGTACTACTGATTCGTAGCAAGAGTCAACAGGAAGACTAGAATACAATGCTACAACAGTGCCAGGGGACAGGATACAGAAAGCTGAAATTGCGGAAAGCATGTATTGTCTCATTAGTTCAATTTTCTCTCCACATACGCACAAAAAGGCCCTATGACAATTTGGCCTCTATGAATTATTATCCAGCAAAGAAAAGCGATAAAATCTACTGAGTGGATACAAAACCCACGAAACTATAGTTCAAGGGAAATGAACCAAGTGACATATTATGGCCACAGTTTTCAAGCTGGAAATAAAAAATAAAAGACAAAAACATTCCTTATACTTGGAAGGAAAAGCACGAATGTCCCTCCAGGTACAAGGAAGATAAAACCAAGATGGGTTAGTTGATTCTTACCCCATGTCCTTGTCTGGGCAGATCAACTGAATTTATAAACGTAGTGTTCAAATAACACTTTATAGGGTTGAAAGCCCTTCACATATAATACCTTGTCATGATCCTTACAAATGACAAATGTAGCCCAGTATTATTACCCCCTTATCAGTGGGGTGGGAGGGGGAGGTTCTGGGTGAAGCTGGTTAATGAATTCATGGCAGAAGGCAAGAATTAAATCGGCAACTTTTCTGATTTGTAACAGTCTCTACTATACTACCCAAGGGAGTACCGGTAATTGTGAGAGCGCAAATCATGAGGAGGAACCTTTGAAGAAGCAACGCAAATAAATCCTACATTAAATAGGAAGCTACTGCCATATTTTCTACCGCTACCCAGCATACTTAAATTACCCTGGCTAAGATCATAGCAAATACATCACTCAAACTACCGTAAATATGCACAGAGGCAGGACTAACTCAGACAAGCAAGTCTTGGCCCTGGAGTCATTCTAAATCAAGGTTTCCCAAACTTGGGTCTCCAGCTGTTTTTGGACTACAATTCCCATCATCCCTAGCTATCAGGACCAGTGGTCAGGGATGATGAGAACTTCCAGCTCCCATCGCCTTCAAGGCTGCTTTCTTCTAATCAAGACACAAGAGTGATAACATTTGGTTTTGTAGTAGTGATCCTTGAGAAGATGTGAGCATTCTGAGAGGTTCACTAAGATCAGGTGTCTTGAGCTACAGAGATCTTCATAGCTTGCAGGATTTGCCATACTGTTGTGAAGCTGATCAACATTAAATATAAGCACTAAGAGTGCAAAAGGATTACAAACTCTACTCTGAAGTTTACTCAGGGCCAAACGACACAACATGCCATTCATACATTTAGCAATTGTGCAAATGGCTAACTTGGCCTTAAGCTTCCTAAATATTTTGCTTTTCTGCCCTCGTTTTCTTTTATTATTGAAATTTAATCTTCCATTAATCCTGAGTGAAAACTACTAAAACCAAAGTTTAAAAAATGCAAGGAATCTTAATTTAGAAGCCAACAAAAAGGCAGCTCATGTTGCAGGGTGCTTAAAAGGGAGGAAAGTTAGGAATCGTAATTAAATAGGTGTGGCGACATTATTTGCAGGCACTCTGAAAACACAGCTGACCCTAAGGTGAATTCACATCCATAAGATGTCTACTTAGCCGCAAAAGTTGTGTATTTCTGCCTCCTCAGCAACTGCTAGAAGAGAAAATTCACACCAGAAGCAAAGAAGGCCCTGGGCTGGGTGGACTGAAGCAAGAACACAGCTGAGTCTCCTAGAAGGCTAGTAATCCCTTAAAAATCCATTAGCCAGATAACTGTTTAAATGGTGTCAGCTGTGCCCAAGGCGGCCAATTAGACCCACCCCTCCCTGCTTTTTAGACTTCTGTGCTTCCACAACTGTACAGAATCTCAACACATCACACAAACACAATTCCTTTCATTTCTGACAGTTGATACGGAAGATCTAAGAGAGGAAATGTGTGTGCCTCTTGACTCTATTCACTCTTCTAGGCCAGTGGGCTTTAAAGTGCATTCAAGGAAACTTTGGGGTTCTTTATAAACTTATCAAGAGTTCCTAAATGAGACTAGTAAATGGTAGGCAGGCTGTCTTTGAAAGACAGTCTGCCATCATTTCAATGAAGACTTGACGGTCCTTCTATCTGATTGGAAAATTTGGGTGACGCAATTTGTAACGCACACGATCAACAAAGAGTAGGAGGATTTGCAGGCTGACATCTATAGCACCCAGGAGTTTGGCTTGCCTGGGCCACAGAATAAGACATTCACCTACTTAGCAGATGTCACTGGGGCAGTATAATCACTTAGCATTGATAGAGTGCTTTAAAATGTTCAAAACCCATCATGTAAATTGTTGCAACCATCCTGTAAAGGTAGATCAGTGTTGGCGTATCACAAGGCAAGGTGCAGAAAGTAAGAGAATGCAGTTTGTCAAAGGCTGCCTACTGAATTCATGGCCAAGGTGAAATTTGCACCAGGGACTTCCCAGTTCACGGCTCAGATGGTACACCGCTACCACTGCCTCCTGTAACTCCTCTTCATTATTCTCATTTTACAGAGAGGAAAGAGTTAATATTATACATGGCCAAGATCACTCAACAGACATGATGTGATCTGGGCCAAAGACAGTCCAATGCCTTATTCACTGGGCCACCAACCACTGAAACACCCACACTCAAATTGCAGCCAGCACTCTCAATATCAAGCATTTAAAGTCCACTTTTCTTAAACACACAACGTGCATACCACCTCTCTCAAAACTGAGCACAAAAGGAAGGAAAAGCAGAAGTTCAGCGGGAGAAAAATCCACATTCTCTGATGTAAGAGGGCGAGAGAGGCTATTTTGCTACAGCGCAAAAATTCTCTCCCTGCAGGAATGAGCAGAAAGGAGGTAACGTCTAAGCAGCACTGCACAAAGGAGAGAAAACATTGAAATCATTCATTGGAAATCTAGCGAGCCAGGAGCCATCATCCTCTTCACATGTAAAGCGAACACCTGCACACAAAAAGGCCATACATTACTTGGTCTCAACAACATTAGTTCAAGGCACAGGAAAACGCTTGCCTTGCTAGATAGAATCTCGGGATTTCAAGCACACAAATTTAATTGGTTACTTGAAGCTTTTATTTCTTCTGGCATGACTGTGCTCTGGGAATGAGAGATTTTTTTTAAAGCTACCGGTAATAAAAACTCAAAGGAAATCTTTAAAAAGGTTTGCTCAACATTTCACGGTCTATTCAACAAGGCATCTGCTTTCTACTTCGTTTTAAAATGTTATCAATTCTCTTTTTAAACAAAAAAAAAAGTGCTATTACTATTAATACCCCACAAACCACAGAGCTGATTTCTTTAAAAATAAGCCCTTGCTTTCACGACTGCGGAGGGGTGGCTGCTGCAGGAAGAACCAGCTGCCACGTGGTTTGGGCTCCACAGCATCCCACCATATTCCAATAAAGAAACAGCCATTTAACACAGGTGCAGAGCCACTCACACAATGCTCTCCACAATGTCGGGACTGTATGGTTTCTGTGTAGGAATTGGATGGCTTGTGTAGGGAAGCTAGACACACTGGAAGCCTCCCTCAAGGTAAACCAGGCTACCTGGGGAAACGGGGAGGTGGGACAGTAGTTGTTGCTTATGGATTCAAAATGAAAAAGGCAGCCGGGAGGGTGGGGAGAATTGCATTGAGATCTGGTTTTGCCATATTTTGCTTAACACAGCCGTAAGTAGCTTGAATAGGTTTGACCCAGTAGTAGCCGATTCATTATCCTTGTCAACCTTAGTAAAGCTGAGAATCCTGGCAACTTGTGTTAGCCCCACAGATTAAGAAAAGAGGGCACACACAACCAGCAAGGTCCAAAATCTCAAGCTTATGCCCAGAGTAAAAAAAAACCTTTATTTTTACCTTTGAGCAGTTATGCCCCCCAAAAATGTATCCGTTTTTTATTGCAATTGATCCAAGAGATGTCATTACGCGATCCCCAAAAAGGCCACAGCTAATTCACAGCAAGGGCCTCTACAAAGAAAACTGGCTTAGAAACCAAACCTCGCACCGTTAATTAAGGAACAGGAGCTGTCTACTGCAGGAATAGTGATGGTGATGGATTTGAATATGACAAAATGAAAGGGGGACAATTTATTATTAGCAGGTGCACAGGGCTGAAGAAGCCCTATTTAGAAATCAGGATTCCAAATAATGAAAAGGAAAACCATGTGTTGCAACAAGATGCAGTATTTTCACCTGATCGCCGCCACCACAGCGAAGAAAAAGTCACCTAATTGTAAAGCAGCATATGTACCAGAATTGTTGTGCCCCCAAACCAGAACACTACACCTCTAACGCTTAACAGATCACCAGTTGCTGCTGCCCTTTTTTGCTTAATAAGCCCACAATCCACTGATTTTTAGGGCACTACCTCAAAGGCATTGAAGATAGGGCAATTGCCCTGTTCAAGAAGCCTTGATTAATCAATCGATTAAATGTGCTTACATTTGCAATTGAGAAAGGGTTCTACAGAATAGCTCCCACCCCACATCTACCCCATTTTTAGGTGATGTAAAACATGTGCCAGAGCAAACACTCATCTTAAAAGTAGCTCCTCCAGTGTAGGAGAGGTGGAGGAAGGCCTCTTCCGAGATGTCACCTGCTGTTTTTAAAATTACTTGTACTAAAAATTACTTTTTAAAAACTCCTGCCTGATTAACTGGAGGGGGTTATAGTGTCATGAATTCATTTACTCAATGTTGCACCCTCTTCTACAGGGTGCGCACCCCAAAGAACAATCCTAACCCCTTTCTACTCTTTTTCAGAGATTGCATGGCCTCTTCCGCGGGAGCTGTGCCCTGTCTGGCTGTTTCTGGACGTCCTCTTTTCCACAGCCTCCATCATGCATCTGTGCGCCATCTCACTGGACCGCTACATTGCCATAAAAAAGCCAATCCAAGCGAGTCAGTACAACTCACGGGCCACAACACTCATCAAAATCACAGTGGTCTGGCTGATCTCAATAGGTATGTGGCAAGCATCAAAGGGAGAGTGTGCTTTTCGTTTGCTAACAGCTGGTGTGAATGCATGGGTCCCAGAGAAGTGGCATTGCGTGAATGGTGAGCAGCCTCTGATGAGGACATCCGCTAGCCTTGATTCTCTTCCTCAAATGAAATCTCTAAAACTGAAGTGGAGCTGGGGTCTAAAGCAAAACAGGCATAATCACAGAATCATAGAGTTGGAAGAGACCCTGAGGATCATCTAATCCAACCCCTTGCAATGCAGGAATATGCAGCAATCCCTTATGGGGATCGAACCTGCAACTCTGGCATGCTCTAACCGAAGGCCGCATTCCCAGTGCCCGGCCAGAAATTTCATGCTATCTACCCATCTCGAAGGAGAATGTTCTTTCTGTACCAAAAGAAGGCTCAAAGCCCTAACACGTCATTCAGATAGTATCTCTTATCTCTGAACTAGAACTCCTAAAATTTTGGGATCAAAATACCCAGTACCTTACTGTTCAACAGAGCAAAGCATGGAATAAATAAATAAATAATATTAATATTAATAATTTGTATACCGCCCTTGATCCGAGGATCACAGGGCAGTTTGCAACATAAAAATAAGAACACAAAGTACATACAAAACAACAACAACCCAAACCAATAACACCCCCCTCCAACAAACACATTGCCATTATTAGTTCATTGGGAAATTGCTTAGCACATTTCAGTTGCAAAAGTTGGGTTGCTAGAATAGAATTCACAATGCCCCAGGCACAGAGAAGCTTGAATTCAGTCGCTACCACTAGCCCCAGTGAGGAGCAGTTCCTAGTGGGTGGGAATCTGACACCACCTCCAATTCTTTTGGATCTAAAAGAGAAGTGAACTAGTTGGGTCAAATGCCCACCCTACAGACATTCCAAAAGAAAAGGACAGAGGAACAGGAGGGTGGGGTGCAATTGGGAACTTAACTGTTCAGAGGTAAAGGAAGAGAGGAAACTATGACTGTGTTGTCAAAAGTACGCAAAGCAGAATATAATAAATGAGGTGCAAATGAAGAGTTTATATTATGCTTCTCCGTGTAGTCTGAAATCTCTGAAGGCACACCGCCCGTTGTTAATGTCTCGTTGGTTTGTACACAAAATGTCAACTCCAGATGTAAGACAAATGAGGAGCGGGGAGGAAGTGAATCAATGACTCCAAACTACTGGCTAGCAATGGCTCCAAAGCACAGGAAGCAGACACCATAGATTAACTGTAAAACAAGCGATGCAAAATATGCCCAAAAGAGTGTCAAGAATAAGAATGATTTTAAAATCAGTTATGTTGCAAACAATTGAGAGGTGAAAAAAGACACCACCCACTTAATCAATGACTACACCCATGGTGTTTTGTTTTGGTTTTTTTTAAAAAAGCACCACTTCCTACATTAGTAAATGTAAGAGCTTCCCGCAATCAAAGGAAACAATAGGCAACTTTTGAAGTCAAAAAAAGGAAATGGCTAATGAGGCAGAACTATTTGAACATGACCTTTTAATGTCAGCTTTTAGCGGCATCAATCATATGCAGCACTTATCCCATGTCATATTACTCATTAAATGTGCTCAGTCTCTGAACTGCATCTTCTCAATAATTTCAGGGGAGCTTAAAAACTGATTAGCAGATGTCTAGCTATGGACTCTTCTAAGTTCAGAGGCAATAGGCTTTGTTGGGCTTCTTCAAGGCATCTAGATGCTCACTGCATCAACCAAGATGTTGGACTGGATGGGCCCCATTGTCTATTGCTTTGGTTTGTTCTTGTTTTTATTATGTATTTTGTGTTTTTATCTTGCGTTTTTATGCTGTGAACCACCCTGAGATCCTCAGATGGTGGCCTACAAATTCAATAAATAAACAATCCAGCAGGACTCTTTTCGTTGCAATGCCTCTGCATTGATATTAAGCAAGAGAACAAAAAGGACTTAAGGATTTTTGTCATTTCTACAGCACATAAGACATGAAGCGATAGCCTAAGGTACAGCAAATCCCTAAACTTTATAAAGCCGTGGCGGCAGCACTAAAAAGTGAAAGCTTCATCGCTGACCTGATTACTTGCATGCTGCAGGGCCGAAGGCACAAAGTTTTGCTTGGTAGCTAAGTCAGCTCTTAAGAAACCACAAATATGTTCAACAGCAGCAGTTGTTAGGAGGCAGGAAGATTCGCTAGGCCAGAGAACTCAAAGCATCCTGTGCTTGCACTTGCAGACGGTCAGGGAAGGAGAATGGAAAAATTAAAACCAATTGCCAGCATTTCCCATCCTTCCTGCCACCTTGAGACAATTGCTCTCAGCTGCATGTAGCTCCCCAGCCATGCTGTCCTCCCTCCTGTGGAAAGAAGGCTTGTGGGAAGTGGGTCACCACTGCAAATGCAACACACGCTTTATGTCAAACACAACTGATCCAAGATGTTCTATTTGTTGCCCAATATGTAAGTCAACGAAAGAAAATGGGGCACAAAACAGCCAGTGTTGCTCCAAACATGGGCTAGAAGGAGTGAAGAGGCAGCATTAATCTCATGGGAGTCACCTCCCTTGACCTGATGCTCTCCTATTTCGAGGTACTATCTAGCTACTTGATCTGTTGTGCTTTGGAGACATCTCCAGTTCAACTGCTTTGAGGGCTTTTGTTCAATCAAGAGGCATATAAATGTTATTAAATAAAGAGGTTCTCTCTAATGGTGGGCTTGCAAAGCTCCTGTAATTTTATTTGCATGACTTGCTCCAATGTCCAGAAGCCAGTCTCAGAACATGTTCCTTATTATGTACTGTGGCGCTTTCGGTTCCACGTCCAGGTTGAAGCTTACTAGATTTCTGCATCCCCTACAGGCATTGCGATCCCGATCCCGATCCGTGGCATAGAAGAAGGTGTTGAAAAGTTCCCAAACTTCACCTGCGTGCTGAAACCGGAACGTTTTGGAGACTTCATGCTCTACGGTTCGGTGGCTGCCTTCTTTGTCCCGCTGGCCATCATGGTGGTCACTTACTTCCTGACCATCAGAGTTTTGCGCAAGAAAGCCTACTTGATCAACAAAATGCCCCAGCGCTTTACCTGGAGCACGGTGTCCACGGTATTCCAGCGGGATATGACGCCCGGATCATCACCGGAAAAAGTGGCCATGTTGGACAACTCCAAGAAGGACAGGCCTTTGCCTAACGGGAATGAAGAACTGCTAATGCGCAGGATGTCTACAGTCGGGAAGAAGTCGGAACAGAGTATTACCAATGAACAGCGGGCCTCCAAGGTCTTGGGTATTGTATTCTTCCTCTTTTTGTTGATGTGGTGCCCGTTCTTCATAACCAACATCACTTCCGTTCTGTGCACGTCCTGCAGCAAGGAGTTTATCCAAACACTTATGGAGATATTTGTCTGGATAGGGTATGTTTCGTCAGGAGTGAACCCACTGGTCTATACCCTCTTCAACAGGACATTCAGGGAGGCCTTTGGCAGATACATCACTTGCAATTACCAGACCTCAACGCCTGGATCTGCCATTCGGAAGTGCTCCAGCAGGCTCTCGTTCAGAAATTCCGTGGCAGAGAACTCAAAACTTTTCATGATGCATCACGGGATGCGGAATGGGATTAATCCAGTCATGTACCAAAGCCATCGGCTTTGCACCTCGCCCATTCAGTCTCCATCGGCCATACTGCTGGATACACTGCTACTTACAGAGAATGAAGTTGGTAAAACAGAAGAACAAGTCAGCTACGTATAGCTGAAGAGAAAAGACAGGCCATAGCCTAAACTCACTGATAAATGCCCAGTATGTATATGTGGTTCCCATCGGTTATTTATACAAGTCCAAATTATAGTTTTATCAACTGCTCTCCTCTAAGAGTAGAGGCTTCTCTCACTCAAAGGGCCACCTTCATTTATTCTTATTTATCAGCAATTTATCCTGCTACAAAAAAAAGTATTTGAGCACGGTGGTTTACAAAACAGAGGTGTTCAAATAACTACAACTATGGCAACTATCATGTCTCAGACATTGGATTCCCCATCCCGTCTCTTCAAAAGGCACATTATTGCTAGGAGGTCTCTATATAAGCATTATATAGGACCATCCTATAGAGAGACATTTTACATTAAGAGGAAGAGGCCTGCACTTTCAAACTGAAGTATGTACAAGTTTGCAGAATTACCAAGGCTTCCATTAAAGGGTGATTAAGCTTGGAAAGAAAGTGCACATCTCAAGACCATTTAGGAATCCTCCCCACCCAACTGAATACAGCTGTTTACATGTGGGCTAGTTGGAAAGGAGATGATCATAACCTTCTCTGCTATTATTGTCCCACTCCCCCACAAAAATAATCCTATCCAATAAAGCTCAATGGCGCAATTTGAATAACATCAATTCATGGAACTGCCTTCCAGCAGAGGTCAGACCCTCCCTCCCTACTGAAAACTTTTTTTTTTAATCCCACAGGCATTTCCATTGGAGTTTGATTTTATAGTTTTAACCTTTTTTTTGTATTGTATCTTTGCAAACTGCTTAGAGACTATTGTAGTTAACTGGTATATAAATTGTTTAAATAATAATAATTATTAATATTAATAAATTAAGAAACTGCACATATTTGTTTAATTTTCATAATTCATTCTGCCTCCTTGTTCCCAATGACTCATTTCCAGCTAACAGCGCTAAGAAATTTCACCCTGATCCCACGACTTCCACAAACAGTTATCGCGTGACAGTAACACCTTGATCAGTCTAAAGATCAAGGCCCATCTAGATTGTTCAGTTTCAAACAACACCTGGTCTAAGAAGTCACATCAAAGGGCCTTATATAAAGAGTCCAGTAGAAAAGGGTTATGCTTTGCACTGCAAAGCAGTGGTTTGACTAGATGTGGAATGCAGCAGCTAGACTGGTGACTGGGAGTGGCCGTCGGGACCATATAACACCGGTCCTGAGAGATCTACATTTTGCTACCAGTACGTTTCCGAGCACAATTCAAAGTGTTGGTGCTGACCTTTAAAGCCCTAGACGGCCTCGGCCCTGTATACCTGAAGGAGAGTCTCCACCCCCATCGTTCAGCCCAGACACTGAGATCCAGCACCGAGGGCCTTCTGGCGGTTCCCTCATTGCGAGAAGTGAGGTTACAGGGAACCAGACATAGGGCCTTCTCGGTAGTGGCGCCCGCCCTGTGGAACGCCCTTCCAGCAGAGGTCAAGGAAATAAGCAGCTATTCTATTTTTAAAAGACATCTGAAGGCAGCCCTGTTTAGGGAAGTTTTTAATATTTAATGCTGTATTGTTTTTAACACTTGATTGGGAGCCGCCCAGAGTGGCTGGGGAAACTCAGCCAGATGGGCAGGGTACAAATAATAAATTATTCTTATTATAGATGACCCTTGGGTCTCTCCCAACTCTACGATTCTATGAAATAATAGTGACCAACAGAGGCCAAACGAGAAATTCAAGGGCTGGGATTGAAAGAGTTGCTCAGACTCACACAATAGATTAATACTTCTTTGACACCTACCGGTATATCACAACCTGCTTTTGAAACTTTCCTCAATTTCAAAAGCAGTTTGTTATGCAGTCTCTTATTTGGAGGCGGGGAAGCCAAATGAGGAAAAACAAATCTAAATTCACACACACACACACACACACAGGCTCACTGAATTGAGCTTTTGTGGTTCTTCGGGTCCTGCCTGTTGACTTATTGGAACAGCAGCAAAAAGAGCCAAAAAGCATTGTGACTCAGTCACTAGTTGTGGAAAATGATTATAATATTTACACACGTTAACTGAAAAGCTGCCATATGCACCAACAGAGACTGGTGTGCCACATAAAAAATTATTAGCATCAGTGTTCTGTGAGTTTTAAAATAACAAGTCAAGCGTAGTTGTAAAACTTCAAGTCCTTCCCCCAAAACCACTCCATGGCCGGTGGGCTGCTGCAGCCTCTTCTCAAACTAGGGCGGCTCTTCCTGATGAACTGAGGTGAAGGCCAAGCTATGGGGAGAGTTTGTTTCCGGAGGGCTGTGCTTCCCCATGCTCTCAACGTGTGAGCTATGTGTGGAATGCTGCAAAATAAGGCAGCCTAACATATTTAAACCCATATTTTATTTCTCGTATAAATGTTTACTTCTCAGCATGGCCTTAAAACAAACAAAACCGGGATCTAGTAGGTGCTCAATCATGTTCCCTGGCTCCTGATGACTTCGGTTCAGGACTCCCTTGGTTGGTGAGTCGTCTATATCAATGGTTGTCAAACTTCTATCTCCCAAGGTTCACTTTGATACTGTTGAGGAACTCAGCAGTCTATGTAGGAAACTATTTGTTCTACATTTTAGAACACCCCCCCCTTCCGCTTATGGATTAAACACAATGGGTATGGGTGGGTACCGACATCAATGTCAAAACCAGGGGATTTACTTGGAAAATCTCAGTCTCACTCTCCATTGTAATGAGAGAGAGTATCAATAATGTGTCAGATCAAGTACAGATACTCGAGACTTTCCACAAACCATCTGCATGGAGCCACAGGATCACCATGGTCCACAAACCAGAGTTTGAAAACCTCTGTGTTCTACATGAAAAAAGCCACAAAAAAAGCATTCACAAAGACAAATGACACAGAGATTAAGAAATGTCCCGTTTACTAATCTGAAAAGTGTTATACCCCACCCTTAAGAAGCACTTAGTAGTGTTCACCCCTTCTTAAACTCCACCATCAGTGAGTTGTTAAAAAGGGAGGCTGTCAATAGTTTGCAGTCTAGATTCTGAAACTTAGGCCTCCAGGAGAGATGTGTGGGTTCTAGAACTCGGGGAGTAAACATCTATCAGTTGTGGGGAGTCCCCCTGCCCCTGGCTTCAGCTCTGGGCACAGACCCTGCAAAAGAAGCCATTTCATTCATGTCCTTCAGAAGAAACGTCTGCCACTCAGCTGAGCACAGGCAGTGCAGGAAAAAGGGAAGAGTCAATGCTGAAGTTATATTTAATATCCAACTACCCCACCCACAGATGGCCATACGCAGCTGCAGGAAGCGCCGCAGGAATCTCCAACCTTACCCTACAATAGAGACCAGGGGTCAGCAAACTTACCGCGCCTCAGGCCAGTGTCTCCAGCACCGATCGCGCAGAGGGCGGGGGAGCGCACGCCCATACGCGTGCACACATGCTATTTCCGGTGCACTTCCGGGTCGGAGGAGCACCGGAAATAGCTTGTGCGCATGTGCACGGGCCTCCTCCAACCCAGAAGTGCACTGGAAATAACGCTTGCGCATGCGCACAAGATATTTCCGATGCTCCTCCAACCTGGAAGTGGGCAGCCGCGCAGCGCAGCGCCGGTAAGAGCTGGCAGCGGCAGCGGGCGGAGGGGGTCGCCGCGGGCCGGATAAACAAGTCCCTCGGGCTTTATCCGGCCCGCGGACCTTAGTTTGGGGACCCCTGATAGAGACTATTGCTGCAGGGTTTGCAAGGTCCTGGTCCCAGTGAATTCAGAATGGGAACTAAAGTTCAAGGCATTTGAGAAATATTGGTTCAAGACTCTGTATGAGCCACATAAGGGGCTGAATACTCTCTTAAGGTGGGTCATACCGCTGGTCCATGCAGCCCAGCAGTCTCCTCTGACTAGCAGTAGCCCTCCGAGATATCAGACTGGGGTCTCTCTCAACCCTGCCGCTACCTGATCCTTCTAAGTGGAGATACCAGGACTTGATCCAGAGATCCTCTGTTTGCACAGCGCGTGCAAACACACACACACACACACACACACACACACACACACAAAACCACTAAGCTATGGGACCTGACTGGATTACAAAATCTTTCTACCATCTTGAAGAAGGGTTCTCAAAGTTGAAAAACAGTTGAAACCACTTGAATAACCTGACTGGCAGACATGCAAACTTCAGAACAAATAAAAGTGGTTTTTATTTACACTATGTTGTAAATATGATTGCAACTGCAGACTTGTCAACCCTGTCTCGGTTGTTGTTTCCTGTACAGCATGACAAAAGTGTCCATTAGGGAGAATAATGACGGCCCCAGAGCATTAAAAAAAGAAATGGTTTGATCATCAGACAAAGAAATTAGTGTGACATCCATCAGAACACTTAGCCTTTAAATGCCTTCATTATTTATGGAAGAGAACTGTAATAGCTTGAACACAATGCCTTTTAGACAAGGTTGGTAAAACTTCACAAGAGGTTACATCATCCATATGTTAAGGGCGGGCAGCAGAGAGGTTGGAAGTATCAAAGAAAACTATTTATCCAGCAGCAGAGCTGGCTGGTCCAGGGCAAAGGGGAAAGAAGCTTTGAATGGTGCTCATGTCTCCGGAGAAATTGGCTTTACTGAATAAATGCCTAACCAGGGAACAGGGGGCTGAAATGGAGAGAGAACACTTGTGACGTGTAAGAGGCTTCTTCTTTACCTTTGAAGTCATTCATACTTTTATGAAATTTTATTTTCAAATTTTCATGAGCCAAAAATGAATTCCGAATCCCAACTATCTCGGCACACTCATGGTAACAACAGATCCATCTATTTATTTATCTATCTACAGTATGATCACTTGTCTGAATGAATGGTTCTTAACCATTACTGGATGGATGAGAATCAGCATGTTAAAATCAGGAGTTTAGTAATCAAGTCCTATAATCTGTCTTGTGAAGTTAAAATATTCCATTCACTATCAAAAGCAAACACACTTTTAAAAAACAAAAACACTGTAATCATTCATGAGTGTTAACACTAACCCTTTTTTGGTCTCTTTGATACCGTAGAGAAAGGGACAATAAAAAGCGCAAAAAAGACACAAGTTTTAAAAGAAACCAAAATTCAGCAATATAAAGTAACTGGCAATGATGCACTTATTTTAATCAATTCTGCATGTGCCTTTTTGACACAGGAGTTTCCTTTCTCCTACTGAAAGGGAGGGAGACAGGAAGCACATGTGCCTGCCTCCCTCTCGCGCTTTATACCAGACCTCTGGCTTTTGCACTTCTTTTCCCCATCCACGCCCAAAGAGGTGTGGACCGTGACATCATGCAATAATCATGATGGCCTGCTTGAGTGTGTTAAGAGGCAAGGAGGAGAAGGTGTCTTCTTCTTCCCCCTGCACAACATAGAACTGCCTTGCATCAAGCCAGGACCAACTGCTTGCATTGCAAAAGTAACTCGCCCTCAAGATGAAAACTGTATGCTATATGGCAGGCATGTCCAACAGGTAGATCGTGATCTACCGGTAGATCACTGGACGTCTGCGGTAGATCACTGGTAGATCATTGGGTCCCCACAAAGAAGCTGAACTGTGGCCTCCCTAAAAAAAGCACAACATTTTACCTCCTTCCTAAAAAAAGCTCAAAAACTTTGACCTGAACCCCCCAAAAGGGGGTAGATCACTGCCAGTTTTTAACTCTGTGAGTAGATCGCAGTCTCTTGGGAGCTGGCCACCCCTGCTATATGGCAAGGGTAGCTAAACTCTGTGTGTGTGTGTGTGTGTGTGTGTGTGTGTGCGCGCGCGCGCGCCATATTCGCCCTCCAGGAGCGATATACCGGTATTAGTAGTGCATGTGGCCAACCTACTTTTTCTTAAACAAAAGTATTTCCAATTGCTGCAGGAGTAGGCACAGGAGACCCAGGAGTCTGTTGTCTCATACTTGATGCCCATGTTGGATTGTCAACACCTGAGGTCCAATGTCTCCTGGTGATGCCCACTGCTGCTTGCTACAGCAAGCCTACCCTAGAAGCACCCACCCTGCAAGCCATCTCAAAAACAAAGCAAGGAGTTATCAGAGGACTTTTCTTCAAAACACTGTGCTCCCTGCACCCATGGCAAAACAAGAGACCCTCTTCTCCAACAATTCATCTCCAAGTTCTCAACTGCTCACACAACTCAACCCCTCTGCCTGCTAAAAGCAACACAGTCTTTAGCATTTAGAACACTCAGTTTAGTTAACTGTGCATACCTTGTAAATGGGTTCTTCAAATTTACACGAAGAGCCATTTTATTCTACAAGAAGCACTTTGTGATGGAATAAATTATTCCAGAACACTTATTTCAGAGGGACTGCAATCTGAGCTAGTATGACGTTCCTGAAACACATATGCGAAGGGAAACTTGCATTGAGCAAAATACCATAAACTCCCCAAGTGTCCAACTCCCACAAAAATATGTTAATTAAGTTTTCAACTCGATTACATTTTATGACTCAAGTAGTTCACCGTTTTCCAGCTTCGCTATAGAATCTCAGTTGCCAAACACATCCTGAAATGCTCCACAGGAGGGGAAAAACCAAAAACTAATTGATTTAACAATTGAAGAGCCTGCTTTGTCCCAATACAATGCAGGCAGATCTATTTTTAATTTGGAAGGCAATCAAAACAAGGTGCTGCTGCACTGCACACTTAAGATTTTACTAGTTAAAATTCTGCATCTTATTTAAACTTTAAGAAAGCACCATAAACTTTAAAAGCACAACTGCTATAAGGGGGGCTGCGTTAGTCGTGATTAAAAAATCTGAATTAGTAGACCAGCACTTATAAGACTGAGAAGATGCTTAGGGGAAAAGCCTGAGCACCCTCCTTCACTGGGGGCTAGAGTGGCCTGCCAGAAAGAGCACTGGGCCAGTGGAACATTTACAGCCCAGCTTCCTCAGTCTTCAAAGAGGGCTCTGCCCTGGAAAAACCACAGTACAAACCCCCCAGTTATCAAGCAGAGTCCTTTAAGTAGTACTTGGCTGCAGTTTACAAATGAGCTAAGCCACATTAATCGGCTTCCAGACTCATTTATTTAGAAGATCTATATCTCATTTTCCAGTATGTGTGTAACGTGGCTTGCAACAATAAACAATTAAACTAGAGAATCAACAGCTTTAATCATAAAAGAAAATGATGGCCACTTAAGACAAATCAATGTTAGGGGGGGAAATCAAATGCCCCCAACGAAAAAGGTTTTCTACTCCTGGAAACAAGCAAAATGATTCTTCAGTTTAAGTGAGATTGTTCCATAGTCTTCAGTGTCATCTGCAAAAATCTGCTCCAGTTCCAGTACTCCAGCTACACACTTTCTGTATTCTGGAATTTCATATCCATCTTCACAATAAATCTTGCAAAGGCTTGGGCTTTCCAGGCCCATTTCATTTGTTCCTGGATATATATTAGAAATAACATCTGGGCAGTAATCATAGTGACACTATAATTTTGTTAACTAGATCCTGAAAATGTGATTTCCCTTTCCTGGAAGATCATCAGTGTTTAATCCTTATGTAAATACTCGCTGTTTAGCGGGGACTTCCGAAGAACCTAGGAAAAAAGCTTCATCCACAGAGGTGGTAGATATAACTTCACCTTGACAGAAATTTCCCCCCTTGGTAGCAAGCAGGAGGAGTCCGTTCTGAAGCTGTTGTTCACTAGCCATCTCACAGACATAACTCGGAAACACCATCTCTGCCAAACCATATAAAACAAAAAAACTCTTCCGTGATTCCTAAGGTTTTGTGACATATTCCATAAAGACTGTTCAAGGTGGCACAGAACGTTTTGCTGCAATGGGCGAAGAAATGTATTATGGGAGGCGCTATCATAGACAAGATTCAGTGTCAACACATGCCCAAGAAGATTCCAGGTTATCATCTATAGAACTGGAAAAGCAACCAGAATGTTACTTCTATTTGTACAATTTCCTGGCTGTCCTTTCCCTCCAAAAGTCACCCCTGAAGGTCAGGGGATACCCTCCCAAATTGTGAGAGATACAGCACAACTATATGGGAATATTGGGTTGTACCCCCTACAGGCAGAAATTCCTTCTGCTCACCAAGGGCACTATTTAAACCCAAGGCAATGACACTTTAAATACAATTTGCTTCAATTACAGTGCACATCTTAGTATCTTAGTATCTACAGCTATGGATGTATTTTCTCGTTTCTTAATGAAGGCTGAGATTCTTCGATTACCAGACGCCTACAGAATATAGCAAAACGCTTTGGGGGTGAAGGACCTGCACTTTCCCATTTTTGCTTTGTATTCACATTGCAAAATCATTTTTCTCTTCTGAATAATAATAATAAAAAGCCCACTGAAATGTTTGCCAAACATTAGAAGAAGGACGACCAAGCTGAGCTTCCTGAAGCAGAAATGCTAAACTGAAGACAGCAAATGAAAGAGACCTTTTGCTTTGAAACCTGACAGCAAAGGCTCTGGAAAGATAAAGACTCTTTCGGGCACAGTCTTTCCTTCCCCCGCAACTGACTTTTTAAAATTCAAAACACCAAGAAATCACAAGTCACTTAAATGGTGTTTTTCAAACAACTGAGATAAATATTGTATAAACTGCGCCAACGGGGTAGAAGAGCATTGCATAAACGTCGGCAGCCGAGCAAGATTTGTAGTCCACAGCTGTGAGCAGGAAAGGTGGCAGAAGGGAAAAGATGCAGAGAGACGCTGAAAAATAAACACGGGACTCGAGATGCTCCCCACATGCCACATTGGCTCTTCTACTCTGACTCTCCCAGTTCCCAGAACTTATGCAACTAGATGTATTCAGACTTTAAAAAACCTTATTTTCCTCTGCAACCAGGGATGAAGGGGGCTGCAAGCTCAATTCTCCACGTATCACTCCCATCATCTAGGACTGGAGTGTCGTAACTTGGACTGATCCACACACATGACATGACATGACAGAAGTACTGTTTTGGGGGGACAGGGGGCAGACAGTAGTGGAGGACTCCCTGGTCCCGGTAACTGTATCCCTGAAGGAGGCGGTGCGCAGCCTGGGAGTCATTTTGGACTCACAGCAGTCCATGGAGGCACAGGTCAATTCTGTGTCCAGGGCAGCTGTCTACTAGCTCCATCTGGTACACAGGCTGAGACCCTACCTGCCTGCAGACTGTCTCGCCAGAGTGGTGCATGCTCTAGTTACCTCCCACTTGGACTACTGCAATGCGCTCTACGTGGGGCTACCTTTGAAGGTGACCCGGAAACTACAAGTAATCCAGAATGCAGCAGCTAGACTGGTGACTGCCGAGACCATATAACACCGGTCCTGAAAGACCTACATTGGCTCCCAGTACGTTTCCGAGCACAATTCAAAATGTTGGTGCTAACCTATAAAGCCCTAAACGGCCTCGGCCCAGTATACCTGAAGGAGCATCTCCACCCACATTGTTCAGCCCAGACACTGAGGTCCAGCTCCAAGGGCCTTCTGGCGGTTCCCTCACTGTGAGAAGTGAGGTTACAGGGAACCAGGCAGAGGGCCTTCTCGGTAGTGGCACCCGTCCTGTGGAACGCTCTTCCATCAGATGTCAAGGAAATAAACAACTGACTTTTAGAAGACATCTGAAGGCAACCCTGTTTAAGGAAGTTTTTAATGTTTGATGTTTTATCATGTTTTTAATATTCTGTTGGGAGCCGCCCACAGTGACTGGGGAAACCCAGCCAGATGGGCGGGGTATAAATAAATTGTTGTTGTTGTTTTGTTGTTGTGGTGGTGGTGGTGTATGGAACGCTTTAGTGTGTCTCCCTACAAAGATCTATTGGATCTTTTGTGGACAAGTCCTGAAAGGCATCTCTGCCTGGTCACCTGAAAACAGTTTTTACCTGAAAGCAGAGGAAACTGAGCTGGAGGCTACTTACCAGCCAGATGCAACTCTGTGCTAAGAGCCTCTATCATGAAGGATAAAGTGGAGTACCGGTAAGTAGCTTTAAAAACTACTGTAGCCAAAAGCCCAGTCTGCAACACCTTACTTTTCCAGTCTCCCATGCCTTCAAAGGATGCCTCCAATTTGAACTTATTTCATTCTTTTTAAGATGTCTCTTGCATGCATGCACGCACCAGTTTTCCCCTAGACAAAATTGCAATGCCTGCCAAAATACTGTTTAGACAACACAAGCTTATTTACCCTTTTCTAAAAAGAGTGCTAGAAAAAATCCCTACAATTCACATGGTCCTGTTACACTTCATCTTTTAACTCTTTTCCAGCTTCTTGTCCCACATTCAAAAGGGCTTATTAACCTGGATCCATAAAAAACAAGTTAACATCAGAGACAAAAGAGAACGGTTATCATCTTCTCATGCCTCGCTGCCCAGTTTTCAGAGGCATCTAACTTGCCATCAGAACAGATGTGGTCCATGGTCTGATTCTACAGTGATGGTCTTACTGAGTACAGGTGAGCAAGCCAGGATGGAGCAACACACCTGAGAGACGGCTCGGTACATTAATTAGCAAAGAATGTTCACGGTGCGCCAAAAGCCCCCTGCTTCAACTCTCATTATTATTATTCATTAAATTCATATTCCGCCCTTCACCTGAAGATCTCAGGGGGGCTCACAAGATAAAAATACAGGATAAAAGCATGAATAAATAGTTAAAACAAAAACAAAACAATAATGCCCCCTCCCACAAACACATTTAAAAGGCTGTGGAATATTAATCAGCCCAAGGCCTGGTTGAAGAGGAAAGTTTTTGCCTGGTGCCTAAAGATTTATAATGAAGGCACCAGATGAACTTCCCTGGGGAGAGCATTGCACCAACAGGGAGCCACTGCAGAAAAGGCTCGTTCTTCTGTTGCCACCCTCCAGACCTCTCGTGACGATCGCAGTCTGGTCAGTTTATCTGGGGAGAGACGGTCCTTAAGGTATTGCAGTCCTGAGCCCAAATTTACCAGTTCCCCATTTTAGATACAGTATATATGGATCACAGCTGAGTGGGAAAGCGCATGGCATGCCTACAGAAAGTCCTGGGTTCAAGGCCTGTCATCTCCAGTTAAACAGGATCACAGAGCAGATGATGGGAAAGGGACGTCAGCTTGAGGGCCACTGCCTGTCGCCGTAAGGAACTCTGAGCTAGATGGATAAATACAACCTGGTCTAAGGCAGCTCCCTGGACGAGATGGTTGGACAGTGTTCTCAAAGCTACTAACATGAGTCTGACCAAACTGCGGGAGGGAGTGGAAGACAGGAGTGCCTGGCGTGCTCTGGTCCATGGGGTCACGGAGAGTCGGACACGACTAAACAACAACAACACTACCTACCTCACAGGGCATCTTGTAGGGAACATTAAGATAATGAGCGATAAATGAGCAAAGTGCCTGAAATATTTGGAAAGCGCTATATAAATGTAAAGCATTATCAACTTCTCCTGCAGCAAGTTTTAGAATGCAAAACAGCAGAGATATGTTAGCAAGGACGTCAGCATGAGAATAAAGTTAGCCCATGCTTATTCTTGAATTGAAAAGGTAGAGCTCATTGCAACAGCAGACCTGGTGCAACTTCAATAGGCTGCTGGGGGAAACTCCCAACCCAAAACTCTTGCCCTTTAAAAAAAAAAAACAGATTAAAACTAGTACTGGCACCAAGTCCTTGAGATCAGTTTTCTAAGATTTGCTATGTTTACAGAGTTCTGTGTACAATTCAACTTTTCTGACTAACACCCACAGTGAAATTGCAAGAGTTTATTTTAAAGGAAATGTGTTGAGGGATTCACACAACAAAGCTTAGAAAAGTCAACAAATAGATGGAACACAAGTCAGAGGAGACGGCATTGGCACAGAGTATTCCAATCCTCTTGTGGGTTTCATTAAAACCTTTATTTACTCTAATGTTACTTGCCATGCAATCTCCTCTGCAGTGAGAGCTCAGAATCTGAACAGGAGACCTGCAGGGCAGACAGACACACATTCTCAAGTAGTTTAGCCGTCAACAGCATTCAGGAGAGTTTGTTTGCAGAGATTTGTCGGCAGCCCCCCCCCCATACCCACCCCAAGGAAGGTATCAAGATTTCATCACCCGATGAGAACATGCGTGTGCAAATGCTGGCTTTTAAACCACTATATTGATTGCCTATGGAGAGAGAAATGTAAGCTCCCAGCTTATCATCACAGCTTTGAATCATTTCCAGGGAAGATTTTCTCCACATGGAAACACTGAACAAAGGCCAGCACTTAAGATGGAGCATACTTCAACTGCCTGTGAGAAACGGAATGCCTCAATAGTGAGAAAAGTCTCGGCCCGTGAAAGCATTTCCAGAGCAAGGGCCCAGATGTGAAAAATACGTAGCAATAGTCACCTTGTCTCTGAGCAATGGCAGAGTGCATTGCACTTGCCAGTAAGTAACAACAGCCCAACTCCTTATGACTGGTATAAGGCAGCAATGGTGGGGCATAGAGAGACAGGTAGCCCTGCAATGCTGCATGTATTATTATTAATAATAATTAAATTATTTATTTTATTTTATTACTATTTTAATTATCAATAATAACCAAATATATGTATCACCTTTCACCCAGGGATCACAGGGTGATTTACAGCATAAAAACACCAAAGTACATAGGATAACAACAAACAAAATACAGTGGCACCTCGGGTTACATACGCTTCAGGTTACACTCTGCTAACCCAGAAATATTACCTCGGGTTAAGAACTTTACTTCAGGATGAGAACACAAATCGGGCAGTGGCGGCGCAGCAGCAGCAGCAGGAAGCCCCATTAGCTAAAGTGGTGCTTCAAGGTTAAGAACGTTTTCAGGTTAAGAACGGACCTCCGGAACGAATTAAGTACGTAACCAGAGGTACCACTGTAACAACACCCCACCCACCCACAGCTTAAAAGGCCATAAATTGTTTAATAAGCCAAAGGCCTAGGAGAAGAGGAATGTTTTCGCCTGGTGCCTAAAGTTATGTAATGGCTTACATATATGCAACGAAATAAACAACTATCCGACTTTTAGAAAACTTTTATTTCTCTCCCCATTTTTCTTCCCAATTTACGTATTTTATTTTGGTTTTGCTGTTATTTTGTTGTATTTATTAGCAACCCTTCATCAATGAAGATTCCAGGGCGGCATCATGTAGTCCTTTCATGTAGTGAAAGGACACCATGGTCATATAGTACAAAACTACCGTAAATTAGAATCACGTTGAAACTTTGCTATAAATTGCTATTATTTAGGAGGTTGTACACAAGAAAATGCTGCAGGGAGACGTTAACAACTGCCCCTGCTTTGCCCCTCACATTTCTACCTCCTCACAGATCACTCAGCTTGAGCTGCAAATCTGCAATATAGGAGCAATGCCACCAGCCCACTTCACAAGGGTGTTGAAGATTGAGTTAAAATTAGGAATGCTTGAGGAATTCAGTCTTTGCAAATGCCAATAAAAAATGACCTGATCGCAGATCGGAAAATGCTATTGCCTGATTTTGAACTTTCCTGAATGTTGCAACATGAGCTCTTGGCAATTAAATACATTATGCTAGGGTTGTTGTTGTTAAATGTATATATACTCAGATAAAAGTAGGAATGGAATGGACTTAGTGGGTGAATGGCACTCATCAGCTCCAGCACTCATGCCATGCCCAGAGAAGACACAACCGAATGGATAAACTCAGAAAAAGGGTAACAGCA
Organism: Darevskia mixta; assembly: GCA_034641385.1. Lineage (NCBI taxonomy): Eukaryota > Metazoa > Chordata > Lepidosauria > Squamata > Lacertidae > Darevskia > Darevskia mixta. Next base: position 367,893 of record JAWWNH010000210.1, read on the forward strand.
CAATCTGGCAAGAAGCTCTCAATTCCAGATTATGTTTTATACTTGGCCGGGGGTGAGGTGTGGAGTGAGACCAGAGAGCTAAAACTCTTTTATTAGAACCAGTTTGGAGGGAGGGGGGAAATCACTGAAAAGTATGGAAGGAGTGTGTGGAATTTGCCTTCTGTATAAGCAGCACACACACAGAGGTCAACTGAAGAGTACCAGTTCCCTTCCGGCAAAGGCTGTTCCACACTTGGCTTGGTGGGGAGGGCAGACTCTGCTGTGCCACACATTTAGCACAGCAGCTCCACAGAGACACCTGCTGCCCACGCAGGGGAAGGGGAGGAGTGGCACGCAAAATTATACGTGGCACTTTCTGGGGGGGGAAGGGGAAAGGAAAGGAAGCAGGGTGGGTAGGACACTTTTATGGCTGCAGGATGAGCCACAGCTACAAATGATGGCCCCGTCTCTCAGAACCGACCAGGTGACAGATTTGTTTAGGACTGCACTTATCTTGGCCCAAAGGAAATTCAGGAGGGGCTATCAATAAAACTGGAGAAAGAACTGTGGAGAGAGAGACCCCATCAGACAAGGCCTCTTTCCACCTGCCTTGCTCCACCAATTCGTATTGTATTATTTTATGTACTGTGGTTTGCTGTTGTTTTATTGATTATAGTTTAGAAATTATTTATTGTAACTGTTGAGTGGATTTCTGTTTAACTTTTATATGTTGATATTATTATTTTATACTATTCTAATAATTGTTGAATGTTACTTTTGATGTAGGTTGCTTATTTTAAAGTGTTGTTTTATTATCACATTTTTGTATTGCATTAGATTGTTATAAGATGTACATTTTTTGTTTCTTCAGCTTGTAAACCGCCTTGAGTATTGTAAGACAGAAATATGGTATACAAATTAAAAATGATGATGATGATGATGAAAACACACAAAGGAAAAAAATGAAACCATACTGTTAAACCTCAATACAGTGGTACCTCGGGTTAAGTACGCTTCAGGTTAAGTACGCTTCAGGTTAAGAACTCTGCTAAGAACAGAAATCGTGCTCTGGCGGCGCGGCGGCAGCAGGAGGTCCCATTAGCTAAAGCGGTGCTTCAGGTTAAGTATGCTTCAGGTTAAGAACGGACCTCCGGAACGAATTAAGTACTTAACCCGAGGTACCACTGTATTTCAAAAGAAGAACAGGGATCTGATGGGCTTAATCAGGGAGATCATTCCTCAACTGGGGTGCTACTACCAAGGCAACCCTACTGCAGACACCAGAAAACTTTAGATCTTAGGTAGGTGGAATGGGGAGCAGGACTTCTCCCATTAAAGCGGGGTTTGGTGGAGTACATGTTGATGGTGACAGCAGTCACGAAATTAGAAGACGTCTGCTTCTTGGGAGAAAAGCAATGACAAACCCAGACAGCATCTTAAAAAGCAAAGACATCACCTTGCCAACAAAGGTCCGTATAGTTAAAGCTATGGTTTTCCCAGTAGTAATGTACGGAAGTGAGAGCTGGACCATAAAGAAGGCTGATCGCCGAAGAATTGATGCTTTTGAATTATGGTGCTGGAGGAGACTCTTGAGAGTCCCATGGACTGCAAGAAGATCAAACCTATCCATTCTTAAAGAAATCAACCCTGAGTGCTCATTAGAAGGACAGATCCTGAAGTTGAGGCTCCAGTACTTTGGCCACCTCATGAGAAGAGAAGGCTCCCTAGAAAAGACCCTGATGTTGGGAAGGATTGAGGGCACAAGGAGAAGGGGACGACAGAAGATGAGATGGTTGGACAGTGTTCTCGAAGCTACTAACATGAGTTTGGCCAAACTGCGAGAGGCAGTGAAGGATAGGCGTGCCTGGCGTGCTCTGGTCCATGGGGTCACGAAGAGTTGGACACGACTGAACGACTGAACAACAACAACAACAACATGTTGCAGAAAAACTATTAGGAATGTGAGCTCCCCTTTTGAGCAGCAACTGGGACTGATTCTCCAAAGCTGTGTGAGCTGCAGCCCATGAAGGAATAAGGTGAAAACATCAGCCTTTAGGGTTGTCAGGTAGTATAAAGTCTAGGGGGCAGCTGCTTGCGGCCTCTGCTTGCTGAACTTACTTTTAAACCTTCTGCACAGATTCTGGATTCAATGCAAACGGAAGACAGAACTGGCCATCAGTGTTAGCAGTAATGTTACCCAGGGCCCAGAATAAAAATTTGCTCGTGCCACACCAGTTTTTTTATTGATAAGAAGTACATTGGAAAACAAAAAGAAACAACTCTCAGCAGCGCTTGATTTATAACTTAGAGCACAACTATTTCATAATATGATCAAGAGACATCCAGAAAATATAAAACATAAGAACAGGAATCATTACCAAAATATAATATTGATTGTTCTTGAATCTTCCTGCTGTACTTGCCATCGTCTCCTGCTACATCAGTGTGACATGCTGTACTCTTTGAGAACCACTGGCCTAACTTGAAAGGGCTGTGGATTGGACTCTGAAAATTCCTACTGTCCAGTTTTATAATCTACCATTTGTACAAAAGAGGGGTGGGGGAGTTAAAATTTGTGAACTAATGAAAGCATTAAAACCAAATTCCATCTTCTGAACCCAAGAATCAATCAATTTATGCAAGACCAGTATTTCCTACTGGGAAATACTGGGAGTTGCTTCCCAGAGTCTCAGGCAGTGGGCCTTCCCCGTCATCTGAGACTTGGCCCTTTTTTCAATCCCAGGGGCTGAACCTCAGGTCTTTATTTTATTTATTAAAGTATTTATATGCCACCATCTCATGAAATATCAGGGTGGTGCACAGCAATGCGTATATAATAAAACTTAAGATCTTCTGCACGCAAATATATGTACTCTGCAACTAAACTAAGTTTCCTTCTTGATCCTACAAAGAACTGCTCTACTGTTTTTGTTTTTAAACGCTGTTAGCCACCCCAGGTTAGTGGGAGTTCCATAAATTCAAATTAAATAAAATGTACATTGCAGTTTAATTCAAGAATATTTGGAAACACTTCTCTCTCTTAAAACACTGAGTCATTGTACAAGAGTTACTTAGTAAGCCGACATCCACATCCTCAAGAATGACTGTATTTTTTTTTTCTTAAAAGTTAACTAACATTCCTGGCTTGAATATTATCCATCCTTGAACTGATACTTCCCAGACACTTCATTGATATTATGTCCTCTTAACAGGACTTCACGCACTTAATTCCACTTTTGGCAACTCCTAGTGGAAAGTTTCAACAAGAGTTATACTGAAAGTGCAGAGACGAGTCTCATATGCCTCTCAGAAAAGCACCTCCATCCAACCCTCTCCAGCGCCACTAAACAAAGGCTGAACTTAATATATTCATCCGTCTCTTCCGAGAGCTTCACACTTATCCATATGCCTTCTTTATTGGCCTGAAGGCAATCTGCTCTGGAAGCCTCAAGATATTTAATAAATTTCAATTATTTATTCATTAAAAAAATTTTAAAGCTCATCTTTCACAACACACTGCCCTCACAAGGTGACCTACAAGGCTCAAGCATATGAAAATACGACTACAAAACACACACAGCTAGTTGCACAATTCAGACAAACGCAGACTTGAATAAATTTGCCGTCAGAATTTTTGTTTAATAAAATCCAGCAGGGATGAGGCCATACATGTCTCCCTGGGAAGGGGATTCCAAAGGTGTGGAACAACCACTGAGGACCTGCCTCAGTGACGCAGGTGTAGGTGGTCCCAACCCATTTAGGGCTTTAAAGGCCCAAGTTTGCAACTTGAATTGGGCTCAGAAATGAACAGACAAATGAAAGTGACAGTGTGTACATGAAATGACCCGAACACCAGCTCTCACAAGCAACTGTGTTCTGTACCAGTTGCTGTTCCTGAACAGCCTTTAAGGGTGACCCCATGGAGAGCACACTGAAATAATCAAACCTGGACATAACCATGTCATGCACCACTGTTAGGGTGCTTCTCTAGTTAGGGTCCCAGGTGTCAAACTGGCCTAAAGCTGGTAAAAAGGCCCTCCTAGTAACCAATGTCACCTGTGCCTCCACAGGCAGCAGAGAACCCAGGAGTGCTCCCAGACTGCGTATCTGGCCTTTCAGGGGAAGAGTGAGCCCATCCAGACAGATCTAAACCTCCTTCCAGATTAGCAGGTCTTCCAAAGACCTTTAGAAGACATCTGAAGGCAGCCCTGTTTAGGGAGGCTTTTAATGTTTAATAGGTTATTGTATTTTAATGTTCTTTTGGAAGCCGCCCAGAGTGGCTGGGGAGACCCAGCCAGATGGGAGGGGTATAAATAATAAATTATTATTATTATTATTCCAAATGCAGCACTTCTGTTTTATCCTGATTAAGTTTCAGCTTTTTAGCCCTCAACTAGCAACTACCTTGATTTTTATTGAGGAGGAGCACTTTCTGCCACACGCATCCAGAAACAAAGCCACCATCCACACCCAACGTTCTACGGCAGCTTCAAAGCCTCAGCCCATTAAGGAGATTCCCAGCTTGCTTCTTTATCTCTCATTCTAACACAGCATTAAGCGTTCCACAAACTGCTATTCTGCAAGCACTCAGCTGAGACCAAGTTAGTGTGCAGCAAGTGGAGTGGGAATTCCTAGAACTTCAGATAAATCTTACTGCAGACCGCAGAATGGATGGAAACAGAAACTGTACCTGAACAAAATGAAACCCAGTGATTCAACAGCTGCGCGTCTCACATCATCATTGACATCACTCACCTATTAAAAAGGGGAGGGAAAAGCAAAAATTCAGGGCAAAATACCTAAAGTGCACAGAAATATCTAGAAGGACCTCATTAATTTTTCCCCCCAGAGATGTGCAGATGGATTTAAAAATGGCCCACAGCCGTCAAATGACTGGTATCATTAGACCATGACATTCTTCTGCTGGAAAAGGTTCGCCAGAAGCGGCTTAGTCATGCTGGCCACATGACCCGGAAACTGTACGCCGGCTCCCTCGGCCAGTAAAGCGAGATGAGCGCCGCAACCCCAGAGTCCTCCACGACTGGACCTAACGGTCAGGGGTCCCTTTACCTTTAAAGGACCCCTGGACGGTTAAGTCCAGTCAAAGGCGAATATGGGGTTGCAGCGCTCATCTTGCTTTCAGGCCAAGTGAGCCGGTGTTTGTCCGCAGACAGCTTTCTGGGTCATGTGGACAGCATGACTAAACCGCTTCTGGCGCAATGGAACACCGTGACGGAAACCACAGCACACGGAAATGCCGTTTATCTTCCTGCCACAGCTGTACCTATTTATCTATTTGCACTGGCATGTTTTCGAACTGCTAGGTTGGCAGGAGCTGGGACAGAGCAACGGGAGCTCACCCCATCACGAGGATTCGGACCGCCAACCTTCTGATCGGCAAGCCCAAGAGGCTCAGTGGTTTAGACGACAGCGCCACCCACGTCCATGCTGGAATAGGACATAGGGTTGACTCCAACAGTTATTCTCAAAGTAGACCCATTCAAAGTAGAGTCCGCTCCAGAGCCAGCTATACTTACAGCAACATGCAACAGACGTCTGATTGCCTTGTTGTTTCCTGAGCCACAGTAAGCCATTGCAACAGTATACATCCCTGAACGGCGGAGGATCGGATCCTGGAAGAGGTAGAGCACTTTAACATTTAAACTGTTACATACCGGGGGCGGGGGTGAGGGGGGGGGAATCAAAGCAGAAAAACTCTGAATTCCTGAGCTAGATGAACCACCGCACTGACAGCTTTCTATGAGCTCACTTTCCAACTCTATTTTTAAAAAGTTGTGGTGTGATCCATTACTGAGTTGGAAAGTGGCTTCTTTTAAAAATACCAACACCAATTTTCCATTAAAACTGCTACCTAGGACTTACAGGAAAAACCTAAAATCCAGTTGAAATATGATGCATGACCAGCAAATTTTATATTTATCAAAAGCTGACCAAACTACTACTAGAAAACCAATCGGTTGAAGACTCCAGTCAGTACTGTATTCAGATTCTTGAGCAAACCAGCCTCCCCAAACAGTCCTTGCAGTCTTCTTATTTGCTTTTGGGTTCTGAGCATCTAGAACACACTTACGCTAAATAAATACTCAAGAACAATAGTATGAAGAGCTTAAGGCTTTTATGCTAATCAAGGCTAAAAACTTCATATTGTCTGTACTGCTCTGTGCGATGCTGCTTTAGATTAGAGGCAGGCAGAAGACAGGTGTCTATGAGTAATTTCATGTAGATCAGCAAGGATTTCTGACTCAGGTTTCTAGTAAAAACAAAGCAGATTTCACAAATCTCACGTTTGCCCACCCCAACTTAGAAGGCAGAAGAACACTACGTGCTTTACGTCTCAATCAACAGCCAAGAGATCTTCCAAAATTAATCCGTTCCATATTTAGCAGCTTTTTTCGTTTAATTGATGGGGGAGTGAGCCAGAAAGCTTGCTGGTGGCTAATTAAGTCAGTAGATAAATTTTGGCAAAACACTATACTTCAACCTTAATCACGCATCCTATAATAACATGGGGCTTTGAAGAACCTCTGCCATAAAAAATATAAAAAAATCAAAAAAAAAATCATTCCAGTAGCACCTTAGAGACCAACTAAGTTTGTTCTTGGTATGAGCTTTCGTGTGCATGCACACTTCTTCAGATACAGTGTGCATGCACACGAAAGCTCATACCAATAACAAATTTAGTTGGTCTCTAAGGTGCTACTGGAATAATTTTTTTTTGTTTTTGTTTCGACTACGGCAGACCAACACAGCTACCTACCTGTAAATAGAAAATAATATTTACTCTAGTTCATTATGTATTAATTTTTACCCGATTCCTGCCTTGGGAGGCAGGTTGTTGGTTAGAAGGTGGACTATTTTACACAAACACCCTAAAGTGCTAAAAGGCAAGTATTATTAAGATACCCTGAAGGAAAAAGCTGAAGCGGAATGGGTAGTTTTGCAGGAAGAGCTACACTCACCTTATCTCTGCAGAGGCTCTCTATGAGGGCATCTGCCTCCTCCATTCTGCCATACATCACCAAGGCAATGCCAACTGCCAGGCCTCGCAAGATCTTCTCATGTTGGGTTTCTTGGGCATATCCCACCATGTCCTCAATTGCCTGTGCATTTTTAGACCCAAGCATCACCAGCCCAAGAGCCAGCCCAGCTGCTTCACCTTTAAGGGGGGAAAGGAAGAAACTAAAGACAGAGCACAACAGGACTTCACCACTGCTTCCGCCTGCCGTCCTGAATGCAGTACACAGGATGATGGGTTGGTCTGCGGTGGGAGGAGTAGGTTTAAGACACAGACTTGTGCCCACAGCAGTTGCTTACCTGTCACAGCATCATCTTGGTACAAGTTAGTTTTGAGAAGGTCGTAGACATCCTGGCGGGCAGTCCCCATGGCAGCCAAACCAAGTCCCAGGCTGCCCCCATGTCGGACAATCTGCAATCAAAGTAAGAGAGATGTTTCCTTTCTCTCCGTGACTCTACTTAAAACTTCTCAGGAGGGCTAGAAAGATCAGAACACAGTCCTCACTCTGGAAGTGAGAAAGAAAACCCATGAACTCATTCCACTTTCAACACTTGGTAGTCATTTTTCTAGTCATTCTGCATTGCAGGGGGTTGGACTTGATGACCCGTGAGTCCCGTCCAACTCTACAATTTTACGCATAATTACATTTCCATCTGAAGAAGTGTGCATGTACACGAAAGCTCATACCAAGAACAAACTTAGTTGGTCTCTAAGGTGCTACTGGAAGGAATTTTTTATTTTTTATTTTATTTTGACTATGGCAGACCTACCTGTAACTACATTTCCATTATTTCCCTTACTTCACTGCGATGTAATTTTCAGCATTTGAAAAAGAAACACATTATTGATTCTTCATGAGAGCCAAACCACATTTTACGTTGCACCTTTTTTGTTTATGGCCTTTATATCCTACGCTTCAATAAAACTTCTGGGGCAGCTAATGTAATCTTGGGCTAAGTGTTGAGAAGTCCAGGGACCCACATGCTATCCCTAAGGCACTCAATCTCCTATGCTTCACAGGAGACGATACTTACATCATTGCTGGCATTCTTCAGCTGATTCAGCAAGTAGTCTATGATGTCACCACCATGATTAGCATGGATGAGTCCCAGGGCATAAAGCCCACCACCTTCCTGATAGGCAGACCCTGGGGACGTGTCTTTCGGCAGATACGTTGCCATTAACTGAAGAGCTTCCTTCTCATGACCCTGCAAATTCACAAGGAAAAAAGAGAGAACTATGAAGAGCTTTGATGCGTCAGCCCAAGGGGGGTCCATCTTCTGCAGCCATTTTCTCCCAATGGGAACTAAGCTGAACTAATTTAGTCTGGATTCAATACTACGAACTTAGCAGGCACATGCATTTTGCATACACCCTGTGATGGACAAGTAGCTTCCATTCCTTTTTGAATGCACATGTAGTACACACACACACACACACACACACACACACACACTGTGAGGAACATGCACTGAGTCTGTTTTGTGTCCACAGTAAAATATAGGCCAGTAAGAGAAGACTGCATTTGTAAATACAGTAGCTCAATGAAAGCTAAATTTAAAATTCTTATGTCTAAGAGTTTAATGTTACTGATAGTTGTGTAACATAAACCGGCAACAGGAGGACACATGCCACCTCTGTCTAAAAGCTGGGTCAGAACCAGTAATGTAAACAGGAGGGCCTCAATATATCCTGAAGATGACAAGCCCACCAACACCTCAGATGTTATCAAAAACACTGTGATACAGTTTCGTATTACCTTGTGTATGACACCGAGGCTGGCTGTAGCAGTGAACTTTGCCCAGTTGGTAGCCCTGGCAAGCCACTCCAAATTATCTCTGCAGAGAGAAATATTGAGAATTGATCTTAGTCTCAGAAGCGTTCAAACTTTCATATCACAAGAATAGAGTGTGTTTAGAAGTTGACTGCTTGTTCTACTTCGTCTGCTCTGGTCTAGTTGAACTCCAAGCTAGCAATATCTGCAGCCAGAAATCTTTGTATTCCAAGACCAAAACTTTCACCATAAAGGAACAGTTTAGAATATTATTCCAAGGTGCTCATTTTCAACCATTTGGTCAATTTGCACAAGACATGAGCACTATATGTGGGATGTATAACACTGGTGCAGTCAATCACAACATTCCTAGAGTGTACACAAAGGGGTCTTGGTCCTCCAGGTAGAGTTTCCTGTGCCAAGACTGAAATCATTTCCTTTGTGTGACCAGAAGTGGGAGTGGCCTTACCTGTAGCTATTCAAAGATACAGGTGAGCTGCTACACTCCCTCTCTTCCCACCAGGACTCCGAGGATGCAACATCTCAGGAGATGCTCTCTTGGCTTCCAGCCAAGAGAGGCCCACATGGAGCCTTTCTCCCTTAAGGAGAATCTCCACATGTAAATACATTTAATCTAAGCTAGCCTGCCTTTCTGAGACTGTAGAAGCTTGAAATGACTGTGAGTAAAACCTTTATACTTTTATAAGCTTATGTGTCGTGTATTTTCTTTTAAGAGGGAACCAGGGGAAATATGTGCCAGGATCTGCCTTATTCTAGAAGTTCATAGGAACTTAAACGCCACGCTTTGCTGCGCTTTATTGGGGATGAGAAACTCTGCTAGTTTGGAGCTTGTTAGCACAAGCTGGGATAGGAAATATTAATCAATATTCCCTCATCCACATTCCCTCTCATCTCCCACAAAAGGGTTATGGGCCCAGAACTGCGTATTTTGTGTATTTTTAAAGGATTGCTTTGGATTGTGATTTTTGGCAGAGTAGAATTTTTCTGTTTGTACTTCCTGGTAAGCACATGGTCTTTTGTTCTCCATTGTGCTATGAAAGGGGGATTAGCGACCCCTCCCCTCCCTCAGAGCTCACAGACCTCAGAGGCAGTGAAGATTTGTTTACATTTTGAGATTTTTGAATTTTGATTTTTGAATTTTAGCCATTTTTGGGAATTTTTGAAATTTTTGAAAATTTTTCAATTTTTGAGGATTAAGATGGCAAGCTCAGGATTTGATAGTATAGCAAGATCAAGCTTTATGCTGCTGAATGATCGTAACTTTGTGCAATGGAAGCAGCGCCTTTTAGTGCATCTTGGTGCAAAACAAGTGCTTAAAGCGGTGAAAGATCCCAAACCTGATTTTGCTGATTTAACCAAGAAAGCAGATTGGGAAAGGCAAGATGCAGAAGCTAAACACATAATTTTGAGCAGTTTGAAAGATGAGCATTTATCTCTGATTGACTATGAAAGTGATGCATCTCAGATTCTAAAGGATATTGAGAGGGTTTATGCACAATCATCAGAGAACTCTTATAGACATTTATTGGATAAACTGCTGAAGTTAAAGATGAATTCTAGAGAACAATTTACAGGGCATTTTAAGGACTTTAATGAAATTGTTCAAAGGATTGCCCTAACTCCCAGAGCTTTTGATGATGCAACCAAAGTGACTTTTATGCTAGCATCATTGGGACCAGAATTTGCTTCATTTAAGAGTATAATGGATCACACAAGAGATTTGACTTTTAATGAACTAGCAAATCACTTAAGAGAGGAATGCAGAGATTACCTTGATTCTCCACAAAGGAATCCAAGGAAAATGGACACAAGTTATGTTTCTAAACAATTTCCCAAGTCTAAGGAAGTGTCCAAAGATATAATATGGCATAACTGCAATTTAAAAGGGCACATTGCAAGGAGTTGCCAGAAGCCCAAGAATAAGTCCCGCCCCTTTCAACCAAAAGGTGAAAAGAAGGGGGGTCACGAGCGTACATTTCTACTGCAAGAAAAGAGTTTAAATGTGCAAAGAAATGAAAGGAAAAGTGACCAATTTATTTTAGATTCGGGAGCGACAAGCCATTTTGCGCATAAAAGAGAATATTTCAGAGAAATTAATGATAGTGAATGGACTGAAATCCAGATTGCTGATGGAAATGTTCTAAAATCACAAGGTACAGGTTCAATGCGTTTGAAATTCAAGGTGAACAATGAATCTCTTGAAACATCTGTGCCTAACGTTCAATATGTCCCAGAATTGAATTGTAACTTGCTTAGTGTGTCTGCTTTAGACAAGAAAGGTTTCAAGGTTACATTTGCCAATGGAGAATGCAATGTAACGAAAAATGATGAGGTTTATGCTCAAGGGAAACTAATCAATGGTGTTTATGAGATTAACGTTTCAGAAAACCAATCAGCACAAGTCGCCCAATCCAAGCAGAAGCATGAAGCAGATCTGGAGCTCTGGCATCGAAGACTGGGTCACCGGGATATCAGAGTCATCCAGGAACTGCAGAATGGAGATCTTGTGAGAGGTCTACAGGTAAACAAAAGTAACACACCCACACCAAAGTGTATAACTTGTGTAAGTGAAAAAGGAGTCAAACCTTCTTTCCCACGTTGTGCAGAAAAGAGAAGCACAAAAGTTCTGGACATTGTGTACACTGATTTAGCTGGACCTATGAATATACCTTCCTTAGGAGGAAATAAGTATATTTTGATATTTTTGGATGATTATTCAAGGTTTTGTGTGGGATACCTTCTCAAAGAGAAGAGTGAAACAGTGGAATTGTTCAAGCAATACGTAAGCATGGTCAAGAACAAATTCCATCGAGCACCCACCACCCTAATGTCCGATAATGGTGGGGAGTTTTGCTCACGTGAAATGGAAGCCTTCATGGCTCAGGAAGGCATAGCACATGTGACCACAGTAAGCTACACACCTCAACAAAACTCTATTGCTGAGAGGAAATTTAGGTCCATCCTAGAGATGACAAGGTGTATGCTAAAAGGATCCAACTTGTCGAAGAAACTTTGGGGTGAGGCAGCAAATACTGCGATTTATATACAGAATAGGCTGCCAACAAAAGGCACAGAGCGCACGCCATTTGAACTTTGGCATGGAAGAGTCCCAAATTTGTCACACATACGTGTATTTGGAAGTTTGTGCTATTACCACGTGCCCAAGGAGCACAGACACAAACTTGACTCCAGAGCAAAGCCTGGTATCCTAGTTGGATACGCTTCTGGAGGAAAAGGCTACAGAGTTGTGGACTTACAAACAGGGAAAACAAGTTCACATCACGTGATTCATTTTGAGGAGTATGAAAAGGCTGACACAAGGAACACAGCAATTGACTGTTCCAATGAGCCACCAACAGAGGAGTTTGTAAGTTTTCCTTTTGAAGCCATACCAGAAACTAATCCACCTCCTAGTATTGTACCTCCTAGTGTTGTAGCACCCCCTACAGATGACACCCCAGAAGACGCGGAGGACCAGATGTCAGAAGGCTCCAGAGACGAAGAGGACCCGTATGCAGGGATGCCGCCATTGGAAGGAGATGAGGAAGCTGATGCGGTTCAACAAGAGCCAGAGGTCAGACGTTCCTCCAGGTCCAACAAAGGCGTTCCACCACTACGACTGTCCTACTTTGCAGGGTCGGCGCCACCACAGGAACCCTCCACGTGGGAACAGGTTCAACGGTTGCCAGCTACTGAGGCCAGTCTCTGGAAGCAAGCCGCGCAGGAAGAGATGGATGCACTGCATCGCAACAAGACCTGGACCCTGACAGAGCTACCTCCTGGTAAGAAGGCAATTGGGTCCAAGTGGGTGTTCAAGCTTAAGAAGGGGTCAGAAGGGGAGGTGCAACGCTACAAAGCTAGGCTTGTAGCACAAGGATTTTCACAACAGTATGGTGAAGATTATGATCAAGTATTTGCGCCTACAGTGCGATATAGCAGTGTTAGATTACTTCTAAGTATTGCAGCCTCTAAAGGGATGAAAGTCCGTCATGTCGACATAGCAACAGCTTTTCTTCATGGGACGATTTCCGAACAGATTTATATGAAGCAGCCCAAAGGCTTTATCAAGCAAAATGAGGCACATCTTGTATGTAAACTTCAGAAAGGAATTTACGGTTTGAAACAAGCTGCAAGAGCATGGAACCAGAAATTACATGAAATGCTGGTTCAGCTTGGGTACAAGCAGTCAACAGCTGACAAGTGCCTGTACACTAAGAACAGAAATGGACAATTCTCTTACATTCTGGCTTTTGTCGATGATTTATTAATATCAACGTCCAATGACAGAGACTATAAAGACATAGTCAGACATCTCAACAAAGAGGTGGAAGTAAAGGAATTGGGACTTGTCCAGTATTACTTGGGAATTCAAATTGAGAGAGAAGAAGACGGCTCATTTCTTCTCAGCCAGAAGCAGAAGATAATAGAACTGATAGAAAGCATGCAGATGCAAGGTGCACACCCTGTCGCGACACCCATGGCCACAGATTTTCTAAAGAATCAGCAAGATTCGAAGCTGCTGCCAGACAACAGCGAATACAGGTCAGCGATTGGTAAACTTTTGTATTTGGTTACTACCAGCAGACCTGACATAGCAAGTGCAGTGGGGATCCTAAGCAGAAAAGTGAGTTCTCCCACTGAACATGACTTGGGTGGGGTCAAGAGGGTGGTGCGTTACCTCAAGGGTACAATGAATTGTAAATTAAGATTGCCAGCTGTAAGGGACCCTAAGTTGGTTGGGTACAGTGATGCAGATTGGGCTGGGGATAAGGCGGATTACAAATCCACAAGTGGTTATGTTTTTATGTTTGGAAATGCACCTATCATTTGGGGCAGTTATAAACAGAAATGTGTAGCCTTATCGTCCACAGAGAGTGAATATATTTCAGCTTCGGAAGCATGCAGAGAGATCATCTGGCTGGATCAACTCCTGACAGACTTTGGTTTGCCGAGAAAAGGACCTGTCAGCTTGATGGAGGACAATCAAGGCTGCCTGCAGCTAGCGCAAACCGAAAAGTTCCTTGCACGTTCAAAACACATTGGGGTCAGGTATCACTTCATTCGCCAGATGATCCAAGATGGACTAGTAGAAATGTCCTACTGTAATACTCAGGAGATGACTGCGGACATTCTCACGAAACCCTTGCCACGAGAGAGTTTCCAGAACCTGCGTGTCAAGCTGGGACTCTGGGTGGTTGAATAAAGTTGTTTTATGTTTGTTAAATGTTGTTCAGACTGAGAAGGGGTTTGTGGGATGTATAACACTGGTGCAGTCAATCACAACATTCCTAGAGTGTACACAAAGGGGTCTTGGTCCTCCAGGTAGAGTTTCCTGTGCCAAGACTGAAATCATTTCCTTTGTGTGACCAGAAGTGGGAGTGGCCTTACCTGTAGCTATTCAAAGATACAGGTGAGCTGCTACACTCCCTCTCTTCCCACCAGGACTCCGAGGATGCAACATCTCAGGAGATGCTCTCTTGGCTTCCAGCCAAGAGAGGCCCACATGGAGCCTTTCTCCCTTAAGGAGAATCTCCACATGTAAATACATTTAATCTAAGCTAGCCTGCCTTTCTGAGACTGTAGAAGCTTGAAATGACTGTGAGTAAAACCTTTATACTTTTATAAGCTTATGTGTCGTGTATTTTCTTTTAAGAGGGAACCAGGGGAAATATGTGCCAGGATCTGCCTTATTCTAGAAGTTCATAGGAACTTAAACGCCACGCTTTGCTGCGCTTTATTGGGGATGAGAAACTCTGCTAGTTTGGAGCTTGTTAGCACAAGCTGGGATAGGAAATATTAATCAATATTCCCTCATCCACATTCCCTCTCATCTCCCACACTATATTTATTTCTATTGTTTTCCTGCCCTAAACAAAGCATCAGTTACACTGCATTTTTTAAAAAACACATGTGAGGTTGGCAAGACCAAGAGGATCCATCTCTGATTCTCCAGTGGTTAAATCAATGCACACTGGAAGAGGAGATCATTATATGAGGGAATGACAATAAGCTGAACACTATACAAAAGTTCTCAGTCCTAAATATTAGGGCCCTTTGATGGTGCTATTTGAACATTTTCAAACCAAGAAAATCTGAATAAATAAATCCCAGACTTTCAGAATTGACACCTTATCTTGCATTTGTGAAACTGCACACGAACTTCTCTGAACAAAACCTAAATAGTGGGACAATAGAAGTGGTTACAAAATTCTTGCTGTTCCTGAGCAGAAGGCTCAGTGCACCAATATATGAACCCAAGAAATGGCCTTAGGTCAAGTCAGACCACTCTGCCAAGCTGCTGGAAACGCCTGACCGACTCTTGACTTGCCACAGGCTTCTAAAAAACGGTCTGTCCCAGGCCTTCCAGCCAAGATCCTCCACATGCAAAAGCACACTCTCAACAGTATCATCTGCCATTGTAGAAAAGGATAGCGAAAGACTGCTCTCCTGCAACCATAGCAGATTAATTTATGCTGCTCCGCTGAAGGCTTTTACCTAAGGAACTGGTCACTGGTTGTTCCACAATGCATAAAGGAGTTTGCTATGACTGTTGCTGTGTGACAGACAGAGTTCCGCACGGCGTCCTGGAGAGGCAAAATAGAAAAGTCACCATCAAGCAAAGAGGTCCTAACATGGTAACTTTCCTTTTGCCTTTTCTGTTTCTGATTGTTCAAATCACAAAATCCATGTTGTAAAGCAAATATGATCTGTATTTCTTACAGTATGCTGCCAGAAATTTGTTGACTTGTCTGAAAACCTCTGAACTGAAGCTTTTTAAAAAAACATAACACAACACGAGGAAAGGCTGAAGGATATACATGCAGACAGATTAAATGATAATAAGCAGTCTGAAGGGTATAAAACAGTACTCCCCTCTATTGATGTACAAGAGGCCACTGCCTAAAACTTCAGGGAGGTTGATTCAAGGCTGAATATAATCTGCTAATGTCCACTGTTAAAAAATGCTGAACTTGGTTCCTTTGTTAACTGTCACATACTAGCCCAGCAGGAATAGTATAAACTGAGAGAATTCGTGTAAGAACTTAAAAGATGTTATCCAACAAAGTACTGTATTTACGTTAGCAGAAGGACTTTGGGCTGCGCAGTGGAACTAGACTTTCTGCTCCACGTGCCCCCCACCCCCAAAAAATAAAAATCTGTTATGGGTTTCTTCCAACCTTTTAGAGCAGAGTTGGGGAGGGTTTAAGAGGAGTGCGTAGGAACAGGGGAGGAAACAGAGATCCTTGCACTAAGGGCAGGCATGTCCAACAGGTAGATCGTGAACTACCGGTAGATCACTGGACATCTGCGGTAGATCACTGGTAGATCATTGGCTACCCCCAAAGAAGCTGAACAACTTTGGCTCCCCTAAAAAAAGCTCAACATTTTACCTCCTCCCTGAAAAAACTCAACAACTTTAACCCAAACACCCCCCCCCCCCGTGAGTAGATCGCAGTCTCTTGGGAGTTGGCCACCCCTGCACTAAGGGAAAGACTTCATTGGAGTCCTCAGTTCCCCCACTTAGAACCCCCTTTGCTCTTGGATCAAGAACCCTCCTTGCTGCTATTGCATCTTAGCTTCTTCTCCTCTCTGCTGGGGCAGCTCATTTGGGGTAGAACTTTTTAAAGAAATCTCCTTTTGCATATTACAATTACCTCTTTTTTGTTTTTCTCTATGTACTATGCTCTCATACCACATTTTGCTAATATGCAAATATTCTTTGAAATTTTGAAGTAAATTAGTTTTTATAAAGGCCTTTTGCTCAAGTTTTTATTAATTTAAATATTCTCAGTATCATTCTGCTCAGAGCCCACAGTGAAGAACACAGAGGCACACTTCCTTCATGGGTTGTATTTCTTTACCTTTTACTCAGAGTACACCTGTTGGAATTAACAGACCTAACTTTGGCATGTTCATTATTTTCATTGGGTCTACTCTAAGTAAAACTGAGCTGGACACCACTCCGTATACTGTATTAAATAGCTAGCTGGTAACGTAATGCTATCTAAATGTCAAGATGCATTATTCAGCCTCAAATCCAAAATTATCTCCCAGCGCTTGAAGAAGCAAGCCCACACAAATCATATATAGGCCTTACCTTTGTGTTTTTTAGAATCATGAGGTCTGTGTTGTTGTTTCGTATTAAGAACTGCAGGTGTAACTCAATGGCCATTTCACCACTTAATATTTTAATCATTTTGGGGATCTGATCTTTCGACTCTGGGTTCTTCGTATATGCACATGCAGAAAAAGACGAAAACGATTACTTTTCAAAATCCCAACAAGTATCTCAAAACACCAGTACCACCTTATCACTGTGAGGGGAAGAGACTCCATCAGACAAGGCTCTTTCCACCTGCCTTGCCCCACACCTGGCCCTGGGACTCTTCATAAGGGAGCTGTTTCTGAAGAAAGTACTGTGAAGGGAGAGACTCCATCAGGCAAGGCCTCCTTCCAATCTGCCTTGTTCCACCCTCTAGTCTTTGCTACAATTTGTATTGTATTATTTTATGTATTTTATGCCGTTGTTTTATTGATTAGTTTATAAATTGTTTGTTGTAAATGTTGAGTAGATTTATGCTTAACTTTTATATGTTGATATTGTTTTATATTACTCTAATGATTGTTGGACATTACTTTTTGATGTAGTTTGTTTATTTTGAAGTTTTGTATTATCATATTTTTGTATTGCATTGGATTGTTGTGAGATTTTTTGTTTCTTCTGCTTGTAAACCGCCTTGAGTATCGTAAGATAGAAAGGCGGTATACAAATAAAAAATTATTATTATTATTATTATTATTATTATCAGCCATGGTCGCTTTGGCAGGTTTACATGTACCAAGTAAAGCTAGATTTATTTTGCCATCTCCATCAATATCCATGAGATACAGGTGTGGCCAGGCAGTTCAGTACCTTCAATGTTTCATCCTCTATATTCATTCATTGTAAAAATAAATAAATAAATAAATAAATAAATAAATAAAATTTAAGTATATTTCTGTAGGAAGCATTCTACCGAAGAGACCCATAAACCACAGTCATAACTAGGGGTGGGAAGACTTTGGGCTTGTCAGAACTACAGTATACTTTGTTTTTCACTAGAACCCCAAGACAGAGCTAGGTGCAAAACAGATACAGATAGAATTAAGAGAATAGGATGTCTCTTGTGTGTGTTCTAAGGCGAAGAGTTTGCTTTCACTAACAGGACTGAACTAAGCTCACAGTACTTGCATTCAGAATTCCATTCTTGTTAGCTTTTTTCATTTCATCAGCCAAATTTAGGTAGGAAAAGCAGTTTTGTTATTTCAATTGCTAAACAACCAGGCACGAGAAAACCTTCACCACCTACTGCAAATCATGCAGGGATCTACCAGTAGTTCCCAATCTACTATCTGACCAACCCTACCTTAAGCTAATCCCTCTCAATTCTGACTTTTCAAATTGCATTCCAGCATTAAGTTAAGGAATACCTCTGGGATAATTTCTGCATGCGTTCACCTTGGCAGCGCTTATTTTTCACAAAGGAAATGATTCGAGACACACTTCTTCCCAAATGCTCACTCAAACAGCATGGGATCTCCACCAATGCATGGAATCTCTACTTCTTCACTCAAGACTAGCCTTTTTTTCTTTTTAAACATTTGTATCTGCTTGAAGGTCATTTAATTTTCTTGCAACGTCCACACAAGCAACACAGAGAAAACCTCCACAATTTGGAGGCAATTTGCACTATGGCCTGGGAGCACCACGGCAGTCGGCATTACTGAAGCCAAGTCAGCGCACACTTGAACACTGCCACGGATGGAGGCCAATGGAGAGCCCCATAAGACTGACTCTTGTAAGAGAAAGGCGACATAGAAATCCCTACATTTAGGGTAATTTCTTTCCCTTTCTTACCCTGCTGTATTTGGTGCTTTCTCCTCCAAGCGTCACAAGCAGCTGCAAAGTGCAACTTTTTCAACTTAAATATTTACAACTTCAATCAATGACCAAATAAGGCATTATTTTGTTTCCTACTTTCAAGGGCAAACCTTTATAACACACACTAATGCACCGAACAGTAAAACAGTAATAAATCTTTACGTGGGCAGCTCTGATCTTTTATTGTAGGAAAAACACGCTGCATTAAGCAAGCATTCCATCCCCGAAAGATATGGAATTAGTAACTCTCTCATCCCTAGAAGTCACGGTTATCTGAGGGTGATCTGTTGTACAGGTTCTGAAAGTAGTAAAATCACAGCAGCCAAGGTCAAGTTGATCTAGGACTATAACCCTGGGATTGTGTGCTTTGGGGAAGAGAATATACACCGTGCTCCACAGCCTTTCAAGGCTGCAGTGAGACAACTGTGCAATGCCTCTGCTTGCTTTATAGTTGGTTCTCTGTTTTATAGCAAGCTATGCAAGGATGTTGTGATTTTAATAATATTGTGCATTACCCTGAAGCCTACAGGATAAAATGCAGTCAAGAAATCTTATGAAATAAACAAACTATGCATCAAGGATGCTTTACACACAGCAACACTTACGGTTGGGACAGCCTTCACTGCAGCAACAGGACTATTTGTCTTTTCTTCTGTCTCCATGGTATCACTATAAGAAAAGAGAGAAAAACAGAATCCAACTTGCATTGCAACCTATGCCAAAACTATTGAGAAGGGCACAGGCATCAATAAGGGAATGAACATTTCATTTCGCAGTCCTAACGCTTCTACAAGTCTCCACACCTCTTAAAACAAGAGAGAAAAGGCAACTGTGATTCTCATGTTCACGACTGAGACCAGTCAATACAGTCAGCGGAATCAAATGATGAAGCTTTTTCTGTACTTGACCACTGAAGATTGCAGTTGTGGGAATACATATTTGAATTCCCCACCACAACCAATAGCAGGAGTATGCCTTTCCCTTTATGTACAACTTTGCAAGGCTGAATCCATCTCCCTTCTGTGCTCTTTTTTTCTATAGGGAGCCTTTAAAAAAAGGTATATATAAACACCAACAAATGGGAAACACTGGCCTGCGAGTGCTCTGGAAGTTTATTTCTAAGAGACACATAAACCGCAGTCATAACTAGGGGCGGGGAGACTTTGGGCTTGTCAGATCTACGGTACTTTGCTTTTCACTAGAACTGTAGGGGGAATCTATGGCTATCCTGGCGGGGGGACAGGAATCAGAATCTTAAACCAAACTACAAGTTCCACGCTTATTGCCGGAGAGGCGGCACAATTTTGTCCTGTAGATACAATGACTGAAGTGTGTGCAGTATTTACATACACTCAAGGGAGAAGGAAAGTGCACAGGGTACAACTGCTCCGTCCTCTTCTCTTTAGTTCAAGAAGCAGATTCCCTGAAATCTAACCCAAACCCACCCTGTGATCTGGTTAAATCGCAAGGCTAGCTCTGCCATACACCACATTGGAGGGCAATTCATCTTGCAGCTCAGCACCCGACAGTATTTGTGTCTTCAAGCCACATGCCATCCGTTTGGATGCTTCTCAAACAAGTTCCCTTACCCTTCCTTCTCTGACCCGGGGACAGTCCCTGTGTTGGTTGACCCAGGCACAGAATGAATAGGGGTGCCAACAGTGCGGAGGTTCTGGATAACGGAAGAGAGGAACTGCTGGCTGGCACTTTCATACAAGTCAAAGCAGATCTGGTAAGCCATGAGGAGGTTGTCCTCCTTGACCAGCTTCTCCAAGATGTCGCTCACGGCCTGCGGGTCGTCCAAGAAAATGAGGCACTACGGGAGAGAGAACAGAAGAAAAGTCAGAGGGTGTCTCAGCATGGAAGTAGGAGTTTCATAAGGCCAATGATTTCTTACCCATTCATTATGTAAAATTTACTAGAAACATGTTATCTGAACCCCATTCCCAATGAGCTCATGTTAATGTTTCTATGCTTTTATAGGCATTATTATAGTGGTTCCTGCATGCCATTGAAACCACTATAATATACCAAACAAGTCCCCGAAATGTCACCTGAAATAAATCTTCCTCCCTTCCTCTGTTTCCCTTTGTACACCTTCACAACAACTCTGAGGTAGGCTACACAGAGATAATAAGTTGTTTTGTTCCACCCTCTCAGCTTTGTGGCTGAGCAAAAATGTAGAGTCCAAGGGTTGAAGATGTTCCTATCGTGCAACGGAACTCCCCTGAGATTCTCTTCTTCCACATCTTCCCTGAACCCTCCCAAATCTGCTCTGACCGTTCCCCCAATCCTCCAATTTCGTGGCAGAAGCGGAAGCCATTCCACTCATGCAGTGACTTCACTAATTCCACCCCAACCCTTTCCACTATCCCACTCTGGCTTCTTTCAAGCACTCATTCGTTAAGAGCATTAACGACCAAAAGGGGGAAAAAGTTTCACAACCAAAACAAGTTGTCAAAACACATCAAAACAACTGATGTGTTTCTAAAGCACTCAACACAGTGGGTGCTTCAGCTGAGCATCAGTTGTTGTGAGTTTCTCTTGAACCACAGGCCAAGGGGGCAGGAGCAAATGGAAGGATTTTAGCAAGCAGGTCCCAGCATGTATCTCAGTTAATTTGAGTTGTTGTTGTTCAGTCGTGTCCGACTCTTCGTGACCCCATGGACCAGAGCACGCCAGGCACGCCTATCCTTCACTGCCTCTCGCAGTTTGGCCAAACTCATGTTAGTAGCTTCAAGAACACTGTCCAACCATCTCATCCTCTGGCGTCCCCTTCTCCTTGTGCCCTCAATCTTTCCCAACATCAGGGTCTTTGAGTAATTTGAGTTAGCAACCACAATTTTCTTGGATGATTTGCATCTTACATTTTTACACACACACACACACACACACACACACACACACACACCACTCTTCCTCCAAAGGGTGAAGTACGCATGCCACCATCTGACAGATACTATTACTCAGATATCCTCCTCTTCCCCTGCTCCCAAGGCAAACTAGCATATGATCTGTAGCCATAAGTACACACATAGCACATTACCTGGCACACATTGATGAAGTCAGGTTTTTCTAGGTTCATGTAGATTTTAACCAGAACTCTCAGTACCTGGTTGCGGAATTGCTTATTCTGCATCAAAGACATGCAGAGTTTTAAGCTGTACGCCAGCATTCCAGGAACATCATTCTGCCATGAAAGAAAAGATTGCTGTAAAATATTTTTCGCAATTGTAATTTTTTTTACCCATGTCTAACAGGCCTACCTCTTATCTTCTTGGAGGGTCGTGAGGTGGAGAGACAACAAATAATGCAAATGTGACAAAAACTAATCTGGCTAATCAACCCAAGCAAGTCTCACCAAACTGGCTTCAGTAATACTGAATGCAAAACATGAACACAATCCAAATTAATGGAAAGTGTACCTCATTCTGTATCTCATTGCTGAAATGCCTACATACAGATAGGCAACATTCTGAGAACTGGTGCAGCATAGTGCCCAAGACCATGAGCCAAGAAGTCTCATCTCAGCTAAAAGGCTGCTAGGTGACCTTAGATAATCCACTCTTAACTTCTAATTGGCACAATCCATTTACCACTTTTACCATGGCGAGTGTTTCCCTAAACTTTGGCGACACTGACAAGAAGAGCACCACCTTTTGCTCTAGCTTGGAGTTGGAGAAGAAACAAAAATTGTGCAACACAGTTGTTTTTTGAGTTTTGAAGGAGACAACACAACTATGGAAAAACTCTCTTACTTGTTCACCAGCTTCAAGCTAGAGATGAAGACTGAGGTTAGGACCTCTTGCACCATCCAGTGCTAAAGCAAGCCTCAGTCTGTTCTCTAGGAGTCAAAGGGGAAAGCTGGAGATGACCACCTCAGCAATGGGCGGCCTTTTGAGTCCCAGGTGCAAGAGCATCCTGGGACATCCAGCACCAAGTCTGGAACTGCAGAGGGGGCAGTTGTGATGGGCTTCAGAGGGCCTTGAAGCTAGGCAAGGGGTGCAGAGGGTTGTCAGACCTTGTGCGGAACTACAGGGCCAATATGAGGCAGGGGATGAACAGCCCAACCCTCTGTAAGTCTGCTGAGAAGCAATTCCCACCGAAAGCTATTCTCAGGTAAGTATGCACAGGATTTCTGTTTTAGGGTGTGCCTGTGTCAAACATAACATTCTGTGCTTTCACCCACCGATTCCAAGATGGTTTTCTCAAAGACATCCAGCCTGCGTGTCTCCAAAGCAATCCCAATGGCTTGCTTGTATTTGTGATCATCTAAACAGCGCTGGAACATCTTGTTGACAATCCCTTCCAGACGCGGATCCACTGCCTTCTTCGCTCCCTCGGCCAAGTCGGCATTTTCCACACATTGTTTGGTGTAATGGTCAATGCACTTTGCTGGGGGGGGAAACACATGCTTCACGTTAAGCTTCTCCAACTAGCCCAGTGTCACAATGTCAATATATCCTCAGGATGAAGTACAGTACTAACACCTGTCAAGTTACAGGTTCAATTCAAAGCAAATAAACTTCCATCACAAAATCATTGATTAACTTAACAGCACTGTAGGACTAAGACATTTTTTGTCCTCTGATTTGAAGAAAAAACCCGATAATCTTGTGCTAACCATTCATGGTTTCATCCCATGCAAGATTCTGCATGTGCTTCTTTGCACTGGGTCCAAAAGTTGTATTCCGTGCAATCTCAGCTTTTATTATTAAAAACCAAATTTCTCAACTTGCAAGATTATTTGTAGGATAAAGTGCCACTGCTCTTTCCTGCATAGCTACCTTTGAACATGTCATGCTCTTCAGAACAATGTTCTGCTATATACAGACATTCCTTCCACTTCATGCAAAGAGTCCGTTACTGACAATATTCTGCCCCTTGCACTAACTGACATAAAATCTAAAACTGGATTCCAAGTAAAAACTGCAAGTTTGTTTCACCACATTAAGCAAATTTACATTTAAATAAAGCAAACACTTCTCTTTCAAATCCCGGAAACCAGAACTTTGCCAAATCTGTATACTACGTTTAGCACTTTGCTGAACCAGGGTAGTCAGCTAGAATGTTTTCCAATTCAGAGCCCAGACTTACCAATGATCGTCTCCACATATTCTGAATTGTCATTGACATTGAAGAGGTTGCCTGCTCCCAGGGCATAGTTCAGTGATTCTTCAAAGGCTCCCAGGTGATAAAACACCTTTGAAGCCACCAAAGCAGCAAATTCACGACTCCGGAAGCCAACATCTTCATACAAGATTTCACTACAGCAAAAGCAAGGGAGAAACCATCAGCTGCCATGACTGACTCCTTTAAACAAAAACCAAATTTCACATTTCAACTAACGTCCTGTGGATGGTGGATATGCAATTCCTAAACCAAGAAATTCAGCTTATGGAATGTAGCATCTCATTTTTGTTTCTATTAACCAAGAGACAAGACAGGTGCATTTCATCCTTGTGCTCTGAACAGAAAAACCACCCTAATGCCAGGAAAGCCACCCTAATGCCAGAAATAATTTCTTTCTTACATTTTGTCCACTGACTCAGATATCTCTGCCCAGAAGTCATTGACCACAGCATTCAGTTTCTGAAGAGCAAATTCCTGCGAAAACCGAGAATTAAATTATTAGAGCTCTGCCAAGTGCAGAGCTGTGTTACATAGATAGGTCTTAAAAGTATAGCCATCTCTACCACGTAGTTTCCCAAAATAACTCTAACATTTAGCAGCTTACTCTGTACGTAATATCTGTCTAGAAGGATGCAGAAACTACCTTCTGTGCACAGTGATAAGTTGGCCCCACTAAAGGAATGCAGGCAGATGGCAGAGAATTATTTGACAATTTCCAGGCCACTTTTGCATGTCTTCATCAGACTTAAAAGGCAGAGTGCCAAGCTACCTTCTCCCAAATAGTGAACTCAGTGTGGCTGAGTAAGTAGAGAGTATAAAGCTATGACTACTTTCCTTTTACTTAGACCGGCTTGCTTACCATGGACAATGGTCAGCCCTGCTTTCTTCTCAGACTAGGGTTTTACTTAAAGCTTAAAAATACCTAACGCAGGCCAAACATCACTGGAATCCACCAACATCTGTTTCTTCTTGAGTGAGGGTTGTCTTTCCTGACATCATTATGTTTTGGCTAACCATGTTATAAGCTGCATGCTGTAAGAATGGCTGAGCTGTCAACTAAATCATTGCAATGTTTAACAGAATGGCAGTGTACTGCATATAATCTAAATTAACAGTGCTGCTTGGAACCTGACAATGAGGATACTAATGGCTGCTTCAGACATTAACTTTAAAAACACAGACTTTTAAGAACTACGTCAACCTTAATGACCAGCTATGCATCAATTATATGCCAAGTTTCAACTACAGTCGTACCTTGGAAGTCGAATGGAATCCATTCCGGAAGTCCATTCAACTTCCAAAACGTCCGAGTACCAAGGCATTTGGGATCCAAGGTACGACTGTATGTGCTTCTCCCATTCTCTGTTCTACCATCTCCAGAATGGAATGTATGCAAAAATGACTCTTACCTAACACTTTCTCAGTTGCTTTTCCTGAAAATCAGTTAAAAGGATAATCCTTGACCCAGATACCTGTATGAACAAGTGTGTAAAAACAAAACCTTACACACTTACCTTAAGTTCTGGCTCTTCCTCATCAAGCAGCGAAATAATTCCAGCTACAAAAGAAAGGTCATGACTCATGTTAGTCATCACAGAAATCAATGCAAAACTGTCACAGCAGATTCTACATCATACAACCCATTTTGGTAAACACAATTAGCTTCACCTTTTAATAATTAAGGGCATTTGTGTCTTAAAAACTACTCCTGCTTAAAGCACACTGGACTTAAAACTGCCATCCTATGCACATTTAAATAAGAGTAAGGCACACTGAACCTAGTTTTAGGGTGTCAAAGAGGACATTTCAATGGCACTTGTGTAAGAGGCAATTTGGCGGGGGGGGGGGGCTGTACTTCCACTTCTATTTATTGCCATCTAACCACGTGTCTTGCAACAATAATTTCCCAATGTGGAAAGAGCCTTGAGGCTGCTATGTGGGGCTGCTTCTCACCGGCAACATGAATGACTAAAGACATTTCAACTATTGGTAAAGTGTTGTAAATAGCTCCTCCCTGTGGCAAGAAAGAACTGCAACCAAGCAAAACAGCTGTACAAAACTTGCATGTTTTGCGTTTTCCTTCCGACACAAGCAGCTAGCATCAGGGCATATGAACAGGAGGGCTAGTAAGTTCTATGGGTGAAGTCTGAAAACCTGTTTGGCAGTCATTCGCTGTATGGCTCCAAATAAATACCGTAAAATCAATAACAAGAGAGGGAAGCAAATAAGGTTAAATTCAAACCCCTGTTCCTTTTCCCCCAGAGCCTTACTATATATTCCACAACGCACATCAAAAATATAGTCACAAATAAGCTGGGTTCTGACCACGTAAGAGTTCTAAGTGGTCCCTCAGAGAGCAGCAGAGAAAAATTGGATAGTAGGATATGAAAATGCATGGCAAAGCAGAAATTGATGGCCACCTCTCCCCATCCACTGTTCCTCTGTGATTCATCATCTATAGATTTTTTCTTTAAAAACCAAAAATCCCCTTTAGCAATTAACTACCCCTTTCCCCCAATCCCTAGAGACAATTAAAAAAATAAGGGTAAGCTTCAAAACAAGAGGGCCAGTGCCTCTACATTCCACTACCCATCTCTAGGGGTTCTTTCTGAACACAATCAGTGCCTGGCTACAAACAGACACTACTCCAGTCATGGCTAACATTTAGCAAGTGTGAGAGAAGCCGCCTCGTGTCCCCTTCTACTGTCCCCTTCTTTTTCAGAAATGTCTCTTTCCCCACATCCCTCTCCATATAAAACCATTCCTTAGAACTTTTCACAGTTGAAAACAGAGGCATTTTGACATCTGCAAGACCTGTTTTATGTTCACATGCATGTTTACCTGCATATGCACAGTCAAGACCCAACGGTCCTGCACTCACCTACCCACAACTACAGGACACATACCAACTCTTGTATCTTGTATTCATACCAACTCACCTCTGGAAATTTGCAGTGTGAAAATTAAGCACCCTCGTCCCTCTCTCGCTTTCCCGCCATATATTGCCTCCCATTTACTATATGCATTACCTTTCCTTTAAGAAGTTCAAACTGCGCACACAGTCCTGACCTCACCCATTTTATCCTCACAACCACCCTACGAGGTAGGCAACCAAGCATCGCCCAATGCACTTTGTGGCTGAGCCATTTTAAACACGGGTCTCACGCAGTCTAGCCTGACACGCCAACCACTGCCCCACATTGCTTCCTTCACAACATCTGTTTTGCCCAGAGGCACCCATTGGAGTCTTAACTACACATATTAGCACCTAGTGTATAGCCTAGAACTCAAAGACGTTTTAACTTACAGGCACCTGAATAATCATACTACGTGTGTCAACATGCCAGATTTGTGTTGTTGCTTAAAATATATATATTTTTGTAAGGCACCCAACATTCACCTCCAATAAAAGAACAGGGGCAGTGACTCCGGCAAAACAGATGTCCACATAGGAAAAGCCCTGCTGCAGGATCAGGCCCATGGCCCATTCAGTCCAGCGTCCCGCTCTCACAGTGGCCGACCAGATGCCCAATGTGGGAAACCCGCAAGCAGGGCCTGAGCAAAAGAGCAACTCTCCTCTCCTGCTGTTTCCACCGTTTCTGCTTTTGTCTGCGCAGGCAGAGCATAGCCATCCAGCCCATTAGCCATGGACAGCTCTCTCTCCTCCCTCGTGAATCGTTGGCGGCCGCCCCCGCCTCCTTCTTGCGGGGGTGAGTTCCCCGGGTCTAACTACGCGCTCCTTCGGAGCAGGAACTTCCCTCCGCCCTGAAGCTCCCGACGCTCAGCTTCACGAGGTGCCCACAAGCGACAAGTCATGACAGGAAGGGGGCGAGGCAGAGGGGGACAGGCCGCTCCGAACGGAGACTCCTGCGCGGCAGGGGGTCGGGCTAGATGACCTCTGGGGGTCCCTTCCGAGTCTGCGGTTCTAGGATTCTAAGGGCAGCGAAGGACCTGCCGGGCAAGAGGAAGAGGAGCGGGACAAGGAGCCGGGCAGTGGACCCCCGGGCTGGGCTGGGGGCTCCCGGGAAGCGGCTTCGGGCCCTGCCTGACTCAGCTGAAAAGAAGCGGCCGGAGTGGGGGGGGGTTCTGGTTTCCTCCCGGCGCCGCGCATGCGCGCTCCCTCACCGGCCGAGGTGATCATGGTGTCGCGTGTCCCCCGCCGGAGTCTCCGCTGAGGGAACCGGGAAACGGCGGGTAAAAGGGCGCGGGGTGAGGGGGAAGACCTTCCGAGACCGGCGCTGCCTGCCCTGCTAGCCCGTGACCAAGCTTGTTCGCCGCTTCCGTCGCGTCCTCGAGCAGCCCCGGAAGTGACGTGATAATAGCGAGCCCGCGGGACTCTTGCCACGCCCCACCGGACTTCGAAGGCCCCGCACTCCTCGGCAACCCGCGGATGGGGTTGCCCGCGCGGAATGCCTGCTTCGGAAGGAAAAGGCGGCGGCTAGTCCTGTGGAACCGGTAGGAGGGGGAATCTTCCCGAGGGCAATGGGGAAGGAGGGAGAAGGCGACCGCGGGAATTGGGGCGCTGTGGCAGGTCAGGCAGCGGCAGAGACACCCAAGCGCCTCCCAAGGACCCCTCCTTCCTTATACAGTACCTGCCTGTTCTGCTGCTCAGAACTGAAAGTCAGAGGGTCGTGGCCACGTGACCCGGTCAGGGCCTTTGGGTGCCCCCTCGCCTGCCCCTGCCACGCAGGGAACCTAGAGCATGGCTGGTGGGGCTGCAATGTGTTGCAGGGCTTTGTCAGTGGTGGCCCCTCAAGGATGGAACTTCCTTTCTCGGCTGATGTGCATTGCAAAAACATACAAAAATTAAAGGTAAATGGGTCAGAAGTGTGGACAAACAAATAAATCACTCCTTACTCTGGAGTAGTTGCCTTTGGCGATATATTTTTGTATGGCTTTGTAGTGTGCTAGTATATCACTACCCTGTATATTATTTGTCGATAGTGTATCTTTTCCTCCAAGGAGCTCGAGATGGTAAACACCAACTCCCCATTATATCCTTGCAGCTCTATTAGGGTTGTTTGGGGGGGGGGGGGAGATGTCCATATAACCTTTATTCTGTAAACTGCCTAGTTATACAAAACATGGTCAAGATTTGCTTAAATAAATTGAATTAATATCAATTAAATAATGAGCTTCCAGGTGACAGGATTTAAGATATCTAAAAAATTTATTACATCAATTATTCCTGCATATAAAACCCACACACCGAGTTAAATGTTACATAATACTCTGGCTGCAATGACAAACTAAAACAAAACAGAGAAACCCATCATCACATTATTAAAAGGGAAAAGGGAGTGGGAGGCAGGAGAACAGTCATACAGCCCACCTGAAGCACTATACTTTATAAACAACCATGACTTGCCTCAAAAAAATCTGGGAGTTGTAGTTTGTTAAACATGCTGAGAGTTGCTAGGAGGCCCCTATTTCCTTCACAGAGCTACAGTTTCAGAGTGGTTTAACAATCAATCCCTCTTCCCAGAAAACAGAATTGTAACTTGTGAAGGAAAGACAGGTCTTGCAATTCTCAGCACCCTTAACAAACAACTCCCAGGAATCTTTGGGAGAAGCTACAGAAGACGCGGGTGGCATTGTGGTCTAAACCACAGAGCCTAGGGCTTGCTGATCGGAAGGTTGGCGGTTCGAATCCCCGCGACGGGGTGAGCTACCGTTGCTCGGTCCCTGCTCCTGCCAACCTAGCAGTTCAAAAGCACGTCAAAGTGCAAGTAGATAAATAGCGGTAGATAAATACCGCTCTGGCGGGAAGGTGAACGGCGTTTCCGTGCGCTGCTCTGGTTCGCCAGAAGCGGCTTAGTCATGCTGGCCACATGACCCGGAAGCTGTACGCTGGCTCCCTTGGCCAGTAAAGCGAGATGAGCGCCGCAACTCCAGAGTCGTTCGCGACTGGACTTAACTGTCAAGGGTCCTTTACCTCTACCTTTACAGAAGTGGTATCATAGTGCTTTAAATGTATGGTCTGAATGTAGCCGGAGTCCCTGCCTTTCTTCCCTTAATCCACATTCTTTTGTCTTATCGTGCAATTCATGCTTTCTCACTCACTGTTCAAAACCCTTTAAAGAACACGGTGCTCCTTGTCTAGCATGAATAACTAGCATATCAGAATTAAATACTTTTAGCACTCAAATCTATTTACATTTGGAATATGCAAATTTATTCTGGCATAAACCTTTGTGTGCCAAACCCACTGGGTGAGACACACAAAGTGGAATTCCTCAGCAGGGTCAAGCAGCACAACTGATGGCAGTGTGTGTGTGTGTGTGTGTGTGTGTGTTGTGTGTGTACTCACGCACACATGCGCACCAGGACTTTGATGAGCTCACTCCTGATTTGCAGGGAGTTTGAGTCAGCATCTCCATATGGATCAATAGCTACAAGTATCTGTAATGATTGTGAATTTTATTCAACAGATTAATGGTTGGAACAACTTAATTCATGGTTAGTGAAACTAAAACATTAGTTGCTTTCATCTGCTTTATTATACACTTAAGTTTTGGGGTTTGACAAAAATAAAAATGGCAACCTTTGGAATGGACACTTGACTTTGATGGAGTCTCGGTTACATTATGAAGCATAGCAGCAGCAGCAGCAGCCCTTTCCAACAAGCGAGTTGTGTGGTTGCCATATTTTTTTGCTGGCGGGGTTCCTGTGCCTTTGACACCTGCAAGGACGGGCAGAAATAAAGCCGGGCTGATTTTCCCTCACTACAGAAAGCAGGGAGATGTTTTATCTGGTTGGTTTCTGTGTGTGCGCACACTTCGTGCAACTAGTTAGACAAACAGGAATCCTGTTAGTGGGGAGGTAGCAGGTAGAAGCACTCTCTGCAGGGCATGGCAGCCTTGTTCTATATCCGTTTGCATGGCAGTTGGAGGCAGGAAGAGTCCTGCCAAATGCAGCCGTGATGCCCAAATCCACAGGCACACTCAGCATCTGGACCTATTGAGCTGTGCAGGAACAATGTAGAAACTCCCTGCTACAGGAGGGGCCAGTGTTCAAATTCAATTCCTCAGGTATGCATTGGAGAGCTTTCCTCCTTAATCCACCTTCACCCTAGCACATTCCCTAATTTCAACTTGCACTGTCTTACTTGCGTTACTTACCCTCCTCTTGAGGTAGGCAAATGTTATCCTATTTCAGCACGTTAAAGACAACTGAGGTACAGAGGAAACCAAAGGGGCGGACCTGCAATTCAGGGGCAGAAGAGGGTGTCTCAAAATCCTGACTCCCCCCTTTCCTGAACCATGCTGCTGTTCACTGCAGGACTGGGAGATATTCCAGCCCGGGGAGGGGACTTCCAGATATTTTGAACTACAACCCCCATTAACCACAGCCAACATGAAGGTAAGTATTCAGGAGTATTTGTAGTCTGCCGTTCACCCTGAGGGTCCCAGGGTAGCACATAATACAGGGGTTGGCAAAGTTTTTGTGGCTTGGGCCAGTTCACAGTCCTGCAGACGCCGTGGTGGGTCGGAGTGCGCACGCATGCGCAAACACTATTTCCAGCACTCCTGGCGCGGAGGAGGCATGCACAGCTTCCCATAGGCTGCAGGAGCTTCCTTCTGCCAGTGTTGTGGAAGGCAGTCCCCGCTCTGCTCCATGCAGGTTTAGCGCGGTGCACGGGAGCAGAGCGGGCGGCAGAGGTCCAGGGGCCTTAGGTTGCCGACCCCTGACATAATACATTGAAACCGAAAATTAACAATTTAAAATGGACAGCCTAAGAACAGCAGACAAAACAAGCAGTTGTAGTCCAAAAAATCTGGAAGGCTGCAGATTAGAGCAGGCTATCCCAAGGCATGCTTCGCAAATGAAAAGGCCCAACAAAGCCAAAAGCTATGGACAGCGGCCCATCAGTGTCTCCTAGTCTTCAATGCCTTCATGGAACTTGTAAGGCAGAGGGTACAACACTTGACTGGAGTTTGGCCTGGCCAACAAATAGCAGCAACCCTATCGACTACTGCAATGCGTTCTATGTGGGGCTACCTTTGAAGGTGACTCGGAAACTACAATTAATCCAGAATGCAGCAGCTAGACTGGTGACTGGGAGTGGCCACTGGGACCACATAACACCGGTCCTGAGAGATCTACATTGGCTCCCAGCAAGTTTCCGAGCACAATTCAAAGTGTTGGTGCTGACCTTTAAAGCCCTAAACGGCCTCGGTCCTGTATACATGAAGGAGCGTCTCCACCCCCACCGTTCAGCCCGGACACTGAGATCCAGCGCCGAGGGCCTTCTGGCGGTTCCCTCACTGTGAGAAGCAAAGCTACAGGGAACCAGGCAGAGGGCCTTCTCGGTAGTGGCGCCCGCCCTGTGGAACGCCCTCCCATCAGAGGTCAAAGCGATAAACAACTACATGACCTTTAGAAAATACTTGAAGGCAGTCCTGTTTAGGGAAGTTTTTAATCTGTGATATTTCAATGTATTTTGATATTTGTTGGAAGCCGCCCAGAGTGGCTGGGGAGACCCGGCCAGATGGCCGGGGTACAAATAATAAATTATTCTTATTATTCTTACCGCAAATTTTGTGATGTTTCTCTCCCTCTCAGAAGTCTCTGATGGAGGTCAGAGAAAGAACTCTGTTCTGCTGTCACCATTAGTTTAAAAATGGTCAACGCGGGTGATGTCGGTTGCAAAGGAATTTCCAAGGCTTTACTTTTCTGCAGAGTTTTTCCCCCTCCCCATTTTGTGAAGTTCCTTAGCAGCAATGAATAGATGCCAGCTGAAAAGACATCTAGCATTAGGCAAGCTTGGCGGTTTCAAAGCTTTTAGCTATGTTTACGAAATACAAGGAGACCAAACACGCTAAATTAGGTCACTCTCTAGTCTAGGGCATCGGGGGAAACATTCCAATGCAAACTGAAAATGTGCCAATGCATTAAGCCTAGGTTGCACAAGAAAGCGTTTTGTCAATTCTAGATTTTCCAGAAACCCCCCCTTACAGGTTAATTAACATAAATCAATATAATCTCAGAGTTTTATAGAGAACCCAGAGAGACAAAATAGCACTGTAAAACTTGCAGAACCCATCAGGTTAAAAGAATCAATTAACTGAGTTCTAATACTGAGGAATACACTTGCTGTGTTCTTTACTGAAGCATACACATCACATATGATGGGATGCAGCTGGTTGAAATTTTAGTGTGTCTTGCTGCTGTTGCAATTTTACATTATGGACTATTCACAAGATTATTTTTTTTAAAAACCACCCACATGTCTATAGTACAAACAGTTCACAGTGAATAGACTAAGCAGGGGTGTCAAACTTCGGCCCTCCAGATGTTTTGGAACTACAATTCCCATCAGCCCTAGCTAACAGGACCAGTGGTCAGGGATGATGGGAATTGTAGTCTCAAAACATCTGGAGGGCCGGAGTTTGACACCCCTGGAATAGAGTATTTTGAAATGTTAGGCCAGGAGAAGCACTGCCTTCTGGAATAACGGTCTATCCCAAGTAAAGCCCGTCAAAGCAGCTTCATTGGCAAAAGTAATTGATTATTTCCTTTCTCTCCTCCTGTGCTGTGCTTTCACCTACTCAGCTCTGGATCCCACACGTCACAAAAGACACCAGTTACAGAAGCCTGCAGCAACAAGGCCTTTCTAAAGGCAGTCAGTGCTTCCGGTACAAAACAAAGTCCAGAAAAGCTTTCTAATGGAACTGTTTTGTGCAGAAGAGGGCGACTATTTCCTTCCAGTAGAAACAAGATTCTCGGGCATTTCATGGGTGACAGGTTTTGGGGGCTCCATCACATTCTTGTGAACATTGGTGTTTTTTTTGCCTAAGCTCTACTACTGTTTCGTGCGCCTGCAGGCCAGTCCCTACCAGTAGAACAGGGATAGGCAACCTAAGGCCCATGGGCCGGATGTGGCCCAATCGCCTTCTCAATCCGGCCCACGGTTGGTCCAGGAATCAGCGTGTTTTTACATGAGTAGAATGTGTCCTTTTCTTTAAAATGCATCTCTGGGTTGTTTGTGGGGCCTGCCTGGTGTTTTTATATGAGTAGAATGTGTCCTTTTCTTTAAAATGCATCTCTGGGTTATGTTTGGGGCATAGGAATTCATTCATTTTTTTTTTCAAAATATAGTCTGGCCCAAGGGACCCAGGTGGCGCTGTGGGTTAAACCACAGAGCCTAGGGCTTGCTGATCAGAAGGTCGGCAGTTCGAATCCCTGCGACGGGGTGAGCTCCCGTTGCTCGGTCCCAGCTCCTGCCAACCTAGCAGTTCGAAAGCATGCCAAAGTGCAAGTAGATAAATAGGTACCGCTCCGGCGGGAAGGTAAACGGCGTTTCCGTGCGCTGCTCTGGTTCGCCAGAAGCGGCTTTGTCATGCTGGCCACATGACCTGAAAGCTGTACGCCGGATCTCGGCCAATAAAGCGAGATAGAATCATAGAGTTGGAAGAGACCACAAGGGCCATCCAGTCCAACCCCCTGCCAAGCAGGAACACCATCAAAGCATGAGAGATGAGCGCCGCAACCCCAGAGTCGGACACGACTGGACCAAATGGTCAGGGGTCCCTTTACCTTTACCTTAGTCTGGCCCACTATATGGTCTGAAGGATGGTGGACTGGCCCACGGCTGGAAAAGGTTGCTGACCCCTGCCCTAGAACACCATGGTTTAGGACAACTGTAGGACAAGAGAACAGGAGGACAGATCCGAAAAGGAACGCTTCTAGGAACGCTCTCCTGGGATGAGAGTAGATGCAAAATATATACGTTGGGCTCCGTTTACTGCAAATGTACTTTGGACTCGTAACAGTACTAGATCCAGAATACATTACAACTGTTATCACAACCACAGAGGCAAGCAACACCTGCCCAGATTTCTACATACTCCACTGAGAATCTGGTCAGGTCCTCTTTGCGATGGCAAACACAGTTCAAGCTGGAAAACAGGGAGAAGTTTTGGGCTTTTTTTAAAAAAGCAGCACCAGTGTTGTTCCTCTTTTTCCTCCCAAACGTAATAAATTCTCAGCCCATAAATACTTCTTCACCATACATTTCACATTTGAAGGTAGTTATTTCCCAAATAAGGCAATTAAAACAATTACCCCCAAAATGAGAAGCCACAGTCGCTAATTGCAATATGCTCACTGACTAGAGGGCAATGCCCACCACTTTCCATGAAAATGGCACAGCCTTTTGAGTGGGAACCTCAAGGATTTGATGTAGTTCCCATGTAATTCTTGAGGCTGAGGAGGTCACCCATCTTCACTTGGCTGAGACTAAGCAGAGCTGCTTCTGGGCTTCTGCTACAAAGTTTCTTGGGATCAAAGAAAGGCGAAGTAGCTCCTTTCAAAGAGCCAACAGATGCTCCCTCCCGCCCCCCAAAAAATGTGCCCTTGGTGCTTTTCCTACAAGGCAAATAAAGGGCAGTTCCTTCAGTCCGATATAGCAGCAAAGAGAAGGTTCCTCCTGGACTTCTTAAGTGGCTGCGACTCCACAGGCCTCTTCACAGTTCCCGTTGGGCTCCATGTTGGTCAAAGATACACCTTCTTCCGGGTCTTGCAAGGCATCTACGTTGGGGGGGAAGGAAAACCGATTTAGAGCGTCTCAGTTACAAAGGGAAGACCATCGTGGTTTCCAGTCAAAACAAAGCCAAGGAACTAAAAGGGAGAGTATTAACTTGGCGCCAAAAATATTTTAGGCTATTTGACAAATGTAGGTTGCAATTCTCTGCACTCTTTACCTTGAATGGTAATTGAACACAGAATTGCACAGGCGGGGCCCAAAGGGTTGAGTTCATGGAGCACTGCGGTTTCATCGGCAGAATGTCCTCCCTCCGTGCACCCCAGAGCCGTCTTTCCCATTGGTGTTAGTGGTGCATTGCGCCAGGGCGCCAGCCTCTCAGGGGCACCCTATCAAGTGGGGGAGCTGCGCAGCCTCCCCTTTCCCTGCACGCCCACCAGCTGCGCCCCGCCAACTGCAGCCTCCTTCCCAAGCCCCCGCAGGAGGAGAGCGATCCCCGCAGAAGCTTAGGATGGAAGCTGCCCTGCTCCCAGTCGTTGTCCTCCTCCTGCTTCCTGGCGAAAGGCAATGTGCAGCCTTCTCGGGCACCCCGAAGCCGGAGAGCATGTCCGCCAGTACGTTTTCCTGCTTGATCACTGCCACCATGCTGGGGATCGGGGCAGTGGGGGAGGCAGAGGACATTTTCCACCGCCCCCTCCCTTGTTTTGGAGTTGCCTGGGGCGCCGCCGGAGGGATCTTTGCACCACAGCGCCGGATATGCTTAGGACGGACCTGCTGGCAAGCTCTCTCCCCATCCCCCAACTCTCTGAACACATTCCTGTTTGCAGATATCCTTCTTAAACTTCAGCACCAGCACCTAAATTGGCACACAGTCCCAGACTCCATGGGGGCTAGGAACTTTACAGACTTTCAAACCTAAATCAGGAATCTAATTCTGGACTCCACATGGGATGACACCCGTGCAGGGTGGATAAAAATCAATGATTTAAAAAAATAAAAAATCAGATTTTTTTTATTTAAATCGGATTTTTTTGATTTAAATTTGATTTTTAAAATAAAATGCTTTTGGAGGAAAAATCTTTCTAAATATAGTCTTCTATTTAAGTTACATTGTAGTCCAAAGGCTATTCATCAGGAAATAAGGATTTGTTTTAAGTTTATCAAGTGTGCTAAAACTCAGTCTAAGTTTTTTTTAAAAATGTTTAACCACATCAGTTAACAAACATGGAAACATATGCTATCATGTTATTGTTTTAGTTAAATAAATTGTTTAAATGGTTATTAAGGAAATGATTATTTTTCTCCTTCCAATAAAGTACAGCAGAAAAGTTGTCCAAATATAAACAGTTAACTTATTAAACCTCACCATAATTTCACAATTATCTGTCTATGTATTTCTAGTAGTATAACCAAATCAGTAATTTTTGATATAACTGTAAAAACCACTCTGAAAATTTATTATTCCAAAAATGAAACCTTCATATGGTTGT
The DNA here is from genome assembly GCA_034641385.1 of Darevskia mixta. Classification (NCBI taxonomy): domain Eukaryota; kingdom Metazoa; phylum Chordata; class Lepidosauria; order Squamata; family Lacertidae; genus Darevskia; species Darevskia mixta. Next base: position 404,733 of record JAWWNH010000210.1, read on the forward strand.
AAATATTAAGATTATACCAGCAAGAATGAGTCTTTCTGTAAAAAAAAATATTTAAATCAAGTCTTACTGACTAGTGATTTAAATCAAGCCTTACTGACTAGTGATTTAAATCGTGACACCCATGTAACAAAAGTTGCAGCGGGTCAGCCGGCCGATCCCAAGAGCTGCCTACCCTATTGCACGACAGAGCCCTCGAGTAGACCTGACCTTCGCTGAAGTTGCCGGGTGCTGCGTCCGAATGCCCTTCCTTCCGCCGATTCCTTCGAGCCCAGGGGATGCACCGCAGGAAGGCTGGGATCCTCTGCTTCTCGGCTTCTGGCCCGTCTTTGGAATGAAGAAGAAGAAGAGGGCAAGAGGTCAGACCAGATGTACAAAGTGCAAACCTCCCAGCAGATAGGATAATCTGGCTCAAGGCAGATCTGCTTGGCCAAATCTGGAGTAACACTCCAGAATCCCCAGGTGCAGTTAAGGTGTCCTGAAGCACAAGAAGAGTCCTGGGGGATGAAGAGAGTGGCTCATCTAGGCCAGGATCCTGCTCTCAGAGCAGCCAGTCAGATGCCCCTGGGGAGGGTGAAAACAGGAACTGAGTGCATGAGCAATCTGGGCATTTGCGATTCCAACAGCGGAGGGAGAACACAGCCATTGTAGCTGCATGGATTCATGGGAGCAGTTGTTGCCAGGGGGGGGGGGGCTGAACAATGTAGGTGCATCTCCTAAAAAAAAAAAAAAGCTCAAAATTTTTGGGGGACTCTCTTAAAAAAGCTCAACAACTTTGGCTCCCTCCCTGCAAGAAGTCCTTTTGCCCAATCCTTTAAATCCATCCAGGCTGGTGGCTATCTCTCCACAGCCCCAAATCACAGAATCATATAATTGTAGAGTTGGAAGGGACCTCCAAGGGTCATCTAGTCCAACCCCCTGCAATGCAGGAATCTCAGCTAAAGAATCCATTACAGATGGCCATGCAACCTCTGCTTAAAAACCTCCAAAGAAGGAGAGTCCACAACAACGCCCATTCCACCCTAAAACAGCTCTCACTGTCAGAATGTTTTTCCTGATGTCTAGTCGGAATCTCCTTTCTTGTAACTCGAAGCCACGGGTTCGAGTCCTACCCTCCAGAGCAGGAGAAAACAAGCTTCCTCCCTCCTCCATGGGACAGCCCTTTAGATATTTGAAGATGGCTCTCATATCTCCTCTAAGTCTCCTATTTCCCAGGCTAAACATACCCAACTCCTTCAACCGTTCCTCATCAGGCTTGGTTTCCAGACCCTCGATCATCTCAGTCGCCCTCCTCTGCACACCTTCCAGCTTGTCAACATCCTCCTTAAATGCTGTAACCTTTCCCCATAGGGGAGTTGCCCCAGCCCCTTGATCAGCCCTGTTTAGGGAAGTTTTTAACTTGTGATTTTGATGTATTTTAATATTTGTTGGAGGCCGCCCAGAGTGGCTGGGGAGACCCGGCCAGATGGGCGGGGTACAAATAAATTATTATTATTATTATTATTATTATTATTATTATCATCATCATCATCATCATCATCATCATCATCATCATTTTGGGTGCCCCCTTCTGGGGCCCAAAGCAAACCTGCCCAGAAAAGAGGCTGCCAGCTGTATCTCTGTGTACAATCCCCGGAACAGGAAAGCAAGACTAAAAATATCACCTGGGGGCGGGGGAGAGGTAGGCAGGTGCATGCTGCTGCTTCTCTCCAGCAGGGGGCACTGCAAAACTCACAATGCAGACATGCAAGGGAATGAGCTACCCTCGTAAGAGGGTGCCATTGCCGCCACCTAACATGTTTTGAACGCATATTTCAACGTAAGTGCTACTGAACTCACTGGGAAAGTGAGTATAGATGCGTGGGATTTGGGCCCAGCGGAAAGAAACAGATACCTTTCCTCTTTGCAGCCACGGCGGCCTGGAATGACCCCACGGTCACCTTTAAGAGCCTGGGAGATTACCAGCCTCCGTCCTGGAGGATTAGAGTAGTTTGGCAGCCAAGGAGGTGGCTCGAGGGGCCGGAAGGCAGTTAGCGGAGCAAGGGAACTGCAAACCTGCCCTGAGAAGTGGAAGCTTAAGGCCAAGTCCTTCTTCATGCAACACATAATTAATCTATGGAACTCCCTGCCCCAGGAGGCAGTGATTTCCACCAACCAAGATGGCTTTAAAAGAGGATTAGACAAATTAAGCGAGGAGAGGTCTATTGATGGCTGTGCTCTGCAGTCAAGAGGCAGCAATGCTTCTGAATCCCAGTTGCTAGAAATCTCAGGAGAGAGCTCCTGTGTTCGAATCCTGCTTGCCTGTTTCCCACAGGCACCTGGCTGGCCACTGGGAGAGCAGGATGCTGGACTTGATGCGCCATAGGGATATTCCTGCTAGATCAAGCCTTATGCTAGTTCTCTCCCCCAAACCCCATTTCCAGGTAACTGGCATTTCCTTCAAAATGTTGTATTTTTAAAACAAATAAGGTTGTTTCTTGGCCTCGCTCCTCTGCTTTCTACCACAACCAGATAACTCATTGTTGTTTTTTCTGCCACCAATTTCACACCAGGACAAAAATACTCCTCCTCTTCTAGGTGCCAAGCTACTGCCCAAATCACAGGAGCAGAGGGTGGCCACCCGGTTCGATGCCGCTGAAGGAAAGAAACCTGCAAGCCCTTTTAATTATTATTTTTCTCAGCAGTCAAGACGGATATTCGTTTTAAACAGAAAGTCACTGGCAGCGGATAACTGCCGCCACCTTAATATTGACGCATGGAATTGCAATCGAAGGTATCCGAAGAATTTTAAGTGTGTTGCAATGGCTAGAGCGTTGGACCGGGACTTGGGAGAGCAGGGTTCAAATCCCCACTCAGCCAGGAACTAGGTGACTGACCTTGGGTGCCAGCCACTCTCTCTCTCTCTCAGCCTAACCTACCTCACAGGGTTGTTGTGTGGCTGAAACGGGGGAGGGGAAGATAAGCATATTCAACACCCACAGCTGATTGGTGAAAAGGGTGGGATATAAATAGAATGGCAGAGACTAAATCTGTGACACAGAAATGAATTGCAGCAATGGGCCAGTGTGTCTGGCTGTTAAGCAGAAGGTTGGTGGTTCGAGTCCACCCAGGGGCGGCTTCCTGCATTGCAGGGGGTTGGACTAGATGACCCTGGGGTGTCCTTTCCACCTCTACAATTCCACAAATCAGCGCGGAGTTAATCAAGATTAGTAAATGGGTGTCACGTTTAGAGCCTCCAGCAAAGTCACAGGAGACCAGGGTTCAAATGCCCACTCAGCTAAGGGTGATTCTGGAGTCACTCAGTACCTCTTGAACTAACCTACTAGCATAGGAACCGATTCCTAGGGGCTGAGGTCCCTTCGGCCCCCGCCAATAAAAGATTACAGGGGTCCAGTCCCCCACCCCCGGCAAGTTGACGAGCATTGCCATTCAAATTGTGTGTCTTGCGATCGATTATGCAGAGCGGGGCTTACCGGTGCCCCCTCCCCAACATTTAATTCAAGTTGGCATCCCTGCCTACCTCACAGGGTTGTTGTGAGGAATAAATGGGGGGGGGGGCAGCTAAACCACGTGGGCCACCGTCAGGGCCGGATTTAGGTTTGATGAGCCCCTAAGCTACTGAAGGTAATGGGGCCCTTTATACGTCCCGTTGTCCTTTGTCAACAACAAATTGTCACTGTTTTTTGTGTTGAATATATGCTATATGGTAATTGATGGTGGCACTGTGGGTTCAACCACAGAGCCTAGGGCTTGCCGATCAGAAGTTCGGTGGTTCAAATCCCTGCGAAGGAGTGAGCTCCTGTTGCTCGGTCCCAGCTCCTGCCAACCTAGCAGTTCAAAAGCACATCCAAGTGCAAGTAGATAAATAGGTATCACTCTGGCGGGAAGGTAAACGGTGTTTCCGTGCGCTGTTCTGGTTTGCCAGAAGTGGCTTAGTCATGCTGGCCACATGACCCGGAAGCTGTCTGCGGACAACCGCCGGCTCCCTCGGCCAGTAAAGCAAGATGAGCACCGGAACCCCAGAGACGTCCGCGACTGGACCTAATGGTCAGGGGTCCCTTTACCTTTTACCGCCTATTTCATCTCCTGGCAAAAAGTGGGATCCTACTTGCTTGAGGAAGAGGGAGAAAGGAAAGAGACTGGACCTAACGGTCGGGGGGGGGGGTCCCTTTACCTTTAATAGGTATCTAAAGCCATTTGCACATAACAAAATATGAATTTTATCAAAGTAATTGTTTTTTATCTTATATTTTGGAAATGTACATCCAGTTATTTTTTGGGGGGCACCCAAGAGAGTGGGGCCCTAAGCTAGAGCTTGTTTAGCTTATAGGTAAATCCGGCACGTCCACCGTGGGCAAAAGAGAGCTGGATATAAATGCCAAAAAATCAGGGAAATGCCTGCGCTCACCTGCTCGGAGCTTCAGGGTGGCTCTCAGCGCCCGGCAGGCGGCGTCGCGGGCTTGGGCGGCCCCCTGGCCGGCGCCGGGGCTGTAGGGGGCGGCTTGGAGGGTGTCGAGCTCCGCCGGGCGCCTCCGCCGGAAGACTTGGCGGAGCAACGCGTCGAGCTGCAGCCGGGCGCCTTCGCCTTCGCCTTCGCCCGGCCGCCCGCTGCCCAGCACCACCACGCCCACCACGCCCGGGAGCGCCTCCGAGGCCAGCTGGCTGCGCACGTCGCGGAGGATCTCGCGCAGGCGGAGCCGCTCCCGGCGCGCGCGCGGCGGCAGAGGAGGCGCGAGCGACGCCTCGCGGAAGAGCACGAAGAGCAGCGCGCACGAGCGCGGCGCCGAGCCTCTGCTGCCCACGCGCACGCGAACCCGCCTGCGCGCCCCTCCGGGAGGATCCGGCTGCGCCCTCGCCGCCGCCTCCTGCTCCTTGCGCGGCTCCGGCTCGGCGAAGAGGTCCCGGGCGAAGGTCTCCAGCAGCGCCCGCGGCGCAGGGTCGCCCTCGCGCGCCTCGCCCACCAGCAGCAGCCGCGCACGCCCCCCCGCGCGATCCACCAGCGCCTGGAACTCGCGCAGATGCAGCGGCGGAGGATCCATGGAGAGAGAGAGAGGCCGGCCAAGCGCGCCTCCGACTCCTCCCTCCCCGAGGACCGGCGGGAGGCGCCGCCCGCAAGCTCAGCCCCCGGCCGGGAAGGGTCGCCTGGAGCGGCCGCCGGATCCGCCTCTCGGAGGAGGAGAAAGAGAAAGCTGCGACCCGCTATGAATGCACCTTGTTTGCTTTAAAGGACTCTAGAAAGGTAGAGCTGGAAGGGGACCCCCCCAGGGTCATCTAGTCCAGCCCCCTGCAACTTGGCAGGAATCTCAACTCGCAGGCTCCCCCCCCCCCCAATCCAGTAGTTATTAATGCCGCCCTTCGACCAAGGATCGCGGGGCGCTTTCACAGAATGACAGAATCGTAGTGTTGGAAGGAGGGACACCGGGGGTCATCTAGCCCAACCCCCTGCAATGCCACAATTGCCTAGCCCCGCCCCCACCACCGCCTTTAATATTGTCCCAAGTTGGTGGTCATCAATGGTGTAGCAGTTGAAATAGGCGTTGAATAAGGAAGTATTTCTCCTCCTCTGTCCCGAATCATCCAATATTCAGCTTCTATGGATATTATTAGCATTATTAGTTTTTATTGGGGTTAATAATAATAATAATAATAATAATTTATTATTTATACCCCCGCCCTTCTGGCTGGGCTTCCCCAGCCACTCTGGATGGCTTCCAACAAAATATTAAAATGCAATAATCCAACTTACGAAGATTTTTTCGAGGTACGAATGCATTCGCCGACGCATTCCTATGGGGACTCGATTTAGGATTTTTTCGAGTTCCGATGCTCCCGTCGGAACGGATTACATTCGTAAGTCGAGGGTCCACTGTACAGGGCTGCCTTCAGATGTCTTCTAAAAGTCTGGTAGTTGTTGTTCTCTTTGACATCTGGTGGGAGGGCGTTCCACAGGGCGGGTGCCACTACCGAGAAGGCCCAACAGATAAACAGGGAAGGGTGCATCTATTGTCTCCACTTTCAATTCATAGTCTTTTCCACAGTTTGCATTTGGGGAGAGACATTTTTGTCATAGCCATATTCCAGCTGGGGGAAAGGGGAAGGGGGCAGAGAGATGGGGATATTGTTTTTTTCCTTCTATTGCCTATTCTTAGTTGGGGGGGGGGGGCCCGGCTTGTGTCTGCACCACTTGGGTAGGTCCCATGTCTGTGTATTTATTTATTTTTATTGATATTGCAAGAGGTTAGGGGTTCCTGAGCTTGGTTGGTTGTGCTTAGTTGATTGTGGTGTGGCTCATTTGTGTGAGGGAGGCTGGCTAATTTGTTGGGCCAAGTGAGCCATATTGATTCCTATGCTGTTGGAAGGGATAGGTCAGGGGTCAGCAAACTTTTTCAACAGGTAGCCGGTCCCTCAGACCTTGTGGGGGGCCGAACTATATTTTGCAGGAAAATAATGAACGAATTCCTATGCCCCACAAATAATCCAGAGATGCATTTTAAATAAAAGGACACATTCTACTCATGTAAAAAAACACTGGTTCCTGGACCATCCGGTGACTGGATTTAGAAGGCGATTGGGTCGGATCCGGTCCCCGGGCCTTAGTTTCCTACTCATGGGATAGGTCCTTGTCCCGTTGTGCTGCGTATGTAATAAAGGGGAAGCACACTGGGGCAAAGGCATCCTCCGTCGCCTGTCCCCGTGCTCGTTTCAGTTTGTTTCCCATACGTTTTGGTAGCAGTGATCACTCCTGATAGGTCCTTCCAGTGTCTAATTATGATATTTCTAGCTGCTGGTTCTAGTATTATGAGTGTTGTAAGAATATCAAGGTCTTATATATATATATATATATATATATAATACCGGTAATTGTTCTTAAGTGTGCCAAGCAAAACAAGGCCACATGTCTGAAGCAGCACAGGAAGACAGGCCTGTCTCCATTTTGACTCCCAAACTGTTTCTCTGCAAGGAAGGAGGGGGGATTGTCTCAGGAAAATAAAGTGATAATCTTGGCTTCCTGATACCTGAGTGCCAGACAAAAGGGTGTGATTAACTTGGCTGGGAAACAGGGAAATGTAAATCTCTCTTTTGTTTTACTGATGGGTTTTTGGTGGAGGGCAAGAGGAGGCATGGGGAGGGTCAAGGATGCTCAGATTACTGCTACCAGACCTCCCCTTTCATGATGTAGCTGTGATTTATCTGGGGGGTGGTCCTGGGTTACACCCCTTTTTGTGATGTATGTATGATGTACAGGGGGGTGGTCTTGAGTGGGAGGGGGGAATTTCAAAAGTCTATATAGGAGCTGGCACACCATTTTTCTGGGTTCCTCCTCCCTCCTCCATTTTGGGAGTGAGGGCCCTATTGCAACAGATATAAAATTTTGCTTCTTAATTTTTCTCTGGTTGGCCTCTGTAAATTTACTCCTACCGATGGAGAACCTGGGAAGGCTCTTGTGTACCCCATAAGGGAATAAGAGCAGATTTCTGTTTATTTTGTGAGGGAGAAAAGCTTTGTCCACATCATGTATAAATTTACACACCTCAATTGTGTCCCTAGTTCACCATTCCCTCCCCAACTTGAAAAACTCTAGCTCCTCTTCCCCCTCTTTTTCATTTAGCACCACCCTTTGGGGGCTCCAGAATCTTCATTGCAATATAGAAAATGTAGCTTCCAGACACTGTAAAATCTGCCACGATCCCCTTGTAAACAAACATGGCCTTTAGAACATCCTTTTGTGTACCTCAAATCCACCCTGACTCTCTCCGGCCATCCTATCTGGGTGTAATTTTGCTCAGAGCTCTTCTCTGCAGGGGAAACACAGCTGAGAGATTAAGGTTCTGCAATCCAATCCACATTTACTTCAGAGTAAATCCCATTGAATTTGTAAACTCACCCGGGGACAAAAGTGGCCACTCCTTTTACTTTTTGCCTTTTCTTTTATATCCTCAAATTCTGGACCAGGAACATGGGCATAGCCAGGATTTTTGTTGGGGGGGGGGGGGAGACAGGACTTCATTGGGGGCAGAACCAATGAGATTGGTAAGTTAGTTAGGTATTTCTATTGTTTTACTTGATGGGGGGCAGCTGCCCCATGCCTCCCCCCAGGCTACGCCCCTGGCCAGGAACATGTTTGGTTGGTTAAGTGTGGTTTGTCTGCTAGGAATGAGCTGTTGAGGTTATGGAGTCAGATTGTGTAACCAGCTCTGAGGGGAACCTGGGACCCGGAACTTCTGAAAACAAAAATTATGCAGAGTGATATAAGCAAAATTTTACTAGGAAAGGCATAAAGTTGGGTCCGGTTTTCCCAAGGGGGAGTCCGGATTTTTCTCCCTGGGAAGAGCTGGAATTTTAGAGCTTTTCCCTTTGTGCCACAGACAGAGACCACACCGGAGTTATCAAAAGCAAGGCAGAGCTTCCCATTTATTGGATCTGTTGCAACAGAGGTTCCCCATCACATAGCAGGTACGATAAGGAGGGAGAACCCAGAACAATGGTGTGCCAGCTCCTATATAGACTTTGAAATTCCCCCCCTTTCCCCTCAAGACCAACCCCCTATACATCATACATACATCACTAAAAGGGGTGTAACCCAGGACCACCCCTCAGATACATCACAGCTACATCATAGGAAAAGGCGGTGTTCAGCAGAAATCTTGAATGCACTGTTTACCTCCTGTCTGCCACTTCATGTGATAATGTCTTATCTGATTGCCCTTCCTGGGCAGCCTGGCCATTCCTTTTGAGATTGTGATTAGTTTATTTCTGAGACAATGGAAAGGTTTTTTCTCACTCCCTTGCAGAGAAACACCTGGTCATCCCTCCTCGACCCCTCCCAGACAAACATTTCTAGAGAACAAAAGGTTCCCTGCCTTGGCAGGGCATGGCATATGCAGACTAACTACTGTCCTTTGTAAGTCAATTGGGCCATCTGATACCTGGCCAGCTAGGAGTCAAAATTGTGTCAGGGGTCAAAATGGTTTCAGGACTGTGCTTCAGACATGAGGCCTTGTTTTGCTTGGCACACTAAGAATTAATATATATATATAAATAAAATACCTAAAATTCCTACAACAAGAGCATATGCATAAGCCAGGAACACATGTTCAAGCCAGCTGAGTTGCAGCACCTCCTGCTCAATCCATTCCATGTCTCCTTTGTTGTAAATCTCTGCCACTCCTTAAGTTTCCAAAGGCCTGAGGCTCCTTCCAGAAGAGCACAAAAGATATTGTAATAGATCTGTGGTGCTAAATGTTTAGGCTTAGTAAATCATAGGATTGGGTGGGCTCCAACCACCAGCCTATTAGGATTTAATTAGAACTTGTATGTTATAACTGGCATATAAGACAGTTTCAATGTTTATGCAATGGGTTTGAGGTGGTTCATTTGTGTGTAAAGAATGTGTACCGGACCTTGAGAATGTGATCAAGATCCATGTGGATTGAGATATGTGTGTGGACTACTTCTGAGCATCAGCAATTAGCATGTTGTTGTTCAGTCATTCAGTCGTGTCCGACTCTTCGTGACCCCATGGACCAGAGCACGCCAGGCACGCCTATCCTTCACTGCCTCTCGCAGTTTGGCCAAACTCATGTTAGTAGCTTCCAGAACACTGTCCAACCATCTCATCCTCTGCCGTCCCCTTCTCCTTGTGCCCTCAATCCTTCCCAACATCAGGGTCTTTTCTAGGGAGTCTTCTCTTCTCATGAGGTGGCCAAAGTACTGGAGCCTCAACTTCAGGATCTGTCCTTCTAGTGAGCATTCAGGGCTGATTTCTTTAAGAATGGATAGGTTTGATCTTCTTGCAGTCCATGGGACTCTCAGGAGTCTCCTCCAGCACCATAATTCAAAAGCATCAATTCTTCGGCGATCAGCCTTCTTTATGGTCCAGGTCTCACTTCCATACATCACTACTGGGAAAACCATAGCTTTAACTATACGGACCTTTGTTGGCAAGGTGATGTCTTTGCTTTTGAAGATGCTGTCTAGGTTTGTCATTGCTTTTCTCCCAAGAAGCAGGCGTCTTCTAATTTCGTGACTGCTGTCACCATCTGCAGTGATCATGGAACCCAAGAAAGTGAAATCTCTCACTGCCTCCATTTCTTCCCCTTCTATTTGCCAGGAGGTGATGGGACCAGTGGCCATGATCTTAGTTTTTTTGATGTTGAGCTTCAGACCATATTTTGCGCTCTCCTCTTTCACCCTCAATTAGCAATTAGCATATGAAGAGTTAATTAACATCCTAAGTGTGTACCAGCCTTTAATCCTAGTCTATCAACAAATGTTGATGATGCCTGGAGGGATTAACCATTAGCACTTCAAAGCATCAGAATAATGGGGTATTTGCATGCAAATGAATAAAGGGGGCTTAGTTTTTAGGAAGAACAGAATTAGGAGATGAGACCAGGACTTGAAGGACTCATGCTTATATGTGCATTGGAGAGCAAGATAGGCTAATATATTTCCCCCTTCTCACCTGGACAGTAGAATAAGATGCATTTATAGAAGCCATTTATGCTGTTATGCCGGCATAAGTTTCAATGCTGCCTTCCTGAACTGGTGTGCTGCACCATGAGTTTTGGACTACAGTCACCATCAACCTTGATCACTGGATAGCTGTGGCTGATGGGAGTTGTAGTCCAAAACATCTGGAATGGCACCATCTCGGTAGCCAGCATGGAGGACTCATTTGCTGGTGGGGAACATTTCCGTGATGTTTACTTTCAGCTTGGCTTCCTGTCACTGACAACCTATGACCCTAACCTTCTGATTTCAAAGTTTGAAATGTGAGCGTGACAGACAGAGCACACATCAAACATGTTTACCTTTTCTTCATTGATTAACAGGAGGTCTCGATGGGTTCCAAGGTTTCCTTTTCCGGTTTGCTGATGAGAGGAGGATTTTGCCTGCAGCCCTAATGGGTGGATTGTTAAAAAGCAGTGGCTAACTTTGTTAAGAGTGGTGTGCTAAGACTTACTGGTTAGCATTAGCATTGCACAGAGCGGGTCAGAAGCCTTTTGAATAGCTTCTCCTCCAAAACTGCCTCTCAGTTAAAGCTGCCTGTGCGCTCCATCAGTTATGATTTGGGGCCAAGCTACACAGGGCAGAGAGCTCTTTGGATTACAAACCTTTTGTTTGTTTCGCTTTCAATGGGACTTTGCCCCTCAAGCCAAGGTTAACTTAACCCAAGACTAACCTGGACCCAGGCCTGCCAGTTCTAACTTCATCAAAACAGAGCCGAGCAACCGCACATTGAAACGACAACTTAAAAATTAGAAGGCTGTGTGTGGAAGGGCCCAAGTCACACATATATTTGGTAAGACGGGGGGGGGGGCCTCCATTTGAGGACAGTGCATTACATGTGGACGGAGTGTTCCTCATAATTGCCCGTTTGTTGGGCAGGGAAATTAACAAGCAGAGAATATTCACATACTACGGTACTGTTATCCAGTTAAATGTTTTCCAGCCAGTCATTTTGCCTCCAGTCTCTTTCCTTTCTCCCTCTTCCTCAAGCAAGTAGGATCCCACTTTTTGCCAGGAGATGAAATAGGGGGTAAAAGGTAAAGGGACCCCTGACCATTAGGTCCAGTCGCGGACGACTCTGGGGTTGCGGCGCTCATCTCGCTTTACTGGCCGAGGGAGCCGGTGTTTGTCCGCAGACAGCTTCCAGGTCATGTGGCCAGCATGACTGAGCTGCTGCTGGCACACAAGAGCAGCGCACGGAAACGCCGTTTACCTTCCCGCCGGAGCAGTACCTATTTATCTGCTTGCACTTTGACGTGCTTTCGAACTGCTAGGTTGGCAGGAGCAGGGACCGAGCAACAGGAGCTCATCCCGTTGCAGGGATTCGAACCACCGACCTTTTGATCGGCAAGCCCTAGGCTCTGTGGTTTAACCCACAGCGCCACCCATGTCCCGAAATAGGGGGAGACCATCGCAAAAGGCAAGGCGTTTCTTGTTGCCTGCTAAGGGTTATAGCAGCTTGAGTGTATCTGGTGACCTCCAGAAGTTTTGGGCTACAATTCTCATCAGCCCTATACCAACATCTGTATGGCTTCAGGTGGGCAAAGTTTGGTGTAAGGAAGCAGGCAGGATATCCAGGTTGCATCATTGCTTCCCTAAACCCAGCAGCTCTGTCCTCCTCAATCTCCCACACCAGACTGCACAGTTCAAGTCTTCCAAGTCCCAAGAACACGGAGCAGGTGGAATCTGACCACAGATCAAGCAAAGCAGCCCATCTACATGCTGCAGGAGACTCCCCTCCGCTAACCCACATTCCTCCTGTCATCTCCAACTAGTGGAAGGACCTGCGAGAGCAGAGTTTGAATCCCCACTCAGCCATGAAACTCACCACCTCTCAAGCCTAACCTACCTTGCAGGGTTGTTGTGAGGATGAAATGGGGAGAACCATGTACCCCACCTTGAGATACTTGGGAGTTAAAAGGTGGTATGTAGATGTAATAAAATTAATAGCAGGACGATTTATTTTTTCGTTCCAAAGTCATGCATAGAGATTAGCTGGCTGCCAAACAAAGGAAATTGATGTGTGTGCGTGCTCAATTTGTGTGTGAATAAGGGTGAATCATGCTTTAAAATAGGCCCTTACTGGAGTGCTGCTTCAGTTGCTTATGCAGAATCACAGGCCACACAGTAACCAGCTCAGGACTTGCAGCTGATAACAATATTGTACCAATCTGTGTGTGTGGCTTATTGATTTAGCTGATGTTTGCTGGGGCAACAGGGCAAGGTCTGCCTTCCCCTTTCACTTGGAGCCTGGAGCTGCAGCACATCCGAAGAGTAGCCACTCTGCACATCTAGTAAAAAGCCCGAGGCTCAGCACCCTCCCTGCACACACACACCCCCAGCAGTGGAAATGTAGCTGGGCAGATAAAAGTATAGGATAACTAGTTTCCTGATCAGTGAAGAAAGGAAATTGCCCAAGGAAGAAAGTGACCGTAGATGCGTTTGCTGCCGGGAAGCCACCCATTTCTAGGATTGAGGAAATGCAAAGTATGAACAAGTTATCCAAGCCATGGTAATGCTCAAATTAGATTAGTGTGGTACCTCGGGTTACATACGCTTCAGGTTAAGAACTTTGCTTCAGGATGAGAACAGAAATCGGGCAGCGGCGGCACAGCGGCAGGCCCCATTAGCTAAAGTGGTGCTTCAGGTTAAGAACGGACCTCTGGAACGAATTAAGTACGTAACCAGAGGTACCTGTAATGCCAATGAGCCGCATGTGGAGCTGGCTTTGGAAAGTGGTCAGAAATTGCCAATGCCTGAAATCCTGAGCGCCACTGACATTCAATGAGGAAATACCGAGCTAGGTGAACAAATGGCCTGATTCAGTTTATGGCAGCAGCTTTCCACTCCCAGGGTCAAAATAAAAATATGAAAACAGGTTGTGAGGTGCAGGCTGAGGTTAAAGGTCAATGCGTTGGTGCAACTGACGTAGCCAAGAAAAGGCAGGAAGCTGAAGCAGCGCCCTCTGCTGGTGACACAGCCAAATGAAGAGTGCACTCTTATTCCAAAGATGTGCGGAAACCTTTGGCAGATTTCTGTTGCACCTGCATTCAAACCTGTTTTGGCTCACTGTAAAGATGGACTGCGCACTGTACCTGGACCGAACACACCGCGGCCATTTTCTCTACTGCAGCTGCAGTCCCCACTGCGAGGCCCTTTCTGACTGAGCTTTGAAATTCAGGCAGCTGCGCTCTGTTCCCAAATGTGTTGGCAGAATTTGGGCTACTGTGATAAGAGGTTCACATTTCTCTTTAGCTCAAATTCTCTCCCCGGCAAGATTATTTTTCATTGGAAGAGTTAACTGAACACTGCCCTGAAATTCAGTACGCACAAAAGAGGACAAGACCAAGTTGAACTTTACTATTTGCAGAGTTGGAAGGGACCCCCGCCAGGGCCATCTAGTCCAACCCCCTGCAATGCAGCAAAAACTTTATGCAGACTAGTGGGCCTGCCATATTCAGTGGAATCCTATGTACATCCAGAACCGTCAACTGTCATTAAAAACCCTATTCCAACTGCTCCCTCCCTTTCTGGGCACAAAAGTTAAGCCATCAAGCCTGTAACAAAGAGATGGAGAGCGTAAGGGCAGGCCTGCTGGGTCAGGCCAATAGCCCATCTAGTCCAGCATCCTGTTCTCAGTTGCCAAATGCCTGTGGGAAACCCAAAGCAGGACCCAAGCCCAAGAGCACTCTCTCTCACTGTGCTTTTCAGAAACATTACTGCCTTCAGACTATGGAGACAGAGCATAGCCCTAATCACAAGAAGCCAATGATTTCATTACATTTCACCATCACCTGTGATTCTTGACTAGGGTTTACCAGGTTGCAACCGAGATCATGCCTGCTTAATCTTTTTTTGCAAAAAGCTTGAGCCACATACTCGCCCCATATGCCCCACCCCTCCCATATGCAGTTAAAGCATCATAACCAGAGTCTCACTTGCTTCAGTAGGTTCAGAGGGTAGGTGAAGAGACTAGCAGCAGAGGCAGGTGGGATAAGTAGCAGCTACAGAGAGAATCTTCTCAGCTGGGAGCCAGCAATTTTGTTCTTAGCATAGTGCAAGGCTAAGGAGACTTGGGTGGCCAGGGACCCAATCACATTAAGAGAGATGGACTACTAAGGGGCAAATATCATGAGGACAAGGAAACACATTTATGACTTCAGTTTTATATAAACTGACAGTTACATGTGGAGGAGGGCTGGGTGAAGAAATCCACGTTTCAGTCTCCACTTGAGCTAAACAACTGAACGGTAAAGTCACAGCATTTTAGAAAACCTAAGATCACTAATATAAAAGAGGAGCAAGGATGTTGGGAATGAGTTGCTGCCAGGAACATGGACCACAGCTTTATTTTTAAAATAATCTGTTGCTTCAGTGCCTTAAAAACAACAAAGAATCTTCTGATTGTAGAACAGTGTTTTCCTGCAACTGAGCCTCAAGGACAGGAAACAAAAAGGCAAGGCAAGACCAAATATACAAAAGTGGAATACAGTCTTAATTTTATTTTCACTCTAAATTTAGACTCTAGATGGATACAGCATCTGTAAAAAAAGAAAAGAAAGAGAGTTACACAGTTGGAAGGGAAAAGAACAGAAATCATGCCCTATGAAGATCTCGCTAGGGAACAAAACCCACATCCAAAAATATTTTCTGTATATTATTTAAATCACACAAGAAAGATGCTCAAGAAGTGCAAAAAAATGCACTGGTGATATCAAAGTTTAAGTCATACTCAGAGCAGACTCACTGAAATAATTGAACTTATACTCAAATCCACCGATTTCAAGGAGTCCACTGAAAGCATGGCCAACAATTGTTTTCACTCAATGTTCCCGGTAATTTTGACAGACATTTACAAACTCTATGTGGACACACTGGAAAGTTTCACTGATTTGCAATTTTTTCAAGCCCTAGGTGATAACCCCCCTATTTGCCCAAGAACACAGAGTAGTGTTGGCCCAAACACATCTGCTTACATTCCTAAGAGGCAACAAAACTTTGCCATACAAGAGAGCCTCGTACCACAAGGTCAACAAGCACAGTCCCATCTACCAACAGGCGATAACTTCTGTTAACAACTGTCTATGTTGCTAGATATGGAGTTCACAGGTATTCAGTGTTTCCCCTTCCTATCTGACTCCTTGCATCCACCACTGGAGGCAGGTCTGACCGACAGACAGGCTTGTTAAGAGGCCAACAGGGTTACTCAGCTACACATTGTACCACCATCAGTGTGCCGTGTTTATGTGAATGACATTCCTCAAGTAGAATGGCAGAATGCAGCCAGCCAGCCAATAGCTCTCCACAGGACAACACACTCAACTGCACCACCCACTGCAACCAAGAGGAAACAGCAAGACAATATATGTGTCTGTCAGGCTACTGACACACACAAGTTTGCTCACGGTTGATTTTAGTTCAGAATTTTTCTTTTAAAAAAATCCTCAAGGTAGCTTATAGAAAAGAATTTCTCCGCCACGGGCCTGTCAAGGGCACTCGCAATGCTCATCCTCACCACTCGGATCCTGTGTCCAATGGCTTTGGCAGGTAGGTTGGAGCGGAACTTTGCCCGCACCATGCCGCTGCTTCCATGGGCACGGGTCACCTTCCCCCAGATCACTCTGGTCCTGTTGGGTTTGCCACCAGGAGTCACGGTGTTGCTGACAAAGGGAAACAGATTAAACATTAAGTCCCACTACTGACCAAATGCAGATGTATGTAGATGTAGATACACACACACACAGCTTGGAACATCTTAACAGTCCCCACTGAAAAGCAGTGAGAATAGATAATCAGACAATATGAAAGTTTTCAGTTCTTTCAGTGATGACTACTTCACACGTGAAGTCATCCTGATGCTATGGCCAATAAGGCGATGAACGTATGAGTTAACAGGAGGATCTCCTGAAATTATGAACTGTTCCATTTAAGTTTCTCTTATCACGGGTGGTGCTGTGGTCTAAACCACTGAGCCTCCTGGGCTTGCCAACTAGAAGGTCGGCAGTTTGAATCCGCACAACAGAGTGAGTGCCCATTGCTGTCCCAGCTTCTGCCAACCAAGCACCTTGCTGGATCATTCTGTTTCCTCCAATGACCAGTAAGCAGGACATGAGGGAAATAGCCCTCTCCTGCTATTGTTCCCCAGTGAGGGATAGTCAGAAGCATGATAGCCTTATCTCTTTGATTAAAGTGCCTAATCCCCTTTTAGAGCTATCCAATATGGTGGCCACCACTACATCCTGAGGTAGTGAATGCCATAACTGAACTCTATATTATGTGTGAGGAAGTACTTTCTTTTGCCTCTCAGTTCTGATCAGTTTCAATGGATGTCGCTGGGTTCTAGTTCCAAGTCTGAGATGCTGCTCATTCCTGTTTGTTCATGTCATGGTTTTAGTACTGCTGCATGAGTACAGTCAGTTATTTGCCTATGGCTGAGCCGGAATCTGAGCAGGTCCAAGTCTTGCATTACACCATGTCTTGGCTCTCCTGGCTCAATTATTCACACAGCAGTACCTGAGGCCACATTACCCAAAATTTGTGTAGTATGGCATAAAATGAAAACAATTTCAAAATGGTTTCAGTTCTTCAACATGCTCATGAGAATATACAAAAGATCCAAGTGTGAAGCACGAGTCCCCATTATCAATGACCACTCACTTTTTTGCTTTGTACACATAGGCGCATTTCTTGCCCAAATAGAATTCTGTCTCATTACGGGAATAAACTCCCTCAATTTTCAGAAGAGCTGTGTGCTCTCTCTGGTTTCGAAGACCTCGCTTGTAGCCAGCAAAAGTGGCCTTGGACCACAACCTAGGGAAGAACGTGCACAAAAAGTTAAATCTTAAGCATTTCCAGCATACTGCATCAGAAAACAAGACTGCATAGCAGATCTGCTTCAGTATTGCAGAAAGTCTGCTACAGACATCAAATACGCGAGAAACTATAGTTGCTTCTATGGGACCAGAATATTTAAGGCAATCCTTTTGATATTTTTAAGTAGAAGCACTAATCTGTGTGACACAGTGAAAACTAGCATAATAAAGATAACACACTCGTGAGAAGTTGTAAAGGCAGCAGAGGAACTGCAATAATTGCCAAAGAACAGTTTCCTACCTGCCAGTCATGGTGTTGTCTTGAAGTCCTGTTCCCAGCAGGCCTAAGAAAGGAAAAGAACAGAAGGAGCTGTCAGCTGGGATATGCTAAACACTAGCCCAATTACAAACAGGTGTGGGGTGGGCAATTTTAGACTTCCTGAAGCAAGAACAGAGAAGAAAGAACATCCAAGATAACCCAGATCTTCAACCATCAAGGTGAACGTTGCAGATGATTTCACTCCATCCAGCAAATGTCTACGTTCTGGGGTCTAAATGTTTTGAGTTCATTGTTCCCTCCCTACTAAACACCACCATAAAAGATCTGTAAGACACCTTGCACACATGTTCTATGAATAATTAAGGCCATTAAAAACCTACCAGCAAACAAGCATTACAATTCCACTACACCAACCCTGAGAGATCAGTCCAATGTGCACTTGGTCCAGCATCTTGTTTCCAACAGTGGCTAGCCAGATGCCGCCATGAACAAGCATTGGCTCCCTAGCACAGTACACACAGCTTCTTAAGGCAAAGTTATTTAGTGATCATCGCTGCTAATAGCTCACTAACTGCTTTTTCAATATGCTAGATGGCTCTCCCTTCCTACTCTACAATTTAAAGACACCTAAACTTAACAGCCAATGTGACCATGTGGCTGAGAATTCCATAAATTAACACCACACTGTGCCAAATCCGCAGAGGAGAGGTCTTTGCCAGACATGTGAAATGGGCATCAAGGCTGGCAGGAATACACTGTGTGAACTGGCAATTCCAACGTGTTCCAAAAAGCTACAGCATTGTCTACTCTTGATCCGGCAGCAACAGTAGTTCTCTAAGGTCCCAGGCAGGGCTCTTTCCTAGCCCTCCCAGTCAATATCCATTTCGCTGGTGATGCCGTGGATCAAAACCAAAGGGCCTCCTTCCTACCTCCAAAGCATGTGCTCCATCACTGGGCTACGGCTGCTTGGCCTGCAAAACCCCGTTTTCGACTTCAAATACCGCACTTGTCCTGAACAAAGAGCTGGAGGATCTAGGGCCCAGGCTTCCTCAAACTCGGCCCTCCAGATGTTTTGAGACTACAATTCCCATCATCCCTGACCACTGGTCCTGCTAGCTAGGGATCATGGGAGTTGTAGGCCAAAAACACCTGGAGGGCCGAATTTGAGGAAGCCTTTTCTTAAAACACACACAAACGGACAGAACTCAAAGGAATTGGGGGAGGGGGGAGCAACAGAGGATAGCGACTGATGAACCTACCAGGCACGGCAGCGAAATGGAGCCTCCACGATCAGGGGCACTGTACCCCCTGAACAAGCTAAGAAGAATCTGCGAGGGTCTCCCTGCCCTGCCCTGTGCCCCCCCAAGGGGGTACGTGGCTGGGCACCAAGCCCGCTGTTTGGTCCTACACTGCAGGGCTCTTTTTAATGTCAACCTTAAAGGCACTTCAAATCCAGCCCACCATTCCACTCGAGTCGCCTGGGGCTGCCAGGGGCTCCCTTGCCTCCGACTAAAAAGCTCCCCCCCGAAGCAATTAAAGGGGCAGAGCTGGGGCCTTCCAAGAGTCCCTGTGGCGGCATCAGCCAAGGCCCGAGCTCAGGGCCCCGGCGCCATCCACCCCGTATCCGAGCCATCCCGCCGCCGTACCCCGCTACGCCCACCCAGGCCGGCCCGCCACCGCTCGCGGCGCCTGCCCGCCCGCCTCTGGAGCCGCTTCTTGGCCGCCCTCCGCCGCCTCGCCCGCCCACAGAGACCCTTCCCCGCTCTCACCTCAGCAGCACCGAGCCAAGATGGCGGCGAGAAAGAGCGAGCGCAAGCCGCGGGGCGAGCTGGGATAGGGGACCGCGAGGACCCCTTTGCCGGCGTCTGTTGAGGCGTCTACGCCGCTTGCCTGTCTGAAATCGCTCCAGGTCGGGCTTTCTGGCGAGTCTCTTGGAACAAAAAACTGATTTGTTCGCTTTGTTTGTGGGCTAGGCTTTTTTCCTGCTCCTGCGCCGCCTTTCAAGCCCAAAATCTAGAAAAAACCCACCATGGCAGGCGTCAACTTGGCCAGCCCTTCCCGGTGAGGACCTCTCCTGCCGCTTGAGGGGTAACCATGGCGACCACTTCCGGGTCCCGCCATGGAGGCCACCGGGTGAGTGTGTCGTGTGAAGGGAGGCGGAGCGGGGAAGCCGCCCGGGTCGGAGCCCCACGAAGCGCTTCCCCAGGGTGGGCGTTACGCCCAATGGGCAATTTGAAAAGTGAAAGAGATCGCTGGTTACTTATTGAGTTGGAAGGGACCCCCAAAGGTCATCTAGTCCAACCCCCTTTTCAATGCGGGGATCTCAGAATCGAAGAACTCTTCGTATCAGCTATGCCGAATTGGGTTCAACAGCACTTAATTCGCCACGGCCTGGGAAGTGCACCCGGGGATTTGGGTGGTGGCATCAGGGCTGCTGGAATGGCATCGTCTGCCAGGGACAACTGCTTTCCTCTTCACGAGGCGCATCTGAGACACGAACTGGCGAGGGGCTCTTTCTGGCCTGGGGTGTCTTGTTGCTGTTTTTAGACATTTTTGTGAGCCATCTCTTGTGCAGAATGAGGCACTGGGGCACATGTATTTTAAATAAAATTATATTAATACTATCCTGGAGAAGGAACTGGAAAACCACTCCAGTATTTTGCCAAGAAAACTCCATGGACATAAAAAAGGAGGAGATTTGAGAAGAAAGTGAGTGTTTCCAAGGCATGCTCTGGTTCATGGGGTCACGAGAGTCGAATACGACTAAGACGACTAAACAACAACAACAAATATTAATATATATATATATATATATATATATATCATATCATATCATATCATATCATATCATATATCAGGGGCGTACCCAGGATCAAAACGGGGGGGGGGGGGGCAAGCCATGGTCGTTCAGGTTTGCTTTGAATGGACGCTGATCATTTTTGCTTCTAGGGCTGCCTTCGGGGGGGGGCAGCTGCCCCCCTCTGCCCCCCCGGGTACGCCCATGTATCATATCATATCATAATATTTGTATTTTATTAATGCTCACACACGTCCTGCTCCCTGGTTTCCCACAGGGATCTGGTTGGCCCCCTGTGAGAACAGGATGCTGGACTAGATGGGATTTTGGTCTGATCCAGCAGGATTCTTCTCACAGTTCCATTTTATCCTACCCAGCTAGGTGCTCCACAATATTTGTTTTGATATACTAAAAGAAAGAAAGAAAATGTTTTGCTCTTTATCATTTTTAGTACATTCCCAATTGAATGTGTGCCTGCTATGTTCTATAAACTCACATAAAAGGTAAAGGGACCCCTGACCGTAAGGTCCAGTCGCAGACGACTCTGAGGTTGCGGCACTCATCTCGCTCTATAGGCCGAGGGAGCCGGCGTTTGTCCACAGACAGTTTCCGGGTCATGTGGCCAGCATGACTAAGCCGCTTCTGGCGAACCAGAGCAGCACACGGAAATGCCGTTACCTTCCCACCAGAGCAGTACCTATTTATCTACTTGCACCTATTTATCTACATAGCGGTATATACTATTTATCTACATATATATACTATTTATCTACATATAGCCCCTTAAAACTGGGTTGGTGAACTTGTGACCTATCCAGACATGTTGGGATGTTTTAAAACAATTTTTACTGATTGTTTTCTTTTATAATTTCATAAATCATTTAGAAGTGGTATATCAATTTTGTTAAATAAAATGAAACCCTGTTAACCTCTCTGTTTCCCCAAAGAGGGCACTGTGGGTTAAACTGAAGTGCTTCCAGTTTTTCCTGGTCTTGGAACTAGTATCACAGGAACAAAAAAAAGCAAAGACATGATTTGCATGGCAGGAAGAAGACCCAAGGTTTGCCAGCAAAAGTCAGCAGAGCATCCCAAGTAGAGAGTTTCTTCATTTAATTCCTATCCCACTTCTCCAGAGGGCTCAGTGTGGATGGCAACCATTAAGCATAAAGCAAAACTTATGCATAATGAAAACAAAACACCCAGTTAAATTAAAACGACTTAATGCCTATTTAATCTTGAACGCCAGCCAACCCCTCCAACATTCCAGAGATGAGAATAAGGATTCTCTTGTGTGGTTATAATACATCCCCATATGAGCCTCCGCCTACCCAACGTTCTGCATTCCCAAAGACTCTTCTCATCCTGATGTATATATAATCAGTTACTTTTAGATCATCTTTGCAACGAGCTGCCAATTAGCTACCAGGCTAAGTGCAAGGGTACCAGGCTAAGTGTGTCTTGAGTGCACACTAGGATTACGGCGTGCAGTTCTTCCTCAAAAAGGATATTGTGGAAAAAGTTCAAATAGGTCAACCAAAATGATCCAGGGGATGGAGCGACTCCCCTATGAGGAAAGGCTGCAGCATTTGGGACTTTCTGGTTTAGAGAAAATGCAAGTAAGAGAGGCGGCATGGTAGAAGTATATAAAATTATGCACGGCCATCGCTCATAACTCTAGAACTTGTGATTCCCTCTAACGGAAGATTCAGGGCAGATAAAAGAAAGTCCTTTATGGTTCAACTGGAACTCACTCGAAAGGCAGTGACAGCTACCATCTGGGATAGCTTTAAAAGAGAATTAGATAACTTAAGGTTATCAGGGTCTACCAGCCATGGTTGGAGGCAGTAGTGCTGAATACCAGTTGTTGGATGCCGCAGGAGGAAGAAAGGGCTCATGTGCTCAGGTCCTGCTTGCAGGCTTCCCACAGGGGTCTGGTTGGCCACGGACTGGACGGGCCATTGGCCTGATGGAGCAGGCTGTTCTTCAAGTCTTGAGGAGAGGCTTTTCTAGCTGATGCTAGCAGTGGAACTTGAAGGTGCAAAGTTCAGGGCCCACATGCACACAGCAGCAACCAGTTTTGTGGACGGTTGCATTCTAGTATTCTGTTTGCATTCTAAATGGCGAATACTGTCTTGTTTGGCTAGGGAATTGACCATCCAGACACCAAAGCTCCTGCCTCTGGATGCGGTACGATTTTCTGCTCTACTGGACGACTGCGTTGACCAGCTTGCCATTCTTGGCTTCATCATGCCAGTTTCCTATGAGGGCCGCAAAGATGTCAGCGATGTAAGTACATCACAGACTTGTGAGAGGGAAACTGAGGATGCATTCACACTCTTTCCCCTGACCCCTGCCTCCACTATTATCAGGATCGGCCTGATAATTTTTGCCCAGCATCCTACCGTTCTGGAGTTGTCTCTATTATTTTTATTTATTCTTTTGTTCCTTCTCAGTCTTATGAAGTTAATCTCCCACAATGTTAATATAAATCATCCTGCTCTTGGGCAGCCCAAAGCTTCATTCTACCTTATCCTTTGCCCTTGCCATCTTTCTCAACTGCTAACTCACAAAAAATATGAAGCTTGTAATATTGACTCAGACCAATAATGCATCTTGCTCAGTCCCATCTACTCCAGGGGTTGAGAACCTCAGGCTTAGGGGCCAAATGCAGCCTTCCAGGCCTTTGTTTCTGGCCCTCGGAACTCTCACCAGCCCTGATTTGGATGAAAAATGTTCTCCAACACGATCTGCTTTGACTGGCAACAGTTCTCCAGGGCCTTTGAGGCAAGGTCTCACCAGGCTTGTTAGTTATGCAAAGGATGTGCTCTACTACGGAGCTTTCACCTCACCTCCAAACCACTGGTAGCTTCATTTCCCCCTGCAAACCAGCGTGCTTCAGGTGTGCATTCATGCAAGGGCAGAATTACATGATTGCTGAGACAGAGAATGTTACAGATGTTCTGGCTGTGTTCATCAGATTAAGCACTGCTCCATATTTCCCTCATTATATGAGATCAGTTGGTCAGTTGGTGCTGACCTTTAAAGCCCTAAATGGCCTCGGTCCTGTATACCTGAAGGAGCGTCTCCACCCCCATCATTCAGCCCGGACACTGAGATCCAGCGCCGAGGGCCTTCTGGCGGTTCCCTCATTGCGAGAAGTGAGGTTACAGGGAACCAGGCAGAGGGCCTTCTCGGTAGTGGTGCCCTCCCTGTGGAACGCCCTTCCAGCAGAGGTCAAGGAAATAAGCAGCTATCCTATTTTTAAAAGACATCTGAAGGCAGCCCTGTTCAGGGAAGTTTTTAATATTTAATGCTGTATTGTTTTAACATTTGACTGGAAACCGCCCAGAGTGGCTGAGGAAACTCGGCCAGATGGGCGGGGTAAAAATAATAAATTATTATTATTATTATCTTGGTGGAGTGTCAAGCCTAATGAGCACAGCAGCTCATCCCTGGTAGGGCTTGTCCCATGGATCAGTTGCCAAGACGAAAAGTCCCCGCCTCCCCACAGCTGTCTAAATCCCCAAGCAGGAGAAAAGTTAAGGAGAAATTTGTGCTCCAGAACACCTAGAAGACCCTCAATTAGCGAAACCCAGGCTCCATCTGGGCAATTTCAATGGTGGCTTCTGGGAAGCCCAGAAAGAGGGCAGGAGGGCAAGATCTCCCCACAGTTGTTTGCCTGCAGCAACTAGTCCAACAAGGAGAGGAAGCATGAGAACCACTTGGGCAACCCAGTCAGATGGGCGGCATGTTGTTGTTGTTGTTGTTGTTGTTAGGCTTCCTCCTGATCACTTAACCACGGCTATGACTGCTTTCCTTCGTTCTCTCTTCTGCCCCTTATTTGCAAGGATCTATTTTTGTTGCTCTTCAGCTTAATAATACCGAGACCCAGGGCATTCTTGCAAACCAGAAGGAGCTGAGCACGAGGTACAAGAACCTGATGGACGCCCGGGCAGAGAGTCAGGCCAAGATCCCCAATGAGCTGGGCAAGATTGCGGAACTTGGGCGGCAGCTGAAGGACACAGGCAATGAGCTGAAGAGGGCCAACTACCTTTTCAACATTGCCACTAAACAGAGCACATTGGCCCCAGAGAACCTCAAGAAGATTCAGGCGGACAGGTGAGACCCTTTGGTCAGGCAATGGGACGCAGGATGCTTATCTGCACCAAATTCTTTCGAGTTCTGGTTTCACGAGGAACTCTTACACCTTCTGTTTATTTGAGGGTTGACACTCCTACCCAGAGTGTCTTTCTGAAGGCTTTCCCCCAGGCCTTGCTCCCTCTCGCCCTGAGCATGCATTGGGGCTCCCTCCAGAGGTCAAGGCATCCCCCCTGTGCTCAGGGCAGCATGGGAGACTTCCCCTCTGCAACTGGCCTGACTGCACGGCCAGCGCCAAGTCATAAAGCGATCTGGTTGGACCCATCGCTAAATGGCTGGAAATCTCCCCTGTCATTTTGCCTACTGGGCTAAGCACTTCCTTCCTTTCCTGCCAGGAAATACACGAGCGACGTGATTGAAGAAGTGACAGAGGAAATGCTGGCACTGGGAACCTTTCACGCCCTCCAGTTAGCTGTGGACCTGGAAAATGAAAGGAAGTTGAACCTCCATAACCTTGTCATCAGGTTGGAGTTTTATTTTAGAAGCTGCCTCTTTTGTACTTAGGCAGGCTGACTAGCGTAGCATTGCCCACACTGACTGGCAGTCACTCTCCAGGTGCTCAGGCAGGGCCTCTCACCAGCCACTAGTGCCAATCCTTAATAAACGGAGAGAACGAGCCAAAGAGCTCCGCCTTACAGCTGCTCCTCACACAATAAACGGGCGTTTGCTGTGGTTCCACCACTGTTTCTGGCGGAGTCCCACAGAGCAGGACCTGCCTCCCTAAGGGCTCAGCGCCCAGTGAAGGCCAACCGAATATCAGGGGAGTGAGGAACCACCAGAAGTGCCTCATCAGAGGATGTCAGTGATCGAGGTGGAGCATAAGGGATCAGGTGCTCTTTTAGGTATCTTGGGATTTGTGAATTAACACAAGACCCTTGAACCTGACCCAGTAGTGACCATCACAGCTCTTTCAGCAGCAGAGGGTTGTGCTGCCAGTAATTTCTATTTATCTCATTTAATCTGCTCCGTCTGGCCACTGCATTCTGCACTAGTTGTAGTTTCTGAATCAGATACACATAAAGCACCTTAATAATAATGTTAACGTTTGATGTTTGATTGTGTTTTTAATATTTTGTTGGGAGCCGCCCAGAGTGGCTGGGGCAACCCAGTCGGATGGGCGGCGTATAAATATTAAAATCATCATCATCATCACCATCATCATCACATGGCCTGTTTCTTGAGTTTGATAAAGCATCTGCCAGTTTGGTGCCAACTGACAAGAGGGAACTCTGGGTGCATGCCCAAAAGTCCCCTTTCCGGCCTAAGTCTTGATGTGCCCCAGGAAACCAGGGATTTCCTCCCCCCCCTCTCGCCTTCTAGGGAAGAGCTGGGAAGGAAGAAGATAAAGACTCTCCAGAAGCAGCTCAGTGATGTCAAGAAGGAAAAGGAGTTTGAGCTACAGGTGAGCTTTAGGCAGTCATGCCCTTTAAACCCCCCTTTGAAATGCAGTATTATATTAATAAAACTAGCACCCAACAGGTGAAGCTCAGGCTGCAAAATGGGCTCTGCAAAGCAGAAAGTTTCAAAATCTAGGGAATGCAGCAGAACACATAACTAAATGCCAGCATTTACCGTATATACTCGAGTATAAGCCGACCCGAATATAAGCCGAGGCACCCAATTTCACCACAAAAAACCTGGGAAAGCTTCATAGGAGCCACTACCTGCCTCACTCGAGTATAAGCCGAGGGCAGCTTTTTCAGCACAAAAAATGTGCTGAAAAACTAGGCTTATACTCGAGTATATAGGGTATTTGTGGATTTGGGGCTTAGATGGCTTTAAGAAAGGGCTAGATAAAACACCTGGAGGCTCAGATCTATCAGTGGACATTGGTCATCACTAAAAAGTTTTTTTTCTTATTTGTTGCTCTTTGGGACAGTCCCTCCTCTTGCCGTTTTTTAAAATAGCAAGGTATTGTGGGAGCTGTCTGAAAAGGCCCTCGTCTCCTGCCAGTAGGCAGGGCTGGTCTGGAGGGCTGCCCAGGCCCTCCCCTTGGGGAAGGTGTTGCATGATGCTGGCCCTGCCTACAGATCCAAAGGGAGGTTTGGGGGTTGGGGTTACAGCAACCAATCAGAATGCCCCCGAGAGGCTTAAGACAGGGGTTGGCAAAGTTTTTGTGGCTTGGGCCGGTTCACGGTCCCGCAGACGCTGCGGTGGGCCGGATTGTGTGTGCACGCATGCGCAAACGCTATTTCCGGCGCTCCTGGCGTGGAGGAGGTGTGTGCAGCTTCCCATTGGCTGCAGGAGCTTCCTGTAGCCAATGGTAAGCCGGACAGCGTCGCAGAAGGCGGTCCCCGCTCTGCTCCGCGCCGGTTTAGCGGAAGGAGCCGACTGAGCAGGCGGCAGGGGTCCATGGGCCGGTTAAACAACCCCCATGGGCTGCTTGTGGCCCATGGGCCTTAGGTTGCCGACCTCTGGCTTAAGAGAACCTCCATGTTCAGAATACTAGCTGTGTTATAGAGGAGGGGGGAGGATGCTTGGTTGTTTCTCAGAGGCAACTGAGTCTGGTGCTGTTGGATACCCAGCACTGGGATCCGTGGGCCTTTGGTCTGATCTATTATTATTATTTTTTTACATCTCATTTGCATTTGCTAACATCAGAGTCCAAGTGTTTCTGGCACTAAATTCTAGGACCTTAATAAAAAGCTACACTCCTCCTCCATGTGTCACAACTATCGTGGGGCTGGCACATACATGGATTCCTGTGCTGGCAGGACTCAGTTGCTAACCCCCTATTTCAAATATAGAATTCCTTCCCATGTACTTTTAGCAGCTCTAGTCTCATACCAAAGCCCTCCCCCACCTCAACCCACAACATAGTGCTGAAGGCTTTGCCTGCTGAATGGAGAATTTGGTTATTCTGCAACAGTCTGTCCTGCACTAGCTTCAAACAGGCATGTTACAGTCAATGGATCCTGTTTGATCTTGAGTTTTCCTCTTTTAAAACGTACAACTGCCTAACAGGATGTTTATTTTTCAGCCCCAAATACAGTAGTCAGTGAGTCAGACCTTAGTGGCAAAACAGAAGTCATCCTTAAAGGCCTAGATATCCCTGAGATAGTCGATCTGTGTCTGGGCTACAACATGTATGGGTGGGCTCATTTTTTATAAAAGGCAAAATCCATGCATGTAGAAAAGTGGCACACCAGAGAATAGGAATCTTTTGTACAGAGGAGCATTCAGTGATGTAAACCCCCATCTGAAGTGGTACAGTCCAGACATGTTTTCTACCTCAATGAGAAGAAGGTTGGAATGTTCCATAGGACACACTGTTGAGTTGCAAGCCCATCCATACCCTGGCAAGGCAAGGCAAGGCAAGGCAGAAGCCAGTTCATTCTTAAGCAGCACATCTGAGGATGACCACAGACTAGCACATCAAGTCTCCCTTGCTTGTAGTCCTACCCACCCACCCGCCCACTCTCTCATTTCACAGAATCGGAACGAGATGATTGCATACCTCAAAGACCAGCTTCAAGAGATGAAGGCTAAAACAGACATGGAGAATCGTTACGTCAAGAAGGACACAGACCTCCAGGTGGCTCAAACGCAGTTGAAATGCTTTGAGGCTGAGAATGATCTGCAGAATGAAATTGAAGTAAGTACTTTGCCCTGGGCCATATGCGTTTGTAGGGAGGTGATCTGCGGTAGAGTGTGGGGCATGCCTTAATGACATACGTGGCCTCAGCATAGAGGCAGCCACTGTTCAGCGTCCCGGTATAGACTTTTCCCAGCAGCGTAACCTGACTTTTGGTTGAGCATCAGAGGACTGCTGTGTGGTTGCTCCAGAGGCAACCCAGGAATACTAACTATTTTGGAGAGCCGGGTCCTCCTGGTGCCAGAAACAAGCCTTGTGCTGAACCTTAGTTCTGAGTAAGTGAGCAGCAGTTGATCTAACTCCTGATCAAGTCAAGGGCTAACCTTGGTATTAATAGAAAACTACATTATATCAGGTCAGACTGCTTGTCCATTCGGACTGGCAGAGGCTCTCTGAGGTCTTGGGCAGGGTCCTCCCCATCACCTGCTACCTGATCCTAAATGGCAAGGGGTGGGATTTGGGGCCTCTTTCGTGCAAATTTAATGTTCTACCTGGCTCATATGCAGGATAGTCTTCTTGGTTTTCACATTCAATTGACTTAACCTGGTTCAATTGCCCAGTGCTCTCAGTTTCTATTGGTCTTTTTTCAACCTTCAATCACTGTACGGCTAGCCATGTCATGACATGGGGCTGGCAGCAGTGAAAATGAGGGCAGAGTTTAGGGATGGCATCATTGACCATTTTTTTGTACAACTACCGGTATACTATGCCCAGGCCATAAACTCACTCTGCAACATGGCATAGAGAGGGATGTGGTGCATGCGCTCCCTAGGTCTTCAGGGGAACCCTCTTGGCATTTGCTTAGAACCAAATAAAGTTTGATGCAAAATCTTTCTCCCATTACAGAAACTGAGAAATCAAACTGAGCAGGAGATGAGAGTCCACATGGACATTGAGAATTTCCTGAAGCAGCAGCAAAAGGTAGGTGGTGCAAAGCTTTCTGGTAACCCCATTTAGCTCAGAGATGTGGAACCTGTGGCACTCCAGCTGTTGTTGGATTACAGCTTCCATCTGTCCTAACCACTGTTCATGCTGGCTTGGCTGATGGAAGTTGGCGTCCAACATCTAGAGGCTACAGGTCCTCCATCTGTGCTATAACTTTTTGTAATGCCATCCACTCTCCAGCCAACTGCTAGATCTACTTCCTTGTTCTTCAGAGGTTTATGTGATCCCCACCCTTAATCCAAATCATTACTTTCTATTGACATACACTTCCTATGGGTTGAGCTAGCAAGTGGACCCAGACCCTACTGTAGCTAAAGATCAGAGGCCGAGAAACCCGGGGCTGAGCTGTAACACTTTAAACTGCACATGGCAGGTGTGTTTGTGTGTGCACACAGCTCACATGGTTGCTCTTCCATTCAAAATACCCCCTGCACAACAGATGCCTCTTTACTTTGTACCCCATCTTTTCGGACAAGCGGAATAGAATAGAGCTGCCGGCACACAAGTTGGCCACCTCAGGGGCCTCAGACAGAAGATATCTTGGGGGTGGAATTCATAGGGAACTTTAGATTTAGAAAGCATTTAAGGTGCTGCACACAGCAGCCTATTGCCCGTTCCAGTTCCCTGTGACGCTCTTTCTTCCCCTTATTGCTCCTCCTTACACATACAAGGGCGCCACCTTGCATGCACAGACCATCCCCGTTCCCTTCAGTTGCTTTGCATATTTACAGGAAATGACACAAACCTTTGGACTGGAACCGTAGCTTTGATCTCTGAACTAGCGTTCCGACAGCAGCAGAGAGTTAGACAAGGTGATAAGCTGATCATCCCCAAGCACCTCATTCTGCAAGTCCTCCACTATCATGTCACTGGATGAGGCGCCGGGCTCTAAGCCATGCCCTGGAACAGCCAGGAGACAAATGCAGTGTTGTGAAGTGTCCACCTGTGTGTGTCGCAGGGCATAGAAGAGAAGCTGGAGTATTGGATGGACAAGTACGAGAGGGATACAGAAGCCAAGCAGCAAGAGCTCAATTCCCTGAAGGCCTCCAGAGCAGCTGACCAGGCAGCGCTACAGGAACTGGCCAAGCAGGTAGGCAGCAAAGCTGATACTGGGGCTATCTGTTCAAAAGTCAGGCTCCTCGGTCCGTTTGTGATCCACGGCAGCTCTATGTGGGATCGCTCTATCCACACATCCTCACTGCTGCTCCAATTTGCTAGGGACCTTAGAAAGCTAAGGAAGGGGTCCAGGGGTGAGAGGTGACAGCGAAAGCCCACCCCCAAGCTCAAGTTAAAGGTTTCTTTGCATTCTACAGTGTCTTATATGTGAACAAGCTATAATTGAGGACCGGAAGGAAAAGGAGGCTGCAAGGAAGAAAGTAGAACAGGATGCTCTGGAGTTGAGGAGTATCCTGAAGGTAAGATGAGCCAATATAGCCTTACCTTTGGAGTCCTGGGACTAAAAATTGGAAGTGGGGGTGGGGAGAAAACCTCTTCCTCCACCATGTCTTCTGCCCCTATCCTAACATGTGGAGCAGATCATCTCCTTTGCTTTATATAGCCCTCTGGATGTTCCGGAACCACAGCACTCACCACCCCAACCTGCTGGCCATGCTAACTGGGGGTGAGAGTTGTAGTGCAAATTGCTTGGGGGACACACAGATGGGGAAGGCTGCTCTATCTCACGGCTTTCCCTTTCAGGGCTCCAGATCTGGATAGGCCTCTAATCCTTTAGTGTGCCTTAAAAATGTGCCAAGCGGGGGGCATGGTGGCAGAACCATCTGCTTCTGTAGGGGTGCTTAGGGGTTCTCTCCAACCTCCTCCAGCGCAACTCTCCTTAACCTAACAGAGCCATTTCCTCAGATAAGTATCATCAGCTAAACAAGAAGCAGGGTCTCCCCTGGACCATCCTTGTATGGTAAAAGAAGCAGCCACAAATTGTGTCACAAAGAACGGTCTTATCTAGCCAGAGACCAGCACTTCAGTTCCATCAGCTGCAGGACTGGCCTGGAAGAGGGAAAAACATACATAGAGGAAAACAATATTAAGTGAGGCCTGAAACACTGTGGGATCCATAGCCATTTCTGCAGCTCTTTCTAGCCAACAGTTAGCTAGGGTACAGCATGAAGTATAATTTGTTTATCAGTTGTTTACATGAATAGCAGACCTTGCCGTACCACATTAAGAAGCGCATTTGAACGAGTGCAGAATCTGCTCATCTAGGCATGACCATATTGCAGAAGTGAGAAGCAGCCTTGTGTTTGGCTTCATTGATAACCAAAATCTAATCCTAGCCACCCATTTGCTCTCTTCAGTGCAGCAGCAGCAGCGTGCCTTCGGATGTTGGCTGCCCAGGGACATTCTGCAACAGATGTCATTTATTTCCCACTCAGATGCTTTCTTGGAGTGTATCCAAGGCTGCGCCTTTCTGCAGCTTGAGCTGGCAGAGCTGGGATAAATGTGGGCATTAGATGCTGTGGCTGACTTGGAGCAGACGGGCAGCAGATGGAATGCTGGACTCAAGCCAGGCCTGCTTCATTAGAGAGGGGGGGCAGCCTAGGGGAACTGGGCTTGTTGCACAGCAGTCATTTCTGGGAGCCCATTTTTGGCAAAGCTTGAGCAGCAGCTGGGAGGTAGTGTGGGCACCCAGTCTCTCTCCTTCCTGCATGCACACCCGTCTCTTCTTCCTTGCTTTCAGCTGCAGGCCTGGTGGAGAGGCATGATGGTCCGCAGATTCCTTGGCCCTTACAAGGTCCTCAAAAAACTCTGGGAAGAAGAGCAACCACCCGCCAAAGAGAAGGCGAAGAAGGCCAAAGGGAAAGCTGGAGCGAGGAAGAAGAAGTGATGGGAACAGAGCCCAGCTCTTGCGCCATCTCCACACTGGGCGTCTGGGCAACACGGTTTTGTGGGATGAAGGAACGGGGCAATTGTATGTCTTTGCTGAAAGGATCAGAATTAATAAAAGCTTTTAGCACTCGACTCGAGATCTTGCAATTTTGGTCCCAGTCAGCAGAAGGGCATTGAAGCTGCTGGTTCTATTTTTCTTGCTTTGAAAGTGAACAGGCCATACCAACATTTTGCGTTAATTACCCTGGGCCATATGATGCAATCTTGTCTCCCCACCCTCTGCTTGAGCTCAGGAAAGCTGCAAAGAAAAATGGTCTGTCATCTCCATAAGATTGCTCGTGTAAATTACCTCTAACTGCATGGAGATATACCATGAAGAATGTCACTGGTGATAAGTGGACATACAAATATTGGAGGGGGGGCAGATATTGATGCCCCACATAATAAATCACAATACCATTTAAATGGCAATGTCCATCAATGGGGGGGGGCAGTTGCCTCAAATGGGTTTTTTTTGGGGGGGGGGGCTGAAGGGACCTTGGACCCTAGGAGTGGTTCCTATATTAGACATGTACATGAAGACCTTAGAAAACTAGCAAAACCAAGTAGTTATTAACATGACAACTACAGTACTCTAATAATCACACATGCTGCATACGCAGAATAGGATCCCAACTTGAACAAGGAACAAGGCTGCTCAACCTCCCTCTCCCAGGAGAGAAGCAACCAAGGGCACGTGAGAGACTGGACTGCAGAATAAATGCTTCTGTTCACAAACACAGGTTTTAAAGCTTCAGCCTTTATTTCAAATCACCCAGGTTTGAAGTTTATAATATCATGTGCGCTAGAAATTGACTGGTAGCATACAGGCAATTTAAAATAAAGTACATGATATTATGATGTTTATATAGTCTTTGAAAACTATGGAATGTATTTACAGACATACAAATACAGGAAAGAACTTCTTAAAAAATCCTTTAGCTATACTACTAATTACACGTTTACAGTCTGGAGAAACAACAAGAGTGAAGTCTTTATCCTCTGGGCTTTCTGCCAAGTGCCAGCCTAGAGGAGAATGAATATGTGAGAGCTGGAGTGCATTGAAAATGGAGGCTTTCAAATCTTCTGCAAAACATGCTTTTTTATATAAAAAAACCCCACCCAAATTTACAAGATATCCCTCCCACTGCCCCAAAAACAAAATTAAAAGAACCATTCCAAGACATAATAGCACCGGTCATTACTGAACAGTCATGGGAAGATTCCTTTAAATATTTTGTGGCAGAGATTTGTCAGGAAAAGCTCTTGCACAAGCCCTCCCAGAGGAGAGTTTGCAAGAAGCTGTTCTCTTGGGCACATTTAATGAACTGCGCCAGAAGTCAGTGCATTTGCTTTTCCTGCGAGTCTGCCCTCTCTGATTAACCAGCAACGAAAAGGAAGACAGACACTCTCCATTTACCTAGAGGTGAGACTGCAATCCATCCCTAGGACAGGCAGAGGCTATTGGGCCTGATCTAGCAAGAACTTGCAGGGGCTACTTAGAGCAACAAGGTGAGTTTGCCTTCCATGGAGCAAATTAGTTTTGACCCCCCATCTTAATGTCACTATGTGGTGGGAATCAGAAAGCTGGACAAGGTCTACTTAATACAGTGTGTGTTGGTGCCCATTGGGACTGGCAGGGTGGGAGGCAGAGAGACCAACTGTAGGTGGGGACAGATACA
This sequence comes from Darevskia mixta, assembly GCA_034641385.1. Classification (NCBI taxonomy): domain Eukaryota; kingdom Metazoa; phylum Chordata; class Lepidosauria; order Squamata; family Lacertidae; genus Darevskia; species Darevskia mixta. Next base: position 438,394 of record JAWWNH010000210.1, read on the forward strand.
ATGAAATGCCCAGTCAACCCTTAGGGAGGTGGTAGGTGGTTGGGGGGGCACACAGGTTGGTGGGGCAGTACCCCACTTACCGTTACACGGTTTCCCAAACTTGGGTCTCCAGCTGTTTTTGGACTTCAAGTCCCATCATCCCTAGCTAGCAGGGCCAGTGGTCGGGGATGATGGGAGTTGTAGTCCAAAAGCAGCTGAAGACCCAAGGTTGGGAAACCCTGTGCGAAGGGACGAGCCTCCACTGGATGAAGGATGGACTCCGTAGTCAGTGTTCACAGGGCAAGCAGGAGAGATCTAGCTTGCCCACTGAGTGTGTGCTGCATAAATTATTGTTCACTGGGTCCTTTCAGACAACCAGCTTCATTTGGGATAAAATGATTGTGCACGCAACATCTATAATTCCCCAAATATCAAAGGGGGTGGGTTGTATAAAGCTTTCAAGCTTACTTTGCACTGTTGGAGGAAATAGAGACTATGCAAACAGCACAATCCTTTGATGGAGCAGCCTTGAATGAATGATACCCCTTGCAAGATGGAAATAAAAGTGTCAGTTCTGGAACGGAAAATCACCTGATTCTCAGAATAGTCACATTTGCCTGGGACTTGCTTGTGGACAGGTAACAAAAACAGAATGATTTATAGGAACTCAACAGCAAGCACCATCTCCGGAACGGGGGATCTCTTGCACTGATATTCCCCAGAAGAGGACAGCCATCTATTGTTGCTTCAACACACAAAATAGAATTCTATACACTTTTCTTTTTAAAAAAAACAAAAACAAAAAACTTTTTCCACTGAATACAAGGAAAAAATTGCACATAAATATAACAAAACACAAAAATTCCCAAGCCATTTAAAACTAGCAACAGAAAACTCAAGTGGTTTTTCTTTTTGGTATAATACATAAAACATGCCATCGGCTGAAAGGACCTGGATTTCCTTCACGCTGTTACTGTCCATTCATGGAACTCTTGCCATCATGAGATTATAATAAAGTGAAGAGACAAAATGAAGCAGCGACACAAAACAGAGCATTTGTGTTTGTTTGTTTTTCAAAAAAGCATGTCATATGCTTTAGCCCTGGTCATAGGTGGTGATTTGCGTGGGAGGCAATACCACCATATTGTGCTTAATTATTTCCTGGCAGTTATACCCCTGGGCATTACCGACTGCCCAGGCAGAAGAGCCCCCAGTTCTACCAGCAGATCCACTGCAGCCCTGAACAAAGCAAGCTGGATGCAGTCCTTTCTGTGTCCTCTCGCAAAGCATGCTAAGAATTTCTGGCCCTTGAGGGCTTCGGCCAACCACTTGCAGGTGTCCTGCCGGAATGGGCTGGGAGCTTCAGCCGCACTACCAAACATTGCTGCTTTTCTCCTGCAGATAAAGATGACCAACACAACCGGGCTGCAGAAAATACCGTTTCTCAGCCCACTGTAATATGCAGACTGAGCTGCCTAGGTAAAGGATTGAACTTGACATGGTAGAAGATGTTTTTACAGTATACTTGCTAATTTTTGGTATCTGGGCTGAAGCCTCCAAACTGTTATATGTTTTTTAAAAAAAGGTGTGGGAGTGAAAGACTAACCTTCATGAAATCTCTCCTCTCTTACCCACATCGCTATGCTAAGTTTGCTTCCCTCCACTTTGAGACGGTCCTGCTTGCATAAATAACAGAAAACCCAGACACGTGTACGAAAGAAGTGGCTGGGAATTGGTGAAGCAGGCGCAGCAGCAGAACCGGTGAAGCATCCGAATTAGAGGTCCGCGAGGTGGCAAACGGAAATGCAAAGGAAACCGGGAGAGGGCTTTCAATGCTGCTATTGCATCTGATGTTGTTCCTCAAGAATTGCTTCAGGCCAGCAACACCGCACCCACAAAACACAGCACACCCAACTCAGCAAAGAGGCAGGCGGTCCTGTGGCCCGTCCAGCACCTGCAGGCCTTGAGGCCGTCTGAGCTGGAAGAAAACTGTTTCTTCAACCATACACTACTGTTTTGCTAAAAATATTCTTCATGTGCTTCGGAGGAGAGCTGGGAGCCAAGGGTCATGAAGCAAAAAGGAACAAGGCAGCCTGCAAGGACACGAGAACCTAGCAAGGCAAAATTAACCAGGGAGGGCATCAAAATAGAAATGAAGTGATTTCAGAGGGAGTGTGAGAATGACAAAAAGGATGATGCCCACCTAAAGCCCAGGAAAACCAACAGGAATAGCAAAAATGGCATTTGTGCTTTGTTTCAACACAGCGCCACTGAGACACTTGGGGAGAGGAAATGCATGTCAAAAGCAAAAACACAGCCAGCCTGAGGTTCTTTTCCAGATTCCTCAAAATCCACTGTCTACACGTCTCAGCTGAACTATTCTATCACCTCCTCCTGCCATCCGTCATTACATTCAGTGTTTTCTGCTTTATTTTGTGAACCTCACATACAGGCCACGAGGGGCTCTCTTCTGCAGGAATCACTACTGGCGCCTTGCATGGGCGCCACAAGAGAACACACTGCATGGAGGCAGCCAAAGATTTTGCTGCCCCCAAATACCCCCACCCCCAATGATACTGCAAGGGGCTATGGGGTGTGGCTCTGAAGCCAGCACACAGGCTTGCTCCTCGATGCCCAAATATTGCTCACCTAAGTGATGACATGGTTTGCTTCCAGCCACATTCTGATTACCCAGCTCCCTCCCTATGGTCCTTCTCAGTCACAGAATCAGCATAATGCTTCAGTACACGATCACCAATTCCCACAGCTGGCTCCACCTGGAAATCTGTTAGCATCAAGGGGAGGAGAGGTAAGTGTCTGAAAGGCATTCCAGTTGGAGAAACAAGACATGAACCTCAAATTGCACATGATAAGGCGACATCTGGGGCAGGAGTGAAGCTGCAGGAACTGCACGACTGCCAGTCTGCACTTCTCAGCTCATTTTTACGGTGCTTGCTGGGCAGATCCAGTCTTCAGAAACTGCTAACATGGTTTTCATCTGCCCCTGCACACTTTCCAAAGCTACGGGTTTTGAACACATGAGAGAAGCAATGAATAAAGGGGAAGGGTAGGTGGCAGAAGAATGCAGAAAAGGAAATGCTGGATGAACTCATCTTCCTGAAAAGAATTACCCTTAAAAACTGTTCTTTCAAATCCACCAAAGAGCACTTTTTTCTCTTTCTGCAACAGAGCCACTGGTCTCCGTTTACTTCAATAATCCACTTTCCTACCCAGTTAACAGATCATTTTTGAGAAGCACAGGTCAAGGGCTCTGCTATTTTACCTCCAAACAGCAGTTTCTTTGTAGGATGATTTGACAATGAAAGTTAGAAGTCGTACCAGGAATTGCTCTCTCAGGAAACCGTGAGTTACCAAGTTACGAGTAGATGGATGCTACAATTAATTTCTTGCTCTGTGCTGGGACACAGAAAGCCAGAGGAAGAACCTGTGTGAAAAAGTATTCCTATACATACGTCCGATGAGAGTGATGTTGAAGCTAGAAAATAACCTAACTCTTAGATGTACGCTTCCAAAGTCCTGGCTGAGGAGTATGTGTGTGTTCAGGTGGGTCTAATCCACAAGAAATGCACTGTGCACTGAAACGAATGAGAGCATTGCAAAAAAAAAAACCCAAAAGATATTTCCTATCTGAATACGACATACTAGCCACCCCCCAGTTTTTTAAACATATGGTGTTTTTTCCAGGGGGGTGGTAGTTTCAAAGGTTCCCACCCGCTGCCCCAATTTAACTGTGGTCTTATTTAGAAATGAAGCAGAGAAGAGGTGAAATCTGCCCCTGGTTCCTTCCCACATGTGCAGGCAAAACTCACTTTACAAAGAACTTTTTCCTCTTTAAGTTCAATGGAAACCTTTTGTGACCTCCAAAAAAAGTGGAGAAATGAAGCAAAAATTATTCCCTTCAGGAATCCCGGATACAGATTTCCTCCTTCGAACGCAAGGTTGCCTGTGTCTGGACACGCTGCCCCAGCAGTCAAGTCCGGGCATTCTTCGGCTTGGCCAAGGAAAAAGCAACAAGGTCTTGGGGGGGTCACTACACAGCAGCCAACTGATTCTGCTGCTGCTGCTGCTGGTGGTGGTGCTGCTGTTTTGGGGGGGCCCGTTCCAGAAGTGCCTGTACAGTCTCTGCCACTCGCGTCAACCCTCTCTCTTCTAATATGTGCAGAGGCAAACATAATCGCTCCTACATGGGAAAACACAAAAAAGACATAAAGGAAAAAAAAGGGATGAAGACTAAAACAACGCAAAAAAAAGGAAAAAAAGGAAACCAAATTAAAGCAAACATGTGTGTGTGTGTACGTGTGCCAAAAATGGAATGTTATAAAATGAGAGGGTGGTGAAGCTCAGCAGTGGAGCTCATGCTCTGCATGCAAAGAAGTCCCACGTCCAGCCCATTGCATTTCTACTTCTAAAGGGGCCTCTTCTCTGCTGCTCAGCCTAGGCCAGTGATGGCTAACCTTGACACCCCAGATGTTTTGGGACTACAACTCCCATCATCCCTGACCACTGATCCTGTTAGCTAGGGATGATGGGAGTTGTAGTTCCAAAACATCTGGGGTGTCAAGGTTAGCCATCACTGGCCTAGGCAGACCCGGCTTAACATGGACCAATGCTCTGAATTAGAACCCAGGCGGCTTCCTATGTTCAAGCCTCTCAGCTGTGGCAGCAATTAATAAGCTGGCTCTCAGTATGCCTTTTGGGGGGGGGGAGAACTGCGGGATTTTATTAGAATCTTAACTTTCATTTAGGGACCTTCGAGGTTACACCTGAGAAACGCAACGGTCCCAAGCACTAAAGGATGAAAAATGCCATCACTGTGGTTTCTAATGCACACAATTTCTAAGCCAGTATGACAATATTAGTCTATCCCCACCCACACCCCCACCCCGGGCAATCAAACGGCTGGTTCTTTTTTAAAGCTGAAGTCGATCGCTGGCCAGCAATACTATCCCGGCAGAAATGCAATATGTAGCTTGGTACTTTATGAACATGGAAGTGACGTGCAAATGTGGCATGTGACATGCATGCCAGCCCAGGCCCTTCTTTTCAGGATGCATTCCTAAGGAAACACATCTCTGAGCTGCCCGCCGCTGGATCGGACAAACAGCTGCATGTGTGACACAGTGAACAACAAGCCAGCCAGACTCCAGGACAGGAACTTTATTTAATCAACATGTTAAAAAAGAAAGCAACCCACAATCAACCCCCCCCCGTGCCCCGCAAACAAGACACACACATATATAAAAGGAGAATTATAAAGGTGAACATGAAGGGAAAGAGGAAGTACTTTTTTCTGAAGTTGGATGGTATTAGAAATACATTTTTATATGCAAAACCTGGTACAAAGAGTACAAGCCAGAGAAGCACTTTGTGTTTGCATAACATGTGAATGAGGAGAGATGGTGGGATTTTGGAAAAATAACCCTTTCTCACACACTAGTTAATGCCTGTTTAAAGATGATGGCTAAACAAGCAGAGAGACTGGAGGGGAGTCAATACAAGAGTTTGGAATGCTTTTCTTTATGCATTTCCAGCATGGCAACATCTCCCCACTCCCTTCAATCAATTCACAACTAAGAAAGCCAGTTCCGTTGAGCAGCCCATTTATTTTCACAGGCACTCATTTCTTTTAAAATATTCCTAAAACTACCCCCAGTAGAAACAGCTTTTTAAAAAATATACGAACTACAGTGTCCCAACACGCATTTATCCACGTAACTGAGGTGCTCTGTTTTCTTGACTAATTTAGGGTCGACTCCTGTACCACCTACTCCTTGCTTGACTGTGAAACTGCTATTTCAGAGCGGTCAAGAGGCAAGCTGTGGGACTCCTCTGAGAACACATTGCAGGTCTGTGGTCAAATACACACACACACACACACAAACACACACACAAACACACACACACACACACACACACACACACACACACACACCAGAAGAGCCGGGGCATTAGTCTGTAGCAGCAGAAAGTGCATTAGCACCTTAGAGACTAACATTTACTGAGGTATCAGCTTTTGAAGGACACAACTTGCTTTATAACTGTCAGGTGGAAAACTCAAACCACGCTTGAGTATCGTATTCCCCAGCCTGACACGTGAGGCGTCAGCCTCGGGGCCGAGGTGACAGTTTCTAAGCAGAAGCCGCCCAGTCTAGGAAAGGGCAAAAGGAAGGCATTGGGGGGGGGGAGTGGGCACCCAGGAAACTCTTAAAGGTGGCAGTGGAAGAGGCTTGATGGCTGTGCCACATAGGAGGTGACTGAGAGCAGAATTTGCGGGGAGGGACCCCAAGTGCTAGTGACATTTAGAGCCTCTAGCTCTGTGATTATTGCACACAAAACGTAAGAGCTCATTGTGGGGAAATGCTGTGAATCAGCCGGCTAAAGCTGGAACACCAGCATCCTGGCTGATCGACGGTCAAGGGCACCATTTTAAAAGGTATGGGAGCACCACCATCCCTCTTAAAAAAGAAGAAGAAGAAGATACGATGCTCTTTTGCAGCCTTCACCAAGCTGCCACCCTTCAGCTGTGCTGGCTGGGACTGATGCGAGTTGTAATCCAAAACATCTGGAGGGCACCAGGTTGGCAAAGGCCGCATGGTGGCTTAAATGCAAAACTATTCTGCATGGGCTGGCCCACCTGGGAAAATCCTGACAACCCCTTTGGAATAGCGGGGATTATCTCAGTGATCAGGAGGTTTGCAAAAACTGGATGCAAGCAATCACTGCACATGTTGCAACTCTTGCAGGAGCAAAGAATACATCTGCTTGAGAAAACTGTCTTTTTGGTTTTGTTTTTTTTAAAAGGTTGCTAGCCCTTATGGCTGTGAAGATATGCTTGATATACATTATGGGAAATGACTGCTGGAAATCTCTGAGGGTGGCTGAGTAAGATTTCAGTCAGCAAGGCATCAGTGCCATGTACAAATCACTGCCTTTCCCTATGGCTGGCAAAACCAGAATAAATTATGCAAGCCTCTTGCAATCCACACAATTTTATATAGGTTGCAGAATTCTGGGTGCAGAATTTTAATTCTTTTCATCGTAGAAGAGAGAAGTCACCTAATGAACCCTGCCAGCCGAAGCCTGAGTCATGGGGCTTTTCCTGCTCCTCACTCCTCCCCACCCATCCCCTAAAATTGGCTTAAGGGGGGGTCAGGAGAACGTCAGAACATTGTGGAGGAGGGGGGGAGGCATAGTTCCATCTGACAAGCTGATAGGCTTGCACAGGTGGAACATTTGTAACTGAACGACACTGAATCCCACACAGGTTCCTGCTTTGGCATCTGTAGTGGTCTGTCAGCACACCTGGTGTGACTATGGTGGCCTCCTCCACGTACACAAGGAGATGCAGAAAGCTTGGGATTTCTGGCAAGCAGAGCAGGCAAACCAGGCACTCAGCCCCAACGCTACCTGAATCCAGCAAAATGCCACCATAAACATGGTCTAAGGGGGATCAGAAAAAGGTAAAAAAAACAAACACCAGATCTAACTTGGGTTAGCCTAAAGTGAGGCAGAGGCCAGCTAATACACCTGCAATAATGGATCAAACATTTTGAGACAAGGAGCACAAAAATAATACTCATTCATTCTAAGTGGAGAAAGGTCTGTTGGTAACACTGTCTTCTAGAATTCACAAAGGCAGGAGTTCTGCTTGCTAGGAGCCTTCCCATTTAGGAATCAACAGTCATAAAGCACTCTGGCCAGTCATTAATTGACAGAAGAGGCCAATTCAAAAACTATTCAAACGCATGCAACAAGGTCAGAGCATGATGTGTCTGTTCGTGTGTTCAACTTTCATATTCTTATTTTCACATATGGGGAGCAACTTGCTACTCTGACACTCATGCTAGGCATAAGACGTCCCCCTACTTTTTATTTGGTTACAGCAGTACTTACAATGTGCTTAAAAACAGAACTGAGTTTGTTCTTGCTTTGTGGAGCTTTTGGCTCCCAGCCAACCAGAGCAGGACAAATCCTAAAAACGTGTGAACTGATGACTGAGGCAATTCCAATGGTACACCTCCCCAAGGCAGAAGGGCAAACGCTTGTGCTTTGAGATCCGCTATAAGAGCAAAGGTCTCCCTGAGAAAAGCAGGAGCAGAGTGCATGGATAGGCAAGAAGGGCTGAGAAGCATCAACCTGGCTGGTATCTGAGCTACACAAAACAAGCGGAGTCAAGAAGCCATTCTGTAAGGCTGGCTGAAGGTGGTGGAACGAAGCCTCGGTGCTCCATCCAAGGAGAGAGGGAGCTGTTAAATTATGGGGTGGAAGCAGGCAACTGTCTGGCGAAATCTTAGAAGCCAGATGGCAGACTGAGCAGGGCTTCCAGTGGCTAGAGTTTCAGTGGGTCAACTTACTTTCTCCATCCCTGGTTTTATTTCCCCACTAGACCCTTTCAAGGCTGAGCACCAGCAGAAATATTTGGACCCCAGCTTCACCAATCCACAACAAGGACAAACGGGAACTGTCCAGCTTGCGGAACACTGTTACACATTGTTCTGAGTATTTCTATAAACATGAAAGCACCTAATTAATAAATAACAGTGTGAACGGTATTTTCATTAAGGCGCTGCTCCTTAAAAGTGCTGTCACTATTTATTGGAAAGCTACAGGACTGGTATTAAAGCTGAGGATTTCAACAACTTGCTCATGTGCATTTGCTAGAAAGACGAATGCCTCTCGCTCTTAAAGAAGTGCGCGCCTCCGCTCTAGAGACGTTGCCTAAAATTCTTCGTGACAGCAGAGATCAATTGAGAAATCCTAACGGTGAAATAAACAAGTGAATACATTTGTGACATTGGCACACATGTGTGCAAATATGAACGTGAGCCCAGAAGGAGGTGAGGAAACGCAAGGCAAAAGGTTGCATTTTCCCAGCGCTACACATCACCAGTAGCTGAAGACTAAGACTAACAGCTGCTGCAGACAGGATTAAGGTAGCAGACTTGCTGGTACAGATATCTGCTCACACTAGCGGTCTGCTCAGACTGGGCAATGTAACAGCAAAGGAGAACTTGTGTAAGTATTCTAAACAAAATAGAGATCACTAGGAAAAAATGGCATGCTGTGGATTTTCTGGTCTAAGAAGATGAGAAGCCATTTTTCATGAGCCCCATCTGCTTTGTAGACCATCAGTGCAAACTGCTATTTGGGTGGATAATGCCACTGTAATAAAACCTGCATTCTACTGTGCAACACAGCCTGCTCTGCAAATCTAGCGGTGCCCCGGAGACAGGAAGGAATATTCCCCAACAGCACTGCTTGAAAATAAGGCCTCTGATGCTTAGGCTTGAGGTTTCTGAGGAATCCTGAACAATCACCACTTTTTGTTTTAAAAGCGATGCTGATATTCCTAGCACTTGGAGAAAAAGGTGAAGATGCATTTCATTGTTTGTTTAATCCTTAAGAAACCAAAGGAGGTCTAGATGGAAAAATCTTATGGTGAGGGAGTGTCTCCCTTCAACACTGTATCCCGGTTTTTCAAGTGTTCCGTGAGTTCCAAGAATCCAATGTCCATCACTGTCTCTACCAACCCTCCCTCCCTCCCTCCCAAAGGAAGTGGGTGAACTTCCTGTTCTACAAAAATATCCACCGTTGTGCAATTAAAATAGATTTCTACAAAGTGTAACCCTCCCCCTTCTGTTTTGCATAAAGTATTCCAGCCACATAATATAAGGGAGCTTTCACTTATCTAACAGCAAATTCTGCCTGACTAGGTCATTATCAGCAAGAGAGTTTTTCACATCACACAGAGCAGATTGCTGGTGGATCAGGAACAACGCACACATACAAAATTCTCGACCGAAACACAGACCGTTTACCAACCGCTTGGAAGAGCTGGAGTTAAGTCCATGGCACCCTTGAGCTTTAGCTAGAGGAAAAAGACCCAGCGATAGAACACACAGAGCATTAGCATCAGAGCACAGTAAAATGCCGCAAAGCCACACAGCTGGGTGGAAAGGGAGACAAGATTCGGTTCTTCTGAATCTGCCCCCAGAGAAAGAAGAGATTCTACTGTCCTTTTAATGCTGAGGTTTAGCTGGAGAATGTCAGAAGGGGAACAGAGTTTGTCCTGTCCAAAGTGTGAGCAGGAAGGGAAAACAGACAGAAAAAAATTAGCGTCAGTCATCAGTCATGCAAGAATCCATGAAGTAGACAAGAAAGCTCAAGGTCATCCATTTTTCACAAAGGGTCCTTCAGTGTTCTTACCTCTATTCTTATATTGCTGTTCAATTGGAAGAAAACAGCCATAAAACATACTGGCACAATCGGGCCTTCATTTTTCAGGAAGGGGTGTTATTTAAATTGGGAGAGTGGCGCATGGAAAACACCCCAAAAGTGCATCCATTTTTTGTTGGGAATGCAAAGTTGGTCTCTGAGTGTAGTATCCTGCATAGGTAAACCAGTGTACCATCATGCAACACGTTTCATTTTCATTTTTTTAAAAGTTAGCAATTTTTGGACTTTTCACTTTTCTCCCGGCAGAGGTGGTGGATGGTTGTGAGGGCGCAAAGCACACCAACCCCCAAATGTGCTTCTGTCGCCCTGTGCCCACTAAATCACTTAGCTAAGCATGGGCATGCTGGCACGGCAGAAGGGGAATGTGGCTCTATGCAAGATGCTACCTTTAGAGAACAGCTTTGAAAAGGAATCTCATCTGCCCTCTCAAAAGGTAAGTATTTCTACATAGGACCATGCGAACACATTTCTCTTTATTACTGCTACAACACAAACCCAACAGGACGCACCACATGCCTGTGTGTGTGTGTGTGTGTGTGGAGAGAGAGAGAGAGAGAGAGAGAGAGAGAGAGAGAGAGAGAGATACTACTTGGTGCAGGCAGCATCTCTTATTGCCATCACTGCCTGACATGTTCCCCAACAGTGAAGAGTATGTTTTGTGTAGAGCTCTACATGTGCTTCAGAGTCCCCATAAACTATAAGCAGCAGCAGTTTTTATTTTAAAAGGATACAGGATCCCCATTTCTCTAGGTGTATGATCTGAGTTATGTTGAATTTGCACAGATTGTGAGTGGGATTCACCTCATGAGTCCTGTCACAGGAAACTGTGCACCAGCACTTCCACTTGTGCAACAAGGCATTTCCGCCCTGAAATTGGCTCTGGGTGGTCAGGAAAAACCCCAGAACAGCGTGCGGAGAGAGGGGAAGGCGATGTGATAGTGTTCCATCTGGCAACCTGGAATGCTTGTGCTGATGGAAAGATTGGAAGGGTGCAGTGCTGAATCCCACCCCATGTGTATTCTTGGTTATAAGAAATATACTTAATTAAGCTTCCTCAAAATTGTTGGGGGATATATTCTCAAAACAGCCAGACTTGAGTTTGAGCATCCTTTGTTATGCTGAGTTGGGCAAAGTGCCAACCCACAAACTCAGACATCAGAGCAATGGCGTAAGTGGCTGGTCTCTAGCTCCTGGGTGTCTCCCACCCATCTCCCCAATCCCTGTCCTCACTTCTACTCAATGGTCTTGGTTCCATCAAGCATGACTCTTGCTCCTCCTTGTGATGTCTAGCACCAACAATGCCTTCAGGTCAACCACTGAGCCCCAGCAACATCCTTGGCTTGAACCTACTTGACACTTTCGGCTTCAACCTGGTCTACACAACCTTCTGCTTCTGTCCGGTCTGCACCAAAGCCGAACAGAAGCAGGTTCCCCCAAGAACTTGAATGAAAAGGCAAGCAAAGAAAATGGCTTCTAGCCTCATCAGCTCAGCCACCACCACGACTCAACTTGAATTGTTAAGATTGCAGAGCGTGCTGTTGGGTGAGCTGCTGAGCTCTTTCACGTGGCCTTTTGTTAACTCCAAGGGGCAGCTAACTCCAAGAGCTATTACTATGAAGATGAGAATGAAGGCATTTCAGCTGGCAAAACGGCATACGGAAAAGATGCACAGAAGGCGGCAGCAGAAGACAACTCATTTATTCCTGCTATGTTCCAAAATCAAAACACATGGGACTGGCAAATGGCAACCGGAGAGTTGCTTGCAGATCCTGGCTAGTTCAAACACAGCTCCTGCTTCCACCCTTCCTTGTCCTGCCCCCAGGGAATGGTCAGGTGATGGCTAGCGTTACATGGTGGATGCAAGAGGGGCAACAACAGGAAGGAGGAGAAAGAGTGCAAGCAAGCCACGCGGGGGGCAAGGAAGGCTGGGACTAGTGGTATGCATCTGGGCCTCTCTGAAGATAGCAGGTAAAGGGGATAGCAGGTAACACATGGGGTGGGGGAAGTTGAGAGGGGATTCCGGTGGGACATTTGTGCAGTTGGCTTTAAGTCCTTGGCTGGTGGTGGATTTTATATGCCACTTATGGAGTGTGAGACTTTGGCATCTCGATTATACACCTGCCAAATGCTGGTTATTCAAAACACAGACACGTAATAACCTGACACAGTCAATACTGCTCTTCACGGTAAAGATCTAAGGGATCTCTTGGCAAAGCAGCTGCTTGTAGCAATTATGACTCGGCTATCATCATGAGGTGGAGATGGGACCATTGCCACCAGAAACAGTATTACAGCACTTGAAAACTTAACGTTTCACACACAATATAATGAAACCAAACGACTGAAAAGTATCTGTGCTAAAAACCTGCAGCACACACAGTCAAGCCTTGCTTTTGCACCACTGGACTGCTCTCTGAAGGATGGTGAGCAGAATCCAGAAGCAAAAGGAGCTGACAATTGGACTAGGATGTGCTGAATGTCTGCAGTGCTGCCTTGGAAGAGCCTCTGCCAAAAGTCAGCACCTGCAGCAATTGGGAAGGTGAAGTGTCAAGTCCAAAAATTGTTATCGCAGCGTCCGAATTAGGATGTCAACTGCTGAATATAGGAATTTATTATTGGATACCTACCATCAGAGACCAGGTCAAATGTCACAGGATCTAGCTGCAAACATATCACTTTAAATAAGTGAAATACAGTCAGCTAGTCCTTCCACTTCTTCTCAAATACCATACATCATAGCAGGGCAATCTTGGGACTATGGTTTTCGTTGGAGTGACCCCAAAGTTTCTCTCCAGACCACCACCCTCCAAACTACACAGTGCAGACAAATTCTGCCTGTAGTAGCATCAAGTATGATATTCTGGACCATTCCTGGGCTCTCTGGCATACCTACATCCATCTCCTTGGGCAAGTTTATCTGAGGGCATGGGAATGATTCAGAACACAGAGCCCCATTTGAATAGCCAATGGTACAAATCTTTTATACAGCTGAATTTTCATCCTGAGTAGTCTCCGAGAACAAGTACCAGAAGGTAGAAAATAGGTACACTAATGAGGTTGGTGACAAGATTTCCCAGACTTGTAAGATACAATTATATTTATTGTACCGAATGTTCTATTTGCCTCTGTCTTCCTTCTTCATAAACAGAAGCCAACAGCAGAACTAAACCTGATTTCTAGCGCAACACCTCACATCTTACTCAATGCACTGAGCAAGACTGGGCAAGTCCTGATAGGGCACTTAGATGAACTGGAATAAACAGGAGCATGATTTCACTTCCTGATTTGCTACATTTTCATTAACACACTTTCCGTTGAGCCTATTCTGAATGCAAGTCTTCATACAGGCATTACTGAAGGACAAGGGGTGCTTATTACTGGAGTGGCTCGATCGGCTGCGATATGGCAGGTGACATCTCTAGGCATTTATTTCCACTGTGGCCCCCAACCCCATGCAGGAACTGGTGTTATGAAATGTTGGGCTCTCAATAATATCAAATGAGTCCATGCAGTGCAAAATAAAGACAGAAGGTTTTCTCTTTTACCTGAGGCACACCAATCTTTCGGCAAGCTTCCAGGAAATTTTCCACATTCCGTCTACACTTGGCCATGGTTAATTTAGGCTGCAGAAGAAAGGAGGACCATGTCATTCTTGACTCAGCAGTGCCTTACAGATAAACCAGAATGCTTAAAGATATTTTTGTACTAGGAGTTAATAGTGTGGGTGGGACCCTAGAAATTTCACTTAGGAAGAAAAATAGTACAAATGACAGCATGGCTCTTCCCACACATACTTCTCTGCCAGCTGTCCCTTAACCAGGCAGAGGGCCTTCACGGTAGTGGTGCCTGCACATCAGATGTCAAGGAAATAAGCAACTATCTTACTTTTAGAAGACATCTGAAGGCAACCCTGTTTAGGGAAGTTTTTAATGTTTGATGTTTTATTGTATTTTTAATATTTTGTTGGAAGCTGCCCAGAGTGGCTGGGGAAACCCAGCCTGATGGGAGGGGTATGTATGTATGCATGTATGTATGTATAAATTATTATTATTATTATTATTATTATTATTATTATTATTATTATTATATTTATATTTATATTTATATTATATTATTAAATTCCAAGTTAAAGTAGCTGCCTATACAGCCAGACAAATTAGTTAAGGTCTGGATTTGCATGGAATATTTGCATGCCAAAAGCAGCTGACACAAGATTCGAGGGCTCTTACAATGCAAAACTGCAGTGTTTGCCACAGTAGTCATAGGTGTTTGCAGCTGTTGTTGAATATTATTGACACAGAGATCAATGGTTGTTTGTAGCAACATTAAAGAGAAATTTGAAGAAATTAGTATCTCTGTAGACTGAGATTTTTGGGGCTGGGATGGGGCTTGTTTCCTTATCAGAAGTCAGGCTGACCTCTGCGAGGTGCAAGGTTTTTCCTGCAGCAGACAACTTCTCTCCAGAATATGCTGGGAATTTTGTGCAGCTAATTTCCTTCTGACTCCTATGTATTTGTAGGAGGGGGGGTTATTGATTTGTTTTTGTTTTATTTTGTATTCTCATTTTGCATTTTTCTGTTGTGAACCACCCTGGGGATCTTCAGATGAAGGGTGGTATACAAAGTTAATAAAAAAATAAAATATATCAATAATAATAATAATTTTATCACCACTGCTCTGTTGTTCTGCTTTTCTCATTTTATACTATTGCCCGTCTTGCTTATCTTTAGCAGTCATCTGCTGTTTTACTGCTTGAGGGCCTTTCAAGCCAGAAGACAGAATCAAATTTGAAAAACAGTTACGGATTCTATCAAGCAGCCATAGCTTCTAATGCAGGGGTCCCCAGACTAAGGCCCGCGGGCCGGATACGGCCCACGCAAGCCAATTATCCGGCCCCTGACGACCGCCGCCATCTCTTACCGGCGCGGCACAGCTGCCCAACTCCGGGTTGGCGGGCACCGGAAATAGCTTTTGTGCATGCGCAAACATCATTTCTGGCGCACTTCTGGCATGGCGCAGCACCGGAAATAGCTTTTGTGCATGCGCAAACGTCATTTCCAGTGCACTTCCGGCTCTGCGGAGGGCCGTGCACATGCACACAAGCTATTTCCGGTACCGCACCGTGCCGGAAAAAGTGAGTGTGCGCAAATATGGACGCGTGCTCCCCCGCCCTCCTGCCCACTGTGCGATCAGCTCCGGAGGAACCGGCCCGAGGCGCGGTAAGTCTGGGGACCCCTGTTCTAATGGGATACTTACAACAGCTGGCGATGGGACATGAATACTAGGAACAGAACGAGGCCGCACATGATTGGCTAAATGGCAGAGCACTACGCCATCAGTCAGTGCTGCTCCAAGGTCGCTGGGCAAAGACACTTTCAACCGTGATTCAATTTTCTGAAAAAAGGGAAAGAGGAGAGAAACTTTCAAGTTCATTGCCACCGCCACAATATATGCTACCCAGAGACAAACTGGAAATAGGTTGCAAGAAATCTGTGAAGTACACCCTACAGACATCATTAGATGAGGATATGGCTGTTTTTCGGATTACTGTATCTCAGCAAAATAACTGGCAAATCTCACGCTCTGCAAGCTGCCACTTTGCTCCTTACTCTGCATGAGCAAGCAAACTATAGTCTGTAGTTACATTAGAACTGGGAAACTGTGGTTAACAGCTTTGGAACAAGCCAGGATAAGAAGCCATAGTTTGAAGTGGGTTCCATGTCTTGGCTTCCTCCCAAGTTATGAACCAGTTTCCTAGTTCTAATGTAACGGACAATCATAGTTAACTGAAGACTCCCTGGCTTTTCTGCACAAAGGGAGAAGCAAAACCGCTGCATACAGCAGCCCCATGGCTCATTCATACCTCAGCTTATTAAGCCAAGATGCAATTGTCTGAATGCAGCCAAGGGCAACATCCTGTACTCCCAAATGTTTTCTCCCTACAATTGAACTAAATTGTCTGGGAACCTGATTTGCAACAAATCAGAAAGAAGTGTGCTGAGAAACTGGGAGTGGTTCTGCAGGAGACATTTATAAATCCTTCTCACATTACTTTTTAGTCATGAGACTAACTTGCAAGAACACTCTTGTGTACAAACACCACAACACAGGATGCAGCCCACAGTGCAGTAATGAAATGCAGCAGATCTGCCAAATAAACAAGTTGTGACATGCAAGATTTTTAAAAATCCAGAATGCCATGGACATCTCTAGCATTCCTTAAGAATTCCATGCTGGCTAGAGCTCATGGGGGTTAAAGTCCAACAATATCTGGTGGTCATTTGGTTGGCTACCCCTGGAATAGATTTGCCTTGGACTTATTTAGCAAGCCCATCTTTCCAACGCAATGGAGAAAACTTTGCTACGTACTTTCCGCAGTTGCTCTATCAGCTCAACCTCTTCTTCCTGCAGCTTGGAACTGTGGTTTTCACTATGGTCTTCCGTGCTATTAGCAGGTGCCGATGCAGAAGGCGACAGGGATGCAGCGGCTAGAAAAGACAAGAAAACAATAAAGGACCATATGGAGCGTGTGGGAGCCATCCTTCAGCCACATAAGCCCCACTGCCCCCTCCACTCTGCATTCTGAAGAGGGAAAGCCCAATCACAGGTTAATCGCTTCATCTGCTGCTTGTTAGAGTATACCCTTCGGCCTACTTAATGAAGCAACTGCTATGCACAACACAACTTGGCTCCAATGTAGGGGAAGAGCCACTGGTCAGTGGTAGAGCACACGCTCTAAATGGAAAAGGTCCTAAGTTCAATCCCTGGCACCTGCAGGCAGGGAATGATTCTGGGCTGAAACCCAGGAGAGCTGCTACCGGTCAGGGTAGGCAATACTGAGCTAGATAGATCAATGGCCTGACTTGGTTTAAGTCAGCTTCCAATGTTCCAAGGGGCTAACGGAGACCACCAAGACACACCCTCACAGGTCCTACCTTTGCTCACTTCATCCCTGGCAACATTTCGAAAAAGAAAGCTCTCGGGACGCTGGGGAGGATTTCTGTAGGAAGGAGGAGCAGCAGCAACAGCTGGACCAGGATATGGAGCAGACAGGTGAACTGAATGTGGAAATGCAAAAACATGCTGTGAGCTCAGCAGAACAATAATTGGAAGGACACATTTTTAAACTGACAAACTTATCACTGAGTGTTATAAAGATGCAAGGGGAAGATCAGCCCATTCTAGATGTCTATGAACATTCCTCAGAACCCTCTGGAAAAAAAGTCTTCTCTATTTTATTACAGTTTCACAACCCGAGGAATGCCCAAAGGAGCCTCAGTCCAGAAAAACAAACCCAATGCAATGAAGCTCCCAGCCCTACCAATGCGACTGAAGCTCAGGCTACAATAGTCCTACATTTATGAACCCATACAAAATGGTTTTCTCCCAGTACAATGGATTTTCACAGCTGCAGCATAATAGCCTGTTCATCTCCAGTTGTGGTCATATTTTGGTTTGGCTCAACATCACAGGCAAGATGCATCAGTGGGAGAAAGGCTCATGTGCCATTACTTAACCATGACAATGGATTATGGAGTTTTCTGAACCTAGCTTCATTTGGAGACAAACTTTTTTTATTGCCTTAGAGACTTTACTTGTGTGGAAGTGAGCTGTATCTCTCTGCTGAGTCAAAGAATTGAGAGAGAGCTAGTGTAGCATGGCAGCAAAACAAATGAGCTATGAATCACGAAGGTACAGGGTCAAGTTTTGCTTCTGCCATGAACTCACTAGGTGACTGTAGGTAAGGCACTGCTATCTCAGCACCCACCGACCCCCCCAATCTAGGAAAGGAGAAGAACGGTGCTGGCCAATCCTACAAATCAAGGGTCATTACAATGCATGTGAAGTCCTCTGAACACTCAAAAGTATGACAATTATTACACCTATAAAACTACCTGGTGGAAAGGATTGCTTAAGGCACTTCTGTACTGGCCCACCTTGATGTCCAAGTGCAACATCCACAACTGGCTTGTAGTGTTGGCACAGCCGTTGGTTGTGGTGGTACACTGGTCCACAGGTTATGGCCAAGACCCCTGTCAGCTTAGCTTGCACGCTGATAACCTTTTCAGCATGTCAGTGACGCACCTGTCTCCCCCTTTGCTTTCTCCCCCAAGTTTACCTGTTTGAGCTGTGGGTGAATTTGGCGAGATGGTGGATCTGTCATCACTCTGTGGATAAAGGAGAAAGATGAAGCAGTAGAACGCAGCAGAAATAAGCTTTATTCAAACAGAATACACATCTAGGATATCATTCTAGGGGTAGGAAGATGGAGCATAAGGTGGTGTGGGAAAACAGGCGATTTTTTTGGGGGGGGGGATTTACATGCCATAAAAAGGATGTCTTGGAAAATTAGCATAACACTTCTGGGACTATAATAATGGAGAATAGTACAGCCAGGATTAAATGTATTTGGGACAAGAGCCACAAAAAAAAGGAAAAAAAAGAAGGCTGCCACTAAGCTAGCCAATGGGTGGGGGGAGATAAAACTGATTATATGTAAAGATCTTTAATCAAAGGCAAATTACTAGGAAGTGAATATTCAACTGCATAAGTATTTCTGGTTCTTAGAAATATTTTGCAATTTCTCTGAGGACTCTTTATTATCACTGATTAGAGTTTCCAACATGTATGTACAAGATAATCAGACTAATCAAGCGAAGTGAACTTGTTAAGGAATGCAAGCACAAAAGGGTGACTTTTCAGTTCCCGTTAAGGAGACAGCAGAACTTCCATTTTATACAACAAGGAAGCACCACACAGACCGGCCCATCTACCAATATTCCTCTATTCCTCTTCGTTCTGCTATTGGAGGGAGGCACAGTGGGCTCCAAACTCAGGGCCAGGTTTTAGAAGAGTTGCATGGGTGGAAGCGAGTGACCCACGATCACCATCTCATGTGAAGTGTCACCAAGGAGAAGCAGGTTGCAGAGCACAGCCCCCACAAGCCTATTTGAGGGCCTCACTCTGGTACCTGAACGATGTCAGCCATTGATTCTGCTTGTGCTCCACCACCCGGGCTCTCACCAAGAGGAGAAACCAGCAAGAGCAGCAATAAGAATTTAACAACAGCAGGCGAGAGGAAGTCAAATGATATCCCTGACCTCTCCAATGGCTTCTAGGTCAGGCCTGCTTGTTTGAGAGAACGGAAGAGAGGCTGCCTTCACCAATGTCCCTGCCCTTTCTCCAGCTTGACAGATAACCAGATCTTCTATAATAATAGAGTATGTTCGTTTTTATTTATTTTTAATTTTGTCAGAAATGATTCTAATGAAATATTAAGCAAGCACAGGATCTGATCATTTTCACAATGAAAAATCATAATGGCCTCTGCAAAAATAAGTCTGCAAAGCACCAAAAACATCAGACGAAAAGTGACAGACAGTGATGGGTGTGCATATGCAGTTTATTTTAGTGGCCAGAAAGTACAGCCTTTATCTGCTGCTCAAGATTCCGCAAACAAGAAAAGTTTTACAGGCTAATTATCAGCTTCTACTGCAGACAGGTTAGACATCATGTCATGTCAGAATAAAACTGCTTTTCTTTGACAACTCGTTTACTTGGCAATCCTATTCTGGCTCATTCATATGGCAAACCAGAAAATTGCACCAGGAGTGGTTCTTGGTGGTACAGATGGGATTTAATATGCAGAAACCAAAATTCTGTGGTCTTTGCAATGACTTAGGGCAACCAAAATGACTCAGGTGCTGGAGCGTCTTCCTTATGAGGAAAAGCTAAAACATGTGTGGGTTTTTTAGTTAAGAGGGGGGAAAGACAAATGAGGGGAAATATGATGGAAGGTTGCATGTAATTATGGAGAAAGTGGAAAGAGCTGCCCCCCCTCCCTCTTTCAGAATACTCAAGAGTCACCCAGTGTTGGGTAGCAAATTCGGGACAGACTGGAGAAAGAGGAGCGTCCTCACACAACAGACAGTTATCGCATGGAATTTGCTGCCGCCAGATGTGATGATGGCCCCCTATTTAGACAGCCCTGAAATGGGACTAAACACATTCATGGAGGAGGGTCCGTGATACCTAAACGGACCCTTCATATTTCTGAACTGCTGGGGGAAGAACAACAGCAGAGGTCTTTCTTTTGTGTCCTCTTGCTTTGGGCCTCCCAGAAGAAACTGGCTGCCAACTGTTGGGGAAGCTCAGTCGGTAGAACACGAAACTTTTAATCTCAGGGTCGTGGGTTTGAACCCCACCTTGGGTGAAAAATTCCTGCATTGAAGGGGGTTGGACTACATGACCCGTGTGGTCCCTTCCATCTTTGCGATTCTATGATTAGATGGACCTTCTCAGTCTGATCCATCAAGACTGCTCTTACATTTTTAGTTTGTTGTATTTTGCATGACCTCCCCCAGCTTAACTCCTCCAGACATGGTGCACATGGACCACCAACTCTCTGCAGAGTCATCCATTAAGCAAGGGTGGTTCTTGGCTCCATTAGATGGAAAACTCTCCCTCGGGCTCCACTTTAAATCAGCTCATGACGGGACAGGCCGAGAGTAGGGATCAACACTGCCCTCAGTAGCAGGTAAGCAGGAAATGTAAATCCAGCCAAGACAGTCACACGCTGCATGCTCTTCACCTGGTTGAGTGTCCCCGGCCTCCTTTTAATGGTGTTGGTATTACTGTCAATCTCAAACACTAAGATAGGCTCAAAACCATTCTGTCAGGGAGGGCAGAGAAGAGAGAAGGGGGAGAAGAAAGGGAGGAAGACAGAAAATCACCTGAAGAAGGCAGAAGGTGCAAAGCAGAAGAATCCAATAGACTACCCTTGACAACAGTCTCAGAACGGCCTATCAACATATGGAGCTGCTAGTCCAGCAATGGCTGTCCTTACTGGCAGCAGCCCTCCAAGGTCCCAAGCGGAGGTCTCTTTCAGGCCTGCTAACTACGACCCCTCTAAATAGAGATAATCCAGGACTGAACATGGAACCAGCTTGCAAGGCATGTGCTGTACCACTGAGCTATGGCCTCTTCTCTTTAACTGAACCAAGACTTGCTTCAAGTAACGCTACAGTCTTTCTTGAAGCAATTCCTGTTAAATTTCCCCACCAAGTCTGTTCTTAAGTGGAAGAAACAACTGGCAAACTATGCACTCACTGTACAGTTCAAGGCGGTAGCCCTGCCAATGCCGAGGTTGTGATTATCACTGCACTGCAGAGGTTGGAAAAAATTTCCTCCTAATATCAGCACCCATATTGCATGTTGTGGTGATGTTACCACCTTTGGGGGGGATGCAGGGAACATTGACAAAGGGCAGCCCCCATATAGTGAACTCTCCTGGGCTTAGCCACTGACTTATTTCCCCCTTGTTGGCTCTTGCCGAGCAAGCAGTGCTTATGGGGGTTGCTTGAAGATTTGGTCCTCAAGGCTCAATTAGTAAACTCTTGGGAATGTAACAAGCTAGGAACAACAGCATAATGTAAAATAACTCATTATAGTAAAAATAAAAATGCTGTCCACCAGAGTAAAGGATGCCAGAAATTATGCACAACAAAAACCAACCACACTTGCTTGTATTCCAAGACCACCCAGGGCTGCATTGGGTTGTATCTGACACGTGGATGCAAAATTAGAATTATCTCATGCCAAAGAGTTAGAAGTATAAGATGAAAGAGGACAAGCAGACATAGGGACCAGAAGTGCAGAGAAACACAGGAGAAAGGTAACAGATGATGATGATGATGATGATGATGATGATGATGATGATGATGATTTTTATACGCTGACCACCTGGCTGGGTTTCCCCAGCCACTCTGCTTACTGCAGACAAAGCAGCCATGTGAGAAGGTACATGGTGGTTGGTTGCTACGGTGAGCTTTAAAGGCAACTGGCGCAGTGCTGATCCCAGAAGCTGGTCCAGTAACAAGTGTCACTGTACAGATTTTATATCCTTAGTGAATTTTTCAAACATGATGGGTGAGGATTATTTAGGAAAAACCTCTTTCTCCAAATCCACGAAAGCCTTCCTTTTCTGTGGGGCCCATGACTTGACAAAGATTTCTTCCATCATTCCCCAACCCCACCTGAAATGAAGCCTAACTATGTATAACTGGTGAAATTTAGAGTATTTAGGGTCCTGTTGTTTGTTATTGTGTAAAGTGTCATGCATGCTTGGCCCAGGGGCAGCCAACGTGGTGCTCTCCAGATGCTACGGGACTAGAACTCATCTTGTCTGGCCACAGACGATGCTGCCTGGGTCTGGTGGGAGTTCAGGTCCACATTCTGGAGGGCACCATGTTGGTTATCATGACTAAACCAATGTCCATCCTCATGTTGCAACAATAAATTGGAAAATGGGTGGTATTCTGCCAAAGGCCACTCCTCAGCAGAACCATCTACCATCAACTGTCCTATGAGAAGGATTCCAGAAGAGCGAGGGAGACAAGGAGGTGAGGACACCTCAGAGCCTGCTCTAGCTGGGCTGTCACTTACTCACTACTGTCATTTCATCACCAAGTGCTTGGTGAGGAGGATCCTGAATTCATTTTTTTTGTATGTTGATATTGTTCACTGTAGTTTTAAAAATGTATTACAGTTTCCCCTAAGATGCCTAGGAGGGATTTACATCCTGAAAGTCAGGATATCAGTAACAGTAAATAAATACAAAGCGAAGTTAATGCTGGCTGTGTTATGATTTCAAATATCATTAAACTTATTTCCAAAGCCATCCAGTGACTTTGAAGGGGTGGAGCTCATGAATTGAAGCCTTCATCAACACAGCAAATATTATTACTATTGAGTAATGGATAGCGGAGTAATTACTACCGAGCTTAGATAGCTCAGTTGGTTAGAGCGTGGTGCTGATAATGCCAAGGTTGCAAGTTTGATCCCTGTTTGGGACAGCTGCATATTCCTGCATCACAGGGAGTTGGATGAAATGATTCTCAAGAACCTTCCAACTCTACAGTTCTATGATTCTATGTTGTTTCCCAGATGCCCTTTTCAAGAGACTCAAAGTCTACAAATAAAATATGTGAAATCTAATCAGGGGAATCAGCAGCCTACTTGTTCCTCTGAAAGCGAGTTGTGTCCACCTCCTGCAAAGGCCTCTTGCACCTTGTTTGCGGGAGGCTCCTAACCTGTCAGCTTGCACTGAGATGGAAGGGCCTTGGCAGCACTGCGTCCGTCGTGCCCGGCCTAGCCATGCCTGCGGACAGCCATGCCCTCTGTGCTCTGGAGCCACTCCGGAGCCCGACTGCAGTGCCCCCTCAAACCTACCTCCATCGCTCTCTCCTTCAACACATGCATTTGAAGGGAAAACATGCAAACTGTTAGTGTTGAATACACACTGATGGTGGTAGCACCCTGCTTTCCAGAAATTGGGGGTGGCGAGCACTTAAATCACACCTGGAAGCATACAGTGCTCCAGAAACAAAAAGACACAGCAGCAACCAAACTGCAGCAGGCAACTAGAAAGCCTGCTAAACATAACGGGGGGGGGGGCTGCAAGTCCACTTTTGTGCAAGCAATGAAAGTGTAAAAGGGCGAGGGGCACGGGTAATTTCATACTGCCTGTTTGTCAGACCTATTTCCATGCATTTTCCCTATACTGGAGTTAACATCATTGTTCAGAGAAAGGGGGGGGAAAGCAGTCTTGGCTGAACAGGCACTGTGATGTAATAAGGGAAGTGCTGAACAAAAGGCCTTCGTTAGAATTCTACACAATATTCTATTATGTTGTGGCAGAAACTGCCACCATGTAAGCAAGCGCAATTCAAGAGAGTCAGAAATAGATGCATAAACCGTATGATGGAAATGGCTGGATTTGGCCAAATCCCATTCATCGCAGCTGTGATTCGTCAAAAAGAATTAAAATCGGATCGTGCCCTAAATCGACAAACAGGGAAGTATGCATGCCTGAGATAACAAGCTCACTCCAAGTCCTGGGACAGGGCAAGAAAGAAATCTAGACCAAGCAAGTCCATTACCCATCCACAGAAATCCCACTTTCCGGGCGTTTACGGAAATTAGAACGAGAGGGACAGAAACAGTTTACATCCACAACTATAAGAATGCCTGGAAACAGGGACACAAAACAGGGACACAAAACAACAACTTGTGTGCCACATGTTTGCTACCAACTTGCTAGCTTGGTTACTACTGAACAACAATTTTCAAGAGACAGAGGTTTCTCTAGTTACAGGTAAGGTAGCCGTGTTGGTCTGCCATAGTCGAAACAAAATAAAAAAATTCCTTCCATTAGCATCTTAGAGACCAACTAAGTTTGTTATTGGTATGAGCTTTCGTGTGCATGCACACTTCTTCATATACCTTCTTCAGAGGTTTCTCTAGTTAGAAAAGGTCAAATGCTCAGTTTTCCTAATTCTAATCACCAGTTGTCCTTACATGAACTGAGGGACAAGACAAGTTAAGGGACTGGGCTGCAGAACTGTGTGCCCCATCTCCGCTCCAACCCAAATTACTCCCACCATTTTAAAGGTTTAATTTGGCATCAACCTTAACCATAGTAAACATTAAGCAGAGTTCTCTCTCATCCACACTTTTAAACACATTTTCTGGCCTCTCCCTTCCCTGTACTCTCATGTCACAAATAGGAAAATGCCCGAATGTAATGTCCAGGATGGGAGGGGGGTCGGGGGGGGGTGTTCCTGCTTCACACCTAGGTGAAGCTTCAGTGCAATGCGGCTGCACATATGAAACCTCAAGCACTTAACTGAAGAGAATATAAATGAGCAAATAAACTGGAGGCATGCAAATCATGCAAAGGCAGGCAGAGCAAAGCAGGCCAGGAAAGAACATGAAAATGGATTTCAATCGCTATTTTTGAGATACCAACAGAGGAAGGAAATAGCATAAAACATGGAAATGGTGTTACATGAAATGTTGACAACTTTTTTTTAAAAAAAATAGACAATTCATACTTGAGGGATGTAAAAGTACCTCCACTGATTTAAACAGAGGGGCAAAAACAAAGCGTTTAGTCATGGTGAACTAAACATGCTCAAATGGATCACCAACAGCCATTCAAAGGGCCATGCTCCAAACAACTACAGAAGTAGTTCTTCAGGGGAAATCATGGATGAGTATCTGTGATGTATGATTTAGGCCACAGGGATCCTGCAGTTGGATAGACAAGGCTGGGTGACATCATGCCTCTTCGAAATCTATGATTCCATGTCATGATACTGAACTGGTTCAGCAAGGAAATGGAAATGCAACATTTAGATACCATTTCTTGACATAACATCTGGAACTTGTTGGAACACTTCAGGGCATTGTAGCGTGTTATCTATATAGCTGATGTGTGGATGGCTCCATGAGTAGGCCAGGCAGGAACCTAAGAACCTGCTTAGGTGATTTCACCCCCTAAAGCTTATTCACACCTTTAATGTTTCCACAAATTGCACCAACCACTTATCTTATGAGTTCCAGGGACTAAATCAGAACAGGAAGTTCAGGAACACATAGCTGTGAACATCAGCTGCAATCAGTTCCAAGGCAGAAGGAAGAAGGGTAAAGTAGCAATTTATACCAAAATTGCTATTATAATTAAAAGACAGCCATGTTTTATGCTATTTAGGAGTAGTACTAAACTGCCTAATCTCAGCAAACCATAGAAAACATGCTAACTATGATCTAGGAGGCTGACACATAAACAGGCCATTGCGTGCAGGATTCTTACCACCAGCAAGGCACTATCATCAGTGTGCTGAGACCTTCTGGATGGGAAGGGACACTGGGGATGCGGGAGAGATGGCAACATCAGAAACATGAGACCACCACAAAATATGCAGACAAACACAGACATCTGGAATTGACAAGGTTCTTAACGCAGAAGGCACATGGAGGTAATCAGTAAAGTATAACTGAAACAATGGGGAGAGGGGAAAGAAACCTATTAGCCTCTTAATGATCTCAGCATTAAAAACATCTGCAACTGATTCAGGAGCTATTTTGCTTTCAGCTGCCGAGTCCAAGAAAGAGCAGGATTTGGTATGCGAATCTTTCCAGTGGAGAACGCTGCAATATTAAGCAAAGAACACACACAGCCTGGGAGGAACTGAAACAAAGATCAAATAAAAAGAACAGAACTATTTGGAAGCAGTCCAGAGTCACAGAAAGCAGACTACTGGAAAACACTTTCCTATGTATTTGTGGTATATTGTGTTGTGTCTTATGACAGGCTGATCATGAAGTAAAAACTATTTTCCGTTAGCAAAACAAGAAAATTGGCCCTGGTGGTGTATAAAACCTTCTTGTGGGGAAAGACAGATGCCAATGTGAGGGAGGCTGAGAACCAAACAAAATTCTGTTCCAAGGCACCAATATCAGCCTTAAGTGCTGGCTACCCTACAAGCATGAAGTTCAGTCCTTGCCAACCTGGCGCCTTCCAGATGTTTTGAACTACAACTCCCATCAGCCCCAGCCAGCATGGCTGGCTGGATCAGGCCAATGGCTCATCCAGTCCAGCATCCTGTTCTTATGATGACTTGCCAGATGTCCAAATGGGAAGCCCACAAGCAGGACCTGTGCGTAACAGCAGCCCTCTCCCCACTTGGGAGTTCCAGCAACTGGCCATCAGAGGCAGACTGCCTCCAACAGTGGAGGAAGAACGCAACCATCATGCCTAGCAGCCACGGATAGCTGTATTCGTGAATTTGCCCATTCCTCTTTTAAAGCCATCCAAGTTGGCGGCCATCACTACTTTTTATGGGAGTGAATGCCATAGTTTTAACTACGCGCTGGATGAGAAAGGACTTTCCTTTGTCTGCCCTGAATCTTCCAAGGTTCAGTATCAATGGACGCCCACAAATTTTAGTGTTACGAAAGGGAGAGGGAAACCTTTCTCTGTTCACTTTCTCATCACCATGTATAATTTTATACACCTTTGTCATGTTTTCCCCTTGCTCTAGACTAAAATGCCCCAAATATTGTGACTTCCCCATCCCCTTCATTATTTTGGTTGCCCTTTTCTAAATCTTTTCCAGATTTACAATATCTTTTTAAGATGAGGTGATGGGAGTTGTAGTCCAAAACATATGGAGGGTGCCCAGCGAGCGAAGACTGGTGCAATTGCTAAAACTCAGCGAACAGAGCATGCCGTGAAGCCAACCTGTGCTCTGACGCAAGTGCACTTGCAGAGAAGAAGCAGGTGTGCAGAAGCAGAGTTTGACTGTTCAGTGATGTTAAGCAATGCAAAAAGCCTTGGATCTGGTGGCCAACCCACCAGTTCAATGACAACTAGGAAGTTCAGGCTGGATTTAGTTCTTGATTGATGGTGACACGGCTGAAGGACCAGCAGTTCCAAAAGTGCTTTTTAATATTCCCAATATATTATCTGCTCTCACGTCAGCTCTATTGTTTCAAGAAAGATCTTGGAACAGATATAAATAGGTCTATTCACATACATTTGCCACATTTAGAAGACACAGACTACATGGACAAATCCACAGTCCAACCAACATTAAAACAGGGGTGGGGGGAAGGCTTAGAAGGCAAACCCAAGAGACAGCTCTCTGCTGTGGCACAGTAGTGATCTTTAAACTCTACGCTTACACTTCAGTCCTGAACAGATTTAAGTCAGATCCAGCGACAAGTGGAGTTTTACTCAGTAAGTGCGCTCATTATTGTAGCCTCTGTAAAAGAGGGACACCCCCATAAAGAACTTAGGAAACGACAAGGCGGCGGTTTATAGCTTCAGTTCTTACCTCGCTATCCAGAGGGCTTTGCTTCTGAGGGCTCTGGGATGCCTTTTGCTTGGGAAAATGAAAAGGAGCAATTTACTAGGGGAAAGCACGCAGGCTCAAGTAAATAGGAAATAAGGTGGCAAGATGGGCAAGAACTGTTCCACGAACATAAGCAGTTCCTAAGCTGAACCAGCCAGATGGGCGGGGTACAAAAAAAAAATTATTATTATTATTATTATTATTATTGACCTGTGAACAGAACCCACCTTCCTAGGAAAAAGAGGTTAGAGTTGGCATTACGTTTCTTAAGTAACTCAGTTTTGGAACCAAATACATCAGCATTCTCCTAAATCTACTACTGTAAAGCTGGTCTGGTCTACAACTCCTCCATCTCAGTGGGTGTCACTACATTGCATCATAATGACAATAAATCCGTTACAAAAGTATGAAGTTGGAAGACCCCTTTAAACAAATGATATCCCAAATCCTTCCTGATATCCACCACTTTCTGTGATACGTTTCTTCCACCTAATGTGCAGCCACAGTCTGATGTAGCTGTGCTGTGCTCTGGGTGACAGTCCTCTAAGCCCCCACTCAAAGAGCTCACTGTGTGGAGGGTGATTCAAACCCCAAAGGTGACGAAAGCAATCTAATTTCCAGTAAAATAGAGCAAGCAGCAGGGCCTATCATTAAACAACCAGTCGTGGTGTAGTGGTTAAGAGCAGTAGACTCGTAATCTGGGGAACCGGGATCACGTCTCCGCTCCTCCACATGCAGCTGCTGGGTGACCTTGGGCTAGTCATACTTCTTTGAAATCTCTCAGCCCCACTCACCTCACAGAGTGTTTTTTGTGGGGGAGGAAGGGAAAGGAGAATGTGAGCCGCTTTGAGACTCCTTCGGGTAGTGATAAAGCAGGAGATCAAATCCAAACTCTTCTTCTTCTTCTTCTTAAACCCTTTCAGAACTATTTGTTCCCCATCAGGTTTCAGAAGAAGTAGCCTGTATCTTATTACACGCCTGCTGCCAAACCATGTAACCAGCTGCTAGACTTCTTAAAAACAAAATCTGGGCAAGATTCAGCTCCTGGGTAGGGGTGTGGCAAACCCTGTATGGATAAATGAATCAGGGGTGGGGCAGAACATGGAGCCAATACCACTTGTCTCCCATCCTCAGTATATGTGGATCTTAACAGCAATGCCAGACTCTGTGCAGCAATTAGAAGAGGATTATTTAGCATGCAGACTAATTCAAAGTGGTGGAGGGTTCCTATCAGGCTCAGTGTACAGGTGTGTGCATGCACAGCTAGCCATGCTATGTTTGGAGCGGTCACTCCCTGCAACTTTCTTCTGGGGTGGGAGATGGTCTGGCCTTTAAATATATAGTCGCAAGAGAGGGAGTACTGAGGCCTCTGTATAACTGGAAAGCATGGGACCATCACCACCTCTCCCTGGAGAATTGCACACTAAACCTGAAAACCAAAACTTGAACTACCTTGACAAAGTCGAGGACGGCCTCCCTTTGGATCTGTTTTGTCCTCATCTTCTCCTCCTCGTATTGCAGCGCAGCAAGCTGGGCTTCCCTCCGGGTACGCTCCACTAAATGCTCGCGCCTTTTGTGTAGGTCTGCATCCGAGTGAGAGACCTGGAAGAACATTAATTTGGAATGTGAATCAGAAAAAAGCAACCAGCTACACACTAAGCAGCACACTTCCAAATGTGCAACACAAATTACCTGATTATGGGAGCCGGACAGCAAAAGAAGGCAAGATGAGTCACCGGAACCTCTGAGGGGACAAAACAGAACATTGTTGGATACAAAATAAATATTTCCCCTTCACTGTGCA
Organism: Darevskia mixta; assembly: GCA_034641385.1. Taxonomy (NCBI): domain Eukaryota; kingdom Metazoa; phylum Chordata; class Lepidosauria; order Squamata; family Lacertidae; genus Darevskia; species Darevskia mixta. The sequence goes on from JAWWNH010000210.1 coordinate 468,133, forward strand.
TAATGCTCTAAAAAGATGGTTAACATAATAAAGCTCCTCTTCCTAATTATCTAAACATTTTTCTTGGGGCAACATGCACACAGTGATTAAGCCATAGGCAACAGTAAATGGTCTGTGCAGTCAATTTTACATAGGATGCCACGGCTGTAGCTTGCTTTTAAAGAAAGCTTATTTGCACAAACTACTGATGGGCTAGACCTGCACTTCATTTTAAATGAGGGGCACCACATATCACTCACAGCCTTACCTTTCTGCTCGGTCTAAGCAGTTCCTCAGAAGTTGCTGTCGGTCTCTGTCATGCGTCAAGCTCAGACTTTCAGGTCGTCTTAATTCATCTCCATCTCTGAAAACACAAATACACAGTGGGTGGTAGTGGTAATTGACCCAGAGAAAATGGAAAAAAAGAAAATGGAAGAAATGTTACAGCATATGAGTAGACAGAGCAAACCCTTTTAAGAGAATAGTAAAATTAAGATAAGCAGGCCTAAAATGTTCATGTTTTAGGGCTAAACATCAACTAAATTCAATATGGGTAGTAGAGTGCAGAATCAGCTGCCTTGGGCAATGGGATTTTGAAAAGATGAAGAAAGATAGGATTTCTTCAGAAATAAAAACATTCACACTGAACAAAACCAATGTAGTTAATCACCCTTAACCACAATTATCAGGTTGGGTGAGAGGGAACATAAATGGCAAGATCAAGTTCAGCTCTAAAAGTTTATTTGCACTTTGAATGTATACCACAAAGCATCAAATTTCATTTGGATATCTTGCTTTTAAATTTCTAGTGACATACTCTTTTTTGCTACTCTGAAGAAAATGAGATTCTCTTCTAGGCCTGCATACTAAGCTCCCACTCTAGGCAAAGCAGAGAAACAGATTTATCAAAGCTGACGGATCCTTCACTTTAGCTGCAGCTGATGACATTCTGATTAAATGAACTACATTGTCCTGCGCTCCCCCACTTCACTGAGCGCCAGGAAGCGCCAGGGTCAGTCTTCCACAGGGTTTTAGTTCTCTCATGGGGAGAGGGTGCTGGAGACTTGCCGCACTTCGGTGATCTGTAATATCTGCTTATTTACAAAGGATGAGTTGAGCATGGGGGAACAGAGCAGGCAAACATCCAGGCGGACAATGACAATTTGTAAAGCAGCATCAGTTCTCCCCAAAGCGAGCAGCATTCATTAGCAGCGTCCCCACCAGCAGCCAACGAACCGTTTCCTGCTCTCTATCCACAAATCTTAAGCCTGGTTTGGAATATCATGAATAAGGCAGTTTAAGTTGGCATGAATTTAACCAGATCTATATTTATCCTGATAACCAACAATAGAGATTTTGTTAACATAAACCAGTCTGAGGCACCATCCCACTCGGGTGCCTTGTTCTAATTTAAGCTCCCAGGGTCCCAGGTCAGGCTCATCACCATCATGCCCATTTTTGGTTAGGTAATTAAAAGCTTATCTATCAAGTGCACAAACTCTTCAAAAAATACATTTACTTTGTTTTAGCAGTCCCTGCTACATTTGGATCAGCTATGGAACCGGGGGCAGGGCAGGGGAAACCCTTTTAAAGACTCAGATTTCAAGGGGCATTATTCTGTAACATCCCATGGTGAATAATAATCTAGCAGGTTCCTCTTTCTGTTCTGAAAAAAATGGTTCCTTACAAGCTGCGAAGCTTCATTTATAAAGCAACACTGCTTATGCTTAACAAAAACTGGGAGCATTATTGCCATAAATGGTGAACAGTGAAGACACCGATCATGTATTCTGCATCCAACAACCCAATAAAAAGGTTGTATTATAATGAGTAACACACCATAACCTGGTGCAGACATGATGTTATCAGATTCTTAACCATGGCTATTTGCATATGTCTCTCCTTCTCTTGCATGTACCCCCCTCCATTCCTCTTTTCAGACATGGTATTATGTATACACTGAAAATTAATGGCAACCATCGTTATAACAAATTACTTTTCAACCCCCACTTCTAAGTATGGTGATTGCTAACATAGGTGCAGATGCAACACTGCTATGGAAAGGGAATGGTGGAGGGGAATCGCACGTGTTAGGGGGCAAGGAGTAAAAAAAACCTCACACTGAGGGGCTCCTGATCTCTCAACCATGGTTACAAGGACAGAAACATGATGTTTGCATTTGGCCCAAATGTAACAGTAAGGCAACATATGCAAAGACTCTGGGACCCTGTGCTAAAAATTGCAAAACTTTGTAACCACAAAACTAAAGAAATGGCACCCAATTTATCAGGTGACATGTTCCTCACACTGCAGCACGATTCACCTTGCTGATTTCTAAAGCTCCGAGCGCATGGAACAAAAGTACTCACCTATTATGATGCAAGTATCTTCTGGCATCTTCTGACCTGTGAAATTCCCGGATGGGTGTTGGCTTCACTGGTGAACCCTTAGTGAAGGAAGAAATGAGATACAAAAATAATTATTTCTAGTGCATTGTGGATGGTTCAAATGTCACCTCCCTTTGCCAGAGCAGGTCTGCCAATCGCACCAAACTAGTTTGAGAATTAGTGGCCTTTTAAGTTGTCCAGATCAAAATTAATCAGTGTGAGAAAAATACTAGACAGGAGGAAGTGAAGCACTGTGCTGTAAGAAAATGGGTCGATTTTTAGTATTTGGTTTTAGTATTTGGTCCTTGTCAGTTTTATAAACCTCAGTATTGTCTTGTTTAGATTTTCTAATCTGCCAGCTTCAATTCACATGGGGATGAAAAGAGCTATTTTTAAATGTATTACCCACTTTTTTAATGAGGTACACTACTTAAAAAGGACAACACGAAATTTCATATACCAGCAAAATTTCAGCAGGTTTGCTAGTGCCCCACTCTAGACAAAACAATCAGCCATGGCTTAATGTAATGTGTGAATACCTAAACAGCAGTTAAGGGTTGTCCTAAAGCCAGGATTTGGGTTTGCAAATCATGGCTTGCTCTAAGTACTACATCCGCACAGATTAAATCGTGACCAAGACAAGTTTTCCTGCCTCTCTGCTTGCAAGGCGACAAGCAGCTCAAGCTGTTAATTTCCTGAGCTCACCCCTTCAAGGATAGGGATTACCTCAGCAAGGAAAACTACAGCTTTATTCTACTTTTAAACTCCTAACTCCTTAGTTCAATGTTGAGCCTATGCTGAACCTAAAGGTGAGGAAATTCCATAATGGCAGTGCCATCACTGACCATTGTTAAACTGTTTGCATCCATCTGTCTCGAGAGACAATGAAAGAGTGAGCCATTGGAGGTAAAGTCAAACCGCTGGAGAGTTACAGCGCCTGCTGTGGCTGAAAAAACCTGTTTTATTGCGGCTGGGGCAGATGAAGGCGCCCATTGAATGTAAATTAACCCATTTTCCTAAAGCAAAATCCTTAACTTCCTCCTGTCTAGTATTTTTCTCGCATGGATTAACTTTGATCTAGACATCTTAAAGGCCACTAATTCTCAAACTAACAATCTCGTTTACTGAAACAAAATCTATAAATGACCCATTTGTTCTTAGGTACTACTATTTTCCAAAATACTGTTGTGATTTAAAGTGGTTTGAGTTCATACACATTTATTTTTCACTAAGGGCTGGCGCTCCCTCGCTAACTTTGAAGAGAATTCTGAATTTTAGCAGCCTACGGGTCTCCTCCTGAATTATGCCTTGGGCAGCAACGTGATCCTTCTTGTCTCATTACTGGACTTGCGGAACTAATATACGGTCAGAAGAAATATGAGCCACTGCAATTTCAAGAATGGAAATTGGGGGGGGGGGGAATATAAAGGACCTTTTTAGCCAACCACTGAACAAATAGCAATTAAGCTGGCCCACAGACATGGCGGTATTATCCCACAGTACACAAAAGCAGCATATTCAGCCCCCCGGGGAAACCCCAGTGCACTCAATTGGAAGATCATCCCGGTAATTAAGGAACTGCAAGTCTCACTGCCGCTTAGCCTTAAGAGAATAATGGCGGTTATGTTGGGCCCCCAAGTACATATGTGTGGGATATAAAGTGGAAGAGATCACTGGGACGCTGGGAGAACAATAAGCCAAACAAAATGCGCTTCGACCCAGCTTCGCATTGTAACATATATGTGAAGGCACAGATTGTAATCCGATTGCAGAATGCGCTACTTGTTAAGCAAAGTAGAAGATTATCCCGCGCAGGCTGCCTGCACACATGGGATGCAGCCCACTGTTTCAAGCCTCCCATTAGACTTATGCAGAAAGGTTTAGATTAGAGGCCATGGAGGAGTAAATGTATTACTTTAACATTTCCTAGTGATTTTAGGCTTATTAAGATCCCTTCCTTTCCTACAGTCCAGATGGTAACAGGAGGGGGTCCTTTGCCCCTCAATATGCCCGCAGCACTAATAAGGCCAAAAACAAAGTGAATTCTACCCCCGCTGCCCTTAGTTTTAAAGGAGACACTTAAGAGCGCGAAGAAAGAGCCAATATTATATCGTGCACTGCCATTAAGTACCCTTCCAAAGGTTGCTAAGTTTACTTTGAATCAGTCAAGCATTTCAGCTTTAAACAAAGCACACACTCCAACGCTCGGAGAGCATTTTAACAGCTCTATTAATTTAAATATATCTCCAGATTAGAAACATGCATCCAAAAATACATTGGCATGTTCTCACACATAGCACTGAATCCATCAAAATCCCAAACTGCCCCTGTGCCAGCTTAGCTGCATCTATTAAAAAGCCAGCCTGAATAGAAGGTCTTACAAGCATGTCAAGTTCGGAGGATTTGCACAGCTGCAGGGCAGCCACAAAGTACGTAATGTGTTGTACTTTTTCTTTACAGGTGGCACATGCAGAGCACAGTCAAGAGGGAAATCTTATCAAGTTTTCAGAATTGCAACGATGGATGCACTTTTTGCACAAGGCAACCGGCCTCAGCATTTACCTGCCTATAAACTACAGCTATTTAGCTGCTTCCAACCAGAGGTGTTTGGTTATTTTTTTTTATTAAAAAAAAGTGAAGTAGCCACTGCAGTGTTACTTGAATAGTGGCACAGAAGGGCAATTGCATACAGTCCCCCCAAGACCTGTGTACACTGATTCAGGATTATTGCAGAGTATGACAGAATGAACAACCACGTAACTCTCAAAGTTGGTGTTTGTAATCAAACTGGCCCTATAAAAAGCATGCTCAAAAAGAAGGTTCAAAAACCACACTGTTCTATCAAGGAGCATGCCGTCCCAAAACGGCTGAGCTCATTCATTCAAGAAGCTCGCTCCATTTTGTGGCATAAAAACTAAACTGGTCTAATTTTGAAAAACCAGAAGGCACAATATAACAGAACAATGGGGATTCAGTTCTGTTTTCTGGAACTAATTTTTTTTGTTACTGTAAAGCTATGCATCTAATTATATGAAATGAAGAAAATATCTCCCCACTCTTCTCATTATGGGGAAGAGATGCTTCCTTTAGGCTGGCCCACAAAACAACTGGAGAATCTAAAGTGAGAATGCTGGTACAAGGAAATGAGCCTGGATTTCTTAATTGTAACCTTTCAGTTGAAATACCATCGGGCAGATTTAAAACAGCACAATTCTTAAGGACACAGGCTGTACATTGTTCAATCTTATGTTCCAAGAATAAATCCCAAAACTTGTTGAATGTCTTTATTTCTTAGGAAGCCAGAAAAGTCATACTTTACAGATGCTTGACCTTTATTTTTGCCTTCCCTTGGGGCATCAGAAATTGCCATGACAGTATACTGGGAGGGGTGGATTTGTGCTAACAGGCCAAGAGGCCTGCACCCCCCCTCCCCTGAGATTAGTGGATGGACTTGGATCCACACTCTGGTTGCTGATGAGACAATATCTGAGGTACACCCACCCAAAGAGAGGATGCAAATGAAGACTAGCTGAAACTCTTAAAAGCAGATCAGAATGGATTTGATATATACAATGAAGTGACATAAAACTGCCTACAATAAAAGGATAGCAAAGCACCATATAAAGATTATTACACATCCAAGTACCTCTGAAAAAAGCCCTTGCTTGCCCCCCTTGCTTGCAGCACCCTAATTTGGATTTAGGGGTGGGGGTGGTAATGGGAGATGAGGCTATAGAGCATTGGAAAACTGTCTGTGTGCAAGCAGAAAAGACTTCTGCTCACATAAATGGGATTTCACCTTCCTCTCCTCCCTCCTGCAGACCCATGCAGCCTCAAAATCTGGAACAGATTTTTGGGCACGTAAGAAGGGGGGCGGGGATGGAGAGAGGAGGAAAGTAAGGCGACGTCCCATTGGATACTTCTCAGATTGTGCACCCAGACTGTTGCACGGACCACCGTGGACATAGCACATGGGAGAGAAAGGCCAATTGAGCAGATATCAATTGAGACTCTATTGCAGTCAAAACTAGCACCTTGAACACCTACAAGACCCCAGAGCACAGTGCTTTGAGTCAGCCACTGAAAGCACAGCACTGGGACTGCTCCAAAAACTCTGAATCTCCAGATCTAAAAGTCCACCAATAATAGCTACTATGGATGAGAAACAACACAAACGAAAGGGAATTTCACAGGGGCACATACACACAAATTAAAAGGAAGCACCACCTCATGAGATATTCGCCGTTGTTCAATATATGCCATGAACTGTGAGCTGAGGCTGTCTGACTCCATGCACTTGGGTTGCCTCACCTCTTCCTCCTCCTCTTCGGTGACACAACTGTCAATAAAGTCGATCTGATCCAGATCATGTTCCACTTGGCATATACAAAGAGAAGGACCGTAATTAGATAAGCAGCTGGGGGAAGGGGGAGGCGCAGAGAGAGTTAACAGAAGTTACACTGCAGCATCTCCATCAGGTTTGACCATATTTATTCAAGAAATCTCTTGCTGCAGAGTGGCTCATACAATCAGCGAGCAAACTATAGATCTCAAGTTCTTTATAAAAACTGCTGATTGGGAGGAGATTTCCAACTAATATTAAACAAAGAGCCATTTCATACTTTAGAATGCATTATAGACAAAGAAAAATCCCACCATGCTAGGGTTTTATTGCTCACTAATGTAACCAGAAATGAATAGTTTACAGCAATTCACTTACATAACACACATTAAATTGAAAAACTCTTTTACACCTGCACTTTGGCTTACTTGCCAAGAATGATCTATTAGTGGTGAGTAGCAATATTATTCTCTCAAGACTATAGAACCATAGAATTGTAGAGTTGGAAGGAATGCAAAGGGTCAGCTGGTCCAACTCCCTACAATGCAGGAATCTCAACTAAAGCATTCACTAGAGATGGCCATCCAACCTTTGCTTAAACCTCAAAGGAAGGGGAGTCCACCACCTCTCGAGGGAGTCCGTCCCACTGCTGAAGATGCTCTAACCATCAGAAAGTTCTTCCTGATGTTTAGTTGGAATCTCCTTCACTGTAATTTGAACCCATTGGTTCGGGTCCCAGCTTCCTAGCTTGATTCTTTTTCCAAATGTGACAGCTCTTTGAAAATGGCTATCATATCTCCTCTCATACCCAACTGCCTCAGCCGTTCCTCATAAGGTTTGGTTTCCAGACCCTTGATCATCTTGGTTGACCTCCTCTGCACACCTTCCAGCTTGTCAACACCCTTCTTAAATTGTGGCAACCAGAACTAAACACAGTACTCCAGGTGTGATCTGACCAAGGCAGAATAGAGTGGTAGTATTACTTCCCTTTATCTGCACACTATACTTCTGTTGATGCAGCCTAGAACAGTGTTAGCTTTTTTTTGCTGCTGCACCACACTGTTGACTCATGTTAAGCTTGTGGTCTAATAAGACCCCTAGATCCTTTTCACATGTACTGGCAAACCAGATGTCCCCCATCTTATACTTGTGCAGCTAGTTCTTTCGGCCTAAGTGCAGAACCTCATATTTGTCCCTGTTGAATTCATTTTGCTAGTTTGAGCCAAGTTCTCCAATCTGTTAAGGTCATCTTGCATCCCAATTCCATCTAATGTTGTATTTTGCAAACACAAGTTGCTTAAGACTTGCTATGCATATCCAAAGAAGTGCTTTAAGTTATGTGTATTTCTGGCTTCTAATCAATCTGCGAGCTCAGAAACCTCTGAAGCACTTTTGTGAATTGGTGAGTGAGACAGGCACATTAACATGCAAAGCAATACTGTTCTGACCAACTTGAATCTGTAAAATGACATGTTAGAACAGCTTTTGGTTTGTTAAGATTCTTCTGCAAACACCAAAGATGATGCTTGCAGTCAAGCCTGCAATTATGTTTTATTTTGGCTACCTTCACATATAAAATGTGAAATTAAGAAAGCAGAAGGTTAAGAGGAAGGGCTACAGATATTGTAAAAGGAATAAAATGTGGGGAGGGACTCACACACATTCAGAAGTGTATGAAACCTACAACAAGAGCATGAAGCTCAGAAAGGTCTGCTCTCATTGATCTCTCCACTTATTATGTTAACTGGGGCATTTTTTATTCATCACTGCTTCTGTAAGCCCAATAAGGCTTTGCTATGTTGTTGTTGCAGCAAACCTTATGAAAATACTGCATGACCCAGCATCCAAAATCCCTCAAGGTTTCCTGTTCCCAATGGGCTGTGGACTGAACTATTATCCTTTAGAATAGTGCAGATAAGAAGCAAATTACACAAGGAGCAAGTCAACAGGTTTTTAAATTATTTTTTAAAGGTGCTATGCTGGAAGATAAATCAAACTCAGAGACCCAATTTCCCTCAGTTAAAGGTTACTGTTTCCCAGTCCTCAATCTTTTACAGCTTCTTGTGGTAGTAGAACCAAGTGTCATTTGGATTCTCTTCTCCTAGAACAGTGATGGCTAACCTTGACACTCCAGATGTTTTGGTACTACAACTCCCATCATCCCTGACCACTGATCCTGTTAGCTAGGGATGATGGGAGTTGTAGTTCCAAAACATCTGGGGTGTCAAGGTTAGCCATCACTGTCCTAGAAGCTACTTGCAGTCATTCCACTTATCAGCATTTGAAGGATAAACTAAAATAAAGATTCCTCCATCATCCTGGCTGTGTAAAAAGGCGACTTGGCTCCTCCAGTTAAGCTGCATTTAGAGCTTTTTAAGACAAAGGAGTAAAAGATGATGCTCTACAAAGCACACCAGAATCTTGCCATGCAATGTGGGAGCAACCAAATATGCACTGATGGCTTTTTTCCTCAAATGAGTGCCATTTACCTCCACCGTTGGTGACAACCAGGCTCCCTCGGTGTTCCTGGTACTGACTCTCTCTTCTGAGTCTTTGTTCTTTTGTGATTTCTGCCACTCGCAGAGGAAGATCAGAAAATTCATCTGTAGGCTTCATTGAAAAAACACACCGGACAATTAAGAAAACAAAGATTGTGAAATACGTCCACTTTTATCCAGCTTCCGACAACAAGATCTGCAGCACTCCAATATAATGTTAGAAAGAGCTCCTCCTTCAAGTCACTCTGGTGATTTGAATCACATGTAGACAAAGTACACTTTTTGTGAGTTTTCCGTGTTTTCAATTTAAAGAGTTTTGAAATGGAATGTGGAGCGAAGAGCAGTGCTTACAAGTCCTTTCCTGCATCACCATTATCAGATTGAAAATAATCTCAGATGTGGAAATGGCACACTGGCCTCAATCCTTGGATGACTGCGGAATAAGCCGTTGCAAAATTGCAGCCCTATGCGTTTTAGCAATTGAGTCTTCCACGGCTGTTCCGCCTGGTTTTTTCACATATGCTACAATTATCCACCAAATAGAAGCAAAACAAGTATACTTACTTCATTTCCTGACCACCTTTTGTCTCCGCTGTCCACACTATTGAAGCCAGAATCCAGTGCTCCATATGGTCGGCTGGAGTATAGTTCTTCATGGCTGTCAAGCAGATAAAATGTTAGTTATTTTATTGCAAAAAGCAAACGAGATTTTTTGGGGGGAGAAGATTAGATACCAGACAGTACCGGGGGACATATTCAACCTGTTAGTCATACTGGATTTTTCCATACATAATGCGATCCAGCTAAAGAGGTCTTGTTCTTCCAGACTGAGAAATGTTCCTTTCTGCTAGCCAACTGTTTGGGCTGCTGATCAGTTGCCTTGGCCTGCAAAGCATTCAGCCACTACCAAAACCATTTTCAAGCACTGCAAAAGAGTGCAACTTGCCATCTTGGCAAAAGAAGCTCCTCTATAAACCAAAGTCTCCCAGCCACTGCTGAACCTTTGCTGCTCCTTTATTGTGGCACATCTTCCCTGTCATCTTTGCCTAAACTTTAATGGGCAAGCATGTTCTTCAGGCAGAAAACACAAGGCCCATGCCTATGGTCTGCACAGCCACTGGGGACAAAAACATCAAAATAAGAGCAGCCCTTTAAAGGTCACTTTGGGCTTCATGGAAGACAAGAAAAAATGGGATTTAATTAAAATATATACATAAATACTAATTTGGGGTTAACTCTGGTGCTTCAGCTGAAAGGCTCCATCCAAGAAAAACAACTACATTTCAATGCACATTTCCCCCCCTCAAAAAAAAATCTGTAACTCTCTAAGTGGTAAACTACAATGCCCAGAATTCTTCGAGGGGAAAATTGTGCTTCGAGGTACAACATGTACACAGCCCTAGTTTGTGTTGGAGATGGGCTAGAATGTTGTATACCATCATTTTCCATGTAAGCAGCAGCCACTGATATGGGATACTCTGCAGAAACCCAGTATGAAATGCTTTTAAGGACATGCAAGAGACGTTATTCACATAGAGCATAGCTGGCAACTTTTTCCTCTTATTCTGAATAGGATTCCTCGCGAGAAAAGGGAAAGGTTGACAGCTATGCATAGAGTGGGATTTGCCTAATGAGCCCCATCGGTGGAAACCCTCCGCAAGGGTTTCCACCTGCAAAACAGGGCTTTCCCATGTCTCCTCCACCCATGTACCCTTGAAACTGACTGGGGGGGAGCTGTCAAAGAGAACCTCCAGAACAGTGTGCAGAGAGGCAGGAAGATTATGTCTGGCAAGCTGATATGCTTGTGCAGACAGAATGTCAGTAGTAGCGCAATGCTGAATTATACGCAAAATGTGTGAACTCAATATGGTTTACAAAAACTGGAACATGGTTACACTCAAAATATTAAATAATGCATGTGCTATCCTACATTTTTTTCTTAAAGTTAACCATTATTAATTCATAAAAGATTTTGAATGTGTTTCAAATCAGCCCTGAAGCAAGCTGAGGGAAGTTTTTATGCATTTAATTTATTGCCATGGTACTAGGAACTCAGCAAGAGGATACAGAGCACAGAGTAAGCTATCTCTGCTCTAAATGTACATAGTGACTAGGCAGTTCAATACTGCGGCCATCACAGACACAGTATATGGAAACTGCCACAGACAGCAGAGACGTAACAATGAGGCTTGCCTGGCCCACTGCAAATGGGCATTTAACAATGAATCAACTGTCCTACAGGCACTAGATGCCCCAGGGAAATTGCAGCAAGACAGCAATAATGGGCAAATGGGAAGTTCAGCAAACGGACGGCTCCACCCAGGCATTGCTAATTGCTGATTAGGCTGCAGCTGGTTGTCACTTGCATTGAAAATCAGTTGTTTGGAATGCAACTTGTAATTATTAATTATGTGGCACCATGTGTGCAGAAGAGTCTCCGCTGTGAGAGAGCTGCAATCCAAGAGGGCAGAGCTCAACAACAGATGTTTACAGGAAGTGTGTTGCAAACATTAGGACTGCTGGCATTAAGTACTTCAAGCCAGACGGCAGTCAATGTGTCAGGAGCAGCAGGTTGCCATTAATACATCTACTGTGGCATGCCTCAACTGTTACTGGTGTGATTCTCCATGCAATTGTATTAAGTAGGATGTGGGTATTATACAACTGCACCATGCAATTGCTGAAGAACACAGAGTTCAACACTTCCATTTTAGAATACAGTAACTTCTGAGCAAAGGTAAGTCTGGAAGCAAGTGGGAAATACCTGGTCAAGTCTCAAAAGCTGAAATTCTGATTTCTTGAGTGGGTGGACAGATGATGCACTGAACTGGATTTCAAGTAATCATGGGAGGTTATTCAGTGCCCTACATAATCCCCTTCCCCTTTCCCAGGACTATCAGAAGAATAAAATATGCAAATATAAGCCGATCCGCTTAACTGGCATAATGTACAGGGCCTTCTTGGTAGTTGCGCCTGCCCTGTGGAATGCCCTCCCGTCAGATGTCAAAGAGACAATCATATGACTTTTTGCAAACATCTGAAGGCAGCCCTGTTTCGGGAACCTTTTAATGTTTGATGTTTTGGTGTGTTCCTTTATATTTTGTTGGGAGTGTTTTAGAGATTTTAATAAACAACTTGCTTAGACCTACTCCAGTTTTCTTTAATTGCTATTATTTTTACTGCCCTGGCATTGGATATCCTAATTGTTTTATGGGCAGCATTATTATTATTATTATTATTATTATTATTATTATTATTATTATTATATTTATTACTATTACATGTCCTAGCTGGGGCAGAGGGCAGCTTGTTCTCAGTCACAGGAAGCCTTGCACTAAAAACCAGAAACAGAGGCCGCCACAAGCACAGCTGCTGTAGGGCTGAGTTTCCTGCATTTTACTGTCTCCAGGCCAAGGAATTCACCTTAGGGGCAGCCAGAATTGTTGTAGCAGCCAGTGCTGCATACTCATCTTGCCACCATCTCCTGCTCCTCCCTTTGATTTATCTGCTGGTGCTCTGCCTGGCCTGACTAGCAAGGTTGCACCAGGCAGGAAGAGGAAGCACTACACAGATGTTGCCAAATACATCTGCCTGTCTCACTCCCTCTGCTCTCCTGCTGAGATTGCCCTTTCTAGAGCATAAGGTCACAGAGTTTCCATTTCCATGCCCCTTCTCTCTTTCGCTGCTGCACCATTCAGCAAGGTTGGAAGCAAGGGGTTGGATAATTCCCCTGGAAAAACGTACTGATGTATATTAATATACTCCCCCCCCACCCCTTTTCTCTCTCTCTGTCTCTCATTCACACACACGGGCTTTAACATTAAAAACCAAGACTCTGAAAAAACAAACTGAATACCCCAAAATGCCCACACTGGCTTTGTAATGAAATGTATTTTGGATACAGGAAGCAGACTAGAGAAGGAACTCTGGCTGGCTGCTCAAGTTCCCCTTTTCACTGAGACCCGGCCACAACCAGACTAGCCTGCTTCTTATTTATGCATTTATGGTTCTCCAACTTTTCCTTCGCTGACTTCCGTGCCCTGCCTTAAACTGTCTGTGGTTCAGAGTGCTCAGTGCTCTCTCTCCTTCCTCCAGGGCCTTGCTTCATCGACTTGCATTACTCAGTACTGCATGATGTAAACACAAGCTGCATTCCTAGCCCCCATCACCTTAATTTAGCAACTCATGATGCGGCTGACCGCTCAGAGATGAATGTTGCCCGGCTATGCCAAAAGGAGACCCTGCCAAGAGCAACACAACTTTATCATGGGAAAGGAGATCAACATTTACACCTGTGGTTAGACCAGAGATCTTATACAACCATGCACAGAAGGTTAAACATACAGCACAATGAGATTTCTCTGCCCCCACAGCAAAGCCCACTAACATCTTTGCTGATACTTTCACCCCTCCCATTGTGACAATCTCTTGATGTGATGTTATGAGGAGCGAACTGCTGAACTGCTTTAAATGCTCTTCCCTCCCAGCCTGACTCAGCTTGTGGGCATGTCTGAGAGTGTTTGTAGTAGAGTTAAGATGGTGGAGTGAGAAGCAATTATATGCAAGCCTGTAGTTTATTTAGTTTGCTGTAGCTATCAGAAATAAAAGAAGATATGCTTCAACTAACACCGCTTGCTTCCGCGTGTTTATGCGCTATGCTGCTAGAGTCTGGTGCTCACAATAAGCTATTGTGAGTCCAGTGCACCCAGGACCTGCTTTCCAGGACTGGAAGGTCTCAGAAGGTGCGGCAGTCGCCCAAACCCAGTCGGGGCAGAACCAGATGACACATATCGGTCCAAGGGCGTGCTGACAATCTTAATACAGAATACTAAAAACCATCCACAAAGATTCTTTTAAAAAACAGTGAATCTGAAATCTGTGCACACTTACCAAGAACCAAACCCCATTGGCCGCCTGTCGTAATCTGGAAGATCTGGTGCTACTTTGCATGCTTCCATATTCAGATACTTAAATATGTGGACTTTTCCTTTTATGCATATCTTTTTTAAAAAAGGGGGGTGGGAAAACCATCATGAATATTTGGAAATGATACACAAACAATTACTATCTACTGCAACTAATATATTATATATTAGATTTCTTTATATTAAAAAAAACATTTTAAACCCCCAACAAATTGCCATTCCAAAAGATTGTTTACAAACCACAATTAAGCTGAGTACTCTAGAGGAAAAACAGTATAATAGATATTGTAGCCAGTCATACTCAGAGTAAACCCTTTGAAGTTAATGCACACAATAACCTCAAGTGCTCATGTGAAAAGATCTGCATTGGCCAGATCATAAGAGCTTTGAAAAGAGGCACAGGAGAAAAAACACACTGGGTCATTGAGATGATCCATCAGCATGATGTCAGGTTGTTCTTAAAGAGGGAGCCGTATTGGATCCTTGCCCTGCGCAGACAAATCCCAAAAGGGCTCAATGAGAAAATGGATTTCCTCTCTTTGATGTGAATGCACTCGCAGGAGTTCCCTTTCGTTGCTCTCTGTTTTGTTTCGCCATCTGTTTCCAGATTCTTTATTCTACCTCTTCATGTATGTTCAGGATCTTTTATGCTAGCAAGGGGTTAAAGTTCTCTTTCCATTTCGTTTGACTAGGCTATAACAGCTCATCTGGTGAAAGAAGATTTCCCCCTTCCAATTCTGCTCTATTTGGCAGCACATGCCTCCACAGGCAATTGGTTCAAGTGGATATAAAAAGTTTCATTTTGGATCCTTCATGCAACAGGAGCTAATATCCCCCGAGCGAAAGACTTATTCCTTAAAATGGTCATTTTATCTATGTTGGTTATCATGATAATTCTGAATTCTTACAGAGAACTTTAGGTTATATATTTTTTATCATTGCTATTTTTTATTATTCAGGCTTTTTCTCAGTTTGAAAGGATGTATTTGGGGGGATTATCTTTTATTTAGAAATATATTTTTAATTTGGTTGTTAGATTAACACAGGCATAGGCAACCTTGGCCCTCCAGATGTTTTGGGACTACAACTCCCATGATCCCTAGCTAACAGGACCCATGGTCAGGGATGATGGGAATTGTAGTCCCCAAACATCTGGAAGGCCGAGGTTGCCTATGCCTGGATTAACATATATGCCATTATATTTTAATGTTTGCAAGAAACATTACCAAAAGAAAATTGATAATTTTTATTTGGCAACTGTGAGCTTATGACGATACATTCTCTAATAGTCTACATTCCTTATTTGTATTTTATGATAATTTATTAGAAAATTCTGTATCTGTTATTCCTTATTCTATTTATGCTGTGTCCTTGAATGAATTTTCCAAAATGCCTATTGCCCTTATAAACAAACTACATTTTTGCACCTTGAGTTGTTCTTCCTATTTATTAGATCGCTCAACAAACCACGAGCAATAAGCCAAGAACAAAGCCTGGCTGGAGATCGTGGCTTGTTTGAAGAGCAGCAAACCACAGGTGCTGGTTTGCATGTAACAGAAAGCCAGCCCTTGGTTTGTTTCCTACCTGGCACTGCGACAACAGGAGCCAGGGAAGAGTGAAACTGGGAACGTCTGCGCAATATACACCAACACGCTCACTCAATTCACATTAAACCAGATATAAAAAATATTTTTGGTTGAATGTTGCATATGAACCAGGCCAATGTTGGATTTAACAATAACGCTTTTACTCCTTTAGATAACTGCAGCATCAGGCTCTGGCAGGCTTCTCTGGGGAAGGTGTTTTGGGGAAGATTTTTTATTATTATTAAAATTTTAAAAAAGTCCGTTATACAATTAAGTGAGGGTACAAAGGGTCAGGGGAGCTGTCCCTATATGAGTCCATGCTGTTCTTGCAATTAGAGTTGGGGCAGGATTTGACTGCCTTCACTATGAGAACTAAAACCATCAGCTGCAAGGAGCAGGGCTGTTACCACTGTTGCCCAAGGATTTGAAGTGCCGCCCTCAGTGAGTGAGGTAAGGAACTGTAAAGGTCTTCTGGAAATTATGCAAGAGCCTTTTAGTACACACATAACACACATGCTAGGGTGCTGAGGTCTGTGGCTCACAATGTAATGATGTTCCCAGGCCATTTATGGCTCCACACAATAAAAGCAACACCTTTAAATACTTCCTGGAAGTTCATGGGCAGACAGTGAAGCTGTTCTGGCATTGCTTTTATAGCCTTCTTGTGACTTGCCTGCCTCCCCCATCCGAAGTTGGGCTGAACCATTCTGCAGTTATGAAGCTGTCTGCTTAGTATTTCTCCTCCAGCAAATGAGTATATAAACACACGTCATATGAATTATATGTCCTCCCCTATGCAACTTAGTCCTATCTTTCCTAAGATGGCTAACTTTTTCCCCAGAAGCAATCATTTCTGGCCAGCATTCTTACACTCAGGGTGCAATGTGTATATACACATAAGCAGCTGTGTTTTTTTGTAGTGGTTTGCACACACTATTTACTGGACCATTATTTGCTTGTGTACTGTGCATCAGTCAGCATAGCAACAGTAAAATCAAGCAATGCATGCGAATGTCAGCTTCCCAACGCTAAGGTTTAAACAGCATGTGTGATTTGTTTCCAATGATTTTTCGTTTTCCAGAGTGAATTGTATCCTAAACAACTTGCTCACAAAGAGCACATCAAGGACGGTCTTCTAGCAATCCTTATGCAAAGTTTGCATTAAGCTGAAAAGTATTCCTCCCATGGACTTCTTTACTACTCTTAGAGAAAGTGTATTCTGGTTGAGAATAGTGTTCTAACATTAGATGATACATTACCTGTGCAGGGGGTGACTGCAGTGGGTTGTTATCTAGGGTGATTGTCTGTAAGTGCCTGAGGTTACGGTAACAAACCGGGATTGTTGTGATTTTATTGCAGGAGAAATCTAACCGAATCAAAGGCAACTCGGCAAGCTCTGTAGGAGAAAAGACACAAACATGAAAAACACTGTAGTCAACTAATTGCAGAAGAAAACAAGACATTTACGTGTAGCAAACAATTTGATTTTGGAAATAAAAGCAGTTGTAGACCATTTCTCACCTTCAGGTAAATGCACCAGGTGATTTCTTCTGAGGTTCAGGTCCCGTAGAGAATACAAACTGCCAATCTGTGATGGAACTGTCTGTATTTCATTACAGCTTACATCCTAGAAAATCATGAAGAGGAGTGAGCTGTGGTTTAATGATTTTAATGATGTGCACCATGATATAAACATCATTTCAGTAGTTCAAAGCTTTGTCTTGTAAATGAAAAGTCGTGAGATTTAAGCCCATTGTACACATGCAGAATACCTCCTCTTTGGAGAGGATCAGTAACTCAATGGTATACACAGCATCCTTTGAATGTACAATAGTTCAGTCACCAGCCTCTGAGCATCTAAGATGCTGCTACCAGTCAGAAAAACAAGCCAGGTGACATGATCCCAGATCATATCCAAATTGCAAACTACAGAGGTCAAGGATGCATACATGCATATTAAAAACAGCAAGAAGGCGGCTACCAAAAATGCTAATCATTTACTAGAGACATACTTTGGAAACAACAGAACGTACAGCCCAGAAATGCAAATCAGGAATATAAACGCATAGTCCTGTAATATTAAAACATCAAAGCTAATAAGGAGTTTTGTAAAAATGCATTCCAAAACACCTGTCAATACAAAATTGTGAAAGATTAAATAATAAATGTCACTCAGATAGCTTGGTGAAATGGATGAGGAGAAACAAGCTGAGCCTGAAGCGTGGCAGGACAGAGGCACTGTGGGTAAGTAGCTCCCGCGTCAGTTGCCTACCCTGGGTAGGGTTGCACTCCCCCTGAAGGAGCAAGTTCACA
Organism: Darevskia mixta; assembly: GCA_034641385.1. NCBI lineage: Eukaryota > Metazoa > Chordata > Lepidosauria > Squamata > Lacertidae > Darevskia > Darevskia mixta. The sequence continues at coordinate 486,163 of JAWWNH010000210.1, forward strand.
CTTTGGGGTGCTTCTGAATCCAGCTGTGCCATTGGAGGCTCAGGCAGCCTCAGCGGCTAGAAGTGCACCTGGTTCAACAGTGATGCCCATTCTAGGGTCAGGAAAGCCTTCAATAATGGATTACTGCAGTGCGCTGTATGTGGGGCTTCCCTCACACAGCACAGAATGCTGCAACACAACTGCTGATACGAGTGAGGCCTTGTCAGCATGTAACACCTGTGCTCAGAGGTCTGCACTGGTTGCTGATTTGCCACCAGGCAAAGTTCAAGGTGTTACTCCTGGTATACAAAGCCCTTAGCAACTTGGAACCAGTTTATCTACGAGATTGCCTTTCCCTACATGTGCCCACTCGTCCGCTTCCATTGGCGTGACTGGCACTGCTACAGGTGCCACATAATACAGTGGTACCTAGGGTTACAAACGCTTTGGGTTACAAACTCTGCTAACCCAGAAGTAGTACCTTGGGTTGTGAGCTTTGCCCCAGGATGAGAACGGAAATTGTGTGCCGGCGGCACGGTGGCAGCAGGAGGCCCCATTAGCGAAAGCACACCTCAGGTTAAGAACGGTTTCAGGTTAAGAACGGATCTCTGGAACGAATTAAGTTTGTAACCCGAGGTACCACTGTACCCATTTGTAAGAACTCAACTGCACTTTGAACTCTCAGCCTATTGAGATAAAGCAAGCACCTTCACTGTACTCTTTTCGGTGCCTGCTAAAAACATCATTGTTTAGACAACCTACCCAGATGCTTAGAAAATTGAGGTAATTTTAATCTGTTTCAGTAGTTCAACTTTTAAAGTTGTTGTAAAGTAAACGTGTGAATTTTTCTCAAATTTATTGTTTTAATATTTTTGTAAACCGCTTTTAGGATTTTTACAATCAAGCGGTGTATAAATTCTAAGAAACAAACAAACATATTAATTATAGCTACTACGTTAATTAAACACACCAGAAAGCCCACAGGCTATCAGTGGAAAATACAATGATAACCTCCATAATTCTAATGATTCAGTCAAAAGGATGTAAGCACACACACACAAAAATCACTTGTGGCTTTCAATGTGTCAACATCTCATTGTTTAAACAAATTCAACACTCTTTAGCAACTCACCATAAAGCTAAACGAAAACCACAAGAATTTGGCACCTATCCCACTCATTTCTAGGAAGGTTGAAGAAAGCATGTCAAGTTTTAAAAACAGAGCACATAAATAGCATTCACCCTGCTCCGTTTGCAGTCATGACTATCATGTTAAAATGTGTGTTCTGGGACACATCAGAGTTTGGATAACCTTCAAGATGTATCAGGATGTTTATACTGGAATTCTTATCCTGATTACTCAACATATGTTTAGTAGAGTGTGGCCGTCCCTGGATATCCCCGATTCATAAAGGGTGTCTACCTAACAATCAGTTTGGGGGGAAAGCTGATGCTTCCTCGATAAAAGATTGACAATTAAGGATTTAAATAAACTTACAAGCTCCATCAGGTGTCTTAGCTGCCCAATTTCTTCAGGTAGTGAGACGAGCTTATTATTGCTTGCTATCAAAACTTTCAAAGGCAGGCTGCACAAGTGAACCGGCAATGTTGAAAGCTGATTCCGGCTTTTCAACAAGACGAGGAAAAACACACACACACAAAAAAAAACACACAAAAAGGCAAGTAGTCAGAGCATTAAATGAAACATATAAACAGTTCATGTGCAGCATGAGAAAATCAAAATGCATTGTTATCAGAATATAATAACAGGGTAGCTTGGGCACATTAATCAACAGCTGGGATCTCCTGCTATATCCACGGGGTCAAATGACAATGAAGAAAAATCATGGATGTACAGGATCCATTTCTGACAAGGTGAACTGAATTCTGGGGTTGAAATTAAAAGGTAATACTGGAAGAACTTCCAGTGTACGCACCAAGCTGTGATTCAGAGAACTGCAGAGTCCTGTTCTATATGCATTAAACAGTTTATTGCTTTTCACATTTGCTTGCTATGCCACAAGACAGAAATGCCCACAAGCTCTTTGAAGTCTCATACTTATGGAACCAAGTTGTCAAAGCTAGCCTCCCTAAATAAAGAAAACCACCATCACATCACTTGAGAGTTATTTCACCATCGGCTCTTCTTCCTTGACAGATCCCTGCTAACCGAAAATCAACCCTAATTCCATACAGCTCAGTTATCACATGATAAAAACAGCTATCATACAGTTAAAATGCTTCAGTCAAAATGCTTCAGTCTTCTGTCAATGCCATTCAACCAAAGATTAAGAGGAACAAAAGCATTGGAAAAAGCCTAGAGCAATACTTGTTTCCTTTGCTGCTTTCCATCTGATGTCCAGACTACCTTATGGAAGAGGTTGGGGAATGGGAAAAGGTAGCTTGTGTGAAGGCAAAAGGGGGGGGGGACTTAAGTCCTAGCCATATTTTCTGGATAACTTCTCCTGAAATGTATGGTGGGAATTTGATTGACCTACATGCAGAGAAAAAAGTTAGTGCTGCTCCTTAATCCCTTGATTTCAGAAAGGAAAAATGGAAAGCTTTATATTGGAAAGAGGATCAGATGGCCAGAAAGACAGTCACCTGCATTTTCTTCTTCAAGCTGTGGCATGTGAATCTGCGTTGAATATTAATGCCCATCTCTTTATGTTACATAGTTAACCTTAAGAAATAACTTTAGACTGGCATAACCCTGTTATGTCAGCACTGTTTATAATGGTTGGTGTTTTACTGTGCTTTTAAATATTTTGTTCAGAGCTGCCCAGAGTGGCTGGGGCAACCCAGTCAGATGGGCAGCATATGAATAATAAAATTATTATTATGACTTTAAAAGTCAGTGAAAACCAGCAGCTGACAGAAATCGATGGATCCACAGTTTAGAAATCTGAAGTCTGGAATCAATGGGTCTCTATCCATAGGTTGCAATATTGCCTCAGGTCATCCACGGATCAGAAGACAGCTGTTACACATTTTATTAACTATGAAGAAAAAGCTTATGTAGCATGGGAAAGGGATTTATATGGTGTTGCTGGATGTAAATTGGTGGGAACTGGCTAATATTTGCCTCATCTTCCTCCTTTGAGATAAGTCATCTGGGTAACCAAGTGCATCTGTACTATCTAAGATCTCAGTCTTTATGCCTGTCTGGGTAAGGAGGGAACCATGTGGCTAAAGCTGGCAGCCTGAGGATCTTATACAGTGAAGCATCTAAAAAGGAAACCACAGTCAACTGCAGCTGGACTTTCTAGCATTAATTTAACTTGACCCTAAATCCCACATAAAGGAGCACGCCCAACAGTGAAACAGAAGAAAACACAAGTACAAAGCAAACTATAAACAGTTCAAGAGAGATGTACAACCCACATGTAAACTGTGCAATGGAGCAACGGAATGGCTTGTACCGGAAAACTCTGTTCGAATTCAGGTACGTTGTCATGAAAGGAAAAACAGTAACCAAGTGAATCAGGCACGATGAAGTAGGTTAACCATACTGTGTTTGCAAACAGTAATTACAATGAGCAGATGCAAGTGGAAGGCTGGTGATTACAGCTCTCGATCTCAAGTGCTGGAAAAAGAAACACTGGCCTTGAAGGTTTGTTCTTTTCAACAGAAGATAGTCCTGCAGTGGGTTGCTCCACCCGGCTGCTGAAGGCAAAGCAATACAAATGGCTTTTGTGCCTTCTGGTGGGAGAAGATTCCTCAGTTTTGGAATGTTCTGCAGCAAATAATTCTAACATGCTACAAACCTCAAATCTCACGAGGAGTGCAAAGCTAAGCAGCACTACAATGTGGAGACTTCCCTGAAACACAGGTGCCACGCAGAATCAGGAAAAATGGAAAATATAGAGGGCCACCCCAAGGGCTTCAACTATCACTGATTAAAACTCTTGGAAACCATAAACCCTACTGTTCTTTTCTGAATAATAATAATATTTTTATTAGTTAGTTTACAAAAATACGTGCATTGTCTCTTTTTCAGGTTGTGTTTTCTACAGATCAGTTGAATTTGTTGTGAGACATTAGTGTTGCATGCAGTATAAGGTTGGGAAGAAAAGAGGGGGAAAGAGGGGAAAGGCAGGGAGGGTGCATGGGGTGGGGTGGTAATGCTTCTATTCTTCTACTTGGTGTATGTGTGGTGTTTTGTGTTAGTGTCACTTGTGTGGGTTCTCTTTCTATTTGCTTGTTGCATTTCCTTGGTGAGAGAGGTTGGGGCTGGACTAGGGCATGGTTGGTTGTCTTTGCCATTTGTCTTAAGATTTAAGGAAGACCCCCAAACTCCAAAGTTGTTGAGCTTTCTTTTACAAAAACACCAAAACCCCCACAATTTTTCAATTGCCTAAGATCTAAAACAAAGCGCCGCCTTTCGGAAATTCCCCCCGGACATCAAATCCCCCCGGACGTATGGCAACCCTAAAGTTAGCCAGATTGATTCGTATGCTGTTGGTGGATTCTTGTTGGATTTTGGGACATTCCCACTACATGTGGAGGCATGTGCCTGTGGATTTTGGTGAGGCTCCTGGGCAAATGAGTGCAAGTTTCTGTGGTGTTAGGTACCATCTGTAAGTGAGTTTCAGGGTGAGGTCTTTTCTTTTAGCTGAGATGGATTTAAAGGGAGGTTTAGACCACATTCTAGTCCATTGGGTAGGGTTAATTTCATGGCTTATGTCGTCCTCCCATTGTTTTTTGATTATGTCGAGGGGGCTTGTGGGATTTTGGAGTAGTACAGTGGTAACTCGTGTTGCGTAACCTCCAGGTTATGGAATCTTCGGGTTATGGCCGCAGCAATCCCAGAAGTGTATACTTACGGGTTTCGCCGCTCGCGCATGCACAGAAGCGCTCTGCGTGCGGTGCGTGCGCAGAAGCACTCTATCACGCCGTGCACATGCACAGAAGCACTCCAACGCACCACATGCATGCGCCGAAGCGGCGCCTCTAGTTACGAATTTTTCAGGGTGCGCACGGCACCCCGAAACGAATTAAATCCGTAACCAGAGGTACCACTGTATCTCCTCCTCTTCTTTAAACAGCAAGGACTTAGAAGCAGGATGGGTGGGGCAGGATACCTTCCTTCCAAAAGAAAATCAACCCTCAGTTCAATGTTTCTTTCCTTTTAGTGGAGCACATTGTTGACAAGCAGTTGCTCCACTGTGTGGCTCCTAAATACTTTAGTTTGCCTAGAGAGAAGGGTGGTTATTTTTAATGCATGGAGCCTAAGCTTTCTACTGAAAAATCCTCTCCTCAAGCAGCATAGACTGTTCAACATAAATTTGCAGCACATAATAAATATTTTAAAATGCACAACAATGGGAAGTTATCCTCTGACTCACATCCTTTAAATAAAAAAAAAGACTCACTGTAAAAAAATTAAGGAAGCTAGGCAAAACTGAATTGGCTAGAGGATAGTGCCAAAGCAAACTCTATTACTTATTTTTACACTCTTTTATTTATTTACTAGTTCAATCTGTATCCTGCCTTTCCAAACGTGCTCAAAGCAGCTAACAGCGATCAAGAGAGAGAATAAAATATACAAGGTAACAACTGAATACATCACTGCCTATCAATAAATCCAATAAAAACAACAGTCAACCAGAATGCAACATATTTACAAAGGGTACAAGGTCAGCTTATAAAACCCAAAGGGTGCCTGAATAAAAACATCTCTATCTCTGTACAAACATCTTAAAGCACTTAAAACACAGGGTACTACAGAATGAATAAGATAGCCTATTACTATCAAGTCAGCAGAAATTCAAGTTTTTACTACCATACACTTGAATATTTCATACTAAGCAGCTTTTACTACAAATAATGTGGCCTTAAAAATCAGAGGACCCTCTGGTAAAAGGTAAAGGACCCCTGGACGGTTAAGTCCAGTCAAAGGCGACTATGGGGTTGCAGCGCTCATTTCGCTTTCAGGCTGAGGGAGCCAGCGTTTGTCCACAGACAGCTTTCCAGGTCATGTGGCCAGCAGGACTGAACCGCTTCTGGCGCATGGAGGACTGTGACGAGTGCCAGAGCGAACGGAAATGCCGTTTACCTTCCCGCCCCAGCTGTACCTATTTATCTACTTGCACTGGCATGCTTTCGAACTGCAATACAAGGAGATGCTGTCAGAACAGGAAATCCAGAGAGTCCCAACATGCATGCAGAATTCTTTGAATCACAGCCAGTGTTTTTATTCAGGTTTAGCCCCAGCACTGAATAGTAGAAATGTGAGGAATTGCTTGCTTTACCCACAGACGCGTTCCCCTACACTGCGTCCCTTTGGCCTGAGCTTTTCAAGAGTTGCATAATGTCGGGCGCGGCTACTTTTATATCACGGTTACCTGATATTCAGGAACGTTAAGGACTGCAGGTTCAGAATGGCTTCTGGAATATAGCGAATGCAATTCTGGTACAAATTAAGGCTCTCAAGGGAAACAAAGAGACAAGTTTCTGCTGGCAGCTCCGAGAGTCTGTTCCGCGATAAATCTGAAACAGAAACAATACATAACATGAGACCGAATGACTCAGGGAAAAAAGCAGGTGACTATTATCTGTAGAACACAGTAAATATAGGATATGTGGATATAGGATATGGATTCTAGCCCACGAAAGGTTACGTCCTAATAAATTTGCTATTCTTTTATGGCGCCATCAAGCTCATGGTTTTGATGAAACAGACTGCCACTGATTGACAGACTAACACGGCCAACCCCTCTGGAAATTATTAGCTATGTGTGGCTCAAAATAAGCTATTTTGTAAATAGCAGCTAAAAGGAACAATAAAAGGAAAAGGTTTCTCTAGTGGTTCCACTTGCCAAGCTCTTTTGAAGTCAAGCAAGTTCAACTCCTTTCCTCAGAACTATCAGATTTTGCAATCGCAGTGACCAGTTTTAAAAAACAATTGCAACGCCAAGCCAAGCCAAAACAATTACAAATGAATTCTGTATTTGTGAATGGGGGTTTGGGAAGAGGGATCTGAGAGCAGTAGTGGGGGAAAAAAAAACCAACAACTGTGCAGCAGCTTGTGCATGTACAGCCTTTACACACCCCTTTTGTAGCTCCCCATTTTCTTCCCTGAAGTTTCTACCTTCAATAAAGTGAGCTCAGAGGTGGAAATTCCCTGCCTTCCTGGGAAGTTTGGTGGGAGGAGGAGACTGTGCAGGTCTCTGTGCAGGTTCTTCACCGTGCCTCAAACATTTGGGATGTTTTAACTTTAAAAAAATCAACAACCAAGTTTTACACAGCATACAATTTTCTATAAAATGGAAGAACGGCGCTCAAATGAAAATCTCACTGGTGCTGATTTGGGAATGAGTGTAATTGCTCTTCTGGACTGGCATTCAGGAATCAGAATTACAGTGGACGCAATCCGTGCAGGAGGCGCATTTGCAACCTGCAGTGTTCGCAACCTGCGCCGCTGCGTCTGCGACCGCGCGTGACGCAATTCGGCGCTTCTGCGCATGCGTGAGCGCCGAAACCCGGAAGTAACCCGTTCCATTACTTCTGGGTTCGGCGCAGTGCGCATCCCGAAATCGCACAACCTCAAGCGGCCGTAACCCGAGGTATGACTGTACTTGTTTCCACAAGTCTACAGGAAAACTTAAGCCTTACTGGGAAAAATGGGGGGGCAGTATCCATAGAGGGAATATCATATGGGTAAAAGAAAAGAAGAAAATGTCTCTAGCCAACTGTGTTTAAAAAAATCCCAAAAAACTGTTAATATACTACGTATACACAAATATTTAATGAATTAATCCCAAACTAGACTAATTTGATGCAGTCACCTTTACAAGACAATTCAACTGCTTTTGCTGCATTTCTACAAAAACATCCTAATTTTATGAGGAAATCTGTGAAGTACATGCATTAGATTCATGGAGCTCAATTCTTTTGTCCCTTGCTACCACTGCCCCCAACTTTTGCTGTGCTACCTACCCATTTTCTGTTTTAAATTTTGCAGACATGGACCTGCCCCCCCCTTTTTTTTACTTCTGAAACTCTTTAAAGCACTGTGGATCCTTATTCTTGTGGTATTAAATAATTAAACCTGTCTGATGCTTCAGCCCTCAGCCCTCATCCATGTCCCAGATCTGTTCACCAGGTTAATGTGTCCAAGAGTTCTTTGAATTCCTTTCTCCCTAACATCAGCCTCAACTATTGCATGGGGAAATCATTTTAAAAAGTAGAGCAACGGCAAAGGTGTTTGAAGTACGGTATGTTACAGAGTTTTTAAAAAACAACACTGGAGGAGTAAGAGCGGGCTTCCTCAAACTCGGCCCTCCAGATGTTTTGGGACTACAGTTCCCATTATCCTTGACCACTGGTCCTGCTAGCTAGGGATCATGGGAGTTGTAGGCCAAAAACATCTGAAGGGCCGAGTTTGAGGAAGCCTGAGTAAGAGCCTACAAAGCAGCTTTTGCTTGGATTCTGCAACAAAAACCCAATCACACCGGCCACTGATCTTGGGAACTTGATATGGCAGGCCAGTGAAATGGAATTAAATATTTCCCCCACTCTGTGTCTCTGTGTGTATCTATATCTATAATCTATATCTATATCTGAAAGATTTCTATACCATCCATCAGAAATGGTTTATGTAACTTATGATAATTGTTTTAATGCTTCTGTTTATTATGTTTTTCCATTACCTTGTTTTTGCACGCAAAAAAATTAACAACATAATTAAATCACTTAAACCATCAGCCTCTGAACAAATCTCAGGCTCAATCAGGGAAGCATTTGATCTGACTGCATGTTTTCCTCTTCAAGCACTTAAATAAGGTTTGTAATAAATACTGCTAGTTCCATGCTTGGAGGATTTCCTGAAACAGGAGGGTAGGATGATCTCATGCCTTCCTCCTTGCTGACCACGGCAGGAGTATTTTTTGAACTTGGTTTATTTTAAAATCGCAACAACAACCCCTGTGAAACAATACCATCTCTCCTGCCCACACGGCATAGCTTAAGAAGGAGTTTTCAACTCTCTTCATTACTAGCTTGTGTGCATTCACAGTTGTAGGGCAAGTGCTAAGGGCAAAACAAAGAACCAAAGGGCAGAAAACAAATTAACATTGGGGTTGAATATTATAAATATAACACCATCCCCGTAGCGTATTACTACTGTGCAACTTTTAAATTACTCTTATCACGAAATGAAGGTAGTCACTGGGAGAACTGGATGGAATGTTTTTGTTATTTATCATTTATTTTTCAAAACAAAGAATGGAAGATTATTTTAAATCAAGTAACCATCGTAGCCTACATTTTTTGTTCTTATAATGGTATGGCTGGCTTTGATAAATTGATCTGAAATGCGTTACTACTTGTTATCACAGCTGTGATTCAGTTGCTGCGGGGAAAATATTGTATTCAGAATGGCAGCTAATAAATTAAATAAATAAATAAATATCTTGGGAATTCTTTTAGATTCAAGAAGCAGTACAGAAATGTATTATATTATATTACTATTATTAATAATCAATGGCCAGTTGTCATAGCAGACATATAAGTGCATATATCTAGCACCGTTGCCCTGCTCTGTGAAATGAAATTCTCAGCGCAAACTGCCAGCACAAAGTGTGAAAATTAAGATGCTTTTACCAAAATCCTATTTGTGACAAGTTTGCAAACTCAAGAAGAAATCTGCCGACAGGCCATAAACTGGTAAACCTGTGTACAAAAATCACACTTCCAGTCCAAGACCAACTCATAATGTTCCCATGTGGCAAATATATTAAGGAAGCTAAAAGGTCCAGTTTCACCTAACCCACTTCTGACCAATGCCTGAAAAATCAAGTGGGCCTGAGGGCCTGACTAAGCAGTCATGACTATGTATTCCTTAGACCTGTACCCAAGTCACACACTGCATGCGGCAATCTGAAGCAAAGCAGTAGCTTAACATCGCAATGTCGTTTTAGGCTAACATGCCGGACCACCTATATTAATACCACAAATTAGAAAGGGCAAACTTCCCAAAAGAACTCTGGAAATGCTATTCCTTTTTATAGAATAAAGGTATCCCAGCTGGTTAAAATAGGCAAAAAGAGGGAATCTGCGGAGCTGTATGGTTGTTCTGTCTGCTATCACGAGAGCAGGCAAGCATGAACAGTGGTCCTTATATGGAAAAGACTATTTTTAATAGGCTTCCAATTTTTACTGCTACAGCAGAAAGCAAGTCATGTGTCGCTGAATTCACAGCAACTCCACTCACAAAATTCCTCCTATATAGCAACACAATTATTTCTTCATTAACAGTATGTGCTTAATCTCATTTTCCTCAAGAATGTTTTAAAGTGAATTATGGATGAATGTCAAGTGAAATAAAAGGAATTAACCTACAACCCAGCAGAGAGCTAGCTGCATCCAATTCCTATTGATTTAAAAAGAGGTAAAGGTAATATTGGCATGGGGGTGGGGGTGAGGCCAAGGCCTCTGAACCTGATGTTTCCTTTAGTTATCTTGGTTAATAACCCCTAATTGACCCACATCTTCCAGCCCACACCTAATTTCAGGCTGATTTAATGACCAAGGAAGGGGCGTGGCCCAAATTTTTAAAGCCTAATTTAGGAAGAAGGCCGGAAGTGATGTTCTAGCCCCAGGTGATTCCATGTTGAAATGTAACAGGCATAGGCAAACTCCGGCCCTCTAGATGTTTGGGACTACAATTCCCATCATCCCTAGCTAACAGGACTAGTGGTCAGGGATGATGGGAATTGTAGTCCCAAACATCTGGAGGGCCGGAGTTTGCCTTTGCCTGATGTAACATTTGTAAGTTTCTTTAAATCATATATTGTGTTTTAGTTAAAATTATTTTTAACTGAAATTAATATGAAACTATTTGTTGACTGCCTTCGTCTTCCGTACAAAAATAATCAAGACATATGCAACAGATAGTTTAAGGGCTTTATTTTTATTGTGCTTCAAAATATGTGACTAATTTAATAGTTTTTCAGCCTCAAGTATCTGTAACTTGGCTATGCATTTTCTCTATAGGAATGGATTTCTAAAATCAATCTGCAGCAAAATACATAAAAACCAAATGTTTCGTGGGTAAATGTCAATCAGTAGTGTTTATTGGAAATGGTGGAGAAAATGTTTTCTGGTAAATGACATGTGACCAATGTAACGTGATCAATATAACATCTGACAATTCACTGCCACCTCGACAATTCTATGAGACTATGAGTCTATGATAGAGATCCACATTTATTATACTCATGTGTAAAATGCCATTTTGGAAAACCGTTCCCAGATAATGAAACTTTGGGAAATTATCTTTTAAATGACGTAGAACATGTTAACTATATATGCAAATGAGAAATGAGCCTGTAAGTTGATATTTTCATGGAACTACCCCCACCCCAAAAACACATAAATGCCACAAGAGAAATAGTTACAGGAAAGAAAGCCTGTGTGGTCTATACGAGAACTGGTCTTGGGTCCTAGTACTTTCCAGGATTCACTCTCTCCCTCCTGCTCTTTGCAAAATTCCAGCAAACCCCTCTCCCTTACGACAGTTGAATCATCCTTCATTTCCCCCCTTTAGTATAGGCTCCTTGCCAACAGCTTAAGTAAGTTTCTTTTTCAAGCAAGGGGAAAGTACTGAGCCAAGCTGGCTAAAATAAGCTGAACTAAATAAATAAATGTTGCAAGACAGATATGCTGAGGAGTGAATTAGACGTCTCAGCTGGCTTACAAGATTTGGTAAAACTGAGTGCGCTTAAACTCAGTCTCTGCTACTGCTAAGAATTCTACAGAAAAGGAAAAGGAATTGTTACACCATGAAAATAACCCAGAACCTCAATGTGTGTGCAAGTGCAACAGGGTTTTTTTAACATATGGATGGGCTCGAATCACTCACTGCTATGTCCAATCTACTTAGAAGTGACTCATGACTTCAACTGTATTCGTAAATGAATGAGGTAAACCTCTCGGAGAACAGAGACTCTTAGAGAGGAAGTTCAGGGTATCTATGTAAACATGCAGGGCAATATTTCATAATCAAATTGTTGGGTAGGTTATGTCCAGCCAATGATAACCCTTGAGACATCAGCTGCACCAAATTCCAGCTGCTTCCAGTAACTGCTAGCAATCCAGTCCTAATCACCACATCATCTTCCGCTTTGCTCATGAATGTACGTGTGCACTGTTAAAAACCAGTCATATGAAATTAATATGGCACTGCCATGTGAGCTGTGTCATATGGCAGCCATTGTTACACATGGATAAATGTGAGGGCTCATTAGCAAAGATGCATGAGTTATTCACAGTAGCAAAAGGAACGGCAGAGCCAAGAGCCTTAGCCAGCTAACAAAATAAACTCAGACTTTTGATATATTCTTAGCTGCTACTCATGAAGTATAGCAGTTTAAAAAGCATCTCTTCAATACATTAAACACCTCTAGACTGAAGGTCTGTTCACATGTTGAAGAGGGCAATTCTATACAGACGGAATACAAACCACCAATTGCAGATGTGACCACTTATATACTGTATATACATTTTCACTAAGTGTCACGATGCTGCAATCCATATGGTTAGACAGAAGGCACCGTGAACTACAGCATGACAAGAGGTGGTGGATGGGCAGGCCAAGTGAGCCAGAACAGGCTGCAGCAGACCCCCAGCCCCTGCCCTGCTGCTATGACTCCTCTGCCCCTAGGATCCAGATGCCGTGGCCGGCACCACGATTGGCTGCCTTCCTCCTACCTGGCTAGCCTGGGGATCTGCTGCTGCAGCTGCAGTCAATTAGGATGAAAAGTTGACCCAGGTAAGGTGCTGGCAGGTAGAGCAGCAAGAGGAAGGGGGAAGGCAGCCAGAAGCAATGGCTGCCTGGTTTGAAGATGTGCTGTTGCTGCCACTGCCAAATAAAATGAAGAGTCGGTTTGGTCAATGCAGGGGCAGCAGGACCCCATGTCGGCTGGCCATTGCTTTTGGCTGCCTTCCTCCTCCCTGTGCTGCCTTATATTGGGCCAGTCCAAATGTCACAACAGACTATGGTTCATTATGAAAGGAACAAGTTTCAGACTCCTCACTGCTTTGTGGACACAGCTGCAAGATCAGAAGCTTTCTCATGGGTCACAAAGTTGACTCGTTCAATCAAACCATAGTTAAAACAAGCCACTGTTTAGGGTTCAGATGCAACACTGAACTGTGGTTAATAAAAACATTGGAAACAAAAGCTGCACTGGAGGAAAGAAGAGTGTATGAGTCTGAGGCTAACTGTGGTTTATTCACAGGATGATACATCATGGCTTTTTTTGGTGAAAGCTGAATGTATGTCATGGATTGTTTGCATATATTCAGGAACTTGTTAATATTCAGTCCCAGTGTTATTTCCACCTGCTTTGAGAGAGATAATTTCTTACCCATCCTACACCATAAGGTCCTAGGGCAGGTACAGCATATTAAAAAGTTTAAAGCAAATTACATCACAAGAATAGGGTAGGTTCTAAAAATATGCATCTCAAGTGCCAAATGACAGGGTAAAGGAAGTGTGTCTTCAGCATATGGTGGCAACACTATAATGAAGGTGCCAGGTACACCTCTGTGGGGAAGCAATTCCATGACTTAGGGGCTGCCACAGAAAATGCCCTCTCCCAGGCAACCCCCAAACTTTTTTTACTTCTCTTCTTACACCCAAGCACAACCTCACCCACAAATCTCTTTATTTAAAGAATCACAACCTCATTTAAAATCATTTCCCCATTTTATTAACCTTTTGCTTACTACCCCATCATTCAATTCCCTTTCCATCCTGAAGAGTGCATCTTCACACACACACAAAACACATTTCATGTGTACTTGAAAACTATATTTAATTCCAAGGAAGCAAATATATACATCTGCACATATATCACAATTTAGAAAGCAAAATGTAGAGTATGTATTGATTTGCCCTTGTAATCACCTTGAAAGGTAAGAACACAGTCATTCTGTAATGCCAAATAACATGTATTTAACATGTTTGAGGAGCAACTTGAATTCTCTAGAAACATGTAATTATAGCTGGAAAAAAATTTGTGTGTGTTGTGGCTAAGAAGTTACAATGGGAGCAACCCAATCAAAATCTTTCATAGCACTCTGCCAGTGTTGTTACTTTACAGGAGGGCTGACCTGTGCAGTGACTTCTGGATGCAGGGGCACAACTGTGTGCTTTTAAGTGGGGCTTAAGTGTGCCTTTAAAAACGAAGCAAAACTATGCTTTAAACAAAGTAGCCGTGTTCAGCTTCCAACTTTCCCCATCAAAACATAAAAATTAACACTATCCCAATGCAAGGAGTAAGGATGCACTAGAAGTATCTGACACAGCCCACAATACAGCTGACAGGTGAGGGGGAATCCCAGAAGCACTGCTTTTACCCTCAAAAAAGGATCCCATCCCTGAGCTATGGAAGGAAATCAACTGTGCTATCTCACAGCTGCAAGGATGATGCCCTGTCTATTGTGCTGGGGAGCTGATAAAAAAAAGTTTGCTTATTTTCTGAGCGTGCCTCCAAATTTAATCTAGACACGACCACCATTAAAAAAAGAGTATGCTTCAGGTATCAAAAACTAAAGAAACTTGCTTTATAGTCCTACATTTCCTCAAGTATGTGGATGCATAAAACTGTAAATGAACAGACAGGCTGCAGATGACACTGGAATTTTATTCCCCAACATTATACAATGGTTCTATACAGCAATATATGGTGACACAGCAAGGTCATCAAATTGCCTGGCTGCACTGTAGACCCTTTAAGTAATGTCTTTAAGAGAACAGTATCCATTGAAAAGAAGCATTGGTGGACTGAAGTCTAATGTTCTTTTAAGAACTCCATCCTTCTTGCTGATATCATTCTTAACAAATAGATTTCATTAAAGTCACCCCTCGCTCCCTCCCATGTTCAATTTCTGATACGACAATTAGCAGACTTCTACAAAAAAAACAACAACCTGGAATGGTGCCAGCTTACGGGTTCAGTACAAGATAAATCAATGTTGAGACATGAATTAACAATGCAGCGCAAGAGTTCAGAAAACCAAGTCTAATAGACCATCCAAAGAATAAAGTACTAGATAGTTTCCCCAAAGTTTAAATTTAGACACAGCAAGTCAAAAAGGTCACCTTCATACCGAAGAATACACGGTAAATTCAAGCTGGAACTAAAGGAGCATGACTAGTTACACAGTGCTCTGGTTACGTACTTAATTCATTCCGGAGGTTTCTTCTTAACCTGAAGCACCACTTTAGCTAATGGGGCCTCCTGCTGCCGCTGCGCCGCCGCTGCCCAATTTCTGTTCTCATCCTGAAGCAAAGTTCTTAACCCGAGGTAATAGTTCTGGGTTAGCAGAGTCTGTAACCTGAAGAGTATGTAACCTGAAGCGTATGTAACCCGAGGTACCACTGTATAGCTACAAGTATCTTGACTTCATTCAAAACTGTATCTGCTTTTCAAATGCTACAACTGAGACAACCACTTTTCAGTGCCTTAAAAACAGCTGTATGCAAGTAATGTTTTGATATTAATCTTAATCATCTATAAATAAAAATCCATTCGGTATAAACTGTTGTGAGTCTTAAATTACTGGTAAACCAGAATCCCAAGTATTTTGGGTCATCTAGTAGGTGGTCTAGAAAGAAACTAGAAACCTCCCCACTAAATTCATCTTTCTGATGAGACAGGAACCCTACATGAACCTTTCCCAACACAGTAATGTGGAGTAAAAAAGTTTTCATACTGGAAATTTTTCTGGTGCTCTGTATTGGGGGGGGCACCAAATAACTATTTCTAAAAATATGTTAAAACAAAATAAAAAAATTCCTTCCAGTAGCACCTTAGAGACCATACCAAGAACAAACTTAGTTGGTCTCTAAGGTGCTACTGGAAGGAATTTTTTTATTTTGTTTTGACTATGACAGACCAATACGGCTATCTACCTGTAACTAAAAATATGTTGTTTCATAAAATTAATCAACAACATAATGAATGGATATAATACCAGTCAAATCTAGAGATTTGTAAGTCTGTGCCCACCTCCCACTTTTCCATTCCCCTCCAGGTCTTCACATCTCTAGTCAAATCCAGCAGATTCAACATTGTAATTACAGTGGTACCTCGGGTTAAAAGTACGCTTCAGGTTAAGTATGCTTCAGGTTAAGAACTCCGCTAAGAACAGAAATCGTGCTCTGGCAGCGCAGCGGCAGCAGGAGGTCCCATTAGCTAAAGTGGTGCTTCAGGTTAAGTATGCTTCAGGTTAAGAACGGACCTCCGGAACGAATTAAGTACTTAACCCGAGGTACCACTGTAGTTCCATTTCAGATAAACTAAACCTAGTAAATGTCCAGATGCTGAATGCATAGTTCACTGGGGCTTGCCAAAGTGAGTACCGTACCTTAGAATCATAGAATCATAGAGTTGGAAGAGACCACAAGGGCCATCCAGTCCAACCCCCTGCCAAGCAGGAAACACCATCAAAGCATTCCTGACAGGTGGCTGTCAAGCCTCTGCTTAAAGACCTCCAAAGAAGGAGACTCCACCACACTATTTCCTTTCCCCCCCTTAAAATGTAAATAATACAAAAGAAGTGCATCCTATAAATTGTCATATTTTACAAATATTCCAATAAAAGTATTTCTAACTAAAGCTTAGAGTATATTTGACCATAACATTCAAACCATATTAAGTGTACTTTATTGATGGTTCCCCCCTTAAAAAATACAAATGTGTAAACAAAACACTACTTTTTCAACTTTATGATCAGATGTGCAACTATATAAGAATATATTGTTTCACCTTCGCAGTTGAGCTCCGAGGCCTATTATCTCTCCACTTGATGCTTCCCCACCATATCAAGGCACATATGTGAAATCAGGGATGCCAAGTTTCCAACTAACACATTTATGTTTTAAAAATACATTATAGTTTATAACACCCACAAAATGGATCATGTGTCCATTTTCACTGATGTGGCATTGGGGGGAGGGATAGTTTTGTTATGAAGGAATCTCCTTTCTTTTGCACACATCCTGCAGTGGGAAGCTCCATGTAGATAGAAATTAAGCTCAGAACATGCAAAGGAAGCTGCTCTCAGACCCATAAAAAGTATTATTAGCTTGACAGGTGTGTGAGTTGACAAGGGAGGCTGCTATAGTTCCTAAAGAGAAAATGAAAGAGTCACGACACAACCAGGTCAGATATAAAGGAATTAATGTAAGGACACACCGAAAATCATATGTGAACTAGACACCTTCTCTATAAGACTAGCACCAATTGTCGTTTCAAGATCAGCCCAGATGTGAGCGACTTTGCCCTTGAAGTCACAGCAAGTTTGGCGAAGTTCCCACCAGCCTCTCCTCTGCTTGGAAAAATCTGATGAATGGCTAGGTAAGAACACAAGGGTGGCTGAGCTGTCCTGAAGGTATCTGAAGAAGTGTGCATGCACACGAAAGCTTATACCCAGAACAAACTTAGTTGGTCTCTAAGGTGCTACTGGACATTTTTTTTTCTTTATTTATTTCGACTGCGTCAGACCAACACACCTAGCTACCTGAGCTTTCTTTGTTAATATCACCACCACAATTCATGCAGCTTGTATCAAAACCAGAGGGCCAATTTAAATCTAGCCTTACAGCAGAATAAAATAACAAAGCAGACATCACTGCAAACTGCAAGCAAGGGCTCACAATGCTTCTCTGCACAACAACAAAAATATTTAGTGCACATAAAAATCAGCATATTAGGGAGACTAGGCTCAGGAGTTTCTCCCTTACACCCTGATTTTCTACATAGTTGCAATGAATCATATAAGCTCACACCTGAAGACTGAGAAGGTACAGCCCAGAAACATGTTTGCAGCCACATATACTGTGTGCCAAAGGGAGGCCTGAGTATCAAAACAAGTACTTTACCAAGCTGCAAAACAAACAGAGGTGTAACCATCTGCTGGACAACTTTTTGTATAAGTAACTTCAACTGAAATGTTTCTGTACAAACACTGCACTCTCTTCCCCCCTTCCTGTACTGCAATCATATGCAGGTTGGAAGCAACTTTTTGAAAACAGCACAGAAGCATTTTGAAACATCTGTTGAACAGGAAGTGATGAACACTGCATCCCACTGACTTTGAGGCTGGTGGTGCCCGACAGGGAGAAAGTCATAATCTGAGCTGGGATTAGTCAGAACCAGATTTTTGTGTCTGTGTGATAAGCACTGCAGATAGCTGTTTAAAAGAACTGTTCACTCAGAAGAGCCAAGTGGCAAGACTTATTTGGTAAATTAATTTCAGCAACAAAGACGAGCACAAGGAAAACAAGCAAATTTTCTTGGATAAAACAGCCCTCTTCCCAAAAGCCGAAAACGGGCACCACATTTTGTCTCTGCTGCTTTCATCTCTTGCAGGCCATACAAGCAACATTAGCTTATGCTTGAAAGTAGTTATGTCAAAAAATTTTTTTACTTATAAACAAAAATGGTTTTGGTATTAGAGAAGGCAGCACTTTGAATCAAGAAACCTCTACTTCATTCCTAAATCTGCTCTAGAATTGCAAGTGACCTACAATAAAATGTGCATACCTGTATATAATTTCTTCCCTAACTGAAAAAACGTACTCTCACTTTCTTACAGTCTTGTGCTCATTGCAGCAGTGAAGAACACAAGTCGCAGCACCTAATTTCACAAAGGCTGTGTCTTACAACACTTTGGCTGTCATCTCATCCAAACATTAGTCAGCTTTTAATCTGTTTATCCAAAGCTAGGTCACACTATACATTAAGGTGAGACAGCGATTATTCAGTACAGTGGTACCCCGCAAGACGAATGCCTCTCAAGACGAAAAACTCACAAGACGAAAGAGTTTTTCGTTTTTGGAGTTGCTTCACAAGACGAATTTCCCTATGGGCTTGCTTCGCAAGACAAAAACATCTTGCGAGTTTCCTTTTTCTTTTCAATGCATTCCTATGGGAAACCGTGCTTCGCAAGACCGTGCTTCGCAAGACGAAAAATTCGCAAGACGACAAAACTCGCAGAACGAATTAATTTTGTCTTGCGAGGCACCACTGTAGATTTATATTTATATATGTGAGAAACAAGCAAAAAGTAGTCAAGCATTATTTATTTACAACCCACTTTTCCACAAACAGGCTCAAAACAGTTCATCAACTAGAGCAGAACAAACTGGTAAAAGGAAATATAAAGGTCTTGCCTGATGCCTGAATGTAACGAAGGCACTACCGTAGGTAGACCTCTGTGAGGACCATGTTTCTTTGCTCTGAGATGGGGGTGCCCCAGAAAAGAACCAGTCCAACAAATATCTGAATGAAAAGGCTGGTCAATATGGGAGAAGGGGGTCTTCAAAAACTCTTGGTCCAGACCCACTATATTTTGCCATCTGGTGAGGAAAACTGCAGGACACATGAACCCAAAATAATTGGATATCCTCTTGATAAGCTGTTAATTACATTAATCTTTCTCAAACTGCCGAAACTGAAGATGATAAATCTAAAGAAGCTTCTGTTTCAAAAGCAAAATAATGACTGTAGGCCCTTCTTGCTCTTGAACATTTAACACATGGGCCAGTTGTCAGAGCATCAGCAAACAGGAAGCAGGATGTACCTATCAACACCAAAACGGAAGAATGTATCACGAAACAGGAAAAGTAGTAGCAGCAGCACACAAACACACACACCTTTAAGAAGGTGGGGGTGTAAGAAAGCACTAGAAATGGAAATAATCTGATTTAGTTGTGACTGCGAGGGAATAGTATGTGGGAAATGAGCAAATTACAGCAATTTTATTATTCTGACATTTTATTATTCTGGCAGAGGTGACAAATATTAGTTTGCAGAGTTCTTTTAAATTTTAAGCAGCTGTTATGTATTTGAATATTTTTATCTTTTCTCAATCTGAAAATGAGGTGTTTTATTACTGCTGCAGGCAAGTTTCCCAAACTACAATGCTATGTAATAGCTTCATATATATGTGTGTGTGTGTGTGTGTGTGCGCGTGCGTGCTAAAATTCACTTTATAATCAAACTATCAAGAGACATTCGCTGAGCTAACATTACTGCTGTTTAGACTTTTAAGAACAGAAAAGGTATCATTTAGTGTTGTTGTCTTTTAAGAGAGGCAGTGATGCTTTCATATATTTAGGAGCTAGAGCACTGCCTGAAGATGCATTTAACCTGTGCCTCAGTAGACTTCTTTTTAAATTGGGCAGAATCTGCACAGATACTTAAGAGGTGCCATACCTTTGGTAGCAGCACTGTGGGGGTTGAACGAGGGCGTGGGACAGCCCCCTTGTGTGAAAATGACTGCTTTAACAGAGATGGGGTTTTAACTTTGGTGGGTGCTGTTTTATCTGGAGGCTGGGGTTGTTTTAAAGTGTTGTTAAATGATATCTGTTAATTTGGATTTTTGAGCTGGAGTATTGTTTAGGAGCACTTGTTGCGGAGTGTATTGTTTATTAGTGTGTATACATTTGTATTGTTCATTGTTTTGATTATATTTTTTATTATGTATTTTGTGCTTTGATTATTTTTATTACATATCTTGTGCTTTGTATATGGTATACAAATTTAACAAATAATAATAATTAAAAGGTAAAGGGACCCCTGACCATTTGGTCCAGTCGTGTCCGACTCTGGGGTTGCGGCGCTCATCTCGCTTTATTGGCCGAGAGCTGGCGTACAGCTTCCAGGTCATGTGGCCAGCATGACTAAGCCGCTTCTGGCGAACCAGAGCAGTGCACGGAAACACCATTTACCTTCCCGCCGGAGCGGTACCTATTTATCTACTTGCACTTTGACGTGCTTTTGAACTGCTAGGTGGGCAGGAGCTGGGACAGAGCAACGGGAGCTCACCCCGCCGCGGGAATTCAAACCGCCGACCTTCTGATTGGCAAGCCCTAGGCTCAGTGGTTTAGACCACAGCGCCACCCGTGTCCCTTGTCACTGACAGTAGCATCCCACTAAAATAAAAAAGCCAAGTACTATAGAAAGGATTAGTCTTGGTTTGTTTGGATCACTGGCTTCTCTCAGTTAGAACCATTCATTTTTCTTACATTTATACCTCACTTTTCTTATCTCAGACCAGACCAGACCAGACCCAGGCCTACTTAGCTTCAGATCATCACACAGAGCCAAGGCTCTATCAGATTTTCAAAATTGTTTGCTGACTTAAGATACCTGTTGTCTAAAAACTTTAACAGATAAACTGCAGAATAGCAATGGAATTTTCTTAATGAACCAAGTTACATAATTTGTTGACAATACCCTGCTCCCACTTTACCAGGTGCAGTCACTTGAAGTTTGAAAGCAGTGACTGTCTTTTCATTCAAATAAAAATGCCTTAATCTTACATTATGCATTAATATATGAAAATTATAATAAGGCTGCAAAATTGTAGTAGAGATCAAATGAGCTCATTATGACATTCCCATCAAATGGTCTCCATAAGAACAGGGTAATTATTCACCCACTTCAAAAACTCCTGCAGGATTCAGAAACCTCTTTCAATTTATTTAGAGTTGTCAGACCCACTTTTTTGTTGACTACAAGTGGCTGCCCTGTCTATTGCACTGCATTTCTTCAAAGGGATCACAAAGACACTAGAGACCACATAAAATGTGGCTTCAAAGTTCTGAACAGGGTGTCCTACTTTGGTGTGGAATAATGCTGATTACAATGCTTAAAATGCAGCCCGCCATATGCCAAAACCTTTGCTTTTCCAAATCTCTTTTCCAAATCCACTTTGTCCAACCTTCTATTACTAAATTGATTACAGCTTTAGCTATTGCTGCCCTTCCTCCTCACCCTTTAACCATCTGTGCAGATTCTGCCCAATTTAAAAAATGTCTACTGAGGAACAGGCTAAACACATCAGTGCTCTAGCTCTTAAAGATATGAAAGCATCACCGCCTCTCTAAAAAGACAACACTAAATGATATCTTAAAAGTCATGCATGTGACTTCAGACAAAAAGTACTGTACCCTTTCACAAGCAGAGAACCAGTTTTCAGTATTTTATTACTTGGAAATCCCACAACCTACCAGTGAGCAAACATGAAAATACTGATACCCAGCTATTCTTTTAAAACATTAAAAGAAGTCAAGGGTCATCTAGCCTGTAACACAACCTGAAACATTTTACTACCATTTTAACCATTCAAAAGTGAAGTAAAGAACTATTTGGAGTAATCATAACAGCCCCCTGCTTTTTATTCTGGGACAATTAATGAACAAGAATTCATAAAGAGTCAATCAACTCCATGCAGAGATTTATCATGGATTACAAACTGATTTGATTAGTTAAGCCTACCTCTTTCAGAAGATGGGCTGAGCAGCCATGTAAATATTTGCCAACATGTATAGTAGCTGACTTTGCTACTAGTTCTGTTTATTTCTGTTTGCCTCTTGCTATCACAACTCAGGTGATTAAAATTTTATCTCACTAAAAACACTGTGTTCAAATCATTGCTCAGCCATAAACAAGATGCCAAGTTCTTCAATCTTCCAAGCCATGACTTGGAGAACTGGGAGTAAGTCCTGTGCTCATGCACTTGGGGTTAACAGAATATTTCCTGGTTTGATGAAAACACATTTTGCCATGGCAAAATTATCACATTGTAGTTTGAGTGAGTCCTCTAAACTAGGATCAAACTGAGGCTTGCAGACCATAGTTTGCCAATTTGGAATTAAACAGCAAAGTGTGATTTAATCAAAGCAGAAAATATTACATTAAGCCTAGAAATGCAGATCATGGCCATTTCCCCATGTCTCACTGTAAACGCTTTAAAAGCAGCAGTTGGAGCACAATAACTTTTTCAATTACCATTTCCTTTTTATTTTAAAATAAAAATATCTTAACGTGTTAAATTCTCTTTTACTGTAAGCTCCCTGGGAGACTGTTAAGCAGAATATAAATATTTTAAATGAACCAAGCTTTTTCTGCCTCCAATATGTTGTTCAATTATTGAACAATTGGAATGGATGGGAACTGGGTGACAGCTAGTATTCCCACAAACTACTGTAAAAGTACAATGAGCCTCAATGAAGACAATAGAGAACAAATGGACTATTGTTTATAATTCCAACCAGCTAATCATTCATTGCAATGAGGATTTTATACAGATGCTTTCTATCATGTGCCTATGAGAAATGTTCTCTCAGAATTGCTTCTTGTAGACGTTATTAACATTAGGAGGTACCTTTGTTATACTGTTTTAAATGCCTGTTAAAAACTTTATACCCAGAAATGTAATTTAGTTGCACAAGCTTGATTTTTTACAATCGTTTTGTATTATTTTATGTGTTATCACTTAAGAGCTCTTCCAAAGCAAGGTATACGTGATTCTAAAAATAAAATAAAGGCTAGAAACATTTCCCAAAGAGAGTAGCCTTGTTTGATATGAAGATCAATTTCAGAGCCGGTATGAAGGGTAAAGGAGTTGGATGTGGAACAAATACCTGCCAAGCTATCAACCTGTGATGTATGAAAAACAGGGACATTCCATCATGATGGAAGACACAGATCCACCAGAACCGCCTCTTTCCATATGAGCCTAACAGGAACCTGAGATCATCTTCTGAGGTCCAGAGGGTGGCAACACAAGAACAGGCCTTCTCTGCAGTGACTCCCTGTCTGTGGAATGCCTGGCACCTTCATTATACACCTTTAGGTGCCAAACAAAAATGTTCCTTTTTTTAAACCAAGCCTTTGGTTGATACAATTTACATCCTATGCCTTTTTAAAATGTGTTTTTTGGGGGGGTATTGGGTTGTTCTTTTTATTTTTATTAGGTATTTTGTCGTTTTATATCTTGATTTTATTCTAATAATAACCTTAGTCTTCTTATTTTCAACTTCTTGGTTAGGATAAGAAAGGTTAAGCGATCTGTGACACAGCAGCTGAGACAAAAAAGGATATCCTCAAGTTAACTGTTAAGTATTTAACCTGACAGGGCTATGTTATGACATATTTTGAAAACAAGTGGTAAAAGGAATGTAACCACAGTTTCATTTATCTTATGGTAAGGCAGCACAGGGTCTTGACTCCCTGAACCTGCAATACACAGGTTAACAGCACTGTGTGACTGTCTAGGCACAACCTTGTTTTGAATCCACTCATCCATGGGTCAGTGAAGGCTATATTTGCCTTGGAAATACAGAGAACAACACTGAACACATGGTTCTGATGAACCAAGACCTTTTTACCTTTAGAACATTACTAAGATTATTTATTTTCTATATTTATCATCCAACTTTCCTCCAACAAACTCAAGGCAGCATCCATAGCTCTTCCCACTTCATTTCATCCTCCCAATAACCCTGTGAAATAGGTTAGGTTGAAAGGACAGTGACTGGAGGGTGGAGGAAAAACTAAGTCAAATAACCTGATATGAAAAATCAGCAAAGAGCCTATGAGGGGGAAGAGACATTGGAGGTCAACTAGTTCAACCTTCCCGCACAAAGTACAACGTAACTGATAGATGCCATCCAGCCTCTTGCTTTAATATCTCTGGAGAAGGTAAAGGGGAATGGTAATTCAACTATGGGGTGAGGCGCTCATCTCTGCTTAAAGGTAAAGGGACCCCTGACCATTAGGTCCAGTTATGGACGACTCTGGGGTTGCGGCGCTCATCTCACTTTATTGGCCGAGGGAGGCGGCGTACAGCTTCAGGGTCATGTGGCCAGCATTACTAAGCTGCTTCTGGCGAACCAGAGCAGTGCACGTAAACGCCGTTTACCTTCCCGCCGGAGCGATACCTATTTATCTACTTGTACTTTTGACGTGCTTTCGAACTGCTAGGTTGGCAGGAGCTGGGACAGAGCAATGGGAGGACAGCCCACCAGCTCTGCAGGAAGTCTGCTCCTTGACTGAGCTGCTCTTGCCATTAGGATGTTTTTCCTAACATTGAGCTAAAATCTGCTTCCCTGCAAATACCATCTTATCACAACCAGATGATCATAAACAATGATTAAAAGCTTAGAAAATAAAGCTGTGCATACAGCTGCTTTCTTGCAGTCAGGAAAACTGTAGAACAGGGTCATTCCAGGACCTTAGTTTGTACTATCCACTTTTACAACCTTACAGTGGCAGCAGCAATAAACAGCTACCATAGATTCCATGAAAGGTCCATGTATACAACATACTTTGTTCCGCATTTGTTAACTCGCAATGCAGCTGAATAGCTTCACATTGTAACAGCCCTACTGGGCTTGATCTATGTACTATCCAGCAATAACCTTGCAAACAAGTCCACTAGAATAACATGCCTAGATTTCATTAGAGCACACATACCGTACCTACTTGTTACATATTTGTGGCCTAGAAAAGGCCAAAGTGGCTAGTACACCAGGGCTAGAAATCCTAATTCCACATATGGGGTCTGAACCAGCTGTGACTGATCAGGAAGACCACCTTGGGGTTGTAGTGTACACTTCTGGTCACCTCTCTTCAAAAATTATATTGCAGAGCTGGAAAAGGTTCAGAAAACAGAGTAACTCTCCTACGAGATAATGTTACAACATTTGGAGTGTTTTAGTTTAAAAAGAAAGGGCAAGTGAGGCAGGGGGCATGACTGAGGCGTACAAGATTATGCATGATGCAGAAGAAGTGGACAGGGAGAAGTTTCTGTCCCTCTTTCATAAAACTAAAACTCAGGGTCATCCAATGAAGCTAAATGTTGGGAGATTCGGGACAGATTAAAAGAGGGACCTCTTCACACAGGACACAGTAAAACTATGGGATTGACTCCCACAGGAGGCAGTCATGGCCCCCCAATGTGGGCGGCTTTAAAGGGGGATTAGATAATTCATGGAGCACAAGGCTATCAATGGCTACTAGACTGGCCACAATGGCTATATTCTACCTCCACTGTCAGATGCAGTATGACATGGAGCATCAGTTGTTGGGAAACACGGTAGGGAAAGTGCTGTTACACTCAGGTCCTATTATAAAATACTGGACAAGATGGGACTTGGACCTGATCCAGCAAGGCTCTTCTTATGTTCTTAGAGCTTCTCTGTCTGAAGGCAATTCTTCCTTCACATAAGTGGCCACATGAACAACAAGTTTACAAAGATGATCTATAGCCCAGTATAACTGCTTTGAGCTGTCTAGGGTTTCAAAGCAGATACATGTTTTAAGGCCTGCATTCTGGCTTCATCCAATGGAGGCAACCATGCAACACGTCATTCACTACAATATGTTGAATCCTGCTTTTCTGCTACTGCATGCTGTGTACTATACAGACCCAACAAGGTTTCAATCTACATTGGGATTTTTTTTTCTTTTTAAAGATTGAGGCTAGGGATTGACAAGGAAGTAGTAAAAATGAGGGTAAGAGGCTTAAATGTAAACTGAAAGGGAATAGAATTATGAGACGTTTTTGCATGGAAAGACATTAGATTAAGAGTTGTTTTAGGTAAGTGTCTGATGACATTCAGACCATCTATTTATTTAAATCTAACTAAACGTCTCTCAACACTATCTCCAAATAAGCTTTTTAAAAGGAGCAGATGCCACAGCTAACTATTGTTCCTTATATTTTACTGCATCTTAAGGGCTTGTTTACATTTTATATTTCAGCTAAGGAAAGTTTCATTTCATTAAATGTGCCCCCTTAGTTTTATCCCACTGTCAGCATTTATTTATTTATGTACGGTATGTATTGCAGTCTCCGATATTGCAAAACACTCAAAAATAGAAAGGTCGGAACAAGATCTTGTAAGCAAACAATTCCTACTCCAGCAGCTAATTTTCTTCATGCAGAATAATATTCTGCTTTATACTTCAGATCTATGTAAACATCTGACATACATTGTTATCAGCCCTTTGCATCACTTTGTGTGGCACTTCACAGCTCTGGGTTTCCAACAAGAGGATTTAAGGGGCAAAAACTGGTGAAAGGGCTTGATGCCACCTATCTTCTCAAAGGTGCTAAATAAAAGCTGTTTCCAGCCTTACTTCACAATTGGCAGCACTAATGACAGCTGACATTTCAAATATGGAGAAGGGATTGGGGTGAGTATGTAACATTATTGCCTGTCCCAAACAGCATGGAGAATGAAAAAACATAAGCAATTATTGATTATGAAGGGACGAGAACAGACAGGAATGGATTTTAAACTGTACTGCATTGTGCTGTGAACCACAAGTGCTAAACCGCCAGCAGAGCATCTTAAGAAAGCAGAATAACAGAAGTCAGACAATCTACATCTCCAGCCTAAATACAGCAAAGTTTACTTTTAAGCAAGCATGCTCAGGGCTTACAGCTGTAGGCTCATTTAATTTGTTTCTAAGCTTCTGAGGCCATGTGCCACATTCCCATTTTGAAACTGCGGTAGTCATTAAGAGCATGAGCTATGAACCAGAAAGTCCCCAGATCAAATCACAGCTCAGCCAGCTCAACTCACTAGGTGGCCTTAGGCAAGCCACTCTCTCTCAGCTTCACCCCTCATCAGTAATAGGGGAATAATACTTCTAGCCCAACCTACAGGGTTGATGGCATTACTGAGAATGTATCCGAGCACTTGGGGGAAAGCAGGACTGTTGGTTTTTATCCAAAGAAATATGATTTGTAGTACTTTAAAAACAGTTATTACATTTCTCAAATATTATTTTTAGCCAGGTTTTTTTAAAATCCCTTAAAAATCAAGTATACCACAACAAATATATGATTGGTTCTACTATCTTCACAATGTCTGCAGTATTCTTAACATGAAAAGATGTAGCACAGCATTCCAGCTGAGGAAATCTGATCTGTACACCCTATTATTCACAGCTTACACCCTATTATTCACAACTTAATGCTGACCCATCCCAAGATCACTCTGCAGGTCCACAGGCAGACTTTTGAACCCAGGCCCCACAGGTTTCACATCCAGAAATCTTTCAACTTAATCTTTTTCTGCTAGCAAACCTGTTTCAAACCACACAAATTTTGCAAAAAGTTGTATCAGAATCAAAAGTTTGCAGCCACAGATGGTAACATCTGAATTCATCTAACAATTGAGATCAAGACATTTCACAATGATGACTCACAGTATTTGTATTTATAATAAACACTTCTAGACATAGTCACATGTCAAATGATACAAAATAAACACTGTACTTCCATTCACTGAATCCCCCCCCCTCTTTCTTGGCTATTTGACTATTCATCTGGGTTCATCTGCATTCTGTTTATCCCACATAGTCCAGTTTGACAGCTTGTTCTCATTTAGACAGACCTGTAAATACTTAATCTACTTTGAATTATTCTGCCCATCGTAAATACAGGCTGCCACAATTGGGCTCCATTTGCTTGTGTAAGCGTACTATGAAATTGGCAGTTACCAGGCCGTCAAGCCCATATTTAGAGTGGAATATTCAACTGTACAACGAACAAATACACATTCATGTGACAGCATTTTTTTTGCAGAGTGAAAGAGGTCCTACCCAGTCCCCAGGCTCCAACTCTTCACTACCCCACGATAAAAAAGTGCCCTGCTTTTTCAATTCCTCACAGATCTCTGGGTCTAGCTCTACCGGTGCCCACCCTAGATGCCACCCTCGAAATGCTGACATCTATTCTCCAGCAGGTTCTCCCAGCCTACCCTCTTAAGTCAGGGTAGGGGGAGAAGAGGGAAGAGTTCCAGATGGTGGACTATTCCACTGTGGGGGTTTTCCTGTTCCTCGGGGACTCCCTAATTCTCCAGTGATCAAGACCCTTATTCAGCACCACCCATTATGCTTTCAAAATTATTTTGAATCATTTCAATTTGTGGAGGAGGGAGTGGCAGTTGTACACCACATTTCACACTCATACGGTAGAAAAGAAGGAAACTTTACAGTCCTCAGCTGAATCAAAGTCTTCGTGTGTGCAACTGCTCATATTAATCATTTGTTAGCTAAAGCTCTCCTTCTCCCCTTGATCAAGTTTAGATTGTAAGGCTCCTTGGGGCAGGGACCTGCCTTTTGCTCCTCTCTCTCTGTACATAAACAAACTGATGGTGCTATGTTGCCATCTTGGGGGTCCCTATGAACAGAAAAGCAGGTTAGAACAGGGGTCACATGGAAGAAGGAACAAGCCTGTTTTTTCCTGCCCTGCTGGAGGGTAGGATTCGAACAAATGGCTTCAGGTTACCAGAAAGGAGATTCTGATCCAACATCAGGAAAAAACTTTCCGACAGTAAAAGCCATTTGACAGTGGAATGGTCTCCGTCAGGAGGTTGTGGACTCTCCTTCCTTGGAGGTTTTTAAGCAGATGTTGGATGGCCACCTGTCATACATGATCTAGCTGAGATTCCTGCACTGCAGGGGGTTGGACTAGATGACCCTTGGGGTTCCTTCCAACTCTACAATTCTATGATTCTAAGTGTTTTTAATAAATCTAATATCTAAGCTACCCAAACATTTCTCCCCGTTCTACTTTTGCAGGATCATTTTCTCATTTTCTGTGATCCCAGAAGTATAATATTTCATAAATAACACCACATAATACATTCAACACCGCTTTGGCATCCAGTGCAGGTGGTTTGTAATGTACAAATGCTTGTATTAGAGATACAAAATCCACACATAAGCAGTCCACAAATTATGCATATTTACTCAGAGATCAGTCTAGTGACTTCAAATGAGGCTTACTCTCCAGTAAGTGTTTTGAGGACTGCAATCATAACAACACCTATCTGAAATTAGCCTCAATACTGGTAACTGCATTTATCTGCAAACATCCCAATCATGCAAACTGGCATGAAACAATTCACTAATCCACACAATTTTTGTGGAATAGCAGGACAATGTTTACTTAGAAGTAAGTCCCAGTGAGATCAGTTGGGCATACTCCCCAGTAAATGGGGTTAGGGTTCTAGCAGCCTTACCAGGGCGGTCTACAGGTATGGCTGTGCATTTTGACCAGCACTGCAAAGCATCCTTGGCTCTTGGGGCTCACCAACACAGACACACACACAACACAACTAGGAAGGAAGGCAGCTTCGCCTTGCTCCCACACTCTGGTTAGAGTTACAAAGCAGCCTTTCTGGCATCGTGGTTAAGGGTGTCAGATGAAGACCTGGGAGGCCAGGGTTCAAATCCCTACTCAGTGATGAAGCTCAATGAGTGACCTTAGGTGCTAGTCACTCTCAGTCCGACCCCCCTCACAGGATTGTTGTGAGGATAAAATGGGGAAGGGGAGAACTCTATACACCGCACTGAGCTCCTAAGAGGAATCATAGAATTGTAGGATTGGAAAGGACCTCAAGGGGCATCTAGTCCAACCCCATGCAATATCGCTAAATAATCCCTGGCAAATGACCATCCAACCTCTGCTTAAAAACCTCCAGTGAAACAGAACCCAGCACCTTCCAAGAAGAGTCCATTCTACTGTCGAACAGCTCTCACCGTCAGAAAGTCCTTCCTAATGTTTTTGCTCCATGTTCCATGTGACCCCTTCAGATACTTGAAGATGGCTATCATATGTCCTCTCTGTCTACTCTTCCTCAGGCTAAACATACTCAACTCCCTTAACCGTTCTTACAAGGCTTGGTTTCCAGACCCTTGATCATCTTGGTCACCTTCCTTTGCACATGTTGCAGCTTGTCAACAACCTTCTTAAATTGTGGTGGCCAGAACTGGACACGTTACTCCAGGTGGGGTCTGACCGAAGTTGAATAGAGAAGGACTGTAACTTCCCTTGATCTGGACACTGTAACTTCTGTTGATGCAGCCTAGAATCACATTAGCTTTTTTGGCTGCTGCATCACACTGGAAAGAAAGGATAGAAAAACTGAGAGAACCAGTGTGTTGCAGTAGTTAAGGAGGGTCAGACTAGGACCTGGGAGAGACCTGGGTTCAAATACCCACTTGGCCATGAAGCTCACTGGGTGGCCTTGGATGCCTGCCAGCCACTGCCTCTCTCTGCCCAACCCACCCCCACCGGGTTGTTGTGGGGGTTAACCGAAGAGGCGGGGAGGGGGAAAACAATACACACTTCCCCTTGAGTCATAGAATCATAGACGTCTAAAGTTGGAAGGGACCCCGAGGATCATCTAGTCCAACCCCCTGCAATGCAGGAATCTTTTGCCCAACGTGGGGCTCAAACCAATGACCCTGACTCCCGACTGACCTTTCATGAAACCCACGGAGGAAAAACATGGGATATATTTGTAACGACGGATCCTAATCTGTGGTGCAGAGAACAGGTGGAGCCAAATCCAGAATAGACAACGACGCATGGGACGAAGACCTGGGTTCGAGTCCCGTCTCCCCCACTCAGCCATGAAGCTCACTGAGTGTGACGGGGGGGGGGAACGGGGGCAGCCCCTGCCTCTCTCAGCCTAGCCCACCTCACAGGGGTGTTGTGGAGATGGAGGGAGGAGGGTGGGGAGAGGAAACCATGTATGCCCAGAGTCGGATTAAAAGGCGGGATATGAAAGCGACCAAACGAACCACTTCAGCCAATAAAATAAATAAGTGCCGGGGCGCAAAGAGGGCCATTTCGGCCACACACCCCCTGGAGGCGACCCTCTTGCCCCCCCCAAACACTGGTGGGTGGGGGGAGCACCCCTTGCCCTCCTCCCGCCCCCAGAGGCGCTTGGGGGCTCCTCCTCCAATATATTCGGGGGCGCGACCCTCCCTCTCACCCCCCCCCCGGTTTCCCTCTCCTCACCGGCCTGCGTGGTGTCGCTGAGGTCG
This sequence comes from Darevskia mixta, assembly GCA_034641385.1. Lineage (NCBI taxonomy): Eukaryota > Metazoa > Chordata > Lepidosauria > Squamata > Lacertidae > Darevskia > Darevskia mixta. The sequence goes on from JAWWNH010000210.1 coordinate 517,803, forward strand.
TGGCTGGCGGCGCTGCCCCGCGGGTAGTCCCTCAGCTTCCTGCCGCTCAGGCTGAGGGCGCCGCTGGCCGCCGCCTCCTCCAGCGCCCGCTCCAACGAGCGCGTCCACGACGACGGGCCCGCCGAAGAGGCAGCAGCGCCTCCGCCACCGCCAGGGCAGCCCCCCGAACCCAGGCCCCCTCCTCCTCCTCCTCCCGGCATGAGTGCCCCGGAGACCCCGCTGCTTCCTCCGCCCGCGCCGCCGCCGCCGCCCTCCGACGCCGCCGCCAGCACCGCGGCCGCCATTTCCCCCACCCCCCGCGCTCTCCTCCCTCAGGAGCCCCGCCAAGCTGCGCATGCTCCGCGGAAGCCGCCGGCCGGGGAAAGGGAGGGGAGGCGGGCCAGGCGGAGAGGGCGGAAGCGCGCGCTCAGGGCGACAAGGAAGGGGAACGCGCCTGCGCGGAGGAAGGACCCGGGCGGGGCAAAAAAAAATGGGCTGCGGCTGCAGGGAGAGGGGCGGAGCGAGTGACAAGGGCGTTTTCGGAGTTTTTTCTTTCTTTCTGCTGAACTACAACTCCCGTCATGCCGCGCTGGGGCTGATGGGAGTTGGAGTCCCACAAGCTCATTTTTCTGGCTACAAACAAACAAACAAACTGTCCAGTAGCACCTTAGAGACCAACTAAGTTTGTTCTGTTTATAAGCTTTCGTGTGCATGCACACTTTTATTTTAAGCAGTTTTTGTACGGGGTTTCCATGCTGTAAACCTACCTAGGACCTTGGGGTGATGGGGGATAAGCAAATAATAATAATAATAATAATAATAATAATAATAATAATAATAAAAGTTTATTGTACTAGCCAAAGGTAAAGGTTAGGTCCATTAGGTCCAGTTGTGTCCGACTCGGGTTGCGGCGCTCATCTCGCTTTATTGGCAGAGAGCTGGCGTACAGCGTCCAGGTCATGTGGCCAGCATGACCAAGCCGCTTCTGGCGAACCAGAGCAGCGCACAGAAACGCCGTTTACCTTCCCTCCGGAGCGGTACCTATTTATCTACTTGCACTTTGACGTGCTTTCGAACTGCTAGGTTGGCAGAAGCAGGGACCGAGCAACGGGAGCTCACCCCGTTGCGGGGATTCAAACCGCCAACCTTCTGATCGGCAAGCCCTAGGCTCTGTGGTTTAACCCACAGCGCCACCTGGCAATTCCATGCAATCACAAAATAAGTTAAGTAAATAAAAAGATCTACAGGTTGCCCACTCCTGACGCACCTTTTCGCCCCCACGAGCGAAGTGGTGTATTATTTTGAACAGTGCAGATAGTTGTGTCATTTGGGGGCCTTTTTGTGTTTGTCTCTATTGTTTATTTTTGTAAACCACTTTCCTCCCTTTGGAGCTCAAAACAATGTACAACAAAAATAAAAATATAGTCATAACAACCAATAATTAAAATACCCACCAATAATTAAAATGCCTAAAACAAAAAATCAGAAAGCAGCAGGCAATAATATTGGAACTTTAAAGAATTCCTTATTTCCAGTTATGTCCCAGGGCAAACAAGTGCATCTTCAATCAATGACGGAACCTGGTCAATGGGGGAGTCCAACCAAAGTTCCCCAGTGAGGGAATTACCGAATGGGGCACCAACCACCAAGAAACTCCTACTTTGCATGAACTATGCCCATCAGTGGCACTACAAAGAGCACCTCCCCACTGACCTCAAAGTGTGAGCCGACAGTTGAGGGGAATATATTAAAAAGCTGCAGCTATTCCAAGAAAAAGCCATGTGATCATAAGGCTTATACCACTTAACCTTAGAGAACAAACTTAACCTTAGAGAACAAACTTAGTTGGTCTCTAAGGTGCTACTGGAAGGAATTATTTTATTTTGTTTTGACTATGACAGACCAACACGGCTATCTACCTGTAACCACTTAACCTGAGTGGTGTAAAATGTGACAGCCGCATCCCTTTGCATTACTAGGTCAGCAGGATTTAATTGAATAAGGGGGCAATCCTACGGCAAGATCTGCCAGGATGAGCAGCTTAGGATGCAGATCTCTGGCTGCATTAAGCCCCCAACCTTCACTGCTGAAAATACTTCTGCATACTATAACTTGCTCAGCTGACTGGGACGAGGTCTGAGTGGTCGGATCAGAGAGAATCCCTAAACCCATTCATCTTAGTCAAGTGACTTGTGCACACCACTATTTTCAAGGCTTGCTTTCCCTTTGAATGTCACCCTCCAACTGGGATTCAACTCTGCATTAGCTTTGATGAAGCAAAAACTGTACGATCCCCCCCCCCCACTTAAAGGGGAAAAGGCCTAAACCTTTTGGCTCACCCCCTGCACAGCCTGTTCACCTTGTCCCTTAGCCTTTTCTCATGATGATCCTCCTTGGCTAGCTGTTCATTTTGGGAACTTGCGTGCGATTAAAACATCAAAGGGCTTTTCACACTGGCCAGGCTTAAAATGTGCTGCCTTCTTAACTGCTTTGGGTAGAGATGCTAGTATTCCTCTCTCCATGAAGGTTTGTCTTTGCAATAATCAGGAGGTGGGAACATGTTATTTTCCAGATTATTACCCCTTTAAAGATGTGTCCAGGGCGGCTGTCTACCAGCTCCATCTGGTACGCAGGATGAGACCCTCCCTGCCCGCAGACTGTCTCGTCAGAGTGGTGCATGCTCTAGTTATCTCCCGCTTGGACTACTGCAATGTGCTCTACGTGGGGCTACCTTTGAAGGTGACCCGGAAACTACAATTAATCCAGAATGCGGCAGCTAGACTGGTGACTGGGAGTGGCCGCCGGGACCACATAACACCGGTCCTGAGAGATCTACATTGGCTCCCAGTATGTTTCAGAGCACAATTCAAAGTGTTGGTGCTGACCTTTAAAGCCCTAAACGGCCTCGGTCCTGTATACCTGAAGGAGCGTCTCCACCCCCACTGTTCAGCCCGGACACAGAGGTCCAGCGCCGAGGGCCTTCTGGCGGTTCCCTCACTGCGAGAAGCAAAGCTACAGGGAACCAGGCAGAGGGCCTTCTCGGTAGTGGCGCCCGCCCTGTGGAACGCCCTCCCATCAGAGGTCAAAGGGATCAACAACTACATAACATTTAGGAAATACCTGAAGGCAGCTCTGTTTAGGGAAGTTTTTAATCTGAAACATGTTAATGTATTTTAATATTTGCTGGAAGCCGCCCAGAGTGGCTGGGGAGACCTGGCCAGATGGGCGGGGTACAAATAATAAATTATTATTATTATTATTATTATTATTATTATTATTATTATTATTATTATAAGGTACCTCCACTTTCTGAGGCAGCAATGCTTTCGACTACTACTTGCTGGGAACTACTGAAGGGGAGAGTGCTGTTACACTTGAGTTCTGCTTGGGGGCTTTTTACAGGCATCTGGTTTGGCCACTGTGAGTACATACAGGATGTGGGGCTAGATGGGCCATTGGCCTAACCCAGCAGGGCTTTCCTTGATCTTAAGGTCTCAGCTTTATGTTAAAATCCCAAAGGTGTCATTGGTAGTGCCATGAATTTTATCAGTCGCTATGAGAATAAGGGCACAGTTGAAAGCAGTAATGCTTATGGTATACCAGTCATTACAACAACAATATTTGCATTTTTCTGGCACAGATCACTAGTTAAGATCATTGTGAAGAGTGGAGCGTTAAACATGTATTCATGATTTAAGTACTAAGTTGGCCTTTGTTGAAGAATATGGAGCTGCAAAATTCATATCTAAGTACGCACAACTGCAAACTTGTAACACTTTTATTCTTAAAAAGTCCAACAGCTTTAGAATAGATCCAAATGTATTAACTTCTCCCCCCCAAAAAAATACCCAAAGGTACAGTTTAAAGCATATTCTCCTTAAATACAAACTAGCTCTCTTGAGATGCATTGCATCAATGTTTTGCATCCATGTTGATGCAAAAGGTTTTTTTTAAAGTACATCCTGATAGAAACCAAACACAGGATGATCATAAGCATATTCATCTACTTCATTTCTAATGGACTTCAACAGAATTCCTACTAACCGAGTAAAAAACAACAACACAAAAGGAGGAACTTTAATATTCCATTTTTTTCCCATTGCAAAGGTATAGAAGATATTTCAAATAATTAAAAACAGAAGATGATGAACATTAAATTGTCATGGAGGCATGACTACATAAAAACTGCTCTAAAGGCAGCATTGCTACTGCCAAATATTTGTTTTGATCTCCACAATAAACTATTTTTTAAAAGAAATGTCAAAGAAAAACAAAGATCAAGTTACATATACCAGGTTTCTGAAACTGAGCAAACCTGACACCCTTTTACCTAGGTGTGCCTCCCAACACACTCACTATGGACATTTTAAATCCAGGAAGTAGGTGGTGTCCTCACAGGCAATTATGTTGAACTCAAAATCCAGCGCACATGAAGTTTGCGTGTGTGTTTTTGTATGGCGACGCCACAACTTTTGATCCCTCGAAGCAAAAGGAAGGTGCCTTGAATCTCACAATGCTCACCTGTTGGGTCTGCCCACTAGGTATACGAGTCACAAAAGTGCCACATTTGTACAACACGACAGAGCGACAACCAAAATAATCGATCCGGTAACATTGAATGGTCATCAAAGCATAGTTTCAGCCGATGAATATCTGAAGCAAACTCATAGCTTAAAAAAGAGGGGGGGAATAGCTTGTATGCACCCTGTATGGTCATTTCTCGCAGATGTGGATTAGGTTCTTGTTGTGGCCGCATGTGAGGCCTTGTTCTATCACTTAAGGGGACGAGAATGACCGCTACGTCTTTTCATCGCCAAGAAAAGCTGGATTCTTACTTGCTGCCTCGGTTGCCAAACAATTTTAGCTTCTAGTGCCAGGTTGACTGCAGAGCTTGAGTGAAAGAAAGATCTGTGAGCCGAAGTAACGGAAAAATGAGCAGCAGCAGCCAAGTGCTGTCCGCTGCAAATGTTTTAAGCAAATTTCGGCAGCCAGGGGCACAAAATGAAATGACACAGCTTTGCAAGAGCGGGTGGAGCAAAGACTGACCCCTGCATTAATCACCACCTCTGTCAGCTGCTTAAGAAACCAAAATAAGAACAACTGGCTTTGCAGTCCCTCGTCCAGGAGCACATGTGGACTCTTGCAGTCCAGACAACAGGACGCTGTTTTCCAAGCAACACTGAATTTTATCTTTTTATGGTCCACTATCATGTGAGGATGTTCTCTTTTTAACTATTCAAAGTAGAAGCCGTTTAAAAACAAAATTCAGTTTATCAGTATCTTGACACAAAGTCCAACTTATTTTTCGGCCCACTGCTAGTTCAGTTCCTTAGAAAGATGGGGTTCCCCTGAACAGGCCCTCTAGCCCACAGTCACAAAACGGCTGCCTTTGTTCTGGGAGAGAGCCGTTCTCTGCTCCTTCAGGATCCCAAAGCGCTCGTTGAGGGTCATGTTCGTCTGTGAACAAAGGAGGATGTAAATCAGTACAGCAGTCACCCATCAAGCAGGCCAAAGAGGGACAAGGAAACAAAATAATGGTGCCTGGTTAATATTTCAACCAGTTCCCCTAGCACATTAAACACACATGCTAAGCTTCAACTACTGTGGGGGACCTTGGAGAAGATATGGGTTGGTGGGTTAGGTGAGAAAATAGAAATTAAAGAGTAATGATCTAATTGTGTGGAGAGTCTGAAGGTGTTCGGAGCACTCGTAAGCAGGGTTCGAAATTAGGAGGGCACCAGGCGCATTTTGCAAATAGAGATTCTCCATTTGCGAGCACCTCCAAAAGTCTGGGTGCCATTTTTTGCGCCTGGCTGACACTCAAGGATTACTGAAATGTATGTGCTTTGAAGCCTCAAGGTTTATGTTAAAGATAGACAATATGTTAAGGAGTTTAACATGAAAGAGTAGAGTGTTTTGAAAACTGAAGTATGGTAACAATATTTTCATAAAAAGGTAAAGGTAAAGAGACCCCTGACCATTAGGTCCAGTCGCGGACGACTCTGGGGTTGCAGAGCTCATCTCGCTTTATTCTGGGTCATGTGGTCAGCATGACTAAGCCGCTTCTGGCGAACCAGAGCAGCGCACGGAAATGCCGTTTACCTTCCTGCCAGAGCGGTACCTATTTATCTACTTGCACTTTGACGTGCTTTCGAACTGCTCAGTTGGCAGGAGCAGGGACCAAGCAACAGGAGCTCACCCCGTCGCAGGGATTCGAACCGCCGACCTTCTGATCAGCAAGCCCTAGGCTCTGTGGTTTAACCCACAGCACCACCCACGTCCCTAATATTTTTATAGTAAACACCAAATTAAACATGCATTAACCATTTCTGCTAAAAATGTGATATTAACAATGTGTCACTTATGTGAATTGTGTATTAGTTCACGCTTATCAAAATAATAAATAAAAAGTGTTGCCAACGCCCCCCGCCCCCCAATGGCGACTAGATGTTCTGCTTTCGCGCCCACAACCCAGGTCCTAGAAGCCATTTGGTTCCTAGCTCTTCCATCCCAGTTTCTATCACTGCTCGCAAGAAAGCGCAAAGAGGAACCCAGCAAGCAGCAGAGGAGACACCGCATTCCTATGCTTTGGGTCACTATCTGGAAGAACCAAACAGGCCCCATGGTCTCCTCCTCTTGACCCTGCAGGGCCTGACTGGCAGTTTGTTCAGCCTCTCACCAACCAGGGGCTCCAAGTGAGTGAACAGTGTTTTTTACTCCAATCCAGCTCCGTGGATGGTGCCTCCCACCAGTCCTCTGAATCCAGCCAGTCCAAGACAGGAACTCGGCGGCTCCGCAATTCCACGACAAGTCCAATAAAGAACCCGTGGAGCCCGTTTTATTGTCAACAATGCACACCCATTTTATCTGGAAGCAACCAACCTGCTTTCCGACACTGTTGATATCAAACTGCAGCGGGACCCCTTTGGGAATCTTCTTCTCTTCCGACTGGTCCCTCTTCAAGAGGAAGGGAGGCACGGGAGTGCTGGTCAGCCTTGGCTTTAAAGAACTGTGGAAAAAACACATGGCACACTGAACAGAGTCAACGGAAATGTCAATTTTCACCAAACTGTAAAAGCAGAGGAGACAAACACTACCTATTACTTCCAAGCTAATAACAACGTGGCAAGCAAGGGGGTGGATTAACATAAGGCTACGGTTGCAAGGCTGGACCTGGGTGATGAACACAGTTTCTCACCAGCCACGTACTTTTCCTTAGCTCCCACCACTATTCCCATCAATGAAGCTGCTTTTACTCACATGGGGGATGGGACTGCGCCAGGATTGTCAATGGATACAGTCAAAATCCCTCCATTTGTAGTGGATGTTCGCCATCTGTTTGGGAAAGCACAGGACCCAGTTTACCCAGTAAATCCTCTGATAATATCACATAGTTTTTCTATCCTGCCTTTCATCCAACACAGGAACACAGTGTGTCTCGTAACACAAACTACGCACCACAAAATTGAATGCACACATACTATAAGCACAAATCGGAGCCATAAAATAATAATCTCCAGAATCAGCAGCAATTTTAAAGACCCGAAGGCTTGGAAGAACAACTAGTTTTAAACTTGTACCTGGATAGTCCTAATGTGGAAGATGGTCAAAAATCATTCAAAATAGTTTCCATAAGCTACAGTATATAAACACTCATTTCTCACTAGCTGATGTTTTAACTATGGGTCATAACACAAACTTTATGATTCCAGGCAAAGCAGGATGAGGGAATCTGTGGACCTCCAATGTTGCTGGACTCCCAACAGCCCCAACCAGCATGGCCAATGAGCACGGCATGAAGGGAGTTGTAGTTCAGCAACACCTGGAGGGCCAAAGGTTCCCAAGCACTGAGCTAAAGGGTGTTCTGAAAAGACCAGTTGTACAGGCAATTTGCTTCAAATCCCCACTTTAGATAAATTCATTGATAGTGCAAAAGGTCAGACTTAGAAAAGCAACACCAATTTTTTTATAGGTTACTTGCATTCCTGGCTGCCTTAACGAATCCACCTTGGGCTCAGATGTGAGCACCCTTTTCAGGAGCTCGGCAGTTTGCCTGAAGCTGTACCAGTTATATATAACTGCCGCGGCAAGGAACTTGATCGCATTATATTGGAAAAAGCAGCAAGTTCCGGGAATTGATGAGTGGAAAGAGAAATTATTTAGTTATATGGACCTAGCAAGATTAACTGAAATAGTAAGAGGCCACAGTAATAAAAAATTCCAAAAGAGTTGGGAGAAATTTGGAGATTATATGAAGAAAGAATGCCCCACATTAAAATCATGGATTCACTTCTAAACATTCCGTATTGGAAGATTTTAAGGGATAAGATTAGAGAGTAATATAAAAGACAGAATAAAAGATTTAAGAGTAGCAAAACAGTCACAATATAAATTAAGTAAGAACACCTGAGAAGACAGCAAGCGGAAGCCAAATGGTTGAGGTTTTGACTTTATTTACTTTTGTCTGTATGTTTTTGTTTTAAATTGATGTTATTCCGTATGTATGATTTGATTTCTAGGTGTTATTATTATTATTATTATTATTATTATTATTGTGTGTGGTAATGAATATTTAGCTTGATTTATTATATGATTAGATTTGATATAGTATATATATGTGTTTGTTTGTTTGTACAGTATGTATGTTTCTTTTTGTATGTTTGTCTTAATTTTAAAATTTAATAAAGATATTAAAAAAAGAAAAAAGCTGTACCAGCAAAGGCCTGAGCATTTCCCCCCCCTTTGCTTGAGGCTGCTCCTTGGGACAACATGTGACAACAGCTGGCCTAGCATATAGGGCTTTCCTTACCCAACAGCCAGACCACCCGTTTCTAAAAGCAGAGTGATTTTCAAAAGAATGGCTTTTAAAAAGGATTAGACAAATTCAATGAGTTAAGGCTGCTGATGGCGACTAGCCATGATGACTATGTTCTCCCTTCTCTGTTGGAGGCACCCTGCATCTGAATGCCAGCTGCTGTGAATCACAAGCCGGGGTGTGGACTCAGATCCCGCTTGCAGGCTTCCCATTGGGGCGTCTGCTTGGCCACTGTGAGAACAGGATGCTGCGCTAGATGGGCCCCGGGCCTGGTCCAGCAAGCTCTTACGCTTCTTTCAAAAAGGTTGCAGTTCTGCAACATCTTTTCCTATGTGGGAGGCTGCTGTCCCTAAACACATGCATGTGCACATGCTCCGGAGCACTCGGGGACTCTCCTTTTTCTGGAAGCAGCTCTTGTTTCCTCTTAGCAAACAAGTCCAATAAGGAAGGTAGCTTCATCCAGAATGCAGAAGTAGCCACAGCAAAAAGTCCCCTGTTTTATAAGAAAGCAAATTAGACTGCCATTTTAAGCTACCACCATTTGAGCGAAAGAGGCTGGTTGGTAGGTCAAGATCAGCAGGAGTTCAGAAACCTTCGGGCTGAATTCGGTGGCATATGCTCAGTTTATGATAAGGCTTTCAACAGCGGAATGGGGCAGGAAGAATTTTTTTTATGATTTCCCCCTAACGTTTGCAGCCTCCCACCCCCCACCCCCCCATAAACCTGCTCTATGGGTTTGGGGGCTCTTCCAGAGCAGATGGTGCATCACTGAAATTACTTTCCTCCCTTTTCTTCTTCTGCCATCAGAAGAAACACTGTTTGATACAACCCCTTCCACATTCTCTACCTACTGACAACTGCCTCCTGCTTCCTTCCCCTTCTTCTTCTGTTGCCTGTCCTGTGGCAAGTGATAGATTGTAAGCTCCTAGGAACAGGGACATGCTCACTTGTACACCACAATGCACAATGAAACTACTGATTTCAAAATGGCACTGATTTTTTTGTTTCTTAAAATTCCTCCGCAAGGAGGCATCTAGTTAACAGAGACATACCAGTTGCAACAGACCACTGCTCCTGCCTCCCAGATCAGCAACGCCCCAAGGCCACCTCCCAAATCAGACAGACATCCAGCGCCCTTGATATGCCCCATGAATATTTGGTTGCAGGGGCCAACGGCGGTCTAAAAAGCCACAGTCTCAACACACATGCATTACTGCCTCCACAACTGCTCTGCCAAATAAATCGGAACACTTACGGGCGAGTTCTGTTTGTGACCTGGGAGCTTAGGTCATCTTCTGGATGGACTTGGGCCTGCACCTGCCGGAGGAGGAAAGAAAATACGGGTAGAGAAAATGAGAAAGCTGAAGATTTTTTTTGGGTGGGGAGGGAAGAGCTATTCAGGAGACAACTATAGACGTAATCTAGGTCACTGGAATCTGACCAACACATGTATATGTATGTATATGTATGTATGTATGTATATATCTTTATTGTCATTGTACAAGTACAACAAAATTGGATTTAAAATAATAATAATAATAATAATAATAATAATAATAATAATAATAAAATAATTTTTTAAAAAAGTTCATTTAACATTCCAACAGGGTTGGGGTTTCTGGGTATGAGTGTTTCTACAGAGACTCATAAAGGGGTTTGCATGGCAAACGGGCATTTACGAAGCTTGTTGGCACTGTGACATGACTTGTTACTTCTCTTTTTTGTGACAGGGATTTAACCAAATTGTTAGCCATTTTGAATACAAATAGCAAAAAGTGCAATAGAAAGATTTCAAAATAAAACGACACACAAAAAATACACATACAGAACGAACACTTAAAGAGGCTTAGTGGATCCCAAAAGTCAGCCGGCCGGTGGGAGATTCCCTCTCCCCACTCCACCCCATTCTAAAGTGCTGCTTCTTCAAGTGCCGTCTACACTCTGCCTCCAAACCTGGCCAGTAGGGCATTTAAGTCCATTTTAGGGACTTAATTTTTGCAAATTTCTTCAGGGAGCGATCTTAAAAATACGTTTTTGGTTGTGAGGAACTCAAATTTGCTATTATTTTGTGATTAGACAACATTTAGCTTGGTAAATCTATGTTTGATTAAAAAGTACATAAACTGCTCTTGAAAAAAACAAATAAATTTAAATTTACCTTCTAAAAATATCAGATAATGCTTAAATACTACTACTACTAATGCATAAAATAACTGCAAGTACTTGGCAATCATTTTTATTTATTTCTATGCAATTTCACACACATTTTACTTACCACACAAGACTATATACTGATTTAACCATAATATTTTTTTAATTTCCAAGTCATGTTTTCAGCACCCCTCAGTTTTGGAATTTGAAAGCTGAAAAAAATCAACATGCCCAACTGGCCAGCAACAGCCGCTGTGGGTCCCACCTTCTGCAAGCCAGCAGGACTGGCTTCATCTCTGCCTCTTGCTCTTTCCAGCAATGTATATGTACCAGTAGCTAAGCTGTGTGCCTGGTAACTCACTGCCTAAGATGCTCTCCCACCCAAAAAGAGTTTTGAGCCTCCCCGCCTTCTTTCTCTCTGCCTGAACTGCTTCTTCAAACCACTTACGTTTCCCTGCATGTGACCCTCTGCCTCACTTTACAATTCTCCAGCTTTGTTCCAAGCAGGCAGGCTGAGAACCACTTGTGCTCCCTTCAACAGCCACTGTTGTTACAAACTTATCTGGCGTTCCAGAGAACTCAGAGTCCTTCGCTGACTGTAGAAACGAGACGTACTCCAATTCATACTCCTTTTTTGGCTCAGAACTTTTGTTAAACTGCCCTGCACTGGCCAAGTTTGCATCCACAAAGAGTGTGAAAGTTTGGTCCTGGTACTGTATCTCTGGCATTCCATCATGCCACTGTGATGTTTTACTCGGTCAGAACAACAGTGGCTGCAGGGGAACCCACGAAAGTGGAGTCCGCAGGCCTATAAATTACACAGGCTTCTATAGAGGCATTTCCTAGCCTTAGCTTTACACACGATCTCAGGGGAGAAGTATGTCTGCAATATCAGAGCTGGATGCCTGATTCAGTGAGAACAGGGCTTCTGCTCTCTATCAAACCAGCTCATGGCCGTGTTTTTCCTGCACCAATGTTTTTAATACAGCTGTCGGAAGGCTCAGTCACGACAAATAGCACACAGGCATGTACGCAACTCTTTTAGTGCCAATGACTGAAACCTTAAGATCTAATAAAAAGTAGCATCTGAAGGAGAACATGGCTATATATAAAACACACAACTTTAGCCAGGTTTTCTTCAAACTCTTATCCAGATGGTCAGATTATGTCGAACAGAGAGGTGCAGGGGAAGAGTACAGCATTCTCGCTCTGCCTCCTACAGTACCTTCAGGCCCCTCTTAAAAAGGAAAGTGGCTTGGCGTGCGTCTTTCTGCTGGTAGAGCTTATTCCCGATCCTGGCAGAAGGAGACTGTATGTTGGTTCTGTAAAACATCCACAAAGAATCGTCAGCACCATCGATGTTACAGGATGACGCAACCAGTAATAATAATAATAATAATAATAATAATAATAATAATAATAATAATAATAATAATAATTTATTATTTATACCCCGCCCATCTGGCCGGGTTTCCCCAGCCACTCTGGACGGCTTTCAACAGAACATTAAAATACAATAATCTATTAAACATTAAAAGCCTCCCTAAACAGGGCTGCCTTCAGATGTCTTCTAAAGTAGTTGTTGTTGTTCTCTTTGACATCTGAAGGGAGGGTGTTCCACAGGGTGGGTGCCACCACCGAGAAGGCCCTCTGCCTGGTTCCCTGTAACCTCACCTCTCGCATTGAGGGAACCGCCAGAAGGCCCTCGGTGCTGGACCTCAGTGTACGGGCTGAACGATGGGGGTGGAGACGCTCCTTCAGGTATACTGGACCGAAGCCGTTTAGGGCTTTAAAGGTCAGCACCAACACTTTGAATTGTGCTCGGAAACGTACTGGGAGCCAGTGTAGGTCTTTCAAGACCGGTGTTATGTGGTCTCGCCGGCCGCTTCCAGTCACCAGTCTAGCTGCTGCATTCTGGATTAACCAGGACAGGCAAGTGCTGTGCCCCAAGGAGATCACAATCTAAGGCAGGGGTGGGACGCGTTATGTTCCAGGAAACCTTCCAAGGGCCGTATGCCAGCGGTGGGAGGATCAGGAACAAAAGCAGATGGAGCAAGCAATGCTCATTTCCCCACATGCCACTCCCCAGACTCCATCTTTCTAGGCAAAGAAGCAGCATGGTCAGAGGTCGAGGCAAAGGCAGGCAAAGCACTCAAGGCACATGCAGAGCAGACCACAAGACCTTTGCAAACAGCATATGGCTCTCACCTTCCATTTAACAAAGTAGGCCTCCTGAGAATGGCTCCTTGCTTTCTCTGCAACTCAGATTGTCTTTGGACGGTGGTCTTCCTTTTCAAAACAGAGTAGTTCCGCTGTATGTTCTTCAGGAAGAGATATGTTAAAAATGAGGTCCACACATTTCCAGTAGTGTTAGTCTGTTGCAGCAAAAAACTCAAGACCTTTAGAAGCTGCTTAACTAATAGCGCAATCCTAACCATGTCTACTCAGAAGCAAGTGCTGTTGAAATTAATGGTGCTTCCTCCCAGGTGTGCAGGATTAGGACTGCAGCCTCTGTGTGATATCCAACTAGGGTAGAGCCATTACGTTCACTGACTGCAATGGGTCTACTCGGAGTATGGACAAATGCTAACTCTCATCCAAAAACTGTCTCTGCCACCTGATGCACCTGATTGTTTCAAACTCTATCTGCCATGCTGGCTGGGGCTGATGGGAGCTGTAATCCAACATCTGAAAGGTACCAGGTTCTCTGTTTCATTAAATTACCTTTCTTTGAGATGGCGCACAACGCAAACACAATTAAATTTAAAAAACCTGCAATATCCAAACAGAGTAGCTGAACAAAGGGTAACTTAAAACAGGCGCAATAAAGTTATAAAAATGCCATCTTCTCCCCTGCCAACCTACCCCTGCTCCAGTATCTGAGAGGAGGGTTCTTCTCTGTGTCCCAAGTATGGTGGATGTTAAGCAGATGGGGGCCAGAGAAAGAGCCTTCTCTGTGGTGGCGCCTGAACTGCGCACACCCCACACATACCTATGGCCTTTCACGTGTATATGCACATTTCATAAGGCCTGCTAGAAGTTTTCTCCAGTTGCATTTAGGACATCTCGACTCTCCATCTGGACCACTGAAACCTCATTATTTTGAGCAAAGCACCTTGCATATCTAACGAATGAGCATCTGGATATAGAACTTCACAGAAAGTCTCTTCTGTTTTGGATGGGGTAAAGAACAGTCGATGCATCTTTGTGCCTTTACGTTTAGCCACTCAATGTGCCGTTTCTCCATACTGGGGTGAAGTACGGAAATTAAGCAGTTTTGCAAAGTTTGCTTAGTCTGCCTATCAAAAACCTGCTTCTGGCCAGCAGAGCTGCTTTAGCATCTCCATCTGCAGATCATTTGCTACTAATCTGTTGCCAGGCATGTTGGTTTGGCTGCGATTTTTTACTATTTGTAAACTTCATAAGCTTCCTTGACAAGTGCGGGATGGCATGGTCAAAGTCCAAAAATAAAAGCGTCACGTCACACATACTATGTGAACGATTCTCCAACAGCTCACAAAAGCTGAGGCAACATTTAAAGTGAAAGGCATGCTTAAGTCATCCTTGTAAGTTAGTCCAAAAGAATTGCTAGGCCACAATATTGTTTTTTTCTAGCCCATATATTCACGTTTGCCATATTACTCATTGGTTGCCTACAACTTAGAGAACACAAACATCTGTGAAATGTCCTGCCTCCCCAACTCCACCTGCCAGGGTAATAATAATAATAATAATAATAATAATAATAATAATTTATTATTTGTACCCCACCCATCTGGCTGGGTCCCCCCAGCCACTCTGGGTGGCCTCCAACAGATATTAAAATACATTAAAATATCACAGGTTAAAAACTTCCCTAAACAGGGCTGCCTTCAGGTATTTACTGTATGTCAGATAGTATGTTTATCTCTTTGACCTCTGCTGGGAGGGCGTTCCACAGGGTGGGCGCCACTACCGAAAAGGCCCTCGGAGCTGGACCTCAGTGTCTGGGCTGAATAATGGGAGTGGAGACGCTCCTTCAGGTATGCAGGACAAGGGTCAGAACAACTCTAGCCCACCAGAGGTGCAATTAGTGGGGACAGGGCCTTTCTGACCACACAGCAACCTGGGTTACTGTTTTGGGTGTGTGTGTCCTGCTTTTGCTTTGCATTTTTCATTTCTTCCTTCTTTCTATTGGATTTTTTATGTTATTTGTTTTGATATTTGGCATATGATTGTTTTAAGCCACCTCGGGGGTCCCCTACAGTGCCAAGTGTGGCTGGGACCCCCTCTGGTTTCCTGCAGTCTAATCAGGAAGTGAATCGGGGGAGAAGTTGTCCCACTCGGACGGCCCCTTCCCAATTGCAACTTACTGCCAGCAGAGCAAGTGGACCACCCAATGCAAGGATCCCCTGCCCCCTCCAGGAAAGGAAACTGGCTCTCACCTTTGCCCCTCTGGATTTCCTTTGGCTCAGAAAAAAACAACAACCAAGCATAGTTTGGTGCAAACCGCACACTTTCAGCTGGAAAGAGTAGTCACTTGCCTCAGAGTGTTACGGGAGGTGAGAGCACCTCTGCCCATAGAAAGAGAGCGGAATACATGGAATGGGACCCAGTACAGCTGCTCCATTCACGGATGAAGCACTTGCACTCTCGGAAAAGGGGGTGCTGAGAGTGGAGGAACTCCACCAGATCCCACCTCAAGGCAGAGGCATTCTTATACTGCTGCCCAGAAAAAAAGATGGGTATGTTTTCGCCCCAAAGCCCACACACATACCTTTTCACTGAGAGGTGATCTGTTGAGAGGGCTGATGCCCAAGGCTTTCCTTGCCGCTAGCCCGGTTTTTACTCCATAGGGAGGCCTCTTTCCAGCCACCCGTTTTCTGCGTCCTAAACGGTTCTTTCCAAAACCTGAAATGGCATAGATAGGAGGCAAAATGTGGGCCAGTGGCACAGAAGCAAGTAAGCATGCCTCGGTCTAGACTAGTGAAGGAACTTTTAAAAATACATTTGGGGGAGGGATTCCCCTTCCATATTTATTTTAGAAAAAATCTGGGAGGAAATTAATAAAAACTGTCGTTTTCTTATCAGATCTAAACTTGTATGCATCACTGGCACATATCCTGGAGCATGTCAGCATACGGAAATCATTGCCACAGAGGTCTGTGGCTCCCTAGCAAAGATACTCGAAGAGGATAAATTGACACACAGGGGAGCAGCTCCATCCACATCTCATAGCAACACCACCAAAAAACACAGCTTTCATTATCAAAGGGATTCCATGCCCCAATACCAGATGCTGAGGCTTAACACCAAAGGAGGATTATGTCTCAAGCCTTGCCGGTGAACCTTTGTAAGACATCTGTCTGGCAGCTGCAAGTATCAAAAATATTGAAAAAAATAACTTGGGTTGACAGTGCATCACAATTCTTATACAGGAATGGGAGGCAGAGCCATTTAGTAAGTTCAGCAACAAGACAGACTCCATCGGGGTCCTCCTGATCCCACACTGCTTCTAACCCAGTTCATCATTATAAGAACTTCTATTTAACTTGAAAAACTGGTCCGTGGGTCTGCTTTTTCCCTTCTCCCTAACCAGCCCTTTTTCGGTTACAGGTAGGTAGCCGTGTTGGTCTGCCATAGTCAAAACAAAATAAAATAAAATAAAAATTCCTTCCAGTAGCACCTTAGAGACCAACTAAGTTTGTTCTTGGTATGAGCTTTCGTGTGCATGCACACGAAAGCTCATACCAAGAACAAACTTAGTTGGTCTCTAAGGTGCTACTGGAAGGAATTTTTATTTTATTTTGTTTCATCCCTTTTTCGTTTTGCGTTGTGTCGGGCAGATTGTAAGCCCGCAGGCAAGAGATTGTCTTGTTTTAACTGGTGGTGCATAAGTCACTCTGGAAGACTCTGGCGGAGGGACAGGGTAAAAATGTTCCAAAAAATACTTTACTCTTTTAAAAGGACAAAATGCATTATGTATTACTTAGCACATAAACCTGTACTGGCTGTTCTACTTTTGAGTGTATATTAAGGAAAATGTTATTAATCACCTGCCTTTAAAAAAAAGTCAGGTCTCAAAAAACCTTGACATTTTACTGTCCTGCTACAAAATATGTCCCTGGTGTTTCAGGAAAAAAGCAAGCAAAACTACCTACCTGTGTACTCCTGGATTCCCCATTTGGTTCGCCTCATCCGGAATTGCCGCTTGCCAGCCTGTTGAAGCCCCCTGTTCATTCTGGGAGAATACTGCTTCCTCCCTTCTTTCTTATTCAGTTTAATTATATCATCTGCAAAACACATAGCGAGAATTTAAGTATTGAACACTTCTCACTGTGGGGGACAAAAACAGGAACCCTTGCATGATTTGTTATTTTAAAAAAAGCCTCAGGTTTAAACTCCTGGAATAGATCTGTAAACCTTTAGAAACTTTTCTGGAATTGAGAACCTTTCTGGAATTGTGTAATGGGGTTAATTGAGTCCTTGTCTTCAGCAAGCCTCCCTCCCTCATTTCAACAGGACCCTGGGTCTGCCACACTTCTCTGTAGAGAGCCATGTGCATGGATGGTGCTATATACATACATTATCTCTGCCAAATAGCTCAGTCGGTAGAGCACGAGATTCTTGCTCTCAGGGTTATAGGTTCAAGTCCCATGTTGGGCAAAAGATTTCTGCATTGCAGGGGGTTGGGCTAGATGACCCTCGTGGTCCCTTGCAACTCTGCTATTCTATGATTCTATACCAGTGGTGGCTAACCTTGGCACTCCAGATGTTTTGGAACTACAACTCCCATCATCCCTGACCATTGGTCCTGTTAGATAGGGATGATGGGAGTTGTAGTTCCAAAACATCTGGAGTACCAAGGTTAGCCACCATTGTTCTATACATACAAAATTAGGTTTAGCTGCAATGTAGCGTCCACTGCCATGTATGATGCTTGTGGGAAAGCACCATCTCTCCATCCGAGGAGTGGCCACAATACAGTGACGGCACATGCTCCTTGCATGCAGAAATTCCCAGGTTCAACCTCTGGCATCTCACAGGTAGAGGAAGATGCTCTTCTGGGGACCTGAGAGCTGTTGCCAGTTAAGTGTGGTACACAGCCAGGTAGCACTCTGAAAATTGCATTTATCACATATTTATGATAAACTGAACTCCTTTTAGAAGCCTGCTTCAATCCCATTATTTGTACAAAGATTTACACATGGCCTACAATGCAGAATCTATAGGGTGACACAATAGAATCTTATATTTCTTTCATTTGAGGCCCTTCTGAATCCTCATTTGCCTTGAAAGTGCTGAAGGTTGCAGGACGGCAATCTAACAGCAAATAAATAAAAACCTTTGCAAAAGCACAGCCATTAAAATTTAAACCAAGAGCCCTTCCACATCTCTGAACATATATTGCACCTACAAGCAGTAAGATAATGAATTCTGTCAGTAATTCAGAATGCCCCAGTTTTCTTTTTGCAAAAGTTCCTATAATTCATTCAGCACCATTACTTCATCCCTAAACACATTAGAATAATAGAATCATAGAGTTGGAAGAGACCACAAGGGCCATCCAGTCCAACCCCCTGCCAAGCAGGAAACACCATCAGAGCATTCCTGACATTGTTAGCCTGCGCTTGATTCAACTTCAAAATTAGAAACTAACTCCCAAAGTTCAGGAGTCGTCATCATTGCAATCACTTCTACAGTGAAACTGTGGTGTAACAGTACTGTATCATTCTTACAACAATCCTGCAAAGAGGAACAGAGTCTAGCGAACATGTCCGAGGGGATTCAGCAAATTAAGTCAAATTTGAAGCCAGCAAGCACACATAACCTGACTGCTGCCAAAACCAATACTTTCCTTGCCCCATAAATACCCCCCCGGCAATCATATTCAAGGAGACTGGCTCCACCCTCAGCCCCCAAGACAAATACACATCTCCCAAGAGAACTCATTGGCTCTCTCACTAAGGTCATTTTGCACTACCGCACATGCTCTCTAAACTGTAGACCAGCTGAACATATCACACCGCAGGAGGAAGACTCTGACTGGTATACTATCAGCACAAAGTTTGTTTTGGAAGGTAGAGAGGATTCCAGCGGATGTTGCTACACACAGCAACCAAAGTCACAAGGGCAGAATTTCAGATTAACTCGTCTTGAGGAGTAAGGAATCAAACACAGCACTGACACTTCTTACGATGCTTTTGCTGCTAGCCTGCAGTTTGTGTTCAGTGGTCAACCAAAGATGGGTGTGGCTAAAGTGAAGGACCATTGGAAATGAACTTTCTGCCTTGACCTTCTCTAACAAAATGATTTACTGTATGCAAATCCTTCTTGCCAGCGAGATCATGAGGATCCAGAAAGTTCAGAGTGACAAACCAAGAAGCCTGGATGCAATAATGGGAATAAAGTAAAATGATAGGTAAACGAGAAGGCTGGCTTTTTGCACCTAAAAGCCTCTACATGTAGCTCAGGGGCAAGCTTCCTCCAACAACCAGAAATTCTATAGAAATGTAAAGGTAAAAAAGGACCCCTGTTGATGCACACAAGACATCTGCAGGCAAGACAGAATAACTCAGCAGGAATCTGTTGCCATAGTCATTGTCCTTGATAGGTAAATCCATTCAGGAGGACCAACCACAAAGGAAACCTTCCAGATGAGTCATCCTTATTTACATGCCCCAATCCACCTTTTATCAGAACAGTGCCTATTACACCACTGGGGTCTTCTTCTCCAGAAACTCCTCCCCTATGATGAAGCACACCTACCTGAATTTTACCCCATCCACTCTCATTCCCTCATGTTGACCCCTTCTCATTGGTCATCATACCAACTCACCTAAACACACTTATTAAAAACAAAATAAAAAATAAAAAAAATCCTTCCAGTAGCACCTTAAAGCAGGCATCCCCAAACTTCGGCCCGCCAGATGTTTTGGACTACAATTCCCATCATCCCTGACCACTGGTCCTGTTAGCTAGGGATGATGGGAGTTGTAGGCCAAAACATCTGGAGGGCCGCAGTTTGGAGAATGCCTGCCTTAAAGGTAAAGGGGCCTCCTGACCATTAGGTCCAGTCGCGGACGACTCTGGGGTTGCGGCACTCATCTCGCTTTATTGGCCAAGGGAGCCGGCGTACAGCTTCCGGGTCATGTGGCCAGCATGACTAAGCCGCTTCTGGCGAAACCAGAGCAGTGCACGGAAACACCGTTTACCTTCCCGCCGGAGCGGTACCTATTTATCTACTTGCACTTTGACGTGCTTTTGAACTGCTAGGTGGGCAGGAGCTGGGACCGAGCAACGGGAGCTCACCCCGTCGCGGGGATTCGAACTGCCGACCTTCTGATCGGCAAGCCCTAGGCTCAGTGGTTTAGACCACAGTGCCACCCGCGTCATGCACACAAAAGCTCATACCAATAACAAACTTAGTTGGTCTCTAAGGTGCTACTGGAAGGAATTTTTTTATTTTTTATTTTGTTTTGACTACAGCAGACCAACACAGCTACCTACCTGTAACTACACTTATTAAAGTTCAAGCTCCCTGAGCACCTTCTACAATGCTCTCTGAAGTTTCCCCTCTGCTCTCTCTTCCTCTGCACACACCAGGAACATCTTTAAACTTCAGAACTAAGGTTTGGTGAAGGGTCTATGCCTGTGATCCTATTTTACTAATAAAGATCTGAACTCAATGCATAGACTGCTGAGCTCAATGCCTGGGTCCCATCTCTTCTATCACCTACAAACACAACATTTCAGGAGCAACTATCTCCACTTTCAGAGCTATTCCCCCTTTAGAATAGAACTCTCTATTTCTTTAACTGAGAAGTGTGGTTGTGCTAGAACTATAAATGTATGCTGCTGCACTTTATTACAAAAATTACATTTAATGCTTTATAAGAAATTCTTTTGTGTAATTTTTGTGAAGGCACTCAGAAACGTCAGAGGGTTTGGATACACATGTAAGGCAGCGCTTGGTTCTACGTCAGTTAAAAGTCCCCACTGGTGCAAGTTTCACATTCCCAAATCCATGTGTCTTTCAGCATCCCCACCCCCACCCTGCACCTCCTGTTAACACACTTTACAGTATGAAACACATCCTGAAAAACCAGGATATGCCCATTAGCAAAGTAATCCTATGAAGTGAGAGGGACACTGGTCTGACCCTGCACAGCTTCTTGCTGCAGAACAGGAGATTGTGCCGTGATGGAATTTAATCAGCAACTTGTTCGATAGGACACTACAGCCAGGGATGATGCCGTATTTTAAAGGCGTCTTCTGCTTTTAGTTCTAGGTCAGGGGTCGGCAACCTTTAAGACAAAAAGAGCCACTTGGACCCATTTCCGAAGGAAAAAAAAACCTGGGAGCCGCTTTTCGCGCCCTAGGCGAGGGGGCGGGGCCATGTGACGTCATTGCGCATGACGTACGGTGCCCCGCCCCCTGCTGCCCCGCGCCGCTGCGATTTAGGCAAGCGTCCATCAGGAGCCTCCTGCGAGATGGCAGCACGTCTGCCAGCGCTGGCCCAGCTCAAATACAGCTGCACGGGCTTTGTCTGGGGCTCGATGCCTCCTCTCCACACACACACACACACACACCAGCTTTTGTGTGCGCGCTGCACGGGCTTTGTCTGGGGCGCGCTGCCTCCTCTCCACACACACACACACACACACACCAGCTTTTGTGTGCGCGCTGCACGGGCTTTGTCTGGGGCTCGCTGCCTCCTCTCCACACACACACACACACACCAGCTTTTGTGTGCGCGCTGCACGGGCTTTGTCTGGGGCTCGCTGCCTCCTCTCCACACACACACACACACACACACACCAGCTTTTGTGTGCGCGCTGCACGGGCTTTGTCTGGGGCTCGCTGCCTCCTCTCCACACACACACACACACACACACCAGCTTTTGTGTGCGCGCGCGTTTCGCTCTCCCTCCCTCCGGCCCTAGACAGGCAGCGAGTGAGCGCAGCATGATAATGAGCTCTGTCAATTGCCCAGCCGGGAAGCGGGAGGAGGAGGAGGAGGAGGCGCTGCTCTCGCTCTCGGGCTCCGCGCTCGGCTCTGGTTTGCCGTCAACGCGCCCGTCGCAGCTCGCCAACTTCTCTTTCTCTCTGCAGCTCGCTCTCCCGCCGCCCCCCCGACTACACACACCGACGCGACAGGAGGGAAAGGGGAGCGGGAGAAGACACGCCACCCCGGAGCCGCGGCAAAGGTGTAAAAGAGCCACATGCGGCTCCGGAGCCGCGGGTTGCAGACCCCTGTTCTAGGTCAACAGAGGCGGAACATCAACTCAATGCACTTATGCAACTCCCCTAATATATAATATATTATGCCCGTGGGAAGCTTTTAATGTTTGATGGATTACTGTATTTTAATATTTTGTTGGAAGCTGCCCAGAGTGGCTGGGGTAGAAATAATAAATTATTATTATTATTATTATTATTATTATTATTATTATTATTAATAAAAATCACAGCAACAAATCTGCAGATTTGCATGCATCATTAAATGATTTACAGTTAGGCTGGTCAATGGAGATATCTCATTATATGCAAAAATATACGGTAGTATCATACATACATACATACATACATACATACATACATAGTACATCGCAGGTCGCCTTCCCTGGCGCCCACAGGGTTTCCTGTGCCTGCTGGAATTAAGCTTGTAAGAAGGCAGCATTCTATTGCAGCCAAAGGCGCAGGTTGTGGGTTCTGTGTGCTTGGTTACAATGTGTATGTATGTTTGTGCCCATGTGGTACCTGTGACAGTTTCTCCAGTTTGCCAATATGCTCACAGGAAAAACTTGATAATCCCTTCCTTATGTATTAGTTACAGTAAGAGAGCCTATGAAGGCGAAGGAGTCATCATTATGGAGGTACTGGTACTTAGTCAGGAGACTGGCAACCCAAGAAGGTCATGCATCTTGTTGTTGATACTGTTCCTTGAAGAAACAGATATACAGCATTGGCTATCCAGGTAGTTTATAGCAAGGAATGCTTTTAATCAGACTTGGCTGATGTCCCAGCAGCAGCAGCAGCCGCCTTACTTGGAGAACTCAAACCTGACCTTGGTTATCCATGCCCTGGTTTCTTCCAGGCTGGACTGCTATAATGATCTTTATGTGGGGCTGCCTTTAAAGACAATCCAGGAAGTTCAATTGCTGCCTGATTACTATCAGCAATTTAAGAGACTGTAGCATATTACTCCATCGTTTTCACTGGCTGCCTCTTTCTATCTAGACCCAATTTTGACTTTACATTTTAAAGTGCAGGCTACAAGCTTCAAGCAGGTGTTTCCAGGAAGCCTATAAATCTATAATTCTTAATCATACAAATGGGCCATTTAAGGTGCCATCCTTCACCCAGTTCCTCCCTCCAGCAAATGTCACTCAGATTTTATTCTTCTTATTTATTATGTTTACAGGGCCGCCCATCAATAAGTAATTACTAGGCAAGAAACAAACAAATCTATATTAAAAATGCAATATATGTGCCACGATGCCTTTGGCACACACCCTTAAGCACACAGCTACAAAACAAGCACATTCTCTTCTTACACGCAACACCATCTCCTCCTTCTCTTGGCTGTGTTGATTTACATATTTTAAGTGGCTGAGGACAGAGATCTGTCTTCTCATACTTTCAATAGTGGCACGCACATAGAAAGCCAGTGTGGAGCAGTGGTTAGTGCAGTGATGGCTAACCTTGACACCCCAGATGTTTTGGAACTACAACTCCCATGATCCCTAGCTAACAGGATCAGTGGTCAAGGATGATGGGAGTTGTAGTCCCAAAACATCTGGAGTGTCAAGGTTAGCCATCACTGGTGTTGGCCTAGGACCTGGGAGACCTGGGTTCAAACGCTTGCTTGGCCATGAAGCTCAGTGGGTGACTTCTCAGCCCAACCTACCTCTCATGGTGGTTGTTGTGGGGATTAGAAGAGGCAGGGGAGAGCCATTTACACCACTTTGAGCTCCTTGGAGGAAAAGGTAGGATATGCATACAATTAATTGTACCAATGATAGCAATATATGGCACTCTCTCATCTACCTCCTCCTCCTCATAGCAGCAACAGCAGAAACCTATTCGAAAGCATATTATTCTAAAAATTAGATTCCTGCATTACAAAAGGGTTGGACTAGATGGCCCTTGGGGTCCAACTCATCAATTCTATGAAAGTTCATTTCCTCATACGAAAGTCCGCAGGCTCAGAGATCTTTGGGGGAGGCCGTTCTTGGTGGGGACTTGGGAGAGGGCCTTCTGGGTAGTGGCAGCCCCTAAACAACATTGGAACTCCCTGCCTAGAGAAGCTAGACTGGCTCCCTCCCAACAAGTGGAAACAGGCTTTGGGGGACCGATTGCTTTTAATGGAAGTGCTGTTTTTATTGTAACCATCTGCTGTGTTTTTCTTATTTACTACATGGAGGTACATACATATATTATTTTCATTCAATTAACGTTTAATCGTTTTTTCCTTAACTCCCTTTTATGGTTTTTAAGCTGCTTTTATTTGACCACAGTCCCTGTCAGGAGGAAAAGGCAGGGTGCCAATAAATACTAATGCTACTGATTCTGCTCCTGCAGCTGGAGGTTCCACCGATATCCCCTGGCGCTGAGGGGCGCTGCCTCTCAGCTCCGCCCACGTCACCTGCCGCGGCCCCCAACGTTCGGTCCCTAACTCCTTAGGCTCCTCCGCGCGCCGAACTCTTCCAACCGCCTCCCCCCCTCCTTCGTTGCTTCCTTTGGTTCGGTCCCCTCTTCTCTCCCCCCCTCCCAAGAGAGCACACATGGTTCGGTCCGAGCATCCCAGCTCACCGCTCTCAAGCCCCGCCCCCATTTTGAACCCCCCCCTCCTTCCCTCCCGCCGGCCGCCGCCGCCGCCCGCTTTACCGGCCTCCCTCACCCAGCGACATGTCGATCTTCTCCAGCGTCTCGCTGCTGACGCTCCTCAGCGGGGCTCCGCCAGCGCCGAACCCGCTCATGGCCGCCGCTCCCAAAACACAAGACGAGAGCAAGGAAAGCAGCACCACAGAAGCTCCTTTCTCTCTCCTTTCTGGGCATGCGCCGGGTGCGCTTGACGCATGCGCCACGCTCGCGCTCTCCCGCGTGACAGAACCCCAACGCCTCCTCCGGGCTTGGGAGCAGATTATGGGGCGGGGAAAGGGGCGGGGTCCGCCTCCGCCAGTTGCCGCGCCTGCTGCGCTTGCGCGAGGCGAGCGGCTTCGGCAACGCTCCGGGGAGTACCGTAGTTCGCCGAGCTGAGCGCATAGCAGGAGGTACCGTAATATGCTCCGCGGCGGTTCGCAACATTAAACCTAGCAATAAAATCACAAAGAGATAAGAACAAGTTAAAAGTAAAAGATCAAAACAAACATCAATAGAATGCGCATAAAATATAAATGAAGCTGATAAGGGAAAATCCTGGGGTGCGGATTTACTCCGCTGTCCAGCTTGTCGGGGTGCCACTCTCTCTGGTCAGCAAAAGGAGTCTCCAGCCAAGTTAAAGAAGCAAACAGCGGTCAGTAGACCCGATCTTTATTTGTTGCAACAAGGTTCAAACGCACAAAGAGTAGGAACCCCAACCATGCGATTGTGTGACCTTTTAAGACCTCTCCCCGTTTCCCATAATACGTTTTTCAACAGCATCATCGATACATCACAAATATGTCACAATGTAGGAGTGTTTGGCATGTAGAAGGTAGGTAAAGGACCCCTGGACGGTTAAGCCCAGTCAAAGGCAACTATGGGTTGCGGCGCTCATCTCACTTTCAGGCTGAGGGAGGCGGTGTTTGTCCACAGACAGCTTTCCAGGTCATGTGGCCAGCAGCATGTCATAAGAATTTTATTTCTTATATCAAGGACTAAACCGCTTCTGGCGCAACGGGACACCGTGACGGAAACCAGAGCACACGGAAACGCTATTTACCTTCCCGCCGCAGTGGTACCTATTTATCTACTTGCACAGGCGGGCTTTCGAACTGCTAGGTAGGCAGGAGCTGCGACAGCAACAGGAGCTCACCCCATTGTGCAGATTCGAATCGCTTCTGATCGGCAAGCCCAAGAGGCTCAGTAGTTTTAGACGACAGCGCCATCCGCATCATTTATACATCACAAATATGTCACAATGTAGGAGTGTTTGGCATGTAGAAACAGGAGCCCATCGCCCACCACTGTCAGTAACTCCAGTTCCTGACACCTTTTAACTACCCTCTTCTCCAAAGAACAATAGAAGTATTTACACACACCCCTAGCTGCAAGGCTTTCCTGTGCTTCTCCTTTGAAAGGATCACAATTCAATCCAGTATCCTGATGGGTTTCTGTCTAGGCCGGGTATGTGCTGCCCTTGACTGCCTCCTGCCTCCTTTTGTGAGGCTAAGTTCACACCTTGTAGAGGGGGAAGGAGTATGTGACCTTATGCTTAAGGGATTATGGAGGCAGGGGAAACCTGGTTTCCCCTCTTCCAGAGGAGTTATTAGCCATATTTCCGCCAAACCATTGAATTCCGGCAATTATTCGATTCTATATTGGATAGAGGAAACAGTATGATGCATGGTATCCACTTATTGCTACAATTTTATAGACTGCTTTTCTGATCCTCTTTGCTGTTGTGTATGTATGGTGCCTGTGTCAGTGGCCATTGTCGATCAGCCTTCTTTATGTTCCAGCTCTCACTTCCATACATCACTACTGGGAAAACCATAGCTTTAACTATACAGACCTTTGAACCCTCTCTGGCAGCCGGGGCGGCGCAGTCCATACGGACTGCGCATGTGCAGCATCCCGCATGTGCATATTCCGTACGGAATGCTGCACATGCGCAGTCCATATGGGATGCCGCTTGCACGGCGACCGTACAGACGCCGCGCCCTCAGCCACTCTACAGCTGAGGGGAGGCAGGGGCCATCTTGTCGTCTCTCCCAGTGGCACCCGGGGCGCCTTGCCCCCTTCACCCTCCCTTCCTACACCACTGCCTGCCAGCAGAAGGACATCAAGGAGGGAGCCAGGCTGGCTTCTACAGGGAGGGGGTTGCAAAGTTTTCTGGGAGCAGCCACCACCGAGAAGGCTCTTCTTTCCCACATCCCCACCAAGTACGCCTGTGAGGATGGTGGGACCAAGAGAAGGGTCTAATGCCCCCAAGACAGTTTACAAAACCCAAAACATTAAAATCAGTTTTAAACAACTTACTACACACACACACACACTCAATATATACACAATACACTGTCTCTCTCTCTATACAGTGGTACCTTGGTTCTCAAACGCCTTGGTACTCAAACACCTTGGTTCCCAAACGCCGAAAACCTGGAAGTAAGCGTTCGTTTTTCAGAAGCCAAACATCCGATGCGGTTCTCGGCTGACGTCAGAATTTGCACCCGGTGCCTAGGCGAAGTGGGGTCCGACTCCAAGGGGAGTTCGGAGAAGCTTTCCCCGGTGAAGGTTGAGTTGATACCTTCCCGCGCCGAAGAAACAGAGACCACACGGAGCTGTCAAAGCAAGGCGAAGTCCCCTTTATTGATCTGTTGCAGCAGAGGTTCCCACCAACGTAGCGGGTACGGAGAGAGAACCCCGATCTATATAACAGTGTGACTTATATACTTTTCTGTTCCCAATACAAGTTAATGTTGCAGGAAAAGGCGGGAAGACTGGATTTACATAAGGTAAGTACATTTAATACAGAGTTGAATGGCTTTAACAAAGAAATCTAAGTGTTCTTCCTGTTCGTCTTTTGACTGACAAAGGTTTTGGTTTATCTCTGTTTGCAGGGTGGAGCTGGTGATCGGATCTTCCTGAGTCTTTGGTTCTAAAGTTCACGAATAAAGGTGGATGTTTTTCCTTAAGACGTGGTGTCTTTGTTCTTTACCTGCTGCTTTGGTGGTAGAGTCAGTAGGTGGCGCTGCGGAGCAGGAAACAGTTTTGACAGTTCGTGGAACGTTGAGGAGTCCTTATGAATGGGAACGTTCTTTATGAATGGCTGGGAAGGAAGACTGGTTTCTACAGCTACAAATTGACTGATAATACAGAGATGTACATTCATTGGATACAGTTATAAGGGTTTTGACTGATACATTGCGGTACAAAGTTTACACACCTTAAATTGTGGCAGTAATGGAAGACTATGAGGAGCACGCTTTTACGGTGCCTTTGTATAGCTAGTAAGGCAGAAATATATATATATATAAAAAGGGGTTCTGGCACGCCTTTACGGTGCCTTCTTTGACTTCTGGAGAGGGAGAAAGGACAAGGGAAGGATAATTGGAAAGGGGTAGAGGGAGGGGGAAGAAGAGGGATTTTAGGGGAAAGGTGGGGGGGGTCGAGGGTGAAGGAAGAAGAGGAACTAGGGGAAAGGTAAACTGGAGGGAGGGGTCCGTTGTTGGAGAAATCAAGAGCAAGCAGGTCTTGCATTTCAATGGTGGTTTTTGTCCTTGGATTTCCGAAGCCTCAGGCAGCTGCCCTCCCTGGTGTCTGGGTTTATGCAAACATGGTAGGGTGGAGACCCTCTTGTAACGACGGATGGCGCAGATATGGGGAGAGGAAATCAACAGTCGATCTTGATTGTATTGCTGCTGCTCCCCCCCCCTCCCTTCCCCTCTCTGTCCCCTTTATGGCTCTTCAAGGTGGCCTCGTTCAAGACAAGGTCCCCTCTCTGTTCATGGGGATACAAGCGGGGTGCAGGCGGGGGGGCAGGGTCCCAAAATTCACATGACATTTCCCCTCTCTGCGGCCTAATTTTGGAACAAAATTATTGCCGCATAACCTGGTTGGAGTATACACCACCCCCCAGGTGATACATGGGAAGGGCTGCAGGGGTATCGAAGGGTTGCATCAAGGGAGCTTGGATGGGGCTGGGGACAGTTCGTACAGAAGCTAGAAAAGACGGGAAACATTGTATGCAACAACACAGGAGAAGAGTGGCGGTGGCAGTGGCAACAACAATCAGGAGAAATCCTTTTACAGTTTCTCGAACCCAGGAAGAATTTGGGAGCCATGACCACGGATCCCAGTCAGAGGCACCCTCACGTTGAATACTTTGAAGGTTGCCAGTCAAAGAGGCTATTGCATCGAGGTGGGCAGAAATATTAAAGGTCTGGTCAGCTACGTAAGAACAGCACTCTGCCCCGATGACCTTACAGGCTCCTCCCTGCTGTGACAGGAGGAGGTCCAAACAGAGCCTGTTTTGAATACTCAAGCGGCGGACCTCTGTGAGTTCCGTGAGGAGGGAGACGGTTACTGATTCGGATTCATTGATGAATCTCAGAAGAACGTCGGTTAATCTGAGAATGTCTAAGTGATTGGAAAAGGCTCCATATGCGGGGAAGAGTGCTCGGAGCCAGGTCTCGCCAGTCGCCTTCACATGTGGCGATGGAGGGAGAGACCTTTTAGGCCTTGGGCTTCCTAGGAGGTTCTGGGATACTCTGAACCCTGGGTGTATATGTCCCAAGAAGCAAGTTCCTCTCATGTGTGTACTGACCCAGGAATAGCCCCTTGACGAACAGATCCAGAATAATCCATTTAATAAGCCAGTCACCTTTCCTGTTTTAAATGTCTCTATGAGGTCCTGATGAGGAGTTTCCTTAGTGAAGGGTGTCAAAACGGCTGTCAGGGCTTGTTGTAATGTTGAATATGCCTGAGTGTGACTACGATTTCGAACAAGTGTGGAGAGTCCTTCGGTGTCGGGTGCCAGAGTGATGGAACACGTGCTGGTGCCTATGTGATCTCTGGTTCCTGTGAATTCTCTGCATAATGGTCCTATGGATGGGCCGCTCAGGTAAATGTATTGGGGGCTTGGTTTAAGGAAGGTGAGATTGCGTCCATGAAGAAAATTAGCCTGGTATTGTGGTAGAGGGAGCGGGGTCGCAATGAATGGGACTCCCTGCTCGAGGTGGGCTGGGGTATGAGCACAGATCCAGCAATCAGTTAGGTTGGTCGTGCGGATCACGCGCTGCAGTAGCTGGACATAGGTATTCTCTTGCCAAGGGGATAAAAGGGGGAACGGAGGGGCAGGCAGCCCTGACAGGTTGATGGTTCTAGGTGCAGTGCCCACGGGATATAAGGGATCCTGCCGCTGCAGAAGGTTTGGGGCGGTAGCGATTCCCCCGCACCGCTGTGGTCCTTCTGAATCCCATTCTAATGTCTCGCCACCCCCTACTGGATGCAGCCATCCTTCGACATAAGAGTTCCCCACCCAAACAGATGAAGTCCCTAGGTCCCACACGCAACAGAACTTCCGAACACAAATACCTTGTAGGGAAGAGGCTGTTGCAGAGTTGGTGCAGTGGAATCCATAGGTCCAATGTTCGCTATAAGGGTAATCCGTGTGGCCCTCCCAAAGTCCATTTCCTTGGTCTGTGGGGGAATATTGGTGTGTGATTTCTCCCCATCGCCCTTGTACGGTAGATCCATTGTGACATGTCAGGCGATTGCTCTGCTGGTCGAGGGTGAAGAAGGCTCTGCCAAGAATCTGAAAGGATGTTGTCCTGATGAGGAGTTCCCATGCCTGGGAACCTTGTAGACGGGGCCGGAACGCATGTCGGAGCCATGTGCGTGTTCCTGGTAAGCAGAATGGGAAGTCACCGAAGGAGTTGTAGTCGAACTGGCCCGGAGATTCAAGTGCCGTCTGGTCGAGGAAGAAATGTTCCGATGGCGCCTTTCCGCAGTGGAAGGTGGGGACCGTCTGGATTGCAGTCATAGGGCAGCAACTTGGGAAGATCTGGGCAACGATAGCTGCGATGAGCCCCCATCCTCTTGCGTCCATGGCGAAGTGTACCTGTGAGGGAAGAAAGCAGATGACGGACACGGGATGGTGAGACATAAGGTAAGGAGAAAAGGGGGAAGGGCAAGGGATGGGGTTTAGGGAAGAGGGAAAGGAAGGGGTTGTCAAAGTCGTCATTCAGGAGAAGTGGGGCGGTTGTCCTTCCGGAACTGCATCTTGATGACTGGGCGGTCTGGGTCTTCTGGGCTGGGATCAAGAAGAATCCTAGAGAGCCATTTCCCCTCAGGGTCATTCTGGGGCCCTCCTGCAGTTGGAGGGGGTTCATGACCAACCCCGCTGTCACGTGGCGGAGGCGCGGGGTTGGCTGAGGGAATGTCTGCAGATGTGGAGCCGTCGTCCGGCCCCTGGGGTGGCTGTTTTGGAGTGTCATCTGGTGCTCCATCCTCAGGAGGAGGTGCACGTTTACAAAGCGTATAGTGCACCCACGCAGAGCGTTCCGCCACCTTCAGGGCGGTTGGTGTCGTGAGAAGGACCTGGAAGGGGCCGTCCCACCGTGGTTCGAGGGTGGGTTTCCTATGATTCCGTATCCTGACCCAATCCCCTGGTTGAAAATTGTGGGCATCAATATCAAGGGGAGTATTCTGACAGTTTGCAGCATAGCGATGTAATTTCTTTAGGTGGCGCTGCAATTCAGACACATAGGTGGCTAATTCAGTTTCCCCAGCTTCAAGTTCAGAGGTGGGGAGTTGAGTAGTGTGCGTTGGGGAGGGTCTGCCAAATAATAGTTCGTAAGGAGAGAGTTTTGTCGAGCCCCTTGGTTGGCTCCGGATGTTATGGAGGACGATTGGCAAGGCATTGATCCATTTAAGGTTGGTGGCCTTGCAGAGTTTACCCAACTGGGTCTTAATAAGTCCATTCATACGCTCTGTTTGGCCTGACGATTGGGGATGGTAGGGGGTATGTAAATTCCATTTTATTCCAAAAGCCTTAGTGATCGCTTGAACGACCTCGGCGGAAAAATGAGTTCCGCGATCACTGTCAAGTCGCCGTGGAACCCCATATCTTGGAATTATTTCCTGCATCAGGATCCTGGCTACAGTCTGCGCATTGGCTTGTCTTACCGGAAACGCCTCCGGCCAGCCTGATAGCTGATCCGTGATGACGAGTATGAAACGGTAGTTCTGACATTTGGGAAGCTCAGCGAAGTCTAACTGGAGGCTCTCGAAGGGGATATGAGCCCAAGGTCGGGAGCCGGGAGGACCACGAGGTTCCCGTCTTGGGTTAAAGTCCGCACAGATGGGGCAGTTTTTAGACACTGCTTTGGCAGACTGGTGTGCCCCAGGAGCATACCAATTTCTCAGAAGACTGTCCGCTAAGCGATTTGCTCCCCAGTGAGTGAAATTGTGTAGGACACGTAGGTGTTTAGGGACCCAAGCACGGGGCATAATCATGCGGCCATCGGGCAATACCCAAACATTATCGTTGTGCTGAGCCCCTAGTGCCTGCCACTGTTCTATTTCTTGTGGCTGTGCTGTTCCATACATGCGTTTAAAGTCGATGTCTGCCGGGGCTATGATAGCCTGGAACTCACTATGGTGAGTGGGGTTACCAGCTGCCTGCTGAGCCGCAAGATCTGCAAGGTGGTTGCCAACAGACACAAAATCAGTCCCGTTGGTATGTGCTTTACAATGTATCACTGAGATAGCGGTCGGGAGGTGAATGGAGTCCATTAATCTTTTGACTAAGGTGGCGTGAGAGATCTGGGTGCCTGCAGCCGTTAAGAATCCTCTTTGTTTCCATAGTGTGCCCGTGGCGTGAACTAAGCCAAAGCAATACTTAGAGTCTGTATAGATGTTGACACGCTTATTTTCGCTTAGTTCACACGCTCTGATCAGGGCAATTAGTTCGGCGGCTTGTGCGCTATATATGGGGTTGATGGAGGCGGACTCTAGGACCGAATCATGAGTCACGACGGCATACCCGGTCAGACGATGCCCATCTACTACCCTTGAACTTCCGTCCGTGAAGATGGATAGGTCTGGGTCACTGAGTGGGAGGTAGTCGAGGTCATCCCGGGGTTTTTCTGCTAGCCTCACAGCTTGAACACAATCATGGTGAGGTGTCCCATCATCAGGCAAAGGCAGGAGGGTAGCGGGGTTCAAGGTATTAACTCTTTTGATGCGGAGGTTGGAGGGGGTTAGGAGCGCCGCTTCGTACTGGTTAAGGCGGGGGTTACTGAAGTGTTGGCAGCCTCGTAGGTTCAATAGGGTCGCTACCGAGTGGGGGACATTTAGGATGAGCTCTTGACTCTGCACGATCTCTAGAGCTCGTTCAACCAGTTCCGCAGCTGCAGCAATTGCCCTGAGGCATCCTACAGTCCCTTTGGCCACCGGGTCTAGCTGTACACTGTAGTAGGCCACGGGTCTTTCTTGTCCCCTGAAGGTTTGAGTCAAGACCCCTGAAGCTACCCCTTTATTTTCATGGACAAACAAGGAAAAAGGGAGGCGGTAGTCCGGGAGGCCCAACGCGGGCGCGGAGCGGAGCTCCCTCTTGATGATTTCGAAGTTCTGGAGGGTGTCTTTATTCCACTCCAGGGGTTCGGGTTCATCTTTGCCAGTCATTTTGACGAGCGGTTTGGTGAGTTCCCCATAGGCTGGTATCCACGCGCGGCAGAACCCGCTCATTCCGAGGAACCCCCTTAGTTGTCTTTTCGTGTGGGGAAGAGGTATTTTTGCTATGGCCTCTATCCTCTCAGTCGTTAAGGTCCTCGTCCCGTTTCCTATGATGTGTCCCAAGTACTTTACTTCCGTCTGGCAATACTGCAGCTTCTTTGGAGAGACCTTGTGTCCCTTTAACGCCAAGGCGTTGAGTAAATAAACAGTATCAACGTGACAGTTCTCCTTTGATGTTGAATTTAAAATCAAGTCATCCACGTACATAATCAAAGTGGATCCTGCAGGGAAATCTAAGTCCTGGAGATCCTTATGGAGCGCTGACGCAAAGATGGTGGGGCTTTCTATGTATCCCTGTGGGAGTCGTGTCCATGTTAACTGCCCGGCTCCCCATGTGAAAGCGAACAAAAATTGGCTTTCTTCATGAACCCTGATAGAGAAAAAGGCGGAACATAGGTCGACTACAGTGAAGTGTGTACTGTCTGGTGGTATTCCGGTGAGGATGGTGTTGGGGTTCGCTGTGATGGAGTGTCGGGGAATTACGAAGTTGTTGATTATTCTGAGGTCCTGTACCAATCTATAACGTGGTGGGTTTCCGGGCTTTTTTACAGGGAGAAGCGGAGAATTGCAAGGGCTAGCGCAATGGGTCAAGATCCCCTGCTCTAAGAAGTCTTGTATCATAGGTTTCAGTCCCTCTATGGCTTCGGGGGGTAACGGATACTGTCGAGCACATGGAAAGGGTCTATCGGTGTGGTAGTGGATTCGGACGGGTTCTGCCGACTTTAGGAGCCCCACTGTAGTTGAGGTGGTTCCCCATAGGCAATCCGGAACCTCGGACATTAAGGGGGGCGGCACTTCTGTTGTTGTCGATTCCCCTCTCACAAGCATCCCTTGGAAGGAGACTGCTGACTCCTCAGGCATATGGAGGTATATCCCGTCTGTGCTGCAGGTGATGGTTGCCTTTAATTTGCACAGCAGATCTCTTCCCAACAGATTGACGGGGCTGGAGGTCAGCAGGAAGGAATGTTCAGCCGCTAGGGGCCCGATAGTGACCCGGGCAGGTTCGGAGAGGTGACAGGTTCGGGGAATCCCATCAATGCCCATTATACGCTGTCTTTGTCGGCTTGACTTCAGATGGCTATCGCTCAGGGTTGAAAAGGTGGCCCCGGTGTCTAAGAGACATTTGTAGTCATGGCCATCGATTTTTAAGGTGCAGATGGGATCGTGCGCTGACAGCAGAATGGTGGGACATAT
This sequence comes from Darevskia mixta, assembly GCA_034641385.1. Lineage (NCBI taxonomy): Eukaryota > Metazoa > Chordata > Lepidosauria > Squamata > Lacertidae > Darevskia > Darevskia mixta. The sequence goes on from JAWWNH010000210.1 coordinate 552,367, forward strand.
AAGGGCTAACCCTTCGGGATCCCTGGCTGGTTGTCAATTGCTGGGTGCAGGGTTGTGAAGGGGGTCCGAGGTACCTTGAGGTCGGGGCTGAGGGAGCTGGTGGTAGTAGGGGCTTTGTCCCGTTGTCGCCGTCGTTGTTGGAGCATCCTGGGGCGTCTGGGTGAAAGGGTTGGCGTTGGTCTGGTGTGGCATGCTTGTCATATCCTTTTGGAATATTGGGCAATTTTTCCGAAAATGGCCCTCTTGATTGCAGTAAAAACAGAGGAAGGGTCCCATGGGCCGGTTGGCGTTGGCGGCTTTCCCGTAGGGGTAGGGGTTCCTGCCAAAGTTGCCTCCTCTTCCTGGTGTTTGCCACCTTGGGTTTCCTCGATAATGCTGGAAACCGGGCAGTGACCCTTGTGCAGCCGACCATGGGGGGTTACTTCCCTGGGCGAAAGCGGGGGGGGCCTCCGAAGGCTAATGCCAAGACACGCGCATCTTCCTCCTTCTCTCGCCGGACCTCCCTCTTTTTCCTCTCGTCCCTTCCTTCATAAACTGTCTTGGCGATGGCAATGATTTCGGACATGGGTTTTCCCTCGTACCCCAATTGTAACGTGAGGACTCTCCGGATGTCTGGGGTACATTGGTCTTTAAAGAGGCTTTTCACCACAATCTGATTGTCTGGAAGGTCTGGGTCTATGCCCCCCCATGTTTTGAAGGCGTGTATGAGGCGACTGTAGAAGGCTGATGGGGACTCATCTGGGCCTTGGATGATAGCGTGTATTTTAGTCCAATTCACCCCCTTCTTCCCTGCCAGTTTGACTCCCTCCAAAATTGCCTTTCTGAAGACCTTTAGACTCCAATAACCCTTGTCCGTGTTGTAGTCCCAGTTCGGGTTATTCTGTAGATGGTGCGCAGTAACCACTTCGGCATTTTGGGGTTTGTTGGCGCCGTCCTGGAAATTGGGTTTTAAAAGGGCTTCTCCCGCTCTGGCAAGAATCTCTTCTCGCTCTGGGTCGTTAAAGACGGCTTCTAGAAACATGTGCACATCAGCCCATGAAGGATTGTGTACATTGAAGATGGAATTGATCTGTCGGAGGCAATATCCTGGGTTCTCATCTAGACTGGACATTTGATTGCTCCAGTTTAGAAGATCTCCAGAAGAGAACGGTATATGGGAATACACAAAAGTGGCATTCCCTCCTTCAGTTGCAGGAGCGACGGGTACAGATCTGAGTGGAAACTGTCCCGCGTGGTTACTGGAAGCGGCGGCTTCAGGTTCTCGGTTTCTCCCACTGCTTCGCTCTTCCAAGGCTTCCTTAAGGGCTGCCTTGAATTGGTTCACTAAAGAATTACTGCGAGTCCTGCTTGCCACTGGGCTGATGTCTGGGGGTTCCCGGGCATCGTCTTGTTGCGTGTTGGACTCTCTCTCTACTGGACTCAGCGTCGGTGGCTGTGCCGGCGATCCCTGTGCCTCTGCCCGTGGGCTCCCGTCCTCTGGCGGGCTGTCTGGCGGGTTTGATCTGCGGGCACAGAGTGGATATTGGTCGGGAAATTCCTCTTCTGTGGCCTCATGATAAGGAGGCGGCCGGACTTCTCGTCTTTTAAGGACCGGCATTTGATGGTTACTGGAAGCCATAGCTCTAATTCTTTGTAGAAGGCCCCGGGCTGATTCGAAGAGGTCGAGATACTCCAGCTGCAGCGGGTATTGATCTTCTAATACAGCCCGCAGTAGGGACATCCTTTCGGTGTTGAAGGAGCCCCCGGACAGCCAGAGTTTCTCAATTGGGTGGTGTGCAGTAGCCTTCACCCAGACAACGTTGCATAGTTTCTTTAACTTCTTCTTCTGAAGGTTGGAGGACTCTGGCAGTTCCGCCCAGTTGGTGAGGACAAATCGTAGCGGACTGTCAGACTCAGAGTCCTTACCACAGCCAAGCCACAGTTGGGCTTTGCCTTGGCAGGGAGTCTGGGCACTAAATTCCTTAGATTGGTGTGCACCCATGTTTGCTAAAGGGATCTGGCCTATTTAGACTGCAGTTCGGGTCCGGTACACTTCCCGGATCCTGGACACTTCACTACCTCAACTAGACCTTTGGTCCGCACAGTCCCTCACTGTGCCCTGCCTACCATTCGCTGCGCTACTACTAGGCGGCCTGGTGCGATCAAGCCCTATCGGAACCCCCCTTACTAGTGTCAATCAAATTGCTGAGGGCCCGACAGCAACGTTCCTGCCTCTTACAAACTAAGGAAAAGGGACCACCAGCCTTAGGACGCTTGCGTATGCAATGCCAAGCGGTAATGTCCCGATAGGAGGTGAAAGGAAAAGACGTCCTTGCGTTCTGACAGTAACCCGTCACTTCCTTGCGGATCGGAGTTACGCAGGTGCGGCTACGCCTTTGAAGGTTTTAAAAGAGGAATGCAGCATGGGGTGACAAGAGCTGTCAGGGTTCTGAAGGGCCAGTTGCCTTTCGGCTGGCACGTTGTAACGTGAAGCACTGTACCCAGGACCTTGGTTCTACTTTGTAACTCAGCCTTGCAGCTGTGCTGCTAACCAAGGTCCGAAAGAGAGATAGATAAGGGATAGAACAGATAAGAGATTTTCGTTGCTGCGGTCACTTGTCCACCCCTTTTCCCGTGTCCCTATCCTTATACTCACGTAACGATTCCCCCGTCAGCGTTGCTTTGGCTCCGTGGTGTCCCGCTGGAACTCCAATTACCGCCGACGACCCCGTCAACGAGGCGGAGGGGAGCCCTCCCTCAAACTGCGGGGATGCGCGCCGGGCTTCCCTCTTCCCTGAATCCTGGATCGCCGGTGAACTTGGAGTCCCTTCGTGGTCGCCAATTGACGTCAGAATTTGCACCCGGTGCCTAGGCGAAGTGGGGTCCGACTCCAAGGGGAGTTCGGAGAAGCTTTCCCCGGTGAAGGTTGAGTTGATACCTTCCCGCGCCGAAGAAACAGAGACCACACGGAGCTGTCAAAGCAAGGCGAAGTCCCCTTTATTGATCTGTTGCAGCAGAGGTTCCCACCAACGTAGCGGGTACGGAGAGAGAACCCCGATCTATATAACAGTGTGACTTATATACTTTTCTGTTCCCAATACAAGTTAATGTTGCAGGAAAAGGCGGGAAGACTGGATTTACATAAGGTAAGTACATTTAATACAGAGTTGAATGGCTTTAACAAAGAAATCTAAGTGTTCTTCCTGTTCGTCTTTTGACTGACAAAGGTTTTGGTTTATCTCTGTTTGCAGGGTGGAGCTGGTGATCGGATCTTCCTGAGTCTTTGGTTCTAAAGTTCACGAATAAAGGTGGATGTTTTTCCTTAAGACGTGGTGTCTTTGTTCTTTACCTGCTGCTTTGGTGGTAGAGTCAGTAGGTGGCGCTGCGGAGCAGGAAACAGTTTTGACAGTTCGTGGAACGTTGAGGAGTCCTTATGAATGGGAACGTTCTTTATGAATGGCTGGGAAGGAAGACTGGTTTCTACAGCTACAAATTGACTGATAATACAGAGATGTACATTCATTGGATACAGTTATAAGGGTTTTGACTGATACATTGCGGTACAAAGTTTACACACCTTAAATTGTGGCAGTAATGGAAGACTATGAGGAGCACGCTTTTACGGTGCCTTTGTATAGCTAGTAAGGCAGAAATATATATATATATAAAAAGGGGTTCTGGCACGCCTTTACGGTGCCTTCTTTGACTTCTGGAGAGGGAGAAAGGACAAGGGAAGGATAATTGGAAAGGGGTAGAGGGAGGGGGAAGAAGAGGGATTTTAGGGGAAAGGTGGGGGGGGTCGAGGGTGAAGGAAGAAGAGGAACTAGGGGAAAGGTAAACTGGAGGGAGGGGTCCGTTGTTGGAGAAATCAAGAGCAAGCAGGTCTTGCATTTCAATGGTGGTTTTTGTCCTTGGATTTCCGAAGCCTCAGGCAGCTGCCCTCCCTGGTGTCTGGGTTTATGCAAACATGGTAGGGTGGAGACCCTCTTGTAACGACGGATGGCGCAGATATGGGGAGAGGAAATCAACAGTCGATCTTGATTGTATTGCTGCTGCTCCCCCCCCCTCCCTTCCCCTCTCTGTCCCCTTTATGGCTCTTCAAGGTGGCCTCGTTCAAGACAAGGTCCCCTCTCTGTTCATGGGGATACAAGCGGGGTGCAGGCGGGGGGGCAGGGTCCCAAAATTCACATGACACGGCTATTGTTTCTGGGGCGCCTGCACCAATCAGAAGCTGAGCCTTGGTTTTTGAACATTTCGGAAGTCAAATAGATTTCCGGAACTGATTAAGTTTGGTGCTTTTGTTTTTGCTATTTATTTTGCTTTTTTTGTTTTTTGGGCTTTTTCGGTTAATTTGTTTTTGTGGCTGTGTGGAACCCAGTTCAGCTACTGATCATGGCTCATCTTATTTGGAGGCAGCATCTTATGTCTGAATAACAAATAAAATTCTGGTAACTCATGTTCTGCGATGGTTTTTAAAACCTGATTCCTGCACTAATATGGGAAAATGCTGAGGTTTGGAGCCCTGGTTTATATTGTCAGCATACTGACATAAAGGTTAACATGCTTTTGCTTAATCCCTCGACCAATTTAACAAAATGAAGGATGGCAGATGCTCTGTGTCCAGACAGCAGGTGCAAAGCAGACCAAACACAGACAGATGGTGGCGGAGGAGGAGACAGCAGCAACTTTTATTATCCAGGCCAAGAAAGCAGCTGCCTGCAACTGGACATGTGCAAAGGAAAATGGAACAAACACCAGCATCTAAAAGAACTATTTAAGCATCACCCTTTTGGTGTCCCCCATATGGCAAAAGTCACTTGAGGGTCAATGATGAAATAAAGCAACAATCAATATAACCTTTTTCCCCAGCTGACACATTTGCAAAAAATAGAAAACTGATAGAAAGAAAGGGTTGCTGTTGTGATGATAATAATACAGATCGCAGAGTGCTAATATTGGAACAGTTTAATAGGTTCACTTACATGTTAAGTGTTTTGTATACAGATTCCCCCCACCCTACAGAAGTTGATACATGCAAGTCACATAAGAAGAGCCTGCTGGATTGCCCATTTTGTCCAGCATCCTGTTCTTACAGTGGCCAACCAGATGTCCCCTCCCCCTGTGGAGGGGACAGCATAGCCATTCCGGATAGTAGCACTGATAGTCCTCTCCTCCATGACCCTCTTTTAAAGTCATCAAGGTTGGTGGCCATCTGTCAAGAATGCTTTGATTGTGTTTCCTGCTTGGCAGGGGGTTGGACTGGATGGCCCTTGTGGTCTCTTCCAACTCTAGGATTCTATGATTCTACTGCCTCATGAGGGAGGGAGTTCCATGCATGAATACGTTACTTTATCATACCTATCTGCAACCTGTTGTAGCGCAGTTCAGGAAAGGCTTTTCCTCTTGATTCCCCTCATTGTGCAAACTGGCTAATCACAAATAGGTGCCTGTTTCCTTGCAAACAAAAAGAGGGTATCATTAATCAACGAGAGAGCAAAGGCAAAGCCAGCAGGAACAGGTATGGCTCACAGCACAGCCCAACCATGTCTCCTCATGGCCCTGTAGAATTGAACAGGGTTCACCCTCAGGTAAGTGAGATCAGGGCTGCGGCTTTGTTTCTTGAGTAAACCTGATCAGCATCACGCTTGCTCATTAATTTATATATAACCTATCGGCAGAGTTTTTCAACGCTTGTTATAGTCACCGGAGCCCCATTAAGTGCATGCACGCCCATTTGCCGTGCAGATAATTCCAACATTATCAAGGCATATTATTGACCGCCCTCTTTAGCTCCGTTTCCCCCCGGAAAAAAGTCTAAATTCAAATTCGCCCTCATCCAAGGAGAGGGAGAACAGGGTTCGGGAGCAGCTGCTCAGCGCGGGGCACGCTGGGGGCCGTAGTTCCCGAAGGATTCCGGGGTGGGCGGGGCTTCCGGAGGCGTACCTGCCTATGCCTCCTGGGCGGCGCAGAAGTGAACGTAGCGCGCGCCGGAAGTCGCGTTGACGAGACGACGCGGAAGAGGCGCGCGGGGGGCCGCTGGGACTCGTAGTTCCCCGCCTCTGACGCTGAGGGAGGGCGAGAGAAGGCGGCGCTGTCCCGCACTGGCCCGGGTGAGATGGCAGGAGGAGACGGGGCTGCGCTCGGAGGGGGCGTCGCCGTCCAGGCAGGGAGTGAGGCCGCCGGGCTCTGACCGCCGCCTCGCCCTCCGAGGGATGGAGGTTGCGGGGCAGAAGGAGAGCAGGTCAGAAGGCGAAGGGGGGCAGCAGGGCCGGGAAGGGGGGGGGCTGAGGCAACCGGGGGGTGGGGCTGGTTGGGGCGGGCGGGCGGGGGGCGAGGCAATGGGGCGGGGAGGGGGGAGCTAATTAATTGAAGAGGGGTGTGAGAGAGCTGAGGGAAATGAAATGACTTGCAGTGGGCGGGGAGTCAGTTGGGGGTCAGAGCTGAGGGGATGGGGGAGATATTTTGGGGGTAGGGGAGCTAATGGGGGGGACGCTAAGTGAGTGGAGTAGGGTATGGGTAGTTATAGGGGGAGCTGAGGCAATGGGCTGCTGGGAGGGGTGTTGATTGGGGCAGAGGGGGAGTTTGCTGTGGGGGAGGGCTGAGGCATTGCGGGTGGGGAGTTAGTTGTGGGGCCCGCAAAGAGCCCATGGTGGTGGGGCTATTTGTGGGGAGAGGGGAGTTGGCTGCGGGGGGGGGGGGCGCTGAGGCAATGCGGGTGGGGTGGGGAGTTCCTTGGGAAATACCCCTTTTGGGGGGTGAGACCTGGGGTGACAGTGAGGCATGAGTGCCATAGGTTTGTTTCTGTCTTGATGTTACATTGTACTGATGCAATACTGTGTTATACAGTATTGTATGGGGGGCGCGGGAGGAGGAGGATGGAGAAGGGGGTGCGGTTGTGTCACTAGGAGGTGTGTGCCGGGGTCTATCCAGCAGGGCTTTTTATGTTTGAGCAACGGAAAGGTTGTGTAGGACTGACCCAGATTCACTTACTGCGGCGAGAATTTCCCTGCAAGCTCACAAGGTTTAGAGAAAAGGAAAATGAAAGAGGGTGGGCAAGCATTATAGAGAGGTATAAAATTATGCATGGTGTGAAGAAAGTGCGTAGAGAGGTTTTTCCTCCTCCTCTCGTAATACAGTACTAGAACACTAGTATGTCAAGGAGATAAAGGTCTATACAACTTTTAGAAGACATCTGGAGGCAGCCCTGTATCAGGAAGTTTTTAATGTTTGATGCTTTATATATTCTGTAAGTAGCTCAGAGTGGCTGGGGAAACCCAGCCAGATGGGCGGGGTATAAATAATAAAACAACAGCAACAACAACAATTACTAGAAGCTGAATGTTGGAAGATTCAGGACTTATTCACACAGTGCCTGGTTAAAACTATGGAACTCACTGCCACAGGAGGCAGTGATGGCCACCTACTTGGATGGCTTCAAAAGAGGATTAGACAAATTCATGGAGGATAAGGTTATCAGTGACTGCTAACCCTGATGACTGTGTTGTATTTGCTAGGAATTTTAATTGGGGAGTGTGCTGTCATGCTCCCATTCTGCTTCCAGGCTATCCTTGGATATCTCATTGGCTGCTTATGAGGACAGTCCTGGACTAGATGGGGCATTGATCTAATCGAGTAGGGCTTCTTACACAGAACTCTTTGCCAGGCTGCATGTTTTAATTTTTTTATAAAGGAGGGGGAAAACACTTTGTTGGGGCCAAACAAGATTCATGCCAGTAAGTAAAGAACCATGCTTTATTTCACATTAAAAGCTGATTGTTGAAATCTAGTGTGAAGAAGAGTTCTTTAGAACTTAAAAACTCCCAAAAAAACTTAAAAACTCTTTTCTGGTGCAGAAATGATGTTGCTTATTTACTGTTGTACATTTAAAGAGCTATATAATGCCCAATATGTGTTTGGGGCTTGCTGTGCAGTATGCAGAAACTCCACCATTTTCCTGTGGAAATCTCATGCCGTTAACAATAAATTGTGCAGACCAGAATATTTTGCTTGTATTGGCGGCGAGCCTTTTTGGGTTCGGGTGGCGGTTAGGCGTTGGAATATTCAATATGTGATGTAATATGTGCTGTGTGTTGGAGGTCAGGTTGCGGCAATCACCTACCTCCTAGGGGTATCCCTTTAAAGGGATCCGGAGGTCGTGGATCCTGTCAGATGCCCTGCTAGTGGCTAGGACTTCCAGTTGTATTTGCATCAACAAACTCCTCCCACTGGTTGTTAACCCTAAAGTGACTTCCCGCCCCGCGGGGTGGAGTCTAGTGTTGCGCTCTTGTCCAATGCCTAAGCCAATACCACTCGCACGCCGTAACCAATAAAGTTTTGGCCTTATTTTGCCCATTAACCTAAAATATGTGTCCATGTGTTTTATTTATTCCACGCGGGTGGCGGGTCATCGACTCGCAACAATAAATTGTGCAGACCAGAATAAACTTGACTTTCATGGGGAGGCGTGAAGTCACTAAAGGAGTATACAAAAGATACTTTGAACATATATTTCTGCCCTACATAGAGTCAAATAATTGATTCATTGGCCCCAGCGTTGTCTGCTCTGATTGGCATCAGGTTTTCCAGATCTCAAGTTGGAGTTATTTCAAGCCCTGCAGGCTGAGATTCTTTAACTGGAGATAATAGCAATTGCAAAGCATGTGCCTAACCCCTGAATTGTAGGGTCTTCCAATTTGGATCAGTGGGGTTTAGGACCAGGGATTAGGACCAGGCAATAACAGATATAAGAGGAACTAGCAAAGGGTTTGTGTGTACGTGGGTGGGAAGTAATATCAAAGGGTATTCTTTTGCTGCTCAGTGGAAATTCAGTCTCATCATCTGACTTTTACTAGATAATTTTCTTTTCAAGCTTTTTTGCATGCTTAAGGGCTAGAAACTTGCTATCTTAGTCATGCAATGGAACACAAGAAGACACAGGAGGGTAGAAATTTGGTGGCTGTTAGTTTCAATAGTTGTACTCTGACTTGGATGATCAGTAGAATAATATGTGTGTGGAATATTTCTGAGAGATAGAAGATTGATTTGGGAAAGAGCAGACTTATGTTGCAAGGTATGAATTTAATTTTCACTTTTAGTGAAAACTATTCTCAGAATATAAGAGAAAAAAAGCAGGCCAATAGGGTGTCAGCTTTTGAGTAATACAGAACACTATGAAGCACTTGCAATGGCTTTGATTGTTTCTCTCCCCGCCACGACACCTGCATATCAAAGGTATACACTAAAATGTGAAGCGCTCCTAAATCTTGATAAAAGGGGTAAGGGCTTAGTCATTTTCAACAGTTGCCTAATTAAAACTCTGCTCTAGAGTTATGTGTATCTCAAAATTTTGCACAGGGCTACAGGCCAGCAGAAGGCAGGCCCATCAAAGGCTGCTGTTGTGTTACCTAGTTTGGCTGGTCATTCGTGCATTTCAGGGGTGGGGAAGAGCTGGACCTAGCTTGGATCTGCCGATTAAGAGACTGTTTGCAGTGCTTCCTCCCTTGAAACCCACCTGCTTTGCATTTCTAAGCTTGATGACTTTTATATCTATCCTCCATGACACCAATGCTGTCAAGCTCTGGCATAATCTGTGCAGGTGAAGAAAGACGTCAGAACTTGTTTGTAGGTGAAGAAAGACGTCAGAACTTTTCTGTTAGGTGAAGAAAGACGTCAGAACTTTTCTGTTAGCTCAATTTAGACAATTTACAATGCAATATTCATTGTTTACATAGAATTATGCCCTGTTGAGTTCAGTGACACTTACTCCTGGATCATTTAAGTGTGAAAAGAATTGCAGCTTTAGTGACTAGTTTGGATTTTTTCTTAGGTGTATAAAATCTCTAAATAATAAACCTAGCCAATTTATAGATGAACCTAATGCATGCCTCTTGCGTACTTTGGGTGTGTGAAATATTTTAATTGTTTTAAGATAATTAGTATCCTTCCTTACCATTTTTTTTAAAAGGGGAGAACTATGGTATGCTCTCCTCCCTGAACTGCAGCTGGGACCCACACCATTCAGTACTAGCTAAATACCTATCTCTTCATCTGGGCCAATTAGTGGCAATAGGGGTGAGATATTGAGGCCATCAGGATATAAAATAAATTTTAAAAGCTGAATAACTTTCACTTGTTTTTTTAATACTTGTTTTAATGAAAGTATAAAAGGTGTAAAAGGCAGCATGTCAGACTAAAAACCAGTCAGAATAATAGCTAGCTAGCATATAGGTGAGTGGAAAACTTGCTTAAATAGTCTAAACTAGGCAGCACAAAGTACAAAAGATGGTGGTCAGACAAAGCACCTGTAGAAAGGAATTCCACTTGTGCATACTTTTTGCAGAGAGTCGACTCCCACAAGACATCATGATGGTCACCAACTTGAATGGCTTTAAAAGAGTAGCTGTCAATGGCTACCAATCAGAATGGTTTATGTTCTTCTGCCTCCAGGGTTGGAGTCATTATTCCTCTGAATACTGGTTGCTGGGAATCACAAGTGGGGAGAGTGCTGTTGCACTCACGTCCTGCTTTGCAGGCTTCCCTTAAACACCTAATTGTCCACAGCTTGCTGGGCTAGAAGGCACTGTATCCTGATCCAGCAACCAGACTCTGATGGTTTTCTTAAGTGTGGCATTGTCACAGAAAAAGCCCTGTTTAACTTCCCCAAGAATTTTACCTCGGCCTGTGTTGGAACACAGAGAAGAGCCTCTCCTTTGGAGTGTAGGAAGGATGTTACGGAAGGTGACCGTCTTTCATAGAACAGAGGTGACAATTCCCTACATTTCATAGAATCGTAGAGTTGGAAGGGACCATGAGGGTCATCTAGTCCAACCCCCTACAATGCAGTAAGCATCGGCCAACATGGGGCTTGATTCTGGACCTTTCCCGGTTCTTCATCATGAAGCTGATGCTATCGATGACTGATATGTGAACTTTTGCCCTGCATCTTTTCGTGCCCATGACTGAGAGAAGCCCTATAGGAAAACTGTCCTACTCTAGTAATGTTCTTCCAAACCAACATTTTAGAAATAGTGGCATGACAATGGCTGCTATTAATGACGGCAAAATGCATCTTCCAGGTTCAGATGCTGCATACCTTCAAATTCCAGCTCCTGGAGAACAAGAGCCAGAGATAGCTGTGGCCAGCGTGTCCCTGCTCAAGGGCTTCCTGTAGGCATCTGGTTGGCCAATGTGGGAAATGAGATGCTGGGCTAGATAACTAGGTCTGATGTAGGGAGGCTTTTCTTGCCCATCTCATAAGGAAAGGACCCTGTTCACCCACTCCCTTGTTGCTTCAGCTCCTGCCCTGTTGCAAAGACCCTGTTGCTAGTTAATAACTTCAGGGTTTTATTAAGGTGAAAGTTGCCTTAATGTGTGACTGTGGCCACAGGCATTGTGCATGCTGGTTTAGGGTCTGTTTTCTCCCAGTCTGTGAGCTCTCTCTTTCCCCATGCCAACTTGGTTGGAAGGAAAGTGAGCTGATTGTGAGTCATCTGTCAACTTAGATCATTGCCTTAAGATTTAGTTTCCATTTCCCAGGAGAACCAGCTTTATGGGAGGAATAGGCTTGATGGCATAAGCCAATTTGCTGCTTGTTGTCTTGGAAACCAAACTCTTGCATTCAAAAAGGTTTGTGTTTAAGTCTCCGCTTTTCAGGCAACCTTTTCAAGTTGGGAGACAAGCAGGAACGGCCCTTTCAGAGTTCCTGGTGGGTGTCCCTCAATAGCAACTTTTGGATGAGAGTCCTTTTCAGAAACAATTAAGTGAACCAAAAAGGATAGTGTTATTTTTTCACTGCAAAAATAGCCATAGGCCTTGGAAAGTTATGGATGTGGACTTGGTCTGTATGTCCTGACTTTGTGTATCCCACACATTGCAGGCCTTAAGAACATAAGATTCCTGCTGGATCAGACCAAAGGCCCATCTTTCCAGCATCCAGTTCTCCCAGTTGCCAGCCAGATGGCTGTGGGCTCCCTGCAAGCAGAACCCTAGACCAACAGGGCTGCCCCCTCCAGCCATTTCCAGGCTATTCTTATCCCTCTTGCTCTGAAATGCAGCTTACAGGGGCACAGGATTGTGTTTTCTCATCTGCAGCAGCCAGACGTTGGCACAGTGAATTCCAAGGACTTCGGTGCTCTTCATACGTGAACACATTTGCTCAGCATGTGACAACTGTTTTGCTTGAACACACATTTTGTGTGCCACCCTGCCATTTCTGTGTGTATTGTTGTTTTGCTGCTGAGGCTGCTTACTTGATATTATTATTATTATTATTATTATTATTATTATTATTATTATTATGCTTTTCCTGGTTTGTAAGTCATTCTAGGAACCCAATTTGGGTGGAAGATACAGGGTAGAAATGGTTTCATAAATACAGAGAACATTAAATACAATTTTGGCTCAGTGATGCATTGGATGCATTCTTGAAAAAGCAAAAAAAAAAAAAAAAAAAGGCATTCCAGTGTAGTAGTGACTCATTTGTAGGAATGTGACAGATCTGTTGCTGTTCTTTAAGCCAGCTTTGCAAGGACTTGCTGAGGAAGTGCTTCTCTTCCCCACCCCCTGCCACTCTTCTCCCTTCTCTTGCTGCCCTGCCCTGATTCTTCACCATTTGTCCTGGGCTCTTGCTGATAATTGCCAGCTCAGTATTTGAACACATATTGGTAGCAGTAATTGGAACACAGCAGCTCTCTTGTAAGGAAGTTCAGGTGTTCTGGGGTGGAGTTGCGGGATCCAAAGGAGAGTGGCCGAGATCATTCTGCATAAAGGGTTATAGCTTGTGTATGGCAGAAATATGCACAGCTAGCTCAGAACTGTGGTTGTGAGTATTTGGACCCCAAACTTACCTCCTGTTCATACAGTTTCTCCCTGTTGTGGCCATGTGTGTGGTTGCAGGGAGAAAGAGAACACTGTTAAGGAAGTCATAAGAGTGTGGCATTTGTAGATAAGAGACTGACTCAAAAGCAATTCCTATTTGCCATAAGAAAGTAGCAAATTACCAGAGTGCTTCATTCATGTCATTTGGAATGTGGTGGAGTCTGCATAAGCTTTTCTGCTCTTGCAATTTTTAAAAAGCTCTGCAGGGAAGACATGATATCTTCCCTGTAGTTAAGTTTTTACTCTAATTTTCATGAGCCTGAGACTTGACAATCCTTGGACTTTATGACAATAATACATATAGAAAGTTAATAGTAATATGAGATGTTATTGCCATCAGGAACTGTGCTTTGCAATTTTTTGATATGACGATTAAATTAGTTTTATTATATATAATGTTATGTTACTTTACAGCCAGTTACCTGTGTGCTGTGGTGTTTTGAGCATTCATAAAAGCAATGAACAAATGCAACTCCTGTCCTACGGCAGCCTTTTGGGGGTTTTTTGGGCTTTGGTTGGGTTTTTTGTGTGTGTCCAGGGGTGTCCAGTCCTATTCTTAATATGCAAGGCAGGTTCTCTGGTGCAGACAGAGTTCTGTTGAATGGGAACCAAAGATCCATCTTGTATGACATCCTGGTCTGTTGGATGTCTCCAGGAAATACAGAAACAGGTCATGAAGGCTTGGGCCTCCCTACACAGCAGCAGGTATGCAGAGGTAGACTGCCTCTGAATCTGAAGGTTCTGTTTAGCTATTATGGCTATTAGCCGTTGGCAACCCAAAGCACTGTGAATCTGGCTACTTCCTCTTTTAAGCTACTAGCCACTGCCACATCTTGTGGGAGCAAAGTTAATTATGTGCTGTGTGAAGAAGTGCTTGTTTTTGACTCTCCTGAATCTCTTACCTGTCGGTTTCTATGGGTATGGGGATAGCTCAGTTGGTAGAGCACCTTTTACCCAATGTGGGGCTCGAATCTCAAGGCTGTGGGTTTGAGCCCCACATTGGGTAAAAGATTCCTGCATTGCAGGGAATTGGACTAGTCACTAGATCAAGGGTCCCCAAACTTACCTGGCCTTGGGCCGCTTCCTCCAGTGCTGATCGCGCGGCAGACCGGAGGGCGGGAGAGTGTGTGCCCACATGCTATTTCCGGTGCACTTTCGGGTCAGTGGAGCGCCGGAAATAGCTTGTGCGCGTGGGCCTCTGCAGACCCGGAAGTGCGCCGGAAATGACGCTTGTGCATATGCACAAGCTATTTCTGGCGCTCCGCCAACCCGAAAGTGGGCAGCCGCGCTGCGCTGTGCCGGTAAGAGCGGGCGGTGGCAGTGGGGGGCGCCAGGGGCTGGAAAAATGAGCCCCTTGGTCTGCATCCGGCCTGCGGGCCTTAGTTTGGGGAAGTCTGCACTAGATGATCCTTGTGGCCCCTTCAAACTCTATGAATCTGTGTGAGACACGTTGATGATTCTATCCTGCCCTACGTCCCAAAGGAATTTCTGTGTCTGCTTTTCTCCAGAACATGATAAGTTTATAATTTATAATTTACCCTTTTAAGCGTTCTTTCTTTAAAAAAGAAGAAATGCTGATAAAGTGTGGATGTCACAAGGGAAAATGCTTGGGAGGAAGCTTTCCAACCAGGGCTGCAGCAGAGGAGCTGTCGCGCCATCTGTACTGGCATAAGTAGTTGTGTTGGAACAGCATGGATGGGGTTTCTGTTGAATGTGAACTGGTGACACCACATCCTGCCTATGTTACTGTTTTTCCACAATGATGACATTGTAAAGGGTCACAAAGCAGCGAGGAAATTTTGCCGGCGCAACAGAACTGATGGTCTGCACTTTTCAGGAAGGAGCACTGGAAGTTGCTGGGCAACCTGAAGACGACAGTGGAAGGTTTGGTGTCTATAAACAATCCCAACGTCTGGTCTAAGTATGGTGGCTTGGAGCGACTCTGCAGGGACATGCACAGCATTCTGTATCATGGGCTCATTCCAGACAAGGTAGGCTTTCTTGGCTTTCTCTGGAGTTTACACTCTTACTGCTGCTTGATCGGTATTCACCTGGGACAGTCATAAAATGGATCCCTTAATCATCTTGTCTAAAATCTGACCTAGATATCATGTCTTGGACAAGAATAGATAGGAATGTTAGTACAGTGGGACCTCGACTTACGAAGATAATGCGTTCCGACGCGATCTTCGGTAGTTGAAAACACTCGTAAGTCGAATCCCCATAGGAATGCATTGAGCGAAAAAAATTCGTAAGTCGAAAAAATCCTATTCAAAAATTCGTAAGTCGAAAAAATCCTATTCAAAGCGGCCGCGACTTCCTTTTGGGAGTCGAAAAATTTGGTTGCGGCGGCCATTTTTTTTCTTCTGGAAGTCATTCGGAAGTCGAAAAACACATAAGTCGGGTCACTCGTAAGTTGAGGTCCCACTGTAGTCGGGTTGCATCCACAGAACAAGATGCTAGGGAAGAAGTGAGGCAAGACTGAGACCTGGGCCAACTTGTGCTTGTTTTTGTAAAAAAGAAAAAAGGTGTGTGTGGGGGGAGAGCAGGTATAGTAGAGCTGTGATCCAAGAGTTAGTTGGATCATATTTCCTTTCCTAGGTGACCTTTGTTGTTGTTTAGTCGTTTAGTCGTGTCCGACTCTTCGTGACCCCATGGACCAGAGCACGCCAGGCACTCCTGTCTTCCACTGCCTCCTGCAGTTTGGTCAGACTCATGTTGGTAGCTTCGAGAACACTGTCCAACCATCTTGTCCTCTGTCGTCCCCTTCTCCTTGTGCCCTCCATCTTTCCCAACATCAGGGTATTTTCCAGGGAGTCTTATCTTCTCATGATGTGGCCAAAGTATTGGAGGCCTTAGCTTCAGGATCTGTCCTTCCAGTGGGCACTCAGGCTGATTTCCTTAAGAATTGATAGGTTTGATCTTCTTGCAGTCCATGGGACTCTCATGAGGCTCCTCCAGCACCATAATTCAAAAGCATGGTGACCTTAGGCAAGCCCTTTTGTCTCCCCATCTGCAGTCATTTTCAGCGTTCAGCCCTTCCTGTCTCCAGGGTGATAGCTCCTGCTTTCCCTGAAGAGGATCCCCTGGAAAATAGGTTCCCTCTGAACTGGAAGGTTTTGTTCTCTTCACATTGTTCATGGTTTTATGAAGCTCCATCATGCTTCCCCTGCACATTCATACCCATTATTTAGAGTAGTGGTACTTCTGAGCATGTACATAAGAACACCAGGCCAATGGCCCAACTAGTCCAGCATCCTGTTCTCACAGTGGCTGATGCCTGTGGGAAGCCTGCAAGCGGGACATGAGCACAACGGCACTCTGCCCACCTGTGATTCCCAGCAGCTGGTATTCAAGGCATGTTGCCTCTTGCGGTGGAGGTGGAATATATCCACTGTGGCATTGATAGCCTTGTCCTCTATGAATTGGTCTAGTCCTCTAGTCTAGACATCCAGTTCCCTAGCTGCGCTGCCGTTAAATGTCAAACAGCATTAATTCCTTCCCTCCTGCAACAACCAACAGTTTCTTCTGTCACTGTAGATCATTAACTTGCCTTTATCATCTTGTGGAATGGAATATTGTCCTTTTGAGATAATAATTAGTAATAATCTGTTCTGTAGGGCTTTTGCAGTCCACCAAATCAGGCTGTTTGTTGCAATACAAGCAACTACCCCCGTTTCGTGCAGGGTTTGCATTCCTGACCCTTGCACGCATTGGTGGAGCTTGTGTAAGTCCTCTCCGCCCTGTTACGCCCCTGCCCTGTTATGCCCCCGACCCACCCCTTTTCCCGGGCACTTCTGGGTTGTGGCGATGCATATGTGCAGAGTTGCACGTATTTTGAACATGCACAAAACAATCATTGCCTATAGTGGATAAGCTTTAACCAAAGTTACTAATGATCAGTGCATTTTCTCCATAGAGAGAAGAAATCAGCATATTGGGAATTTGGGCACACAGTTAAATGAATGCACACACCTTATGGTTCCTAAATCCATGCAAAATCTGGTATCTTGAAAGGCTTGGTATTGTCACTTCATACACTTCATACACATACATACAACATCAATGCACTGATGTTGGCTGCTCTAGAAAACGTGTTCTTGTAGCTGTCAGGATGTGTAGTGTGGTGTTTGCTTTGGCCTTCTTGTCTAACCTAATTTAGTTCCATTTCTATTTGCACCATTCATTGTCTGCTCCATCGATACAGCTGCTCTTAATGTGTATTAGCCCCCTTGATAATTTTAATCAGAAAGACAGGATGTAACTGTTCCAGATTTAAAAATATATAATTTGTTGCCTGGGAAAGGTTGGGCCATAACAATGTCATTAAGATGTTATATTCTTGGGCAAGGTTCTTGAGCAGGTAGTCACAGACCAGATCCAGACGCTGTTGGAGGAAACAGGTATTTTTAGATCCATTTCAATCGGGTTTCAGGCCTGGTTTGGGCACAGAAACTGATTTGGTCACCCTGTATGACTTCTTTTAAGAGGAAGACAGGGGAAATGTGGACCCATTAATTTGCCTCAACCTCATGGTAGTGACTGTCCAAGTTAGGGGTAGGTGGCACCACTTTTCGGTGGTTCTGGTCCTAATTGGATGGTAATTTCCAGAGGGTGATGATCAGGGAGTGCTCTTTGGCCTCGTGGAGCTTTCAGTGTGGGGTTCCTCAGGGTTAAGTTTTATCCCACATGCTGAGTGAGGTCATCCAGAGTTTTGGAGTACATTGTCAGCAATATGCTGATGGCACAACAGTTACTCTTGCCTCAAGCCTTTGTAGTTTGGTGAGTGTTGGTGTGTGTGTTTTCAAACAAACTATGGGTAAGGAAAAGTATTGAATTTACATGTAATGTCAAGCCATGTTTAAAACAAGCCAAGTTTCATAAGCCAGCAAAAACCCATGACTTCAGACCATCGGTTTTTGGCAGTAAATAATAGGTAAGCTGCTGGGCAGGGTACACACAAAACACTAAGGCACAGTTTGATAAACTATGATTTAGCATTATGTACCAACCAGGTGATTGATTTGCTTAACCTGAATGCAGCATGTTCCAGATATCCGGAAGGCATTGAATTCTTGACTCTGTTCTTATCTGACTTTTTGCAACTGCTTGAGAGACGGAAGATGCAAATTAAGCTGTAACAGAGATTATTACAGAAGTAGCACTTCAGACCACCTGACATGTTTTGGTCCATAGTTCATAATTGACAGCGGTAAAGGAGTTAATTTCCTTCCCCTTTCTAAGCCTTCCTCTTAATGAATCTGGTCTCTGAGCACATACTGAGCTGGCACTGCCAGGGGAATTTTAACTCTATGTATTTCCTGGGCAGGTGTGTTGCAGGCAGAGGGATTATTGGCAGTTTGTGAAGGACCTCCATTGGCTGAGCCCACATGCTGCCCATCACATTGAAAAGGTGAGCTCGTGTTTTGGGGAAAGAAGATCTTGGTTTTGCCAGGGGGTGGGTGACAAGTTTGTCGAGGTGAGCAGAAGTCACTTGCCTCTTTGTTGTTTTTAACCTTTACAGAAGGTCTGAAAGGCAAATCTTGCTGGGATAGTTTGCAGGAAGCCGGTATGTAACTCAAATAAAAAGTGCTGACGGCAGGTGGGAGGGAGCTGAGGGAAGCTCTTACCTGCAGCCCAAGGATGGTGAGGAAATGCAAGCAGCTTCAGACCTGAGGAAAGTATAACAACAACAACAACAACAACAACAACAACAACAACAACAACAACAACAAACAAACAAATAACAATAACAACTGATTTATAACTGAACTATAACTGTATTTCCATCAGTTACCTGAAGGCAGCCCTGTTTAGGGAAGTTTTTAATCTGCGATGTGTTAATGTATCTTAATGCTTGCTGGAAGCCGCCCAGAGTGGCTGGGGAGAGCCAGCCAGATGGGCGGGGTACAAATAATAAATTATTATTATTATTATTATTATTATTATTATTATTACCGGTATTATTATTATTATCAAGCTCCCTTTGGGATCTGCTGCAGCTCAAGTTCTGACACTGGATCAATGGCGAGAGTCGTGATATAAAATGGGGAGATTGGCGTGGAAAGTATATGCAGGTGTATTGCATTGGGGCTGCTGCTACAGTCTTCATTTTGAGAATAATCAGGGCAGAAAATGGGGTCTGCTAAGGGCAGACAGCTTCCTCCTTCTCGAAGGGTTATAACACATCTCAGACTTGCAAAGTGAGGCCATTATTTTCCTTGTTGTGCGAATGGGGAACTGATGCTGATATAGAGTGGCTTTCCGGCAGCCTAGGCTATGCTGCTGCCTCTCATTTTTCAGCTGGTGCCTCAAGCAGCAGTCCGGCATACGCTTTCAGGGACAGTGGCAAATTGAGAGAGATGCTAAGAGGAGTATGTATTCAGGGATCTTCTGGGACGCTGCTGTCCATTACCTGCTAGTCTCTGCCAGCTTTTCAGAGGAAGTACCATCTGTCTTCCAGTTTATCAGCCTGTACGAGAACGGACAGCGGAACACCGACGGCGTCAGTGATCGAGCCATTGCAGAGGCGTGGCTCCAGCACAGCCTGCAGTTCCATTGCCTGTCAGCTCAGCTGAAGCCTCTGCTTGGGAACAAACAGTACACCAGGAAGTTCTATGCAGGTAAGATGAAACCCGTGCTCTTCATCTTCTTCCTTGTGCCATTCTTGGGTCATCTTCTCTCCTGCCAAGGAGCCTGTTTTGAGATGTGGTACCCTGTGGTCAGCACTTGGCAGCCTGCAAACAAAAGGCAGCTTTCAGACAGCCACAGGTGGCTCCTCTCTTCTTCCCCCTTCCCCAAAACTGAGGTTAAAGTCCCAGGCTGGCCATGTTGGCAAATGTTGTTTAAAGGATGTGGAAGGGTCATGGCTCAGTGGTAGGTTGCCTGCTTTGCATGTGGAAGATCATAATTTCAATCCCCAGCATTTCCACATAGGCCTGAAACTCTGTAGAGCCACTGCTGGGCATTGTAGACAATACTACAATACCGTCCCGGGATCTTTGGATAAAAGGGCAAAGGAAAAAGTCACGTCTGTTGCTCCTCAGAGTTTTGCATGTGCTCCTCTGGAGGTTTCCCAGGAGGGAATGTGCCTCTTAGGCTGAAAAAGGGTTCTCATCCCGGGGGGGGGGGGGGGAAACGAAGCAATGAGCTGTGTCTATTGTTTCACATCATGTCTTTTGTAGCTGCTCTGTTGTATTGCTTTCACTTTATTAAAGCTGCTTCCTTATTTATCTGGCAGTTCATCAATTTTCATATCCTCTTTTTGTGTTTCATATTCTTTTAAACATGGATGACCTGGCTAAATTTGTTTTACTGAAGTACAAATCCTCCACCTAATATTTTTGTTTGATGTCTCGTTTTTGCTCTGTATATTATGTATGTGCACATACAAATGCAAACTAATAAATATATCTGGAAAACTAAGCAATGGGCCCTTTCCTTTGGGCCTACTTCCTTAACTCCCAAACCCTTGCTGGTGCTTTTTTGTATCCTCAGCCCCCGCATGCTTATGATCACAGCCTGTTGGTACAAAGCCTTAAGTGTGTAGAGCTTGTACCACGAAGGCTGAGGAGAAGGGGGGGTCCCTTGTCCTAATTGGCATGCCATGAAGGGAGACATTCAAGAGGCCTTTGTTGTTGTAACACAGCTGCAGAGTCCATTTTTGCAATTCTTCTGTTGAGATGGAGTGTCCATGGGTGATGCAACTGTCGAGGAACATACTAGGGGTCTGTTCTTGCAAAGGTGGCTTCTTCCGTGTCACTGGCTGTGTCTAATTCTAGGAACTCTCTGGTGACGGATGTGGCACGAGAATCATTTACAGGAACCCATCCCTGCTGCACTGCAGTGCAAACTACTAAGTTGTGGAGAAGGCAAGCCTAGAATTCTCCTGCTTGACACGATAGATTTCCAGTGTGCAGGGAAGCTGCCTTAGCAGGGTTTGGACTAGATGACACCTTACCTGGCCAACACCCTGATTGTATGTCAACTGGGAAGTGCTAAGTGAGTGAAAAGCAGAGGTGCAAGGATACTTGTCCCAACACCTTCAAGATGGCCGTCTCATTTATAACTAACTTGCAAGAGGCTTCTGAAGCCATAGAGGCTTAGAGCCATAGAGCCAAAGAGGCTTCCCCCAGCCATAGAAATCTTTTACCTGTGAATTCATTGGGCATTGAATGCTTTCTGAGAAGGACTGTAAGACAGTCAAGTTTGGGTTTTAGTAGTTCAGGGCTACTTTTTTTCCCCTTTAACTTCAGTATTTTTGCTGGGGATACTTTTATTTTTGGTTTTTATTTAACTTAAAAATAATTTTTTTAGAATTGCTCAGCACCCTTGGGGAAGAATAGAAAGCTAAGTAACACATAGCTTGTAGGAAGTCCCCCCCTTCCTTCTGAAAGTCCCTTGGGTACTTCTTCTCCCCGCTCTTCGGTAGCATGAAGCCCAGAGGACTGGGACATTAGGAATGCAAATACTGTATGCTTCACCATGTAAAGGAACAATAAACCAATACTATTGTAGCCAGATGGGTGGGGTATAAATAATTTATTATTATTATTATTATTATTATTATTATTATTATTATTATTATTATTATTATTATATCAGCCCGAGTTTTCCTTTCCCCCCCCCCTTTTCCTTTCCCCCTTTTTTTCTTTTTGCAGACTCAGCATTCCTGCTCAGTGATGCTCATGTGACAGCCATGTTACAGTGCTTGGAGGCTGTCGAACAGAACAACCCCCGGCTACTAGCTCAGATAGATGCATCTATGGTGAGAAGGGTCCTCATTGCTTCTTGTTTGTGTCCCCTCCCCTTTTGCTCATTGCTTCCCTCCTCCCAGATGCTGCTCTGCTGTTCTCCTGCACACAGTATCTCATTCAGGAGCAAACAGGGGACTCTTGAAGAAGTGCCTTGACTGCTTGACCCCAGAGGTTAAATGCCCCAAAGCATTTGCTGTAGCTCTGCAAAATGGCTGGTCAGGTGGAAATTGCTCAGCCAGCTATATCTGTGAGAAGGCAGATTGCAGTGCTGGTTCAGAAGCATCTGTCAGGTAGACTGGACCCAGGGGGATTTTCTCCATTGCTTCAGGGTTTGTTATTAGTTGTTCCACTTAGCTTCCAGGCCTGCTTTCAGAAAGAGCCATTCCTGAAGCCACAGTGGATAAGACATGAGGCAATTACTGGGCTACTTCTAAAGAATAGCTGTCAGTGAAATAGCTGCTGGGGAGGTTGTGGGTGACTCTTCTTTCTTGGAGGTTTGAAAAGAAGCTTGGCCAGGGATCAGTGAATGTGCTTTAGCTATGTCACTTTGGGGCAGCTGTTGGATTTTTAATGAGTGGCTTTCCATGGTGCCAGAAGTCAAGTGGGAATTCCTCAATAAGATGATCAGCAACGGTTCACAAACTTCTCTGAAACGCTGCTTGCCCATCTTGCCCTGCAACACAGAGCTTTCTTAGGGCAACACTTAACATGGGACAACAGTGTTGATGAGGCACAGCTGACATGCCGGTGCCCCCAGAATGTGCCCTCTGCAACACCCAGGGATTCCACGGCAGCTGATCTGGGGTTCACAGGCTAAATAAATAAATAAATGTGGACCCTGTTCCTTGAATATAGATTGATTCAGATAATCCACTGGATTCCTTCCATTTCTGGTTCTATAGCTCTACTTCCTTGTGTATCCCTTGTGCATTAACTAGGTCCTTCTTTCAGTTTGCCAGGAAGAGCGAGTCCTCTGTGCCTGTGACAAAGAGCCAAAGTCTCACAGCGCTTCCTGGATCCATATGTACCCCTCCAGCTGAATGCACGACCCACCGGTATTTTGGCTCCTTCTCAGGTCTTTACTCCGCCTCTGCCAGCATTCAAGGTAAAAGCTCCAGCACCTCAAAGTGCAGTAGTTTAGGTTGTGCTTTTCTGTTGCCATTTCTGTTTCTTAAGATACTCAAGTCCCCGCTTCCCCTTCTTTCCCCACCTCTTTCCAGACAGGAGACCATCAAACACTTGGGTTTGCAGCGGCACCAGCCAGCCTCAGGAAAACTCCCAGTGTGCCTCACCTCATTGGCAACCGGAGGGCAGGTCCCCCCAGTGGCAAGCCGCTCCTCTTCCACACCTCACTGTCTCTCCCCCGAAAGATGCCTCCCTTCCTGGCGAGATGAGCGCCAGCACCTCGGCCAACGATGACCCGTGGGCAGCCAGCCAGGATGACACAGACGGGCCAGAATACCTGGCGATTGGGAACCTGGGCCGGCAGAGTCGGGCTTGTGGTAGCCCAGCTCAGTCCAGCACATCCACTAGCAACAGTGCTGAGAGCAGCACTTCCAACCTGTTTTCGTCCAGCAGCTCCCAAAAGCAGGAGTCAGTTTCCTCCTTGGGAGAGCAGGGAGCAAGTGGCGGCAGCAGCAGCAGCCGAGGGATGAGCCTCTTCCGTAGGTCCAGCTTCTCAGAGGGTCAGACGTCAGCTTCCTATGGGGCGCTCAAGAGGAGCCATGTACGCTCCCATTCAGACACCAACGTGGCCTCTGGGAAAACGCACGGTAAGGTGTGGGCGAAAGAGTTGGCGGATATATTACGACTGCTGCCGTTGAGCACAGACTCAGCTGCCTCTGGAAAAACTTTCAACTTCTGCAATGGTCCCTGCTCACTAACAAAAAAGACAGGATTTGGGTGAAAGAGGTTACAATGAATTAATAGCAGAAGTGATGTACAAGGCAGCCAAGCCCTACCCTCCCACCCATACTTGCTATAGCTCAGGCGTTTGCAGCGGTGGGAGCGGTGGGAGCGGGGGATCTCTTTGGTTGGTTCCATGGGCCAGGTCCTTATCAGAAGCCTGTCAAAATCCCTAGCAGGAGCGATGTCAAAATGGAGGTGAGGGCAGGTGTTTCACAAAGTGTTTTGTAAACCACTCTGAAGTGCCTCACACCCACCTTTCAACCTTGCTCCAGCTCCGAAGAGCAAAAGGCTAAGCTGATCAGTGGAGATGAAATCCTGCTTCCTTGGCTGCAGGATCCTGTTCCCTGCTTGGAACAGCCTTGTGCAGCCAACATAGCATCAAACCCTGTTCTCCTGCCCATCAGCTGGCATCTGATGGGCAGGTGGGCGTGGTTTGGGGGGAAATGGCTTTGTGAGCCAAACTGGATTGATTGGCTCTGGGCTGGAGGTTCACCACCCCTGCTTTACAGCATCTCCAGTTGTGGGTGGAACATAGGAAGCCCTTCTCATGGGAAACAGAGGAAGTTGCCTTATATTGACTCAGACTGTTGGTCTATCCAGCTCAGTAATGTCTACGTACTGACTACTGGCTCTCCAGGGTTTCTGACCGGGGTTTCTCCAAGCCCTACATCTGCATGCAAAGCAGATGTTTTACCACTGAATTGTTTCCCTTCCTATGGTGTTGTATTAAAGACTAACTCTGAACTGAGTTTTGAAAGGCTTTGTTAAAGAACTGGGTCTTGAAGGGGAAGCTAGAAAATTGGTGAACAGAAAGTTGCAGCTGTGTGGCACTTCTCAATGCCTTTTTAAATCCCTCCTCCTTGTACCACTTTGCCCCCGTCAGTCATCCTGGCTCCCCTTACCCTTTAATTTGTGGCATACTTCATAGATGGTCTTAGGGGAGCAGTGCTGTAGAAGGAGATCAAGCTGGGAAGATGAGCTGTTATAATCATCTATCAGAGAAAAGCAGATGGGGAGCTCCCAAAACAAGTGGTTAAAATTCATGGCTGAAGCTGGGCTAAAGGGTAACCCATATTTCATGAGCCCACTGTTGCCCATATCTGCCAGAGTCACCCTCATCTCCTGTGATGCCCCTTCTCAAATGCTTTCTTTGGCTGCCTTCCCATCCCCTTTCATTTCCAGCAGAAATTCCTTGCTCTTCCCTTTTTTTCCTGCCCTTGGTTCCATTTACAGAGCTGCCTGTGGCTTTGGTCTTCTAACCACAGCCGTGTGATGACCTTCTAACACAACTTTGCCTGTTCTCCTTTCCTGCACTTCAGTTAGAATCATAGAACTGTAGAGTTGGGATGGACCCTGAGGATTACCTAGTCCAACCCCCTACAATGCAAGAATTTGCAGCTTTCCCATATGGGGATCGAACCTGCGACCTTGGTGTTATCAGCACCATGCTCTAACCAACCAAGCTATCCATTTTTGGAAGTCCCTCTCTGGACAAGATGCCATCTCTCTCCCTTCTTTCAAATCCCCCCTCAAAACCTCCCCCCCCATGCAGCATTTGTTCTAACCCTTTAATCCTTGGCCTCAGCTGCAACCACGCCTCAGTACAGGTAATTGCACTTGGTCACATTTTCTTGCTGCTCCTCTCTCTCCCTCTTGACTTTCTGGCCAGCATTTGCATTGTAGGCTCCTTGGAGACAGAGCTCAAGAAATCCTGCAAAGTGCTATGTACACTTACGCTGCTGAAATAACAAATTGTATGTCAAACTTCCTTCTCCGCACAGCATTCACATAGTTGCTGAGGTAGCCATGGAGATGCAGAGTCACATTGGTAGTCTTTTGTTGAGCTGCTGACCCCTCCCCAGAAATCTGTCATGCTACACAGAACACCATTATTCTTTCCCCCACTCAGCCAGTAGTATTTAACTTTGCCCACATCTAGAAATGCACTTCTCGAGACAGTGAATATCATGCTGAGAAAGGGATTGGTAAAGCTTCCTGCTACAAGTAGCAAGACGCATCCATAGGCATGGTACCCTCAGTTAATTTACACACACGATAGCAGCCCAATTCCTTGACCCCTGCTCTGTGAGCGCGGGAAATAAATAAAATCATACCAGGAAATAGTGGAAGAGAGCTGGACAGTCCTTGTGGCTTGTGAGGAGACCCTCCCCGGAGCCCAAAGAGGACGTCAATGAGGGCAGAGGAAGCCCTGAAGAGACCTGAGGTGCAGCAGGGCTTTGTTTAGGCTGCTCAGCCTCCCCGCTTAATAGCTGACATGCGGGGTAGCGCAGCAACTGCTTTCCTGCGCATCCTCCGTCCAGCCCCAAAGCTTTAATTCTAGATATTTTGATCTGGATTGGAGAAAGCACGGTAGAGCAGGGGGAAATAGGCATTTAGAAGCTTTTTAGAGGTTGCTCCCCAATTTCCGCGATTTCACTTACGCACCCAGGGGCCCGGAACTATGTACAGAGGGACGCCTGTACTATGCTTAGCATAGGTGTTAATCCCACACTAGTTAGCTGTTCCTTTGCTCAAAATTCTGCAAGATGGACCCACAGAGCCTGACCTGCCACCCTAGAGGCCACCACCAGTGTCATGCACCTGATTCCTGCAATGGCTGCAAGATCACCAGTCTTGGTCACCATGCTTCTTTATAATATTCTGCATGAGCATATTGGTGAGATTGTGTGGGGCTGCTGGAAAAAGGATAATACTGAGGCCAATAGCAGCCACAGCGAGCGGCAAAGAAAGAGGTGATGCCACTTGGGGCAGAAGAACTTTGTGAGCCTGGAATGACTGATAGGCTCCTTTTTTTAAAGAAAATTACTCTAAAGTTGGGATCCCAAACATGGCACTCATTAGCATCATGGCTTCTTGGATTTAATTGTTTTTGCTTTTTGTTTTAAATGGTGCTTTGGACAGCTGCCTTTTTTATGGGGGTGGGGGAGGTTGCTTTTTTGGGGGGGTATAGGTGTTTTGCCTGGTTTTGGTGGGGGAGGGATTCTGGTACCCACAACAGTTTCTTAGATTCTCAAGTGTGCCCCCGGGCCCCCCAAATTTGGGGGGCCCCTGTTCTAAATGTTTTGGGATCTCTGCTCTGTTGTATTGTTCATGGTGTGGGCAATGGCAGAACCTTTTGGGGGTCTTTAATGGGAGAACAAAGACAACGTCTCCAAAGTGTGGCAGACAGGATTCTGCCTTGGTAAGTAACTTTCCTCTCTCTTTTTCCCTCTCTCTTCCTTCATGCTCTCTTTTCTGCTTTGCTGCCTGTCCTTAGGGGGGCACAGAGATATCAGCATTATAATAGAAGATCCTGTTGCAGGTTTGGGAGCCAGCACATTGCAAACCCCTTCATCAGCATCTTCTGCACTGACTGCAAGGTCTTTGTAAAATAGAAACCCTCTGGTGTCAACCTCAAGAAGCCTCCAACAACTTGAGCATTTTGATTTGTAACATTTATTTTCACCCCATAATGAAGGTTCTCTGGGCGACAAAAGAGTTGTTTTAAAAAACTATTCTTGTTGGCCCATTGTTGGTTACTGGGCTTTCTTCTGCAAGGTGAGCAAGCTCAGAGGTCTACCTGCCTAGTTTTTCAGGTGTGGTAGGAAGGAGATTCATTCCTGGTGGCTTTTGGCCTGAATTCAGGGCACTATGTACATACGGGCCTTCCTTACTTGAAGCTACTCGGTGTTACTCAATGTGTGGGTTCTTGTGAAAAGGGTCTTGGGGGAGTGTTTTGTGTCCTGCAGAGTTTGCAGTTAACCATTTTGACACAAGATGCCACCATTGCTCAGTTTTTTTAGCCCGCTCCGAGATGTCCAAGTGCAAAGATCATGGCTTTCCACTTCTTGGTGCAACCCATGTGGCAAAGCTTTTTGATAAAGAGATTTTGGTCTGCGTTCGGAGCTTTGTCAAAATTGGTTATGATGCCAAAAGCGTCAATTTATAGAGTGGTTCTACCCAGTCTAATCCTGCCAACCTAGCAATTTGAAAGCACGTCAAAGTGCAAGTAGATAAATAGGATCCGCTGCAGCGGGAAGGTAAACGGCGTTTCCGTGCACTGCTCTGGTTCGCCAGAAGCGGCTTTGTCATGCTGGCCACGTGACCTGGAAGCTGTACGCCGGCTCCCTCGGCCAATAATGCGAGATGAGCGCGCAACCCCAGAGTCGGTCATGACTGGACCTAATGGTCAGGGGTCCCTTTACCTTTACCTAGTCTAAACAGCTCTGCAAGGACTGCCTCATTTGTTGTATTTTTCCTAGACGAGGAAGACTTCCCTGTAGCTTATTTTAGACAATGATATTTCACATTGCGTAGCTGTCACATGTGGGTTCTGCATTGCTTCCTACATGGAAGTGCATTTCATATTGGGGGGGGGCAGGAATATAACCTGTGAAGTGGCCCTAAATTGGGCCTGACCTTCTGAGCTATTGAAGTTGACACCAGTGTCTCCCTTGCCTTGTTCAACCCTCTCCTTTGCCATTGCATGTTCTGGATGTACAGACTCTCAAATGTTGATTTCCCTCCATCACCTTCTTTCCATGCCATTATCAGCTGGGATAAAGCACTAAAACCAGCTGCCGTCCCGTTCAGCCTTCGCTGCCCCTGGAACTTCAGTTGTTGGGGGAGGTCAAGCCCATGCTCTGGCCCAAGTGATGCAAGCCTTTTCCCATAGTAGCTGTGTCTCAGATGTTGCCTTGTTCCTAAATTTGAAATCTAGGTCAGGGCAGACTTCTCTGTGTGGTCAGGAAGGTGGAGAACGGCCACTGTGGACAAGGCCTTGCCACCTGGTCCAGAGTTTCAGCAGTGACTTCATAGGAATGTTTCAGGAAGGGATAACCACCATAGTATGCATGTAAGTTGATTTTATAGTGGTGCAGCATTCTAAGAAACAAGGATAGATTTGCTAAAAAAAACCCCCAAAACTGAATTATCCAGGTGAAATGTAACTGATGGCCAAGCTGCTCTTTCTGTATTGGCATAACCCTCCTCCTCAATGCCAAAGCTAGATAAAAAGATTTTGAGCTGTGCTTTGCCTTTGAGTCTCCAAGGGTAGCAAGAGGAGGGAGTTACTGGTAGGCACTGGTGATTCCCAGGAGCGTTTAGTTTCAGAAGTGTTAATGTGACGTGCCATGTGGGTGAAGGTGGTCCCTGGTCTGTTGAGCCCAAACCATTCAGCACTTTATAGATGTAAAACAGCATAGTTTAATTGTGCGCCAAGGATTCAGTGCATATTTTGGAGCGGCCTTGAGAGTAAGTAGCTGAAGCTTCTGGAGAATCATCAGGCCAAACTTTGCAACAGAGTGCTTTACGGTGGTCTCACAGGAAAGCTTTTATTATGGCACTCAATAGACAACAACTTACCTATGTTTGCCTAGGGGAGGGATGGGGAACCTGTCAGGTGCTGCTGAACTCCTATGATCCTATCATGTTGCCCCATGATATTCTTGTAAAGAAGCTGGTAAAATGCGGGCTAGACAATGCTACCATTCATTGGATTTGTAACTGGCTGACTGACCGAACCCAAAGGGTGCTCATCAATGGCTCCTCTTCATCCTGGAGAGAAGTGACTAGTGGGGTGCCACAGGGTTCTGTCTTGGGCCCAGTCTTATTCAACATCTTTATCAATGACTTGGATGATGGGATTGAGGGCATCCTGATCAAGTTTGCAGATGACACCAAATTGGGAGGGGTGGCTAATACCCCAGAGGACAGGATCACACTTCAAAATGACCTTAACAGATTAGAGAACTGGGCCAAGGCAAACAGGATGAATTTTAGCAGGGAGAAATGTAAAGTACTACACTTGGGCAAAAAAAATGAAAGGCACAAATACAGGATGGGTGATACCTGGCTTGAGAGCAGTACAAGTGAAAAGGATCTAGGAGTCTTGGTAGACCACAAACTTGACATGAGTCAACAGTGTGATGCAGCAGCTAAAAAAGCCAATGCAATTCTGGGCTGCATCAATAGGAGTATAGCATCTAGATCAAGGGAAGTAATAGTACCACTGTATTCCGCTCTGGTCAGACCTCACCTGGAATACTGTGTCCAGTTCTGGGCACCACAGTTCAAGAAGGATATTGACAAGCTGGAACGTGTCCAGAGGAGGGCAACCAAAATGGTCAAAGGCCTGGAAACGATGCCTTATGAGGAACGGCTTAGGGAGCTGGGTATGTTTAGCCTGGAGAAGAGAAGGTTAAGGGGTGATATGATAGCCATGTTCAAATATATAAAAGGATGTCATATAGAGGAGGGAGAAAGGTTGTTTTCTGCTGCTCCAGAGAAGCGGACACGGAGCAATGGATTCAAACTACAAGAAAGAAGATTCCACCTAAACATTAGGAAGAATTTCTTGACAGTAAGAGCTGTTCGACAGTGGAATTTGCTGCCAAGGAGTGTGGTGGAGTCTCCTTCTTTGGAGGTCTTTAAGCAGAGGCTTGACAGCCACCTGTCAGGAATGCTTTGATGGTGTTTCCTGCTTGGCAGGGGGTTGGACTGGATGGCCCTTGTGGTCTCTTCCAACTCTATGATTCTATGATTCTATGATCCCTAATCATGGATCAGGCTAGCAGAGGCTGATGGAAGCTGGTCTCCTAAAAACACCGGAGGGCCGCAAGTCTAAATTGGGATACTGAACCTGACTCTCTCCAAGATCCAATCCTGACATCTATTGGCACCAGTTGTGAAGGCATATCTAGACTAGCTTGTTTGAATACCCCCCCCCCCGCTTGAACACATGCATGTTTTCTGCCTCTGTCCATGAAAATTCACCCCACAGCCTGCCTGCCTTCCATGGTTCCTTCTGGGCTCCTGTTTGCCCAAATGTTCCTGTGCCTTTCATCTTGTTGACTTTATTTTTTTCATATATTTCACGATGTATCACTTTGTCCCATTCAATTTTGTTCATGCCCCACCCTGTGGCTCGTTCTGATCATGGCGATGGACTCCATCTTTCTTTATATTATCCCTAGAGTCCAGTGGAGACATTTCCAGGTTCCAAGGCAGTATGTCCTGCTCGATGCAGAGCAGCCAGATGAGCACCCCTGGATCTGTTTACATGGAATACGGTGAGCACGGTGAATACGTATTCTTTTGCTGGGTTATTTTTTGCCTGTTTCTCAGCTCTCCTTTGGAGCTGGGCAACAGCATGGTGTGTGAGCCTTTTCCAGTTTTTGATGCAGGTTTTTGCTAAGAGCTGTGCCCCTCTAGCTTCAAATGGCCTTCAGCAGGGTAGCCCATGTGGTGCTCTCCAGTTGTCATTAGACTACAACTCCCATCATCCCTGACCATTTGCCATGCTGGCTGGAGCAGATGGAAGTTGGAGTCCAACAAAATCTGCAAGGCACCACGTTGGCTGCCCAAGGCCTATTGACAACAGAGAAGCAGGAGCTAGAGCCAGCACAGACCGTGCGAGGTTTTCCAAATGACTTTGCATCTTCCACCATTCCCAAAGGATTCTGACTGCCCTAGTCCTGCGTGAGCCACCCCTTGACAAAGTTCATAGGAATGGAACAGTAATTTTCCTTTAACTTTCCTTTCTCCATCAGATACCAGGCAGTATCTAAGCTCTGGGGAAGGGATGTTCCGGAGGCCCTCAGAAGGCCAGTCCCTGATAAGTTACTTGTCAGAGCAAGATTTTGGCAGCTGTGCAGACTTGGAAAAGGTAGGCAATAGAAGAAGTGAAATGTGAGATTAGCAGGGAGCTTGCATGAAATAGTGAGAGAAAAACAGAGAGAGCAGTGACTCCCAGGATATATGGCCAGTGCCTGGGTCCGTGTGTAGCTT
Source organism: Darevskia mixta (assembly GCA_034641385.1). Lineage (NCBI taxonomy): Eukaryota > Metazoa > Chordata > Lepidosauria > Squamata > Lacertidae > Darevskia > Darevskia mixta. The sequence goes on from JAWWNH010000210.1 coordinate 583,674, forward strand.
GCCTGGGAACCATATATATGCTTTGGGTCTCTTGCTTGTCTAAGATGACAGGAATGTCTTTGGCACTCAATTATTTCAGGCAGTATCGATTCCTTACACCTCATAAGATTCCTGATAGGGTGAGGAAGGGCTGCAGACCATCTCGGTCATCTGATCCCCAAGGCCTTTCTATTCCTGTTATGTCGATAAGCTGGCTGAAGTCCAGCAGTATTGAAATGTAAGCTGGAGAGAGGATAGTGATCACTTTCTGTGTGGTCCAAAGTATCTATTTATGTGATACAGACAATTAAGGAAGGGCTGACAATAAAATAATCAACACTAGCCCCCAAGTTAGCAGTGTTTTAAACATGCCCTCTTTTTAAGGATCCTCGTGAAAAATATTTCTCAGAGTTTAATGTCGGGAATAATTTTATTTCTGTTGGTTTATTTTCTGTCTGATAATGAGAACTATGTGATCCGTGTGTTTCCTTATTTGCATTGGCAGACAGGAAACTTAACTTTGTGGCTCACTTTTGAATGTTTCATTTGTTTTTGTTATGACTTTGAACTGAACAGTAAAATTATTATTAATGCGTTTGATGGAAAAGTTCTGGCCTTGGCAATTTTTTTTTAAAAAAAAATGCAATGTCAAGTACATTTAAAAACTTGCACCCCCAACCATAAGGGCTAGAAAAATATTTGAGGGTGGGTTGGTGGAAATGAAGCAAGTCACAGATTTCTGTGCATGTCCATATTCTACAACAGTGTAGATTTTGCACAGGGCTGCCAAAGTTTTTGTTTTTTTTACTGGGCTTGAGTATTGGAAAATATTTAGACAGCTGTCATGCCACCTACCCCCCCCCCCCCCGCAAACCCATTGTCTCTTTCTCTGGAGAACTGCTCCCTCCTTTTGAGTCTTGTGCAAAACTTAACTCTGCTGCTTCTCCTCTTCCCTTCACCCCAGGAAAATGCTCACTTCAGCATCTGCGAGTCGCTCATTGCTGCCATTGAGCTGATGAAGTGCAACATGACGAACAGGCAGCTGGAAGAGGAGGAGGAGGACAGCGACAAGGAGATCCAGGAGCTCCAACAGAAAATCCGCATCCGCCGACAACAGATCAGGACGCGGCACCTCCACCCAGCATACCGGGAGATCAGCTCAGACAGTGGGTGCTTCCTTCCAGCTCTTCCTTTTGCTGTGTTGAAGGCTTCTTTGGGGACTTAAGTTGCTGTGGATCCCTGAGGCTATTTCCGAGGGTGCAGATACCGGATAGTGCCACAGCTTGATATCCTCTTGCCAAAGAAACCTTTATTCTTGTGCCAAGTCAGCAGGATGGCCTTCTGCTTCTTATCATGTCAGAGCATGACTGAGTTGCACTGAAGCTTTCTTTCCTGACCCCTGGAAGTGTGGTTCAATCTGCGTGTTGTTTTTCAGGATCTGTCCTTGGTAGAAGCTAGCAACGAAAAAGAGATAGAAATAAGACTCATGGGGCCGGGGGGGGGGGTGCGACTAATGTCTATGTTCCATACCAAATTCCACCCTAGTGTAGTGCAGATCACGGTTTTGTTTGTGTGTCCACCATCTGAGGATCACAAAACACCTAGAGCAGGGGTCAGCAACCTTTTTCAGCCGTGGGCCGGTCCACCGTCCCTCAGACCATGTGGTGGGCCGGACTATTTTTTGGGGGGGAGGGGAATGAACGAATTCCTATGCCCCACAAATAACCCAGAGATGCATTTTAAATAAGAGCACACATTCTACTCATGTAAAAACACCAGGTAGGCTCCACAAATAACCCAGAGATGCATTTTAAATAAAAGCACACATTCTACTCATGTAAAAACTCGCTGATTCCCGGACCGTCCGCAGGGCGGAATGGGAAGGCGATTGGGCCGCATCCGGCCCACGGGCCTTAGGTTGCCTACCCCTGACCTAGAGGGTTTAACCTTGCCTTTTAGTTTTGTCATAGCAGTCAATGGCTGGAGCAGGATGTGGCCTGCTGGAAATCTACTTCTCCCCCACTCAGGGCACCCTTGCTTCCTTCATCTCCTTTTTAAAGAAATCAACAAGGAGGCTCATGGTAACAGATTCATGTGAATGAGGATGAAAGGAGGCAGTCTGATAAGATGGAAAAGGCTTTATGTGCATTTCAGGCAGAAAGAGAAACTTTTTTCTCTGGGACTGGTCAATCCAAGCAGGCAAGAAGACCCATCCAGGGGCCATGCTGATCTCATACTCTGCAGGTTTAGCCCTACACTCTTCTCCGCTGGCACTTCAGTTGAGCTCTGTCCTGTTGCAATAGAAATAAATGTTGGGTCCCTCCTGGATGCTGGACTTGAAAATAGTTTCCTTAGTTCTGTGGTTTATTTAAAAGGTGGTTCAGCACTTGGGTAGTGAACAAGGTGGTGTAGAAGTGAATTCTTACCACATGTGTAACCTGGATTACCCAAAGATGGAGCTGTTTTGGATCCAAACCAATAGAGCTTCTGTGGTTGTCTAAAGGGTGTGTGTGTATTTAGTTTGGCTTATTGTCTTGAGGGCTGCCTGATTATTAGGATGTGTATCAGCTGTGGAATGGGCAAGTGTCTAATCATTTGCATACTTCATTAACATACATGTATTTATTAAAAAGATGGCCCTAGCTTTTTGTGCTTCTGGTTTATCTGTGTTTATAGTCTCAGCATAAGAGGTTCTGTGAATTATTTGAGGGCCTCTAGTTATCCACAGGCACTTCCTTTCCCCTTGTTTCAGCACTGGGTTAGTTAAACTTTTGATCATGCAGAACCCATCAATGAGGTGACTTGAGTGAAGAGAGAACTTTCTCTTGCAACTTCTATGATTCCTTTTTAAAACACCTAAACCTTTCCTAAGCAATGTGCACAGATTTTAAAAGAAGGTAGTCCTTGCCCGCAGGAACTAATAGACGGGGAAAGAGATGGGGAAGGAAATAAGTGAAGTCATGTGCCGTTTCTTATTGTGCTTATAATGGCCAGCTTGAATTAATGTACTGACCGAGGGTGGTGGGAATTGTAGCCCAAAGCATGGAGGGTGCCAGGCTGGCCAAGGCTGAACCAGACAGATTCTGACGTACACTGCAGTGTTTTTCTGTCGCTGTTCTCCCAGGTCTTATGGCAACAGACAGTGGATCCCACTTCAGCTCCCGGGACTCGACACACTTGTCTGACTCAGGTTCAGCAGAAGAGGTTGACGAGTATGAGATTAGAGGTAAGATGGAATTGGTATAATAAGCCTTATGCATACAAAGCTCCCTTATACTGGGACACTTGGTCCATCTGACCCAAGGTTGTTTGCCCAGGTTGACAGTAGCTCTCCAAGGTCCTTGGCAGAAATGCTTCCCAGCACAAGTCCGCGATGCTTTTTAACTGCAGATTTAAGGGACTGAACCTGGGACCTTCTCACCAGGACTCTGTGTGCGACTCTGAAGACAATAATCTTTGCCTGCATTGTCCAGCTCTTAAAATGGGAGTGACACAGTTCTCTAGTATCGGAACAGTAGGCACAACAGGAATGGAAAAGCACAGACTATGGGCCTTGGGAGGATAATTGTGATTATCATTTGCTCATCTGTCATCATGACAGTGTCCTTTGCCGATTGGTCCTTCCAGTGAAGATCCAAATTTGAAGGCTGTTGTTACAATGGGGGGGGGGGGGTGGGTGGCTTGCCCGTGCTTGCTTATTCCAACATGAAGCTTACTGTTTGAATCCTCTCCAAAGGCATGTTCACATGGCAGAATTGGGCCAGCTTTTGAAAGGAAGGATCAGTTCCAAATTTTAAAAGTGGGAAGTGTGGAGGAGGTACTTGCACTTGGAACAGCCAAAGCTAGTTGTGCAGAGTGCAGGATCAGTCCCAGTGCACATATTACCAGGGCTGGAGACCACAATGTGTGTGGAGTTTGGCCATTAGGGATGTGAGACAGTCCTTATTCTACCTGTACATGATTACCCTGCTCCTGCCAAAGAAGAGCATGGCAGAGAAACCAGCCCAGCAAACATCCTTACAAAAGTAGACTAGAGTAGCCTGGGTGATGCTCCCTAACCCCTGTGGAAGCTTCCTAGTCAAGTTTGTTCCCCGTCAAACTTTTTAAGAGAGATCAGAGAAACAAAAGTGTCAGGGGGCTCCCTCCCCCTTACAGCCCAGCGTTGAGTGTGTACAGAGAACAGCCGCCGATTTTGACAACAGACTCCTCTGCTTCTGGCAGCAGCAGTGGGCAAGAGGGGGAAGCGGTGCCAGGGCTTGGGTTAAGTAGAGACAGGCCTGGGAGCTTGCAGAGAGGAGGTTCGGGGGAGGGACGAAGGAAAAGGAAACGACGTCTTTGCTTTCCTTGATGGGTCTGTTGGCGGGAAAATCGGAGTTTCCCATTCCTGGATTCTGCAAGTGATTGATGAGACATGTTTATGACTCGCTCTGCATTGTAAAGTAATTAGGCTAGATTAAAGCTTCAAAGCTGGATGCCTCGGACTCTTGATTGAACGACCGGCGAAAGGGGGGCAGCCCTGACAAAAAAGTAAATATTCTACCTTTTTTTGGCATTGGCCACGAAACATTGCTGGTTTGAAACTTGGAAACTCAATTTGAAGCAAGGAATAGCTAAGCAGCCAAGACCCGGAGGAGCAGAGTTGCGGGTGGCCTGGCTGTGCTTGGAATACTGTGTGTTGGGGAGAGGGAGGAGGGGAAAGGATCAAGAGCTCAGAGTTGGTGGGATCTTCTGAACCCCCTAATTCAGTGGTTTTCAAACTGTATCCTGTGGAATTCTGGAACTCCCCAGAAGCCTCTCAGAGGCTCCCCAATGAAGTCAGCTTGCACCTGCAAGGAGGGGGTGTCAATTGCATTATTTGGTGCATTTTGGATGACAGCGGGGGCCTGGCCAGTACCCTATGTGTGCGCGCGCGCACACGGCTATGCTCCAGAATAATTTGTGATGTGCAAGGGTTACTTGGCAGGCAAATTTGACATGGAAAGAATTCCCTCAGGGTAAAAAATCTGAAAGCCACTGGTCTGGTTTGAAGGGCCCTGTGCTATTGGGAGTCTCTCCTATCCTTGCTCTGGTTGTGCTTACACCCTCTTCCTGCCCCCCCTTCTTCCGCTGACATGCAATATTTTGTCATCACCGTATCATGCAGATGGTAACGACGGATCTAACCTGACTCAAATATCCAAGAACGGCCTGTCTGCCTCAATGGCTTCCTTGTTTTCAGGTAGTAACCTCGCTCTGTGCGTGTCTGTCTGTCTGTGTCACGTGGGCACAACTAGTTAGATCGCCCTTGGGGTGTATTGCATGTCATGCCTTAGGTGCTTACCTATAGCGTTTGCATGTTACAGAATTACCTCCGCAAAAAGGAAAACGCAAAATGCATAATAAAACAAAAGCGAAAGCACACCAATAACCCCACTCCCATAAACACATTTATCAGCCTAGTTATAGAGAAATGTTTTATATATAAAGATATGTAATGAAGGCACCAGGAAAGCCTCCCTGGGGAGAGCATTCTGCAAACAGGGAGCCACCACAGGAAAGGCCCATTGCCACACGAAGAAGCCGGGTCTCACATGATGATCAGCGGGTCTGAATCAGTTCATATAGGGAATTTTGCCTAGCAGAAAGAATGCAGTTTCCTTCTATAGTCAATGTATATTTCCACCTTTTGGTGCTGAGAATATAAACAGAGGTGAGAGCAAAACAAAGCAAAAACCGTATGGGCCAAAGTCTGGTCTAAACCAGGCGGTTTTGACAAAGCAGCAAAAACCTATCAGTTGTACAGCATACATCCCCCACTGTGGGAGGGACATTTCTGTTACAATCTATCTGGGACTTCCTGAGCCCTTTCTTTTGCAGTCCACTGAAGGCTACAAAAGCAGGGATATCAAATGCAAACTGTCATATTTTGACTGGCATAGTGACCAGTTTGAACTGTGTTCACACACACACACACACACACACACACACACACACACACACACTTGAGTGACTAAGTCTCTCTACTAACACATCGTAACTAGCTTATCTCCCTGTGTGTGTTTCTTCGGGTAAGCTAAACCGCTAGCAGCTACTTCCCTGCATGGCTTATAAGCTTTCCATCTTACCCCACAGTAGTTATGTTCACTTCCTACGGTTCTCGCTCTCTTAGCTGCTTGCTGGTGTGGATAGAAGGATTAGGCCAGTGTGAGCAACTGTGGCTAGCAATACTTTTGGGGACCTTTTCAGAATTGGCAGACCAGGTCAGACTGATGGCCTTTCTGCCAATGGTGGACAACTAGGTGCCCTGTGGAAGTTTACAAGCAAGGCCTGATTGTGATCTTCCACATCATAGATAAATAACCCATAATATCTAGCAGTCCATAACTCCTCTCTGAAATGGGGGCCGTCAAGGCTAATAGTCACTGGGCAACTAATCTGCCATTTAGTTATTTAGAGTGTACTGTATATTCTGGCGTATAAGACGACTGGGCGTATAAGACGACCCCCAACTTTTCCAGTTAAAATATAGAGTTTGGGATATACTCGCCGTATAAGAAATACGACCCAGCGTATAAGACGACCCCCGACCTTTGAGAAGATTTTCCTGGGTTAAAAAGTAGTCTTATACGCAGGAATATACAGTAGTTGCTTTTTAAAGCCATTCGTTATAACAGCCCCCCCCCCCCGAATTCTGCCAAAATGGGGTCATAGATGATGTTAGGTGAGGGAATATGTGGCTTAAACTGGGGGACAACCTACTCATTTTCTGATGGGAGGACCACCTATCAAGCCATGCCTTGGGAAGAAGAAGAAGAGTTTGGATTTGATATCCCGCTTTATCACTACTCAAAGGAGTCTCAAAGTGGCTAACATTCTCCTTTCCCTTCCTCCCCCACAACAAACCCTCTGTGAGGGGAGTGGGGCTGAGAGACTTCAGAGAAGTGTGACTAGCCCAAGGTCACCCAGCAGCTGCATATGGAGGAGAGGAGATGCGAACCCGGTTCCCCAGATTATGAGTCTACCACTCTTAACCACTACACCACACTGGCTTTCACTTGGGAGCAGCAATACTTGGGTGAACAAAGCATCTCTTCCCTCCTGGTATGTGCCAACATGCTCAGGAACTGAGGCCACCTTGGAGGTCTCTGTAGCGGTCTCTCTTCCTAATGGGAAGGATGCAAGCAGGTACAAATCAATGCCTCATGTTTCCAACCAGGCACAAATTGGGGTGGAGAGGATTAGATAAAATTGTGGTGGATGCCAGATGTGGCTTGTGTTTACTTTAGTCTTAGAAACCTCGAATGCAGGCTCTGACACCCTTCTTGAGGCACTCTATATGGACGGTGCAGAAAGTGGGCAGACTTTGAAGCGGTCCATTGTGAGAAGGCCTTGGCCCATAGGCGAATTTGCCCACCTCTGCTGCAGATCAGTTCCTTGCTGTAAAATTGCGATATGCGTTAACCCATCCAGAATCTGTTCAGCATGGCCTTTGCCACGTCGTAACCTTCCCCCGCTTCATTTTTGCTGTGATTTAGATGCAGACATCAAGAGGAGTGCAGTTCCCAGCAAGAAGTCCATCCACTCTTCAGGCTCCACGTATGTATCTCTGATGTAGCGTAAGAACACCATGGCTCGTTCCTCCCCCGGCTCCGTTTCATTTGGGGTGAAACACTGGGAAGATTTAGGCTGAAAGGTTGAAGAAGGGACAATTTTAAGAAACAGGCTTCTTCTCTCAGCAATATATCTGAAGGGTGTTGGGGGCCAAAATGTAAGTAGAATCTGTGCCATTTGGGAGCCATTTCTGGTAGTATCAGGGCCAAGAGATGACAAGGATTTAAAGCTCTGCATCTGGGTTGGCTTCCCAGTGTGAAGGAATGGGTGAGGACCAGATTGCAGGTTGCAGAGGTTCTGGCTAGGCTGAGCCTCGCAGATAGTGGCAGTATATTGCGTCCAGGGGCAGGTTCCAAGTAGATAAAAGGAGCCAGAAATGCTGGTTTATTGCTTCTACGCCAAGAGAGGTGTCAAAGGTGTGCCAGCTTGGGTCTTCAGTGGAGACTGACTAAGGTGCTGCTTCCACAGGCAGAGGCACGACTGATGGGAGGGTCTCTTTTTGCTTCTGCAACTGGCCGTGTGCCCCAGTGTATCATTTGGTTGGGACAGGGGCAGAAATAACAAATGAGGGCTAGATGTGAGAAAGTGCAGTAAAGTGTCCTTAGGATGTTTTAAGTGAGGCAGGAACAGGGGGAGCCAGGTGTTCACTCCGCAGACGTTGCTGGATGACAGTCCCCACTGCTCCTGGGCCAGTTGGGCATGCTGACTGGGGCTGATGGGAGTGGGGAGTCAAGCAACTTCTGGAGAGCCACAGGTTTCCTGTCCCTGCAGTAAGAGACGAAGAGTGAGGAATTAAGCCCAAGGCTTCGTGGGACATGTGGGGTTTCAAGAGGAACGGGAAGGGGATGTACAGGAGAGGCCTCCTTCCCCACTGCTTTGTATCTGTGCTAATCTCTGCTGCTTTGTCCAACAGCTTCCACTCTTTCCTCAACTCCAACTCGGCGGAGGCTGTGGCCATGGGCCTGCTGAAGCAGTTCGAAGGGATGCAGCTCCCCGCAGCCTCCGAACTGGAATGGCTTGTGCCGGAGCAAGACGCCCCGCAGAAGGTAGGGTTCCTGAGTTCAGCACCCACCTACCCTGAGCCAGAACAGCACAGTCATTTTGTGCTCTGCCCCCCACTTCCCCCTCTCTAGTGGTGGTTTAAACTTAGCCACTTTATGACGGGGGGCAGCAAACACTTATTGTGCTGGATGTGGTGGCATTTAAGCATGGTCGCAACCACTCTAGATTAAAAGGGCAAAGTAATAATAATAATAATAATTATTATTATTAGGGACAAGTAATAATAATAATAATAATAATAATAATAATAATAATAATAATAATTTATTATTTATACCCCGCCCATCTGGCTGGGTTTCCCCAGCCACTCTGGGTGGCTTTCAACAGAACATTAAAATACAACAATCTATTAAACATTAAAAGCCTCCCTAAACAGGGCTGCCTTCAGATGTCTTCTAAAGGTCTGGTAGTTGTTGTTCTCTTTGACATCTGAAGGGAGGGCGTTCCACAGGGCGGGCGCCACTACCGAGAAGGCCCTCTGCCTGGTTCCCTGTAACTTGGCTTCTCGTAGTGAGGGAACCGCCAGAAGGCCCTCGGCACTGGACCTCAGTGTCCGGGCTGAACGATGGGGGTGGAGACGCTCCTTCAGGTATACTGGACCGAAGCCATTTAGTACTTCAGGTAGGCCAGCCCATCCAGCAGCTCAGGTGGCAAGGGCACCAAGACCTACGTCTGCGCAACACAGTGGGGAGATACTACTGACACTGGGATTGGTAGGGAGCAGGAACCAACATGGCCAAGGAACTGATGGGAGTTGTAGTCCGAAACATCTCGATGAAGGAGGCTGGGAATTGGTGTTGTGTCCTTTCTTTCATGTACCTTGACCACTGACCAGGGCTGTGGCTTATAAAACGGAGCTATGTGGTCTGTGAAATTTAGCCGTGGTGTTGGGACAGGTTGCTCTGCACCCACACGTAGAGTCTAAGGAGCAAAAGATCTTAAGGATGTTTCAACAGGAGGAGAGTGGAAGTCTGAAGTGCTTCCAAAAGCTTTCACCAGGCCTACCTCTGTTCCTGCTTCTCTTCCCAGGAGCAGGGAAGATTTGTTCAGGGAGCCACCTTGATAGATCATTTGCTGTTGGTTTTCAGGGCCCCAGACTGTCTCTTAAAAGGCTTCTTAAGCGGCCCAAGTGGTATAAGAAAAGACAGCTTTGCAAAAAGTTGCTGCTGGTATGTCCCGAATGGGAAGTGTGCCCAGCGAGTGTTGTGTTTAGTGTGTGCTCTAACAGCCTTTATGAATGGCCCATCTGAAGGGGGCTCAAGGTGTGTGAGTGTTGTGGCTGCGCTCTCTGCATGGAAGGCCTTGGTTTAGAGTGGTTTGTTGTGGCTGCTCAGTAGAAAATCAGGTTTATAACCAGGGCTGGCCACACCTGACGCCAAAAGACTGCTCAGTGTGACTTGCACCAATCAGTAGCCACACAAATGTGTGGGTCCAGGCTGCATGCCTCGGCCTCCACCTCAGCTGTGATTTTGCTGACATTTGACAGCTTCTTGATTTGTGGGAAATTCCATGGCAGGAGGAAGAAAGGTGTCTTAGGCATTCTTACAGTCCTACAGCACTGGGGGCACAGCAGGGCATTTTGACGCAGAATTCAGCACCCTGAGAATCTTGGTATGTTTTAAAAGCAAAAAGCCTCCAGCCCTTAAAGCTGCCATAAGGAACTTAAGTAGACATGGGCTGTGCTGGTTGGAATCCCAGAACCTAAACCAAGGCTGTGCAGGAGTGTGTGGTCAGGGTGTGGAACGTCGGAGCTCTGCATCACTCCTTATGGAAAGTAAGCAAGTTCTGTGTGTTCTTCCTTATTTTGTCTATTTCAAACCACAGGCTTTGCTTGTATGTGAGAGAGTGAGGCCTTTTAGGGAGGCAGCAGTCATGCAAGTCACACCGGGAGGAATTGCAGCAAGCATAATGGCCCTGCTTATATACTTCAGTGGGGTGTAAGGGCCCTCCCAACGCTGATACTCTGTGCTGGAGACAGTGAAGCATTTCAGCGCTGCTGGAAGTGACTAACAAGCCCCAACTGTGGCTGTTCTCCCACTCCTTGGTCCCCTTGCAGTTCAGTTCTGCGTTGGCTTTACAAAGGCGCTTCAGTGGTGACCTGAGGTTCTGCTCCGGAGTTGCTCTGCAAGATGCTGCTTTGTTCCGTTTGCCGTAGTTTTGGGGCTGTTGTTGCTCTCCACCCACTCTCCACTTCACATTCTCTGTTTGACAGTGGGCTCTATTCACAAGGGATCCCTGATTGTCGACTTCCTCTTGGGCAGTGGCAAAAGGAAGCTCTTCTTTCAGCAGTCAGGAATTCCAAAGTGCCCTCTTGTTAAGGTCGTGTGCACTCTGGGATTACAAAGTTTCACGTGCGTGTGAAATTTGAAAAGCGAGGGTGGTGGGCAGGGAGGGGACCGCGACGTGAGATTCTGCACTTGTGCAACAGAAATAACATGGGATTTGTACCAGCCTGACAATGGCTGATTGTAAGGGAAAAGAACAGGACGCAGTCACATGTAGCAGTTTACCACTGGATTGTGGAATAGCCATGGGATTGCTATAGCAGCATTTACTAAGTGCTTAAATTATTCCCAGAAGATTCTGCAGTAACCAGATCTTGCCTACTTGCTTGTAGGCTAACCATGGAAGCTCTGTGCCCAGACCCAGGAACATGTTTGCATTGTGCGTCTTGTTCTCCTCTTGCAGCTCTTGCCAATTCCCGATTCTGTGCCCATCTCTCCCGACGATGGGGAACACGCGGACATCTATAAACTCCGTATCCGGGTCCGAGGGAACTTGGAGTGGGCGCCTCCCCGACCGCAGATAATCTTCAACATCCATCCAGCACCAACGTAAGGAGGCAGGTGGTTTTCAAGCCTGCAGCGTCCTCTGACATTCCCTTCCTCTTTCCTAATATGCCCATTCATGCCCTTGCTAGAATCTGCCAACAGCAGCAAGAGGATTCCCCCCCCCTTCACAAAAGCTTAGAAGTTGTCTTTAAGAATGGAAGCCTTACTCACAAAGGAAGCTGCCTTATGCTGAGTCAGACTGTTGCACCATCTACCAGAGGATGAGAAAGTGGCTGGGAGGTGGCTTTCTCGTGATCTGCCAAAATACAGCGACTCGTGAGAGTGTCCTCTCCATGGCCTCCATGTCTGGTGGGTGGTGGCATTCTACAAGCACATACCTTTTCTCAGAAAGCTAGTGGTCCTTGTGGTTTAAGAACAGGCTTGGAAACGGACAAGTGTCTTCTGTCCTTTATAATAACATTGCATGGCCATGTAGAGGATTTTTTAAATTGCATATTCAAATATTGCATGTTAAATCCTCATAACATTTCCCTTAGCAGCCCACTCCCTTCCCCCCCAAGATAGGAGGTTGAGATCTATCTATCCTCTGTCTGCACACATACTTAGCATATGTTTTGTGTGTCTGCAGGAGAAAGGTGGCAGTGGCCAAGCAGAACTATCGCTGTGCCGGATGTGGCATCAGGACAGACCCTGGTGAGTGATGGATTTGGCAGAGTTCTTGAGGCCCTGTTTATGTTATTTTATTTTACTTGGTTTTTTAAAAAGCACTTTATAGACAGCTTAATGTTTTAGAAATCTCTTACGCAGTGTACAAGATTTTTAAAGACCCTATTTTTAAAATTAAAAATACAGTCATACCTCGGGTTACGGCCGCTTCAGGTAGTGCGATTTTGGGTTGCGCACCGCACTGAACCCAGAAGTAACGGAATGGGTTACTTCTGGGTTTCAGCGCATGCGCAAAAGCGCTAAATCGCACTTTGCACATGCGCAGAAGCGCCGAACTGCGTCGCGGGTTGTGAATGCTGCGGGTTGCGAACGCGCCTCCCGCACAGATCACATTCGCAACCCGAGCGTCCACTGTACAGTGTAAAACCAATAAAACAACTATATGGGGGCATATAAAACAGGAATTGTAGGATTCAAAGCATTTCATGCAAGGTCTGAACTTACCGGTTGGGGAAAGCCCAGGCGAAAGGTAAGTCTTCACAAGACATCTGAAGCAACTGTTAGCTGCTGTTTCACATATGACAGAGGGAAGGGCATTCCAAAATAAGGGGCAATAGCAAAAAAAAATGCTTATTTTCAGGTCACCATCCTCGGATATTCTGCAGGGTGCAGTGCCATGTGTAGAATTTCCCCAGATGGCCTGAATTGATCTTATAACTGAATGCAGGGGGAGGCAGTCTTTCACGTAATAAGAAGTCATTGGACATAGCCCAGTAGCTGTTTGGCAACTAGTGCAGTTTCTTCAACACTGCCTGAACCTTCAAAGATTTTGTATTAAAAGGTGGTGGGTGGTATTAATTTGATTTGAGTGGGGCGTCTGTGTATTAATTACTGTTGGCCACTTCGTTCTGAACAGAAAAGCAGAATATAATCAACCAATTAACTTTGAGGTGGTTCAAATAATGAACTGGTAGGGACGAAATTCACGTTCCATATATTTATGTACACATGCACTACACTGGGGGTGTGGAAACTGGCACCTTGGGCAGGATACCTTCCTTTTGTTTTCAGCATGACTTGTGGATAGGCTCAGCCCCTGTTCCCCAGGAGGAGTCTGAACACATTCATTCATTCATTCATTCATTCATTCTCTCTCTCCTTCTGTCTCCCTCTCTCTCCCCAAACCCCGTCCCTTCAGACTACATCAAGCGCATGCGCTATTGTGAGTACCTGGGTAAATACTTCTGCCAGTGTTGCCATGAAAACGCTCAGATGCTCATTCCCAGCCGCATCCTGCGCAAGTGGGACTTCAGCAAATATTGCATCAGCAATTTCTCCAAGGACCTGCTAAGCAAGATCTGGAGCGACCCCCTCTTCAATGTGCAGGACATCAACACTGCCCTCTACCGCAAGGTCAAGCCGCTCAACCAAGTCAGGGTAAGGCAGACTAAGTGTGAGGTGCCCCCTGAGGCCATGCCTACCCTGCAAGTGTAGGTTTTATACCTGTTTTAAGTGTCAGGGCTTCTGCCAAAGCTGTCTCGGGAAATGTAGATTTGTGAGAAAGCTTGGGAATTCTGTAACAAAGAACAAGTGGAACAACGTTATGCAACCTGGTGGGACTTTATAGCTTATGTTTCAAACGAGGACCTGCAAAGTTCCTTGCCTGCACCTAAGAAAGAAACATGGCTCTTCTAAATTATGTGTTAGTTTAATATAAGGGTAAAGGGACCCCTGACCATTAGGTCCAGTTGCTGACGACTCTGGGGTTGCGGCGCTCATCTCGCGTTACTGGCCGAGGGAGCCGGCGTACAGCTTCCGGGTCATGTGGCCAGCATGACGAAGCCGCTTCTGGCGAACCAGAGCAGCGCACGGAAACGCCATTTACCTTCCCACCGGAGTGGTACCTATTTATCAACTTGCACTTTGACGTGCTTTCGAACTACTAGGTTGGCAGGAGCTGGGACTGAACAACAGGAGCTCACCCCGTCGCGGGGATTCGAACCGCCGACCTTCTGATCGGCAAGCCCTAGGCTCTGTGGTTTAACCCACAGTGCCACCCGCGTAGTTGAATTGTATTTGCCATTACTGCATAAGCGTCTTTTGGCTTTCTGTGCTTTTGTGCGTGTGTGCGGTGGGAAAGAATTCTGTTACATATCCCTATTCAGAACCGCAAATCCCAGTTCCCTTGGTTCCAATATGTGTGGGAGAGGAGCAGATACATGCTCTTAGGGTACGTCCCACTCCCCATCACCCATATCTGGAAATACGTCATCCTGTTCTACATGCAGGGGCAAATTTGCACGCACACACCCCTTTTTTGAGAGAGCAAATTACTGTTTGAATCTGAGCCAAGTATGCAAACCTCCAGGTCCATCTTTTCCATTTTTTAAGCCAAGCCTGCACCTCTGCCACTCAAGCACATTAGAAATCTGCCCCAAGCACATTTGCAGAGCCCCTTCGTTTTCATTTTCTTTCTTTAAACCTCTGCTCAAAACCTACCATTGATGAAAATTGCTTTTTTATAGTAGCTTTTCCCACCCCTAGAATCATGTTTGTGCAGCAACTGTTACTGAGCACAGGATTCAGCATCTACAGAATCTCAGCGCTTTTTAATATTTATATAAAGTTTCTAACCCTTAAGGCCGTGCAGATCACCTTGAAACTGTGTGGTTGAAGCCTGGTGAAATCTCAGAGCAACAGAAAGGACAGGATTTCTGGGGCGTGGAGCTACAGCGCCCTGCAGAATACTCTGCTCCACCCCAGAACTACAGAAATGAGTAACCTAAGCCAAAACTCTCAGATGCAGTGAATTTGCATGCCACTTACACAGGCTGGCGTTTCTAAAGCAACAAAGCATACCCAAACCTGCCTGGGGCAGTCCGATTGTTCTTTCTTCTAGCTCTTGCACCTGGTTGTTGTCTTTTAATTTCCCTTTTTCGTTTCCCCCTTCCTTTTTAACCATGCAACCCACTGGGTTGGGGAAACTCAAAAGTCCCTTTTGAGGCAGGTCCAGGTCCTGGGCCTGGGTTTCTGTTCAACTCCTGGCTGCAACGCACATACCTGATTCTTCTAAAATGAAAGAAGCCTTCCAACCTGAGGTTTTCCCTCTCACTTGGTCTTTTCCACAAGAGATCAGGGCCCTGCGGGATTTGACCTCTTTCTGCAGGGCCTGTAAGACATAGCTGTTCTGCAGGCCTTTGGTCAGGGCTCAGCTTGACTCCCTTTTCTGTATAAGAACTAGTACAAAAGAGGCCTCCAGCATTCTCTCAGGCCCATATAAGATCAGCGCACACAGTTGGGCCTGATGAGCATTTACTGTTCCCAACACAAATCCTGCGGAAAGCCATCTAATTCAGATTTTAATTTTATCCTGACTTGTTTTTAAGAGGTGATTTAATCATTGCTTGATTTTATATCAATGTTTATATTTGATGTTAGCCGCCCTGAAGCCCGGTCTCTGTCGGGGAGGGCGGGATACAAATAAAAGTATTATTATTATTATTATTATTATTATTATTATTATTATTTTCCAGCTGTTGAGAATCCAGCTATACCACATGAAGAACATGTTCAAGACCTGCCGCCTAGCGAAAGCGTAAGTGCTGTGGGATGCAAGCAAAATGACAGAAGCCCAGCAAGGGGGGTGGAGGAGATGGGGGGGGCGCAGAAACAGTAGTGGAGAACTGCCCAGGGCACTCCTCCCAGATAGCTGCATCTCCTCCTACAGAACGTCTATAGGGCATGCTCTTGCACCACAAGGAACCTGGGCCGCCGCCACCAGCATAAGAACATGTGTACCTCACTTTTTAGTCTTTCAGGCAGCTCCACCCTCCCTATGTTGAGCAGAAGACGCATTCTTCTGCTCCTTGCTAACCTCTAGGCCTGGGCTTAAGCAAGACAAGAAGTCTGTTGCAACTGTCCTCCGACTCCACCTGGTCAGTGGGGTTGAGGGATAATTCCCTCTGCTTCTGTGCATAGGGGTGCGCATTGTGTACCAGTGTCTGCTTGCCACGTGTGAAGCTTGCACAGCTCTCTATATTTGCCAGTTGGAAAGCTGCGGGCGGTAGCAGATTCCCAGCAAGTGTTCAGCTGCCCAAACTGTCATGCGTGACGTTCACGCAAGGGTCTAACTATGCGAATGTATCTCCCCCCCCCCCAATACACACACACACTGCATCAGAGATGCATAGACCTTGCTGGGTTGTTGGAACGAACCTTAGTAGCAGCAGCAGCAGCAATTTTATTATTTATATGCCGCCCATCTGGGTTGCCCCAGCCACTCTGAGCGGCTGCTGACAAAATATTAAAAGCAATACAACTTGTAAATGGAAAAATAGCCATTGCAAGGGAAAGGAACAGTAGGGCAGTGAGATGACAGAGGGGAAATGTGTAGGCTTGAGCTATGAAAGAGCTCTGCCAGCAGCCTTCACTTGCATCAGCTAGTCTGGCTGCAATATTCACTAAGTGAGGGCAAGGAGCATTCAGAACAGAACCAGGCTGCTTTCTCATGGTGCCCATTTCTGACTTGGTCCTGCAGGCTCCTGGATGCCTTTGACACCGTGCCAGGTCATTTGACAGAGGACCTCCACCTCTATTCCTTGAACGACCTGAGTGCCACCAAGAAGGGGGAGCTCGTTCCTTGCTTGGCAGAGCTCCTCAAGGCAGGTACCCTGCACGTTGAGAAATGCATGGTGGGTAACCTTTTTACTTTCCCCCCTTTTCAGCCCCTTCCCTTCCTCCCAATTTGTATTGTATTTGTTTCTCCGCTGGGTCAAGTTTCGCACAAAAGCCATGCAGGGAGATCTGGATTTCCCCAGGCAGTGCTCTGGGTGCATGTCTGGGTGCCAGGGAGGCCGATCTTAACCCTTCCTAGTGAGACAGCTCGAGCTGCAATCTCTATGGGAACATCGGTGGGGGAACTTAGAATCGTTCTTGCACACAGCGGAGAGGGTAACTTTGGTAGACTTCTTGTCATAGAGCACCACCTGCACTGCTAAATTGAAGCTGGGATGAAGCTCATTTGAAACACAGTACCTGTTCTGGCTTCACAAGAACCATGGGAGTGTTGGCATGGGGACCCTGCAGAACAGTATGGTGTGGAGGACTGCAATAGGTATGGGGGAACTGGTGAAGATTGGGGGCCCTGTATTGCATAAGCAGAAATGCTTACTTCCAGTGTTACGACGGGGAGAGGTGACCCTCTTGGTAGTTCCATCACCTTCAGAAGTTGGGGTGGAATGGCCAAGGAGAAGTCATTCTCTACGGCAGTGGAATTCCCTCCCCACAGAGGTGTGTAGGGCACCTTCATTCTACGGTTTCCGTGGCATTCTGAAGCTGCCCCTCTTTAGCCTAGCTCAGTGATGGCTAACCTTGACACTCCAGATGTTTTGGAACTACAACTCCCATCATCCCTGACCACTGGTCCTGTTAGCTAGGGATGATGGGAGTTGTAGTTCCAAAACATCTGGAGTGTCAAGGTTAGCCATCACTGGCCTAGCTGTTGACACATGGGAAGTGTTTTCAGGGTCCACCCTGTTCCTGGGACTGGAATTTGTTCCAGCTGTTGTAAATACTGAATTATAAATTGTTGTGACCAGCCCTGGACCCTGGGTAATAAATTGAAATTATAATTTGATTGATTGATTGATTGAAACAACAGCAAATCCTAGTGCAGTGCCATTGGTGGATACAACAGTATGTAATCACATACACAGTCTTGCTGTAACCCAACCTTCACGACCTGTAACCCATATATTAGGGCACACACAACAACAGCTGGTTAAGGTGCGGCAGAATTATTTCTGTGCTGCAGATTGGGTGGCCAAAGTTGCTTGCCTAAAGCCCTCAATGGCTAAGGCAAGATTTTCCCTGGGGAGTTTGTGATTCCTTGGCTATGGTAGTTAATGAGATGGCAGGTAGCCTTGTTAGAGATCACTTGCCACTTTTGTGGAGCTACAGTGCCCAGCGCTAAACAGATGCCCATGGAGGTTGCTTGAGGGTGAGGCAAGGACTCCTTGGCAGGGTGTTTGTGTGTCTCTCTCTGTGTGCACATGCTACAGATCCAGGGCTTCTCTGTCCCTTCAGAAGTAGGGTTGCGGCTTCTGCTGGGCTGTTCTCCTTCACTCCCCTCCGCTTCTTCCTTTTCTCCCCCTCAGCTGTGCCAGGCCAAGGGGTTCATCTGTGAGTTCTGCCAGAACGAGGAGGACATCCTCTTCCCCTTTGAGCTGAACAAGTGCAGGACGTGCGAAGGTGAGAACGGGATCCGCATCCCCTGCGGCTGGGTGTTTGAGATGTCGAGTTGATTTTGCTAGCTGCTCACTTCCCTCTCCCCTTGCAGAATGCAGAGCCTGCTACCACAAGGTGTGCTTCCGCTCAGGACCCTGCCCCAAATGCGAGCGGCTGCAAGCGCGGAGGGAGCTGCTGGCCAAGCAGAGCATGGAGGCTGACATCTCGGACTACGAGGAGCAGCAGGAGGCGGTGGCCGTTGAAGGAGCAGCCACGTGACAGATGACTGTGGCTTGATGCGTGGCCTCTGCCTCCAGGGACTGAACTGACAGAGAACTCAGACTGACTCTTCCACAGCTAATAAGCCAACGTGATGGGAGCCTTTGGGGCGGGAGTCCCCCAAAGGTTTATTTTGCACTTGCCTCGGGAGGTTTCGGTGCTTCCCTTCCGTCTGAGCCACAGGGCTAGGGAGAGAGCGACTTGCTTGCTGTTTCTGCCACCAACTTTGATGCACTTCGGAGCCCAGCTTCGCTGCCACCACAAAGAACGTAGCAGCTGGCTTTGCCTTGAGCGCCTGAACCTCTCGCCACATGCCACTTGGGAGAAGCTGGTGGGCTTATGTGGCTGAGCTCCTGGCCGAGTTCCAAAACACTCCTAAAGGGAAAACGGCCCATGTGGAAACTTGTTATATTGCTGTATTGGCTGCTGTGTGCCAGAAGAGGCAGCTTTTATGTTTTTCTTTTGCCAAAACCACTGCCTATAACTCTGTATACTTTGCTGCTGAATGTCATTTATCTGGCCCTAAATTTTTGTGCCTGAAGGAAGCCAGAGAACCGATAGGGGTATTCAACCTGCCCTTTTATTCTGCCGGGAGCTGCCTAGCTACAATAAATACTGGGGGTGTAGAAAATCTGCTGGGGAAGCTGAGGAGGGTGGGGCGATAGTTGGCAGACCCAAGGTTCCCACAGCTCTTCTCAGAATGATCTGCCCACACACCCCAACACCCTATTAGCGAGGACCTAGCTCCTGCTTCCTTCCCTACCACCGTTTCTTCCAAATTGTCTAACAAGTCTTTTTCTAGCAAGGGAAATGTGGGTCGGCAGCTTGCAGACTGTACCCTTCCAGGATGCTGGTTTTGGCAGGGATTCTAGTTTAAAGCCTACATAGGGCAGAGCCTGGGGCTTTCCTATTGTGGAAGTTAACCTCTGGGCTCTTCCTTAGATCAGAGATTTCTGGCACTTTTGCAGTGATGCATTTGCTTCTCCTGCTGATATTTCTGCTGTGTTTCTGTCTTGACACCTAACCTCTAAGACTTATCCAGGTTTGATGGTAAATTGGTTGTTGCCTTTTGCTGTTTAGGGTACAGGAGATTTCCCATTACTGGTCAGGTTTCATGATCAAGCAGGCCATGAGGGTGGAAAGGGGCAATTATTTAGTAGGATGAGGGGCAGAAACAGTGCTGAAGATTGCAGTTCATTCCCTCATTCTTGCAGAAGCATGGCAGGGTCCCTAAGAGCAGAACTTAAAGCAGCCTTCATCCTCCTGATGTTTAGGCTCAATGGGAGCTGCAGTCCTGGAAGGGGTGCTAAACTGGAGAAGACAGGCTTCCGGCATGCTGGTGAGGTGGTGCTCTCTTGTTAACCACCAGCCATTCTGCTAGAATCGGGGGCTGAAGGGGAGTTAGCCAGCCTATTGCACTGAATATGGCTTGGGTTCATTCAGACACGAACAAAACTTCCTTTCCTCATATTAATAGTCGAGTCTCTTTGTCAGATTCCTTTAATTTGGTACTTGAAATGTGGCTGTGCTTTATAATCAAGTAGGGTTCTTCCACACCAACTAGTCTTTATAGTCTTTGCCCTGCTCCTGTTTTGCAACACTCTCTCCTAGCACCTCCTTGCCCACCTCTGCTTCCCATACCTTGTTCCTCAGCAGAGAGGTGTTCAGCAGCCCTGCTTAATCTCCAAGAGTCTACCTCGTCTCTTAACCTCCAGGCTTTTTCATCGGGGAATCTCTGGCCTGTGGGGCTTGCTGTCAGCACTGGCAGCAAGTCCTGCAGGATCCAGAACTCTCCAGTGCAGCCAATCTCTGCTTTTGGCACGGATCTTCCCTTTGCAGTCTGGCTTTGATATAAAGCCAGGCTGCAGAGGAAGAAACAATTGAGAGCGCTTAAGAGAACCCTTTTGACGTTGGGTCGTCTGTCAAAATGGCCTGTGGGGGTGGAGAAACTTGGGGTCTGGCCTGCCAGCTGTATTTGCCCCCCCCCCCGCTTTAACTGCTGGAGTCTTGTCCCAGGTGCCATGCTGCCCTTGTGATTTGGGTGCCCTGACCCCCATGTGCAGGGGCTGTAGGGGATGGGTGAGCGTTTGGCCAGTTTCAGTTGATACTTCTGCAAAGCCTGACGTTTCTTTTCGTAAGCCATACATTTATTCAATATCTGCTCTTGCTTGCCTGCAGCCCTCATAGCATATACTTAAGTTATGTGCCATGTGATTGGCAGGATTATCTAACGCGAATTCACCCCCCCGCTGATGCCGGTATTCCTCTTATAGTGAAAGCACTTCACACCCTTATCGACTAGGTGCGTCCTCACAAACTTCTCCCAGACTCCTCTATGTGGCAGTTCCTGTGCAGGGGGAGAATAAAATGGGAGGGCCCCTGATGGCTGTGGGAGCAGCCTTCTCCTTTCAGATTCTACTGTATGGCAACATACCCAGTTCTGTATACGGTGCTGTTCCGTAACAACCTCTTAGCAGAGCACATTGTGTGGTGTGGTCTTTCAGAGTGCTCTCCCGTGTTGCTGCCTGGAAGCTGGAGATTGTATGTATTCCTTGCAATATGACCAGACCTTCAAAGGCAGCTGGTTCTTGGACGTTTGAAGTGGCCCAGTCTGAAAGGACAGTTGGTTTGTGGATGTTCATGAGGGTCAGTGTGGTCTGTAGGTAGAAATGGCATGATGTCCTGAGGAAGGAGGAGGTGGCATTTTTGGCATAGGTCAGTCAACTAGCACACAGCAGAATCTCCTGCAGGAGGCAGCATATGTGCTTTGGTGCTGGCCTAGACTGCAAGACTCATTTTTAAAAAATGGGTAACAGTGTCATTTTAGCTACCATCTTTTTTAAACTATACAGAATACACTAGAAAAACCCTGACCGAGATAAGTTAAGCAGGACATACAGTTGACAAGCGTGCAAAATGACACGCTCTGTGAAGATTTTCTTAAAGAATGCCATATAAAGGTAGTCTTCCTCCTATCTGCTTTTTCTAAGAGCAAGATTTGAGTGTTTGCAGTGTCAGGAAGTTGCCCCCTTCTGCTCAGACACAGCCTTGGAAGGTGTTGCCCTGTGGCTTCCACTTGCTTAATTCAGTGGCACCCTTTTAATGCTGCTTTTGGCAAGGCTGAAATATCTATGTGTTGTTGTTTTAGCTCCACGTGTAGTTTGCTCAGAGTATACCCGCGTCCAGAATTTATAAAGGAAATGTTGAAATAATTGACTTAGGGTATGTTCAGAAAAAGTCGGTGGTTTGGTGACTGGAATATGGGTGATTGGACCAGCTGAAGTGAAGGAACAAGGAGCCGGGAATACAGGTTAACCCTCTCAGCAGGGTGGATGCTTGCAAGATGGAGATGGGGGAACACCACAAGCACCCTGTGGACCGAACGCCTTGGGCGTTTGTGGGTTGGGTATTATCGCGAGAGCGTTCTTGGTGTTTGGTGGCAGTGGGGCGGTCCATCCGCCTTGCCCCACCCCCAAAGACAGGGGTGTCTCAAAAGTGCTGTGTCTCAAAGAGAACTGCGGGACCACTCCTCCCATTTCCTGTGCCTTCACAATTCTTATAGTAGCCTCTTACTATTCTCTTGAGATCAGAACTCTACAGAAAGTGCTTCCCAAATAATTCCTGGTCTAAGGTTTTAAAAACACAATAGCGACAGGTTTGCAGCAGCATGGAGTATTTCATGCATTTTGAAGCCCTCACTTGCTTCAGTTAAGAGCCTCTCTCATAGATAACTGTTGAAGAACAACATCTGTTATCTTGATTACGTACATCAGTTCCCTTGACTGCCAAAAAAACAGTACATTGCTCTGCGTTTTGTGGATTAGAGCTCCCCCTTGCCATCCTCCCTGCCTTTCAAAAATAGTGTTTACTTATTCCAGGGCCCAACTACACTTGATGCTTAAAGAAGCATGCTTAACTTGCCCGCTTTTATTCTGGAGGGGAGGCAGAAAGCAACCATAGGGCTCCAGTCTGAAATACACGTCCAATCCAGATCAGTGCCCACCCAGCCCCTGGACATTTGCCTTCTCTATTGAATATCACACCCTCCTGGCTATTTGCCCCTAAATGTGCCGTGAACAGAAAAGTCATATGGAATCCTGGTGATTGTCTTCTCTCTCAAACGGTGGCAGCCTGGCTAAGTATCTTTTTCTTCTTTTAAATGTGACCATCGTCAAACGAAGGTGAGCGAGCCCTCAACCTTGTGTCGCGAACAGTCTCAAAAGATTGTAAATCCACACTGCAATCCTTTACAGTTAAGAAGAAATTTGGTGGGTTTATTTTATGTAATTTTCAGCACTTCTGTCGATGACATTTCTTGTGTTTGTCAGTAAGGCCCTCTTTAAAAAAGCTATTTTCCAGGGTAGACTTTTGCCAGCCTGGTGCTCTCCATCTGTCTCTGGGGCTACAATTGCCATCAGCCTCAGGCGGTGCAGTTCTGCTGCCTGGGGGCTGATGAAGGAAGAATAGCTCAAAACATCTTGAAGGCACCAGGTTGGCAAAAGCTGTTCTAGAAGCACTGATCTAACTTCCAAAAGGTGGGTGGTAGGTTGTGGGTTCCCCCCCCCCTTTTACGTGATAATTATGCAGTCTCCTTTCTGCAATGCCTGGAAAGCACACTAAGGGAGAACGTAATGCACAGCGGAATGGTTAGGAAGCCAAATAGCCAACCCTGATGAAGCTGTGATCGATTTCTGGTATGCCCACGGTTTTGCAGAATGACTGCTGTCCATATTGTAAATGGTATGTGAAAGTTCTTTATAAAGAATTAACAGTGGAGTTGAAACCAGATACCCACCTGCTGTTAACCACAGAAATGCCGTCCATAATAAACTACACTAATAAGCATGCTGTTTTTGCGGTCTCTGTTTTCGCCGAACATGGGAAACGCCTCCTCGTTCGTAGGTTCCAGGCTCTGTGGCTTTGCTGGGCTGCCATCTCCTCCTGCTACTGCCCACCATTCTGCCATGCAGAAACATTGTAAAAAACCTGTCTGCTGTGTGGCACGCGGCTTTGGGATTGTATAGCAGGTAGAGAGCGAGGCTTCAGAAACGCAGCTGGACCTACTGTAGCTTCTTGTTCCGCACCATCTTAAAATGGTGAGCAAAACCTGCCTTTTTGCACTACAGCCGTGAGTAACATTAGGCTGGCCTCAGCTGCTGTGAAGAAGGAGACGTCAAGCCTTGCCCTTTAGCCACTTGAGGATTACTGAGAGAACTTTTGAGGGCTGTACTTGCGCTCAAACTGGTCCACGTCAAACTTCCTCTTGCAGCCGGCATAGTTCATATAGCGGATCTTGCCAAACACAGCCCGCTCTGCCCAGCCCTGGTCGTGGATCCCACAAATAGACCACATGCAGCCTGATGGAGGGAAAAAAGAACAAACAGGTCTCTGCTTCTGCATTCTTCCTCCTACCCTTCTCTGCAGTGTGTTGGCACAGACACAGGTCTGGTGATTCCTGCTCTGCAGGGGGTTGGACTAGATTGGCCCCTTCCAACCCTATAGAATCATAGAATGGTAGAGTTGGAAGAGACCCCAAGGGCCATCCAGTCCAACCCCCTGCCAAGCAGGAAACACCATCAAAGCATTCCTGACAGGTGGCTGTCAAGCCTCTGCTTAAAGACCTCCAAAGAAGGAGACTCCACCACACTATGACTATGATACAACCACCCAGCCTCTTCCCATGACTGACCTACATATCCATTGGGGTCCCGGCCATCCAGTTCATAGCGGTCATTAAGGTAGATTGAGAATTTCAGGGCCTCCTCCGGCGAAGTGGTCCACTCCAATATTTTCTTGGCCCAATACATCCTCAGGAAGCCGTGCATCTTCCCTTCATGAACCATCTGGAGCTGAAGCAGAGGGATGGGAAGATGGATGAGCTACGGATGAGGCCTTCTTGGGAAGTGCCACCCGCCTTGCGGAATGCCATCCCATTGGATGTCAAAGAGATAAACCATCATATGACTTCCCGTATCAGGAAGCTTTTGATGTTTTGGTGTGTTCTTTTACACCTTGTTGGAAGCTGCCCAGAGTGGCTAGGGATGTGCTTATGGAACCAAAGGGGTGGTGGCCCAAAAAACTGGGGCGCACTGGTTTAGATAAAAGGCGAGTAAAGGGGGGACTTTATGGGTATCCCATAGGGGCAGCTGGTTGGCCATGGTGAGAAGGAAGTTCTCCATCACCTCTTCCTGCTCCATCACTATTGTTCACATGCCATTCTACAGCAGTTCCCAGTGGGTTACAACAGTTTTAAATTCAGAATCAAAAATAGTTAAAACTAATGACAGTCACAGGGATGAAGTTGGTCCTATGCTCTTAACCCCACAAGCAGGAAATAAAAACTGCACACATTCAGAAACTGCCCTTGAGAAGGTAAACTGCTACTGAACATGGAGGCTCCCCATTTAGTTAGTATGACTAAACAGACATTTTTCTAAACCCCCTATTTTTTATATATAATTTTTTATTAAATTTTCTGTTTCAGAATTTAAAGTAGGGTACTCATTTAAACATCCTTAAAATATCAATGACTTCCCTTCTCTTTCCATGGTTCATTTTACATATCATAAATCCCTGCATATTTTACAAAAACTAAACCTTTCAGTTTTCCATTATTACATCCATCAAAACTTATTTACACTGCTGACTTTATCTTAATGCTGGCAATGTTTTCAAGTGTACACAATTATTTCCCGTATATTCAATAAACGTTTTCCAATCTCCTCTAAACATATGTTCTTCTTATTCTGTGTGTAAAATCTGCAAGCTGTGCATATTCTGTCAACTTAAGTTGCCATTCTTCTATGGTTGGGACCTCGCTCGTTTTCCATTTTGGGGCTAATAACGAAACACGGGCCACAGTAGTGGCATACATAAATAACTTTTTCGACACCTGGGAATTTCCATCCCTAATCCCCCTTTAAAGCCATCTAATCCAGCGGCCATCTCAACATCCAGTAGCAGAGATTTGTACCACTTAACAAGGTAGGGTGTAACTTTTCCATTCTGACGAGTCCTCACACACCTTTGGAGTTTAGATTTACCTGCGCAGCGTTCCAGAGAGGGTCGTGAGTCTTTCCTTTCTCCAGCTGTTCCAGTGTGTACAGGTGAGGTCGCTTGTCTTTGGCGTGCAGCTTCAGAGTAGTCTTGGCCCAGTCGTAAGCCCCTTTGAATGGTATAAGCCATAAAAGATTATGGTTAAAAAGTAATTGAGCCCTATTAAAATGCAGCATTATCATAAAGGTAAAAAGGTAAAGGACCCCTGGACGGTTAAGTCCAGTCAAAGGCAATTATGGGGTTGCGGCGCTCATTTCACTTTCAGGCCGAGGGAGCCGGCGTTTGTCCACAGACAGCTTTCTGGGTCATGTGGCCAGCAGGACTAAACCGCTTCTAGCGCAACGGGACACCGTGATGGACGCCAGAGCGCACGGAAATGCCATTTACCTTCCACAGCAGTACCTATTTATCTACTTGCACTGGTGTGCTTTCGAACTGGCAGGTTGGCAGAAGCTGGGACAGAGCAACGGGAGCTCACCCCATTGTGGGGATTCAAACTGCCGACCTTCTGATCGGCAAGCCCAAGAGGCTCAGTGGTTTAGACCACAGCGCCATCTGTGTCCCTGCATTATCATATCGCACGTAAAGGCAAGCATCGCAGAAGAGGTGTCCTTGCGGAGCAGAGAAAGGCAAAACAGGTGAGCCCATTTACCTTCCACCTTGTCATAGTTCGGGTTGTAGTAGCAGAAATTGTCCGCCAGCTCCCTCCGCACCACGGCCTCTTCAATGAAGGCTTCCGCCGATTCCTTGTACCGGCTACGGAGCTTGCGAACCTCCAGGATCGCTCTCTGGACAGAGATTTGACCTGTGGGAGGGCAGTTACTGTTCAGTGGGCTTCTGAGATCTTTGGAACTTGCAAGAGAGATTCTCCTGCAGCCGACAGCAATCTTCTGGGGGTTCCCTCCCTGCGAGAAGTGAGGTTGCAGGGAACCAGGCAGAGGGCCTTCTCGGTGGTGGCGCCTGCCCTGTGAAACGCCCTCCCATCAGATGTCAAGGAAATAAACAACTACCTGACTTTTAGAAGACATTTGAAGGCAGCCCTGTTTAGGAAAGTTTTTAATGCTTGATGTTCTATCGTGTTTTTAATATTCTGTTGGGAACCGCCCAGAGTGGCTGGGGAAACCCAGCCAAATAGGTGGGGTATAAATAAATTTATTCTTATTCTTACTATATTTATTATCTACTAGGAGCCTATAATAATAATAATTTATTATTTATACCCCGCCCATCTGGCTGGGTTTCCCTAAGGCGCCTAAGGTGTCTCTCAAATAACCTGGTCTTGAGCCGTACAATTGCCATCTTCGTAGTCAAGATAACGCCACTATTAATTGGTAGTTGTAACAACGAGCTCATATATGCTTATATTCATGTGCACTGATATAAGCTAATTGGCTTGCTTTTAAAGTTCTCCTTATCTGTGGGGTTTGGGGTGCTGGGCTCTGAGACCAGAAAGGAGAATTATCTGTAAGATTTGGGTACCTGCCACCTATGCCCTCATGTGGGCAGGTGAAGCGATGGGACCCCTGACCATTAGGTCCAGTCGTGTCCAACTCTGGAGTTGCGGCACTCATCTCGCTTTATTGGCTGAGAGCCGGCGTACAGCTTCCGGGTCATGTGGCCAGCATGACTAAGCCGCTTCTGGCGAACCAGAGCTGCGCACGGAAACGCCGTTTACCTTCCTGCCAGAGCGGTTCCTATTTATCTACTTGCACTTTGACGTGCTTTCGAACTGCTAGGTTGGCAGGAGCAGGGACTGAGCAACGGGAGCTCACCCCGTCGCAGGGATTCGAACTGCCGATCTTCTGATCTGCAAGTCCTAGGCTCTGTGGTTTAACCCACAGCGCCACCTGGGTCCCTAAGCGATGGGAAGGCCTGGCCAAAGGGACTTATGCTGCTTTGTGTATAAAGAATGGACGAAGGTTTCCTTGGGTACAGACAAGCCATCTCCTTGCTGCGGTGTCCGTCCTGTGTCTGCAAAGGCTGGGAGAACGGGTAGGCTGGCTTGCTCTAACAGATCACTCTGCCATTTTTGACATCCTCCTTTGGTACCCCTGTTCCCAAATACTCCCACAATCCTCCTTCGGGGCAGGGCAACAGGGCCACAGATGTTGGTACCCAAACCTTGAATTTGCCCAGTAGCAAACTGGCAGCCAGAGGAGATCTAACAAGCAAGGTGTTATATGCTGGCGGTGGTTTGCCCCTACAGCCAACCTAGCAGCCTCCGTATCAAACCCCAAGGGTAGCCCCACATGGAGCGCATTGCAGTAATCAAAACATCTAGACAGCCACAACCCTAAATATTTTTGGAGTCCTCTTCTGCTCCTCCCGTCTCAGCACAATTTCCAATACCAACGGAGATCTCTTTCATATGCCGCTGCTTCTTCTAAAGCTTGCTATCAGCCCTAAACATTTTTGGGCAGAGCGGACAGCTGGTCTGCAACCAGGGTGGATAAAAATCAATGATTTTTAAAAAAAAAAAATCAAAAAAATCAGATTTTTTTGATTTAAATCGGATTTTTTTGATTTAAATTGGATTTTTAAAATAAAATGCTTTTGGAGGAAAAATCTTTCTAAATATAGTCTTCTATTTAAGTTACATTGTAGTCCAAAGGCTATTCATCAGGAAAAAAGGATTTGTTTTAAGTTTATCAAGTGTGCTAAAACTCAGTCTAAGTTTTTTTTTTAAATGGTTAACAACATCAGTTAACAAACATGGATACATATGCTATCATGTTATTGTTTTTGTTAAATACATTGTTTAAATGGTTATTAAGGAAATGATTATTTTTCTCCTTCCAATAAAGTACAGCAGAAAAGTTGTCCAAATATAAACAGTTAACTTATTAAACCTCACCATAATTTCATAATTATCTGTCTATGTATTTCTAGTAGTATAACCAAATCAGTAATTTTTGATATATTGGTAACTGTAAAAACTACTCTGAAAATTTATTATTCAAAAAATGAAACCTTCATATGGTTGTAAATATTAAGATTATACCAGCAAGAATGAGTCTTTCTGTAAAAAAAATATTTAAATCAAGTCTTACTGACTAGTGATTTAAATCAAGCCTTACGGACTAGTGATTTAAATCGTGATTTAAATCAATTCGATTTAAATCAAATCCACCCTGCCTGCAACCCACCCAGGATTTGGCCATCTCCGAACCCTGCCAAGGGTTTGACCCAGGCCTTGCAGAGGACCAGCTCCCCACTCACCAAAGTGGAACCAGGGCGAGAGGTTGCTCAGAGCCGCCCGGTTGGGATTGTTCCTGTCTGTGCCGAAGAACTTCAGGCGCTCCTTGATGAACTCTTCCAGCACTGCCAGGCCGGCAGCTGTCCCTGGCTGTGCCCAGGGCACCTCCTTCACGGAGCGGTCGACCTCCAGGCTGGCGTAGCAGGCGTCCCAGTCGACAGGCTGCAGAGTCAGAGAAGGAACAGGGGTGAGAGCCGGCAGCAAGGAGCAGCTCTCCAGGCCAAGGAGGTTCCAGCAATCCTTAACATCCCAGAGCTAATGGGTAGGTAATGTTTTAGGTAGGTAATGTTTATTACGGCCATTTGGCCCATAGATATACATTGTATTACATCCAGAGAAACGAGACAAAGCAAATGCAGATAAAAATTCAAAATAAAACAAACAACAAGAAAAAATTATACAATAGAAATAAAATTTAAATATTTAAATAAAAACTATGTAAAACTATGTACACGGTAAAAACAGTAGAATCCATTCGTATAAAACCAAAATCAAAATCTGAATTTAGATCCAGCGGAAACAGATTGAAACAGTTTTATTTGTAACCCTTTAGGTTTAGCTACGCTGGTTTTTGAAATTTTTTGGGCTTAAATAAACTAACAGACATCTTGCAGTGATCCATTTCTCTTCTTTTGAGATAGTACATTTATCAGAAATCTTGCAACTGCAAGGGATCTACTAGCATCTTCATCGTTCAGAAGGAATATTACTTTTGCTTCCGGGATTTCATCAGTAATATTCACAAGATAGGGGGTTAGAAATTTGGCCCGTGCAGCCGAGTGCAATGGGCAACTGAGGATTATATGATGTAACGATTCTGTAGCTCCGTTTTTGCAGTCGCAGAGAAGTGAGATCTGACCATTTGAGAGTCTATTGCCCATAACGTTTGATGGGAAAGCATTGAATCTAGCCTTTATAAAAGCATACCTGTGTGACGCCACAGATAGAGAAGTTAAATAAGATGGAAATTTCGTTTGTGGTACTAAGCCAAGGTTTAGCGGGGAGCAGGAACCACCCCCTGTTGCAATATTATATTGTAGATCTATCTCTTCTAGTTTGAGGGTTATAATTCTCTTGGCTGAAGTTATATCCAAATTCAGTAATTCCAAGGGGGAAAGGCCGAGGGACACAAGTTTCAAATGTATTATTTTTGCCCAGGGGCTACAGAAGTTGTCTCTCCAGATACATTGTATTAGGTGGAGATTTGGGAGTTTGTGCCATAATGTCAACCAATAACAGAGGATTCGTTTCCATAATGCATTTTCTAAGGATGTGAGGTTTAATTCCAGGCGAATAGCCGAATTACTCACACATCTGGGTAGTTTTAACAACATCCTCAGGAACTGGTTTTGGATTACCTCCAGTTGGTTTAAATTTACAAAGGTCCCCCATATTGGGATCGCATATGCAATGGTCGCGATCACCTTGGCGTTAAAGACTTTTAGCACAGATGGGATATGGAAAGCCCCATCTGAGAAGAAAAATCGCAGTGTCGCGAGAGAAAGTGCCTTGGCTCTGTTTGAGACATACTCAAGTTGGGCCTTCCAACCCATGTTATGCTGTAGAAAAACTCCCAAGTACTTAAATTTGAAAACTTGGTCGATTGCTTTCCCATCTATTCTCCAGTTGTACATTTTCCGACTCTTGGAGAAAATTAGAACTTTAGACTTGGCATGATTAATTGTAAGAAAGTTTGTTTTGCAACAGCAATTAAAGATTTTTAATGCACGCCTAAGGCCGACTCTCGAAAAGGAAAGTATCGCTGCATCGTCTGCATAGAGTAAGAGGGGGCAACGGTAGTGGGCCAGGCAGGGAGCGTGTATTTTTCCTTGGGCTTCGATCAAAGGAGCCCTCATATCGCTTATAAATAAATTAAAGAGAAAGGGGGCAAGAATACACCCCTGGCGGACACCTCTGTTAATGGGTATTGGATTTGTAAGGTCGCCGGCAGGAGTGATCCTCACCCTGGCAGCAGCCCCATCATGCAGTTGAGTTATCAACCACAAGAGCCTTCTGTCTACTCCCCATCGGGCTAGTTTTTCCCAGAGTAATCCCCTGGGTATGCTATCAAAGGCGGCCTTGAGATCGATAAATGCCGCACAAAGTTGACCTCTTTTTGGGGCGGAGTATTTCCGGGCAAGCTGGTGTAAGACTAAAACATGTTCAGCAGTTGACTGGTTTGGTCTAAATCCTGCCTGTTCAGGACCGATCAGATTATTTACGTCGGCCCATTTGGTAAGCTTGGTTAGTAAAAAACATGCGTATAGTTTCCCAATTATTGACAATAAGCTGATATTCCTGTAGTTTCCAGGGTCATCTGGCGAGCCCTTTTTATAAATTGGGATAATGATTGCGTCCTTCCATATTTTTGGTACCATCCCGCTGTTGTTTATCTCATCGAAAATGGCAGCAAGGACTTTTGCCCACCAGTCCGCATGATATTTTATAGCTTCTGCCGGAATTAGGTCGGGACCAGGGGCTTTGCCAGGTTTGAGTTTGGCAATAAGGTGTTGAATTTCTTCCGGGTCGGTGGGTGGCCAGCGGGGAAGATGGTCATGTAGACCGTCTGGTATATGGGTATTGCAGTCTGGTAGAGTAAAATACTTCTTTAAAAAGGATTCCCAGACTGGGGCAGGAATAACTGTTAGGGGGTAACTTTTGGTTTTTTGGTTGACCAATGTCCAGAATCGGCGGGAGTTACGTGAACTGGAGGCAGCTATAAGTGCTTTCCAGCGACCCTGCTGCCATTCCTGTTTAGCCATTTTTTGCACTTGTTTGTACATAGATTTTTCCTGGTAATACTCTTTGGGGAGTGCAAGTGCCCCGGAGGCCCTATAATCTTTGTAGATGGTACGGAGCGATTGTCTAGCTTGTTTACAATTAAGGTTAAACCACGGTGCTCCTGTTTTAAGGTGACGTCGATTTATAAGGTGGACTGGAACCGTAAAAAAAGAGGTAAGTTTCTCTTGCAGTTTAGCAAATAGGCTGATAAGTTGGATATTTCCATATGTGGATATACCAGACACTGAGTATGTTTGTCTTATCTCCTGTTGGAAAAATTTGGAGTATTTTTGGGCCTGTGTTACAGACCACTTTGTGCCCTTTACTTGTAATGCCGCGTTAATACCCATGTATGTTGGATGTTCTCCTTTCGTTGGATACCAGTCGATGGCCATTTTAGCAACCAGGGGAAGATGGTCGCTCATGTGGACATTTTCAACTTTAAAATAAGAAAACTTTGGAAAAATATCCTTAGATACCGAGAAGTAATCAAGAACACTGTTTGTTTGTGAACTTAAGTGAGTAAACTCTCCCGGAACATCAGGGGGACAAATCCCGTTCAGAGTTACTAGATTCAAGCGCAAGATCAATTTATAAAAGAGAGTGCCCGCCTCATTCACCATGTTATCTTTTGAAATTCTTTGAGCGTGTGGGGAAAAATCAGGGACTGGGTGTTCTGTTTTTATCCACCATTTAGCTTTGATAAGTGCATCCCAGTTTGTGGCAATTCGCGCATTAAAGTCACCTCCCATAACTGTGGGGGTGTTTGGATAGTTGATACAGCAAAGAGTAAGATGATCCTCCAAAGTTTCCCATCTAATATGCATGTCCGCAACCTGACTTCCAGGCGGGAGATACACATTCGTGACCACTAGCTCGAATTTACCGCCTGATATCAAAGCTGTAATCGCATAGGGAGGGGAGGATTTTATCAAGGTAAGTTTAGCTTGTAATTTCAGCGAAATTGCTATGACCAGACCTCCTTTAGCCCTTCCTCCTTTGAGAGATGGGCAGGCAGGAAGTGAGATGGTTTTATACCCGTTAATTTCCATTTCCTCAGCTTCCCATGTTTCCTGCAATAGGATTATTTGAAATGAATTTATGAATTTTGAAAATTCGGGGTCTGATTTCTTTCCCTTCCACCCTGCGATATTCCAACATAGGAACGAAAGCAGGGGCAAGTTTGACTGGGAATTTGATGGTCAGGAAGAGGGAGGGAGGGGAGCTTGATTTAGGGGCTTCCCAGGCCCAAAAAATTCTGTGATCTTCCTTTGGGAGTAGGACGGTAGCAATCCGCAATTTATCGAGGTTAGGTTTGTTGAACATTCGGTAGTAATAATCTGTCTGCAAGTTACACTAGAGATGGGTATTTGGCTTACCCCAGTCATCTCCATGTGGTCGCAAGATTCACAGGCAGGGTCTTTACTTAAAGGAATAGAGATTTTGTCAGAATTGGTCATAGTCTTAGGCAAGTTCTCTTTCCTTGGGCTTATCAATTTGTTTATGCAGCCCATTGGGTCTTCTATCCAACCCATTTCTGTATCGGCTTGTACTCCACGTCGATCGTTCACTAGTAGGGCGGGTCCTGAGCCGTAAAGTTGGATTTCCCCCACAAACGGGAGACCTTGCGATTGTCTTGTTTTGTTGGTTTGGAAATCTCCTTCCAGGGACGAGGACTCCAGGTCTGGCATTGATGGATGTGTTGACAAATTGGTAGAGATGTTGTGCTCTTCCTGAGTCTCATCCATTTTAGCGGATATAAAGTGGACAGGATCAGGGTTTGGGCTGAATTGTAGAAGATCCACTTCTCCCACATCACATCTAGGGATTAGAATTCCCTTGTCGGCTGATCTACTTTCCGGATAAGGAGGATTTTCTACATCCATAGAACTCAGCTCTGGGCTGGCGGGCTTGGCTTGGACAGTGAGCAGGTCTTTCCCCTTTTGCCGGACGTATATGAGCTGTTTTTTAAGATTGTCTAGTCTGTTTATTATTTCTTGTTGTTCCCTCGCTGGGAGATCGCCAAATGAGGCTAAAAGCTCGCTTTCCTCTGGTGGGGTCAGAAGTTGACTTGTCCTGGGGGGTTCCGTTTGTACTCGTGAAGGCGTAGAGTAGATCTGGCTTTGATGAGAGGGGGCTAACACCGAGTGAGGGGACTCGGCGTTCCGAGATGTTTCCGGCTTCTCAGGCAATGTTTGCCCATTGGTGGGATCAGTGAGTAGAAGAGGGTGGATCATACCATCGATGAAAACTCTCGTTGGCGTTATATCATGCCTGGCCAATAACGGTTTTCGCCTGATGATAGTTGAGGGGATCCTTGGAGAATGAAAAGCGAGCATCACTTTCTGCTGTCTGAAGTGCTGATTTAAGGGGAGTACTGCAATGAGATCAATTTGTGGGATCTTGATATTGAGCAGTTTGCTTAAATATTCTTTGACCCCACTCAGTGTGCACCATCTTGCAGACCCAGTCCAGATGGTTAAACAGATTTTCTTGGGTTGTAAGATCAGTGCTTGATGTTTCAGTGCGGAATTTGGTGTATATTTGAACTTGACACATCCTTTTTTTATTAGGGGTGTGGATTGCTGAGATTTCACTTCAGCTATATCTGCAGTTGGATTTGGCTTGGGCCGAAGGTTATCAATTTTCTGCTGGAGATTGCATAGCTGGGAGGATAATACATCAATCTTCTTGGATATACAGTTGAGGGTTCTAATCACAAGATGTAGTTGTTCTTGTCTTGCACACTCCTCAGTTCCAGGGTCCTGATCAGCCTTCCATGGGGTACCCTCACCTTCAGGGCTTCCCATTGCGGTTTTAATCTGAGGTGTAATCAGTTCCTCTTCTGTTTGATTTGTTTCTGAGGGCACAAGTGGGTAGAAACGATTCCGAGTTTCCACCGTATAACAATATTCCATAGGGCCCCTCCCATTTCCAGTCAGGGGGAATTCAGTTTTTAGTTGTTTGGATCTTGGGGAGGACAAAGTCTCTTCAAAGTCCCTTAGTCGTTTGCCGTGGCCCATTTTTTAAAAAAAGTTTAAATCATTTAAAATAGCCGTGCTAAGCTCTTGGCAGCTGGAGGTGAGCTGGCTAAAAGCCGGGGGAGTCAGGAGACGCTAATGGCGGCTGCCAGAGAGTACAGCTAATCAGCTCGTTAAAAGATTTACAGCGCCGGCTTCACAGAGTTACAGTAGTGTGAACTCCTGGCGTTGTCAGCAGGAATCTCATACAGTTCTCAGAGAAAACTTGGAGGGATAAGAGCCGCAATTTAAGAATTTAAAAAGGAGTTAAAAAGAGGCTCCGGCGAACACGTCTTACCTCGTCGCCATCTTGGCTCCTCCTCCCAGAGCTAATGGGAGCGTGGGCATCATTCGGCTTTTCATTTATCTTATTTTTATTTCATTTCTTAAGTTCATGCACCGCTTTAATTTTATAGACCTTGAAGCGGTCTACAAAGAATAAAATAATAAAAATGACAAGACAGGCTTACCCAGACACATAGAGTTTACTGCCGATTTTAATCTTTTGAATATTTTAAATAGTTTTTAACTGTTGTTACCTATAATTTTATTGTTCTTTTGTAAACTGCTTTGAGGATTTATTTATTTTTAACAATCAAGTGTAAATTTTATGGAATAAAAATCATACATACTATTATTCCAGGGCTTTTTTTGCTATTCTAAGAAAACAAGGGAGATGTCCATTGATGAGCCCTGGCACCTCTTTTTCTAGAAAAACAGCACTGCTATTATTGCTATTAAGATCATTATTTAATTAATTTTTATCTTGTCTTTTTCCCAGGATTCGAGGCAGCTTACAAAAATACAAGAATGCTAAACATGTATATAAGACAATAGTTAGAATGCAATTAAACTTCAACAGGCTTAAAACAATATAAAAGCAAATCTATTAAAATACAGATGGTAAAAAATAAATACCGGTACACGTTTGTGGGGTGAGCGTTGCATACCTGTGACCTTGTGTAAATGTTAAAGGAGAATAGAAGAAGACAAAGAAGACGAAGACGAAGAAGAAGAAGAAGAAGAGTTTGGACTTGATATCCTGCCTTTCACTCCCCTTAAGGAGTCTCAAATCTCCTTTTCCTTCCACAAGCACTCTGTGAGGTGTGTGGGGCTGAGAGACTTCAGAGAAGTGTGACTAGCCCAAGGTCACCCAGCAGCTGCATGTGGAGGAGCGGAGATGCGAACCCGGTTCACCAGATTATGAGTCCACCGCTCTTAACCACTACACCACACTGGCTCCCTTACAGGGAACCAGGCACAGGGCCTTCTCGGTAGTGGCACCCGCCCCGTGGAACGCCCTCCCTTCAGATGTCAAAGAGAACAACAACTATCAGACCTTTAGAAGGCATCTGAAGGCAGCCCTGTTTAGGGAGGCTTTTAATGTTGAATAGATTATTGTATTTTAATGTTCTGTTGGAAGCCGCCCAGAGTGGCTGGGGAAACCCAGCCAGATGGGCGGGGTATAAATAATAAATTATTATTATTATTATTATTTATTACACCATAGGATGCTCCCTTACCCCGAGTCAGACCATTGGTCCATATAGCTCACTACTGTCCACACTGACTGCCAGCAGCTCTCCAGGGTTTCAGACAGGGAGGCTCTCCCAGCACTTCCTGGAGATGTCTGGATTTGAACCTGGCACCCTCTGCATGCAAAACAGATGCTCTACTGCTGAGCTACAGATGTTCCACAGCCTTTCTGTCCCAAGTTTGCCCCAGCTGCAGTGAAGGGCTAAGGGACACCTGCTGGAATGTCTGCAGCAGTTTGCCACTAAGTACAAATGTCAAAAAAACACACAGAAAAAAAAAACCCAGGTCCCTGCTCCCAATATCGACTGCTACCTCTGCCTGGAACTCTGCAGGATAAGGGTGCCTGGCGACAGGTGGGAATTCGGTGAGAAACTCAGCCAGCCGGTCGTGGATTTTCCGGCGGATAGTTCTGGCCCCGTATTCCTGCTTGTCGGAAGCCACCCAGCAGGGCACAATGTTGTGCGCATCGACCTGGAGAAGCAAAGGAAGAGAAACTGCAATTACACACAACTCCCACTTA
Organism: Darevskia mixta; assembly: GCA_034641385.1. NCBI lineage: Eukaryota > Metazoa > Chordata > Lepidosauria > Squamata > Lacertidae > Darevskia > Darevskia mixta. Next base: position 620,436 of record JAWWNH010000210.1, read on the forward strand.
TCCTAACACTCGTTATACAAAAATGCACTTATCCAAACTCAAGGAATTAATACCCAAGCCTCCTAGAATTGCTATGTGTCACCATCTGCAGCGATCATGGAGCCCAAAACAAACCTTGCTTTTTGTGTTTTCCTGCTTCATGGCAGCCGTTTTGCCAAAAGCCATGATGGGAGGGAGGGAGGGAGCTGGAGAGATCAGACAAATAAGACAGCGTTTTCCTTTATTTGCCTTTTGCAAGGTTTCAGAGGGTTTTCCTGGGTTTTCACGTCATTTGGGGGCAAAATTCCATGGTTGGGAACGCATTAGAAATTTCCCCATGGGAATCAATGGAAACTGTTGATTCGTTATGCAAACATTTGCCTAATACATGATTTCCTGAGAATGCATTGTATTTGAATAGCGGGACCTTTGTGTTAACGTGTAGAGACAGGGGAAAGAAGGATCCTAGGAACTTTTACAGCAGCCCTTGCCCATCTGATGCCTTCTAGACGCTGTTGGACCACAACTTCTCTTAAAGGTAAAGGTAAAGGTACCCCTGACCGTTAGGTCCAGTCGTGGACGACTCTGGGGTTGTGGCGCTCATCTCGCTCTATAGGCCGAGGGAGCTGGCGTACAGCTTCCAGGTCATGTGGCCAGCATGACTAAGCCGCTTCTGGCAAACCAGAGCAGCGCACGGAAACGCCGTTTACCTTCCCGCTGCAGCTGTACCTATTTATCTACTTGCACTTTGACGTGCTTTCGAACTGCTAGGTGGGCAGGAGCAGGGACCGAGCAACGGGAGCTCACCCCGTCATGGGGATTCGAACCGCCGACCTTCTGATCGGCAAGCCCTAGGCTCTGTGGTTTAACCCACAGCGCCACCCGCTTCTCTTAACACAACTTCTCTTAACAGCCAGCAATTAATCACGGCGCCAGCTTTTCTGGGATGATGCTTCCTTTGTCAGATTCAGTGAACGTGACGGAGGTTATGAACTCAGGAATCCAGGCAAGATGGTGGAATGCTCCTTGGAGGGAACCACAACATCTGTGTCACCATGGAGATACCCCCCACTGCCCCGCAGCTCTGCCCAGATCACACCCCAGCTGCCGGACTCCTGGCCTCCCTACCTGGACAAAGGGCACATCAGGTGGCAGCCTGGCCTGGACATCTTGCACCCACTGCATGGGGATGCGGAGGGGGGCAAAGTCCGTCACCACCCCGCCAATGCCGTGGGTCGTCACAAAGGGGGGCAGCACGTCCTTTGCGAAGCCGATGAGCAGGTGGAATGGGATGTTTAGCTCCTTGCACTCCTAGGAGACATGAAAAGGAAGCAGAGAATATTTGGTCACACAGGAAGCTCGTGATATCGACTCACAGACTACCGGTTAGTCTAGCTCAGTATTTACCACACTGGCTGGCAGCAGTTCTCCAAGGTTTCAGGCAGGGGACACCTCCCGGGCCTACCTGGAGAGGCCAGGAGCTGAGCCTGGAACCTTCTGCATGCAACGCATGTGCTCCACCATTGAGTGATGGTCCTCCCCTAAAAGATACAAGTTTCTAGTCCTCATTGTTTTGAACGAAGGGTGAATTTGAATAGGAAGCCGGTTACATTATAAGCTGCCTTATACTAGACCAGTTGTCCCTCTCGTCGAGTATTGTCAACACTAACTGGCAGTGACTCTCTAGGTTTTCAATCAGGGGTCATTCCCAACCCTACCTGGAGAAGGAGATATCAGGGTTTGAATCTGGGACCTTCTGCATTCCAAGCACACGCCCTTCCACTGAGCTATGGTGTCCATCAAAAAGGAACAAAGCTCTCGCAGCTACTGATTTTTAGTTGCACGCATAAATACAAGCCTGTGTCATGACTATCCTGGCTACGAGTGCAACTATTCAGGTACCAATTGTTTATTTTAAGTCTGCCGCACAGCTGCGGTCATACACCTCGGCAACACAAGTACCCCCAAATAAAGCCCCAACGTCTCCTAAGTTTCCCAGACAGAAAGCATAAGTCCCCTCCCCTGCCCCATCAAAAAAGTGAAGTTGGCACACTTCGCTAACACCTCCAAAAGCCTGACTTAGCGTGCAAAAGAATAAGAGCACAGATATCCAGAGCGAGTCCTTTAAAAGAGGCCCCGTGGAACATGTGTACTCTGGATCCATGGGGCCCCTTTTAAAGGACTCACCCTGTATTTCTGCTGCATCTGCACAAGTCTCTGTTCTGAGCCCTCCCCTCGAACAGAAAAAGGAAAGTCCAGAGCGCTGCCTCTTTCATTGACGCAAAAATCAATTTTCTTTGGAGAATGGGTTCCTCTGCTCTGAACGATCCAGCCACACCTGACACAGAGACCCAAGAGGAAAGGCCAGAGCAGTTCATCATGCAGAGCTGCTGCGGGAAGACTCCTCTGCCTACTGCTGCTTTGGGCTTGCAGGCTATTTACAGCTTCCGGCACGCAGCTGGGAATGACTTATCTATGACAGCTGGCCGCAGCCTGGTGCCCTCAGGATGTTTTGGAAAAAGACTCCCAACTGTCTGCAGTTGATGGGCATTTGGGAAGAAGCTGGTGCGGCAAGGCTGCTGTGCCCAAATTCATGCTGCAGGCGGCTTGCCCACCAGAACCTCTCTGCAGTCCACAACCACTTCTGACACCGGTGCAACATCTTCCCGACGCAACGGCGGTACCTCGGCCACTTCCTTGAGGCCTCTGATCAGGAAGCCGAAATGGCGGATGGTAGCCTCCAGGAACTTGGGCACCAGGCAGAAGCAGACATACAGCGGCACCTTCTGCTTCAGGGCCAGTCGCTGGGCATAGAGAAAGGCCCAGTTATCTGGTGAGAGAAAGAGCAGGAAGAAGCTTAAAGGAACGGCTCTGCAACAGATGGTCAGTGGCTGGGAGTGTAGGGGGCGCAACAGACATGCAGCGTTTGGGCTTCTCCAAACCTCTGTGCCAGCTTGATGGGAGCAAGTGCCCCAGTTCTGAAGGCAAGGCAGGGCACCTGGTGGCATACAGTGTGGCTCAGGACCGCAATACCCCAAGGACCGCCTCTTTCCATATGAACCTACCCGGACCCTGAGATCGTCTTCTTGAGGCCCTCCTTCGTGTGCCTCCTCCTACTCAAGAGGTCCTGGGGGTGGCAACACGAGAACGGGGCCTTCTCTGCAGTGGCTCCCCGTCTGTGGAATGCTCTCCCCAGGGAAGTTCGCTTGGCGCCTTCATTATACACCTTTAGGCGCCAGGCAAAAACGTTCTGTTTAACCAGGCCTTTGCTTGACCTGATCAACACCTTTTAAAATGTGGCTCTTTCGGGGGGGGGAGTTATTATAGGGTTATTGTTTTTATTTTGATTGTATGTACTGTGATCTTTTTTGTGAACCGCCCTGGGATCTCCAGGTATAGGGTGGTTAATTAATTAATTGATTAATTAATTACAGATTCCCTTCCTCCCCAGGTGGTTGGAGACCTCTTGCTATTTCTGCAGCAGGGTCTCAGAGGGTCGCTATCTCCAGCATCCTAGGGCTGCCCAATCAGCATGAATGGGGGATATTTTTTGCCACCATGTGCTCCCAATCTAAACACTGAAAGCAGCGAAAGGTGCTTCAGCTTCAAGGGAACTGTGTGCGAGTTCCGCTCCATACAAGGGAACTTCACAGGAAATTCACACAGGAAGCAAATACTGGAGCTCTCCCTTGAATCAGCTGCCCTTAATAATCTGATACTTGCGACTTGGTCATTTTAACCCACATGCCTATTTTATAGTTTTCATCTTTTAGTTTTCACCCAGTGTTAGAATCCTAGAATTGCAGAGTTGGAAGTGACCCCCAAGGTTCATCTAGTCCAACCCCCCTGCAATGCAGGAATCTCAGCTAAAGCATCCATGACAGATGGCCATTCAACCAGGGTGGATAAAAATCAATAATTAAAAAAAAAAAAATTGGATTTTTTTTATTTAAATTGGATTTTTAAAATAAAATGCTTTTGGAGGAAAAATCTTTCTAAATATAGTCTTCTGTTTAAGTTATATTGTAGTCCAAAGGCTATTCATCAGGGAATAAGGATTTGTTTTAAGTTTATCAAGTGTGCTAAAACTCAGTCTAAGTTTTTTTTTAAATAGTTAACCACATCAGTTAAGAAACATGGATACATATGCTATCATGTTATTGTTTTAGTTAAATAAATTGTTTAAATGGTTATTAAGGAAATGATTATTTTTCTCCTTCCAATAAAGTACAGCAGAAAAGTTGTCCAAATATAAACAGTTAACTTATTAAACCTCACCATAATTTCATAATTATCTGTCTATGTATTTCTAGTAGTATAACCAAATCAGTAATTTTTGATATATCTGTAAAAACTATTCTGAAAATTTATTATTCCAAAAATGAAACCTTCATATGGTTGTAAATATTAAGATTATACCAGCAAGAATGTATTATACCAGCAAGAATTTTTTTCTGTAAAAAAAAATATTTAAATCAAGTCTTACTGACTAGTGATTTAAATCGTGATTTAAATCAATTTGATTTAAATCAAATCCACCCTGCATCCAACCTCTGCTCTGCTTGAAAACCTCCATGGAAGGAGAGTGTGTTGTTCTCTTGTGTTTCATACACATTATAAAAAATGAAATAAATAAATAAACAAACTTTACAAAAAAGACCCTTCTTTGCACACAAAAATATTAGATCTAGCCGAAAGGCAACACACAGGGATCTGCATTAATTTTTGCAATGCACCCCTATAATTGTTGTTACTGTATAATTGCATAATTATAAAATTATTGTGTAACTTGGGAAGGTTGTATAATCTTAGAAGGGGCGTGGCTGTATCAGGAAGGGAGTCGGCACTTCTGAATTTGCCACATTGCAATTGCTTTATACAGGGCAAGCATTCTCTTTCCCAATGTTTACCAGCCACTCCATCCCACCAATTACACAGAGGGGAAGAAGGGGCTGGGGGGGGGGTACAGCACAACAACAATAATAAAAATAATAATTTATTATCTATACCCCGCTCATCTGGCTGGGTTTCCCCAGCCGCTCTGGGCGGCTTCCAACGAAATATTAAAAATACAATAAAGCATCAAACATAAAAAAACTTCCCTGTACAGGGATGCCTTCAGATGTCTTCTAAAAGTCAGATAGTTCCTTATTTCCTTGACGTCTGATGGGAGGACGTTCCACAGGGCGCCACCACCGAGAAGGCCCTCTGTCTGGTTCCCTGTAACCTCACTTCTCGCAGGGAGGGAACCGCCAGAAGGTCCTCAGAGACCCACCCACCCAAAAATAAGCCAGGACAGATTGCAGATTCCGGGCACCGGCCAAGCTCTCACCTTGCACTCTCTGGTCTCGCGACATCCAGTAGAGGATGCCCCGAGCATCTTCCTTGAGATCGGGATCTTGCGAGATGAGACGGACACGCTTCTTGTTGTACTTGAACTCTGCGACGGAGGGCGCCGCGTTCATGCGGGCTCGCTTGACGGCCTCGGCCAGGGTGGCAGATCCTCTGCTTCCCACATCCCCTTCCCCAGCTGCCTTCTTAGCACCAGGAGGTGCCACTGATGCCAACCGCCCGTTGCTCTCCAACCCATCAGGGAATAATGCTCCCTCTTCTGCCCCTTCCTGCTTAGGCTCTGCTGACTCGGCCGGCTTCCGCTTTCTCCTCTTCTGGGACATGGCTGGCCTCGCCCCGGGGACCGCAGAGAGGTTGCGCACCAACCACGAGACCCAGACGGGGCCGGAATGGGGAGAGACGCGGGCAATGACCCTTCCGGGGAGCAGGTCGGAAGGAGGAGGCAGCCTGCAAGCAAGCACATAAGAACATCATTGGTGGATCCGGCTATGAGTGCCTCCATTCCAGCCGTCTCCAACTAGAGCCCATGTTGGTGTGGCAGTTAGAGTGCTGGAAGAGACCAGGGTTCAAATCCCCACTCGGCCCAGAATTGGAAGATTGGAATGAAGTCAGGAAAAGCTGCGCCAGCAAATAGACACGTGGAAAAAATATAAACATACAAACAAAGCTATACTTGATGTATGAAAGAATTTATGATTTCTGACATGATTGAGAATCGCATAGCCAGGGGTGGAGAACTTTAAAGTGTTACAATCGGGATGTGGAAAATATGAGAATAACAGAAGAAGGCAGGAACGAAGATTGGAGATATACTTCAGAGGTCCAGACTGTGGGGAGTCCGGAAAATTAATAATTTGGACTACAATTTGGTTGTTTTTTATTTTAGTTTATTGTTTTTAATTGGATTATGATTGGATTACATGTTAATTGGCTGTTTTTATTGGAAAATTAATAAAGATGATTAAAAAAAAATTCCCACTCGGCCACAAAGATAGTTTCCTCTCAGCCTGACCGACCTCACAGAGATTTGAAAAAGAAAACTCGGAACCCCGTGCAGCACCTTCAGCTCCTTGGGAGAAAATGTGGGATAGAAATGCAGCAAATAAATAAATAAATAAATAAATAAATAAATAAATAAATAAAACCTGGCCCTTCGGGTATTTTAGACAACAACTCCAGAACATCTGGAGGGTACCAGGCTGCTCTAATCCCATTTACTTTCCCCCCCGCAGTGAACGATTAGATGCCTTTGGGGAATCAGGATGTGAAGTCAACAGCCCTCCCCTGTGGTTTGTCCCCAATATCTGCTATACAGAGGTACACTGTCTCTGGGCACGGGGTCTCCATTTAGTATCCATTTAGCATCCAAGGCTACTGGCCTCTTCCTCATGGAGGCAAGAATCAGCTGGTTTCGTCCAGGGGTGGAGAGCATGTGGCCTTCCAGCTGTTGCCTATAACTCCCATCAGCCCCTGCCAGCATGGCCAAAGGGAAGGGATCATGGGAGTTGTAGTTCAGCAACATCTGGAAGGCCAGAGGTTCTCTAAACCCTGCTCTAAGCCAGGGTGAACTTTGGAAATATGGTGCCTTGATCGAGGGGAAAAAAAATATTTCTTATTTTCACAATAATTACTTTTGGTACAGTTGCTTTTTAATGGCTCTTCTTAATGGGCGCACTGAAACTTCACATTATTACAAAAACAGGAATTATTTTGTTGTTGTTGTTTAGTGCTCTCTCAGCTTGGCACCCTGTGTTCGGGAACCACAAGACTCTAAATCCAGCCCTGTCTAAGCTCTTTGGTGGCTGGTAGCTATGTGGTCATGTATATTTTGCACATAGAATCCTGGCTTTAAAAAAAGTGAGAGCATAGCACAGGTAGCTGGCCTAGAAACAACCTTCACAGTTGCTGCCAGTCAGAGTGGACAATACTGGGCCACTAGTTGAACTCAGCACTTAAGGCAGCTCCTGCGTTCAAACCTTAGAGCAGGGGTAGGCAACCTAACGCCCGTGGCCGGATGCAGCCCAATCGCCTTCTCAATCCGGCCCGCGGACGGTCTGGGAATCAGCGTGTTTTTACATGATTAGAATGTGTGCTTTTATTTAAAATGCATCCCTGGGTTATTTGTGGGGCATAGGAATTCGTTCATTCCCTCCCTCCAAAAAAAATATAGTCCGGCCCCCCACTTGGTCTGAGAGGCGGTGGACCAGCCCAGGCTGAAAAAGGTTGCTGATCCCTGCTTTAGAGCACCAGTTTGGCGTAGGTTGCTCTAGAGCAGAGTGCAAAACCACCACACTTAGCCACTTCACGGGACTGCGGTGCTCAGGGCAGCTTATTCTAGAGCAGAGCTAGACCAGGTAGGGCAACCCAAATGATTTGTGCAGTCCTGCCCATGGACCAAACTAAGGAACTGCTTCTGAAAAAGGAGAAGAAACAAAGGATGGTTAACCCTTTTATCACCCCATCCTTTGCAAGGCGCCTCCGTTTCCCTCCTGTCTCTTTCCCCTTCAATTCCAACTTTGCTGTTATTTTTCCTCAATTTTTTCCCTTTGGCCTGTAGGGTTCGACGGGGGTGGGGGGAGTTCCCTGGATTTGAGGCTGGGGGAGAAAGGGAAGAATGCTAAGCCCCTATTATCCTGGCCACAATTTTTTTTTGGGGGGGGGGATAACAGAATAAGCCTTCCTTGCCCCCTTCATTCGCACAACGGCCCTGCAAAGTAGTGTCAACAGGACAAGTTATGTTGTGCTGCCTGCCGCGGTAGGGGGGCAAGACCCGCCATGGATGGGGTTACGGACAGGGGCTGCGACCGCCCCCGGCACTCACCGGGCACAGAGCTCTCCGCGTGGGCTTCCTCCACTCGCGCGCCAGGCCCCGCTTACACAACGCGGAGGCGGAGGCTGGGCGGGGAAAGAGGCGGGCTTGGCTCCGGGAAGCCCCTCCCGCGGCCGCTTCTCCTCCCAGCATCGGGGAAGAAGCGGAACCCCGCCAGGGGCCGCCGCAGCCTCGCTTTCCCAGCAGACTCACTTTGTGAATGAATCGGCGAGCGGATGGAACGTTGCAACATTTTACACTCGCGAGCCTCTGACGTCACGTGTTGTTGCCTGAAGCACGTGGCGGGAGGGTCGCCTGACTCTCGCCGGCTTTTCCTCCAAGCGATGGGTGCATCTCGCAGAAGGGGGGCGCCACTCGAGCTCCCCCCCCAAAAAGAAAGAGGGTGTCCTTATGGTTAGTCTGCAGCAGGTTAATGGTCCTTGGCCGCCGGGACTTGTCGCCACCCCCCTCCATTCGCCACCCCCCCCCCGGGCATGGGCGTAGCCAGGGGGGCAGCTGCCCCCCAATCAAGTAAATAAATAAAAATACTTCAGTAAAATTAAAAACTTGTAGAAAGATTTTGACAGATTTTTCTGAGCACTTGGGGTCAAAAGAAAGTAATTTAAAACAGTTTATTTATTTTGTTTGACAAAATGTTATAAAACACAATACAATGATAATGTAACAATAAGATAAAACAATAATGATGTAATATCAACGAAATTGGTGATGTATGAATGAAAGTCTTTATTACGGTCATAGACCAGAAAAGCATAAAACAATTCAGATCGAAAATATCATCTATATACTAAATCACATTTAAATTTAAAATAATCACATATTAAGCTTAAAATTTGTGAGATATCTCACCAGTCTGTCACTTTAGTATAATTTCTAAGGGGTTAACTAGAGTCTTTATCTCTGTTGTTGGTTGTCGTCACGGTATGTCTTAGTCTTGACGTGATGCAGCAAAATTTAGCTACACTCCTAATGATCTCTGGATTAGAGTCCGCTATTAGGTATCTAATATATGTTTCCTGTGATCGACCCGGTAAATTCTTTAGAAGGGGTTCAATTAACTCCTTTCTCGTGGTTTGATACAATGTACAGTACAGAAGTACATGCCCGATTGATTCAATTTCGTTATTATCACAGGGGCATAGTCTCTGTTCTAGCGGAGTCTGGTGATATCTGCCAGTTAATAGCGCCGAGGGAAGGGCGTTGAATCAGGCCCTAGTGAAAGCCCATCGATGTCTGGGGTTGTCTAGCTTTGTTAAATATTTAGCTGGGTGTATCATTCGGTGATCATATAAGTGCCGGTATTGTTGAGGAAAGTTGAGTAAGGTCTATTTGACGTTCAGTGTCCGAAATTCGTTCCTTAATTAAGTTTTTTGCTCTATCCATTCCCAGACTCAGAACGTACCCTGTTGAGAGTCCATAAGAGGCTAATTTATTTTGAATGGTCTGTATGTATGTATGTGATTAGCTAATCTAGATTTTCTCTTTTTTGTTTGTATTATGGAAAATTTAATTAAAAATTTATTTGCAAACAAACAAACAAACAGCTATTGTTGAGACATTTCATTCTGAATCTGCTGCACAGAGCAAGATAGAGGATGGTGTCAGGTGGGTGTCCTGCCCCCCCCGAACATAAATCGCCCATGCCCCCGGGGCAGTAGGCCCGTGACTACCGGTAGCAGCATGGGGCAAATGAGGCTTGTCCACCTGGGAAGGTAGCCCACGTGGAAGAAGGAAAACTCGCAGGGCATCTTCAGGAAGAAAAGGCTAAGGGGTAGGCTCTACACCAGTGTTTCTCAACCGAGGGCCATATGGCCCCCTGCTCCCCCAGGGGGCCACAGGTAAAATTATATAACATATAAGTATAGAAATTATAAATAAAACATGTTCTATTTACAAACAAAACAGTTACCGGTACCTTTCTACTGGTAGGACGGGGCGGGGGGCACAAGAAGGGAACAAGGACAGAAGGGGGCCCCAGTCAGAAAAAAGGTTGAGAAAAACGGCCCTACACAAATCCAGAATGGAGGCCCTAAGATGGTGGGATGGCGCATTGTACGCCTCCTTCCAGAAACTCCTGCAGCCAAGCTGGTGCCAATCGTATTGCTCTGCTTTCCTTTGGACCATATCAGTGAGGCCGGGGGGGGGGGAGGTCTTGTCGTTTGGGCAGCCCAGGACCTCCAGACACAGTGCCCAGGCTTGTGTCCCAGGGAGGTCAATTCAGGGCTGCGAACGCAGCAGTGTGACTTCACCCCTGAAGGCATGCTCCATTGTCTCTCGACAGAGGCGTAGGAAGGTCAGGTGGTACCCGGTGCGGAAAATTTCGTGTCACCCCACCACCCTCCATATTGATTTTTTTTTTTTTTTGCCTGCAAAAATGGTTTTACGTTATTTCATATTTTCTTACAAAGGAATAATAATAAGTAAAAATAAACCCGGCCAAAGTCAGGCTCAGGGCGGCTAACATCAGATACATAACATTGATATAAAATCAAACAATAATTAAATTACCTCCTAAAAACAAGTCAAAATCAAATTAAAGTCTAATGAGATGGCTTTCCGCAGGGTTAGGGTTGGGAACAGTAAGTGCTCCACTGAATTGAAATTTCAGCCTTCACGACATAGGAAAATGGCCAAGTAAACAGCTATTTTCGTGGAGGAAGGTCAAGATATTAACTGATATGCATGACATTTCATATATAGCTATATAATCCCTAGTGTAGTAAGATAAGATCTTTGGAGCAGGCATTTTCAAAAAAAGAAAAAGTTTTTTATGACCCACCCTAGTAGGGCAGTAATTGTTCCTTGATAATTTGTCAGCCCCTCCATGATGGAACCTGGGGCAGATGGCCTCCACGCTCCCCACTTCCTACGCCCCTGGGCCGAACCATTAGGACTCCTTCAGTTTGGTTTGGTTCCGGGTTTGGTTCCGTTCACTGCTTGTCTATGAGTTAGTTTAAGCACTAAGATCAGCTTTATTAAATACGAACCCTGTAATTTGGCCAATGTTGGGTTTGAGGGGGGATACCTGGGGCCCCTGGTTTGAGTATCAATTGCTCAACTTAGCCGGGGTGTGTGTGTACAAAAGTGCAAAACTTTGGCATCTGTTTGGAGGGGATCCCAATTTTGGGGGTTCATTTCTATTCCACCTCTTTCTGGAATCCCAAAACATCTGGAGGATCCGCACCACTGCAACGTTTAGATCAAGAGGAAGTGGAAGGAATTTGTGGACCGAGTTGCCACCCCAAATCCCGTTATAATAATAATAATAATAATAATAATAATAATAATAATAATAATAATAAATTTTATTTATACCCCGCCCTCCCCAGCCGAAACCAGGCTCAGGGCGGCTAACACCAGTAAAAATCACAACAAAATATAAAAGAAAACCATTAATTCAAATACAGGTTAAAAAGTCAATTTAAAATTTAAAATACCGCTTCATTTGTCGCCCATAAAACAAAACCAAGGGGAGGAAACCATCAGACTGAGTCTGACCCGAAGGCCAGGTGGAACAGCTCTGTCTTGCAGGCCCTGCGGAAAGATGTCAAATCCCGCAGGGCCCTGGTCTCTTGTGACAGAAATATTGGTGTTTGTGGGAGAGTGGCAACCGTGGGCAACACACACACACTGTGTAGTCAGAGGCTAACCATACTAAGATAAACAATTAAACAGCCACCACATGGCATACAATTGCGCGAGTTCGAAGGTGGTGTGGCATTGGAGATTGTGTCAGTTGATTATTCTAAAGAACTGCTGATCCCCTGTGATTAATAAGTATTGTAAACAGGCTATCTGGCAAGGAGATGGATATTCACCCAAGCCCGTAATGCCTCCCATCTTTGGAATGAGGAACCTGGCACAGGGGCACGATTTACAGTAAGGGGTGGCCTTGTGTGCATGAACTGGAATGCAGTGGGGGGGGGGAGGAAGTGAGGTCTCTAAAAACAAACTCCAAGGAGGGGAAATCCCAGCCGTCAGGTCTTGCTCATTAGTCTAACAGCTGAGGCTTTGCTGAGAAGACAGTGTAACCTGGGTGGCCAAATTGAAATTGGGATCCAGCACATGCGCACAGACACACAGAGACAACAGGAGCCAACTCCTAGGGGCTGAGGTCCCTTTGGGCCCACCCCCCATAAAATATCTGAAGGGGCCGGTCCCCCAAGTTGATGGGCATTGCCATTCAAAGGGTGTAAAGAAGAAGAGCCTAGGGCTTGCTGATCAGAAGGTCAGCGGTTTGAATCCCCGCAACGGGGTGAGCTCCCGTTGCTCGGTCCCTGCTCCTGCCCACCTAGCAGTTCGAAAACATGTCAAAGTGCAAGTAGATAAATAGGACCCGCTCTGGCGGGAAGGTAAACGGCGTTTCCGTGCGCTGCTCTGGTTCGCCAGAAGCAGCTTTGTCATGCTGGCCACATGACCCGGAAGCTGTACGCCGGCTCTCGGCCAATAAAGCGAGATGATCGCCGCAACTCCAGAGTCGGACACGACTGGACCTAATGGTCAGGGGTCCCTTTACCTTTACCTTTGACAAAAGAGGGTGGGGTTGAGGATTTGCATGGCCTGGGTCTGATCCAGTACTGGGGCTTTTCCTTCTATGCACACCACAACCCCCCCCACCCCCCACCCCTTCTGAACCAAAACTCCAGTTCCTCTTATCAACAACAACGTAGTGAGGAATTTTGTCCCTGGAGACCTGGTTAGATTTCAAGAGATTTGTCTGCTGTCAGGCCAGCTCAGGAGATTCATCACTGCTAATCTCTCTGCATCAAATAGGACTCAGGTTCCATTTTTGAGTGACAGGCAGACATGTGAAGAATTAAGCTCCTGAAACTCGGGGCTTAAGATCAGCTGAGCCCGCTAAATGGCAAAGAGGTCCCAGCAGAGGCAGGGCTGACGTATTTGTCAGCTGAAGACGCAAGTCCGGCCTCTGGATTTGGAATTCAGCAATACAGTATGAGAAGCCGTGGACAATACGCCATACAGCATTTATGTTTTCTCATTTTTCCAATCTTCAGTTCTCCACATTTTGACATCAGTTTGCATTAAAAGAAAGAAAAAATCCTCATGCAAATTAATCAGCATTTTAGTGCTAATTTCTCACATACACATCTTTGAATGCACTTTTGCCTAATACACATTTTTTGCAATAATAATAATAATAATAATTTATTATTTATACCCCACACATGCTTTATCACTACCCGAAGGAGTCTCAAAGAGGCTAATATTCTCCTTCTCCCTTCCTCCCCCACAAGAAACACTCTGTGAGGTGAGTGGGGCTGAGAGACTTCAGAGAAGTGTGACTGGCCCAAGGTCACCCAGCAGCTGCATGTGGAGGAGCGGGGAAGCGAACCCGGTTCACCAGATTACGAGTCTACCACTCTTAACCACTACACCACGCTGGCTCTCTCTACCCACTTTCTGTGGGAGTCCGTTCCACTGTCAAACAGCTCTTACAGTGAGAAAGCTATTCAAAGGCTTTGGAGCGAAAAAAAAGGAGCAGGCACTCCACCCTCCGACTGTCTTTCAAACCAGGAAACCATGCCAAGGAAGTAAACCATAGCCAGGATTTCTAGAAGCACCACTTGTGGTCTTACAACACACAGAGCGGACCAGGTTGCCGGTCCCAGATTGGAAGGGCAAGCAAGAAGCATTGCCGGAATGGGCTGCTATCATTTCCCTGTGGTGCCCGTTTTATTATTGTGTCTTCCCTGCTGCACCTGGATCCATGGTGAGTGACTACTGCCAAGTCTCACTGACTAATGCATAGGAACGTGTTTGGGGGGGGGAGGTGGCTTTGGAGGAAAGTCGGCGTTCCAGAATCAGCCAAATCCTTGCGTTAGTTCATACACGAATCAGCTGTTAATAACCCTTGGCCAAAGAAAGCAAAAACCAAAGGAATGGAAACGTGTGTTTTTGTGGTTCACGTAAAAACATGGATGCAGAATTACTCAAGATCAGCGAAAAACTAGGGAGCTTGTCCATTGTACCACAAGGGGTAGCTCATAACTTTCAGCAAAAGGTGCATGAAATACTTCTGCAGTGACAGCAATCTTGCCATGCGGCATCTGAGTGATTTGGAGTAAAATAGAGAAGAAACCTGTTCACAACAGAACCATCTTCCTGGCTCGGTTCTGTCTGTGGCATATTTTACTTCCACTGCGCCATGATCCCTAGGGATTTTAGCCGCTTTGGCAACTGAATAGCACCAGAGTTGTTGTTGTTTTTTGCTGGGAGCTGTTGAAATACGCTGGAGTGTTGTAACAGGCAAAGCCCCAGGGCAGTTTGGACCCTGCACAGTGTAGAAACGGCTGCTGCTTTCTCTTTTTGACATGGATTTTAAGGCTTGGCTCTAAGGCTTGCTTCAGGGCTCACTTTGGAATAGTTGGGTGCATGCCAATTTCATATCAGTTTCTTCTCTAGTTGTTCTCTGGGGAGGAGGGGAGGCATGTAAATCGAGGGTCAGCCACTGGAAGCCCCGGGGCCAAATCTGCCCCCACTTGAGGTGTCCACTTGTCCACCTGCTGCACAATTGCCAATGCAGAGACGAGTGTGGCGTGCGGACAGAGCAATAGCTGACACCAGGATTCGCTAGAAATCCAAGCAGGATACCCCAGGTGTAGCCTGTGGCTCTCTATCATCCCTTCCTAATAGCGGCCCTCGCATTCAGCTGGTTGCTGACCTTGGGATCCAGCAAATGGCCTAAGAACAATAGTAGCTGTAGCACAACTGAAGCTAATAATAATAATAATAATAATAATAATAATAATAATAATAATAATAATAATTTATTTGTACCCCGCCCATCTGGCTGAGTTTCCCCAGCCACTCTGGGCGGCTCCTAATCGAATGTTAAAACAACACAGCATTAGATATTAAAAACTTCCCTAAACAGGGCTGCCTTCAGCTGTCTCTTAAAAATAGGATAGCTGCTTATTTCCTTTGACATGTGATGGAAGAGTGTTCCACAGGGTGGGCGCCACTACCGAGAAGGCCCTCAGTCTGGTTCCCTGTAACCTCACCTCTCGTAATGAGGGAACTGCCAGAAGGCCCTCGGTGCTGGATCTCAGTGTCCGGGCTGGACGATGTGGTGGAGACGCTCCTTCAGGTATACTGGACCGAGGCCGTTTAGGGCTTTAAAGGTCAGCACCAACACTTTGAATTGTGCTCGGAAACGTACTGGGAGCCAATGTAGATCTCTCAGGACCGGTGTTATGTGGTCTTGGCGGCCACTCCCAGTCACCAGTCTAGCTGCTGCATTCTGGATTAATTGCAGTTTCCGGGTCACCTTCAAAGGTCGCCCCACGTAGAGCACATTGCAGTAGTCCAAGCGGGAGATAACTAGAGCATGCACCACTCTGGCAAGACAGTCTGCAGGCAGGGAGGGTCTCATCCTGCGTACCAGATGGAGCTGGTAGACAGCCGCCCTGGAAACAGAATTAACCTGCACCTCCATGGACAGCTGTGAGTCCAAAATGACTCCCAGGCTGCGCACCTGGTCCTTCAGGGGCACAGTTACCCCATTCAGGACCAGGGAGTCCCCCACATAGGGGGGCTTCTTTATATTAAGAGAGCAATTGATCAATGAAGCTCAGTACTGTCTACACTGGCTGGCAGCGGCTCTCCAGGTTGCAGACTGGGATCCCTCGGAGATCTTCCTGGGGACACCAGGGATTGAACCTGGGACCTTCTGAATGCGAAGCGGATTCTCTAACCCTGAGCTGCACTCGTTCCCAAGCTATGCTGGCAGAAATCTTTATTTTAAGCATTACTGGTGATTTTTTAACATGTCAGTATACAACCATGAGCGTTTCATGGGAAATAGACAAACAGGTGTCTGCCCAGAAGGAGATCACAGTTTAAGGCAGACAAACGGGGAGAAACTGAGGGATTGATGATTATGAGGTTAAGCCAAAGGCCATGCAGGAAAACGTGGGTTTTAAGGGGTGTTTTGAAGGAAGGGAGAGAGGTGCTAAACTACAGGGGATCCCAGTGAGAGACACAAAGGGATGCTTATAATCCATAAATATTTTCAAAAGAAAACAATCTTTTTAAAAAACGTTGCTGAGCTGAGGTGCAAACTGTGTGAAGGATCCCATGTCAGAATTTTTGTCTGTCTAGCCAAGTATGGAATTCTAAAAGAAATTTTCAGTTCCCAGAGAAGGTGAACTTTTTCTGTTCCACAGTGCAGAACTCGATCTCGCTTCTCTTCCTCCCCAGGTGCAGCCACAGTTCACTCTACCTTCACAACGGGCTCCAGTCTCACCTCCACACCACAGGCAAATGCATCAGAGAAATCCACCGCTCCGTTGCTAAGCACGTTGCCAACTACAAAAGCCACAACAGCTTCTAGTTCCACCACACCCTCAATAACAGGGACTGCCCCAAGTCCTGACCCACCTTCTTCTGCAGGTAAAAGCGCTGTTCAGATCACAGCTGAGGAGATCACCACTACTATTTCAGAAGGGACTGTCAGCCCTGCAGAAGAAACCACTCATTTTCAAGCAAAAAAGTCCACAGAAGAATTACCGGTCACCTCACCAGCTGTACGCACACCTGGAAGCTATGCTACCACCACCTGGCCACCGAGGTCCACCCTGGTAACCTTCCATTCCACCTTCGCAGGTGAAGGCTCTCCTACCATCAGCACGACTACAGAACCAGAGCCAAGCTCAGCAGCCCCATCCACCACCCCATTGCTAAGCACGTCTACAGAACCAATGGGAAGCTCAGCAACCCCATCCACCACCCCATTGCTAAGCACGAATATAGCACCAATGGGAAGCTCAGCAGCCCCATCCACCACCCCATTGCTAAGCACGTCTACAGAACCAATGGGAAGCTCAGCAGCCCCATCCACCACCCCATTGCTAAGCATGTCTACAGAACCAATGGGAAGCTCAGCAGCCCCATCCACCACCCCATTGCTAAGCATGTCTACAGAACCAATGGGAAGCTCAGCAGCCCCATCCACCACCCCATTGCTAAGCATGTCTACAGAACCAATGGGAAGCTCAGCAGCCCCATCCACCACCCCATTGCTAAGCACAACTACAGAACCAATGGGAAGCTCAGCAACCCCATCCACCACCCCATTGCTAAGCACAACTACAGCACCAATGGGAAGCTCAGCAGCCCCATCCACCACCCCATTGCTAAGCACGTCTACAGAACCAATGGGAAGCTCAGCAGCCCCATCCACCACCCCATTGCTAAGCACGTCTACAGAACCAATGGGAAGCTCAGCAGCCCCATCCACCACCCCATTGCTAAGCACGTCTACAGAACCAATAGGAAGCTCAGCAGCCCCATCCACCACCCCATTGCTAAGCACGTCTACAGAACCAATAGGAAGCTCAGCAGCCCCATCCACCACCCCATTGCTAAGCACGTCTACAGAACCAATGGGAAGCTCAGCAGCCCCATCCACCACCCCATTGCTAAGCACGTCTACAGAACCAATGGGAAGCTCAGCAGCCCCATCCACCACCCCATTGCTAAGCACGTCTACAGCACCAATGGGAAGCTCAGCAGCCCCATCCACCACCCCATTGCTAAGCATGTCTACAGAACCAATGGGAAGCTCAGCAGCCCCATCCACCACCCCATTGCTAAGCATGTCTACAGAACCAATGGGAAGCTCAGCAGCCCCATCCACCACCCCATTGCTAAGCACAACTACAGAACCAATGGGAAGCTCAGCAACCCCATCCACCACCCCATTGCTAAGCACAACTACAGCACCAATGGGAAGCTCAGCAGCCCCATCCACCACCCCATTGCTAAGCACGTCTACAGAACCAATAGGAAGCTCAGCAGCCCCATCCACCACCCCATTGCTAAGCACGTCTACAGAACCAATGGGAAGCTCAGCAGCCCCATCCACCACCCCATTGCTAAGCACGTCTACAGAACCAATGGGAAGCTCAGCAGCCCCATCCACCACCCCATTGCTAAGCATGTCTACAGAACCAATGGGAAGCTCAGCAGCCCCATCCACCACCCCATTGCTAAGCATGTCTACAGAACCAATGGGAAGCTCAGCAGCCCCATCCACCACCCCATTGCTAAGCACAACTACAGCACCAATGGGAAGCTCAGCAGCCCCATCCACCACCCCATTGCTAAGCATGTCTACAGAACCAATAGGAAGCTCAGCAGCCCCATCCACCACCCCATTGCTAAGCACGTCTACAGAACCAATGGGAAGCTCAGCAGCCCCATCCACCACCCCATTGCTACGCACGTCTACAGAACCAATGGGAAGCTCAGCAGCCCCATCCACCACCCCATTGCTAAGCACGTCTACAGAACCAATGGGAAGCTCAGCAGCCCCATCCACCACCCCATTGCTACGCACGTCTACAGAACCAATGGGAAGCTCAGCAGCCCCATCCACCACCCCATTGCTAAGCACGTCTACAGAACCAATGGGAAGCTCAGCAACTCCATCCACTACCCCATTGCTAAGGACGTCTACAGAACCAGAGGAAAGCTCAGCAACCCCATCCACCACCCCATTGCTAAGCATGTCTACAGAACCAATGGGAAGCTCAGCAGCCCCATCCACCACCCCATTGCTAAGCATGTCTACAGAACCAATGGGAAGCTCAGCAGCCCCATCCACCACCCCATTGCTAAGCACGTCTACAGAACCAGAGGAAAGCTCAGCAACCCCATCCACCACCCCATTGCTAAGGACGTCTACAGAACCAGAGGAAAGCTCAGCAACCCCATCCACCACCCCATTGCTAAGCACGTCTACAGAACCAATGGGAAGCTCAGCAACCCCATCCACCACCCCATTGCTAAGCACGACTGCAGCACCAATGGGAAGCTCAGCAGCCCCATCCACCACCCCATTGCTAAGCACGACTGCAGCACCAATGGGAAGCTCAGCAACCCAATCCACCACCCTATTGCTAAGCACTACTACAGAACCAGAGGCAAGCTCAGCAGCCCCATCCACCACCCCATTGCTAAGCACATCGCCTACCATGACAGCTGAGCCCTCCACATCCGAAACTGCTGTGACAGTTCCTTCTTCCCATCCTGGTGAAACCACCTCTGAGCTCACAACCTTTATCCAAAGTTATCAAGCCACTTCGACAGCATTCCTCTCCCCATCAGTAGTTGCAACCAAGGCTGAAAGTAGCATCCCTGTTGTCACATCGCCAAAACAGACCACATCAACCACAACTGAGCTCACGACCACAACTGGAAGCTCCCCTGCCCTCACCTCAGGACCACAGATGACCTTCGCAACCACCTCCAGAGGTGAAGCTTCATCTACCACCAGTAAAACCGCCAAGGTCACTTCAACAGCTGCTTCTTCCACCATTTCACTGCTCAAAACCACTACAGCACCAAAGACAAAATCCACAGCGAAACCCACCGCATCACGGCAAGCTACCACACTAACTACAAAGGTCACAAGGGCAATTGGCATCATCACCACATCGTCAAAAAAAGTGACCAAAATTATTAAGCATCCAATTTCAGCGCTAGGTAAGCATACTGACGTTGACATTCATCTGAACAGGGAAGACTCCCACAAGCAGGGGTGCCGACTTGAATACAATTTTGGGGGGCAGTTAAGTTCTGCCCAACAGAATTGATCACATGATGTGGCTCTCACACACATCATTTGAATGGCAGTGGCCATCAACCCTTGGGAGGGGAAGCCCCCTCAAACATTTGGGGTGTGTGTGAAGGGACTTCAGCCCCTAGGAGTTGGCTCCTAGGTACACAAGTAGGCATTTTGAGCTAGGCGGCAGAGCTGGAAGGAATGCAAGTGTCTGTAGGCTGAGATAACTGCCCTGAGATCATATATACGCCGCGGTATATAAATTTAACAAACAAACAAATAAGGGTGGCATTATCCAAACCCTAAGAGGTGGGTTTATTGAGCGTTCACCTTGCACAGAACATAAACAGAGGTCTGACTACATCTGGTCTTTATCAAAATTGATATTATTATTATTATTATTATTATTATTATTATTATTATTATTATTATTTCTCTTTTTTACCAAGGTAAGTAACTAAAAGCAACTTATGATATATCAACAAACACACACATTATTATTATTATTATTATTATTATTATTATTATTATTATTACAGTCATACCAGAACCAAAGGCAAGCTCAGCAGCCCCATCCACCACCCCACTGCTAAGCACGACTACAGCACCAATGGAACGCTCAGCAACCCAATCCATTACCCCATTGCTAAGCATGACTACAGAACCAGAGGCAAGCTCAGCAGCCCCATCCACCACCCCATTGCTAAGCACATCGCCTACCATGACAGCTGAGCCCTCCACATCCGAAACTGCTGTGACTGCCACAAGGCTCAACACTTTGTCAGTCTCCGGTCCAGCTTCCTCTCCAGGTAAATCCACAGCTCAGCTCACCACTGTTGCAGTGCACAGTTCTCTCACAACAACTGAAACTGGCATTCCAGCAGATGTGACTTTCAACACGACAGAAGAGATCACCACCTCCATCAGCACTGCAGTAGAAGTCAATAGCTCAGTGCTGCCGGTGTCCTACAGTCCAGAAGAAGCCACATCTGCAGAAGGAGCCACCACCCCAACAACAGTTCATCCTTCTTCCCATCCTGATGAAACGAGTGTTGAGCCTACATCTTTTATCCAAAGAAGTGCAGTCACTCCAACAGAATCACTAGCTAAGACCACGGATGAAAGTACCACCACTGCTGGCACACGGCCAGAAGAGACCACGTCAACAGGCCTCTCTTCCACCACCCCATCAACTGAAATCACAAGTCAAACAACCAGTCCTAGTAGCACTGTTCCAGAAGTAACACTCAGCCAACAACTAACTGTGTTCATCAGCACTGCAGTAGAAGACAATAGGTCAACACTGCTGGCATCCTACAGTCGAGAAGAAGCCACATCTGCAGAAGGAGCCACCACCCCAACAACAGTTCCTTCTTCCCATCCTGGTGAAACCACCTCTGAGCTCACAACTTTTATCCAAAGTTATCAAGCCACTTCGACAGCATTCCTCTCCCCATCAGTAGTTGCAACCAAGGCTGAAAGTAGCACCCCTGTTGTCACATCGCCAAAACAGACCACATCAACCACAACTGAGCTCACGGCCACAAGTGGAAGATCCCCTGCCTTCACCTCAGGACCACAGATGACCTTCGCAACCACCTCCAGAGGTGCAGCTTCATCTACCACCAGTAAAACTGCCAAGGTCACTTCAACAGCTGCTTCTTCCACCATTTCACTGCTCAAAACCACTACAGTACCAAAGACAAAGTCCACAGCGAAACCCACCGCCTCACGGAAAGCTACCACACTAACTAGAAATGTCACAAGGGCAACTGCCATCACCACCACATCGTCAAAAAAAGTGACCAAAATTATTAAGCATCCAATTTCAGCGCTAGGTAAGTGTAACGACAAAGGCCTTGGCAACCAAGACCCTTACTGTAAACCCTCTAACTCTTGTTTGTCTTCTAAAACAATAAGAGAGAGGTCCTTTCCAGCCTCAAACGTGACCAGGTACGCTTTTAAATCCTGAGCTATATGAGAAACTTCCCCTTGTGTCCAGTAACAGGGTTCGGACCTCTATAGAACCTCTATAGAACCCCTCTATAGAACCTCTATAGAACCCCTACTGACAAGCCCGCCTCTTCCCTGAGGTAACTTAGTGACAACCTGGGTCGTTTCTCCCTATTTAGCTCTCTCAGCGACTCCGTACTCACTACCTTTCCGTTCCTTTTTGAGGGAAAGTATAGTCTTTTAAAAGGTTATTCCCCACCTGGGCCTTTCATGTACTTTGGCTGGATAGTAATTCAGACGACTTTCATGTTTGGCACTTTAAACATGCAATTTCTTTATTGTTTGAAATCGTAATGGTTGCAGTCAGGCTTAGCGTGTACAGACTTTATTTTCTTTTTTTTTCAAATAAATTTTTATTATTTTCCAATTAAACAAACTATTTAGCCAATCAACAAACACATCATCTTTTTTACATTTTGCTCCGCCGAGCTTTGACTTCCCTCCTTCCCTCCAGTCGGTTTTCTAGTCGTTCTTTTCACTGCAATCTCTTTCTTTCCCCTCCTATCAATGTCATAGGGTTATTCCAATTTATTTTCAGAGTAAATATCTTTGTTTTTATACATATAACCGATAACAATACATCTCCCTAACCTATTCCTACTCTCTCAACCTCTTCTCCTACACCACCCCACACTCCCTCTTCCAAACCCCTTCTCAACCGCCAAAACTGCCCCACACACTCCTCCAACCTTCAACTGCCCCTCCCATAATGGAATGTTCAGTCAGTTCAGGCTTGAGACTGATTTAACCCTTGATGGGTCGGGTAAAACAAATAAGTAATTTCGTTGTCCCCGAAGGGGACAATGACAATAAAATATTCTATTCTATTTTTGTAAATCCACAGCGAAACCCACCGCCTCACGGAAAGCGACCACACTAACTACAAATGTCACAAGGGCAACTGCCATCACCACCACATCGTCAAAAAAAGTGACCAAAATTATTAAGCATCCAATTTCAGCGCTAGGTAAGCATACTGACGTTGACATTCATCCGAACAGGGAAGACTCCCACAAGCAGGGGTGCCGACTTGAATACAATTTTGGGGGGCAGCTAAGTTCTGCCCAACAGAATTGATCACATGATGTGGCTCTCACACATTGTTTGAATGGCAGTGGCCATCAACCCTTGGGAGGGGAAGCCCCCTCAAACATTTGGGGTGTGTGTGAAGGGACTTCAGCCCCTAGGAGTTGGATGCTAGGCACACAAGTAGGCATTTTGAGCTAGGCGGCAGAGCTGGAAGGAATGCAAGTGTCTGTAGGCTGAGATAACTGCCCTGAGATCATATATACGCCACGGTATATATATTCAACAAACAAACAAATAAGGGTGGCATTATCCAAACCCTAAGAGGTGGGTTTATTGAGCATTCACCTTGCACAGAACATAAACAGAGGTCTGACTGTATCTGGTCTTTATCAAAACTGATATTATTATTATTATTATTATTATTATTATTATTATTATTATTATTATTTCTCTTTTTTTTACCAAGGTAAGTAACTAAAAGCAACTTATGATATATCAACAAACACACACATTATTATTATTATTATTATTATTATTATCATCATCATCATCATCATCATCATACCCCTGGTTGCGCACGTAATTCGTTCCGGGGTGCCGTTCGCACCCCGAACTGTGCACAACACGGGCGGCACTTTTGCGCATGCACGAGAACGCGAGAGATCTTGCAAGAGCACGCAAGCTCTCGCGCTCTCGCGCTTCTGTGCATGCGTGAACTGCGCAGAACGCTTCTGCGCATCCACGGACCGCGTGTTACACTTCCGGGTTTGCGGAGTGCGCAACCCGAACATACATAACACTGGGTGTTCTCATCCCGGGGTATGACTGTATTATTAGTTCTGCATGGGAGGGAGTCTCACAACTGGGGCAGCACCACAGAGAAGGGTCTACTCATGTTCCCCACAAGCAGCCCCTCTCCCTAGTCTCAGGGCCTGGGCTGGTTGATGGGGCCAAGCTTATGTAGGGGGGGCTGGATTTTTTGCCAGGAAAGCCGTTTGCCCCACTGTATGCAATGCCCTTTTATTCAGCTCAAGAGCTGACTTGTTTTCTTGCGGCTCCTTCAGCTCCTTCAGCAGCTCCAGGTGGAACCAAGAGGCCCAGGCCAGGGCCTTCCCTGCCCTTCTCTACCTCCAGATACAGGTAAGCTCTTGTGCGGGAGCGGCGAAGCAACGAGACTCGGAGACAGGATGGATGTACGGGAAGGCGACCTCGACTCCTTGCGAGCGCCCCCTTTTATTGGGTTTTTACAACATGCTAATCATTAACCAGTACAAGCACAACCCAGCTCCAAACAAGGGAAAACTTTGAAAACTTTCCACCCCATGTATGGTAAGGGGTGACACCCCAAGCCTCACCCAGGACCCTGCCATTGTGTACGTGACTGTTCCTCATGCTCCCCCCATGCAACCCCCCATGTGCTCATCTCGTGCTTCCTGGTACTTTTCCATGCGTCCGCCATTATCCTTTGTTGATCCCGACACGTGTCCTGCCACTCCGACGTTCAGAGCGCCGTGGTTTGCCATCACGTCGCTCCTGATCGGCGCAGAGACACTTGTGGTCTGCCAACGCGGCGTACAGCGTGTATGGTGTGCTTGTGGGCTCATAAAACCATCCCAACACTCTTGTCATCCAGGGACTGAAGCATCCTGTGTCGCTGTTCCTAAATCTCACCTGACTTTGCAATTTCTCTTCCCGCATCCTTGCCCTGACGGGACGTGGGGTAGTTGAATGCCACCCGTCGTGAAAAGCAGGTTATAAATGTCTTAAATAAGTAAAGCAATTAAATGGCAGGCATTTATACAAAGACACATGATGTGGGGAAAAGGCTTTTACTTCCTGTTTGCTAATACTGGGACTTGTGGCAGAAAAGGAACTAATGTGGTGGTTTGTGTGTGATTTTCTCCTCTGCTGGCAGGTGGGACCCAGGTCATCTTGTCAATGGGCTTGACCACTTCCCTGAATATCTCAGACCCCGCAACCCAAGAGATGGTTTTGAGAAAGGTGAGGCTTCATTATTATCATACGGAGTCCTCCAGGCAACTTCTGATTTAACATGGAGCAATTTTAAGTTCTTGGTAACCATAATATCAGCTCTGTTCGGATCAGTCATCATTCCTTCTCTAGGACTTTGTAGGGCTTTTTATTACCATTATTATTATTAAACAGGCTCAAAATATCTGTGGGATGTAAGCAATTTTGAGGTAAGGGATCACATCCAAGCAAAAGATTATAGGATGTATTCTTTGGCGATCCCTCGTAGCCGAGTAAGATTGTCTTCCATGAACACGGTCTTAATACAGTTACAGGTAGGTAGCCGTGTTGGTCTGCCGTAGTCAAAACAAAATAAAAAATAAAAAAATTCCTTCCAGTAGCACCTTGGAGACCAAGAACGAACAAACTTAGGGACCCAGGTGGCGCTGTGGTCTAAACCACAGAGCCTAGGGCTTGCTGATCAGAAGGTTGGCGGTTCGAATCCCTGCGACGGGGTGAGCTCCCATTGCTCGGTCCCTGCTCCTGCCCACCTAGCAGTTCGAAAGCACATCAAAGTGCAAGTAGATAAATAGGAACCGCTCTGGCGGGAAGGTAAATGGCGTTTCGTGCGCTGCTCTGGTTCGCCAGAAGCGGCTTTGTCTCCCCCCCCCCCCAAATCATTTTTATTAAGGTTTCCAATACAACATAATCACATTGAAACATTCCAGATTACATTTCAAATTATTTATCCAATT
This sequence comes from Darevskia mixta, assembly GCA_034641385.1. Lineage (NCBI taxonomy): Eukaryota > Metazoa > Chordata > Lepidosauria > Squamata > Lacertidae > Darevskia > Darevskia mixta. Next base: position 645,952 of record JAWWNH010000210.1, read on the forward strand.
ATCAATAATAATAAAAAAAGAAAAGTTCCAATTCTGCCAAATTATTATTTAAATTTATTTTGAGGTTTCCCATGCTTCAAACTCCGGAGTTATCTAATCAACTATTTGTCCTTGCTTTTTATCCTTCCTATATTTTCTCAGCCTCTGATGTATTCCAACAAGCAAGATAAATCAAAACAAACAATGTCCCTGTGTGAATTTAAGTCATATTTCATCTCCATACGATCGCCTTGCCCCTTGATACTCTGATTCCAAAAGCCACAGAAGCGGCTTTGTCATGCTGGCCACATGACCCGGAAGCTGTACGCCGGCTCTCGGCCAATAAAGCGAGATGAGCGCCGCAACCCCAGAGTTGGACACGACTGGACCTAATGGTCAGGGGTCCCTTTACCTTTACCTTTAAGGTGCTACTGGACAGTCTTAATAGTGAGTCTGCATCTGCCAATTCTGGATCCACACGTCCTTCCACAGTGGGGACATAGGTTTTCAGGTGGGAATTGATCATGGTGAGGGGTTTGCCAAGCGTGCCTTCCTCTTAGCACATTTCTCCCTTGCGTCCTGAGTTCGAGTGTCTTCAAAGCCCATGACACCTTTGGTAAAGGCTGTTCTCCAACTGGAGCGCTCGCAGGCCAGTGTTTCCCAGTTGTCGCCGTTTATACTACATTTTTAAAGATTTGCCCTGAGAGAGTCTTTAAACTTCTTATGTTGACCACCAGCATTACGCTTTCCATTTTTAAGTTTGGAATAGAGTAGTTGCTTTGGAAGACGATAATCAGGCATCCGCACAACATGACCAGTCCAACGAAGTTGATGTTGAAGAATCATTGCTTCCAACACTGGTGATCAGAGAGAGGGGCTCACAGTATTAACACCCCAACAGAGCTTGCTTTGCCATTAGTGACAGCTGTGGCTCCATCACAGAGCAAGCAGGTTGCTGTGTCTCCAGCTTCCAGGCTGCTTCCAGCTCCGTTTGCATCCCACTCTGGCTATTGCCCTCCTACCTAGCAGCTGGGTGAGCGGGGTAGAGAAAAGGACCACTCATTAGCCTGGCAGAAGCCATCATTTAGGACTCAGCTACATTAGTCAAAAAAACGTTTTGGATGCGTTATAAACATGCAAAACCAGATGGCACCAGAGAGCAAATAAATTTTCTATGTGTTTTTTACATAGCGTTTTTTCCCCTTTTGTTGCAATGATTTAATTTCTGACTTATTTATAGCATTTTTTTTCCTGCGTCAAGATCAAGCCTTAGTTGAAGCTCTCTCAGTTTAGCTAATTCTTTTGGGACGCTGATGAGGACACTTAAGTGGCCAGCTAAGGTCGTTGTCTTACAAAGAAATTTGTCTGACCCATTCAGTAAACTGCTCTGTTAGATTCTAACCCTCCCTGGGTATAGGATCCCAATAACTGAGAAGAATTCAGGGCCTCATCCAGACTGAACCCCCCCCCCGAACCCACCACGCCATCTTTAAATGCTGATATCCTTAACATGAATTCATATACAGTATCTAATTCATTCCCCCCCCACTCCTGTGTTTGTCCTTTGCTCTCCAGCTGAGTCACGACCTGAACGCCAACTTCCCCTGCACTGCCTTCAGTGTGAAATGGATCGAGCAGATGAAGTAAAGCTCTAAAAGACTCACGGCAGCCGCTGGCTGATCAGAAATGAAGGCAGAATGAGCCCCACTAAAGGAGAAGGAGAGATTCTGTAGCAGCTGAGCTCCAGTTCTGATACCAGAGTGTGAACTGATTCTGTTTTTCCATCACATGCCAATGGATATCTCTAAGTGCAGACCCCTTGCTTGCAAAGCTTGCTCCTTATGCTTATCTGCAAATGGACCAGGGGTCAGCAACCTTTTTCAGCCGTGGGCCGGTCCACCGTCCCTCAGACGGTGGGCCGGACTATATTTTGAGAGGGGGGGGGGATGAACGAATTCCTATGCCCCACAAATAACCCAGAGATGCATTTTAAATAAAAGCATACATTCTACTTATGTACTGTAAAAACACGCTGATTCCCGGCCCGTCCGCGGGCTGGATTGAGAAGGCGATTGGGCCACATCCGGCCCACGGGCCTTAGGTTGCCTACCCCTGGACCAGAGGGTTGGCACAGCACTGCGGTGAAGAGACTGAGCTACGTATCCGGAAGGTCCTTGGTTCAAATTTCACTCCTGCCATGAATTCACCAGGGGTCCTGAGGCAAGCCCCTTATCTTTAACGTATTGGTTGTTTTGGGTGCTATGTTGTGCCGGTCCTTCAGAAACAACCACACCCTTGCCTCTAATTGGCTAGATCCTTTTTCTTAAATGGCTAGATCTCGAATTGGCTAGATCCCTTCTCTTAAATGTCAGTCACTGCTATGACTCCTTCCATTGGCCAAAATGTTGAAAGGTGAGGGACGGCTAGTTTCTCGTGAAACTAATGAGGAAAATAGCGCTTGCACATGTTGCCTCACATATCAGACGCCAGAATCTTACTTTTAACAAAATAAAATAAAAATAAAAAGTGCACATTTTATTTGTTTGAGAATTTAGGAGCGGTAAAGATTTTAAAAGGCAGCTTCACTTCAGCCCAGCATTTCAGGGGCTGCAAATTCAAACTGAATTGAACTCGTCCCTCAACCCAAGAAGCCATCAAGGTGAGACGCTTTTGTGACAATTGCAGGTGTGGACCAGCTGACCCACGCAGAGTTGCCTCAGGAGGACCCCAAAGAGCTCAGTGTCCCATCTCGTAATTTCTTCCCTATTAGAAATCCTTCTAACACCTCAGGCCATTAGTGTCCAGCGCAACGCTTCAGGAGTTTGCTAACTCTGTGACGCCACCGCAAATATCCAGTTCATTAATTTGGAAAGCTGTTTGGAGGGCTTGAAGGCAGCCCTCCGCTCCTGTGCCCCCCCCCGCCCCTCGCCAAATGCCAGGTTGCATAACAGCTTAGTCACCTATTAACTCTTTAATCAGCTTGGTAAAATCAGCCTAATAAACCTTTGTGCAGCTGAATTTGGTTAAATGTCACCTTGGAGGAAAGTCAAATGCTTTGTGGTGGCAGCTCCAGATTTCAAAAACAGCTCAGGGAAGATATCTGAGAGAGGCTTCCCAAACTGAATCAGTGAGCATCATCACAGAAGGTCCTCAAGTCATGGGATTCCTACGGTTTTCCATGGGGAAGAGGCAGGGGAATATCTGCATGGGATATTCCCCATAGGGAAACTCACATGCTTGCGGGCTGTGGACTTAGATTCATTGTCTCAATCGACAGCTATGGGGTCATTTCCAAGCACAATTCAAAGTGTTGGTGTTGACCTTTAAAGCCCTAAACAGCCTAGGCCTTGTAGAATAGAATAGAAATAGAATAGAAATAGAATAGAAATAGAATAGAAATAGAATAGAAATAGAATAGAAATAAAATAGAAATACTTTATTGTCACTGTACCACATGTTTACAGTGAGATTAAACGAGCCCCCCTCCCTCCCAATCTCTCAGTCCTTCGTACAACCACCGACCCCGAATGTCAGCTGCAATGTTGCTGTCTTCCATTCAGCAGCCTCACGGCCCACGGGTAGAAACTGTTCTTTAACCTGTTGGTTCGGCTTATTATGCTACTATATCTCCTTGTATACCTGAAGGAGCCCACCGCTCAGCCTGGACACTCAGGTCCAGCTCTGAGGGCCTTCTGGCATTAACCTCACTGCAAGATGTGAAGCTGCAGGGAACCAGGCAGAGGGCCTCCTCGGTAGTGGCACCCACCCTGTGTAACGCCCTCCCATCAGATGTCAAGAAGATGAGCAATTATATAACATTTAGGAAACATCTGAAGGCAGCAGTTTTTAAGGTTTGCTGTTTTATTATGTTTTTATATATGCTGGAAGCTTCCCAGAGTGGCTGGGGAAACCTAGTCAGATGGGCAGGGTACAAATAATAAAATTATTATTATTATTATTAATTCAGTTCTTTCATGAACCAATTATGAAAAGCCAAATTCTTTCAAAGAGAGCAAAAGAGACACATTTAACTATTGCTGTTTTTAAATGACACATTGGTTATTAATTGCATTGAGATGCATTTTCCTGTTGTAAGTTGTTTTGAATCTCTGCCCCCCATAGAATATGACAAACAAATCAACCAATCTGGCGCTAGGTGAAAATAAATTGGAGGCTAGCATTTAACAGATGAAGGTGCCCCCTAGTAAGAATCTCCTCTGCCATCCTTCAGGAGAATTCTCCCCGCCTTCTGGTCTGGCTCTAAAACATGCACACTGAGATCCAGCGCCGAGGGCCTTCTGGCGGTTCCCTCACTGCGAGAAGCAAAGCTACAGGGAACCAGGCAGAGGGCCTTCTTGGTAGTGGCGCCCGCCCTGTGAAATGCCCTCCCATCAGATGTCAAGGAAATAAACAACTATCTGACTTTTAGAAGACATTTGAAGGCAGCCCTGTTTAGGAAAGTTTTTTATGTTTGATGTCTAAACCACAGAGCCTAGGGCTTACCCATCAGAAGGTCAGCGGTTCGAATCCCCATGACGGGGTGAGCTCCCATCGCTCTGCCCCAGCTCCTGCCAACCTAGCAATTCGAAAGCACGCCAGTGCAAGTAGATAAATAGGTACCGCTGCGGCAGGAAGGTAAACGGCGTTTCTGTGCGCTCTGGTTTCTGTCACGGTGTCCTGTTGCGTCAGAAGCGGTTTAGTCCTGCTGGCCACAGGATCTGGAAAGCTGTCTGTGGACAAATGCCGGCTCCCTTGGCCTGAAAGCGAGATGAGCGCTACAACCCCATAGTCGCCTTTGACTGGATTTTACCATCCAGGGATCCTTTACCTTTACCTTTACTTTTACCTTTACCTATGATGATGATGATGATGATAGGAGCAGCCCAGAGTGTCTGGGGAACCCCAGCCAGATGGGTAGGGTATAAATAAATAAATAAATAAATAAATAAATAATAATTATCCCACTCCCCACTCAAACAGCGCAATGGGATCAACAGATACTCAGTGGGCCCCTGCGAAGTGTCAAATTGAAAACCAGGAGGAGAGAAAGAAGGAAAAGGAAACTGGCCTGTTCTATTCTTTGGCAGCTTAGAGCAGAGATGGGGGCCCTCAAAGGAAAAGGGGCAACTTATGAACCCTGAACGCGAGTGTAGGGTGGGATTCAACAGTTGAAAAGCCAGGAATATCTCCATCGATCTAAACCTTGCAAGATTCTTTTGATAGCAGCGAGGCGCTGCTGTGACGTTTGCCCTGCTCACAAGGTGTGCCTGTTATCGGTGATGCTGCCTTTTACCGGCTGGTGACATAAGTTTGTTCCAGCTGAGCGGAGAGCCGTTAGTGCCCCACGGTCTGTGACCTCATCAGCAGAGTTAATGGGCCGTGTGGACATTGGCGGAATTAGCATGTTTATATCTCCAGAGGCTCCTCAAGTGTGACCAGAGGCTCATTGAACATTCCTCGCCCTCTTGGAGTGGGCGATGCTTGCAAGCTGGCGGCTGGCATGCATGCCAAGCTGCGTCTTCCCGGACCCCCCTTCCGCGTTTGGGGGATTCTCGAGGGTGCCGCAGCAAAACGCGACGCCTGATCTAGTGGAGGAGGAGGAGGAGAATAGAATAGAATAGAATAGAATAGAATAGAATAGAATAGAATAGAATAGAATAGAATATATTGTCATTGTCCCCTTCGGGACAATGGAGGAGGAGGAGGAGGAGGAGTTTGGGTTTGATATCCCGCTTTATCACTCCCCGAAGGAGTCTCAAAGCGGCTAACATTCTCTTTTCCCTTCCTCCCCCACAACAAACCCTCTGTGATGTGAGTGGGGCTGAGAGACTTCAAAGAAGTGTGACTAGCCCCAGGTCACCCAGTAGCTGCATGTGGAGGAGCGGAGATGCGAACCCGGTTCCCCAGATTACGAGTCTACCGCTCTTAACCACTGCACCACACTGGCTCTCCAAAGAGTCCCTAAGTGACACCTGTCTGTGATGGAAGGCTCCAGAACCAACGAGGGATGTGTGTGACACACACACACACACACACACACACACACACACACATGCATGCATATATTTTCCAAACACCACATAACATCTCATCTTATAAGCCTAGGACTTCCATCAATTCTGTCTAATGATTTTCAATCTTTATCACTTATTCCTGCATTTAATTATTTTCACCATTACTTTTAATAGTCCATAGCTAATAATCCTTTTCATATGTTTCCCCTGCAATATTTTATACAGCCCTCGTTTGCCACTTCTACCTGTAGGTGCTTATGGACCATGAGCAGACTGACTTCTCTTTCACAATCCTGCAGGATCAGACCAGTGGCCCACCTAGTCCAGCATCCTGTTCTCACAGTGGCCAGCCAGAGCGCAATAACTATTCCCCTCCCGTGGTCTGCAGCAACGGGCATTTTGAAGCATTGCTGCCTCTCACCATGCATCCCTGAAAGGATTATATTTGCGCCAACGTCCTGATGGTTTTTTCTCTCCACGAGGCTTCCAAGTATTTCTTGAGAGGCAAATTGATGTTATATCAGTAGGCATTAACCCACGCATGTTGAGGCACTTAGGAATCCATGCGGAGAGAAGGAAATGTGCCATGCCAATTCCCAATATGCCGCAAAAAGAAGGGAAATAACCCTGTGGAAAACCCCTGAAATGAGGTAAATGTGTGTTCAAAAAATGTGTTAAATTAATTTTAAAAAAAATTAAGAAACTGACGAGGCCGCAATCCTTCTACAACACCTGCCATCCATTCATCTCCTGTATGAGACATGGCAGTCAACCGAGACAGACTCCCCAGACCCACAGAAACCTCTGTAGAAACTTATTTGATTAGAGCAGGGGTCAGCAAACTTTTTCAGCAGGGGGCCGGTCCACTGTCCCTCAGACCTTGTGGGGGGCCGCACTATAGAATCATAGAATCCTAGAGTTGGAAGAGACCCCAAGGGCCATCCAGTCCAACCCCCTGCCAAGCAGGAACACCATCAAAGCATTCCTGACAGGTGGCTGTCAAGCCTCTGCTTAAAGACCTCCAAAGAAGGAGACTCCACCACACTCCTTGGCAGCAAATTCCACTGTCAAACAGCTCTTACTGTCAGGAAGTTCTTCCTAATGTTTAGGTGGAATCTTCTTTCTTGTAGTTTGAATCCATTGCTCCGTGTCCGCTTCTCTGGAGCAGCAGAAAACAACCTTTCTCCCTCCTCTATATGACATCCTTTTATATATTTGAACATGGCTATCATATCACCCCTTAACCTTCTCTTCTGCAGGCTAAACATACCCAGCTCCCTAAGCCGTTCCTCATAAGGCATCGTTTCCAGGCCTTTGACCATTTTGGTTGCCCTCCTCTGGACCCGTTCCAGCTTGTCAGTATCCTTCTTGAACTGTGGTGCCCAGAACTGGATAGTTTGAAGGGGGGGAAACGAACACATTCCTATGCCCCACAAATAACCCAGAGATGAATTTTAAATAAAAGGACACATTTTACTCATGTAAAAACGCGCTGATTCCCAGACCATCCGTGGGCCGGATTTAGAAGGCAATTGGGCCGGATTTGGCCCCCGGGCCTTAGGTTGCCTACCCATGGAATAGAGTCTTTGATGTGGGTCTAACGTTAAGCTATGCGTTCCCCTAAGAAACGGACTAGGTGCGCTACTGTTGTCGTTGATTGTAGTTTAAATCATGTTCATGATGTGTGAGGAAATAATAAAATAATGTTGTGTTTTTCTTAAAAGAAAAAAGGATGCTAGAGGAAGACACTATTTGGGAGTTACTCAGGCACCTTGCCAAATTAAAGAGGCGCTTCTGCTCCCCCGTTTCCCAGGGGCTTGTTGTTAAGAGCAATTGCGTTTCAGCCGTCTGACTTCCTATCACATATTCTGTCTCTTGCAGGCACCTTTAGCAAGGCACACCTGGTTTGTTCCAGCTCTCTCTTTGCGGCACAGTGTCATTTGGTTGATATGCATTGCATATGACTGGGAAGCGAAGGTCTCGCAGGTGGGGGGTTGAGGAGGAGGAGGTTATTAAATTCAGCCCCTTCCAGCCTTCCTGCAAAAGGGGGGGGGGAGAATGGGAGTGGCCAAGGGCTTCCAGCCCCCGCATGGATGTCCTATAAATGACTGGCATCTCCTGAGAGGCAGTCCACGCAAGTCCTGCCAAAGGACTCAGTCCCCTTTAACAAATTCGATTTGCTGGGCAAATGGGGAGACAGAGAGGGGCGCTTTGGGCCCTCGCAGGTTTCTGGGCATGGCTTCTGTGCGGTAAGTTTATTCCTTTTTTTGGCTGCTCTCTGTGAATCTGCTCCAATTAGGATCAAGAGGTGGAGGCAAGCTTAGCCGGCCTAAGATGTTAAGCTGGTGATGCAGAGCGAAACATTTTCCTCCGGGCAAAGAGGGGAACTTTCGGCTTGCACCCACAGGTGCCACCACAGGTTCTGTTGTACTGGTTCTGCCTTTCCCCCTTTCTCTCCCAACTTTCTTTGGGCTCCTGTTTCTTCGGCATCCGCTGGATTTGCTTGCACAAAGCCTATGCAGGGAATAGACCAGTGGTGGCTAACCTTGGCACTCCAGATGTTTTGGGACTACAACTCCCATCATCCCTGACCACTGGTCCTGTTAGCTAGGGATGATGGAGTTGTAGTTCCAAAACATCTGGAGTGCCAAGGTTAGCCACCACTGGGATAGACCATGGGTAGGCAAACTAAGGCCCGGGGGCCAGATCCGGCCCAATCGCCTTCTCAATCCGGCCCGCGGACGGTCCGGGAATCAGCGTGTTTTTACATGAGTAGAATGTGTGCTTTTATTTAAAATGCATCTCTGGGTTATTTGTGGGGCATAGGAATTCGTCCCCCCCCAAAAAAAATATAGTCTGGCCCCCACAAGGTCTGCAGGACAGTGGACCGGCCCCCTGCTGAAAAAGTTTGCTGACCCCTGGGATAGACTATGTCTGATCTTTACTGCACATTCATTCTGATTTGTTTATGGGGTGATTATACAGGAATGCATTGAGCATTCGTCCTGATTTGCTTGTGTTTCTCCATCCCACACTTTCCAGTGCATTCACTGTCACTTTCCTACCAGCAAACAGTCTGTTTTTTTTTTTTTAAAGTCATATTTGCTTTGCGCTTGAATCCCTGCTACAAAGCAGTGGCAGTCTGGATCCACCTTCCATTAAAAACACGTACCGGTAGCTGCGGTTTGGGGATGTACTACAACCTCAGAATTATTTTCATTAATTCCTGCTAAATTTGTATTCTTTGGGCAATGTGTGTGCCAAGTCCAAGTTCCTCTTGACAGCTTCAGTGTTATGCATCACTGTGGAAAAGCACTGGTTTGGGTGGAAGTTGTTCAACTGTGTAGTAAACAGAAGATGCCTAAGAGCAGCAACACGACTCTCTCTTCTCCTCCTCCTTCCCCCAAGTAACTCCTTATGAGTTACTTAGTGAACTTGATATAGAAATAGGTGGAGAAAATGGACTTGGACTGGGCTGGAGGAAGAAGCCTGATTCTGTTTGCATTTTAACAAGAAAGCACCTAAACTTCACTTCTCGAACCAATACGTGAAGTGAAACACAATTATCTTGCAAAATCCGATTTCCGCAATGCCATCCTCCAACCACGTGATGTGCACAAAAGTACATATATCAGAGGAAAGCGTGCATAGAAATGCGTATAACATATATGTCCGGGAAAACTGCACTGATGAGTTTTCATGAGGTTTTAAAAAATAAATCACAAACTGCTGTGGAAACCTGGAGAACGGAATTCAAGATGGGGAAAATGAGAAGCTGAGATTGGCAGGTCTCATCCATCCGTATTCTGGGGTTCAGAAGAGTCTAATTGAAGATTAATGTTTTAACTTAAAATGAATGTGTATTGCCAACTTTGCTCAGGGAAGCAGCTCTTGCAATGTTACGCTGTCAGAAGGGAAGCTGACTAAGATTATTGCAAAGATAAAATGAAGTAAGGTTATACCACGTCCCACCATGTTAATAAGAATTAGAATAGGAGGCAATCTTCCTCTGTATCTGTTTTGCTGGCAATTGGAAACTTTCCTTTCTGAACAAGATTGTGAGTCTGGTGCTGGTGTTGCTTAGGGTTGCCAGGTGTCCACTATTTGAGCGGACAGTCCGCTTTTTTCACATTATGTTCACTATTTTTTTCCACAAAATAGTGGACATTTTTTTTATTCAAAAGCTTTATGATGAAATGGTACGTAATCTAAAGCTGTACAGTCTAAGAGAATAAGGATAGGAGAATCGCGTTTTGTCTTTTTTTTCGTAAGTAAGAATGAGACAAAGATCGAATATCCATTGAACTCGATTCTCCGAAAAAAATATTAATCATACTCAATTGTTTCACAAGACATTTTAAAAATGGGGGGGGGGGGCAGGCGCCTCTTGCCGGAGTTCTGCCCCGCCTGTTCCTGACTCAAGAGGAGAACAAAAGGGAGAGGCGCGAAAGAAAAAGACGCCTCTTCCTGTTCCTGATGCGCAGGAGCAGCAGCAAACCAGCTACCGGTAGAGGCGCGGGGGGGGGGGGAGGCGGGCTTGGAGGAGACTTGCCCGACGACCTGAGGGAGCGAGATCCTTGCCCCAAGGATCGCCTCCCTAATACAGGAACGATAAGAAGGAACCCCTGTTGGGAACTTGGGTAGCTTTGCCCCAAGGATCCCTAAGAAGCAAGCATAGAAACATAGAATTGTAGAGTTGTTGGAAGGGACCACGAGGATCATCTAGTCCAACCCCCCTGCAATGCAGGAATTGAACCCATGGGGGCTCGAACCCATGACCCTAAGATTAAGATTATTAAATTAAGATTAAATTAAGATTAAGATTATAAAATTATATTTAATATTTCTCAACGTTGTACTGAAATTAAAGAATTATTCCTTAAACACAAAGAATTGATCAAAGCTGTGCAGTCAAATAAAAAATACACACGACAGCAAAGTAAAATGTAATTTAATATTTTACATATTATTATAATATATTTGATGTTTTGAATTTTAAGTAAAGTTTTGAAGTGATTATTTTAATACGTGTTAAAATGTTTGTAAGAAAATATATAATTTAATTTAATTTAACCCCCCCTCCCCCCGCTTGTCCGCTATTTTTTGGAAGCAGACCTGGCAACCGTAGTGTTGCTTCAAGTACTCATTGTGGGTGTTTGTGTGTTTGCCTTTTTTTGCTGCTGTTTTAGTTTTCATAATTTGTGATTTCATAGAATTGTAGAGTTGGAAGGGACCCCGAGGGCCATCTAGTCCAACCCCCTGCAAGGCACGAATCCTACACTCACTACACACTACTGGGCTAGTTGGTCCATGGGTCTGATTCAGTATAAGCCAGCAGTCAAGCCCCTGCCCCCTTGGCTCCATAAACAAATCCCTTGTGCCCCCTAACGTATAGTAAAAAATATTCATAAAAGCACTTTGCACTTAAGGATCTGACCTTCTTTGTAGAAATTAATTCTCATAACAAAAAAAGAGAGAGAGTTTTAAAGCTTTGCTTGCAGATACTTGGTTTAAGCATTGCAAAAAAATAAACGATATATTGCCTCGGTTGTTTATTTCCATTCTTACATAGATTGATCCCAGTATAAGCCTCGATAACATATCTTTGCCAAAAACCAGTATTCCAGCTAAAAATCAAAAGAAATCTGACTCCTCTTTTTATCCTGTGTTTTTATCTTGTGAACCACCCTGAGATCTTCAGAGGAAGAGCAGAATAATAATAATAATAATAATAATAATAATAATAATAATAATAATAATAATAATAATTCACAGCTTGCTTGAATTTTGGCCAATGCCCAGGGAGATCTGTGTGTCCTTGGGGAAAAAACAGTTTTGTGTCCTTGGAAATTCTATCCAAAAACCCGTGACTCAGTCATAAAAGCTAGCCCATCCCACCTTTGCAATGGAAAAACACAAGCCTTCATCATATGATCATACATTTTTCACAGTAACTTAAATGCATTCACAATTATACACCATTTTATGTAACATTAAATGACTTTGACAGCAAGTGGTTCCCAAAGGGGGCAGTGGGATTACCTGCAGGTGTGAATGACTACCAGAATTTGAAAAGCTAGTGTCTCCGGATCAAGTTAATCTGTTTTGTTGAATTAATTGCACTCAGTGGTTTGGACTGCATTTTAAATAGCCATGCAATTAATTGTTTAATTTTATTGTGTTATTGTCTTCTTCAGTGGGACATGCAGACTGCTGTTTGGAATCAATCAATTTGATGCAAACAGTTGCAACTCAAATTGGGTATGCTAGACCCAAAAAATTTAAGAGATGTGGACTATAGTTGCTTCTGTTTGTTGTTCTTCAGTCGTTCAGTCGTGTCCGACTCTTCGTGACCCCCTGGACCAGAGCTCGCCAGGCATGCCTATCCTTCACTGCCTCCCGCAGTTTGGCCAAACTCATGTTAGTAGCTTCGAGAACACTGTCCAACCATCTCATCTTCTGTCGTCCCCTTCTCCTTGTGCCCTCAATCCTTCCCAACATCAGGGTCTTTTCCAGGGAGTCTTCTCTTCTCATGAGGTGGCCAAAGTACTGGAGCCTCAACTTCAGGATCTGTCCTTCTAGTGAGCACGCAGGGCTGATTTCTTTAAGAATGGATAGGTTTGATCTTCTTGCAGTCCATGGGACTCTCAAGAGTCTCCTCCAGCACCAGAATTCAAAACCATCAATTCTTCGGCGATCGGCCTTCTTTATGGTCCAGCTCTCACTTCCGTACATTATTACTGGGAAAACCATAGCTTTAACTATACAGACCTTTGTCGGCAAAGTAATGTCTCTGCTTTTTAAGATGCTGTCTAGGTTTGTCATTGCTTTTCTCCCAAGAAGCAGGCATCTTTTAATTTCCCTTCTGTTTAGGGAAGCTTTTAATGTTTGATGGCCTACTGTATTTTAATATTTTGTTGACAGAAACCCAGCCAGATGGGCAGGGGTATAAATAATAAATTATTATTATTATTATTCTGGGGCCTCTTCGGGATTAAGGGCCCTGAAGCTTAAACTTCATTAGTTTCATAGTAGATTCATCCTTGGAAACCTCTGAGCTAAATGGAAGCTGCATTTCAATTGAATCTGCAAATAAAAACCACATAGCCTCCAACATTTCTCTGATGAAAATAGGGATGTCCTATTCTATTATTATTATTATTATTATTATTATTATACCCCACCCATCTGAACTGTTTGCTCCAGCCACACTGCGCAGCTTCCAACATAGATAAAAACATAATAAATGGATATCAGCCCCGCTCAAGGCATGACGGACAACAGTAGCAAACAGGAAAAGTTAGACATAACATTTTACAAGGGTAGGAAGAAATATCACGGACAGAATAAATGTCACACACGGGAAGAACAAGGATACAGTACGAGATCCTCACTTGTAGTCTTACAAATCATTTAACGTGTCAACACAAATAGAAGTTATAAGTATTGCAGCTGCTGTATATAAGGGCTTATTATTATGGCTGGAATATAATTGAAATCAATAAGGTTTTGGAATGCAGAAATAAAGAAAATAATCAAATCATCAATTCTAGGACATGGGGGACCACCTGATCTAAATTAAATAATTTGGTATTTGAATGATTGATATTAGTAATTGTATTGTAAATTGACCACTGTTATAATGAGGCCATGATTGGATTATAATTGCAAAATTAATAAAAATTATGAAAACACACACATAATAAATCATTAAAAAAATTCAATAGACAGGGCTGTCTTCAGGTGTCTTCTAAAAGTTGTATAGCTAGTTATCTCCTTGGCTCAGGGGTCACATAACTCCATACCCCCTCCCATTTCTCCGATGAAAATAGGGATGTCCTAATGAAAAGGGACGCGGGTGGCACTGTGGTCTAAACCACAGAGCCTAGGGCTTGCCGATCAGAAGGTCGGCGGTTCGAATCCCCGCAACGGGGTGAGCTCCCGTTGTTCGGTCCCTGCTCCTGCCAACCTAGCAGTTCGAAAGCACGTCAAAGTGCAAGTAGATAAATAGGTACCGCTCCGGCGGGAAGGTAAACGGCGTTTCCATGCGCTGCTCTAGTTCACCAGAAGCGGCTTAGTCATGCTAGCCACATGACCCGGAAGCTGTATGCTGGCTCCCTCGGCCAGTAAAGCGAGATGAGCGCTGCAACCCCAGAGTCGTCTGCGACTGGACCTAATGGTCAGGGTCCCTTTACCTTTTAAGGAAAAGCAGGACATTCCAGGATCAAATCAGAAACCAGAACAGCTTCTGTAAATCCGGGACTGTCCCTGGAAAATAGGGATACTTGGAGGGTCTGGAACCATTGACTGTTTTTGTTGTAGCGTGAGTTAATGATTTCAGCAAGTGATTTCAGCTTTCTGACATAGCAGGCAGGAGACAGCTTCTTCATGTAACAACTCTTTATTCAGGCAAACAAGACTGAGGGAACTGAGGGTAGGGAAGCTACATTTATAGGGACAGAGGACTGACTAGGAAAAGATACATTTTGGAGGGAACAATCTCAAGCAATCACACAGCTGCTTTTTGGTGAGAACCAATAAGACTGAGGATCCCAATGCAGCAACTTGAATGCACCAATAGTAACTGTTCCTTCTGGGACAGGAAGGCAGTTACTTTACCCTAATGTGATTACAGACAATAGTAATACAGATATGATAACACTCTGAATCAATACACAACAGTTTTACAAAACAATCTTGAATGATAGACAAGTCCTTTGCTGATGCAAACATGTAACTTTCAACCTGACTTTTCTCAACTCCTTGCAGCACCTGGGAGAACAGCTGCCGTCCCAGTTCCCACGGAATGGGAAGAAGAAGACCTGGCCGACCTCACCACCACCAGTGATGGCCTTTCCTGGGGCACAGACAGTGACTATTTCGAGCCCACCGTGCTTCCGACCACCGAGGAGGCGCCTGCCTTCACGGAGGAAATCCAAGCCACAGAATTCTATACTCCTAGCCCTCTCCTTGGGAAACCAGAAGGAAACCTGGGCTCTATTAGCTCAGCGAACTCTTCCAGTCCCATGGAAACGTCAGGTTCTCAGTCGGCCTCCACTCCTGCAGGAAACGTGGCTTCTTCCACCGATGGTTCCAAGAAACCAGGAATCACACCCCCGGGAGGGGATGCCAAGGAAACGACAGAAGTCCATGTCAAAGAAAAGGCTGTCTTCCCGGCCAGGACGAACTCTTCTTTGGAAGAAGGGAAAACTAAATCAGCTGCAGTAGTGTCTAAGGAAGCAGCCACACCAGTCACCTTGCTTTCTAAGGAAGACGAGGAAGCTGAATCCCCCGCAGAGAGGACTGAAGAAACAGCCACGGCACCCATCTTGCTTTCTGCTTCTCCCAATGAGCAGCCCAAAGGAACAGAGCTTCTAACGGAGTGGTACCCCAGCACAACGGACACATCTCTTCTCAGCGCGACTGGCGGTGAAGGGATATGGACATCTCCCTCCGAGGAAGGTGCAAATAGCGTTGCTTCCGGCGAAATGAGTTTTCCGCCACCGGCTGCTGGAGACGAGGAGGCAATGGACGCGGACACTGGGGGAAGCAACGTGGGTTTCCAGCTCAACCCCACCGTAGCTTCATGGGAGGAAATGCCAGGCGTCACCCCAGAACCAGACGAGGAGACTCCAGATCTTTCTCCAGATGCTGGCAGTGAGGCTGCAGCCCCGTCCCCAAGCCCAGGAGCAGACTCTTCCAGCCACACAGAAGAGCTGCCTGTAGAAGAAGCAGGAGCTGCTCCTGCTGATGGAAGCTCTCCTCCACCACCTCCAGAGGGAGATGCTGTGACGCCACCGCCAGAATTGCCCCCATCCGTTTCGTTGCCGTCTGGTGACACAACTGCGGAGTCATCAGAACCCGGTGAGCTTGCTGCAGTTTCCACTCAACTGCCTCCTGCCGACGAAGCTGGTCTGGAGGTAGAATCTGCTCCTGGAGAAGGAAGGGGCGATGCAGATAGCTCTCTGTCTGCAGGAGAGCCCGGAAGCGATACGGAGGCAGCTGCAATTCCCTCTTCTGCAGGCCCAGAAGTTGGCCCTGAAAACACAGCCGATGGGCCCACTGGAGAATCAGAAGACCTGCTGAGTGCAGAATCGTCCGGTTCACTTCCAGTAGATGAGTCAACGCTAGACAGTCCACCCGGCATTTTATCTCCCAGTGGTACTTCCTCTGGGCCTTCAGATTTGGGTTCTGATGCCACAATGTCTTCTCCTGTTGGACTCCCAACTGCTTCACAGTTACCTGAGGATGGTGAGACCCAGGCATCTTCCACAACTAATGAAGAGGCAGAGGAAGGTTCTGGAAGCCCAGACAGCAACATGGAAGCATCATTTGCTTCAGTGTCTCCAGAGCAAGGACCAGCTTCTTCAGGAACAGATGTCCCTGCTGGAGAAGAAGTTTCTGCAGACCTTGCCAGTGGGACAGCCTCCCCCTTGAATCCTGGTGTGGAAACAGAGAGTTCAGAGGTGGCAGAGAATGAGCAGCCCACAGTATCAACCGAGAGCGAGCCCTCTTCAGCTATGACCACAATATATTCAGCTGGGGTAGCAGAGAAGGTACCAGGGACTTTGCCCAACATCAAAACATCCCCTCCTTCTCTCCTGGAGGATGAAACAGCATCCAAAGCTCAGGGTTCATCTGAAGAAACACCCTCTCCTATGTCTCTCAGTGTTACACCTTCTCAGAAGGAGGGAGAGACTTCCCTCAGCGAAGCACCTGGAAAGGTTGGTTCTTCTCCTGAAGGCAGTGAGGCAGCTACAGGACCAGATGTTGCATCAGGATCAGCCACAACTGATGCAGTCGCAGAAACGAGCAGCGAAGGACAGAGCGAGACAGACTCCCCACTCTCCAGCATGGAGCTTATCCCACCTGTGGGAAGATCAGAGGCCTTGGACATTGAAGAATCTTCAGGTCTGTCACCTGCAGAGGACATGGTGGTAACAGATCCATCGGGAGGACAATCCACCTTTCCCTCCACATCTCCTGATGAGTCACCTTCTGGTCCCTCTGCTACAGATGCAACGGAAGCTCCATCAAATGGACCACCTGGCTCTCCAACTTCCTCCCACCTACCCCCAGACAATGACATGTGGGCAGGCTCAGAGGCCACCACAGGGCCAGAGGAACTAGGACATTCTGCTGCTGTGAATGGGGAGGAAGCATCTCTTTCCTCAGTGTCCACCGCAGAGCCTGAACTGGCTCCTGCAGAAACAGAGGCCGCTGTGGATGGAAATGTTTCTGAAGACCTAGGCAAGGTATCAGCCTTACCCTCCAGAGAAGAGACAGTAGCAGCCACCTCAGAGACAGCAGTTGATAGGGAATCCCCTTCAGATAGCAGCAGCTTTCTGGATGAAGTCAACACTCTGCCCCCAGAGCCACAGCTAGGTCCAGGAAGTGCAGCACAGAACAGTCCACCAAGCTCTGCAGAGGTGACAGATGCAGAATCTGGAGATCTTGCATCTCTTCCTGAGAGTGCTGGAAAATCAACGGAAGCCCAAGAGTCATCAGAAAACCCCCCATCTTCTGCATCTTCTTCTGGGTCCTTCAGTGCGGAAGACGAAGAAGGAGAAGCCTCCCCAAGCCCAGCTTCTGACAACCTTGGTCCTTCCCCCCAAAGCACTGATGTTTTAGATGAAGGTAGCAGGGATGGGGAGGGCAGCACAGGATTGGTTGAAAATGAAGTAGCTGGGACAACCAACAGCGAAGGCCAAGCTGGAACGGATCTCCCACTTTCAGATGCAGAAATTGGCCCCACTGAAAGATCAGAGCTTCCTGCAGGACCAGGAGCTGTGGCTGATGGAGAAACCCCAAGTCAACCACCTGTAGAGGATGGCGAGACATTAGTAGGAAACACAGCCTCAGGAGAAGAATCTCCCTTAGTCACCCCAAGTGAAAAATCCCCCCCTTCCGTTGTTTTTGAGCCATCAGGAGCTGAGCCTAGTGGGTCCACTAGCTCTCCAGTCTCCTATCAGCTGTCTCCAGATGCTGCATTAAAACCAGGCTCTGCAGCTTCTGAGGAGGCCCAGGGATTGGAAGATACTTTTAGTGTGCAAGGAAAAGATTTGGTTCCAATAGACACAGGGTCACCATCGGCCTCCCCCTCCAATGATGGGATAGGGGGTACTGGCTCAGATTTGGCAGGTAGCGAGGAGTCTCAACTCTCTCCAGAAGATGCTACAACAGCAACAGATGAGGGAGCAGAACCTACTGAAGGCTCTTCCAGTGTCAGCGGCAAGGAAACATACTTGGCTCCGTCAGCCTCAAAGCCACCAATTTCCTCTTCTCCTCCTGAAGAGGTGCGAATTGATGGATCACCATCAGTCGATAGAGAGGAGTCTACTCTGTCTCCAGATGATGCAGTGAGAGCAGGACCAGCCACTTATGAGGAGGGAGAAGAATCAGAAGACACCTCCTCCGAAAGTGGAAAGGAACCATCATTGTCTCCATTGGCCACAGAGTTACAATCAGCAACTGCCTCCACTGAAGGCGTGGAAACTGCCATCTCTGAATCACAAGCCAACGCAGGATCTCGGCCATCTCAAGATCCTGCAGGACCTGGAGCTTCTGAAGGCATAGAACAATGGGGAAGCTCTTCTGCTGCAAATAAGCAGGAAACGCCTTTGGGTTCATCGGTTGGAGAATCACCGAAAACATCTGCAGATGAAGAGGTTTCTGAAGGACTTGTTGAAGGAAGACCTTCCCTCTCCACTGAGTGGGTGGATCCTGCCAGCTTTGAGAAGGCAGCAGGGAAAGGATCTCGACCACCACTAGTTAATGCAGGAGTGTCCAATGGGAAGGAACCATCATCAGCTCCAGAGCCACAGTCAGACTCTCTGTCAACTGAAGGGGTGGAAATGCCCAGCTTGGGGCCAGCAACCGACACAGGATCTCAACCATCCGTAGACAGTGGAGCAACAGCAGGGGCTGTAGCTTCTGAGGAGGGAGAAGAATCCTCTTTGGCCCCAACATCAACAGAATTACAACCCCCTGGAACAAGTGAAGAAGTTTCTGGAGGTCTTAGCAGTGGAGAATCTTCCACCCACCCTGAAGGTGTGGAAACAGGGGCTGTAGCTTCTGAGGAGGGAGGAGTATCAGAAGACATTTCTCCTGTGAGTGGGAAAGATGCATTGCCCACAGCATCACAATCTTCTGGAACATCTGCAAGCAATGAGGTTTCTGAAGGACTTGGTGATGGAGATTCCTCCCTCACCACTGATGGGGTGGAATCAGCCGGCTCAGAGTCAGCAGCAAGCAAGGCATCCCAACCATCACTAGATGATGCAGCAACAATAGTGTCCAATGGGAAGGAACCATCATCGGCTCCATTGGCTGCAGAGTCACCATCAGACTCTCTGTCAACTGAAGAGGTAGAAATGCCCAGCTTGGGGACAGCAACAAATGCAGGATCTCAACCATCTGCGGACAATGCAGCTACAGCAGGAGCTTCTGAGGAGGGCATGAGTGGGAAGGAAGCAACATTTAATGCATTGTCCACAGAATCACAATCCCCGGGAACATTGACAAGTGAAGATGTTTCTGGAGGACTTGGTGATGGAGGATCATCCCTTCCCACTGAAGAGGTGGAAACTGCCAGTTTGGGATCAACAGCCACCAAGGGATCCACCTCTTCCACAGAGACAGCCCTGAGCCCAGAAAACGTAGCAGAGCAGCTAGAAGAGAAATCTGGGTCAATAACTGGCGCAGAATCTTTCCCTCAACCCTCTTCTATGATTGACAAAGCTTCAGGAGGAACCTTGCCTTCTGTTTCTTCATATTCTGATGAGAGCTTGGCCACCAATGTGGGGGCAAACCAAGTCTCTGGCATTACAGAGTCTTCACAACCACCTCCGGGGAGTGGAGATGTTAGTGACAACATGGCAGGTCTTGATAACACAGGAAGTTCAGAAAAGTCTGTAAGTGGACAGCCTGCTCCTTCTAACAGTGATGCCCTGGGTGGGTCAGATTCTTCCTCTCCAGGGGCAGAAGTCAGCACAGTGATTCTAAGAGGAGATTTGGGGACTGGTCCAGGGTCCTTGAATAGAGAGGAATCTCCTTCTGCCTTATCACCCCCCAGTAACACACTGCCCTCTGGACCCGCCAACTCATATGTCAAAGGCACAGGAAATGTCATTGCTGGTGGCTCATCTTCTCAGAAGGTTGAGGAGGCACCAGCTGGCTTAGGAGCGGGAAAAACGGACTCTTTCCCCTCTGATTCAGAGACCCAAGAATCCAGACCCTCACCCAATGGGCTTTTGAGCTCTTCCACAGCGTCCGAAGGGAGAGGCGATGCAGACAGCTCGGTTTCGGCAGCCGACAAGGGTCCAGCCGCCACATCCACTGCTGGTGGAACAAGTCCTTCCCTGTCTAGCACACAACTGAGTGCAGCGAATACCCTGAAACTGCCTTCTGGGGCAGAATCAGGACCTGAGATCACAGGAGGCATGTCTCCTTTGCCCTCCAAGTCTGAAGTCACAGGAAGTGTTAAGCCACCCAAAAAGCCAGCATCTCCCGCTGGTTCCGGCGTCTCATCCCTGCCTTCTTCCTCCGCCAAGAGTCAGCCGGCTGTCGGTGTGAGCAAAGACACACCTGACAACAGCAAAGCATCCTCCTCCGCAGGGAAACCACCCAGCGGCAGCTCTCCAGTTTCTAAGCCCACAAAGTCGGGGTCTTCAATCAGTTCCAGCGCCTCATCCCTGCCTCCTTCCTCCACGCAGAAAAAGCCGTCTGTCGGCGTAAGCAAAGTTGCGTCTGCCGATAGCAAGGGGAAACCAGAGGTCCGTCTTACCGCCGCAGGAGCTACTAAATCCTCAGAAGCCACCGGCAAGACGGAGAAGAAGCCCAGTTCGAGTTCCCAGAATTCCAAGGATGGGAAAGCAGCAACCGCCAATGGAAACTCAGCAAAGTCAGGCCGCGTCCCTGCGGTTCCAGTTCCTGTACCATCACCAGGTGAGCTGGCAAGTGCAATTAATATCGCTATAGGTAAAGCGTCTCCTTGTGATAAACTGGAATCATAAAATCATAGAATGGAGGAGTTGGAAGGGAACCCAAGAGTCATCTAGTCCAACCCCCTGCAAATACTTGGCTCTGCCAAACAGTGATGAGCTAAGACAGTTGTTTTCAGCCATTACAAGACCAGGGACCTGTCTTTAGCCCAACTATGAATTTGGGGACTCACTTCTTAATGCCATGTACTTATATATTTTTATGTACATGTGTACAGTGGGGACCCAGGTGGCGCTGTGGGTTAAACCACTGAGCCTAAGGCTTGCTGATCAGAAGGTTGGCAGTTCGAATCCCTGCGACGGGGTGAGCTCCCATTGTTGGTCCCAGCTCCTGCCCACCCAGCAGTTCGAAAGCACGTCAAAGTGCAAGTAGATAAATAGGAACCGCTCCGGCGGAAAGGTAAACGGCGTTTCCGTGTGCTGCTCTGCTTCGCCAGAAGCGGCTTTGTCATGCTGGCCACATGACCCGAAAGCTGTACGCCGGCTCTCGGCCAATAAAGTGAGATGAGCGCCGCAAGCCCAGAGTCGGACACGACTGGACCTAATGGTCAGGGGTCCCTTTACAGTGGTAGCATTTGGTCAGGCTGGGTGGTCCAGCTGTGCATCCCAACTCACCATCCGAAGACCAAAAGTCTGAGAGGCATAGGGTTGTAGTCAACCGAGTTATACCCAGAGTGCATCCATTGAAATTAATGGGCCCAAGTCACACCTGTCATTTTCAATGGATTTACTCTGAGCAGGAGCAGTGCTTGACAAGCAGCCTGCTAGGGGGGGATTAAACGGAGCACTAAGCAGATCACTTCGCCAGTATAAGCATTTGCTTTCCTGATGGAACGACCTGCCCTCTCCTCCCCCTGCATGCTGTTCCAGGAGGTCTCCTGACACCCCATCCCAAGCTGATTGGGGGGGCATGGGTGTGGGAAAAGGAGAAGAAGGAGAAGAGGGGTGAAAAGCCCCATTGCATTAGCAGAAGTCCTTGTGCGACTTAGTTGAATGCAGTTCACAGAGTTGGGGAGATGGTGTCACCAACATGCATTGTTTTATAGCAGAGGTGACAGGAAAGACCCCTCCGGCTGGTGGTAGTTCCATGCTTCTTACAATGTGTGGCATGCAATTACTTATTATAATAATAATTTTATTATTTGTACCCCGCCCATCTTACTGGGTCGTCCCACCCACTCTGAGTGGCGTCTAACAAAATATAAAAACACCATGATATACTGCCATCCACACGAGGGAGAAACTTCCACTTGTGCAACAGGACCCGCATTCTTTCCCCACTTTACAGTCCCTCCTGCCGCTCCCCCAAATCTTGGGGGCCCCTCCCATGTGGATCTGCAGGTGGGGAGCAGGAGAAGTCTGCTCACAGAGTCTGCCAGTGTGGTGTAGTGGTTAAGAGCTGTAGACTCACAATCTGGTGAACCGGGTTCGCGTCTCCGCTCCTCCACATGCAGCTGCTGGGTGACCTTGGGCTAAAAGGTAAAGGTAAAGGTACCCCTGACCATTAGGTCCAGTTGCGGGCGACTCTGGGGTTGCGGCGCTCATCTCGCTCTATAGGCCGAGGGAGCTGGCATTTGTCCGCAGACAGCTTCCGGGTCATGTGGCCAGCATGACTAAGCCGCTTCTGGCGAACCAGAGCAGCGCACGGAAACGCCGTTTACCTTTCCACCGGAGCAGTACCTATTTATCTACTTGCACTTGACGTGCTTTCAAACTGCTAGGTGGGCAGGAGCAGGGACCGAACAACGGGAGCTCACATGCAGCTGCTGAGTGACCTTGGGCTAGTCACACTTCTCTGAAGTGTCTCAGCCCCACTCACTTCACAGAGTGTTTGTTGTGGGGGAGGAAGGGAAAGGAGATTGTGAGCCGCTTTGAGACTCTGTCAGGTAGTGATAAAGCGGGATATCAAATCCAAACTCTTCTTCTTCTTCACTGAGTGATATTACCAATTGTCTAGTTCAGTCTCAGAGACATAGACACAGTCGTAGTAAGAGTTACAGGTAGATAGTTGTGTTGGTCTGTCATAGTCAAAACAAAATAAAAAAAATTCCTTCCAGTAGCACCTTAGAGACCAACTAAGTTTGTTCTTGGTATGAGCTTTCGTGTGCATGCACACTTCTTCAGATACACACGGAAGCTCATACCAATAACAAACTTAGTTGGTCTCTAAGGTGCTACTGGAAGGAATTTTTTTATTTCGTAGTAAGAGGTGAGGGCCAGAATACAGGATGCAGGTAGACCCTGGAGGGATGGGAAGGACTCGCCAGAAGACCCACCTTGTAATGTTCTTGTGTTTTGATGTGCAGCGGCCTCCCTCTTTCCATACGGAGCAAGTGCGAATGACAAAGAATACATTCAAAGGGAAGTGGATTTCAATTCGCCTCTGTTCAAGCCCGAGATTGGAATCCCGCTGGGAAAAACACTGCGCAGCTCCCTCTATGTGAGTCTTTAGTACATTGCTGTGATCCATTTTAACAACCAGGCACACAGAGCAATATCTTTGGGGGGGCTGGGGGGGCTGGTAAAGGGAAATCTTGAGTGGAGAAGGCATTGAGCCACCCTCCCCATTTATCTCTGCCGTGTCTTTCAAAGAGGCAGAGGGTCTGGATGGGCAGGCGGGAAGCAAGATGACGCCATACTCCTTGGCGCTCTGGCAAATTTGCTTGGCTGCCCCTTGGAACCAGGAAGGACTTCCAGAATATTTTAAGGGAGGTGGTAGATTGCTTACCTTGTCAGATATATATTGCCTGTTTAACCTTTGTAGCACCAGGAGGGTTTGTGGACCCAAGTTTGGATAAACATGGCAATACTAAACACACATACTAAACATACAGTGGTACCTTGGGTTAAAGACGCTTCAGGTTACAGACGCTTCAGGTTGCAGACTCCGCTAACCCAGAAATAGTCCCTCGGGTTTAGAACTTTGCTTCAGGATGAGAACAGAAATTGCGTGGTGGCGGCGCGGCGGCAGCAGCGGGAGGCCCCATTAGCTAAAGTGGTACCTCAGGTTAAGAACAGTTTCAGGTTAAGAACGGACCTCCTCCAGAACGAATTAAGTTCTTAACCCGAGGTAAGGTAAAGGTAAAGGGACCCCTGACCATTAGGTCCAGTCGCGGATGACTCTGGGGTTGCGGCGCTCATCTTACTTTACTGGCCGAGGGAGCCGGTGTACAGCTTCCGGGTCATGTGGCCAGCATGACTAAGCCGCTTCTGGCGTTTACCTTCCCGCTGGAGCGGTACCTATTTATCTACTTGCACTTCGTGCTTTTGAACTGCTAGGTGGGCAGGAGCAGGGACCGAGGTACCACTGTAGGCCTACTAAACACACAAAAAATCGAGGAATTCTAGGCTGAGATGCTTCTTAACATTGCAACTTCCTGTGTGCATCCCTGGTCTCAGCAGCACAAACTTATATAAGCAACATTTCCTGTGGTCCAAGCTCTGGTTGCTGGAATACTTTTGATACATCCACACAATTTGGATCAACTAAGCCGCAATCAGGCTACTTTCACAAATGCCCATGGTGCTTTACAGGGTTAATGTAAGCAACAAACCAGAACAAAAGCAGAAGCTTACATTTGTGATGACACAAATTTGCTAGAAAACCCCAATTCTGAAAGCAGAACTTCATCTACTTTGCTGCATTTTGCAGGACCTCATTTGCACCTCTCCTTTCATTTAGTTCACGGACAACGGACAAATAATTTTCCCAGCTTCTGATAAAGATATTTCCAGCTATCCTAACCCACCTCCGAAAGGATTTAATGGCCGTGAGAAAATACCGATGATAGCCGTGTTTTGGGACAATGCTGATTTCTCCAGAGGCAGCGGAACCATCTTTTACCAGGTGAGTATTTTGGGTGGTTTATTATATACTAGCTGACCCGGCCACGCCTTGCTGTGGCTGATTTGGTGAAATGCAAAACTAAGATACAGTATGAAAGAGAAAGCGTATGTTTACTTACAGCTTATCTCGTTGTTCAGTCTATGTGTTCTCCGTTTGCCCCTCCCGTTTTTGTCTTCGTCTCTACAACTGTTTATTACTACTATAGTACTACTATGAGGTTCTTTGTCCCAGTAGTGTTTGTGGGCGGTCTGTCTGTCGATTGGATGGTGGTAGTGACGTCGGGAAAGGAGGAGGAGGGGTCAGAAAGAGGTGTGTTGTGCTGTGCTGTTTAACGTCCACTGGAGGGCGCTATATTTTTTGCAGAAAATCACATTTTTACCTGGGAAAGGTGTGGTATTTGTGCAATGTAAGTACATATGATCACTCCCATATGGGCATGGAACGTTGTGTCCAAATTTTAACGGAATCGATCAAGGGGTTACGGAGAAAGGCGATTGTTAACAAACATCCAACTTGAACGATTATATATACTGTATATAGATATACTAAGATGCTCATAAGCGTTCATAGGTGGAAACGTGATAAATTCAGAAGTGGTTCTGGAGCTACATGTGTCCTTGTGTGTTATTTCCGTGACCTAAGTATAAACGTGTGCGTGAGATCCCCATCTATAATACACTCCTCTGTTGCACGCAGGAATATGTTACCCAGACCTCTGCGAAACACCCCGTTGTCCGTGATGTGGAAGCAAAGATTCGCCAATATTTGAAGTGTTCCTATTCAGCCACCTGGACTCTCAAGATCACCTGGGTGAAAGCGCAGCCTTACCCAGCGCAGGGACAGAACGGCAGAGTGAGTTGTCTCCAGCAATTGTTGTTGTTTAGTCGTTTAGTCGTGTCCAACTCTTCGTGACCCTATGGACCAGAGCATGCCAGGCACGCCTATCCTTCACTGCCTCTCGCAGTTTGGCCAAACTCATGTTAGTAGCTTCGAGAACACTGTCCAACCATCTCATCCTCTGCCGTCCCCTTCTCCTTGTGCCCTCCATCTTTCCCCCATCAGGGTCTTTTCTAGGGATTCTTCTCTTCTCATGAGGTGGCCAAAGTACTGGAGCCTCAACTTCAGGATCTGTCCTTCTAGTGAGCACGCAGGGCTGATTTCTTTAAGAATGGATAGGTTTGATCTTCTTGCAGTCCATGGGACTCTCAAGAGTCTCCTCCAGCACCAGAATTCAAAACCATCAATTCTTCGGCGATCGGCCTTCTTTATGGTCCAGCTCTCACTTCCGTACATTATTACTGGGAAAACCATAGCTTTAACTATACGGACCTTTGTCAGCAAGGTGATATCTCTGCTTTTTAAGATGCTGTCTAGGTTTGTCATTGCTTTTCTCCCAAGAAGCAGGCGTATTCTAATTTCGTGACAGCTGTCACCATCTGCAGTGATCATGGAACCCAAGAAAGTGAAATCTCTCACTGCCTCCATTTCTTCCCCTTCTATTTGCCAGGAGGTGATGGGACCAGTGGCCATGATCTTAGTTTTTTTTGATGTTGAGCTTCAGACCATATTTTGCGCTCTCCTCTTTCACCCTCATTAAAAGGTTCTTTAATTCCTCCTCACTTTCTGCCATCAAGGTTGTGTCATCAGCATATCTGAGGTTGTTGATATTTCTTCCGGCAATCTACTGTACTTTAGTATTCTAAGAAAGATCCAAGTAACACAGGTGCCTTATTTTCAGGAGCCTTGCAAATATATTCCGTGGCATCCTGTTTCGTTATTTTGTAGAATCCTAGAATTGCAGAGTTGGAAGGGCCCCCGGGGGTCATCCAGTCCAACCCCCTGCAATGCAGGAATCACAGCTAAAGCATCCCTGACAGATGACCATCCAACCCCTGCTTTAAAATCTCCAAGGAAGCAGCAAGGGTGCCAATTTGAATAAAATATTGGGGGGGGGGGTGTCAGGTAAGCCCTGCCCCACGTAATTGATCACATGGTGTGGTTCATGTACACCATGGGTAGGCAAACTAAGGCCCGGGGGCTGGATCTGGCCCAATCGCCTTCTAAATCCGGCCTGCGGACGGTCCGGGAATCAGCGTGTTTTTACATGAGTAGAATGTGTCCTTTTATTTAAAATGCATCTCTGGGTTATTTGTGGGGCATAGGAATTCGTTCATTTCCCCAGAGGCGTAGCGAGCTGCTTGGCTGCTGGGGGCGGCAAGCCAAGCGGAACCCTCCATAGCGTATGCGTCGTGGCATCACGCACATGCGCTACGGAGAGCAGTCTGCTCTTCTGCCGCTGTGCGAGCGAGCGAAGCCAGCCACGGCGGCAAGCGAGGTTTTTGCCGGGCGGTGACCCACCGCAAAAACCTCTCTTGCCACCGCGGCTGGCTTCTCTCGCTCGGCCGCCGCGCGGTTTTTTCCTCCCTTTCTGTCCCCTAGTTGGGCGGAGCCGCAGGGGCGGGCCAGCGAGGGGCGTCACACCAGCCATAAGCATGATGCCTCGCTGGCCCTCCCCTCGCCCCCATGGCTCTGCCCAACCAGGGCACAGAAGGAAGGGAGAAGAAAAGCCTGCAGCGGCTGAGCGAGAGACGCCAGCAGCGGTGGCAAGAGAGGTTTTTGCCGGCGGCTTGGGAGTCGCACTCGCAGGGGGTGGGTGGTGCAGAGTGTAACCCCCCTGGCTGGAACCTGGGCCAGCCCGCCCCATCGTCCCACCCTTCCTACGCCACTGCATTTCCCCCCCAAAAATATAGTCCTGCCCCCCACAAGGTCTGAGGGACAGTGGACCGGCCCCCTGCTGAAAAAGTTTGCTGACCCCTGATGTACACCATTTGAAATGTGATGCCCATCAACTTGGGAGGGGGCAGCCCCCTCAAATATTTTTTTGGGGGGGGGCAAGGGACCTCGGCCCCTAGGAGTTGGCTGCTATATGAAGGAGACTCCATTCCACTGACTGTTCCAATGTCAAACATTCTGCCTGATGTTGAGTCCGAATCTCCCTTCCTGTAACTTGAATCCTTTGGTTCAGATCCTGCCCTCTGGAGCAGCCGAAAACAAGCTTGCTCCCTCTTCCATGGGGCATATTACCTCTTATATTTCATGGGGCTGCCGTACGTCTGGGATTTTCTGGACATATCGCGAATTCGTCCATTGAAAATAGCGTCCAGGCGGAAATTTCAAAAATTGGTTAAAATGTCTGGGAAAACCTGGTTGTAGGGCAGCCAATGTTGATTCTTGGGCAAATTTCCTAAAAAATAGCTCAAAACCTCATTCTTCTTCTTTTTTTTTGAGATTTCACACACACACACACACACACACACACACATCATTCTTGAGCAGGATTAGCCAACATGGTGCCCTCCGGATGTCAAAAAAAGAGGGAGAGAACTATTTTTAAAGCAGCAATTTGCATTTGACTTGTGGTGGCTGCTTAATATGCATAGACTGTATTAATTTGTGAAGGTACGCATTCCTCTTTTATTTGTGAAGGTAGAATAAGCAACGCCACTTCATGAAAAGTGCTTCTTGAGCCTTGAATGTGCACCTGGATAGTATGGCGGGAAAACTGTCTCACCTCTTATTTATATATCTTCCAGACCAACACTTACCAAGCCATCCTAACCACTGATGGATACAGAACATACACGCTGTTCCTTTATCAAAACGGTGGAATGCAATGGGATTACAGAAGAATCTCTCCTGCAAATGTGCTGGTCGGGTGGACCAGGTATGTGCAGTTCCTTAACCAAAGGGACATGGGTGGGCGAGCCAGGAATAGGAGGACTTTGTCACTGGTGGTCAAACCCCCCCGTTGCCATGATTCAGAGATCTGTGCATGTTGAAATATGGGCATGTTTTGGATAGTGGCAGCCACTTGGGAGAGCAAAGGAATGTACACCTGGAACTGCTTCCTCCATTGGAATGAATGGGAAATTTTCAGATTTGCCAATTCATGTGTGTGTGTGTGTGTGTGTGTGTGTGTGTGTGTGTGTGTGTGTGTGAAGAGGGAGACTTTGGCTCCTGCACATGGACTTGAAATCATGGGGCCAAACTACATATTCACCAGTTTCTTGTCAAATGTCCCAACCAGGGCCGGATTTACGTATAAGCTAAACAAGCTATAGCTTAGGGCCCCACTCTTTTGGGGGCCCCCAAAAAAATTAAAGGGAAAAAAGCTGGATGTACATTTCCAAAATATAAGATAAGTTCAACAATTACTTTGATAAAATACATATTTTGTTATGTGCAAATGGCTTTAGATAGTTATTAGGTCCATAAATTACCATATAGCATATATTCAACACAAAAAACAGCGACAATTTGGTGTTGACAAAGGACAGCTGGACATATAAAGGGCCCCATTACCTTCAGTAGCTTAGGGCCTCATCAAACCTAAATCCGGCCCTGATCCCCAACTGCTGCTTTTTACACCTTTACAAACAGCAAGAGGGGGGGGGGGTTAGATGTCAAGCGTGTGGAAAAAGAAGAAGAAGAGTTTGGATTTGATATCCCACTTTATCCCTACCCGAAGGAGTCTCCAAGCGGCTCACATTCTCCTTTCCCTTCCTCCCCCATAACAAACACTCTGTGAGGTGAGTGGGGCTGAGAGACTTCAGAGAAGGGTGACTACTAGCCCAAGGTCACCCAGCAGCTGCATGTGGAGGAGCGGAGACGCGAACCCGGTTCCCCAGATTACGAGTCCACCGCTCTTAACCACTACACCACACTGGTACCACACTGGAAGGCTAGGTCTCCCAAAACGTCATGTGGGGATGGTCTCTTCTCTGAAAGGATTGCATTCAGCTACTTGAGATCTGAACGATCTCCTGGTTTGAGAAGGGAAAATGTTGTGTGTCCTTGGAAAGATGAAGATCCGCTTTCTTCTTCTTCTTTCCCCCCACAGTGGTGACGGATATTTTAAAAACGACGACCTGATAACTAAAACGCCAGCTGAGAAATACCGGCCAGATCAAAGCGAGGGCTACAACACAGGTACGGTCGATGCATCGCAAGAAACACACTTGCACAAAGAAACCAGATTCTTGTCCGTCTGCAGGAACAAAACACAAGCTCTTGTTTTGCCTGCCAGCTGCAAGCAGGGAGTGGGGGAGCTCCTAGGTGGGGGGAGAAGGTGCAGCCCTACCCCCTCCTCGAAGCTGCAAAGGGGTTCAAGAGAGGCAAGATGCTTGCATTGCTCCACACAGCTATGCCTCTGGCCCCACCCACAACTGACATGTGGCCCCCTGAAGGTTGCTCAGAAAGCCCCCCCCCCGCATAATATCCTGTCAGGGGAATGAAAGCGCCTTTGCGCTTGCAGACAGCAAAACCCAAACCCTCCAAAATATCTCCGATGAAAATAGGGGCGTTCTACTATTCCACAGAACCTTGGGCTTGCCGATCAGAAGGTCAGCAGTTCGAATCCCCGCGACGGGGTGAGCTCCCGTTGCTCGGTCCCAGCTCCTGCCCACCTAGCAGTTTGAAAGCAGTTTGAAAAAACATAATAAAATATTAAACTTTTTTTTTTTTAAACAACCTTTCCTATACAGGGCTGGCTTCCGATGTCTTCTAAAGGTTGCATAGTTACTTATCTCCTTGGTTCAGGGGTCGTGTAACTCCATACCCTCTGACCTTTCTCAGACGAAAATAGGGACGTCCTAAGGAGAAGCAAATGGACCCAGGTGGCGCTGTGGGTTAAACCACAGAGCCTAGGGCTTGCTGATTGGAAGGTCGGCGGTTCGAATCCCTGCGACGGGGTGAGCTCCCGTTGCTCGGTCCCAGCTCCTGCCCACCTAGCAGTTCGAAAGCACGTCAAAGTGCAAGTAGATAAATAGGAACCGCTCTGGCGGGAAGGTAAACGGCGTTTCCATGCGCTGCTCTGGTTCGCCAGAAGTGGCTTAGTCATGCTGGCCACATGACCCGGAAGCTGTACGCCGGCTCCCTCGGCCAGTAAAGCGAGATGAGTGCCGCAACCCCAGAGTCGGACACGACTGGACCTAATGGTCAGGGGTTCCTTTACCCTTTTACCTTTAAGGCGAAGCAAATCAGAAACTGGAATGGCTTCTGTAAATCCAGGATGGTACGTTATACCAGGATGATGGCAGAGATCTGGAAGGAGTTCGATAGACTTAGGGCAGCTAGGCTGGGATGTCCGTAAATTAAACTTCACGCCCTTGATTCCCCTCCTGTTTTCTTGCCCCCTCCTTCCAGGTGTGCGTGGTCTCTGGGTATACAAGCTTGACAGCCGCATCCGGTTGAACTACAGGCAGAGGTGCCTCGACTGGCTTAGCCATGAGGGGCAGCCATCTGCCTGGAACAAGGACTTGCCTCCCTGCCCTTGCTCTCTGCAACAGGGGCTGTCGGATGATCACTTCTCCCGCAGCAACAAAGGTGCGTGGCCAGCCCTGTGACTCGGACACAGTGCTTGGATTTAAGCCAAACTCAGACCACTGAATGCATTTGTCAGATTCTCTTACCGGTTGTTCAATAGTAAGACCAAGCCATCTTGTCTTTAAGTCTCTTTATTTTGTGCAAAGCTATTTACAGTGCAGCGTTCAGTTTATCATGTCTGTTCAGTCACTAGCAGAATCCGGAAGTGCCTCCCTCCTGTTTTGGCGCCAACACCAAAGTCTCGGCAGCCTAAATTGCCGCCTCCTCCTCCTATGTGATATATGCGCCGGACCTGACGTTTCCCCCTCCGATCGAGTCTGCTGGGTGGTGCCAGGTCTCCCACTAACTCCCTGGACACCTGGCACTCCCTGGCTTCCAGCCACTAACTACTCCTCCCCCGAGAAGGGACTGCCAGTTTCGCTCGAAGATGAATCTGTTGTTAGCACAGGTTGCGGCTCTCTATAAACACTCAGAGCTGGACTGGCAGGGGCGGGCAGATCCCTGACCATGGTGTAAGGATAGAGGTGTAACAAGAGGGGTCTTTTCAGCTGGGGAAATTTGAAGGGTTTAAGAACGGGCCTTTCTTCTCTTGCACACCCGTCCCCTCCTGAAGATCTGCAACACAGAACTAACATCTTCAACCTTTGCAGGTTTGCTGGACTCCCGCTTAACCATGCTGTATTCCTCTGCCCCAAACAAGTACGGTGCTGGGGTCCGGTGTCTTTATAACAGCAAAAACCAGCTTGTGGAAGGTCACCAGGAAAGAATCTGGAAGGGTTCAAGGAGAAGCTCCCCCAACAGCGGTAAGCTGTACTTTGGAGGCTGTGCAACGGTTATCTGCCTGAAGATAATAATAATAATATAATAATAATAATAATTTATTATTTATACCCCGCCCATCTGGCTGGGTTTCCCCAGCCACTCTGGGTGGCTTCCAACAGAATATTAAAATACAATAATCTATTAAACATCAAAAGCTTCCCTAACCAGGGCTGCCTTCAGATGTCTTCTAAAAGTCTATAACCCACAAGTTATCAAGTTAACAAGAGGTTGTAGGTGTTGGTGCAGGAGGAGGGGGAAATGTAATATATACCGGTATATAAAATGAGAATTCCCTGGGTGACAAGATCCAGGTTTAGGGCAAGTACTCTATGGTGAGAGAACCCACAGCAGAGATTTAAAATCACAAAGTGTGGAACTATAGGTTGTTAGACCTTTAAACTATGCCCTTGCGAGTTCCAAAACTTCCCTCTTCCCCCAGCATAGGAAAAGACCACACGTTTTGTAAGTTTAAAAAATGTTTTACTTACAAACCCTTCAAAGGTCAGGTTCATGTGCTTTTTCATACATCAATCAGAAAAGTTGCACATGCAGTAAAACCTGACCTAGTCGGAAAGTGGTAAAAGATCCTAAATTATGGGCATAGGAACACAAGAATGGCTTGTGAGTTCATCAGGGAGACTGGAAGGGAAACAAAGGCTTGATTATCTAGTTCCTTCCAAGGTGAGAGGGAGAGGACTTAGCTAAGTCTGGCAGGACAGCTTACTCTATAGCAGGCGTCGGCAAGGTTATCCGGCCATGGGCCGGATCAAGCCCACGGAGACCATCCGTGGACCGGATGTGCACAGCGCGATGCCAGAAATCGCGTCTGCGCATGTCCGTGGCACCGGAAATCACTTCTGCGCATGCCCAGATGCCGAAAATCTCGCCTGCGCAGAAGCGATTTTCAGTGTCTGGACATGCGCAGACACGACTTTCAGCGTCTGGACATGCGCAGACGCAATTTCCGGCGCCGCTCGGCAGGTGGGCTGCTCGTGGGCCGGTAAAACGGCCTTCGTGGGCTGCATCCGGCCCATGGGCTGGAGGTTGCCGACCTCTGCTCTATAGTATTAACCTTCATGCACTAGCAAGTTGGTTACATGAAGCTGGTTATCCCACAGTAGAATGCAAGTGTTTGTATCCCTAACTCTAGTAGACGATGAAAGGACACAAGAGAAGCCCTACTGGATCTGGCTAATGGTCCAGCATCCTGTTCTCATAGTGGCCAGCCAGATCTTTGTGGGAGACCAGCAAGCAGGAATTGAGCACAAGGGCACTCTGCCCTCTTGCCATTTCCAGCAAAAGATATTGTGTGGCATAGAGCCTCTGACTGTGAGGTAGAAAACGGCCATCATGACTAGTGGTCATTGATAACCTTATGATTATCAATTGATAACTCGGTTAATTTCATTGTACACAGGTTGTACATTGACAATAAACTTAGTTGGTCTCTAAGGTGCTACTGGAAGGAATTTTATTTTTTATTTTGTTTTTACTATGGCAGACCAACACGGCTACCTGTAAATAAAGGTATTATTATTATTATTATTATTATTATTATTATTATGAATCTCCCAGCAGAATCTCCCACCTTCTGTCCAAGTCAGGCTCTTCTTCTGAAATATTTCCAAATCAGGCTCTGATCATTTCCTTTCCTTTCCTTTCTCGCAATTCCTGTTTGCAGACGAAGAGTTGAAATTATATGACTGGTGCTGTAACCAGACCGGAAACCTCCAGTTCTGTGATAAGTACAGCCAGAAAAGGCCAAAGATCGGCTGTGACGGATACAGGCCTCCAATCCGGGGTGAGCACTCGATCTTTGCAAGGCAGGGACAGAGTCCTTGGGATCAATAGCATTCATTCATTCTGCCATATCCACAGGATGCAAAATGGATTGCACACATGTTTAGATTTGTGCAATTTTTTGGGGTGTGTGTGTTCTCTCTTTCTCATGCGTAGTTTTTAAGTTTTCCTGCACCAGTACAAAGGACAAGCATAAACAATGACATAAAAATAAGGGATATCAACAAAGCATGTCAGTGCACAACATCATTTTGTCCTCACGACAGCCTATTGAGGCTGAGCGACTCTGAGCTGCCCAAGGTCAAGCATGGAAGTTCCCCTCTCCCTCCGCTCACAGATAAGAATTAATGAGCAGTTGATAGATTTATAGGGATGCGGGTGGCACTGTGGGTTAAACCACAGAGCCTAGGGCTTGCCGATCAGAAGGTCAGCGGTTCGAATCCCCGTGACGGGGTGAGCTCCCATTGTTTGGTCCCTGCTCCTGCCCACCTAGCAGTTCGAAAGCACGTCAAAGTGCAAGTAGATCAATAGGTACCGCTCCGGCGGGAAGGTAAACGGCGTTTCCGTGCATTGCTCTGCTTCGCCAGAAGCGGCTTAGTCCTGCTGGCCACATGACCTGGAAGCTGTATGCTGGCTCCCTCGGCCAATAAAGCGAGATGAGTGCTGCAACCCCAGAGCCGTCCGCAACTGGACCTAACGGTCAGGGGTCCCTTTACCTTTACCTGATAGATTTACTGTATAGTCCTTTTATTACAGCATCGTGTTGCAAGCACAGACAGCCCTCCGTAAAGAGATCAGTTGCCTACTCTGAATCCTCATTCCGCCGCAAGGAGCACTCCAACGGGAAGTTCCTCCCCCTCTCTGCCTTTTTTGATCTCTGATACATTTGGACCTCCGAGTCCGTGGAGAGGGGGGATTCCCCCATACTTTCAACTGATGTGTCTCCCAGCTGCCCCCTCACTTTTGGATCTCTTGTCATTATCTTGTAGCTGGGTAACTCCTCCCTAATCCGTTCAGCTTCTAAGTCTGCCTCTCTCTCTCTGCTTCTGAAAACGCTGGAGGCGGGGGCACGCAAATATTCCCCCTCCTCTTCAGAGAGGAGCTGATTCGCCTGTGACTGCATTCCCCAATCTTCAGATCCAGACCATTCCCTGACAGCCGGAGATTTTTATGACTGAAGGACAAGTTGATCCTTCATTTCCTCCCTCCAAACCAGACATGGTTCTCTGCATGAGTTAAAGGCCCCAATGCAGGGGTAGTCAACATAGCGCCCTCCAGATGGACTGGAGGGCACCATTATGCTGGCTAGCCCTGCCCTACTGAATGCACTTGGCCGCACATGTCGCTCTGCAGAGAAGACCAGCATTCTCCAATATGTGGGGCTGAGCTTCCGATCCTTATTCCTGTTGGTGTACCCTCTGCTGTCGTCAACATACAGATCAGGTGGATATATTGCATGGCTTTGGCATAAACCAGTGTTTGATCTTTTTTTTTGGAACAGCAGCGACTTCATCGGAAGAGGAGGCAGACAGCAAATCAGAGGAAGACAGAGGTAAGGAAGGGTGGGGAGGGCAGGAATACAGGGGATTTGGTGTGCGCCCACATTTTTGAACGTAGCCTGTGCTTCACGTGTGGGAGTTTTCTTGCTTCCAAGTGTACAGAACGTTTGCACTCAGTGAGAAAAAGCTTTTATGAAGAAGCCATGCAGTCCAACTTATTTAAGGGCGAAGCACCTTTTTATCGGGACCCAGGTGGCGCTGTGGGTTAAACCACAGAGCCTAGGGCTTGCTGATCAGAAGGTTGGTGGTTCGAATCCCTGCGACGGGGTGAGCTCCCGTTGCTCGGTCCCTGCTCCTGCCCACCCAGCAGTTCGAAAGCACGTCAAAGTGCAAGGAGATAAATAGGTACCACTCCGGCGGGAAGGTAAACGGCGTTTCCGTGCGCTGCTCTGGTTCGCCAGAAGCGGCTTAGTCATGCTGGCCACATGACCCGGAAGCTGTACGCCGGCTCCCTCGGCCATTAATGCGAGATGAGCACGCAACCCCAGAGTCGGACATGACTGGACCTAATGGTCAGGGGTCCCTTTACCTTTACCTTTTTATCTAGGCTTGTTAAGAACCTTTTATTTCAAATATTTTTCATTGGTTTTTACAAGAACAAATTTAAAATAATGAAAAGAAAAAACTTTTAACTTATCTATATATGAGGTTCTCTGAATCTCGTGACTTCCCCCTGTTCCCTGTGTGGGTCCTTAAAATACTTTGTTCTAAGACTACGTATCATTACCTTCTCCACAGTCTTCATCTCTCTAAATTATCCATGTCTTTCGTTTCTTTACAAGTTATTGTAAAGCTAATGTTTTTATTTGTTTACAATGGTCTCCTCAATAAATTATGAATTTCCCCCATTCTTTTTAAAAGTCATTATCTTCTTGATCCCTGAGTCTCCCAGTCACTTTTGCCATTTCAGCATAGTCCAGCAGTTTGTCTCGCCATTCTTCCTTGGTCGGCACTGTTGGTTCCTTCCATCTTTGGGCTAGTAGCATCCTTCCAGCTGTTGTTGCATACATAAACAGTCTTTTCTGGTCTTGTGGGATGTCGGCACTTGTAATTCCTAATAGAAAGGCTTCTGGCTTTTTGACAAATGTTATTTTAAACATTTTATTTCCATTCATTGTATATCAATTCCCAAAATGACTTTGTTATCTTACAAAGAACCCCGCTGAAATGAACAGCAGCTCTGAAAGAGCACAGGATCTCCTAAGCAAGGAGACTTTGTTGGCATAATACAGGACTCAGCGGTTGCCATCTCAGGGTTGTTAATTCTCAGATAATAACCTCGGTCTATATTCCTTTCCTTAAAAACTTTATCTGGGGTTCTTTGGTGAAAAGAGGGGTGAGAGCAGGCAACCTTCCTTGAAATACAGCTTTCTGGACTTCTTCTGCAAAGGGCAGCTCCAGAAGAGCATTCAGGGACCCCTGACCATTAGGTCCAGTCGCGGACGACTTTGGGGTTGCGGCGCTCATCTCGCTTTACTGGCCGAGGGAGCCGGCGTACAGCTTCCGGGTCATGTGACCAGCATGACTAAGCCGCTTCTGGCGAATCAGAGCAGCGCACGGAAACGCCGTTTACCTTCCTGCTGGAGCAGTACCTATTGATCTACTTGCACTTTGACGTGCTTTTGAACTGCTAGGTTGGCAGGAGCAGGGACCGAGCAATGGGAGCTCACCCCGTCAAGGGCATTCGAACCGCCAACCTTTTGATCGGCAAGCCCTAGGCTCTGTGGTTTAACCCACAGCGCCACCCGCATCCCTTCATGGGGGCACTGTAGACCTTGCCAAAACTGTACCGGGGTCATCAGCAACACACAGCGGAACAGACAAAGATTTCCCTAAAAAGTCTGAGAACCAGAAATAGACTCAATTGCCTTTCTCCAGTTAGTCAACATCACCATGTTATCTGTCACAAAGCAGAGATGCTGACGTTTCTTTAGAAACAGATAATGCTGCTACTTTCTTTACCTTCCAGATTGAGATCTCCTCCTCCTCCAGACCTTGTTTAGCCGCAGATCAACGTCAATGATTCGCCCATCGGACTCCTTTTTGCTCCTCTGTTTTATGTAGGAGCTGAATGGGGAAACTGCTTCCAAATCCGTTCAGGCTGAAATGATCAACTTTGCTGAATAAAATGCCTTCAACACCTCGTTACTTCTGTCTGCAGTTATTATCCCAGTCGTAATGCTCGGAAGGGAAAAAGTCCTCATGAAAATTCACCAGCATCTTCGTAGAATCATAGAATCGTAGAGCGGGAAGGGACCCCGGTGGTCATCTAGTCCAACCCTCTGCAATGCAGGAATCTTAACTAATGCATCCATGACAAATAGCCCCCCAACCTCTGCTTTAAAACCTCCAGTCCACATCTTAGTGTAAATTTCCCCTAATATTTCTAATGCAATATTGCCTAATATACACATTTTTGCAAGCATTTTCTCCCATTGTGACACATTTTATATGTGATGTTCACTAATAGATGCATTTTGGGGGACATTTTCCCGCAATATACGTCCCTTCCACCAAAATATTTGGTTAGAGAACTACATCACACAATTCTGTGGAGGGTGAATATGTGGTTCATGTTAAAATCCAAAGCGAATTCCTCCACCATCCTTAGTAAACGGGAAGAACGCAGAACCATTTCAGCTACGCATCCTTAAGCTTAAACAGGGGTTGTGCCAAAGGCCTTGTGGAGAGAGAAGGAGGGCAGAATCTTCTGAGGTTGCAGGAGACCACTGGGTGGTGAAGATGGAGCAGCAAAGGTCACATGCTGGGATGTGCCACCACATAGAATCATAGAATCCTAGAGTTGGAAGAGACCCCAAGGGCCATCCAGTCCAACCCCCTGCCAAGCAGGAAACACCATCAAAGCATTCCTGACAGGTGGCTGTCAAGCCTCTGCTTAAAGACCTCCAAAGAAGGAGACTCCACCACACTCCTTGGCAGCAAATTCCACTGTCGAACAGCTCTTACTGTCAGGAAGTTCTTCCTAATGTTTAGGTGGAATCTTCTTTCTTGTAGTTTGAATCCATTGCTCCGTGTCCGCTTCTCTGGAGCAGCAGAAAACAACCTTTCTCCCTCCTCTATATGACATCCTTTTATATATTTGAACATGGCTATCATATCACCCCTTAACCTTCTCTTCACCAGGCTAAATATACCCAGCTCCCTAAAACCAGAGACTACACTTCAGCTTAATTTCACATCCTTTATTTTGTAGGCCACCTTGAACATGCCTTGGTACTGAACGGCAGGACATCAATACTTTAATACACACACAAATACATAAAATAATGGAGGGATTTGAGGATGAAAAGCTTTTGTCTTCACGATAAGCATATCCCAGAAATTTCATTGGAATTGAGACGCCACAGAGGATGAAAAGCAGAAATGGATTAATAGAGGGAACTGAGCAAAGTTCTTAGAGAGAACAATGGCCGGTTTCTCGCCAGGGCAGACACCTGTTCTGTAAGTAGAGCAAAGCCAGGGAGTTTTATGAGGTGTTGTTGGGGAGAGGAACCTGAGGAAGGCAGAGGAGATTAAAACATCCAGTAGCAATTTGGGGTGGCATTGGATGCCGTAGGCAGGCTCAGAAGCGGGATTCAAACCCAAACGCCAAGGCAGGCAATGAGGAACAACTGGCCTGGTCAAAGCCCAGGGAGTGGAAACAGGGAGTCCGTCCTGGCAAACCAACAGTGACAAACCTGTGGTGGCGGCTACTGGATTGAGATGGAGCTGGTTTCTGGCGGAGCAGGCCTGGGGTGGAAGATAGCTTGGGTGAGTCAAGGTTGAGATGGAGACAAGTCATGGCTGAACAAGGTCTGGTGGGGCAGGCGAGCAGAAGACACAGGTACCTGAATTTACAGGAGAAAAGGACACTATATGTGGACCACGGTTGGTCCCTTCCCCTCCAGACCTTGAGCCCCCCTGCGATTTGAGTTGATTGCTGGGAACCCGAGATTGTAGGGGAGGGGATGCTTGGGTTGAAAGGTGGTGGTCAAAACTGTACAGTGGCGGGTCCTGATGGGGTTCAGCCCTCGAAAAACCAGCCTAACCCAAACTGAAGGCATGGAAGAAGGGGAGCACCACTACACTGGAGTCTACAAAGCTCCTTTCCCCCCCAAGGTCTGCGGAAGGAGAGGCTGCGAAAACCAACATGAGCTCCGTAGCTCATTCAGGAATTCATCACTTGCTGTCTGCCAGGCTGTTTTTAAAATATTCATTTGTTAAAATTGTTTTGTCTGCCCTCCTGGGCTCCTTTGGGAAGAAGGGCGGGATCAAAATCAAGGAAATAAAGGAATAACAAGACCTTATTATAACAGCCGCTCAGCCTTCTCCGTGGGGAGGTTACTTTAAGCAATAGGTTTGAACACTGAATGTGTGAGCTTATGTCTAAAGTCAAAGGATAGAACAAACACTTGCTGGGTGTTTAATGGTTATTGTTATTGCATTTGTTTAAAAACCAATAAAATTTTATTTTTTTGGTTTTTATTTTTAAAAAGATGGCTGCCAGCAACAGTTAGTCCAAATTTGCTGGGGGGGGGGGGAGGAAGAGAGAACAGCCCCCACCAAGTGATTCATTCTCTGCCCAACTTTTACCTTTCCCCCCACCCCTCTCCAGAGGAGAAGCTTCTATCTCTTCCAGATCAGTCTGAGTCTGTTGATGCATCTTCCCAGGAGGTTTCCTGAAGGCTGCGCCTGTTGCCCCAAGGCCTCCGCCATGTCGGATACCAGCATTTTGAGGTCGGATGATTTATTTTCCACTCTCACAAGATCCAGGACTAAGTGAGGAGGGAAAGGAAAACACAGAGAACAGCCACAGAGAGACGCTTTCACTGCTTCCTTTTTTCTTTTTAAAATATATTATTAGCATTATTTGCCGATTTACACACATCTTGGTTGCCAAGGTGGCTTCTAAACCAGGGGTCCCCAAACTAAGGCCCGGGGGCCGGATGTGGCCCAATCACCTTCTAAACGTGGACGGTCCAGGAATCAGCGTGTTTTTACATGAGTAGAATGTGTGTTTTTATTTAAAATGCATCTCTGGGTTATTTGTGGGGCATAGGAATTCGTTCATATTTTTTTTCAAAATATAGTCCTGCCCCCCACAAGGTCTGAGGGACAGTGGACTGGCCCCCTCCTGAAAAAGTTTGCTGACCCCTGTTCTAAACAGTTTACAAGTGTTACGCCACAATACATCTATCTAGATATAGATATGCACATACAGTGGACCCTCGACTTACGAAGGTGATCCGTTCCGACGGGACCGCCGGATGTCGAAAAAATCGTAAGTCGAGTCCCCATAGGAATATTGGGGAGAAAAAATTCGTAGGTCGAAAAAAGCCCCATCAAAACTTCGGAAGTTGAGGAAATCCTATCAAAAACGGCCGCGACTTCCTATTGGAAGTCAAAAAATTCATAGCCGCGCGGCCGCTTTGATCCCTCGTAACTCGAAAAATACGGAAGTCGGGTTACTCGTAAGTCGAGGGATCACTGTACACTCATAATCAAGATAAAGGTAGATAGCTGTGTTGGTCTGTCATAGTCAAAACAAAATAAAAAAATTCCTTCCAGTAGCACCTTAGAGACCAACTAAGTTTGTTCTTGGTATGAGCTTTCGTATCTGAAGAAGTGTGCATGCACACGAAAGCTCATACCAAGAACAAACTTAGTTGGTCTCTAAGGTGCTACTGGAAGGAATTTTTTTATTTTGTTTTTTCATAATCAAGAGGCACAATAAAATAATTCCATCAAGACACTAAAGAAATATGCGCAGTCTTATAACTGAAACGCTTTCCCTTTTATTTATAACTACTTGGTTACATTGCTGTAACCCATCCTGGGACCTAGTTGTGAAAAGGTGGCTGACGGAACTTCCTGCTCTGAAGACCATGCATGCAAAGGATAGATACCAACTCTAAGGGGCCCAGGTTCCTTTGGGTCCCCCAATACAATTTTTGGGGGGAGGCAGGTCCCCTCAATGTTGAGAACAATCCGTACAGTTGCGGCATTTGGCCTCACCCCCTGGCTCCTCCCACCACCCTGCGCACATTATGTACATGCTCAAGAGACCTTGGGCCAGCCACTCACTCTCAGCCTAACCTCAGGGCCGGCTTCAGCTTATCTGGTGCCGTGGTGCAAGGATCCCTCCGGCGCCCCCCACCCCCACGTTTCCCTCCGGGTGGGCAGCAGCTGGAGGGTGGCTCCTCCAGCAGGACAGAGGCTTTGCACGCCGCGCAGCACAACATGGCAGAAGCGGGCGAGGGCGGGGCTGCCGGCGGGGCTGGAGGGCGGCTCCTTCGGCAGGGAGGAGGCTCCGGGCGCGGCATGGCGGAGGCGGACGAGAGTGGCGAGCTGATGCCGGGAGGCGCCATGTCCAGCCTCCGCCTCTTCCCTGGCGCCCTTCAGAACTTGGTGCTGAGGTGCCCCGCACCACTAGCCTCTATGGCTAAGACGCCCCTGCCTAACCTACTGTGCTTCACAGGGCTGTTGTCATCATTAATTGAGGAGGGGGACCACCACAAACGCCCCCTTGAGCTCCTTGGAGAAAAAAAGGTGGAGTATAAATCCAATGCAAAAAAGAAGGAAGAAGTAGAGTCAGAAACCCGATAGGAGGAGGTGGCAGAGCCAGAATTGGGCAGGGCAGGGGCATCCAAATATCATTCCTACTCACCGGTTGCAATGGCATTTACTGTTCCTTGGCGCTTTGACTCCTGAGCGATGATT
The DNA here is from genome assembly GCA_034641385.1 of Darevskia mixta. Taxonomy (NCBI): domain Eukaryota; kingdom Metazoa; phylum Chordata; class Lepidosauria; order Squamata; family Lacertidae; genus Darevskia; species Darevskia mixta. The sequence goes on from JAWWNH010000210.1 coordinate 688,079, forward strand.
TCTAGGGATAGAAATGCCCACCGTGCGCCTGGTCAGAAAGGGCTGCCACTCCCCAAACGACAAACAAATGTTGAACAAATGTTGAAGCAGGGAGAGATGCCAGCAACAGGTTTTGCCAGGGGCTACAGGGGTGAATGCAGTTTAGGGGAGCCGGCTCCTTGCTCCCTATTCCGGCACCACCAAGGGAACTGCAGTAGCCCAATGGCAGAGCACATGTCTCCGCGGGCCAAAGGTAGCGGGTTCAGTTAGGAGAAGTCACAACACTTAGCCACGTTATTTGGGAAAGGGCAGCATGGTTAAGCTTTTTTCACTTCCCTGGCACATTCTGCCCCAAATTCTAGGTAAAGGTAAAGGGACCCCTGACCATTAGGTCCAGTCGTGTCCGACTCTGGGGTTGCGGCGCTCATCTCGCGTTACTGGCCGAGGGAGCCGGCGTACAGCTCCCAGGTCATGTGGCCAGCATGACTAAGCCGCTTCTGGCGAACCACAGCAGCGCACGGAAACGCCGTTTACCTTCCCGCCAGAGCGGTACCTATTTATCTACTTGCACTTTGACATGCTTTCGAACTGCTAGGTTGGCAGGAGCAGGGACCGAGCAACGGGAGCACACTCCGTCGCAGGGATTCAAACCGCCGACCTTCTGATCAGCAAGCCCTAGGCTCTGTGGTTTAACCCACAAAGTCTAGGCCCAAACTCTAGAACTCTAGAGTCTGGGCCCCAAACTCTAGAAGCAAGTAAAAAATTAACGGCTCAGCTCAGCATGGACTCATTTAGGATAGCCACTGACAGGGCAAATGAAAGCTCTACATGACTACGGAAAACTTGTTCTTTAATCTTCACCCTGCCCTTGTGATTCCTGCATTGCAGGTGGCTGAACCAAACGACCCTTTGGTTCCCAACACTATGATTCCATCATTCATCTCCAGCTAAAACCTAAGGCTAAGAATGTGAGACGGCATTTTCTGTCCCTTCATCCTCTGGTGCTTGGTAAATTCAGGTTGTGCAGCTACAGTATTTGTGCAACAAACCCTCCCCCCCCCCAAATATTGGACTTTCTGCAGTAAGGAAAAGTGCACTGGAAAGTGTGGGAGATCACCTGCATTGACCCAACGTCATCTAACCACCTCACAAACAAATCAGAACAAGCACTTGTTAAATAGCCAACCGTCCTGCAAATATATCAGGATGAATCTACTATATATTTTGGGAAATGGTTTGTATGTTGCCTGTTTTCTATGCATTCTGACGCCTTGGGATACCAAACCTGACACGAGGGATCGTGAGGTGAGGGGTCTAGGCTCCAGGCGCCATTTTGAATCAAGATGGCAGACCCACATGTGACTTTGCCTTGACTGTACCTGCTTGTTTGGCACAAGTTTGGCCAGCTCTCAAGATATTGCCGCCCAACTCGCCATGAGAGTTCTTGAGGCGGGTGGGGCAGTTTTTGTGGACACTGGGATTCCGGGCACCATTTTGAATCCAAGATGGCAGACCAACTTCTGTGTGACTTCACCTGCTCTATGATGTGATGGGTCCAATCTCACAAATCACACTATCCATTTTAATTACGGGTAGGTAGCCGTGTTGGTCTGCCATAGTCGAAACAAAATAATTCTTTTCTTCTTCCAGTAGCGCCTTAGAGAATGCACACGAAAGCTCATACCAATAACAAACTTAGTTGGTCTCTAAGGTGCTACTGGAAGAATTTTTAAAAAATATTGTATCCATTTTTTTTTTTAAAAACCCACAATATTTTGGGGTTTCTAAAAAATCCCCGGGCAGCACCACACACTCCCCACACATGCTTAATAATCAGGAGGTCTGGAAGTCTTAAGGGCAGGGAACTGTCCTCTGCTGCTGTTGTTTCCCAGAAACATTGTTTGAAGCACTATGTGCATTACTAATGAATGATCGCCCAGTAATTTCATAATAAACATAACTTGCCTAACAGCCTGATAGCTCCATCTCTCAAAGTGGTCCGGGGGTGTTCCAGGTAAGCAAAGGCCTGATCCAGAAGGACGGCTTCCCCTTGTTCTCTGTAGCGCTTCACCTGGGAGGCAGGTCCAAAAGAGAAGGGAGCTGTGTGAGGAAATTCTCCCTTCCTTCCAATGCATGCCATTCCTCACGAGCAAGGGTGGAGCCTGGGTGGAGCCTGGGCAGGGCCGACCCAAGCTTTCCAGTCTTGCACAAGAACATCAGTAGAACGTACTGGACCAGGCCAGCGCTCCCATCTAGTCCAGCATCGTGTTCTCACAGGGGCCGACCAGATGCCTCTTCTGGGAAACCTGCAAGCAGGATTTGAGCACAAGACCAACTCTCCCCTTCTGTGGGTTCCAGCAACTAGGTTTCAGAAGCGTGGCTGTCTCCAGAGCACAGCCATCAAGGTTAGTTGCCATCAACATCCCTCTCCTCCATGAATTCTTCTAATCCTCTTTAAAGACACCCAGGTCAGTGACCATTAATAACTCCTGTGGGAGGGAGTTCCATAGTTTAACTATGCACTGTGTGAATAGTCTTCTGCCAAGGGAAGGGAATCAAGGAGGCAAAGGTGGACTTGCCTGTTCTGGTTCCTCTCAATCTCTCAATTCTCCACTCTTAAGTTCAGTTTTCTACACTGTCACATCAGTTTGCAATTACTATTATTAGCTGTTTTTTATTGTTTATTTGCTTGTTATTATTATTTTAATAAGTCTTCATGAAAATTTAGCAGTATTGCTGTGCGAATTTCTCCTAATACTGTTGTTATTATTATTATTATTATTATTATTATTATTATTATTATTTATTATTATTTATTTCTACCCCGCCCATCTGGCTAGGTTTCCCCAGCCACTCTAGGCGGCTTCCAACAGAACATTAAAAACAGAATAAAACTTCAAACATTAAAAACTTCCCTAAACAGGGCTGCCTTCAGATGTCTTCTGAAAGTCAGATAGTTGTTTATTTCCTTGACATCTGATGGGAGGGTGTTCCACAGGGTGGGTGCCACTACTGAGAAGGCCCTCTGCCTGGTTCCCTGTAACCTCACTTCTTGCAGTGAAGGAACCGCCAGAAGGCCCTTGCAGCTGGATCTCAGTGTCCAGGCTAAGCAATGGGGGTGGAGACGCTCCTTCAGGTATACTGGACCGAGGCCGTTTAGGGCTTTAAAGGTCAGCACCAACACTTTGAATTGTGCTCGGAAACGTACTGGGAGCCAATGTAGTTCTCTTAGGACCGGTGTTATGTGGTCCCAGTGGCCACTCCCAGTCACCAGTCTAGCTGCCGCATTCTGGATTAATTGCAGTTTCCGGGTCACCTTCAAAGGTAGCCCCACGTAGAGCGCATTGCAGTAGTCCAAGCGGGAGATAACCAGAGCATGCACCACTCTGGCGAGACAGTCTGCGGGCAGGTAGGGTCTCAGCCTGTGTACCAGATGGAGCTGGTAGACAGCCGCCCTGGACACAGAATTAACCTGCGCCTCCATGGACAGCTGTGAGTCCAAAATGACTCCCAGGCTGCGCACCTGGTCCTTCAGGGGCACAGTTACCCCATTCAGGACCAGAGAGTCCCCCACACCCGCCCACCCCCTGACCCCCCAAAACAGTACTTCTGTCTTGTCAGGATTCAACCCCAATCTGTTAGCTGCCATCCATCCTCCATCCGCCTCCAGACACTCACACAGGAGCTTCACTGCCTCAACTGGTTCTGATTTAAAAGAGAGGTAGAGCTGTGTATCATCCGCATACTGATCAACACCCAGCCCAAGCCCAAATAGGCACAAATTTGTATGCAATTTTGCCTCACACAAACATTTTTCCCTAAAGCACTTTTCTGCTGTACAATGCAGGCTATTTCCACCAATATGTGCATTTTAATTTTTATTTATTCATTAAATTTACCGGTATATGCTAACCAACGATCACAGGATGGTTTGCAGTATAAAAACACAAAACACATAACATAACAGCAACAGTAATATCAAAACCCAATTTCTTCCCCATCGCTCTCAGGCTGCCTGCTCCCTGAAAAACAACACAAACAAGAGGCGCTCACAAGACTTTTGCAGAAGTTCCAGGTTTCGTTTTCCTGGATGGCCGACTGGATGAAGGATTTCATAAACCTGTCGACTCTTCTCAGAGTGATCCAACACATCTGTAAAAGAAGTGAGGGTGGGAGTAACAGCTTCTGCCACTGCAGTTGCTGAAAACTCAGGCAGAATATTGAAGAATAAATTATTAATTGTTAATTGTTAATTATTCATTACTACTACTACTACTAATATACAGCCCTACTTTCATAAATCTCGGGGCGGTTCACAGCAAAAAATAACAATATAAAAAAACACCCTGCCGGGAGGATCGTATACCCACTCTGCGGTCAGCACCCCGCCAGGAGGATCGCACCACTACGCCGATTGCCCCGCCCCCATGGGCAGATCGCCCCACCCAATGGGCGGATCGGCCCACCCCCATGGGCGGATCTGGGCTCTGGGTGCCCGAGTGGCTAGCAATATCTCTTTTTTCATGTTCCGTTTTCTACAGATCAGTTTCATTTGTTGTGAGACATTAGTGTTACATCAGGAAGAAAAGGGGGAAAGAGGTGGAGGGGGGATGGTGGGTGGGGTGGGGTTGGGGGGGCAATGCTTCTATTCTACTTAGTGTATGTGTGGGGTTTTGTGTCAGCGTCACTTGTGTGGGTTCTCTTTACTATGCTTTGATGGTGTTTCCTGCTTGGCAGGGGGTTGGACTAGATGGCCCTTGTGGTCTCTTCCAACTCTATGATTCTATGATTCTATACTATTTGCTTGAATTTCTTTAGTGGTGAGAGGACCTGGGCATATTAGCATTAATTTCTGTGGTGTTAGGTACCACCTGTGAGTTTCAGAGCGAGTTCTTCCCTTTTCGCTGATATGGATTTAAAGGGAGGTTTAGACCACATTCTAGTCCATTGGGTGGGGTTTATCTCATAGCCCAGGCATGTCCAACTCCCAAGAGACTGTGATCTATTCACAGTATTAAAAAACTGGCAGTGATCTACCCATTGTCATTGGAGGGAGGAGGAGCGTGCGTGGGGCGGGTGGAAGGGGAGAATTGAGCAGAGTTGTTGAGCTTTTTGTGGGGAGGACTGCCCTGCACAGAGTTGTTTAGCTTCTTTGGGGGGTGATCCCACGATCTACCAGGATCAACCAGGGATCTACCGGTAGATCGCGATCTACTGGTTGGACATGCCTGTCATAGCCTATGTCGTCCTCCCATTATTATTATTTTTTAAAATTACGTCTAGGGGGTTTGTGGGATTTTGTAGTAGTATTTTGTATATTGCAGATACCATCTGTAACAAGAAATCAAGGCCTTTTATATATATATAAAATGTTCATAAGTGTGTCAAGCAAACAAGGCCACAAGTGTGTATTTCTTTGTCTCAGGAACAAAGGGAGGTTGCCCCTCCAGCTACTCAGCAGCCCTCCCTCTGCCTGAGTGATAATTCCTGGCATCCTGATACCTGAGTGCCAGACAGGTAGCCATTCCAGAGATAACAAACCCAGATGAAGACAACAGGGTGTGATTAACTTGGCTGGGAAACAGGGAAATGTAAATACCTCTTTTGTTTCACTTGGTGGGTGTTTAGTGGAGGACAAGAGGGGGCAGGGTCCAGGATGCTCAGATTGCTGCCACCAGACCTCCCCTTTCATGATGTAACCATGATGTATCTGGGGGGGGGGGTGCTCGGGATACACCCCTCCTATGGTGTATGCATGGTGCTTCTGGGGGGTGGTCTTGGTCTGGGGGGGGTTCAAAATGTCTATATAGGGGCGGGCACACTTTTGTTCTAAATTGCTCCTCAATCCAGCATGTGGTGAGTGAGAACCCTGTTGCAACAGTATCCTATATAATAATCTCCCTGTGTCCCTGCGTCCGTTCTGTGTGTCACAGAAGTGCGCTACTGCGCATGACCGGGACCCACACGGACGCAGGGATTGGAGCGGGCGGAGAGGGGGGCGTGTCCGCGAGGCAGCGGCGGCGCACGCGCGTTGTCATTTGCGCCAGCGCCGCTGCCTCGCACGGACGCAGAGGGCCGCCCCATCCTCGCCGCCGCTACCCCAAGGGAAGGAAGAGCTACAACTGGGGCTGAAGTCGGAATACCTGGAGCCAGGGGCATGCGCGCCGGGGAGCAGCAGTGAGAGCTGCTGGAAAGGGAAGAAGAAGCCGAGGAGGGAGAATTGCCCGGTGACCCGCCCGCCATCCTCCGCGGTGGGCCAAAGTGGACGCGCCGGGAGGCGGAGGACGGGGCCGAAAGGGAAGCCGACGGCGGCCGAAGCGGGACAGAAAGCCTCGGTGGCACCGAGCGCCTGAGACCGGCCCCTTCCCTCCTGCCTCCTCCTCCTCTAGCGCCTGTTATTGAACGGGCTAACTTCAACTAGTTTGTTAATAAAGATCAGGCTTACTAGCCGCCTTGCTTCCCATTAGAACTCTGGTCTGGTCTCTGTCCTTTCTGCGCAGGCAGGGGTTTCAAAATAACGTCCTGCCGAGGTTCAAGATTCCACCCGGAATCGAACCCTTTAGATAACTCTCTTAAATTCTTACAACACCATCCCTTTACCGTGTCCCTTTGTTGTTAGGAGGAGGTTTCTGAAGGTTGTCAGGGGCCTAGTTGCTGCTGACTTTACTACTGGATTGTTGAAGATGGCATGTAATTGGTGGTGTGTTAGCCAGGACTTGCTGCTTTCTGATGAACGGCATCAGCCTACCTGCTTCACTGGGACACTGTCCTGGAGATGCACCATCAGGGGGACCAGGCTCTGGAGAGCAAGCTCCTTCATCTGCTCTTTGCCTCCCCACCGGATGATCTCAAACAGGTGGCTGAAGGTGGAGATGGCGGCCAGCCTCACTTTGTTGGACGCCTGTGCCGAGAAGGGGGGAGAAATGCTGTCAAGGCAAGTGGAGGGTTGCTGTCTGCCTCAAGGGCCAACCCAAGCTTGGATGCAGTGGGGGCAATGGGACTGGGGGCGGGAGAGTCAAGGAGATCTCCAGGGTCATGAAATGAAACACAATTCCTCCCAGATCTCCAGGGAAGGGCTAAGGAACCACAGGCCCTGAACTCTGGCTCTCCAGGCTGCTCTGTCCGGCCCTTGGAACTCTCTGCAGGCCACACCCACCTTCCACAGGCCACACCCCCTCATTGGCCCTGCTTCACACTGCTTTTGCCTGGCTAGAATATGTATGGACCACAGAAAAAGGCTTGTGGTGAAGGAGGGAAATCTATGAGTGAAATATACTCGGAGTCGAGTGTGGATTTCATGCTCTTTATTCAGCTCACTAGTGAATTTAGCCCGTTGAAAACGGGCGCTAGCGGTGGCGGCGGCCGGCGCTCAACGGGCCAAACACCGGGGAAGCGGCCCGCCCGGAACCAAGGCGAGGTGGCTCACTGTTTCCGCGGGAGGCGGCGGGAAAGGAGCCGCGCGGCGCCCGGAAGCGGGAGGCTTCTGCAGCCGGGGCGAGGAGTTTGCGGGGCGTCGGCGTTGGGCCCCCGGGGCAGCTGCGGGCTGCTCGGTCCCGGCTGGTGGCGCTGCTGGCGCTGGGCTTGGCGGCCGTGGGCTACGGCGTCGGGGTGCGGCGCTGGCGGGCGCCGCGCGTGCTCAGCCTGCACCCGGCACCGCGCATCTTTGCGCTCCAGTGAGCGACTGGCAACAGCGCTGGAGGAGCCACCAACCCCGGAAAGGCACAGTCCCGCCCTCGTCCGCTCCCGGCCAATCCGAGGCCCGAAGTGTCTGTGCAACGTCCAATCCCTGCGTCCGTGTGGTGGGACATGCGCAGTGGCAAAAAACCACTGACACACGGACGCACGCAGGGACACAGGGACTTTATTATATAGGATAGTAGTGAGGAATGAAAGTTCCCCCAGAATGTCTGCTTTATATACATTATTTACACAATGGGCCCCACGTGACTGGCTAATTCCGGGATACTCCTGTAGGCCAATCAGGTTGTGGATTCACTTCCACCTGGAGCTGGATTGGGTGGCTCCTGCGGACCAATCAGACTGCTGCATTCTGGATCCTATTGTTCTAGGACCAATCAGACTGCTGCATTCTGGATCCTATTCAACTCAGTACATAACAATGAGGAAAAACAGTTGATCCTGCCTTGCATACAACAGCGGGAGGAGGAGGAAAAGGTGGGGAGAGAATCGTAGAATTGGAAGGGACCCCGAGGGTCATCTAGTCCAAACTCCTGAAATGATGCAATAATATTTTGCCCAACATGGGGCTCAGATCCATGGACCTGAGATTAAGAGTCTTATGCTCTGCTGCAGGCGTAGGCAAACTCGGCCCTCCAGATGTTTTGGGACTACAACTGCCATCATCCCTGACCACTGGTCCTCTTAGCTAGGGATGATGGGAGTTGTAGTCCCAAAACAGCTGGAGGGCCGAGTTTGCCTATGCCTGCTCTTTCGACTGAGCTATCCAGCTCAGTCGGGCGTCATAAATTTTCATCCCAGGCAGCAAAACAGATGGAGCAGACCCTGGCCATTCGCAATGCCATTGTCAGGCTCAGGATTGCACCAGGAAATAACTCCCGTCCCCTCTGAAGATACACTTGGCTGTACTTTTCCCAACCAGTTCTGGCTCCTTTAACTCCCAGCCCCCCAAAGTATAGATAATAGAGATAATAGACAAAACAAAATAAAAAATAAAAAAAATTCCTTCCAGTAGCACCTTAGAGACCAACTAAGTTTGTTCTTGGTATGAGCTTTCGTGTGCATGCACACTTCTTCAGATACACTGAAACAGAAGTCACCAGACCCTTATATATAGTGAGAGGGTGGGAGGGGTATTACTTAGAAGCGTGGTGGGAATGGGTGAAAGGCTGATAGCTGTGGTAAACCTGTAGACGACTGTTAACGACTGCAAATAGTCTTACAGGAAAAAGCAAGGGGTGAGAAGGTTAAAAATAGCTTTGTCATGTATAATGAGATAAGAATCCAATGTCTTTGTTCAGACCAGGTCTCGCCATGGTTTTAAGCTTGGTAATGAGTTGCAATTCAGCAACTTCTCTTTCCAGTCTATTTCTGAAATTCCTTTGCAATAAGACAGCTACTTTGAGATCTTGTATAGAGTGTCCTGGGAGATTGAAGTGTTCTCCTACTGGTTTCTCTGTCTTCTGATTCCTGATGTCAGATTTATGGCCTATCACCCATTCCCACCACCCCTCTCAGTAATACCCCTCCCACCCTCTCACTATATACAAGGGTCTGGTGACTTCTGTTTCAGTGTATCTGAAGAAGTGTGCATGCACACGAAAGCTCATACCAAGAACAAACTTAGTTGGTCTCTAAGGTGCTACTGGAAGGAATTTTTTTTATTTTTTATTTTGTTTTGACTATGGCAGACCAACACGGCTACCTACCTGCAACTAGAGATAATAGCGATACGTATGCATTTCGGGGGTAAAAAAACCCCAAGGGGATGGTGCTCATATCTTGATCAAATGGCAGGGGGAAGCTGTAGAAACACACAAACATGGGGTGGCTCCCCGAGAGATCTACACCCAACCACCGGGGCTTGCCCTGCACCCATGGGTGCTGCCCCACTTGCATCTGGCCTGACTCACGTCATCAAAAAGTGGGATCACGCTGGTGGCCACCTCGACGGTGAGGGAGTTCATGTCCCTGTTCTGACTCTTCAGGAGTTCTGGCAGGAGCCGGAGAGCCTTCACGTTAATGTCTCTGTCGGCCTCGCGCACCCTAGCCATGACATCTGGAAAGGCAGGCTTCAGTTTTTTCATCTGCGCGACACAAAAGGCTGAGTCACAGATCTCCAGAGAAACAACAGAGACAGGTACGTAGCAGAGGTCTTTCTTCCGGGGAATCTTTAGCTTTGAACAGAACACAAGATGCCACAGAGGGAGAAGCTTGCAGATAACCAAAACCTCATGGCTGGCTCCCCGCCTCCCTCGTCAAAAAGATTAAAAAGGTGGCGCAGAGGACACGGGCTGGAAAGTACCGGTACTTCAGATTCCACACCATTAAAAAATCAGCATCTGCACATGCAGATGTTCCTTATGAATTCCACATCTGTTCACCAAACTGTTGGAGATTTTGTGGGAATAAAGGGATTTCCCTTCCCCATCTCTGGTGGGAATGGCCACAGGTTGCTTTATTCTGGAAGAAAATTCATCAGGCGATACCAAGTATTATCAAAACACATATTCAGATTTCTCCTCCGTTTTCCCTACTAAATATGTGGACATGCACCATGAAGACATTTTGCCAGAAGGAACATCCGACACAGATGTTGCTGGGATCCCTATGGCACAACAATGGAAATCATAAAAAAACAAAGACTAATATCATTATGGTATAAAAATCTTTGGAATTTAGTTACTGCAGAAAAAGTAACACATAAGCTATGGGTCTCTAATGGACAGGAATATTCTGGTAATTTCTACTCATTGTGGAGGGATTTTATTTCATATAGCTTCGTTTCAGACTTACAGGTATCTATCCCCATGCCCTCTAGAGAAATGTGGCTTTCATGATCTTAGATTCTGTGTTATTATTCAATTTGTTTAGGTTTTGCATGCCCTGTCTTTAGTTGGATATGTTATTGAATTTTTGTTATTGTTTATTTATCTTTGTGGTTCTATAATAAATTGAAAACTGGTGATAATGATGATGATGATGATATTGAGAATACAGAACAGTGGTGGTCAACCTCTGTCCAGCAGGCGTAATTAGGCAACCAGCAATACCTAGAGCAGGGTTTTCCAAACGGGGGCCTCCAGCTGTTTTGGGACTACAATTCCCATCATCCCTGACTACTGGTCCTGCTAGCTAGGGATGATGGGAGTTGTAGTCCCAAAACAGCTGGAGACCTAAGTTTTGGAAACCCTGATCTAGAGGATGGTAGGCTCCCCACCCACTGGGAAGACCTACTGGTCTACTGGTAAGATCACTGTGTGTCTCTCACCTTCTCTTGATGATCCATAAAGCAAATCATGCCGTCGAGAGCTAGGGATCTGAGCTCCAACCGGTTGGCCTTCACATGCCGGCATAGCTGCTCAATGATGACATCTTCCATAGTTGGCTCTAAGGCTTCCTTACGAAGGAGCTAGAACAGAAGAAGAATATGCAGAACTGGTAGCAGCAGGCCTTGAACATGAGAACATGAGAAGAGCCTGCTGGATCAGGCCAAAGAGGAGCAGAAGGAGGAGGCCAGGAGGTGGCATGATGACATCGCAAGGGATCGTTGCCTTAGGAGAGCGAGAAAAATTCTCAGGGATGACTCACACTCCGGCCATCACCTCTTTAATCTTCTACCCTCGGGCAGGAGATATAGAAGTATAATCAGCCGTACCGACAGGTTAAAAAATAGCTTCTATCCGTGGGCTGTTAGGCTGTTGAACGGAAAATAACACAGCGAAATTGACTTGTGAGGTCGTGTGTTGTTCAATAAGAGATTGAGTGTTTGGGGGGTGGGGAGGCTCGTTTAATTTCATTGTACACAGGTTGTACAATGACAATAAAGGTATTATTATTATTACTATCAAGCTGCGTGCTCCTTGGATGTGTCATCTTGAGGCGACTGCCTCACCGTGCCTCATGGGGGGCCAAATATGTGGCGTCAGGGCTTGCAAAGCTCTCTGCGCTGGTCTCTGCAAACCTTCAAGCAGCTGAGACGCAGGGCTCGCAAAGCACAGGTGACCACAGCTAAGTTTTGTGGCTTGGGAGGTGCCGTGCGCTGGGCTCTGGGCACAGCTTGATTTGCCAAAAAATGTGGCTTGGGGGCATGGCTTTGGGATGCCTATGATGCTCTTGGGGGCAGCAGATGGGAGTCTGAGAGGGGTTGGGGCGGATTAGCTGTACAATTAATCAGACCCACCTACCTCCATAAAACAAGGCTCACCTCAACTAAGAAAGGCATCACAGTGATGTGTTTCGGATACCCCTCGCTTTCCAGAATCTCCAGCAAGTAAGGCAACATCGTTTCGCTTCCCTCGCCCCTGACTATCTCTCTTGTCATTGAAAAACAGAAACACTGGGTGTCCAAAGCATTGCAATATGGAGTGTTCTTCTCCCATGATCCTTTCCCGATATTCTGTTCCATTTTCGGGGAATGTGCGGAGCATACCTCCCTCTTGCTTCTCAGCCCTCCTGCTTTGACTACAGAGCTGTCATAACGCACCACCTGAGCTAGCTATTGGGATACACAAGGAAGGCCCTGCAACAAAATGTTGCAGAGTGGATCCCATTCTCGCTGAATGGGTGAGGGGGAGGACTGGACATGCTAGTGGCCCAATCCCAGTCATGATTAAATATTTGATTTCTCCATCAAAGTCTATGGGCAGCTCCTATTTTGGAGACACTTGAAAACGATTTCTTCGTGCAAACTGAAAAATGACCTATCTGGATAATGAGATGGTTTTAGACCTCAGAGTCGCTATCTCCTTCCTCCCTTTCAAGGTGCTTGGGTTCCATTCACTGCCCCACCTGGCTGCCAGGTCCCCTGCCCCCTTAGTCCACATTCAATGCCATCCAGCCCCTTATGGGGCTGATATGAAGTTCCACGCCTTAGGGATCTCCCCCAAAGATTTTTGGAACATCTTCAGATCTCGCTGCTCCTTTTAACAGCGATGTGCTTACCTGGCAAAGAGAGTGAGACCTTTCAGGTGGGTCCTGCGACGCAACAGGAGTTCTGAACCTCTCCTCTTGTTCATGATGAGGATGTGGTCCTCATCTCCTGCACGCCTGATGAGGCCTTTGAAAGTTTTCAAGGCAGACCTGCACACAGAGCCAAATCCGTATTAGAATGGATTTCTTGTGCTGGGTTTACTGCGATTCCTCCACAGGGTGGGATGCATTCCCTCAGGAATTTGGGTAGGCCATTGTGCCTCATAGCTGGTAAAAGATAGCTGGCTCTCACAGAGTCCCGGGCACCGCAGGTGTTGGGGTGTGGAGACCAACTTGTGCTGAAGTTGTTCCCTTGATCACAGCAATCCTGGCTACCGTCACTCGCATGTGAACCCCACGCCGCTAAGCATTTCGAATAAAACACCCATGCATTTTCAAGCTTTTTTCTGCATGCAGCCTTGAGGACTAGAAACTTGCGAAAGCACAGCCCGGCATGACAATGCAGAAGCTGCCATTCTTTTAAGCTGAGGCTATCGCTGTGTGTCATGTCACAAATTAAAAAGACAAATTCCCAAAAAACAACCTTGGGCCGGATGAGGAGCGAAGTCCGGCTCAGCAAGGAGCTGCGTGCGTCCGGCCGCCCTGGCTACAGGGCTACCACCGTGTCAGTCAACCCTGCCTGTGCAGTGGCGAACAGAGCCTCTTGGCCGCCTAGAGCGGCAAACGCGGGGGCACCCCCGGGGGAGGAGCGTCGCTCCATCCGTGCGTAGTGATGTCACGACGCGTTGTCATGTCACGGCGCACAGACGGACTGTGCATGTGCGTGATTCCGCACATGTGCAGTCCGTCCGTCCGTGCTGCTGCTTCTGCGGCGACCTTTCGAGCCGCCAAGTGAGGCTCCTTTACCAGGCGGTGGGGGGCTCGCGGGGGGCCCACCAAGTGTCACCCCCCTCCAGGGTGGAACCTGGGGCGCTCCGCCCCCAACTCCCCACCCTTGCTACGCCACTGTGCTTGTGACAAACAGGGAAAGTTTGGGACGAGCCGAAGGAAGCACACCTGAAAGGAGCAGGCGGGGTGGGAATCTCCTGGCGGACGCAGGCCCTCGTGTAGACATCCATCTCCTCTGGTGTAAAGTACACGGTGAAGGAGATCTGGCAGAGGACTGCTATGGACAGTGTGGTGAACATCTCCCTCAGCACCTCCAGGCAGGCTGGGGACGGGCGCTTCAAGATCTCGTGAAACGCTGCGTTGGCCTGGGAGGTCAGTCAAGGCGCCTGATCGTACCTGAGCAAGGAGAGGAATTTCCCGCCCGCTTCCCTTCCCGCCCACGTCCTTAGGTGCCTCAAATGGCCACCCGGAGGCCGAAGGGGCATCTCTGGGCTCTGTTTCATTTTGCTGCCTGAGGCAAGCGTGCCCCCCCTTGCCTCCCTTTCCGGGGTCACGTGGCGGCTTCTGGCGAGGAAGCCGGAAGCTGCTGCCACTGCATGACCCAGCAGAGGCAGGGGTGGGTGCTGTGCTTGCAGGGGTGCTGCCCCGTGGAAGTCCACGGCCCCAGGCAGGTCGCTTCCCTCTGCTTCGTGGGCAGGCCGGCCCCGGGGATGGGCCTTGGGGATGTCACCCACAGAGCCGCTTTGCTCTTTGGGTGCTTTCTTGGGGGGCAGAGTCCTGCCAGCACTTACAGCCAAGGATCTCAAGGAGGCCTTAACCCTGTGGCCATCCCTGTAGATAGGCTGCTCCTGCAAGATGGACTGCAGCACGACCAGGACATTCTGCGAAGTGTCAGAGTAGCAGGTTAAGCTGTTCCACATGGCGGAGGCGGTGCTGCAAGGGGAAGAAGAAGAAGAAGCAGAAGAAGAAGAAGGAGAAGAAGAAGAAGAAGAAGAGTTTGGATTTGATATCCCGCTTTATCACTACCCTAAGGAGTCTCAAAGCAGCTAACATTCTCCTTTCCCTTCTTCCCCCACAACAAACACTCTGTGAGGTGAGTGGGGCTGAGAGACTTCAGACTAGCCCAAGGTCACCCAGCAGCTGCATGTGGAGGAGCGGGGAAGCGAACCCAGTTCACCAGATTACGAGTCCACCGCTCTTAACCACTACACCACACTGGCTCTTGGAGAAGCAGGGGCTTCGGTTGGCGCACGAAATGCGCTCAGATTATGGCGAAACGAGAGAAAGGCGATTTAGACCAGTATGGGTGTGGTGCCCCTCTCTTCAAGAGCACTGGCTAGGCAGTGATGTGGGACTTAGGACTGGAGGGGTCGTTCTGTGGGAGTGGAGAAAGGTGGAAGAAGAGTTTGGCTTTGATATCCCGCTTTATCACTACCCGAAGGAGTCTCAAAGCGGCTCACATTCTCCTTTCCCTTCCTCTGTGAGGGGAGTGGGGCTGAGAGACTTCAGAGAAGTGTGAATAGCCCAAGGTCAGCCAGCAGCTGCATGTGGAGGAGGGGAGATGTGAACCCGGTTCACCAGATTACAAGTGTAACTTGTGAAGAAATGTGCTTTTAATTTTTAAAAAAGAAAATTAAAAAAGAAAAAGAGCAATGGCTGTTCTTCTACAGTTCTCCACGACCTATTGTTGTGAGCAGGGATTTTCAGCTCTATATGAGATTGGAAAAGAGAAAGGCGTCTCTGCGTTGATGAGATGAGAGTTTGCTTGTCTCAAATTAGACCTGGGACTCAGCTATACAACTGCAAAGTGCATCATACAAACATAGAAATATATAAAATATATATATATAAATTGTCCAGTAGCACCTAAGACCAACTAAGTTTGTACTTGGTATGAGCTTTCATGTGCATGCACACTTCTTCAGATATGATGCATGCACACGAAAGCTCATACCAAGAACAAACTTAGTTGGTCTCTAAGGTGCTACTGGGCAATTTTTTTATTTTTTAAAATATATTTCTACTGCATCAGACCAACATGGCTATCTACCTGAATCATACAAACATGACACTAGATGGCAGTGATGAGCTTATGGCAAATTCAATATATTTTTCAAAACGCTTTTTTAAAAAAGCATTTGCACAGTGTTTTTTAATGTGTCTAGATTCCACCCTGGTATAAATGAGATTACCTGGCAAAAGCAAGCTCACACCTCTCACTGAGTTTGTATACCTACTTAAGTTTCATGCTCGTTCATTTCGGAAATGATTCACCTTCTTACATAGCTGCACTGTTTGATACTGTCTGGACATCCCATGATCATATTACAAAGTAGTTGTGTTCTGTGTTATAAATCAAGCACTGCTAGGAGTTATTTCTTTTTGTTTCCCAATATATTTTTATTGACAAAAATTCGGTGTGGCGCAGGCCAATTTTTATTCTGAAAGTGTGGCCCAGAGAAAAAAGTTCGAGAACCACTGATTTAGCCAGTACGAAAAGGATTTTAAATCGATTTTTTTTTTATCCCCGTCCATCCCGCTCACCTGTCACACTGGACAGAGCAGGCCAGGAGGGTCTTCACCACATCCTGAGGGCGGCTCTTCCCCAGAAGCAAGAGGTACCTGAAGACTTCCAGGCGGGCCTGCGGGCATCCGATGTGCTCCAGACTGAAATACAGGAGCCTGGTGGTTTTGGGCACCTGCAGGGGGGGAAGAGGTGGGAAGAGGTGAGTGGGGAGAGAGGAGAAGGGGGAACAGGAGGCTAGACTGGTGACTGGGAGCGGCCGCCGGGACCACATAACACCGGTCCTGAGAGATCTACATTGGCTCCCAGTACGTTTCCGAGCACAATTCAAAGTGTTGGTGCTGACCTTTAAAGCCCTAAATGGCTTCAGTCCAGTATACCTGAAGGAGCGTCTCCACCCCCATCGTTCTGCCCGGACACTGAGATCCAGCGCCGAGGGCCTTCTGGCGGTTCCCTCACTGCGAGAAGCAAAGCTACAGGGAACCAGGCAGAGGGCCTTCTCGGTGGTGGCGCCCGCCCTGTGGAACGCCCTCCCATCAGAGGTCAAAGGGATCAACAACTACATAACATTTAGGAAATACCTGAAGGCAGCCCTGTTTAGGGAAGTTTTTAATCTGTAACATGTTAATGTAGGCCTATTGTTTTTTAATATTTGCTGGAAGCCGCCCAGAGTGGCTGGGGAGACCCAGCCAGATGGGCGGGGTATAAATAATAAATTATTATTATTATTACTCCAAGGCAGCGTACCTTTATGAAAACGGGCTGGGGATCCCGCAGCATGGCTTTCATCATCAGGATGGCAGCCTTCGTGTGGTAAAGGTTGTCGTCCCTCATGCCCTTGATGGCTGCTAGGAGGAAGTCCATCTGCTCGTCAGCATGGAGGCATTTTTTGAATTTCTGGAAACGGAGGGGGTCCATTGAAAGCCTGGTGGAGGTTATACCAAAGAGCTGGGGTCCACCATGCTTGGGATCCTATCTTGGGATCAGCTGACTCGCTATGGGACCCTCCTTAAGATCAGTCGGTAGAGCAGGAGACTCTTAATCCCAGGGTTGTGGGTTCGAGCCTCACTTTGGGCCAAAGATTCTTGCAGTGCAGGGGGTTGGGTTAGGTCGGGGTTTCCCAAACTTGGGTCTCCAGCTGTTGTTGGGCTACAGCTTCCATCTTATCTTGCAGGACCAGTGCTCAAGGATCATGGGAGTTGTAGTCCAAAAAGAGCTGGAGACCCACGTTTAGGAAACCCTGGACAAGATGGTCCCTTCCAATTCTATTATTCTGATGCTGCAGGAAAGGTCGCGGTGCTCTCCTTATGTGTAGGAAAGACCACAGTGCAGTGTTAGGGCTTGTCCACACTTCCAACCGGTGATAAAAATGGAGGCCAACATCAATCTGGAGAAAACCCAATTGACATTTGCTCTGATTCAGCAGTAAAAATTGGTTTTACTTGGGGGTAAAGTTGTGGGGCAAGTGGATGTGTGGATGAGCCCTCTGAGTGGGGACTGGGACCAGGAATTAAAAATCTGCAGCATTAAATGGTCCTGTTCAGGATTCCAATCTGACAGCCAGACAGCCGGGCCATTTCTTGGATACTCCATTGCACCCCCTCTCCCTCTATATTTTTTATTCTCGCTGCCCCCACCGCCACTCAGTGTTCTGAGTGCTGGGCATTTTTCGTGTGCATTCTTTCTTTTTTAAAACTCTCTCATTGAAAGGATCTCGGATACAGCAGCGGAGCAGGAAAGGACCTTTGAAGAGCCACTGGCAGTCAAAGCACAGTCCTGGGCTCAGTTATACGATCACTTTTTAAAAACAAAACAAAACATAATTTTATTAATCTAGACTAACTGGACGGGTTTCCAAACTCCTGTGTTGGTTACATTCGTTTCAGCTGCACCTGTAAAACAGGTCCACGCCCAAAATTGCCAGGTGTGAAAAAGGTTTACCATGGTGGTGGTGCTGATGTCAGAGAACCAGGCCAGCCAGAAGATCTTTTCCTCTTTCCAATCCTGCATAAGCTCCACAAATTCTCTGTCGTTCTCAGGCTTCATCAGGCCTCAATAAATGTACAAAGAAACCCAGAGATATAGATATATAGATAGATAGATAGATACAGTGGACACTCGGGTTGCAAACGCGATCTGTGCGGGAGGCGCGTTTGCAACTTGCAGCGTTCGCAACCCGCGCTGCTGCATCTGTGCACGCGCGTGATGCAATTTGGCGCTTCTGGGCATGCGCGAGAGCCAAAACCCGGAAGTTACCTGTTCCGTTACTTCTGGGTTTGGCGCAGTGCGCAACGCGAAATTGCGCAACCTGAAGCGGCCATAACCCGAGGTATGATTGTATAGATATATAGAGATATAGATACAAAGAAACTCAGATATATACGGTATATCTATATATATAGAGAGAGAGAGAGCGATAGATAGATAGATAGATAGATAGATAGATAGATAGATAGATAGATAGATACAATGCCCCCCACCCCCCAAAATAGGTGCCAATACTTACCTGCACGACCACAGATTAGTGGTGGGACGGTGGCCTTTGGAGGTTTTGAAGGACCACGTGAAACTGATTTCCCCAGTGGGTCACCCCAACGGAAAGTGGAGCTGGAGGAGTTGGGGGTGGCTCAAGGGTCGTGCCCCCCCCCCCAAGCAGGGTGTGGAGAGGGGATGGAGGAGCGAAAGGAGGCTACCCAAGACTCCTTCAGGCCAGCCAGCAGGGACGCTCAGACCTGGACCCTGAAGGTGGCCCTCCAGGGCTCTCCACCTGGCCCTCAGAAGGGCAGGGTTGGGCTGACAGACAGCCTCAGGCTCAGAAGGCGGAGCCACCCTGAAGACGCTCCAAGCGAAGAACCTTCTTCGCTTGACCAAAGGGTGCTTTATCTATCCAGCTTCCCCACTGTTATGTACTGAGTTGAATAGGATCCAGAATGCAGCAGTCTGATTGGTCCTAGAACAGGATCCAGAATGCAGCAGTCTGATTAGTCCGCAGGAGCCACCCAATCCAGCTCCAGGTGGAAGTGAATCCGCAACCTGATTGGCCTACAGGAGTATCCCGGAATTAGCCAATCACGTGGGGCCCATTGTGTAAATAATGTATATAAAGCAGACATTCTGGGGGAACATTCATTCCTCGCTACTATGAGCTGAATAAAGAGCATGAAATCCACACACGACTCCAAGTATATTTCACCCGCTATTATCCACATGCCAATCCCTTTCCCTTTCCCCGCCATGAACCGTCTTGGGGAAGGCCGGGGGGTCCTTGCTCTTACTCTTCTGGTGAAGGATCAGGGTGTACAGGCAGTGGAGCGCGTCAGCCGCCCAGTGGCACACGCTCTCGCTGGAGTCCTTGCTGCAAAGCGCCAGGTGCCCTGCCAGCTTCCCCATCTTGAAGTCCTTCATTCCCTGCAGGAGAGAGGGAGGGGCGGCCATTCATTCTTCAATTCTAAGTACCTCATTTTCTACTCCTCCTCAAGTGTGGCAGCCATTTGGTGTCATACCACATACTCAACAGCAGCCATCTTGTGTCATGCCACACACGCCACAGCAGCCATTTTGTGTCACGCCTCACACCTCACAGCCATTTTGTGTTATGCTATGCACCCCAGGGCAGCCATCTTGTGTCGTGCCACTCACTCCACAGCAGCCATTTTGTGGTACAAAGAAAAACAGGCCTTATTCAACCTCCCTATGGATTTGGACCCTGCTGCCATGATATCCCCAAATGATATCCCCCCCTTTACTCTTTCCTGTGAAGGTGGCACACTGACATGGGCTACTAGAGAGTGTTATTTTACGGGGTGAAATCCCTTCAGTAAGGGATCTTTTTTTAAAAATAGCTTTGGGTGTGAGGAATTCAAATCTATTATTTTTGTGACTGGACAGCATTTAGCTTGGCAAGTACGTTTGAGGAAGAAGCACATAAATGGCTTTCGGAAAACCAAAGAATTTTAATTTTACCTTCTGAAAATGCCAGATATTGCTTAATAATAATAATAATGCAATATTAATATATAGTATAACTGCAATCATTTCTAATGATTTCTATGCAATTTTACACACATTTTACTCACCAAGCAAAACTAAATTATATTAATTTAACCAAAATATCTTTTGAATTCCCAAGTCGTGTTACAATTTTTTAGCAGACCTCATTTGGGGAATTTGAAAGTTGAAAAATCCAGCACGTCCTAATAATGGGGGTACAGCTCAGTGCCACAGGCAATAGATCTTTGCACTAAACAAGTCCTCACTCCTTACACATATATAAATTCCTCCCCCCTCCCCCACAGACTGTCAGTCATCATGACGGGCATTTTACTCCTGATGACTGGTGTCAACTGAGCTCAGAAAGCTCATTCTGAAAAGGAACTAGTTCTTATCCAAGTTTGGCACGTCCCAAAATGAACTTATTCCCGTTCATGCCCGTCCCTTAACAAAGTGAGCAAATTCGGTTCATGTCAAACTCTCTGATTCTGTGATTCGACAAACAGTTCAAGTTCAAATAATCCCCACCACGCAGAAGGTTAAAAGCTGCTGGGCTGGAGTGTAAAAACATAGAAGCATAGAACTGTACCTAAGAACACCAAGAAAGTATCTTAAAGCACGTGCAGAGAGTGAATTGCTCCATTTATTTCCCCCCGGCAGGTGAAAGGAACAAAGAGTCTGAAGAGTCAAAAACAAACGCAAGCTTCAAACCAGGAATCATTCAAAGTCCTCCCCCAATAGGCACTTAATTCACATAACTTGGGGTTGCCATATGTCCTCTTTTTCCGGACACGTCCTCTTTTCATGAGCAGCCATAGCTAAAAGTAGAAATCTGAAAATGTGTTGCCATATTCTTCAGAATATGGCAACCCTAAAAACTGCGGGTGAATTGTTCAGCAGTTACTACTTTCAGGTGTAGTTTGGAGGTTTTCTGAACTACTTCCATGAACTTCGCTAAACCAAGCCAGCCCTGGGAATGGGCGAGTGAAGCTCACTTTGGGTGTGCAATGGGACGTGATGCAGCAGACCAGCTTGGTGATTTTGGACAAGGCCATGATCCGATCCTCGACGCACGGGGAGCCCGTTTCAGGAAGAAGGAACTGGAACGGCAAAGAAAGGACGGCGTACTGCAGCAGAATCCATGGAGATTTCATGAGACACATTTTTGCAGGGCAAAAGTGGGAGCTGCAACACAAAGTTGCAGCGTGAAGTAGGCCTACTCTAGGGCATTTTCTCTTATTCCCCCTCCAACCTGCTTCCCCATTTCTCTCCACAAGGTCTGCAAGCATTACAAAGCCCTTGAGCATGCCTTGGGCTGTTTTCGGGAGTTTCTCCCCCTCAGGGAGTTGTGTTTCTTGGTTTGTGCTTTTCCATCTCTCTTTATGAATGGGTGTGAAATGTCCTATACAGTCATACCCCGGGTTGCGTACGCTCCGTGTTGCATATGTTCAGGATGCGAACACCGGCAACCCGGAAGTAGATTTTCGTCGCGCGGACACTTCTGCGCATGTCTGCGCGGTCCGTGGATGCGCAGAAGTGTTCTGCACAGTTTGCGCATGCGCAGAAGTGTGAGATCTCGCACAATCTCGTGTGATCTCACGCATGCGCAAAAGCGCCGCCCAGGTTGCGCACTGTTCGGGGTGCTGTTTGGCACTTCAGAGGGTTGCATGCAAAGAACCAAGTACTTGAGGATAAAGTTACATTGTGCAAGGGAGTGTATTCGGAAAGGCCTCATTCAGGTGTCCTACATGCCAGGAAATGGAATTCCTGCAGATCTGTTGTCTAAGGTTGTTAGCAAGGAACAACTTCAGGTTTATGTACAGCGGTTGCAGTTAGGTTGAAATACTGCACCACAGGTTACATGGAAAGGGGGAGGTTGTTGGGATTTTCCATTCCACCTTTAGTTGCAGACATGGGATTACTATGTGTCACATGTCTGTTTACATTCCAGCACAGTTTGCTGGCGTGAGCGGAACTTCCGCTGTATTGCTTTTGCTTTTGACTCTCTCTCCGAGGAGACGGCAAGGAGAGACGACATGTTTCTTTGTCTTGATTTATGTTTAATAAATCCGTAGTTAATAGTATGTATTCTCAAGCCTCAGCCTAATCTGTTGTGCAGTTACACTGCTAAGTAAAGTGTGCCCAAGTCTGGGAAGCTTGGGTCACTGATTAATGTCGGAGCCAGAGGTCGATGGATCTTCGCAGCGGCACGGCTGGAAGGAGACGATCCAGCTGGGGGCTAGCCAGCTGGCTTTTCGACCCAAGAAGCTGACATGTTTTGGCTACACATCTCTCTTTTGAATGGGTGCTGCTGTTTTGGCTGCACAAGTTTCCCCTATACCTCTCTTTCAAATCAGAACCAGTGAAGGCGGTGAAGGTCCTGTGTGAGTGTCTGGAGGCGGTTGGAGGATGGATGGGGGCTAACAGATTGAGGTTGAATCCTGACAAGACAGAAGTACTGTTTTTGGGGGACAGGGTGCGAGCAGGTGTGGGGGACTCCCTGTTCCTGAATGGGGTAACTGTGCCCCTGAAGGACCAGGTGCGCAGCCTGGGAGTCATTTTGGACTCACAGCTGTCCATGGAGGCGCAGGTTAATTCTGTGTCCAGGGCAGCTGTCTACCAACTCCATCTGGTACGCAGGCTGAGACCCTCCCTGACCACAGACTGTCTCGCCAGAGTGGTGCATGCTCTAGTTATCTCCCGCTTGGACTACTGCCATGCGCTCTACGTGGGGCGACCTCTGAAGGTGACCCGGAAACTGCAATTAATCCAGAATGCGGCAGCTAGACTGGTGACTGGGAGTAGCCGCTGGGACCACATAACACCGGTCCTGAGAGAACTACATTGGCTCCCAGTACGTTTCCGAGCACAATTCAAAGTGTTGGTGCTGGCCTTTAAAGCCCTAAACAGCCTCGGTCCTGTATACCTGAAGGAGCGTCTCCACCCCCACCGTTCAGCCCGGACACTGAGATCCAGCGCCAAGGGCCTTCTGCCGGTTCCCTCACTGCGAGAAGCAAAGCTACAGGGAACCAGGCAGAGGGCCTTCTCGGTAGTGGCGCCCGCCCTGTTGAATGCCCTCCCAGCAGAAGTTAAAGTGATAAACAATTATCCTACATTCAGAAAATACCTGAAGGCAGCCCTGTTTAGGGAAGTTTTTAATTTGTGATTTTGATGTATTTTAATATTTGTTGGAAGCTGCCCAGAGTGGTTGGGGAGACCCGGCCAGATGGGCGGGGTACAAATAAAAAATTATTATTATTATTATTATTACTATACTTATACTATCATAGAACTGTAGAGTCGGAAGGGACCACAAGGGTCATCCAGTCCCACCCCCTGCAATGCAGGAATCTTTTGCCCAACATGGGGCTCGAACCCGCAATGCTGAGATTAAGAGTCTCATGCTCTACCGACTAAGCTAGCATCTTTTGTTTAAGGAGCCCCCAATGATGTAACCTTTCCTCTTCGGGGAGCGGCTCCATCCCCTATGCCATTTCTGCCCTATCTCAAGACGGGCAAACCATAAAGTTGTGGGCTTCTAGTGCTAATCTTTCCTTGGGCTCCGTTAGAAGGAGTTTTTTAGGGCTATTTTCATCATTCGCACTCACGCGTACACGGGTCGGCTTACTCACCATGAGAGTTTCTCTTATCAGGGTCGGGTTGTAGTGATGTTGACCAACGTAGCCCACCTTACTGCTGTTGAGGTTCGCGGTGATGAGGTCTATGCAGTCCAGGAACTTGGCCTTCTCAGGTAATTCCTAGCCTCCCCAACCAAGGTCAGGAAGATGAGTTCAAGAAGGATTAGCAAAAGTGGCAAGCCATCTTGACTACCGCAACATGCTCTCTGCGGGGCTGCCCCCGGAAAGATTTGGAAACTATGACTCTTCTGGGGGCGTTCCGCAGGGAACGTTTTACTCCAGTGCCGTGCCTACTTTGCTGGGTTAGAGCCCAATTCAAAGTACAGTACTCCTGAATTATGTGACTGGAGGAAGAAGGCCTCCCCACCCCGCCATTTTTAAGGAACTCACATGGTAGCAGGGAAAGGGAGGGCAGGGTTGGGGTGCAGCTACCTGGTGGCTTTTGTGGAGAAACTGGTGCATGAAGCGCATGGCGCCCCTCATGTCTCCCTCAGAAGCTGTAGAACTAAATGTTGTCTGGGAGGAGTCTGAGCTCGGTGAATCTGAAACAGATTTATTAATTTAATAAATACTGCGCCTTTCCTCCCAAAGGAGAAAAAAAACAAAACAACCCACCCCCCACAACCCCTCAGTATTAAAAATAAATAAATTATAAACAAAACAAAACAAATTTAAAATATTTAAAAACTGCTAAACTCATCTAAAAGCAATGAAACACAATTAAACAACAGACAAGTTTTCAGCAAGCGTCTAAAGGAATATGCAGCTGCCTCATATGGGAATTGAACCTGAGACCTTGGTATTAGCACCACGCTCTAAGCAGATGAACTGTCCTGAGACAGAACTAAACCTTATCCTCCCACCTGTGATGCCACCAATCTTGTCAGCTGAAGGGCAGGTGTACTGGTTTGGGGGAATAATAATAATAATAATAATAATAATAATAATAATAATAATAATAATTTTTTATTTGTACCCCGCCCATCTGGCCGGGTCTCCCCAGCCACTCTGGGCGGCTTCCAACAAATATTAGAATACATCAAAATCACAAAATCACAAGCCTGATGGGACAAAATGGACCTTTGACAGGCTGGAGGTTCTGCACCCCGACATAGTGGAAGCCTCCATGTGCAAAGTTGTGATTTGTGTTGGCAATTAAGACAAACCTATTCTTAATATTCTTAACGGGACGCGGGTGGCGCTGTGGGTTAAACCACAGAGCCTAGGGCTTGCTGATCAGAAGGTCGGCGGTTCGAATCCCTGTGATGGGGTGAGCTCCCGTTGCTCGGTCCCAGCTCCTGCCCACCTAGCAGTTTGAAAGCACGTCAAAGTGCAAGTAGATAAATAGGTACCGCTCCCGAGGGAAGGTAAATGGCGTTTCCGTGCGCTGGTCTGGTTCGCCAGAAACGGCTTTGTCATGCTGGCCACATGACCCGGAAGCTGTACGCCGGCTCCCTCGGCCAGTAACGCGAGATGAGCGCCGCAACCCCAGAGTCGGACACGACTGGACCTAATGGTCAGGGGTCCCTTTACCTTTTTTATTCTCCAGGCAGCAGACTCAAGAGCGTTTTCAAAAACATGCTTCCTTTTCTGAAGAATGAGGACATAAGATGCCCCAATAGGAAACCCTCAAGTTTCCATTGAACGCAAGTGCCCTCTCCTCTGTTGCGGTTTCCAGCAACTGGTATTCAGAAGCATTGCTGCCTCCGGCTGTGAAGGAAGAACATCACTACAGAGAACACCCCTCTGGAAGCACCCTATGACCGTGTCATCAGCAAGAGGAGCTTACCTGCATTTTTGGGCGAAGACACTGAGCTTGCGGTGTCTTCCAAGCTAGCAGCTCTAAGCTCTTGCAATGACTCTCTCCAAAACATTCTCCAATTTGTTTAGCCGGAAGCGCTGCTGGGGGAATGTTGATATTGGCTCATGTATGCTAGCAAGCCCAGGCACTGGGTGTTCACCCAGTGCCACGACTGTATCTGTGATTAATGCGTGTCGGCTGTTATCTATCTGTTAGCTCGCAGTTAGTATGTGAGACATCAGTCTGTTGGTGTTACTTGTCCAGCGTTACGTCTTGAACTGGTGGAGTTTATTTGGAACAATGAACCAAACCAAATCACCACAAACTGGCTAATAAATGTAAAAGGGAATTTACTAGAATAATAGCTAAATAAAGATTGACTCATAACCATTCAAAGAACAAAAACCTATTACAACCTAACTGTATCTGCAATAGCCTACAAGCTGTGTCTATCTATGTCCAGAACTGTTTTAGTGAGCCTTATCTTCTGCAACCAGGTGGCGCTGTGGGTTAAACCACAGAGCCTAGGGCTTGCTGATCAGAAGGGCGGTGGTTCGAATCCCTGCGACGGGGTGAGCTCCCGTTGCTCGGTCCCTGCTCCTGCCCACCTAGCAGTTCGAAAGCATGTCAAAGTGCAAGTAGATAAATAGGACCCGCTCTGGCGGGAAGGTAAACGGTGTTTCCGTGCGCTGCTCTGGTTCGCCAGAAGCGGCTTTGTCATGCTGGCCACATGACCCGGAAGCTGTACGCCGGCTCTCGGCCCATAAAGCGAGATGAGCGCCGCAACCTCAGAGTCGGACACGACTGGACCTAATGGTCAGGGGTCCCTTTACCTATCTTCTGCAACAGTAAATTATTTGGACCTTAAGCCGTTTCCGTGTGGTGACTGGTCCTGGGAGCCACTTCCATTGTGTGTGGATCTCACCTGAGATTCCCAACAGAGCATCCTGTTGAAATCCTGCAACAAATACAGCTCATAAGTGGCCCCTAGAAAGTTGTCTAGAAGGGAATGTGGCCTTCAGTGGGAAAAGAGACTGCAGTAGCAACTTTCATATTTTAACTGTACGCCGTGTGAAGATAGTATCTCCTTTAATCTGTCCCAACTCTTCCAAAATTCAATTTCATTGAATGAAGGTGGTCAAGTGCAGGTGATTTGTTGCCATAGGAGCCAATGATTGGAGATGCCTTCCTATCTTTTTTGTCATTTGTCATAATGTCCACGTAAGAGAGGATGAAAGAGTGACAGATTTTGGACACACAAAATCAAGAGAGACTGAGTTTTGGATCTGTATCTGTATGTGCTTTTAATTTTGGAATGTTTCTCCCCAAGTTATGTTTACACTAATATATTGTCTTCCTGTTAATTATACTTCTTTAAATTAGGATATTTATTGTATTCTGTATTTGATCTTCTTTTGTAATGTTGTATTTCGTAATGTTCTGCTTAATCTGTAAACTGCTCAGAGCGAATTATGAAATGATATAGAAATTATTTAAATATGCAAACTTTGGGACATCTCTCGGAGTTAAGTTCTGCTCAGCCCGTAGATCTGGGCAAATAATACCATTTATCAAAATAGGCACAAACCTCCAATGATGTCATTTGAAGGAAACTGACCTGAAGTGTACATTGGAAACCCTGATCTATCGCTCAGAAATTGGGGTGCAGTATAACAATATGATACAATGCAACACACAGCGAAAACTAATGGAGCTGTGTAAATAATGGATATTTTGCAAGAGACTGCCCCAGCCCAGTAAGTGTTTTACCCACAATCTTGCATCTTTTGAAAAGAATGGAAAACAAAACATCCTACCTGCAGGGGCATAGGAAGTGGGGGGCGGGGGGTGGGTCGCCACAGGTTCCATCATGGAGGGGGTGACAAATTATCAAGGAACAATTACTGCCCTACTAGGGTGGTTCATAAAAAACTTATTTTTTAAAAAATAAAATGCCTGCTCCAAAGGTCTTATCTTACTACACTAGGGATTATATAGCTATATATGAAATTTCATGCATATCAGTTAACATCTTGACCCTCCTCCACGAAAATAGCTGTTTACTTGGCTGTTTTCCTATGTCGTGAAGGCTGAAATTTCAATTCAGTGGAGCACTTACTGTTCCCAACCCTAAGTAAAGCCATCTAATTAGACTTTAATTTGATTTTGACATGTTTTAGGAGGTAATTTAATTATTGTTTGATTTTATATCAATGATATGTATCTGATGTTAGCCGCCCTGACCCCGACTTCGGCCAGGGAGGGCGGGATATAAATAAAAGTTTATTTTTACTTATTATTATTTGTAAGAAAATATGAAATAACGTAAAACCATTTTTGCAGGGGGGGGACAATGGGGAGGGGTGACAAGAAATTTTCCTCAGCGGGTACCACCTGACCTTCCTACGCCTCTGCCTACCTGCTGAGCAAATATGAGGGAATGATTTCACTGCCAACCTGGGACAGTGGCTAGAGCGGTGTTTTTCACCCTTAAAGTCTCACTGTTTCAAATCCATAGCAAGCCAACAGATGAAAGGAAAATGAGTGTTGAAAGGTCTTCACTAGAAGGGTTGGTGGTCAACGAAACTGAAGATGTGCTCTGGACACTTACTGGCTTGAGCCAAGGACTGCCAGCAACTGAACCAGGCAAGGAGGCGGTTGAGATCAAGTGCCCATGGCCGTTACTGATGTCATAATGGGCAGGGAAATGGCCAGGCAACCAGGCAACCAATGACACACGGCAATCGAACACTCTGCTCCAACGGACGTTTCCCCCCCAAGCCGGTTTTGCCTCCGGAGAGCTTCATGGAGGTTCAAATTCTGAAAAGTTACTGGTGCAGATATAAAACGGTGAAGGAACAACACCCCAATTTTAATGGAACCCTATTTGTACGAGTGCATCTTGCTGTCACTTTCCTTACAGCAAAAAGTCACTTTAAAAAAGACATGAGCCAGAATGTGTGGGTCTGCAGTGCGAGGGAACCAAAGCGCTTTAATCCACCTTCAGTTGTGCAAACCTAAATTTGCCGGCATGTCGTTGAATTCCTCTTGCTAAATGGTGACAGCCTGGTGGAGGTCCCTAGTTACGTTAGGGTACGATACTGGAACTGCTGCGTGTTCTGTATAAAATGTTCTGGATGTCCTTTCCCCTGATTTTTCGACAAATCTTCACCCTGACCTTTGATGCCAGAGATTTGTGTGTGTTTTCAGGGCCTACCCTATTCCTGTGATTGTAATCTGCTTTAACCATTTTGGATTGTGAATCTTAAATTGTTGTAACCTGTTCTGGGACCTGCTGGTGAAGGATGTGTAATAAATTTTAAATAATAATAATAATAATGTTTAATTATTATTTCTATTAAAAACCTGATGGTTTAAGAGCAGAGTTTATGTCACTTCAGAAAATTGCTGAGTGCCCTGGGGCAGATGTTTGGGCAGGACAGAGCTCAGTCCAACATCCTGATTCCTGGGCCCCCACCAAGTACCAGGAAGTGCAAAGGCAAGTCCTTCTGTGTTGATCTTATTTCCCTGCTGCCTTCACCACCTCATCAGGTTAGAAGGGGGTCTCTCATGCAGTGGGTCACCTTGTCTTGACGTGTGGGGAATTACTGTGAGCACTGAGGATGTGCCTCCGACGATGCAGGTGTGTCGGATATTTGCACATCAGTGTCATGTTCTACTATACAGAACTGATGAAGCAGTGGTGCGAAACCTGAGCAATATCCGGAGGACAGGTTTTCTCCTTCGTTCTTTCGTCGCTTCTTCTTCTCAGATGCCAATTATATTTAGTTTGGATTGATGGTGACACCATTAGATTAAGACTATCTTTTTCTTCTATCATCGTGTCCAGCAACTGACATTGTCTTGTTCATCTGTTACAGTCCATTCACCATCAACCTTACAGGAACTTTTCGTTGGCACTGGGATGTTGTCATTACACCTATCTATTGCTGAATGGTTCTATTATATAAACTTTATACATTTTATTATACATGCGATATGTACATGGTTTCATTTATTATTCGGCTTTATTGTGAGATTATCGGTTCCTCATAAGAGTTTTGTATGTAATCTTCATTCTAGTGTCAGCCGTTGTGTGGTGGTTTCTGTTGTTGTTTTCGGTTCATATTATCACCACTGTGATACTGTATGCTGTTTGTGTTTGCGGCTGCTGCTGACATGCAAACGCTCCAGCACATGCAAACAGAGCAGGCTTGGCCAACATGGTGCCCTCCAGATCGTTTGGACTGCAACTCCTGCCACCCGTGACAATTGGCCCTGCTGGCTGGGGTTGAAGGTTCTGGAGTGCGCCAGGTTGGGAGAGGGACAGTTGAAGACCACGGCATTTGAGTAGCGTTACCCATAATGCAAAGTGCAAGCAGACACCCAGAGGACTCTGGGAGCTGTAGTTCTCTGGAGAACAGAAGAGCCTTCTTTCATGCTATTGAGGGCTGGCAGCTGCGTGGGAAAAGGGGTGCTTCCATTTCCAGTTTCCACGAAGCCCTCGCCCCAACACCCTCCACCACCCTGCCCGCCCCGTACGCCCGCGGACATGAATTGCCATTTAACCACCACTTCTTTCTCTCCAAAATAGAATAGAATATTTATATATTAATGTAACACTTCTCTTTACAAAATAAATCCGACACGAAGCAATGGGAATAATGGTCGGAAGCAGGGGTGGGGCACGGGGACGATGACGACAAGCAAACACGAAGCCGCCTGGGGTCAGCGGAGGGTCAGCGGCCCGGTCTCTGGCGCGGGGGGGACGCGTGCGGGTCTGGCCCAGCGGGGCCAAGCTACAGTCTCATGTGCCTCTGCTCTGCCATCCTCTGTCTCGGGGCGGCTGAGGCTCGGTCTGTACGCCTCCTCAGAAGGGGCTCCTCAGAGCAGCACCAACCACGGGAAGCCACGTCGGGTCAACCACGCCTGTTTCGGAGTACTCTTGCAGCTCACCGCCTGCAAGGGCAAAGATTCAATAAGTGGACGGCGACAGCAAGAATTCAGTAAATGTGGAGTGGGCCTCTGAGGAAGCAGAGTCTCCTCCAACCCTTCCCAAAAACGAGAGAGAGAGAGAGAGAGAGCTGTCCATATTGATTCCTCTCTATGTGATACTGCATCTGAGCACCAGCCAAGGAATTTTCCCACTATCAGGCAACCGTCTTTTTCACCTGCCTTGGCTTCAGGATGGAGTTTCTGGTACGGGTATTATGTGCCTGTGTCTTTTGCTGAACGGAAGGGAAGATTAGGCTGTCTGCCAGTATGCTTTTTACTATGTCTTTATTATGTTTTTGTCATTGGTGTTTTGTAACACCAGACCTTTAGAAGACATCTGAAGGCAGCCCTGTTTAGGGAGGCTTTTAATGTTTAATAGATTATTGTATTTTAATGTTCTGTTGGAAGCCGCCCAGAGTGTCTGGGGAAACCCAGCCAGATGGGCGGGGTATAAATAAATTATTATTATTATTATTATTATTATTATTATTATTATTATTATTATTATTATTGTAATCATAGAATTGTAGGGTTGGAAGGGACCTCCAAGCATCATCTAGTCGAACCCCCTAATGGGTTTCTAATGTTGTACACTGCCCTGATATCTTTTGATAAAAGGTGGTATATAAATTGAAATGATGATGATGATGATGACAATAATAATAATAATAATAATAATAATAATAATAATAATATAGTAGTCATGGGGTTGGAGAGAGTGTATGTGTGTGACTTCAACAGTGCTTAGCTTGTTTTTGGTTGTTAATGTTGTTAATCCTGTTTTGTGCATTATGAGTGCTGCTGTGCTTTGCGATTCTTTAATACAACGTCTGTTGTGCTGTTTAGCTCAATTCTTTAGTTCTTTCGTTAATAGCGTTTTTCAGAAGGTGGTTGTTTTACTGATGGTTTGTCATGGTTTTGCTGGCGATCTGTTAATTATTCCATACGGTTTATGTTGCCATGGGGATGTTCTGTTGTGTTGTTGGTATCTTTGGTCTGTAAGCCGCTTTGTGACTCGTGCGAGCGAAAAGGGCCATAGAAATATAATAAACAAATGGATGGAAATGTAGGGTAGCATTTGGGCTGCTAAGGTCAACATTTATGTCTGCTTCCCCACCCACTTTTGTGCTGGCCCATGGCCCCAGGATGAAAAAGAAGAAGAAGAGTTTGGATTTGATATCCCGCTTTATCACTCCCCTTCAGGAGTCTCAAAGCGGCACACATTCTCCTTTCCCTTCCTCCCCCACAACAAACACTCTGTGGGGTGAGTGGGGCTGAGAGACTTCAAAGAAGTGTGACTAGCCCAAGGTCACCCAGCAGCTGCATGTGGAGGAGTGGAGACGCGAACCCGGTTCCCCAGATTACGAGTCTACCGCTCTTAACCACTATACCACACTGGCTCTCATGAAAAAAGGTCCCCTGCCCCACCACCTCTGCTCTAGGTGATCTACTGAGGCCGCCCTGGCTCCTCTGCCCCACGGAGCAGGCAGCCACCAAGAAATCAGGCCACATCCGTGGCACAAAGCGGTGCCCTGCTCTTACTTGAGCCGGAAGGCGCTGTAGGGATCCAGCAAGTGAGAGCTGGCCTGCTCCAGGTTCCAGTCAAACATCTCCAGGACCTTGTGGCACTCCAGCCGTGTCTTGAGGCCCAGGCAGAAGAGCTGCTCCACCTGTGGGGAAGGGCAGGGCACAAGGCTGAGCTGGGGGAAGCAGGCAGGCAAGGCTCGGAGCAACAGACTCACGGGCACCGGGCTCCCAGTGCCACATGGGTGGAAGAGCTCCTTCCCACCTTGCCAAGCAAGATTGGGATGGCAAGGAACACAGGAAGCGGCCTTGTACCCAGACTATTCCTCCCTCCGTCTCCACCAACCAGGACCCTATCTCCCCGCTTGAGGCCTATGGATGCCGTACAGCTGAGCCACGGCCCTCCACACCCAAAGCACACCTCCCTGGCTGCTGTTTACCTTCAGGTACTGAATGGCCTTCTGCACGTTCCAGCTGTGGTTTTGCAGTGCCGTGTGGCACTCCTCCGTGGTGACGCCGTGAACCGTCTCTTGGACCTGCAGCGAAAAGCACAAATAAGAATAAGAATAATTTGTTATTTATACCCCACCCATCTGGCTGGGTTTCCCCAGCCACTCTGGGCGGCTTCCAACAGAAATACAATAATCTATTAAACATTAAAAGCTTCCCTAAACAGGGCTGCCTTCAGATGTCTTCTAAAAGTCTGGTAGTTGTTGTTCTCTTTGACATCTGGTGGGAGGGCGCTCCACAGGGCGGGCGCCACCACCGAGAAGGCCCTCTGCCTGGTTCCCTGTAACTTGGCTTCTCGCAGCGAGGGAACCGCCAGAAGGCCCTTGGAGCTGGACCTCAGTGTCCAGGTAGATTGATGGGGTTGGAGACGCTCCTTCAGATATAGCAAGAGACTGGTTTTTTATTATTTATTTCTCTGCGCACCATTCGGAACCCCTTACGTAAATGCAGCACAGAGAAACAAAACCATAAGAAGAATCCAGTTTAAAAGTCAGAAACTCAGCCTGTACTAGTTTTGGTCCATCTAGCTCAGAGGTTTTCAACCTTTCTGAGTCCACGGCTCCCTTGAACAACAACTTTCTTTCTGTGGCTCTTGTGGGGCTCAGGAGCCCAGTTAGGTCACCCCTTGCCTGCAGAGCTGGCAGCCTCTCACCCTTTTTCAAACACTCTCCCTCAGCCTCCTCCCCTCTCCCCTCTCCTTGGGAGTCCTCTGGGCAGCCGCTGCTGCCGCCCCCCCGGTCTCTGAGCTGCCCCTCCTGCCCCAAAGAGAGGTGCTTCCTCACACTGCCTCACAGGGGCCTGGGACTTGTCTGTCCATTCCCAACAGTAAGGGCTGGCAGTGTGATGGCCTGGGATTCAGACTCAGATGCTGAACCTGGGGGATCCCAGCCTGCACAGGATTCCCCGCCTCCAGAACCAGCAGAGCCAGGGCTGGGGCCTGAGTCTGAAGGGGCCTCACCTGTGCTGGATCCTCAGGTGCAGGCATCTGCTGAGTCTGCTCTGGCTCCTGATGGGATGGAGGACCCATTGCCCGCAGGTGCTCCCCTCCCAGCCCTGTCAGGGGAAGCTGAGGTTGCCTCTGGGTCTGGTAACCCTCCAGCCTCTCCTGAGCTGCAGAGGCTCAGGGCAGAGAGGCGAAGGGAACTGAGTTTCCGCAGGAGGAGTGCTTGCCTCCAGGCCAGGAGAGGCGAGTCACCAGAGGATCGGGGCCGCCCTCTGCCTCGGGGCAGATAAAAGCCGGCCAGCCCCAGCCCCAAGTTGCAGGAGCAACATTGTTGGTGACCAGCTCCTGCTTGAAACCTGTCCTGCTTTCCTGCCTGAGCTCCTGACCCGCCCTGGTTCCCTGCTTGCCTACCTGTTCCTGACTTTGCCTGACTCCCTGCCCTGCACCCAGCTTCAGTGACTACGGACTGCCTTTACGTTGCACCTCTGACCACGGACCAGACTTGGACCTTGCCTTTCGGGTAACCCCCGGGACCAGCACAGGCAGACTGGCTGCCTGGGCTTCCTCACCCACTTGCTTGCTTGCTTACTCCGAGGCCGTCTCAGCTCCTGGCAACCAGCACCCCATGACCAGCGTCAGAGACACCATTCGCCTGGGGAGCTTGTAGCCAGGGCTGCTGCAACAAACAGCTGTGCAAGCCTTTGGGAGGCAGAGACGCAAGAGGGCATCAGAGGAGGGAGGGAAGGAAAGAGGGATAGAGGCCAGCGTTGCCTGTGGCACCGCTGACCAGCATTCAAGGTACCCCAGGGTGCCACGGCACACTGGTTGAAAACCACTGATCTAGCTGGTTGTGGTCACCAAGTACTGATAGCAGCTCTGCAGGGGGCCTTCCCAGCTTTCTGCTTGGAAATCAGATGCCCTGACCCTGAGCACCAGCCCTCTCCCAGTCTTGACCAGAGCACCTAAACACAAAAAATGAGGGCTAGTGGGGAGATTTGAGTCAGGTTTGTACACATGGAGCTGAATCAGAACATTGGCCCACCCAGCACAGCACAATGGCTCTCGGGCCTTTCAGATCACCAAATGGTAACCCCCAGTCACACCGTGGGGACAGAACTGACAAAGGGCAGTTTGGGAAAGGAGGAGCATAATAACTGGTGATGCCGCGGGGTGGGGGTGGGTCCAGTGGCAGAATATGGGCAGAGAACCCAATATGACTCCTACCGTTGGACCCCCGGCGACATTCCAGCCAACCGAAAAGAGTCAGAGGTTTCTGCCCACAGCCGTCCCTTCACCCAGGGAACCATTAGGCATTATTGCCATTTAGGGACACAATCTAGCCAGGAAAAAGCTCTCCTGGAGGGCAAAGAGCAAGGAGGCCTGGGGAGGGTTCCAAGGGTCAGATAATCTCAGAGGGCCGCGTTTTTGCCCATTGGCCTGAGATCCTGCACCCTTGTTGTCGTAGGAGTCTGTTGGGAGGACCTTGGCACAGAATTTGGGGGGGTCTACTTTTAGCACATGGTCCACCCAGACAAAGCGGCAAGCCACGTTTTCGGAGGACAAGAAGAAGAAGAAGACTTTGGATTTGATATCCCGCTTTATCACTCCCCGAAGGAGTCTCAAAGCGGCTCACATTCTCCTTCCCCTTCCTCCCCCAGAACAAACACTCTGTGAGGTGAGTGGGGCTGAGAGACTTCAGAGAAGTGGGACTAGCCCAAGGTCACCCAGCAGCTGCATGTGGAGGAGCAGAGACGCGAACCCGGTTCACCAGATTACAAATCCACCGCTCTTAACCACTACACCACACTGGCTCACTGACAAGGTTGGTTTCGAAGCGTGCCCGCCGACACGGGCAGCTCTTGCCCCAACCCAAGAGAGCCACTCACCAGCCGTATTTTCTCCGAAGGCCTGGGGCTATCGGAGCTGTCGTAGATGATCTTCTGAAGACCGCAGGAAGCCTTGAAGGGGACATTGCTGTTGTTGGAGGAGAAGTTGGCTTTGTAGTCTGGCTGCTGCTGGACCATGGGCCGGACGGTGGCCGTGGTGACCACCCTGGCCGGAGGCGGGGCTTCCTCGGGGTTCTGGGCCTCCTTGAAGAACTTCTCGTACTTGTCCAGGTAGGGTGGGCGCTCGGGGAGGAGGTAGTAGTGGGTGCTGCTGACCTTCCGGCCATCCTTGAGGATGGGCAGGATGCAGGGCCCCTTGGTGCTCTCCTTCCCTTGGGCTTGGATCACCTTAGGGGTGGCGTATTTGGGGTCCAGGGCAAAGCTCTGGGTGGTGGGCATGGGCTGCTTCCCGGGCGACGTGGACAGGAACGCCCCCAGGGACAACGGGGAGCACAGGTTGGCCCTCGGCTGCGGCGACCCCCCTTGCAGAGCCATGGGGCTGGGAGTTCGGGAGCCGGGCTGGGACAACGGTTCTCGCGGCGGGATCTGGGGCGGCCGGTCCTCCTCGCCCGACAGCTCCCCGGACCAGCGCCCATGCTCGTTCCGGCGGATCGGCCGGGGCAGGATGGGGACACGAGGGGGTATCTGGGGCTTGTCCTCGCCTGGGCTGGGCGTGGAGGCAACAGAGGAAGCCCCCAAGGGCACGTTGAGGTGCTTCATGCATTCCTGTTGCAGTTCTTGGAAGAGCTCGGTCGTCTGGGCAGGGCTCGGCTGCTTGATCTCCTTGGGCGGCAGGAAGAGGTTATCCTCTAGCGGGAGAGCCGTGGGGTCTTCCTTGGACCCAAAGCCACCCGTCTCCCCCATCTCCCAGTTTTTGCAGCTGCCCCGGCGCCCCACCATCCCTTCTGCGCTGTTGATGGAGCACACCTCGAAGTCGTCTTCGTCTTGCGCTACGTCGTCGTAGGCGGGGGGCGGAGGGAGGGGCCGGGCGTCCCAGTCCACGATGGGCGTGGGGTGGAGGGGCCGGGGCAGCGCTTGCGTGGGGCTCTGAGGGGGTGTCTTGTCCAACAGGGAGAAGGCTTCCATGGCCAGCTTCGCCAGAGACGGGGCACAGAGCTCCCCGACGGGCGACGGGGTGGTGGGCACGGGTTCGTCCCCGAAGTCGATCAGCGTTACCTCGCTGCCGGGCAGAGCGCCTCCCTTGGTCCGGGGCAGGAGGAGTCTCTCGCCCACTTTGGTGCCGGAGATGCGGGCCGATGGCTTGGCCGGGCGCAGGCCTCGCCCCGCGCCGGGCTTCTTCAGGCAGAGGTGCTTGAGGCCTAAGGAGAGGGGGTTGTCCTCTTCGCTCACAGGGTCGTACGAGGGCTCTGGAAGGGAAAGGGGGACTGGGTGAGATCCTGGGGGCAGAGGGCGCTCCGGTGCTCATGGGCTATCTGAGCTAGGAAGAGGAGTCCCCGTCCTTCTGACATCATACCATCTGACCCCAAGAAGGTGACTTGGAACCCACAAGGTTGGGTTATGGGGAACCCTGGTCATCTCAATAACCCTTCAATAAACAAACTAAAACTATATCAAGAAATAATCAAAGTCATTGAGAACATGAAATGTTCTCAATGACTTTGATTATTTCTTGATATAGTTTTAGTTTGTTTATTGAAGTGCCTGATATATTCATTGGTCATTGTGTTGCCCTTATTGCTGTTGTTTACTGTTTGTGACACAGGGGTTATTCATTTTGCATCTCAATAACCCTGGCAACCTGTAGTTGATGCCCTCTAGATGTTTTGGAGTACCATGCCCTGTTGAATGGTTTAAATATTAAGGTTCATTATTGTTTCAAAAGATATGTATCTCTTTAAAGGCTAGAGTGAATGTCATGATCTAGTTTTACAGCTGTGAAGCAGTATAGCAGGTGTGTTGATTAAGTTGTGTCAGCAATTGGGTATAGTATATAAAGAGCAGCGTGTTTCTCTCTCAGCACCCTGGTGAATGGGTCGATGGATGGGGCATACTTATAGATTTAATGTAAGAGGAGTTTTTGTTTTTGTAATTAAAGCCAAGCAAAAGGTATTTTTGCGTTTCTTCATTGCTTCCTGAACGTTTGGTCTCCCCAGCATGCTTTCTGCAGCACAATTAATCTGCTAAATATGCAACATGCCCATCACCGAAAACACCTGGAGGGCACCAGGTTGGCAAAGGTTGCATGATACCTCCATAATACCCTATACAACTCTCAACACTTTGACGACTGCCCCATTGCTGCCCCTGCTCCTCAACCCCCAACCCTTCCTCTACCCTTTTGTTTCACCAGCGTCTGCAAAGATGATACAGAGCTTGGATATCCCTAAAGGATTTAGGGGTAGGTGATCATTTGAGGTCATGGTTTTTAGCTTTTGTTTTTTCCAGACCAAGGGTGCGCAGACTTGAGAAACTGTTGTAGCCACCACACATTCCCACAACCAAGCACACATGGCAACCTATTAACCACAACAGGACACTTCTTCCAAGCCGAATTTCAGCCAGGGACCTGGACCCTGTGGACGTCAGGGGCGGTTTCCATGGGCCTACAAGTGCCATGTTGCCAGCAGCTGGTTTTAAGGGGATGTTGGTGGGCAGTGATGGGGAATCCCCTTTGGTCCATAAACAAACCATGATAGAATCAGAGAATTTGTTATGTACTGAGCTGAAGCCTAGAACAATAGGATCCAGAATGCAGCAGTCTGATTGGCCCTAGAACAATAGGATCCAGAATGCAGCAGTCTGATTGGTCCGCAGGAGCCACCCAATCCAGCTCCAGGTGGAAGTGAATCAGCGACCTGATTGGCCTGCAGGAGCAGCCAATCAGGCTCCTGGATGAAGTGAATCCACAACCTGATTGGCCTACAGGAGTATCCCGGAATTAGCCAATCACGTGGGGCCCATTGTGTAAATAATGTATATACAGCAGACGTTTTGAGGGAAAGATTCATTCCTTGCTACTATGAGCTGAATAAAGAGCATGAAATTCATACTTGACTCCGAGTATGTTTCAGAGTTGGATGGGATTGACCATAACTTGTTACTGCAGTTTGGGATGGCTCATCCCCTGACCCCACTGAAGTCCAAATCACAATACAGTATTCCACAAGCAGAGAGAAACAGGGCCCCTCCAGAGGTCATTTTTATCGTGCCTTTGTGGTGATCTGTGCTCAGGATGCAGAGATATGCAACCCAGCTTGTCAGTACTGCTTTGGGGCAGAAGTACTGCTTTGTTCCTAAACGGTGCTTGTCCCATAGTTTCCTGCTGAGATCCTGTAACTTTTTAAACAGCTACTGTCCCTGTTCATTCCTTTTTTTGTCTCCCTCTTCTTGCGCTATAGGGGAAGAGTGCCCTTGCAGATGGCAATAATGCGGTAACGTTGGGGAAGCGTCGCAGAACAGCCAATATAGTGGAATTATGTGTGTGGACAGCCCCGTATAAATCCACCACTGATACACTATTGTTGCATCAGAGACATGTTGCAGAGGAGACACCCCT
Organism: Darevskia mixta; assembly: GCA_034641385.1. Lineage (NCBI taxonomy): Eukaryota > Metazoa > Chordata > Lepidosauria > Squamata > Lacertidae > Darevskia > Darevskia mixta. Next base: position 726,904 of record JAWWNH010000210.1, read on the forward strand.
CCAGCAAACTAACACCGATCTGGAGGAGCCCGGAGAAAAGCAGAGAGAGCAGCCCTGCTACAAAGAAAGATCTGTCTGGAGCAGTGATGGCGAACCTTGGCACTCCAGATGTTTTGGGACTACAACTCCCATCATCCCTAGCTAACAGGACCAGTGGTCAGGGATGATGGGAGTTGTAGTCCCAAAACATCTGGAGTGCCAAGGTTCGCCATCACTGGTCTGGAGCAAACAGCTGAAAAGAACAATCCTGTCCACCCCCACCCACCCCCCAAAAAAGCCACAAAGACCGAACTACTTGCTGTTCTGTCTCCACCATCCATGCATTGAACACACACATGCTTCTTAGAGCCATGGAATCGTAAGGTTGGAAAGGGAACCCAAAGGTCATCTAGTCCAACCCCCTGAAATGCAACCCCCTTGCTTCCTCCCTGCACACTCCACACAGCCATGCATCCTCCCCTCCGCCCTAGCTTCCTCCCCTCCGCCCCCCGTTCTTACCTCTGCCAGGTAACAAGGTTAGTACATGATGCAAGGATGCAGCCCAGCTCAGTGTGATTCACATACCCTTTGGGACATCCTTTTCTCCCCTAAACTCAAAAGGGAAGCAGGGACTTGAATGCTTTGGCCCCGGCAACTGGACGGGGATCCATGAAACCATCTTAAGCTAAGCTCCCGTCGCTTTCCGCTCCGGTACGCAGAAATGGATCCATCTAGCTCAGTATCGCCTACACTGACTGGCAGCAGCTCTTTGGGGTTTCAGGCAGGGGTCACTCCCAGCCCCACCGCCTCTCATAACGCTAGAACTTGTGGATACCCCGAGATGCTGAACGTTGGGAAAATCAGGTCAAATAAAAGAAAGTCCTTCACATAATGCAGAGTTAAAACTGTGGAACTCACTGCTGCAGGAAGCAGTGATGGCCACCAACCCAGAAGGCTTTAAAAGAAGACTGGACAAATTCTTGGAGGAGAAGACTATCAGCGGCTACTGGGCATGATGTCCCTGCTCTTAGTCAGAGGCAGCAAGGCTCGTGAGTCCCAGTTGCTGGAAACCACAGGAGGGGAGAGTTGCTCCCGTGGTTGAATCCTGCTTGCGGGTTTCCCATAATGTAAGAACAGGATGCTGGACTAGATGGGCCACTGGCCTGATCCAGCAGGCTTGTCTTGCGTTCTCGTGTCCCTTTTACTCGAGGTTCTGCGCTGAGGTTTTCACCCTTTCCCCATAACTCAACTTTGGGCAATGTGGTACCCTGAGGATACTTTGTGCTATAATAATAATAATAATAATAATAATAATAATAATAATAATAATAATAATAATAATTTACTATTTATACCCCGCCCACTTGGCTGGGTTTTCCCAGCCACTCTGGGCGGCTTCCAACATAATATTAAAATACAATAGTCTATTAAATATTAAAAGCTTCCCTAAACAGGGCTGCCTTCAGGTATCTTCTAAAAGTCTGGTAGTTGTTTTTCTCTTTGACATCTGGTAGGAGGGCGTTCCACAGGGTGGGCGCCACCACCGAGAAGGCCCTCTGCCTGGTTCCCTGTAACTTGGTTTCTTGCAGGGAGGGAACCACCAGAAGGCCCTCGGAGCTGGACCTCAATGTCCAGGCTGGACGATGGGGGTGGAGACGCTCCTTCAGGTCTACTGGACCGAGGCCGTTTAGGGCTTTAAAGGTCAGCACCAACACTTTGAACTATGGCTCCCCCTTGCCCTAACCAGCATGGCCAACGGTCTGGGATGATGGGAATTGTAGTCTAACAACCCCTGGAGGGCAACATGAGATCTACTCCTGCTGCAAAGTTTGGGCTGCGCCACACTCCTCCCTAGCTAGAAGTATTCCTGTGTCCTCTCTGAGTCCCCCACATGCCCCCGGTAGTTCTGTGTGTGCAGCCAGGCAGGGATGGTTGAATGCAGGGCAGGGAGCTCTTCCCAGCTCACACCAGAACACACACATGCACACCCTGGTACCTGTGAAGAGAGGAGCTAAGAGAGCGCACAGAGAGCAGGCGCGGGGGGCAGGGCGGCCTGAGAAGCGCCCCCACTTACTCTTTAGGAGGATCGAGGGCTGAGGTGGCCGAGGCGGAGGCTCCCCTGCAGGAGAAAGAGAAACAGAGAGAAACAGAGAGACCCCACAGAACAGAGGGAGAGAGAGCAGAGCATCAGTGAGCATCATGCGAGGGGCAGAGGGGGGGGGGTGGGGGTGCAAGAAGCAGCTAGAGAAGAGGCAGTGCAGACAAGCCGTTCTGAACCTGGCGTTTCTCAAACTCGGCCCTCCAGCTGCTGTCGGACTACAACTCCCATCATCCCCGACGACCGGTCCTGCTAGCTAGGGATGATGGGAGTTGTAGTCCGACAACAGCTGGAGACCCACGTTTGAGAAACACTGCCTAAGTGTTGTGGGACTCCAGCTCCCATCAGCGCCAGGCAGCATGGCCATTGGTCAGGGATGATGGGAGCTGGAGTCTGACAACCTCCGGAGAGCCGCAAGTTCTCCTCCTCTGGTTTAAAGCCACCAGGTGCATGGAGAGAGGAGGTGGTTGCTGCAGCTCAAGGAAAATAATAAAAATAAAATAAAAAATCCAGGTATGCACCATTGCAAAGGATTGAATGGGAAGGAAAGGGATGTGAAAGTTTGGTTATATTGCGGAAATGCCCAAATTGTGCAAAGCTGTCCCATGAAGGCAGAGAAATCACTGCAATTGACACCCGTTTTGGGGTAGAAAAATAAGAGTATCTGGTTAAAAAATCACAGATTTGGAGAGTTGGAGTGCAGGAATCACAGAACTGATTTTTCAAAATTTTCAAGATCAACCAAATTTCCCATGCCTTCTCATTGAATAGAGGAACTGCCTTGCCTCTTGGCACTATAGATAGTCAGTGGTTCTAAGCGTAGGGGTTAAGACTATCCACTTACATTATTGCATTCGCTTATGACATTTAGTTATTGTTTATTTCGCCCTTCCCTCTGAGGAGCTCAAGGTGGCACACAGGATTCTTCCCCCGTCCCCCTTTTTATGCTCACAACAACCCTGCGAGGTAGGTCAGGCTGAGAGAAGGCAGTGACAGGCCCCCAAGGTCATACCCGGTGTGCTTCATGTGGCCGAGTGGGGATTTGAACCCCGGTCTCCCGGGTCTTAGTCCAACGCTCTGACCGCTATGACACACTTGATGATGCGGATCTGCCTTCGCCAACCTGGGGCTGACCACACACATCAGCCAGCGCCATGACTAGCTGGAGGACGGATGGGACTCACAGTAAAAAATACCATATTTTTTTCGCTCCATAAGACGCACTTTTTTCCTCCTAAAAAGTAAGTGGAAATGTCTGTGCGTCTTATGGAGCGAATGTGTGGTCCCTGGAGCTGAACTGCCCAGGGGGAAAAGCAGATCGTGCTTTTTTAATAAAAAAAAGAGAGAAGGGGGTGTTGAAAGGAAGCCCGCTGAGCAGCTGTTCAGCAAAAGATCGGGAGAGAGATAAGGGAGAGAGATTCCAGCCCCGCCCCCTTGCAGAGGGAGGCTGTTTCCCCAGCGACATGGGACTGGCTGATTAGATTATCTGTCTGGAAACTGTAGAAATGGCTTCCTGAAGCTGCAGAACTGTGAGTTAAACCCCATAAAACAGGTTTTTTCCCCTTTGCAAAAAAAGCTCAACAACTTTGAGCTGATCCTCAAAAAATGGGGCTTTTCTCCTCTAAAAACTAGGTGCGTCCTATGGTCAGGTGCGCCTTATAGAGCGAAAAATACGGTATCTGGAAGACCCCCAGGAAGTGAAGGCTGATGCAAACGTTCTTGTTGCAGTCAAGTGTCTAAACATTTTGCAACTCCCCCCCCCCCAATACTGCTAGAGACTTCCACAACAACCCCCTTCTGAAATTGGCATCTATGAAGCAGAGGAGCCAGAAAAAAACAAAAAGCTTGGGGAAAATGAGGAGAAACGTTGGAAGCCCAAGAAGCCATTGCAAGGCCAGGAAAAGCCCAGAGGACATATCTCCTGGTAACACGAGACCTTCCTAAACCTCCCAGGATCACCATGTGTCCAATGAAAAATGATTCAAGCAAGCCAGGCTCTCTTGAGGTGCAGCAGCAACATCACACACAGACACTACAACACCCAGCATGCAGTGCAGGGGGTGATGAAACAGAAAAGCATGCTGGGTCTTGTAGTTCTTCCGGGTTACGGTGCATTCACCCAAATCCACATCTGCAGCTATGGCAGGCTCAGGCTGAGCCTGGCAGGATCTAGCACCAGCAAGAGGAGTTTTTTGGGGGGGGATAGGTGAGGGATTGGGTTTGGGGGGCACAGGGGCCTCCTTACTTTTCGCTCTTCCGGGGAGCTGCGTGGGCCTGGCTGCGTTCAAGTCCACTCCTAGGACATCAGGAGGGTCCATAGGGTTGCCCAGGTAGAGCCTGCAGAGAAAGACAGAAAGGAGAAAAACACATAAACCAGTGGTTCCCGAACTTTTTAGAGCCACTGACATTGGTTCCATAAACACATCCCCAGGGCCTCCTACCCTATAAAAAGAATTCAGAATAGCAGTTTACAGGACCCACTAAGGAAGATAACAACACATCAAAATTCCAAACAGTAACAATTAGCTGCACATTCATTCAAAACCCAACTAAAGCCATTTAGTTTAATTAAATCAACAAAACTGATGAACTTGAGCCAGGGATACCAGTTTCTTACAGTTTGATAGTCATTTACACCTCCTAGGTAATCCCACCGACGGGACGCGGTTGTTTGGTCCCTGCTCCTGCCAACCTAGCAGTTCGAAAGCATGTGAAAGTGCAAGTAGATCAATAGGTACCACTCCGGCCGGAATGTAAACGGTATTTCCGTGCGCTGCTCTGGTTCGCCAGAAGCGGCTTTGTCATGCTGGCCACATGACCCAGAAGCTGTCTGTGGACAAATGCCGGCTCCCTCGGCCAGTAAAGCGAGATGAGCGCCGCAACCCCAGAGTTGTCCGCAACTGGACTTAACGGTCAGGGGTCCCTTTACCTTTAGGTAATCCCACCACCCCACCCCAGGGACTTTGGGAGCCGCAGCGCTGATAAAAAATGCAGTCTCACTGCCACAACTTCCCCTTCTGAACCCTTAAGGCGTTATCAGCTGCACAGAATGCAAATGCAAGGCGGTCTCTGCCCCCAAAGCCACCAGGGCCGACATCGGGTGTAGGTCAGCAGCCAAAACAATAAATCAGCTAAATCTTTATTCCAGGAAACGAACCACAGCTCAGGCCTAGTGGTCTCAGCAACTCTTTCCAGGAGATCCTGATGAAGCAATTGCGAGGATTGACGGTGTCCACCTTCCCAGCGCCCATTAGGACTCCTCCTCTCCAGAAACACCCACTGCTCTGCCCATTTCATTTCTCCAGGGGTTCTGGGAGACCAGCAGGGAGGGGAGCTTGTCGCAGCAGGAGGGGGAGACTCCCTGCATTCTTCAGCAGCCTGTCTCCACTCTGTCTCCCTCTTCTCCTGCCTCTGAGTCTGGACTGCCCTCTGCCACCATCTCGTCCTGCTCACTAAACCCTGTTGACCCTCCTGCTCCTGACACCTCCCAGTCTGCTCCTTCTTTACCCTCTGGCCACTCGTCATCCTGCCACCAATCCCCGGCTCTGAGCCTTCTTCCCTTGGGGGTTCCCCAGGGCGTTCCCTGGCTGACGCCTCTGTTGTAGCGTGGGGTTAATGATTTCAGCAAGTGATTTCAGCTCTCTGACGTAGCAGGCAGGAGACAGCTTCTTCATGTAACAACTCTTTATTCAGGCAAACAAGACTGAGGGAACTGAGGGTAGGGAAGCTACATTTATAGGGACAGAGGACTGGCTAGGAAAAGATACATTTTGGAGGGAACAATCTCGAGCAATCACACAGCTGCTTTTTGGTGGGAACCAATAAGACTGAGGATCCAAATGCAACAACTTGGATGCACCAATAGTAACTGTTCCTTCTGGGACAGGAAGGCAGTTACTTTACCCTAATGTGATTACAGACAATAGTAATACAGATATGATAACACTTTGAATCAATACACAACAGCTCCCCCCCTACATCAAGCCAGGCCAGGACAAAAGGCTTACAGATCTCCCTGTGATGTCCAGAGCAGCAGCCTTCCCAGAGGGAAATTCAAACAATTGGCCCTGGGGACGAAAAGCAAAGTTTTCTGCCAGGCCAATAAAAGAACAGCTACCTGGGGTTGGTGGGTGTGTTCGAATCTGCTGCACTTAAACCCAAGTTTGTTCCTGGACACTTAAAAAACCCTGCTCCACGGGTCGTCCTGTTAAGCCCAGCCCAAGCTTTGGGTGTTGCCGGGCACCCCAGTTTCGATCCAACCAGCGCCGTGGGGAGCAGGGAAGGCCAGGCAAGGTGTGGCTGGCACAGCAGAGGGCAAGGGCAGTGTTGGTACACCTTGCCGGCTGCAATGGGAACATCTCGGGCTTGGCACAGCCTGGACGCGCTGCTGCGTCTGCCGCCCACACAAGAGCTGACGAAACACAGACGCTCAGCTCAGAGACGGTTCCTCGGAAAGAGAGGGTGCGACCCGTAAACAGGAGGCATGGCAGGGTTTTGCAGGTGTGCTGCCTGATCTGACTGACCCTCCTTTGCCTCTGAGCTGCAGGAAGGACACCTGGAGGCTCAGGCATGGGAAAGTTGCCAGCCCAAAGTGCGAGGCTTGGCAGCGGGCACAACACAAGCCTGCCTGCCTTGGTTAAGGGCAGATGGTTGGTTAAGAGAGGGAGAATCATAGAATCTTAGAGTTGGAAGAGACCCCAAGGGCCATCCAGTCCAACCCCCTGCCAAGCAGGAACACCATCAAAGCATTCTTGACAGGTGGCTGTCAAGCCTCTGCTTAAAGACCTCCAAAGAAGGAGACTCCACCACACTCCTTGGCAGCAAATTCCACTGTCAAACAGCTCTTACTGTCAGGAAGTTCTTCCTAATGTTTAGGTGGAATCTTCTTTCTTGTAGTTTGAATCCATTGCTCCGTGTCCGCTTCTCAGGAGCAGCAGAAAACAACCTTTCTCCCTCCTCTATATGACATCCTTTTATATATTTGAACATGGCTATCATATCAGCCCTTAACCTTCTCTTCTCCAGGCTAAACATACCCAGCTCCCTAAGCCGTTCCTCATAAGGCATCGTTTCCAGGCCTTTGACCATTTCGGTTGCCCTCCTCTGGACACGTTCCAGCTTGTCAGTATCCTTCTTGAACTGTGGTGCCCAGAACTGGACACAGTATTCCAGGTGGGGTCTGACCAGAGCGGAATACAGTGGTACTATTACTTCCCTTGATCTAGATGCTATACTCCTATTGATGCAGCCCAGAATTGCATTGGCTTTTTTAGCTGCTGCATCACACTGTTGACTCATGTCAAGTTTATGATCTACCAAGACTCCTAGATCCTTTTCACTTGTACTGCTCTCAAACCAGGTGTCACCCATCCTGTATTTGTGCCTTTCATTTTTTTTGCCCAAGTGTAGTACTTTACATTTCTCCCTGTTAAAATTCATGCCAAGCCAAGCCAAACTCACAACATTCATGGCTTAAGAGTCATAGAATTGTAGAGAGGAAGGGACCCCTAGGGTCATCTTAACTTCAGAATCCATGACAGGTGGCCATTTAAGCTCTGCTTGAAAACCTCCAAGGAAGGAGGTTTCTGAGGGAGTCCGTTCCCCGGTCAAACAGCTCTTACTGTCAGAAAGTTCTTCCTGATGTTTAGTCAAAACCTCCTTTCTTGTAGCTTGAAGCCACTGGTTCGGTTCCTACCCTCCAGAGAGCCAGTGTGGTGTAGTGGTTAAGAGCAGTGGACTCATAATCTAGTGAACCGGGTTCGCTTCCCCGCTCCTCCCCATGCAGCTGCTGGGTGACCTTGGGCTAGTCACACTTCTCTGAAGTCTCTCAGCCCCACTCACCTCACAGAGTGTTTGTTGTGGGGGACGAAGGGAAAGGAGAATGTGAGCCGCTTTGAGACTCCTTCGGGGAGTGATAAAGCGGGATATCAAATCCAAACTCTTCTTCTTCTTCTTCTTCTTCTTCTTCTTCTTCTTCTTCTTCTTCTTCTTATTCCAGAGCAGGAGAAGACAAGCTTGTTCCACCTTCCATGTGATATTTGAAGATGACTGTCGTATCACATCTCAGCCTTCTCCAGGCCAAACATACCCAACTCCCCCATAAGGCTTGGTTTCCAGACCCTTGATCATCTTGGTCGCCCTCCTCTGCAAAATGTTCCAGCTTGTGAACATCCTTCTTAAATTGTGGTGGCCAGAACTGGACACAGGACTCCAGACGTGGTCTGACCAAGGCAGAACAGAGTGGGGCTATTGCTTCCCTTGATCTGGACACTAGACTTCTGTCGATGCAGCCTAGAATAACATTAGCTTTGTCTTGCTGCTGCATCACACTGTTGAAAGGCACAAGCGCAAAAACCCACAGGGCCCCAACTTCTGCAAAGCCCATGGCAATGGGGCTCAGGGTTGGAACAAGCATGAGTTTTCAGAGGTCAAACTGGAATCTGAACATTCTGAAATGATGAAAAGTTCTGGATTTCCTGGTGATAAAATTGCCAAAATCTAAATTGGGGGGGGGGGGGAATGTGAGACTCTAGAAGCACATTTTGTGTGTGTGTGCGCGTGGTTGTCGTTGTTTTATGGGGATGGAGTATCATTCAGGCAGCAGAATCTTTAGTATGGACAAACAATTCTTTAAAAAATACAGTCATACCTCATACAGTCATACCTCAGTCATACCTGAGCCGAAAGCTCCATTGCCAGCGGTGGCAAGCAGTGTCCATTGGAATTGGTAGGGTGGAAGGCTGGGAGCCTGGCAGCAGGTGGCGCCAGAGAGCCAACGACAAGGTCAGCCAAGCCAGTCTAGTTTTGCTCCCATCTTCCTCCCCACAGAGACTGAGGGGGAGCAAGCAGACAGTCTGGTCTACCCTCTGGACAGAAGAGTTTGGATTTGATATCCCGCTTTATCACTCCCCGAAGGAGTCTCCAAGCGGCTCACATTCTCCTTTCCCATCCTCCCCCACAACAAACACTGTGAGGTGAGTGGGGCTGAGAGACTCCAGAGAAGTGTGACTAGCCCAAGGTCACCCAGCAGCTGCATGTGGAGGAGCGGGGAAGTGAACCCGGTTCACCAGATTACAAGTCCACCGCTCTTAACCACTACACCACACTGCCTCCCAGAAGCCACAAATGTGCAAGGGTGAGGGCAGACTGAGCCTGGTGGGGCAGCCCCCCATCTGCCCTAACCAGGCCCATAACTGGTGGCCCCTTCCTTGCCCTGGAACAGCTCCCCAGGCCATTTCTTGGACCACTAGCACAGAAGCTGGGACTACTGCAATGCGCTCTACGTGGGGCTACGTTTGAAGGTGACCCGGAAACTACAAGTAATCCAGACTGCGGCAGCTAGACTGGGGACTGGGAGCGGCCGCCGGGACCACATAACACCGGTCCTGAGAGAACTACATTGGCTCCCAGTACATTTCCAAGCACAATTCAAAGTGTTGGTGCTGACCTAAACGGCCTCGGTCCTGTATACCTGAAGGAGCGTCTCCACCCCCATTGTTCAGCCCAGACACTGAGATCCAGCACCGAGGGCCTTCTGGCGGTTCCCTCATTGCGAGAGGTGAGGTTACAGGGAACCAGACTGAGGGCCTTCTCGGTAGTGGCGCCCACCCTGTGGAACACCCTTCCATCACATGTCAAGGAAACAAGCAGCTATCCTATTTTTAAGAGACAGCTGAAGGCAGCCCTGTTTAGGGAAGTTTTTAATATCTAATGCTGTATTGTTTTAACTTTCGAATGGGAGCCGCCCAGAGTGGCTGGGGAAACTCAGCCAGATGTGCGGGGTACAAATAATAAATTATTATTATTATTATTATTATTATTATTATTATTATTATTATTATTATTATTATATTGGCCAGTGGCTGTGGGTGGGCACATGCATGTTTTTCCCCAGTGGCATTAGTTCCAGGGGGTAGGCAACCTTGGGACCAGCCACGTCTCCCACAGCCACGAGGCCACGGCTGGTCCTTCCGGGAATCCCCCACTCAGCAGCGGGGGAAGGAAGCTGGGGAGAAAGAGAAAAGAGGAAATGTTCTTACTCGTCAATCTTATCGGGGAATCCCCATGACTGCTGTGGGTTGGTGTCTCCATGGCCCGTGTGGATGAAGCTGTTTTTGAGGGGCTGGCTGATGTCGTGGGCGGACAGCCCTGCCACCGAGGTCACCGTGTTGCGCGGGAACTGGCCCACCTTCAAGGTCCGTTTGTTCTGACCCCTCCACCAGTAATTCTCAGCCCTGGGGAACAAAATTGGGACAGGTTAGGAGGTCCGGAGGAAAGCAGGTCGGGTTTTTCTTGCCAGAGACAGAGCATCTGAAAGCACCTGGGCATTATAGGACGGGGAATCACAGAAAGGAGATTCCGACTGAACATCAGGAAGAATGTTCTGACGGGAAGAGCTTTTCGACAGTGGAATGGACTTCCCTTGGGAGGTGGACTCTCATTTCTTGGAGGTTTTTAAGCAGAGGTTGGGTGGGCAACCTCTGCATAAATTCCTGCATTTCAGGTGGTTGGACTAGGTAAAGGTAAAGGGACCCCTGACCATTAGGTCCAGCCGTGTCCGACTCTGGGCTTGCGGCGCTCATCTCGCTTTATTGGCCGAGAGCCGGCGTACAGCTTCCAGGTCATGTGGCCAGCATGACTAAGCCGCTTCTGGTGAACCAGAGCAGCGCACGGAAACGCCGTTTACCTTCCCGCTGGAATGGTACCTATTTATCTACTTGCACTTTGACGTGCTTTCGAACTGCTAGGTGGGCAGGAGCTGGGACCGAGCAACGGGAGCTCACCCCATCGCAAGGATTCGAACCGCCGACCTTCCGATCAGCAAGCCCTAGGTTGGACTAGGTAATAATAATAATAATAATAATAATAATAATAATAATAATAATAATTTTATTATTTATACCCCAGCCACTCTGGGCGGCTTACAGCACATAAAAAATTGTACATTAGGCATTAAAAACTTCCCGATACAGGGTTGCCTTCTGATGTCTTCTAAAAGTCAGATAGTTGTTTATTTCCTTGACATGTGATGGGAGGGCGTTCCACAGGGAGGGCGCCACCACCGAGAAGGCCCTTGGGGCCCCTTCCAACTCTGTGATGCTATGACCCAATCCCAGCCGCTGCAGATGTCCACCATCCACCGGGCAATATCTGAAGAAGCGACAAAGACACTGAGCCAAGAATCCTAGTTTCGGACGGACCCATCACCCACAACAGATGGATGCTAGCCATCCAGACTACAACCTCCTGTAGCACACCGAGTGAACGCAAGAACATGAGAGGAGCCTTCTGGATCAGGCCAATGTCCCATCTAGTCCAGCATCCTGTTCTGACAGTGGCCAACCAGATGCCCCAGTGGGAATTCCACAAGCAAGACCTGAGCAGAAGATCGTAAGATATTCAGAAGCATTGGCGCTTCCACATTTGGCAGCAGAGCATAGCCGTTATGGCCAGTAGCCATCGAGAAACCCTCTCCTCCTTCACGAATTGGTCCAATTCTCTTTTAAAGCCACCCAAGTTGGTGGCCATCTCTGACCCTTGTGGCAGGGAGTTCCATAGTTTAACGGTGCACTGCCTGTCCTGAATCTCCCAACATCACGAGTTCTCGTATTAGGAGAGAGGGGGGAAAGCTTTTCTCTATCCACAGCGCAAAGAAAGGCAATCTTAAGGGGTGCTTACAAGGGCCAAAGCTCGAGCAAGCCAGCCAAGCCGCACATTACAGAGGGACATCGAGCCGAGTCACTAGCCAACATGACCTTAGGAATATAGGCAGCTGCTTCATTTTAACAAGTCAGGCCACTGATCCTTCTAACTCTGACTGGCAGCAGCCCTCCAGGGAGCCTTTCCCAGCCCTACCCAGAGATGCTGCCAGTCAGAGACCGAACCTGGGGTTTCTGCATCCATACAGATGCTCCAGCGCTGAGCGACTTACATCCCTTCCCCACCTGGCTGGGGAACAGGGGGGAATTCCTCCCTGACTCAAACCAGGGGTGGCAACGAGCCAAACAGTCCGAGAAAAAAGCCATTCACTGAGTCACCATTCCGGTAATAAATTTATGGTTTGCAACCCGGTGACATCGGCTGCCTTTTCACGGTGGAATTTCCTGATGCTTCCGAGGGAAAAGTTCCAGAATGGGCAGGGACAAGAGAATCCATGCAAGCGGGAGGCACACTTTTCATGATTTATGTGAGCTGACACTGAATATTCTGAAAACAGGTTCTTCATTTTGGGGGGGAACTGCAATTCCTGCCTCCTCACCTCCATCCCACTTTTCAAGCCCTTTATTCACCATATATATATAATTTTATTTTTACTAAGCTTTGTAGAACATACAGAAAGTGAGAAAAGGCAGAAACCAGAAATAATAATAATAATAATAATAATAATAATAATAATAATAATAATAATTTATTATTTATACCCCGCCCATCTGGCTGGGTTTCCCCAGCCACTTCCCCAGAAAGCACTACTGTAGTAGCACCAAACACAGGATACACCCAACATTATACCACGGCAGGGTGAACAGACCAGGCAAGTCATATTTCGCAAACTATCTGCAGGCAACGTGAAAATCAAATAACGCTCCTCTTTTCTGTTTGTTACAGGACTTGAATGGCGAGGCTACGAAACCCCTTCGGCTAAGGGTGGTAGCTTCTCAGACCCACCCCCCAAATTTTAAATGATATATTATACAGGCTCACCTCAGGAACAGATGGAACAAAGTTTTGGTAAAAGTATGAGAGCAAAGCTGTTCAAGATACCGGGATAATCCCACTGCCATGAGTTGGGATAGCTCAATCGCTAGAGTATGAGACTCCTAATCTCAGGGTTTGGGTTCGAGTTTCCTGCATTGCAGGGGGTTGGACTAGATGACCCTCAAGGTCCCTTCCAACTCTACAATTCTATGATTCTATGTACCTCATTGCTCTCACCAAGTAGTTTATTCTTTTAATTGCAAAAATATTTATATATTGGTGTTCATTTCAAACACACACACACACAGAGATGTTCACAACAGTTATACATGAAACCATATACGACAAAAAATAACAATGTTAGAATCAGAAATCAACTAGAGTCGTACCTTGGTTCTCAAACGGAATCCATTCCAGGAGTCCGTTCGACTTCCAAGGCGCGGCTTCCGATTGGCTGCAGGAGCTTCCTGAAGCCAATCGGAAGCCGCGGAAGCCGCGTCGTTCATTCGGCTTCCGAAAAACGTTCGCAGACCGGAACGCTCACTTACGGGTTTGCGGCGTTCGGGAGCCAAAACGTCCGAGCCGCAAGGCGTTCCAGAACCAAGGTACGACTGTACAATGGAAATATGCATTCTTAATTGACTGATGGAATAGGAAAAATAACAGTTTTAAAGTTTGAAATACATTGGAAACTTCTCCCCTGAAGAAGCTTGCAGTGATTCGAAACCCAAAGAATCCTGGGAACTGTAGTTTGGCAATGGTTAATTGTCGCTCTGAGAGAGGATAACTACAGTTCCCGGGATTCTTCTCGAGGTGCTTTAAACGTGCTCTAACTATATGGAGTGTGCACAGCCATACAGTTTATATTTTGCTTTCGGCGTGCCATGAAATCCAGCCTGATTAAGCAACCTTTGCTCAGTTCCTCGTTGCCCCGAGTGTGAGACTGTTAATTCAGAACCGAGCAGAGGGCCTGCCGCTCTGTGTTCACAAGGGAGGAGTCGCCGGCTCCGCTCCTCGCTGCCGCCCTCCCGTTCTCCACGCTGAGTAATAAGTTGGCACAGAAAGACGACTCATCGAGAAGGTAAACAGGAAAGGGGGTGAGCCAGCCCTGATTGCAAGCGGGTGACTCACTAGGTAACTTCAGGAGACAGCCGTCCTCCAGCCTGCACTGTTAGCAGCCAGAGAGCACCTGCTCAGAGTTCCGGCTGCAGCAAAAGCAAAGCGCAGCCGTGTTAAGCTGTGGAACTCCCTGCAACAGGAGGCAGTGACGGCCGCCAACTTGGACGGCTTCCCATTGGGGGCAGGGTGCTCTTCTGATGTCCTTATGGAACCTCCAGGTCCAGAAGCACTCTATCTAGACTTCTAGGGTTTTTTTAGGAGCATTGGGCCACTGTGGGAACAGGATGCTGGACTAGATGGACCTCTTCTTTGGCCTGATCCTGCTGCTTCAGGGCTTGTCTTATGGTCTTCTGCCTGCTAGAGAACTTCTGCACACCTGAGCTCTTGAACAGCTCCCATAACTTCCCATGAGCTATGACACAACTATTTCTAGAATAAATATTGGGTCTGGTTTCTTTTCTTCTTCTGAAAAACCCATTCATCTCCAGTTTGGTGCAGTGGTTGGAATACTGAGCCGGAACCCAGCAGGCCAGGGTTCAAATCCCCACTCGGCCAGGAAGCTCAATGCCTCTCAGCCTAACCTGCCTCACAGGGTTGTTGTGAGGATAAAGCTGGAAGTTGGTAGTGCAGGGACAGATCCATATAGGCCCCATCCTGAGCTCCTGGGATATACCATATTTTTCTGTGTATAAGACTAGGTTTTTTCCCTAAAAAATGTCAAAACTTTGGGGGCATCTTATACACAGATGGGACGCGGGTGGCGCTGTGGGTTAAACCACAGAGCCTAGGGCTTGCTGATCAGAAGGTTGGCGGTTCGAATCCCCACGACAGGGTGAGCTCCCGTTGCTCGGTCCCTGCTCCTGCCAACCTAGCAGTTCAAAAGCACGTCAAAGTGCAAGTAGATAAATAGGTACCGCTCCAGCGGGAAAGTAAACGGCGTTTCCGTGCGCTGCTCTGGTTTGCCAGAAGCGGCTTAGTCCTGCTGGCCACATGACCCGGAAGCTGTACGGCGGCTCCCTCGGCCAGTAAAGCGAGATGAGCGCCGCAACCCCAGAGTCGTCCGCGACTGGATTAACGGTCAGGGGTCCCTTTACCTTTACCTATACACAGATACATCTCTCCCCCCCCCCCATTTTCTTAAATCGGAGTCCCCCAAAATAGCCTAGAGAAGAGAAGGTTAAGGGGTGATATGATAGCCATGTTCAAATATATAAAAGGATGTCATATAGAGGAGGGAGAAAGGTTGTTTTCTGCTGCTCCAGAGAAGCGGACACGGAGCAATGGATTCAAACTAGAAGAAAGAAGATTCCACCTAAACATTAGGAAGAACTTCCTGACAGTAAGAGCTGTTCGACAGTGGGATTTGCTGCCAAGGAGTGTGGTGGAGTCTCCTTCTTTGGAGGTCTTTAAGCAGAGGCTTGACAGCCATCTGTCAAGAATGCTTTGATGGTGTTCCTGCTTGGCAGGGGGTTGGACTGGATGGCCCTTGGGGTCTCTTCCAACTGTAGGATTCTATGATTCTAGGGGGCGTCTTATACATGGGGGTGACTTATAGACGGAAAAATACGGTATATCTAACAACCAACCAACCAACCAACCAACCAAGTCCGGTCCATTGGCATTTATGCCAAGAGATTATGCAGAGTTTTAAAACTAGATCATATGCTCAAAACCTTTCTATGTGAGGGGGAAATCTGCCATGAAGGAAGTTAACTTTTTAAGCAGCGCAGTCACGTTGCTACTGAGGGTGAATCATGCTCAGAGAGGTTGCGAGGAGGGGTCCCTGAAAAGTGCGCAAAGTCACCTGCAGCGCTTAGTCACCGTGAGATTGCTCCGCATGGCTGGCTCTGAGCGCATGAGCATGAGCCGAGAGCAGCCAAGCTCGGGGCAACCCCGAGAGTCGCCCAATCCAACACGTTTCTGTGCTGCTTTTTAACGGGCTTCTACGTTTTCCACACGGCTGTGTGCCGCCCCGATATTTTACGAGAGGGCGGAGGGTGGATGCTTTCGCGAACAAACGGCCGGACGGAGCGTGCTGAACTCAATTCACAGCGGAGTATTTATCTGTTCTCCTCTTAAGATGCCGCCGTTCCCCTGGGGAATCCGATTAAGCCTCTCTGCTTAAGCTCAGACTCATGAAATCACAGAGCTGTAGAGTTGAAGGGGACCCCCAAGGGCCATCTAGTCTCACCCCCTGAAACGCAGGAACCACAGTTGGAAAATCCCAACCTCTCCAATGCAATCCAATCCTCCTTCTTACTTACGGCACTGGAGAGCCCAGACGGCAATTAAAAGGTTTGGATTCTTTATTTTATTGCTTATACAAGCCCCCTTTGGCACTAATTCTGCACTCCCTGTTCCCCGCGGCTGCAAGGAAGGAAAAGAGAGTGGAGAGAGCCACAGCCAGAGCCAAATAGCCTCATACTGAGTCAGACCTATGGTTCATCTACCTCAATGCTGTCTGCTCTGACTGGCAGCGGCTCTCCAGGAGTGCAGGCAAAGGAGTCTTCTGCTTCCCATGAAAAGCAGCTGCTCCACCTCTGAACGGCAGTCCTTCCTCCAAAAACAACGTAAGATCCTAGTCCTCATGGAGGCTTTGTTTAAACATGAGCACAGGGACTCGGACCATTGGCCCACCTAGTGTTGCCCACACTGGCTGGCAGCAGCGGCTCCCAGGATTTCAGGCAGCGAGCCTCTCCCAGCCCTACCTGGAAACGGCGCCAGAGGCTGACCTTCTGCATGCAAAGCAGGCGTTCTGTGGTTGAGCTATGATCACTCCCTCAAAGAAGGGCCGGATCCGGCAAAAGGCTCCCTGCGTCTACATTAAACTGTACAGGTGATATGACTGGGAATAAGGAATAATCCTTCCTGTTGGAGATTCCACGTTCCCGTGACGGGGTCTGGGAAGGGGGGGGGGACACCCTGAGTTCCTTGGAAGGCAGGGCAGGAAGAGCATTTGACAAAATACAGTAATGGCTAACCTTGACACTCCAGATGTTTTGGAACTACAACTCCCATCATCCCTAGCTAACAGGATCAGTGGTCAGGGATGATGGGAGTTGTAGTCCCAAAACATCTGGAGTGTCAAGGTTAGCCATCACTGAATTAGAAATTGCAACAACAACAATAGTAAGAGCTCGAGACAAGAGGGAACAAGAGAAGTTAAGAACACAGCCAGATTCAGACACGTCAGGCAGACAAGGACCCGAAGCGCATTATATAATCGAGAACTGATACACTGGGCAGATGAATCCCCAGGGCTCTTGTGCATCTCCTGCTGATTTCTACATCTGCGCAACTCCCACCTGTTCTGAATAGGCTCCAGATCTGGGGTTCCTGGCAGATGGAGCCCTGAAAAAGGCCAGGGCTTTTGCAGTTTAAAACTCACTAACTGGCAGGCCTGGTTAAAAGCAGTTTTGATAGAATCACAGAATTGTCAGAAGGGACCCCCAGGGGTCATCTAGCCCAACCCCCTGCAGTGCAGGAATCTCAGCTAAAGCAACCCTGACAGGTTGGCCACCCAACCTCTGCTTAAAAACCTCCAATGGAGGAGTTTCCACCATCTTCCGAGGGAGTCCATTCCACTCTCGAAAGGCTCTTGCAGTCAGAAAGATCTTGCTAATGTTTAATGTCTGAATCTCCTTTCTCGTCACTTGAATCCATTGGTTTGAGTCCTACCTTTCGGAGCAGGAGAAAACAAGTTTGCTCCATCTTGCATGTGACACTGTGACAGCCCTTGAGATATGTGATTATGGCTCTCATATCTCCACTCTGTCTCCTCTTTTCCAGGCTAAACATACCTAGCTTCTTCAACCGTTCCTCATAAGGCTTGGTTTCCAGACCCTGGTTCATCTCGGTTGCCCTCCTCTGCACACCTTCCGGTTTGTCGATATCCTTCTTAAACTGTGCTGCCCAGAACTGGAAACAGGATTCCAGATGGGGTCTGACCAAGGCAGAATTGGGTGAGGCTCTGGGATTTGCATGAGAGAGATGGATGGATCATAGTTCGGTGGTACAGCAGGCTCCTTCTCTAGCATTGGCAGGTGGGGCTGGGAAAGACCCCCTGCCTGAACCCCTGGAGAGAGGCTGCCAGTCAGGGTAGGCAATACTGAGCTAGATGGACCCAACAGGCAGCTTCATATATTCAATTCCCTGCATCTCCAATTAAAGGGTGTTTAGAGACCCTCTGCCCATCAGAGGAGACAAAATGAGGCAAGATGACTTCAGCGGCGAGATGAACAAGGCTGAACCATGGGTTGGTTTTTTTTTTAGCCTTAATGTGCATAAACCTCGGACTCCTGGACTCTTTGCACCCATCTGTCATCCTCTGGCAAGGAAATCAGAAGCCATCCCTTTCCCTTTCCAACCGAGCCTGAGTGGAATGTACAAGCCAGGATGGTGGTTAATATACAAGCCAGGATCATTATTCCTGCATGTCAGGGGGTTGGGCTAGATCAGGGGTCGGCAACCTAAGGCCCATGGGCCACAAGCAGGCCATGGGAGTTTGTTTAACCGGCCCATGAGCCGCCCCCGAACCGAACCGGCTGCTCGGTGGGTCCCCGCGCGCTGCGCTACACCGGCACAGCGTGGCATGGGGACTCGCTTCCGCGGTGCTGGAAATCGCATCTTCAGAGATGCAGATGCTGGAAATTGCGGGCGCGATCTGGCTCACGGAGGGATCTCTGCTGGAGTGAACCGGCCCAGGCGAGGTAAACCTTGCCAATCCCTGGGCTAGATGACCCCCTGGGGTCCCTCTACAATTCTATGATTCCATCAACCACAGTTCGATCCTGTGGTAGGCAAAGTTTCCAAGGGGGACTCTGGTTAGCCAAAAAGCAAACGCTTTCCCATCGTGCCGTCCCCAAGGCTCAGCCAAGTACTGAATGCAAAAGAAGTGAGGTATCTGCTCTTAAAAAGGTAAAGGTAAAGGTACCCCTGACCATTAGGTCCAGTTGCGGACAACTCTGGGGTTGCGGTGCTCATCTTGCGTTATTGGCCGAGGGAGCCGGCGTACAGCTTCCAGGACATGTGGCCAGCATCACTAAGCCGCTTCTGGCGAACCAGAGCAGCGCACGGAAACGCCGTTTACCTTCCCGCCGGAGCGGTACCTATTTATCTACTTGCACTTTGACGTGCTTTCAAACTGCTAGGTTGGCAGGAGCAGGGACTGAGCAACGGGAGCTCACCCCGTCGGGGGAATCGAACCGCCGACCTTCTGATCGGCAAGCCCTAGGCTCTGTGGTTTTCTCTGCTCTTAAAAGGTAAAGGTAAAGGGACCCCTGACCATCAGGTCCAGTCGTGTCCGACTCTGGGGTTGCGTGCTCATCTCGCTCTATATGCCGAGGGAGCTGGTGTTTGTCCGAAGACAGCCTCCGGGTCATGTGGCCAGCATGACAAAGCTGCTTCTGGCGAACCAGAGCAGCGCATGGAAATGCCGTTTACCTTCCCGCTGGAGCGGTCCCTATTTATCTACTTGCACTTTAACGTGCTTTCGAGCTGCTAGGTGGGCAGGAGCTGGGACCGAGCAACGGGAGCTCACTCCGTCGCAGGGATTCGAACCGCTGACCTTCTGATCAGCAAGCCTGTGGTTTAACCCACAGCGCCACCTGGTCCCTTAAGAGTCTCTGCTCTTAAGGTCAGCCAAATAGCAGACAGTAGGCTGAGGTCTGCTCCAGGGGTTGCAAACCAACGGGAAGCTCTGGACAAGAATAGCCAAAATTAACCAACAGTCATGTGAGCTTCCTAGCAGATTCTGCACCAGGTCAGTTAATGGAAGAGGAGCTGCCCGCTAGTTACTTTTCTCACTTCAGCCAGTCTTAAGCCAACTCTTGCCTGCCTTTGCTGCGCAGGTGAGCAGGAGGCCAGGCAGGGTGCAAATGGGCATGCGCAGTTCGTGCTTCCTAGCGCTGCAACTCAGTGCGCAGAGCAGTTGCCTTGCATGCAGAAGGTCCCAGCTTCAATCCCCAACGGCGTCTCCAGGTCGGGTTGAGAAAGAAACCCTGGAGAACTGCTGCCAGTCCATGCGGGCAAAACTGGCCAATGGTCTGACATAGCATAAGGCAGCTTCCTGTGCCTTAAACCAACAACATGCAAAGGAAGTCCACTTAAAAGAAAAAAACAAAGCATTCAAAGATCGTCTCGCATTTGAATCAAAGAATTGCAGAGTTGGAAGGGACCCCCCAAAGGTCATCCAGTCCAACCCGTTGGAATGGAGGAATCTCAGCTAAAGCATTTGGTTTGAGCGTAACAAATTAGTTCTCCATTTCCCCACCGCCCAAGCAATGGGTTGGGGTAACAAACAGATAGGTTGAGCCAAGGCAGGGCTGGCACCAACAAAGCGGCATGGCAGAACTGGAACCCACAACCCCTGCTTCCAAAGTGTGCTCACCTGCCTTGCGGAGCAACTTCCACCAGCGAAGCGGCGGTTAGGCAAACCGGCAGCAAAGCGTTGTGCATGCACAGCCCCTTGAGAACATGAGGAGAGCCTGGCTCTCCTCCTGCAGCCCCGATGGGAAACGGCAAAGCAGGACCCGAGTGCGAGAGCAGCAGCTCTCGCTGCCTCCGGCGGTGGAATGCAGTTCCCTCCATCCACCGGCCTCTGTTTCCCCTCCCCGCACCCCTCCCTGGTACAATCATCACCTCCGCTGAGTCTCCCCCGGGGAAAATCCTCGCCGGATCCTCAGGCGAGCCTCCCAGCCGGCAGGGAAGCCCGAGTCTCTCCCAGCACCACCGGCTCCCGAGTGTGAGAGGGAGGAAGGGAGGAAGGGCTGTTTATGCGCTCAGCCCTGTCACTCAGCAGGGCCGTGACGTAATGCTCTGCGCTACGCCCTCGTCGCTGGCTCTGGTTGCGAGCCAACTCCCTGCAATTAAGGCTGCCCAGCCCAGGAGCAAGAGTCACGGAGAGGCAGGCGGCAGTGAAAGCCGGTCCCTGGAGACACACCGTCCCGCCCTGGCCGCTGCTCGCAAGGGGAGACGGACCGAGCCTGCAGCTGGGCAACGGAGCCAGCCGCAGAGGGGCAGGAAAGGGGGCTCCAGGGATGGGCCCAACCCCTGTGCTTCGTCCTTCCGCTGGCATTCCGTTGCCAGCCTGGTGTCCTCCGCAGAACAGTAGAGTTGGGAGGGGTCCCCCAAAGGTCATCCAGTCCAACCCGCTGGAATGCGGGAGTCACAGCTAAAGAATTCCCGGCTCCCTCTGCTAATGAACCTCCAAGGAAGGAGAGTCTACCAGCTTCCGAGAGATTCCGTTCCCCTATCGAACAACTCTTACTGTCAGAAAGTTTAGTCGGAATCTCCTTTCTTATAACTTTAAGCCATGGGTTCGAGTCCTACCCTCTGGAGCAGGAGAAAACATGCTTGTTCCCTCTTCCATGAGGCAGCCCTGGAGATATTTGAAGGTGGCTCTCATATACTCCTCTCGGTCTCCTCTTTCCCAGGCTAAACATACCCAGCTCCTTCAACCGTTCCTCATCAGGCTTGGTTTCCAGGCCTTTGACCATCTTGGCCGCCCTCCTCTGCACACCTTCCTGCTTGTCAACATCCTCCTTAAACTGTGGCGCCCAGAACTGGACACAGGACTCCAGGTGGGCGTCTCAGCAAGGCAGATGTGCTGGACCACAAATCCCAGCAGCAGGGCCTGATGGGAGGAGCAGACCAAGAGCATCTCCTCCAGCTGGCAGAGGAGGGAGCCCTAGCAGCTCGCCAAACCATGGGGAGAAAGAGACCCGTTCCTAGTCCTGCCCCCCTGATATCCTTGCCACTGAATCACAGAACAGCAGAGTTGGAAGGGACCCCAAGAGTCATCTAGTCCAACCCCCTGCAACGCAGGAATCAATCTGGAGATGCCAGGACTACACAAAGCGTAGTATAGTATTTATACAACTCTCTCATTCTCCTTTTCTCTAAAAATCCTGTTCTTACAATGGCCATCCAGTTACAGGTAGGTAGCCGTGTTGGTATGCCGTAGTCAAAACAAAATAAAAAAAATTCCTTCCAGTAGCACCTTAGAAACCAACTACGTTTGTTCTTGGTATGAGCTTTCGTGTGCATGCACACTTCTTCAGACACAGTGGTACCTCTGGTTGCGAACAGGATCCGTTCTGGAGCCCCGTTCGGAACACGAAAAGCCTGTAACCTGAAGTGCCGTATCTGCGCATGTGCGCAGCGCGATTCGGTGCTTCTGCGCATGACGTCATTTTGCGCGTCTGCGCAAATTGCCAAACCCGGAAGTATCCCGTTCCGGTACTTCCGGGTTCAGCACGTTCGTATCCCATGACGAACGCAACCTGAAGCAATCGTAACCAGAGGTACGACTGTACACTGAAACAGAAGTCACCAGTCCCTTATATCTATAGTGAGAGGGTGGGGAGGGGCATTACTCAGAAGGGTGGTGGGAAGGGTGATTGGCTGATAGGTGTGGTAAACCTGTTGACGACTGACCTGCTGCCCTTGGGACACCCACCTTCAGGGCCCCCTCCGCCCCTTCCTGCTTCCCCACCCTGGGCAGGACAATTGCCTCTTTTGCAAAACCCTTCTGTGGTTGCCAGGTCTTCTGGGGAAACCGTCCCAGGGTAGCTAACCAGCCAGCCAGCCAGCTGGTGCCGTCTCCTCTGCGGGCATGAGGATCAGGTGAGCGTGGGTGGCAGGGAGCGGCAGCCAGAGCGGGGGCGTGCGAGAGAACGTGGCTTGCTGAGCACTGGAGGGTACGCAAGCCAAGGCAGAAATCACACTCCGGGGAAAGGAGTGACTCAGAGAGGGGCCCTGGCAAGGGAGGCCGGCCGCTCCAGAGCCCTGGTGGCACTGCTTTGGCATGGCACGCAGACTGGCAAAGGGCAGGGCACCATCACAGATTTGTAGGGTTGGAAGGGACCCCCGAGGGTCATCTAGTCCAACCCCCTGCAATGCAGGAATCACAGGTGAAGAACCCCTGGCAGGGGGCCGCCCAATCTCTGCTAAAACGCCTCCAAGGAACCCCACACAGCCTCAACACGGAGAGTAATCCCAGCAACACTGAGCTTCAGCAAACGAAGCCCTTCCGAGCATCCCGCCCACAAAGCTTTGTGTATTAATTCATTCTATTTATTACATAAAATTTATGCACTAAAGGTAAGGGTAAAGGGACCCCTGACCATTAGGTCCAGTCGTGTCCAACTCTGGGGTTGCGGCGCTCATCTCGCTTTACTGGCCGAGGGAGCCGGCATACAGCTTCCGGGTCATGTGGCCAGCATGACAGCCGCTTCTGGCGAACCAGAGCAGCGCACGGAAACGCCGTTTACCTTCCCGCCAGAGCGGTACCTATTTATCTACTTGCACTTTGTGCTTTCGAACTGCTAGGTTGGCAGGAGCTGGGACCGAGCAACGGGAGCTCACTCCGTCACAGGGATTCGAACAGCCAACCTTCTGATCGGCAAGCCATAGGCTCTGTGGTTTAACCCACAGCGCCACCCGCGTCCCTATGCACTACTTGATTGTAACTCCACACACACACACACACACACACACACACACACACCTCAAAGCTGCCTACGTAAAAAAGTTAAAGGTAGATAGCCGTGTTGGTCTGTCATAGTCAAAACAAAATAAAAAAAAAAAATTCCTTCCAGTAGCACCTTAGAGACCAACTAAGTTTGTTCTTGGTATGAGCTTTCGTGTGCATGCACACTAAGATAAGGCAATGAGATGACCCATATGAAAAAGTTAACGGTGATTATGTAAGGCTTTTGAAAAGTTAAAGCAACACTAGACTAAAAACCTATTTAAACTCGCACCCAGTTTCTAAGCATCTGGGTCGGCCAGGATCCATACCCCTGACTCCAGGGGGGAGCAGAAAGACTCCCCAGCTAAGTTAAGCAGAAACCAAATGTAATTGGATGCCATGCCCGCTTCATTCCCCCTCCTTCCCAAAGCACAGCGCCCATGAGATTCCTGAGCCCATCCTTCACATTTTATGATGATCCAGGGTGAGTTCAATCAGAGGAGTTTTTGACAATCTCTTGTTTGTGCTTGCCCTCAAAGCCACCTATTCTGAAAATCGGGGTGGGGGACACCGTGGCAAAGCATCTCGGCCAAGGCGAGACAGTGAGCCAATGCCCTGGTCAGACTATCTCTTCCCAGGGACTCTTTGGCAGGTGGAATCCCAGAATCATAGAATCGTAGAGTTGGATGGGACCTTCAAGAATCTAGCCCAACCCCCCTGCGATGCAGGACACTTTCTGCCCAACGTGGGACTCGAACCCGCGACCCTGAGATCAAGAGTCTCGCGCGAGACCGACTGAGCTATCCCGCAACAACCTCCGGAAACAGTCTTTGCAAAGCTGGTGCCCCCCCCCCCAGGTGATTTGGGTGTCTGGAGGCGGTTGGAGGATGGATGGCGGCTAACAGATTGAGGCTGAATCCTGACAAGACAGAAGTACTGTTTTGGGGGGACAGGAGGGGGGCAGGTGTGGAGGACTCCCTGGTCCTGAATGGGGTAACTGTGCCCCTGAAGGACAAGGTGCGCAGCCTGGGAGTCATTTTGGACTCACAACTGTCCATGGAGGCGCAGGTCAATTCTGTATCCAGGGCAGCAATCTACCAGCTCCATCTGGTACGCAGGATGAGACCCTCCCTGACCACAGACTGTCTCGCCAGAGTGGTGCATGCTCTAGTTATCTCTCGCTTGGATTACTGCAATGCGCTCTACGTGGGGCTACCTTTGAAGGTGACCCAGAAACTACAACTAATCCAGAATGCAGCATTTAGACTGGTGACTGGGAGCGGCCGCCGGGACCACATAACACCGGTCTTGAAAGACCTACATTGGCTCCCAGTACGTTTCCGAGCACAATTCAAAGTGTTGGTGCTGATCTTGAAAGCCCTAAATGGCTTCGGTCCAATATACCTGAAGGAGCGTCTCCACCCTCATCATTCTGCCCGGACACTGCGGTCCAGTGCCGAGGGCCTTCTGGCGGTTCCCTCATTGCAAGAAGTGAGGTTAGAGGGAACCAGGCAGAGGGCCTTCTCGGTAGTGGCGCCCGCCCTGTGGAACGCCCTCCCATCAGATGTCAAAGAGAACAACAACTACCAGACCTTTAGAAGACATCTGAAGGCAGCCCTGTTTAGGGAGGCTTTTAATGTTTAATTATTGTATTTTAATGTTCTGTTGGAAGCCGCCCAGAGTGGCTGGGGAGACCCAGCCAGATGGGGGGTATAAATAATAAATTATTATTAATAATAATAATAAGTTGCGTTTCTTGGTAGATGTGCACAGGGCCGCACTGCCCTCGGTGCATAAGGTTTCTTAGGCGAGGTCAGAATTTGCCCACCTGTGTCCCTCTCGAAGTTTGCCCAGTCTCCCCCTCGCCCCACACTACCTGCCCTCGATGACTGTGATGATGTCGTTCATCTGGATGTGCAGCTTGTCCGGCTCATCGAAATCTTGCAGGGCCCTCATATCCGTCGGCTGAGCCTGGGGGAGGAAAGCAGGGGAGACGTGAAGGCCCGGCAAAGAGACGGCCCGGCCAAAAGCTTGCAGATCTGCTGGGAGGGAAACGGCCCAGGCCCCCAGCCAAAGACGAGGACTGTGAGGGACCAGAGTTCGAATCACCACTTAGCCGCCCATGAGCTCACAGGGCCAGTCACCGTCTCTCAGCCCTAACCGAAATCGCAAGGTTGTTGCGAGGATAACACTAGGCTGAGACGAACGCATCCCATCTTGGGGGAAAGGTGAGATAAAGATGCGAAAATACGAAATGCAATACAGTGGTACTTTGGTTCCCAAACGCCAAAAACCCGGAAGTAAGAGTTGCGGTTTGCGAACGTTTTTCGGAAGCCGAATGTGCGATGTGTCTGTCGGCTATTGTTTCCGGGGCACCTGCACCAATCAGAAGCCGCGCCTTGGTTTTCGAACATTTCAGAAGTCAAACGGACCTCCGGAATGGATTAAGTTTGGTGCTTTTGTTTTTGCTATTTATTTTGCGGTTTTGTTTTTGAAGCTTTTTCGGATAATTTGTTTTTGTGGCTGTGTGGAACCCAGTTCAGCTAGTGACTGATTGGCTGCGGAAATGGATAAAAGCCCCCCATCCAAATAATAATAATAATAATAATAATAATAATAATAATAATAATTTATTATTTGTACCCCGCCCATCTGGCCAGGTCTCCCCAGCCACTCTGGGCGGCTTCCATCAAATATCAAAATACATTAAAATATCACAGATTAAAAACTTCCCTAAATAGGGCTGCCTTCAGGTATTTTCTAAATGCCAGGTAGTTGTTTATCGCTTTGACCTCTGAAGGGAGGGCATTCCACAGGGCGGGCGCCGCTACCAAGAAGGCCCTCTGCCTGGTTCCCTGTAGCTTTGCTTCTTGCAATGAGGGAACCGCCAGAAGGCCCTTGGCGCTGGATCTCAGTGTCCGGGCTGAACGGTGGGGGCGGACACGCTCCTTCAGGTATACAGGACCGAGGCCGTTTAGGGCAATAACTATCATCAGTGCATAGTAAGGAAAAAAAGTAATTTATATTTTTATCATCTACAATACTGTCTTATTTATTTTATAGTACAGTACTTTGACTATTGCTTTCATTTTATGGATCAATGGTCTCGTTAGATAGTAAAAATCGTGTTAAATTGAGGTTTTAGGGGTTGTTTTTAAAAGTCTGGAACGGATTAGTCTGTTTTGCATTACTTTCTATGGGAAAGCATGCCTTGGTTTTGGAACGGACTTCCGGAATGGATTAAGTTTGAGAACCAAGGTACCACTGTAAAATAAAATAGCACCTGTGGCAGTTGCCTCTCTCTCTCACTAGGTGGCAGCACAGAGGACACCTAAATCAGAGATGACTCCAAGGGTTTCTGAGTCATAGAATCATAGAACTGTAGGGTTCGGAGGGACCCCAGTGGTCATCTAGCCCAACCCCTGCAATGCAGGAAACAATCCTTGACAGTAGGCCATCCAGCCTCCGCTTAGAAACCTCCAAGGAAGCAGAATCCACCACCTTCTTTCTGAGGGGGTCCGTTCTGCTATCGAATAGCACTTATCACCAGAAAGCTCTTCCTGATATTTAGTCGGAATCTCCTTCCTTGTACAGTGGACACTCGGGTTGCAAACGTGATCCGTGCGGGAGGTGCGTTCGCAACCCGCAGCGTTCGCAACCTGCAGCGCCGCGTCTGCGCATGTGCATCCGGCGCTTCTGCGCATGTGCAAGAAGAGAAGAAGAAGAGTTTGGATTTGATATCCCGCTTTATCCCTACCCGAAGGAGTCTCAATGCGGCTCACATTCTCCTTTCCCTTCCTCCCCCACAACAAACCCTCTGTGAGGTGAGTGGGGCTGAGAGACTCCAGAGAAGTGTGACTAGCCCAAGGTCACCCAGCAGCTGCATGGGGAGGAGCGGGGAAGCGAACCCGGTTCACCAGATTACAAGTCCACCGCTCTTAACCACTACACCACACTGGCAAAGCGCAATTTAGCGCATGCGTGAGCGCCGAAACCCGGAAGTAACCCATTCCGGTACTTCCGGGTTCGGCGCGGTGCGCAACCCGAAAACGCGCCACCTGAAGCGTCTGTAACCCGAGGTATGACTGTAACTTGAAGCCATTGGTTTGGGGCAGTGATGGCTAACCTTGACACCCCAGATGTTTTGGAACTACAACTCCCATCATCCCTAGCTAACAGGATCAGTGGTCAGGGATGATGGGAGTTGTAGTCCCAAAACATCTGGAGTGTCAAGGTTAGCCATCACTGGTTTGGGGCCTACAGCTCACTTACAGCCAAGGTTCCCCATTCCTCCACACATGATTTAGTTTGGGCGCACAGGTTAACACTGATTTTCCCAGCGGCTATTATTTTGCATTCCTCCCCCCAAACCCCAAAACGCCTCTGGCAAATACCTCCAAGAGGAAATCACGCAGGGCCACAAATGTGGGTCGGTCTTCTGGCTTGTGTGCCCAGCATTGCAGCATGACGTTATAAATGTCCTGGGGACAGTCTTCCGGCCGCGGAAGCCGCTCTCCCTCCTTGTCAATCTTGTGCAAAATCTAGGCAAAGGAAACAGGGCTCAAGTCAGAACAGGACCGAACAGCAAGCCTCCTCGGTGAGGACTAGGAGCTTGGTGCCAACGCAGAGAGTGATGCAGGAGGTCCAGCGCACATCATTTAAAAACATCAACACCCTGATAGGCTGGGCGAAAGATGTGGGGCATAATATTGTGTTAGAGGATTGGGAAAGGCTGTGGAAAAAAGGAATTAAATTTACAGCATGTACTGCTTTAAGAGAATATGATGAAAACGATGTATAAGTTTTAACTCCTGTAAAACTTGCAAGAATGTATCATACATCAGATAATAAATGTTGGAAATGTAAGGAAAAAGAAGGAACCTTTTACCACATGTGGTGGACGTGCCCCAAGATAAAGGACTTCTGGGGAAAGATTTATAATGAAATGAAAAAAGTGTTGAAAAACACTTTTGTAAAGAAACCAGAAGCCTTTTTATTGGTAACAGTGGGGAAATAAATCCCCAAAAAGGATATTACATTATTTCTTGTTTACCACAACTGCTGCGAGATTATTATTAGCAAGGTGGTTCAAAGAAAAGAAATAAAGTTCTTCTCTATATTGCATGTTGTGGTAAAAGGTTCCTTCTTGCAGGGAAAAACTGATCTTCACCCACTTTGATGTAAACATTCCTGGATATTTTGAGTTCATTGAAAAGCGGGTGAAGATCAGTTTTTCCCTGCAACATGCAATATAGAGAATAATAATAATAATAATAATAATAATAATAATAATAATAATTTATTATTTGTACCCCGCCCATCTGGCTGGGTCTCCCCAGCCACTCTGGGCGGCTTCCAGCAAACATTAAAATACATTAACACATCACAGATTAAAAACTTCCCTGAACAGGGCTGCCTTCAGGTGTTTTCTAAATGTCATGTAGTTGTTGATCCCTTTAACCTCTGCTGGGAGGCTGTTCCACAGGGCGGGCGCCACTACCGAGAAGGCCCTCTGCCTGGTTCCCTGTAGCTTTGCTTCTCGCAGGGAGGGAACCGCCAGAAGGCCCTCGGAGTCCGGGCTGAACGTTGGGGGTGGAGACGCTCCTTCAGGTATACAGGACCGAGGTCATTTAGGCTTTAAAGGTCAGCACCAACACTTTGAATTGTGCTCGGAAACGTACTGGGAGTCCTAAAGAACTTTATTTCTTTTCTTTGAACTACCTTGCGGGATACCTGCAACCCAAGGCAGCAGAAGGATGCATTGTCTCCAGCATGGATCAAGAAAGAGAAGCTCACATAACTGAACTAATCACACCAGACTCTAACCCATACAGTGCTTTCCAGGTGGATCTCATCATTGACATTCAACCATCTCGGCCAGACACCACACTTGTCAGGGATGTGGTACTTATCCTCAAGTGCAGAAAGTCTGTCAACTGGGTCATCAAGTCACATGACGTGAAGGGGAAACTGGAAGCAATTGCAGCAAACAGTGTTGGCTTTGGAAAGGAAACGGAACGCGCGATAGGGCAAGTTATGGTAAGAAGAATTTTTGTTTTTGTACTTTCTGTACTTTTTCTTTTTCTTTTTAATTGTTTATGGTTTTTCTCTTTCTTCTTGAAAACGAATAAAAATATTTATAAAAAAATAAAAAAAAAATAAAACATCAACACCCTCTTCTTCGTGAGGGTTTCAGCTCTTTTCTCGCGAGGTAAGGTGAGGCACCGCGCAGACCAGGCCTCCGCGATCGTACCTGACTGCCGTTGAGGCCAATCCAAGGCTCCTGTCCGTAGGTGAACATCTCCCACAGCGTCACGCCAAACATCCAGGTGTCGCTGGCGTGCGAGAAGGTGCGGGTCTTCAGGCTCTCAGGGGCGCACCTGGATTTGCAGGTGAGCAGGAGAAAAGAGAGAGACGTGTCATTGCAATTTGAAGGTGGGGGGGGGGAACAGGTATAACTGCAATTCAAAACAACGCTGGGTGGAGAATGAGATGGGTTGGTTAGTCCCAAAATGGAAAATGAGCACGGCCGTCTTAAGCACATCCGGATTCCGCTAGCGACTAGACGGTCATGTTTAGGGTTAGCTCTGCACTGTACATACTTGCACAATAAAAACAGTTGAAAGACAAGAAGGACTTGGTCTTTACTCATGAGCAACCGTTAAGCGAATCTGGCAGCAATCCGGAAGTGCCCCCCTCCTGTTGCGGCGCCAACACCAGAGTCTCGGAACTCTAAAGTGCCGCCTTCTCCTTCTACATAAAGCCGGTGCCGGAAACGACGTCTCCCCCTCCGAGTGGGTCTGCTGAGTGGTGTTAGGTCTCTCTGCCTCTTCCTGGAGACCCCTTCCCACCTGGCTCCTCCCTGGTGACTCCTCCTCCCCCTGGGAGGAGCTGGCAGACTCACTGAGAGACGAGTCCATCGACAACACAGGCTGAGACTGCCAGTAGCCACTCAGTGCTGGACTGGCAGGGGTGGGCAAATCCCTGACAATAATGATTATGATTATCCTGATTAGCTCGGGGTTTCTGCTAAGCCAGCCTAGACGGGGCGTGGGCGACTCACCAGGCGAAAGGCACCTTTCGATGTTCCTGCATGACGTAGTGGTCGTCGTTCTTGGGCAAAGCCCTCATGAGCCCGAAGTCTCCGATCTTGACCAGGTCGTTGGTGGCCAGCAGGATGTTGCGAGCAGCCAGGTCCCGGTGGATGAAGCGCTTGGACTCCAGGTAGGCCATGCCGCGGGCGATCTGGATGGCATACTGGCAGAGGGTGGCGATGAGGAAGTGCCCCTGGTTCTTGCGCAGCCGGTCCAGCAGGGAGCCGAGAGGAGCCAGCTCCGTGACCTTGGAGGCGGGACAGAAAGGAGTCACTCACAGCGGAGGCCGGGACCCTCAGCTCAGGGTTGGCGATAATAATAATAATAATAATTTTTTTTTTATACCCCGCCCTTCCCGATTTAAAAACCGGGCTCAGGGCGGCTAACAACAAATATAAAACATTGATTAAAAACGACTTTAAAAAACAGCTTAAAAACAGCATAAAGTACAACATAAATGTAGCATCGCCAGGGCTAACTGGCCAAGTTAGTCCTGCTAGGGCCAGCAAGGAGACCAGGGAAGAATTTAAATGTGGTGTCTCAGAAGGGTTTCTTCATAGAAAAAGGGAAGGGAAAAAGGAATGGAGGATCAGGCTAAATTGAAGGCCAGGCGGAATAGCTCTGTCTTACAGGCCCTGCGGAAGGAGATCAGGTCCTGCAGGGCCCTAGTCTCATGGGACAGAGCATTCCACCACGTTGGAGCCATCACTGAAAAGGCCCTGGCCGTGGTGGAGGATAATCTGGCTTCTTTAGAGCCTGGGACCTTTAAACTATTATTATTCATGGACCTTAGGGTCCTCTGTGGGACATACCAGGAGAGGCGGTCCCGTAAGTACGAGGGTCCTAGGCCGCATAGGGCTTTAAAGGTCAAAACCAGCACCTTAAACCTGACTCGGTACTCCACCGGGAGCCAGTGCAGCTGGTAAAGCACTGGGTGAATATGCTCCCATGGCAAGGACCCCGTGAGGAGCCTCGCTGCAGCATTCTGCACCCGCTGGAGTTTCTGGGACAGTTTCAAGGGCAGCCCCGCGTAGAGCGAGTTACAGTAGTCAAGCCTGGAGGTGACCGTCACATGGATCACTGTGGCCAGGTCGGGGCGGGAAAGGTAGGGCCGCTGCCCCGTTACAGAGACCAGAACTGATTCATAGAACGATAGAGTTGGGATGGGACCCCAAAGGCTCATCAAGTCAAACCTCCTGCAACGCAGGAATTACTCTGAGTGAGTTAGAGGGTGGTGCTGATAACGGCAACGTTCTGTGTTCAATCCCCTCCCCCCCCTGCACCGAAAGATGATTATCTGGGTCCCTTCCGACTAATAATTAATTAATTAATTAATTAATTAATTTGCTACCCATCCGACTGGGCTGCCAGTCTGGGCGGCTTCCAACACAACATTCAAACACACACACACAAAAAACCCCTCAAATGTTTCTGTGATTCTATGAATTAATCAATTAAATCTGCACACCTCTGAATAGGACAGTGTTGAAATGTGTGGGGAATTGGATCGGATCCACACCGAGTTAGCTGGACACTGAAATTAGCTTAGCCGCAGCTCACTTGGCACTTTGGTTCCCATGGGACCTGTTTGGGGGGCAAATCTGTGCGTGTGGTAAAGGTGGGATTCTGTCTCATGGTTTAAGCAGACATCTTTCCCCACAGTTCAATGAAAGACCGATTCGATTAATTGATTAAAGGTTGGCACCTGACTTAATTCACATTGCAAGATTACAATGACAACTGCTAATGGTGCCCTCATGAACCTTAAGACTGCCTTTGGGTATTTTTAAGGCAGCCCCCCGCCAAAAAAACAACAACACCTTTGTGCTCTCTGGAAGTTGCTGAACTACAACTCCCATCATTCTCAGCAACATCTGGCCATGCTGGCTGGGGCTGATGGGAATTGTAGTTGTTTCCGAGCGCAATTCAAAGTGTTGGTGCTGACCTTTAAAGCCCTAAAGGGCCTCAGGCCAGTATCCCTGAAGGAGCGTCTCCACCCCCACCGTTCAGCCCGGACACGGAGGTCCAGCTCCGAGGGCCTTCTAGCGGTTCCCTCCCTGCGAGAAACGAGGTTACAGGGAACCAGGCAGAGGGCCTTCTTGGTGGTGGCGCCCTCCCATCAGATGTCAAGGAAATAAACAGCTATCTGACTTTTATAATAATAATAATTTATAATAATAATTTATTATTTGTACCCCGCCCATCTGGCTGGGTCCCCCCAGCCATTCTGGGCGGCCTCCAACAGATATTAAAATACATTAAAATATCACAGGTTAAAAACTTCCCTAAACAGGGCTGCCTTGAGGTATTTTCTGAATGTTAGATCGTTGTTTATCTCTTTGACCTCTGCTGGGAGGGTGTTCCACAGGGCGGGCGCCACTACCGAGAAGGCCCTTTGCCTGGTTCCCTGTAGCTTTGCTTCTCGCAGTGAGGGAACCGCCAGAAGGCCCTCAGCGCTGGACCTCAGTGTCCGGGCTGAATGATGGGGGTGGAGACGCTCCTTCAGGTATACAGGACCGAGGCCGTTTAGGGCTTTAAAGGTCAGCAACAACACTTTGAATTGTGCTCGGAAACGTACTGGGAGCCAGTGTAGGTCTTTCAAGACCGGTGTTATGTGGTCTCGGCGGCCGCTCCCAGTCACCAGTCTAGCTGCCGCATTCTGGATTAATTGCAGCTTCAAAGGTAGCCCCACGTAGAGCGCATTGCAGTAGTGCAAGCGGGAGATAACTAGAGTATGCAGCACTTTTAGAAGACTTCTGAAGGCAGCCCTGTTTAGGGAAGCTTTATCGTGCTTTTAATATTCTGTTGGGAGCCGCCCAGAGTGGCTGGGGAAACCCAGCTAGATGGGTGGGGTATAAATAATAAATTATTATTATTATCATCCACTACCAGACCCAGACCCAAACACCACTTTCCCTCGGTGGCTGGAGCCCAGAAGCGGCGCCTGTCCTCACCATCTTCATGGGGTTGGAGAGCACCACGCCGTAGAGGCGGATTAGGTTCAGGTGATCCAAGGAGTGCATGGCGTTGACCTCGCGGATGAAGTCGTCGAGGGCTTCCGGTTGGCTCAGCACGTCCGTCTTGAGGCATTTGACAGCCACGTTCACCTGGCGGAGGAAGCAAGAGAGGGCAGCGCCAGGTTAAGCTTTGGGCATAGAGGTGGCGGCGCAATCATTAGAAGAAGAACCAATTGTTAATTTGCTGGAAGCCACCGAGAGAGGCTGAAGTTGTGCCACTCCAACCTTGCAAAACCTACATAAACGTTCTGTTCCATTGACAGCTGGTGCCTGGATTCTATTGGCCGGTCCAGGATAAACCC
This sequence comes from Darevskia mixta, assembly GCA_034641385.1. Classification (NCBI taxonomy): domain Eukaryota; kingdom Metazoa; phylum Chordata; class Lepidosauria; order Squamata; family Lacertidae; genus Darevskia; species Darevskia mixta. Next base: position 760,680 of record JAWWNH010000210.1, read on the forward strand.
ACAGGTGCATCAAACCCCAATATTTACCCAATGGTAAAAAAGGTAAAGGACCCCTGGATGGTTAAGTCCAGTCAAAGGCGACTATGGTGTTGCGGCGCTCATCTCGCTTTCAGGCCGAGGGAGCCGGCGTTTGTCCACAGACGGCTTTCCGGGTCATGTGGCCAGCAGGACTAAACCGCTTCTGGTGCAACGGGACATCATGACAGAAGCCAGAGAGCACGGAAATGCTGTTTACCTTCACTGAGAGCCAGTGTGGTGTAGTGGTTAAGAGCGGTAGACTCGTAATCTGGTGAACTGGGTTTGCGTATCCGCTCCTCCACATGCAGCTGCTGGGTGACCTTGGGCTAGTCCCACTTCTCTGAAGTCTCTCAGCCCCACTCACCTCACAGAGTGTTTGTTGTGGGGGAGACTCCTGAAGGGGAGTGATAAAGCGGGATATCAAATCCAAACTTTTCTTTTATTTATCTACTTGCACTGGCGTGCTTTCAAACTGCTAGGTTGGCAGGAGCTGGGACAAAGCAACGGGAGCTCACCCTGTCGTGCAGATTTGAGCTGCCAACCTCCTGATCAGCAAGCCCAAGAAGTGGTTCAGTCCTGCTGGCCACATGACCCGGAAAGCTGTCTGTGGACAAACGCCGGCTCCGTAGACCTGAAAAGCGAGATGAGCGCTGCAATCCTAGAGTCGCCTCTGACTGGGCTTAACCGTCCAGGCTCCTGCCAACCTAGCAGTTCGAAAGGTTCTGTTTTAGGATGCGGGTGGCGCTGAGGGTTAAACCACAGAGCCTAGGGCTTGCTGATCAGAAGGTTGGCGGTTCAAATCCCTGCGACGGGGTGAGCTCCCGTTGCTCGGTCCCTGCTCCTGCCAACCTAGCGGTTCAAAAGCACGTCAAAGTGCAAGTAGATAAATAGGTACCGCTCCGGTGGGAAGGTAAACGGTGTTTCCGTGCGCTGCTCTGGTTCACCAGAAGCGGCTTAGTCATGCTGGCCACATGACCTGGAAGCTGTACGCCGGCTCCCTCGGCCAGTAAAGCGAGATGAGTGCCGCAACCTCAGAGTCAGACACGACTGGACCTAATGGTCAGGGGTCCCTTTACCTTTACCTTTACCCGTCCAGGGGTCCTTTACCTTTTTACCCAACAGGACCATACTGGCCAAACTCTCCCATCGCCTCCATTCCTGCCAGCGCAGCAGAGGGAGGAGAGCCTTACCAACTTGCCGGTGGGCGTGCACCACTCCCCTCGCCGCACCACCCCGAAGGAGCCGTCGCCCAGCTTCTCGAAGAGCACCAGGTCCTTCTCGCTGATCAGGCAGGTCAAGGCCTGCTGCTGGCCCTCCTCCAGGGGGGGCGGGGTGGACTGCTTGCCCAGGCCGCACTGCGCCAGGGGCTGGAAGTCCGAGTCCGGCCGCTTCCCGCTGAAGACCTGCGCGGAAGGCGAGACGAATTATTTATTTGTTTTGTGAAATTTACACAGCGGCAATGGGCTTTTCCTTAGGGTTTGCTCCCGGAGCCTTTCTCACGAATGAGTATAGCCGCGAGGCAGCAGAGGTTTAGGATCAGAGTTTTCCTTCTCCACAAATAACAACATTTTGAAGGTCCCGAGCCACAAGGTCGTCAGACTGGTCTCAACTAGGGCCAGGGCCTTTTCAGTACTGGCCCCAACTTGGTGGAACGCTCTATCACAAGAGACCAGGGCCCTGCAGGATCTGACATCTTTCCGCAGGGCCTGCAAGACGGAGCTGTTCCGCCTGGCCTTTAGGTTGGACTCAGTCTGACGTTTCCTCCCCTTATGGTTTTGATTATGGGCAATCAATGAAGCTGCATTTAAATTTTAAATTGTATTTTAACCTGTAACGGGTTTTCTTTCTTTTACATTTTATTGTAATTTTATTGGTGTTAGCCGCCCTGAGCCCGGTTTTGGCTGGGAAGGGCGGGGTATAAATAAAATTTATTATTATTATTATTATTATTATTGTTGTTGTTGTTGTTGTTGTTGTTGTTATTTATTAATGCATATTTTTTTATTGCCATTGTACTGGGGTGCCCTGGGGTGCATTTTTAAGAAGGGCAAAATGCAACCGTCCGAAGTAAATTAAACACAGACACGTATGGGTCATTAACCACCTCGAGATACATTTTGGGTTTTTTTTAAAGAAAGGGCAGTATATAAATAAATAAGAAAGATATAGACATGCACAGGGAGATGGATGAGGGTGGCGGCAGCTGAGAGCCTGAGAAGACCGCCCTCTCCCCATCTCCATCTCATAGGGCGAGCTTCGGAGGGACGTCACGGCATATTCCCAAACACTCCAACTTCCCAGGGACTGGTGAGGGACCCAACGGGTCTCTGAGCAAGAGAGAAGGCCGATTGGCCAGGAGGTTCCGGGTGGGGGGGACGGTTCTCTCGCGATCCCCATCTCCCCGTAAAACATCCAAACGGATTCTCACGGTGCCCAGGATTCGATCAGGGAACCAGTAAAGATGGGAAGCCAAAGGGCTCTGGCTGCTGCAAATCCGTTGTCCTTTATTTACCAGCATTCGTGTGCCACTGAATCACAGACAAACCTCTAAGCGGGGGTTGCTTCAGCTGCTGTTAAGTCACCAGGAGCTGCATGTTTGGCCGCCAGAGAATACTGGGAAATTGAGACAGCGGAGTGGCTGGAACTCTTTAACAGAAGTGCTGCATGCTGCAACATTTTGCTGCAGTCCCAGTGGTACCTCTGAATACTCACTGTAGGGCATGGAGGGAGAACTGGGCAGGGTTATTGCCTCTATGTCTCGCTCAGGAGCTTCCTGGAAGCAGCTGCCTGGTTACTATAAGACCTCAAAGGGTCTCTGGCCTGATCCTGGTTTCATAAGGCATCCCAGGGAACAAGCCCCTTCAGATTCCCACCCTCTCCAGCTAAAGGAGGGCTTCTCGCTGCAATGATCTGCAAGCGGTTAAAAGCCTGGCTCCAAGCCAGCCATGAAGGTTAATTCAACGCTCTCCCGATAATTACTGTGAATTCAATTTGCTGCCGTTGAGCTCGGAGACATCACGGCCAATTGCAGCTATTTATCACTTCCGCCACGGGCTTGCTGCTTGTACGTCGGTCCGTGTGCATGCGGGGGGGGGGGCAGGGACCCCCGTCCCAACTGCAGCACCCTACGCAGACAGACGTGAATAACAGCAGAGTTGGCAGAGTCAGTCCACCAGTAGCAATGCAAGCCTGGCGATGAAAATTTGCTCCCAAGGAAGCCTCAGCCAGAAGGGGGCGCCAGAGGGACAAAAAGCCTCCCATCTGAAGGCAGTTAATTATTTTGAGCTTGCAACTAATCCTGAAAACTGGAATCGATTAGCCAAAGTGCCTTGGGAAATTAACCTTCCGAGGACAGAGGCCTGCATGCCAATGGGGGCCTCGGTGCATCTGTCCACAAGGGCAGTTTTTTTAATCTGCTCTTAATGCAGATTTCTTTCTTTGATTACTGGTGCTTTTAAGTCCGGTTTAGCTTGCATTTTGTTCCTGCATTAGTTATTCATTTCTTGCACTTATAGCCCACCTTTTTCTCCGAGGAGCTCAAGGTTTAACAGTCCTAGAATCACAGAACTGTAGAGATGCAAGGGACCCCCAAGCATCATCTAGCCCAACCCCCTGGCTGCAGGTCTCAAAGGTGATATGGTAGCCATCTTTGAATAGCTGAAGGGCTGTCCCCCTCACTGGTCCTGTGAGGCAGGTTAGGCTGAGAGGCAGGAGCTGGCGCCCAGAGTCACCATGGCTGAGTAGGGATTCAAAGCCTGGAGTCCCAGGTCCCTAGCCTTCTGCTCTAACCGCTACTCCACACTGCTTTGCTGCACATTTTGTAAATAGGCCCCATGGTGCACAGCTGGGTGTGCATCTTTTAAAGGAATGAATAAGCAAATAAACAGAGCACAGAGGCTGAAACATAATGCAGGCCACGCTAGAAACGGGACAGATCAGTCTCCTAGTTTCAAGCTCAAAATGCAGCTACAGCTACAACCTCCTACTGCTGCATTTCAGCTTTCTTTCTTAGAAAATCGGTAACGGGAGACTAGCAATGTGCCTCTAGTCAGTCCTCAAGAAACAACCATCCTGCGGGAATTTTAAAGACCGCTTTTAAAAAACTAAGTTTCTAGCCCTCTTGAGTACAGCTGCCCTTACTTTGCTCATCCAAGATTTCCGCTTGCACACAGCCTTCCTCCTCTTGACGGCTTCCCAGAGGCGCCTCTGACCTGTGAAAGCAAAATGCGAGGGTCAGCCAGTTTGGGGGGACGGGACTGGTCAGTTCCCAAAGTATCCACACACACCCCCAATCCCCATTGCATGCATGTGCCCCACAAGGAAATCATCCCCTAGACTGGATGTTTCATTGTGGCAGGTAATTCTGCAAAGATTTACCAAATATTGTAGCTGAAACACCCTCTAATCCAGGGGTAGGCAACCTAAGGCCTGTGGGCTGGATGTGGCCCCATCGCCTTCTAAATTCGGCCCGCGGATGGTCTGGGAATCAGTGTGTTTTTACATGAGTAGAATGTGTCCTTTTATTTAAAATACATCTCTGGGTTATTTGTGGGGCCTGCCTGGTGTTTTTACATGAGTAGAATGTGTGCTTTTATTTAAAATGCATCTCTGGACCAGGTGCGCAGCCTGGGAGTCATTTTGGACTCACAGCTGTCCATGGAGGCGCAAGTTAATTCTGTGTCCAGGGCGGCTGTCTACCAGCTCCATCTGGTACGCAGGATGAGACCCTCCCTGACCACAGACTGTCTCGCCAGAGTGGTGCATGCTCTAGTTATCTCCCGCTTGGACTACTGCAATGCGCTCTACGTGGGGCTACCTTTGAAGGTGACCCGGAAACTACAAGTAATCCAGAATGCGGCAGCTAGACTGGTGACTGGGAGTGGCCGCTGAGACCACATAACACCGGTCCTGAGAGAACTACATTGGCTCCCAGTACGTTTCCGAGCACAATTCAAAGTGTTGGTGCTGACCTTTAAAGCCCTAAATGGCCTCGGTCCTGTATACCTGAAGGAGCGTCTCCACCCACACTGTTCTTCCCGGACACTGAGATCCAGCGCCGAGGGCCTTCTGGCAGTTCCCTCCCTGCGAGAAGCAAAGCTACAGGGAACCAGGCAGAGGGCCTTCTCGGTAGTGGCGCCCGCCCTGTGGAACGCCCTCCCATCAGAGGTTAAGGAGATGAACAACTATCCTACATTCAGAAAATACCTGAAAGCAGCCCTGTTTAGGGAAGTTTTTAACCTGTGATATTTTGATGTATTTTAATATCTGTTGGAGGCCGCCCAGAGTGGCTGGGGAGACCCAGCCAGATGGGCAGGATACAAATAATAAAATTATTAGTATTATTACTATTTGTGGGTCATAGGAATTCGTTCATTTCCCCCCTCAAAATATAGTCTGGCCCCCCACATGGTCTGTGAAAAATAATGTAATATTTATTAAAACATAGGGAATTAATTATAGGTTTTCAGAATTTATTTAGGAAATAGGTTAATTTTAAGATGTGTTTGAAAATATTGGTTAAGATGGTAATTTTTAAAGAAACTGCTAAAGAAGTTTAGGGAACTGAAATTCAGAAGCGGGGACTGGGGGAAGTCCCTTAATGATGTAAAGAAAAGTTATGTTATTGTAAGAAGAATCTTTTTTTTCTATTTTTCTTCTTTTTATGTCTTTGTATGTTTTATTTTTCTTTCTTTCAAAATGAATAAAAAATTTTTTTTAAAAAAAGAAAAGAAAATGCCTGGCAGGGACAGGGCTAAGCCCCTCCTTGCCTTCTCTCCTCTCCCACTCAAACTCAGGCTCCCAAAGAGAACTGCTTTTCATTTAATTCTTTTTCTGAAAAATAACACCCAACCCACAAAACCTGAAAGGCTTCATTTCATACATCTGTGTGTCACCTAAAAGGTTTGCCCAGCAAATTCCTGGCTATTTAGTGTTGGGAAGAAGGGACAGGGGACTGGGGTCATCGTTCAGGCCTGCCTCTTTCAAAATAAAGGCAATTTTTTTCTTTTCATAATCTTGACTCGCAAGAAGGTGTCGTGCATTTGTTTTAAAAATACATAGAAATAAGAATTCACAATGCACTTCACATTTATGTGGCGCTTGGGCGGTGCAATCCGACACATGGCTGAGTTCTGTGCTACTCAGAGGGCCTTCCAGACATGGGTTTTTGTTTTTGTTTTTAAAGAAACCAGAATCATAGAATTGGAGAGTTGGAAGGGACCCCTGAGGGGCATCTAGCCCAACCCCCAAGAGATTCCGTTCCACTGTCAAGCAGTTCTTCCTCACGTTTAGTTGGAATCTCCATTTGGCAATTTGAATCCCTATGGAGCAGCAGAAAACACGCTTGGCTCCCTCTTCCGTGGGGCAGCCCTTTGGAGATTTGAAGATGATTTATGCTCGGGATGGTATCAGGGCGGTTATACACAATCCTGCTTTCTATGTTTTGCCACTGTGAAACTCAGCAGGGAGCAGGATAGGTGCAAAACAGGAACTGGTGGCTCCACCTGTCATTGCCTCTGGCGCTGCCTATTCTCTGTCTCCACTTCACTAGTTCCATAACCAAATTTCCATAACCTTGGAACTCCCTGCCTATTGATACCAAGCATTAGTCTGTGGGAGGGTGTTTGTTTGTTTGTTTTGCTTGTGTTTTATTATGTATTTGGTGTTACCGTTTTGTATTTTTATGTTGTGAACCGCCCTGTGATTTCTGAGTGAAGGGTGGCATGCAAATTTAATAAATAATAGTAATAACAATTTGTGGCTGGTTTATAGTGCTGTTCTCTAAACCACTGAGCCTCTTGGGCTTTCCGATCAGAAGGTCGGCGGTTCGAATCCCTGCGACGGGCTGAGCTCCCGTTGCTCTGTCCCACTCAGCTCCTGCCAACCTAGCAGTTTGAAAGCACGCCAGTGCAAGTAGATAAATAGGTATCGCTCCGGCGGGAAGGTAAAATGGCGTTTCCGTGCGCTCTGGCTTCTGTCACGGTGTCCCGTTGCGCCAGAAGCGGTTTAGTCCTGCTGGCTACAGGACCCGGAAAACTGTCTGTGGAAAAACGCCGGCTCCCTCGGCCTGAAAGCGAAATGAGCACTGCAATCCCAGTCGCCTTTGACTGGATTTAACCATCCAGGGGTTCTTTACCTTTTTACCTTTACCTTACCTATACCGGATCATCCACACATCTGGTGTGTGGATGATCATCTAACATCTGGAGGGGTCCTCTGGCACTATAGAGAGCAACAGAAAATAAAGCCAGACATTTGTAGTACAAAAAGTTACAGGATTTCTGTAGCAAGTTGCAGGACATGCACTGATTGGCGAGAGCCAATGTGTTCGCCTCGAAACCGTTGAAAGCAGGATTGCATATAACTACCCTGAGACTGTCAAAGAATCAGAGATTTGTAGAGTTGGAAGGGACCCCAAGGGTCATCCAGTCCAACCCCCTGCAATGCAGGAGTCTAAGCTAAAGCATCCGCGAGCACAAATCGTCATCAACGCACAATAAAAAGGACACCTGGATTTGCTCCAAAGCGTCCTCCTTCCCTTTCGCTTCCGATCCCGTTGTAATAAGAAATCAGGGCCTTTTATATATATATTAAATGTTCATAAGTGTGCCAAGCAAACAAGGCCACATGTGTGTATTTCTTTGTCTCAGGAACAAAGGGGGGTTGCCCCTCCAGCTACTCAGCAGCCCTCCCTCTGCCTGAGTGATAATCCCTGGCATCCTGATACCTGAGTGCCGGACAGGTAGCCATTCCAGAGATAACAAACCCAGATGAAGACAAAAGGGTGTGATTAACTTGGCTGAGAAACAGGGAAATGGAAATACCTCTTTTGTTTCACTTGGTGGGTGTTTAGTGGAGGACAAGAGGGGGCAGGGTCCAGGATGCTCAGATTGCTGCCACCAGACCTCCCCTTTCATGATGTAACCATGATGCATCTGGGGGGGGTCTCGGGCTACACCCCTCCTATGGTGTATGCATGGTGTTTCTGGGGGGTGGTCTTGGTCCGGGGGGGGGGGATTCAAAATGTCTATATAGGGGCGGGCGCACTTTTGTTCTAGGTTGCTCCTCCATCCAGCATGTGGTGAGGGAGAACCCTGTTGCAACAGTATTTGTTAATAAAGATCAGGCTTACTAGCCGCCTTGCTTCCCATTAGAACTCTGGTCTGGTCTCTGTCTTTTCTGCGCAGGCAGGGGTTTCAAAATAACATCCTGCTGAGGTTCAGGATTCCACCCGGAATCGAACCCTTTATCTAGATAACTCTCTGAAGGAGCGTCTCCACCCCCATCATTCTGCCCGGACACTGAGGTCCAGCTCCGAGGGCCTTCTGGCGGTTCCCTCACTACGAGAAGCCAAGTTACAGGGAACCAGGCAGAGGGCCTTCTCGGTGGTGGCGCCCGCCCTGTGGAACGCCCTCCCAGCAGATGTCAAAGAGAACAACAACTACCATACCTTTAGAAGACATCTGAAGGCAGCCCTGTTTAGGGAGGCTTTTAATGTTGAATAGATTATTGTATTTGAATGTTCTGTTGGAAGCCGCCCAGAGTGGCTGGGGAGACCCAGCCAGATGGGCGGGGTACAAATAATAAATTATTATTATTATTATTATCTCTTAAATTCTTACAACACCGTGATGCTGCCGGTTGAGTCGGCGTTCAGTGGCGGGGACTCGCTTACCAGGCCTCCCCATGCCAATCTTCTCCAGATCCTCACTCTTGACATATTCGAAGTGCGAGAGGCGTGTGACGTTGAGGTCATCGCGGATGCGCAAGAAGTACTGCTGCAGCTGGACTTCGGTTAACAGTTCCAGCAGCCAGTCGGTTCCTTCATCCGCTTGCATGCCACAGCTCAGCTTCTGTGGGGAAACAGAAGGAAATAAAGTCAGGTAGGCAAAGGGGGGGGGGTCATGGTTTTAGGAAACAGTCACCCCCAACTTCTCCTCATCTGGGGAGCAGGCAGAGGCCCAGGAAATTCGGAGCGCCAGAATTATGAATTTTGGGCAGGTGAGTATGTATGGACCACCAATCTTTACCATCAAGGGCAAAAAGGAGAGATGTCATATTCAGTACGTAGGTTAAAACTATTTTTTTAAAAAAATAATTTTTATTAGGTTTTACAATTTTTTAAGCACATTACCTATCGGTTAAATTACATCCTACCCCCCTCTCACCGTGGGTAGGCCCATTCATTCCCCCCCTCTCACAGAGGTAACTCATATATTGTTCATTTAACCTTCTTTTACATTTTCATAACATTGCTTTGTCCTGACCCTACTTTATACGCCAGGTATTCATTTCCTCAAGTTCTTGTTAATTTTGACTTCCCCGCCTCCCTTCCGTTGGTTTCATCGTAAATTCCTACTTCACAGGTTCATTCATCATCATATTATACTGTACTAGGATTATTAATATAAACATAAACATCCTTTGTTAGACTGTTATTTAAAAATATAAGTCATGTATCATCTTATTATGGTAACATTAGAGACATAGGTTATTTTCTTATCATACATTCCAGCCTTGGCTTTAAAATACTTCTGTACCCTATGTCCTAACCCACCTTATCCTCCCCCTTCACCCTTCGCCTCGGAAAAAACCAGGCTTTTTATCTTCTTATATTCATCATTTAAAAATCAAATATCCTTATATATCACTCAAACCAATATCCATATCCGTAATCATTGTCCTTAAAGCATTGTCCCTTTTGGATATACAATATCTCCTCACCCCTCACCCGACCTCTCCAAAGTCCATTTCCAAGCATTTTCCAACGCAACTGGTTACGTAGGTTAAAACTATTATTATTATTATTATTATTATTATTATTATTATTATTATTATTATTATTATTATTATATTTATACCCCGCCCATCTGGCTGGGTTTCCCCAGCCACTCTGGGCGGCTTCCAACAGAACATTAAAATACAATAATCTATTAAAGGAACGTACACAAACATTTTAGAAATCATAGAATCATAGATCCACCGTTTTGGCCTCAAAAGCAAAGCAACCTGTCGCTAAACACTTTAAATCCGGGAATTACAGCCTGTCAAGCCTATCAACAACGGCTACAGCAATGTCAACAGATCTCGCAAAAGGAGAGAACTTTTATGGAAATACACAATGGGGATTATCTGGAGTGGGGGACCCTAAGCAGCAAGGAGGTGGCAGAGGGGCTCCGGAGGTGTAAACGACCAGAAGACTTTGAAAAGCTGGCATCCCTGCCTCCAGTGCACCGCTACCATCAAATTAATTAAACTATAAAGGTAAAGGTAAAGGGACCCCTGACCATTAGGTCCAGTCGTGTCCGACTCTGGGGTTGCGGCGCTCATCTCGCTTTATTGGCCGAGAGCCGGCGTACAGCTTCCAGGTCATGTGGCCAGCATGACAAAGCCGCTTCTGGCGAACCAGAGCAGCGCACGGAAACACCTTTTACCTTCCTGCCGGAGCGGTGCCTATTTATCTACTTGCACTTTGACGTGCTTTCGAACTGCTAGGTGGGCAGGAGCTGGGACCGAGCAACGGGAGCTCACCCCGTCGCAGGGATTCGAACCGCCAACCTTCTGATCAGCAAGCCCTAGGCTCTGTGGTTTAACCCGCAGCGCCACCTGGGTCCCATATATTAATTAATTAAACTATAATTAAACTATAATTAATTAATTAAACTATAAATAGTTTTAACTGGATTTTGGATAAATGGGTCATCAGCTGCTACTGTAGCTGAACCTTGCGGTGTTATGATCTTCGAACCCACGGATCTGAGCAATGCTTTTTCATAGGAGAGGGAGGGGGCACTGGGGGTGTTTACGGGACCAAGCGGGGGGGGGCAGAAAGTTTGAAAGCCGAGTCTGGTGGACACAACACAAGGCATCTTCCTGCGCTGTTTGGTGCATCCACCGTGGGGATCTGAAGGAGATCTGGAAGTTTAAACACCCCTGTTTTTGTGTGTGCAGAAATTAATCATTTAAACAGAGTGTGGCTTTGTCCAGGGATGGGGGAGATGTGGGGGGGAGGATGCATCGGCCCTCCAGATAAGACCAGAAGCCCCTTGACGGAGGTTTGGAACAAGCCAGCTTACAGTCAAGGTTCCTCGTCTATCTCCCACTGCCGTCACAAATGGGTCGGACAGAGGCAGGGGGCATTTGGGCCTGGCCTTTCCCAGAGGGCAGCCGAAACCCCATTAGCCCCCCAGCCCTGCTTAATGGACAGTAATAGGTCTCCTGGCCTGCTTCCCAGCTCCCCGGAGGAACGTGTGGCTTACAGAAAGGCCTTCTGTTCTGAACGATTCCACATTTGCGGCACGGTCCCCCGGAGCCTGCCAACGGAGTCGGGGGCCGGAAGGAATCCCGGCCAAAAGGAGTCTGGATTTCGCATCGCTGTGGAGGGAGAAGAGGGAGGGAGCCGTGGTTTTGGGGGATCTATCTCCGCAGACCGTCTGGAGAAGCGATGGTGTCCGGAAAGGCCAGGCAGGGCAAGACAAGGCGCAGGGAGGATTGCGGAGGAGGAAGAGGAGGAGGAGGAGGAGAGGAAGGAGCCACGGAGGAAGCAAAGATGACGATGTACAGGAGCAAGAGTCAGAGCTGTGGGGAACTGTAGAGATGGAAGGGTCCCCCAAGGGGCATCTAGTCCAGCCCCCTGCGATGCAGGAATCACAGCTGGAAAATCCCTGGCAGGTGGCCATCCAACTTCCCGTAAATGAGTCGTCCACCTTTCATGGTGGGCCTTTCCACAATTAGAATCATAGAATCATAGAGTTGGAAGAGACCAAAGGGCCATCCAGTCCAACCCCCTGCCAAGCAGGAAACACCATCAAAGCATTCCTGACAGGTGGCTGTCAAGCCTCTGCTTAAAGACCTCCAAAGAAAGAGACTCCACCACACTCCTTGGCAGCAAATTCCACTGTCGAACAGCTCTTACTGTCAGGAAGTTCTTCCTAATGTTTAGGTGGAATCTTCTTTCTTGTAGTTTGAATCCATTGCTCCGTGTCCACTTCTCTGGAGCAGCAGAAAACCTTTCTCCCTCCTCTATATGACATCCTTTTATATATTTGAACATGGCTATCATATCACCCCTTAACCTTCTCTTCTCCAGGCTAAACATACCCAGCTCCCTAAGCCGTTCCTCATAAGGCATCGTTTCCAGGCCTTTGACCATTTTGGTTGCCCTCCTCTGGACACATTCCAGCTTGTCAGTATCCTTCTTGAACTGTGGTGCCCAGAACTGGACACAGTATTCCAGGTGGGGTCCAGATCTATAACCCGATCTCTTAGTCACTAGAGACACTGGCTCACAAATACACTTACATAACACACACAATCACATACACACAAATATACACATGCTAACATTAACAATCGGCTGCCAAGTTTGCTTGTATTCCTCTTCCCTCCCCATCGCTCTTTCCTTTAATGCCGTGTCTTTTTAGAGTGCGAGCCTCAGGGTAGGGGCTGCTACTCGTACAAATACATAAGCCACTGTTGGAGCCTTTCTGGCTGAAGAGTAGGAGGAGCAATGCTTTGAATAAACAGCATAAATAAATATAAAAATGATTCTTAGTAACTTTTTTTGAAAATAAAAAATGGGGAGAAGGGGAAAATAATTATTAGGGGGCACCAAATGATTCAGCACCTCTGGAATCTTCCTCCCAGAACAAATCCTATTGATCCTTACCGTCCTCTCTCAACTGAGGTGGGCGGCAACATGGATCAGGGCCTCCAAGGAGCTCAAGGCAGCCCACACGGTTTTCCCTCTCCCCATTTCATCCTCACAGCAACCCTGTGAGGTAGACCATTTCTGCATGCTCTCCCTCCCAGACCCCCAAGCTTCCCGTGGGGTTTGACGGCGCCCGCTGCTGCTGCCAAACCGGCCCCTGAACAAATCGATTAATAAGAAAAACCTGCTGGATTTTGTTTCTTGAAAACAGACAAAAACACGAAGGACTAGTATCTTGAGGGTGCAAGCAGAGACCACCCCAGAAAAGGGACACCGCAGAGTGTTTGGACGTAGAGTTTGAGGGGTGCCCTGTCCCCTGCCCACAACAGCTGGGCTTTCTAAAGCAGTTCTGAAGGCACAAACCCTGACACGCACGCAGAGACGGCTTGTACCTGGGTTCAAGGTGAAGAAACCTGGTGGGAAGCCGCCAGGGCGTTGCAATTCCAGCAAATGCAGGTGAAGTCTCAAATGAAAGTTACAGCGAAGAGTTACAGCGAAGAGAGTTCCAACCTCCTTTTCCACCCAACGGTGCCATGCCTTGCTGGTGCCCGGAGGTGACGCCACATCCTGTGGGCTCCGCGGCCCTCCCCAAACTTCTCCTCTGTACCATTAAAAGCTTCACTGTTTGCAGGCATTTTAAAACGAAACATTTCTCCGCTTGGAAAACAACAACCATTCCATATACAGAGGCGTAGGAAGGTCAGGTGGTACCCGGTGCGGGAAATTTCTTGTCACCCCCCTCCCCACATTGATTTTTATTTTATTTTATTGCCTGCAAAAATGGTTTTACGTTATTTCATATTTTCTTAAAAAGGAATAATAATAAGTAAAAATAAACTTTTATTTATATCCAGCCCTCCCCGGCCGAAGTCGGGCTCAGGGCGGCTAACATCAGATAGATATCATTGATATAAAATCAAACAATAATTAAATTACCCCCTAAAAACATGTCAAAATCAAATTAAAGTCTAATGAGATGGCTTTCCGCAGGGTTAGGGTTGGGAACAGTAAGTGCTCCACTGAATTGAAATTTCAGCCTTCACGATATAGGAAAACAGCCAAGTAAACAGCTATTTTCATGGAGGAGGGTAAAGATATTAACTGATATGCCTGGAATTTCATATATAGCTATATAATCCCTAGTGTAGTAAGATAAGACCTTTGGAGCAGGCATTTTCAAAAAAGAAAAAGTGTTTTATGAACCACCCTAGTAGGGCAGTAATTGTTCCTTGATAATTTGTCACCCCCTCCGTGATGGAACCTGGGGCGGAACGCCCCCCCACCTCCACTTCCTATGCCCCTGTATGTATATAGTCTATCTCCCCCCCACTATTTCATACTGTTCTAAATGGCCACACTTGTGGTGACGGTGTCTGCATAACGTCCTGGAATTATAAACATTGCACGCCATCGCAATAAATTAAATCCAAGGCCTCTTTTCGCACCGCCTGCGCAAGAATGACACCTCTGAGCATGTGCAGAGCTCCTGGCTGCTGCGGAACCACACTACGCTCTGCCGCGTAGCACCCGTTTGGAATTCGCCAATGAAAAAGGACATAGAATCATAGAGTTGAAAGGGGTCCTGAGGGCCATCTAGCCCAACCCCCTGCAATGCAGGAATCTCGAACCCACGACCCTGAGAGGAAGAGTCTCACGCTCTGCCAAACGAGCCACCAGAGTTCTCCTAAATACGTACTGCTGAATAACTGAAGAAATAAATAATTCTTATGAAGTTCTTCACCAGCTTAAATGACAGTAAATTTTCTGCTGCGCTAAAATATTGGTTTCTGGCCATTTTCTGACTGAGGCTATCAATGAGGTGCTATTTATAAGGAAACAAGGCCTTTTCTTCTTCTTTTTTTGCACTTAGCATCTTCACAGCCAAACAGTGTCCGAAGTAACAGAGCATAAAATGATGGTTAATTTGAGTCACGAATGGTTGCCGTCCCATCCTGAAAGGAGGAAGTTATAGCCAGTTTTCAGGACGAGAAGGCGGCCCTTCGAGAAAGACCCATCCCCGCCCGATATTGTTCCCCTCAGAACCCCACATGTCTACCTCATATTATAATACACTTTGATAATAAATGAGCCCATTTCTCACTCCTGCTGTGGGGTGGGGTTGGGGGTTGGGGAACCCCAAGGGCCTCAAAAATGACAGCTGTTTAAGAAACTGCTGGGGAAGCCTTTCCTCTTATCGCAAGAACACAAGTCGCTACACACGCAGGTTCACAGCACACACAATGCAAAGCGCAATAGCTTTTGCAACAAAATGTATTTATGTGAAGGCCACGCAGGCACGGCGAATTAAAGCTATGTCAGTAAATGCTTATACGGGGTACTTAGGTTTGAAGCGCTAAGGTGGAAATGTATCTAAATGAGTTTTGGTTAACAACAGCTAGTTTGCTTCCTTGAATGAGGTAATGAGAAAGGTTTCTATGCGTGATTGGAGAAAATTTTTAATGCTTTGCGTAAGAAACCTGTAAGTAACCCCCCTCCCCCAGGGCAATGGGATGGGGTTCAGCCTTTGTGGAAGTGATCCCGCTATTGCTTTGCAAAGTTATAAAATCATTGGACTCTGTCTCCTCCTGGCTTCTGAGTTTTATTGGCAAGACTCAGGAACTACTGCCACCTTCATAGAATTATAGAATCATAGAGTTGGAAGAGACCCCAAGGGCCATCCAGTCCAACCCCCTGCCAAGCAGGAAACACCATCAAAGCATTCTTGACAGATGGCTGTCAAGCCTCTGCTTAAAGACCTCCAAAGAAGGAGACTCCACCACACTCCTTGGCAGCAAATTCCACTGTCGAACAGCTCTTACTCTCAGGAAGTTCTTCCTAATGTTTAGGTGGAATCTTCTTTCTTGTAGTTTGAATCCATTGCTCCGTGTCCGCTTCTCTGGAGCAGCAGAAAACAACCTTTCTCCTTCCTCTATATGACCTCCTTTTATATATTTGAACATGGGTATCATATCACCCCTTAACCTTCTCTTCTCCAGGCTAAACATACCCAGCTCCCTAAGCCGTTCCTCATAAGGCATCGTTTCCAAGCCTTTGACCATTTTGGTTGCCCTCCTCTGGACACGTTCCAGCTTGTCAGTATCCTTCTTGAACTGTGGTGCCCAGAACTGGACACAGTATTCCAGGTGAGGTCTGACCAGAGTGGAATACAGTGGTACTATTACTTCCCTTGATCTAGATGCTATACTCCTATGGATGCAGCCCAGAATTGCATTGGCTTTTTTAGCTGCTGCATCACACTGTTGACTCATGTCAAGTTTGTGGTCTACCAAGACTCCTAGATCCTTTTCACATGTACTGCTCTCAAGCCAGGTGTCACCCATCCTGTATTTGTGCCTTTCATTTTTTTTGCCCAAGTGTAGTACTTTACATTTCTCCCTGTTAAAATTCATCTTGTTTTCTTTGGCCCAGTTCTCTAATCTGTTAAGGTCATTTTGTCAGACACTTTTGGTGAGTACGCAAGACAGGGCCTTCTCGGTGGCTGCTCCTAGACAGTGGAACTCCCTTCCACAGTCTCTGCAAAAGCGGAGCCTCGAAAGTCTGGGGCAAGAGTCATTTTGACCTCTCAGCTTTGCTCTCGCCAACCAGCCAGCAAAGACATTTTTTGTTCCAACAGATCTTCGGTGGCTAACTGGCTGCTGCGAGAGGGTTTCCTAGGGGCGCTGTTCTTCGTGCGTGTTTTAAAAATGAATCTAAGTCATTCCGGCGCTGCTTTCAATGGGCTCATTTAATTGTTTTCAATTGTTTGTTGTTCGGTTCCACTTTAATGTACGTCGTGAGCCGCCTTGCAGGGAGAAAGGCAGGGCACAAGCGAGACAAATCAATGGGTGTAGATCAGGGGTCAGCAACCTTTTTCAGCCGTGGGCCGGTCCACTGTCCCTCAGACCATGTGGCGGGCCGGACTATATTTTTTTTGGGGGGGGGGGAATGAACGAATTCCTATGCCCCACAAATAACCCAGAAATGCATTTTAAACAAAAGCACACATTCTAATCATGTAAAAACACGCTGATTCCCGGACCGTCCGTGGGCCGGATTAAGAAGGCGATTGGGCTGGATCCGGCCCACAGGCCTTAGGTTGCCTACCCCTGGTGTAGATGCATTTTGACGGCAAGCTAATGTTTACTGCAGGACATTTTCCGCATAGTTTGCCGTGGAAAAGCAGCATGTAGATAGAATGGACTCGGGTAAAGCGGTGTTGCGAGGTTTTGCAAAAGGCAGCGGAACCTGTCTGGCTGAAGGTGAGAGCAGGACATGAGAAAGGCGTGCATTTGAGAGGTGGGAATAGGGAGGCAAGTGCACACAACTGCTGAAACTGCTTTATCAAGGCCCCTGGTCATGTGTTTTACAGATGTTCAAGTGAGCACAAGGAGCATCGCTCTGCAGACTTCCCTCCCAATGTACACGGAAGGTTGGAGGGAAGAGGAGATCTGTGCAATGAGGTTTCTGTGCACACACCTCTCCCGGCCAACACTTACTGCATTTGCACAAGCCAGGGCCGGTGGATCCATGCGTATCCCTTGTTTCCTTATGAGTAGCTCATCGTTCCATGGCTGTACCTTGCAAAAATCCACCGGCCTTTTCTTTTTTACGCACCGGCCATCTTCACAGCCAAACATCGACCGAAGAAACAGATGATAAAACTGAATATAATAATAATAATAATAATAATAATAATAATAATAATAATAATAATACCCTGCCTATCAGACTAGGCTGCCGCCGTCCTGGGCAGCTTCCAAAAAACTAAAAAACATAGTAAGGCAATCCTATCAGATGCACGGAAAATCCAAAGAGAGATTTTGCTGAACCAAGCTTCAATTCAGCAGGTGAGATTGGGTTTTCACAAGTGTGTCTGGGTTTGCCAAAGTGTGGATGAGCCCTGACTGCCCCTCTGAATTCAGCAGGACTTGCTTCCAAGCAAACATGTGCAGGATTGAGCTGTGCGCATTTAAATGATCCACCTGCACACAGAAAACTAGCTCTTCAAGGTGACGACAAGGCTTGCCTCCTCCCTGACCTTCTCTGTTTCCGTTGGCAGGGAGCTCCTTTTGGACCAAATTCTTTTGCGTGCCTTATTGGCAAAAGTCCACAGGCACGCCCTACATTTAAAGCACTGTTATCCCACTTTAACAGGGACGCGGGTGGCGCTGTGGTCTAAACCACAGAGCCTAGGACTTGCCGATCAGAAGGTCGGCGGTTCGAATCCCCGCAAAGGGGTGAGCTCCCGTTGCTCGGTCCCAGTTCCTGCCAACCTAGCAATTCAAAAGCACACAGTGCAAGCAGATTAATAGGTACCGCTCCGGCGGGAAGGTAAGCGGCATTTCCATGCGCTGCTCTGGTTCGCCAGAAGCAGCTCAGTCATGCTGGCCACATGACCTGGAAGCTGTCTGCGGACAAACGCCGGCTCCCTCGTCCTATAGAGCGAGATGAGCGCTGCAACCCCAGAGTCGTCCGCGACTGGACTGAACGGTCAGGGGTACCTTTACCTTTTATCCCACTTTAACACTCATGGCTTCCCCCGAAGCATCCTGGGGCTTGTAGTTTGTTAAGGGTCACCTGACACCTCTCAGCAATCATAAGAAACTACAGGTGTGGGCCAAAACATTTGGGGAGGTCCCAGTTTGAGAAAGTCTGCTCTAATGGGTTTTTAAGGGGGTCCATGATTCCACAAAAACTCCAGGGTGAATGAATGTGGACTGTTCTGCTCCAGAAACATGCTATAAGTACAACAAATGCATTTTCCTTCTCTAGGTTAGCATTTCCTTTTTACGGGATTCTCCGTTGTGGGATCCCTGCTCTGCTCTGCTTTTTAAAAGGCCATCTGGGCTTGATCTGCAATCTTGGCTCGCTGTCCAATCCCTGGTAAGCTACCCTCCCAGTTAAACATCTGGCCCCGATTTTGGGGGGGGGGGGAAGCAGCAACAATGGCATTTGTTTGGCTTTCCGATCCCAGCTGTGCTCACTCCGTCTGCTGGAGTGAAGAGCCCTTCGCAGCCTGAGACCAAGGACCCGTTCACACAAGGAGGATACAGAGGTTATTCTCTGCCGCTGTGCTGAGATGGATGCCAGGAGGGATGGAGGGCATGTTGACTCAGAAGTAAATCCCACTGCGCTCAATGGGCTTGGCCAACTCCCTGGTTTAAATGTACAGCCTCAATTTACGATGGGGCTGGAAGGCTCGCAGGCTAGGAAGGACTTGCTCACAAATTTATTGACAGCTGCCCGAAGTATCTGAAGAAATGTGCATGCACACAAAAGCTCATACCAAAAACAAACTTAGTTGGTCTCTAGGGTGCTACTGGAAGGAATTTTTTTATTTTTTATTTTGTTTTGACTACGGCAGACCAACACGGCTAGGTAAAGGTAAGGTAAAGGGACCCCTGACCATTAGGTCCAGTCGCGGACGACTCTGGGGTTGCGGCGCTCATCTCGCTTTACTGGCCGAGGGAGCCGGCGTACAGCTTCCAGGTCATGTGGCCAGCAGGACTAAGCCGCTTCTGGCAAACCAGAGCAGCGCACGGAAACGCCGTTTACCTTCCCGCCGGAGCAGTACCTATTTATCTATTTATCACCCTGCCGTGGGGATTCGAACCACCGACCTTCCGATCGGCAAGCCCTAGGCTCTGTGGTTTAACCCACAGCGCCACCCACATCCCAGGTGCCTCTAGTCTAGCGAAAAGGAGGATATGAAGAAAGGCAGTCCACAAAAGCAATAGCCTGTGTGTTTGCAATCCATTGGGCCTCCCGCAGCCACGCCAATGCTTCTCTGAATCCCCTCCCTGCTTTCCTGGCTCGCCTTTCCCAAGAACCTCCCCCCCCCCCTTCTTCCCCTGCCTCCCCGGACTTAGAGTTAGGCACCGCGGCCTTTTGCAAGAAGGGTGGGGAGGAGGGGGAAAGAGAGACAGTCCAGTTTCTGGACAAGAAGCATTCAAGTTTGGAGGCTATTTGAGAGTCAGCCTGGTGCAATTGGGACCCAGGTTCAAATCCCCACTTGCCCATGAAGCTCACTGAGCCACCTGGAGACAGTCCCTGCCTAATGTACCTCACAGGATTGTTGTGAGGATAAAAACCGAGAGGAGAAGTATGCAGGCCACCTTAAACTCCTTGGAGTTGTTCCTGCATCGCAGGGGGTTGGACTAGATGACCCATGGGGTCCCAACTCTACAATTGTATGAGTCTTTGTTTCACAATTTGATTCTTCCCCATGGTTTTGTTCTGTGGTTTTTTATGCATTGTGTGTTGCTGTTATTTCGATTGATTATCGTTTAGTAATTATTTCCCAGAACAAACTTAGTTGGTATCTAAGGTGCTACTGGACAATTTTCTAATTTTTTTATTTATTTCGACTGCGTCAGACCAACACGGCTACCTACCTGAATCTAATTATTTCTTGTAATTATTAAGAAAGGATTTCTGTTCAGTTATTATCTCGTGATATTTAATTGTATTGCGTGCTGTTCTAATGGATTATGGAATATTACTTTATTTGATATGAGTTGTTCATTCTTAAGTTATGTTTTTATTATGAATTCTTTGTATTGAGACAGATGGTTATATGGTGCGTGAACTTTGTTGCTTCTCCAGCTTGCAAACAGCCTTGCGTATAGCAATATGGAAAGGTGATAGACAAATTAATAGGGAAATGAAATAAAAATGGGATAAAAATGTAATAATAATATAATAGTAATCCTGTCTGGCCCTGTTCAAAGTACGCAAACTTCCCCTGGACTCCTTATCCCTGCAGAATTATTATCATACATTGCACAGCTCACACGAAGTTGCAACGTGGCAGCTACTGTTTTGGAGTAATGAAACTGCTTTATCCTGAGTCGGACCATCGGTTCATCTAGCGTGATATTGTCTACACTGACCGGCAGCGTCTCTCTAAGGTTCTCAGAACGAGATGTCCCCCAGCCCTACCCCAGAGACTGAACCTGGGACCTTCTGCATGCAAAGCTGATTATTATTATTATTATTATTATTATTATTATTACGCCACCCATCTGGCTGTTCCACCATTGATATATAGCGAGAAAATGTCTCCACCCCTCTCTCCGACAGGTCAAGTCCATGACAGGTGAGGTAGCAGTGGCTAAGAGTGCAGTCCTGGACATGTCTACTCAGAAGTAAAGCCCAGTGATTTCAATCGGACTTACTCCCAAGTAAGTGTCTATAGGACCGGAGGCTGCAATCCTATGTACACCTTCCTGGAAGTAAGCCCAGCTGAAATCAGTGGGAGTTACTTCTGAGTAGACATGCAAAAGCTTGTCCTGAGCTAACGCTCTGGATTTGAATCACACCGCTCCAAAATTCGCATTATGGCACCAAGGACAGTGGCCCGCCTTGCAGGGTTGTAGCAAAGATCTCAGCCAATGTATGTGGAGCGTTTTGAGCACTCAAAGCACCATATACAGGCTAACTATGTAAACCTTGAGCTTGCGTTCACACAGATGTGTTTTTCCCTTAGGGGAAGCCTGTTTAGGGTTACAGTTTTGAAATTTGCTTCTCACAGCGCAAACAACAGAGAAGAAAGTTTAGAAGCTGGAATGCAGCAAAAGGGAAGCCTTTTCGCCAACAAAATTCAGAAGAGCAAGAAGCTGGAACCTGGAAAAGAAGGACTGCGATGAGCCACCGCGTCTGCGTTGATGTCACACGGATTAGGACCACTGTCCCCACCCCCACCCCCCACCCCGGCAACGCTGCATGGATGGGAAACTGAGGTCTACAGAGAAAAAACTTGCAAGGAGTTTTTCCTGTGAGTTTACGGTTGAGAAAGGATTTTAAAGCCCTTTTGTCCAGATTCTGACACACTTTCTGCTGTGCACCACTGCTGCAGGGTTTATGTGCCAGTCACATGTGAGGATGCACAGACCCAGGTTGGTTTTGCTTGCACCAGTCCCTACATCAGTCTCTGGCACTAGCCCTACGCGGAAGGTGCTTTCTCATGAGGATCCCTAGACCAGGAGCGGCTACCTTTTGGGGCCCCTGGTGTTGCTGAACTCCAGCTCCTGCCATCCCAGAATATTGGCCCTGCTGCCTGCTGGAAGGCCGCAAGTTCCCTACCCAACCTCCTACACCAAAGTAAAGCAGGACTATCCTTGCTTCAGCTTCCCAGAGATGGACCTTCGTAACCCAGACCACAGCGGGGTGTGGCAGAACGGAGCCTACAGAGCAAGCAGCTAAAGAGGTGGCTCTAGTAAGCCAGCCAGGCTGCACTCTCTCGTAAAAAGCAGCAGGAGAAAACCAACGCCGGGAGGGAGAGGAGGCAGGCCATTTCCCCGTTGCAAAGGGGTTCTCTTACCGTGTACATGCGAAAGCGGGCCAGAAATGGGAAGGAGCGCCGCAGAGCCTGAAAGCGGCGCATCTCTGCTACCCAGAGAGGAAGCGCTAGGACGGCCTTCCTCCTCTCTTGGTATGACCGAGGCACATAAACGGGAGAAGGGGGTGGGGGCTTCCCAGAAGCTGCAGCAGGATCCTTGCACTGTCAGCGGCTAGCAAAAGTCGCCAAAGCCACCAGAGTTGCAGCACAACCCAACCAAGGCTGACTCCATTGGAAGGCGAAGGCATCCATCAATCCAGGGTCCTCAAAATGTTGCATGCACCCAAGGAGAAATCCAAAGGAACTCCACCGTGGATGACAGAGATTGATGCAATCCCAGGCAGTCAATGGCAAAGGCGCCTGACCTTTTGCGGGGTGACATCCTCCACGCTGCCTCGGCGTCTCCCCAGGAAAAACCAAGCGGGGACTTCAGCAAGGGTCGTGGGTGTCGAAACTGCCTGTCCCGGCCTGCCTGAAATCTCCATGCTCAGCTTCAGATGCAAAGAAGAGGCAGCAAGCCAGCTCAGGCTCCAACCTCCCGGCATCCGAAAGTTATCCGAATCCTGACAGGTCCGGGATCTGGGTTCCTCTGGGCAGCCAGGGCAGGAGAGGGCTTGTTTTGCAGCTCTCCACAACAGGACACTGTTGAGTCTGGTGCGCGCTGCGTCTGCGATCGCGCATGCTTGTTTTCTTTATCCTCTCCTCCCCTTTCCTCCTCTCTGGCCGGTCCCAAGGGAATCTCTCCCTCGCCTGCCCGCTAGCCTGGAACAGAGACTCTATGGTATTCGCAGGGAACGCAGCTTTGACCGGCTGCCAAGAGGTCAGCTTTAACTGTGGGCTGGAGAGGCAATTTCCTGTGGGCCTCTGCCTGGGATTTCAAATCGCTTCTCAGGCTCTCCTCCAGCCGTCTGGCTCGGACCTCGCTGGCAGAGCTTGCTGGCCAGGGAGCATCCTGGGCTACCCTGGTTTCCCTGCAACATTATCACAGAATGGCGGAGGTGGAAGGGACCCCCCAAGGGCCATCTAGTCCAACCCCCTGCAATGCAGGAATCACAGCTAAAGAATCCCTGGCAGATGGTCACCCAAGCTGTTTAAAAATGAAGGAGAGTCCACCACCTTTCAAGGGAGTCTCCTCCACAGTCAAACGGCTCTCGCCATCTGAAACGTCTCCCTTATGTTTAGTCAGAATCTCCTTTCTCGTCTCCAAATCCGTTGGTTTGAGTCCTGCCATCCGGAGCAGGAGAAAACAAGCTTGCTGCCTTTTCCATGTGACAAGACGCCTGCTTCTTGGGAGAAAAGCAATGACAAACCTAGACAGCATCTTAAAAAGCAGAGACATCACCTTGCCGACAAAGGTCCGTATAGTTAAAGCGATGGTTTTCCCAGTAGTGATGTATGGAAGTGAGAGCTGGACCATCAAGAAGGCTGATCGCCGAAGAATGGATGCTTTTGAATTCTGGTGCTGGAGGAGACTCTTGAGAGTCCCATGGACTGCAAGAAGATCAAACCGATTCATTCTGAAGGAAATCAGCCCTGAGTGCTCACTGGAAGGACAGATCCTGAAGCTGAGGCTCCAATACTTTGGCCACCTCATGAGAAGAGAAGACTCCCTGGAAAAGACCCTGATGTTGGGAAAGATGGAGGGCGCAAGGAGAAGGGGACGACAGAGGACGAGATGGTTGGACAGTGTTCTCGAAGCTACCAACATGAGTCTGACCAAACTGCGGGAGGCAGTGGAAGACAGGAGTGCCTGACGTGCTCTGGTCCATGGGGTCACGAAGAGTCGGACACGACTAAACGATGAAACAACAACATCGTATCTTCAAATATCTGAATTCCCAGTCTTCTTTTCTCCAGGCCAAACGCCCCCAGTTCCCTCAACCGTTCCTCATACGGCTTCATTTCCAGGCCCTTGATCATCTCGGTCGCCCTCCTCTGCACATATCCTCCCTTGCCAATAAACTGCGATTCCCAGAACTGGACAAAAATGGAGAAGCGTGCTTCATTGTCCGAATTTGCAGCTAACGCTTTCCTTGGTGTCCAATTTGGAGCTGATGCAAAAATGTCAGCCCCCCCCAAAAAAACCACCCCTAATTTGAGCCTGGAGCATAAGGAAGTGCCAAACTGGGCAGAATGTCCTCAGCGGCAAAAGCCACTATTTACTGGGGATCATTTGATGGCAGGCCTGGAAAAACGCTGGAGACCTGGAACTGCAGGAAACTGTGAAGTCGCCTCCTCTCCAAAACTGCTTCCTAGGCCTGCCGCAGGAGAACGATGTGGGAAGGGTCTCATCCTGCGCCGAAGCCCACTTGGGCCTGCCGGGGATGGGGGCAGAGCCCTTCCTTTAAGGCTTCCCAGCCTGTGCACCTGACAGATGGCTGGCGGGGGGGGGGGAGGAGAAGGAGCAGGGAGCTTCCTCCAGCGCTAGGGTCTTGTCCCTCGTCCAAGAGGGGAGAAAAACAGGAGAAAAACGGTGCGACCTTCGCGGTGCCCTGGCTCCTTAACACTGCTTTCTTGTCTTCCAGCACATCCCCAAGGAGAACAGCTGGCCGGATCTGGAGCTAAACATTTTCTCTGCAGAGGGACGCTGAAGGCGTGAGGAGGGAGAGAAACAACAGGTTTTTGGTTTTTTCCAGGTGGTGGGGTTAGCAAGATCCCGGGGGAACGGGAGGGCCTGCCTTCCTGTTTACCAATCCGCCTGGAACAATTCCCACACTTTCAAGGCAGTAAAAAAATAATAATAATAAAGCACCAAGCGCTGTTTGAAGCATCACACTTTGCAAAAAGTATGCATTTTTGTTGAAAAGGGGATGGGGGGAGCCATGCAGAAAGATTGAGGGGAAAGCTTGTTTTTGCTATCTGTCAAAAATGCATATACCTAAGTATAGACACTCGTTTACCCTCGTCAGATTCAATGTTCTTCCTTCTGCCCTGTTGCAGGGCAGATATGAGGGCAAACCTTATGAGGCACGAATCTGCCCTTGTGGTGCGTCGGAAGTAGAAACAAATTTACACGTACTCATAGAATCATAGAATCGTAGAGTTGGAAGAGACCCCAAGGGCCATCCAGTCCAACCCCCTGCCAAGCAGGAAACACCATCAAAGCATTCCTGACAGGTGGCTGTCAAGCCTCTGCTTAAAGACCTCCAAAGAAGGAGACTCCACCACACTCCTTGGCAGCAAATTCCACTGTCGAACAGCTCTTACTGTCAGGAAATTCTTCCTAATGTTTAGGTGGAATCTTCTTTCTTGTATACTGTTATACTGTAGTTTCTACAAGGATGTACAGCTGACCTACATCTCACCGGTTCTACAAAAGTCCAAGAACGAATCTGATTCCCAATGTCTAAGAGCCTTGGTAGATGATAAGGACCCCGAAATTACGATCAATGTAGCTAAATTTTGTGTATCTGCTATTAAACGTAGGAAACAAGAACTTCTTAAAGGAAACTAGTGGGGGCATGTAAACATCCGATTTTAATTTAGGTTCTCAAATTTTAAATTGATGTTTTACTTGTAATGTTCTTTGTATCTTTCACATGTTCTACTATTTGATGCTGTATGAGTCGAAGCTGGTCTGTGACCGTTTAAATAAATGATTTGATTTGCAAAAAGTATGCATTTTTGTTGAAAAGGGGATTGGGGGAACCATGCAGAAAGATTGAGGGGAAAGCTTGTTTTTGCAGCTGGCTTCTGCTCAAATTGCAGATTTGCAGAGAATCCGTAGGCCGCCTTCCCCTCTTTCGCAGGGAAGGAAGCGCAACAAGGGCCACAGCGTGCCAAAAGCAAAACAGCAGGTGCAACCAGGTGCCTGCAATGGAAAGAGCTCCAGGTGACTCGAGACAGCGAGCCAAGCCGCAAGCAGCTAGGGAGGGCCGCCCCCTGACCCTCTTCTCTGTTCCTTAGTTTGAGAATGAATCAGGGAGTCCTTATCGACCCCAAAACTGTACTAGGAATGTAAGAAGCACTGTGCCAGATCGGATGGAGGGTTCATTGGCTGCAGCCGGATGCTTCCAGGAAGATCGCAAGCAAAGTGCAAAGGCAGCCAGCAAACCTCTGCTGCTACTTCTCCGTAGCTCAGGGTCTCAGGTTCAGTTGCAAGCAGCCTCAGTTAATCATAGAATCCTAGAATCCTAGAGTTGGAAGAGACCCCAAGGGCCATCCAGTCCAACCCCCTGCCAAGCAGGAACACCATCAAAGCATTCCTGACAGGTGGCTGTCAAGCCTCTGCTTAAAGACCTCCAAAGAAGGAGACTCCACCACCCTCCTTGGCAGCAAATTCCACTGTCGAACAGCTCTTACTGTCAGGAAGTTCTTTCTAATGTTTAGGTGGAATCTTCTTTCTTGTAGTTTGAATCCATTGCTCCGTGTCCGCTTCTCTGGAGCAGCAGAAAACAACCTTTCTCCCTCCTCTATATGACATCCTTTTATATATTTGAACATGGCTATCCTATCACCCCTTAACCTTCTCTTCTCCAGGCTAAACATACCCAGCTCCCTAAGCCGTTCCTCATAAGGCATCGTTTCCAGGCCTTTGACCATTTTGGTTGCCCTCCTCTGGACACGTTCCAGCTTGTCCGTATCCTTCTTGAACTGTGGTGCCCAGAACTGGACACAGTATTCCAGGTGAGGTCTGACCAGAGCGGAATACAGTGGTACTATTACTTCCCTTGATCTAGATGCTATACTCCTATGGATGCAGCCCAGAATTGCATTGGCTTTTTTAGCTGCTGCATCACACTGTAATAAGGAATCTCAGGCAGAAGAGCTGGCAAAGATCTCTCCTCGAAACTCTGGGAGTTGCAGGAAACTGTCTTATACTCCACACCCATAAGAAATCCATATTTCAGAGTGGCGGCATCTAACTTTGGAACTCCCTGCCTCTTGATATCAGGCTGGCGCCTTCGCTGTACCCTTTTCAGCACCTGCTAAAGACATTTTTGTTTCGACAAGCCTACCCAGGTATCTAGAACACTGATGTGCTTTAAGCTTATTGCTTCTTCTTCTTTTTTGAACATTTTAATTGCTTTTATTAATAATTTAATTTCTCTCTCTCTCTCTCTCTTTTTTGCAAGCTGCTTTGAGGGCATTTTTAAACAATCAAGTGGTGGAGAGATTTTATTAAATAAATAAAGCATGCCGAGATAATTGGTCCACCAACCTCAGGATTGCCTACACCAAAGATGGAGAACCTGAGGGCCATGTTCTCTTCTGGGGAGCCTGCCAGGGGCCACATGGCAGGAGTGGGCAGGGCCAGAGACAAAAGTGGGCGGAGCCACCTTTCGCTTTGCGAAATAAATAGTTAAAGCAAAACATATTTAAAAGGTCTTGGAATATTAATCAGTCAAAGGCCTGGTCACCATAGAATTGTAGAGTTGGAAGGGACCCTGAGGATCATCTAGTCCAACCCCCTGCAATGCAGGAATTTGCAGCTGTCCCATACGGGGATCGAACCCACAACCTTGGCATTATCAGCACCACGCTCTGACCAACTGAGCTATCCAGGCTGAAGAGGGACGTTTTCACCTGGCGTCTAAAATATATATAATGAGGGTGCCAGGCAAACCTCCCTGGGGAGAGCATCCCACAAATGGGGAGCCACTGCAGAAAAGGCCCTGTTCTCGTGTTGCCGCTTTCCAGATGTCTAGAGAAGGAGGCACACAAAGAAGGACCTCAGATTATGATCATAGGGTCTGGGTCAGTTCATATGGGGACAGAAGCTCTTTGAGGTTTTGCGGTCCTGAGCTGTTTAAGGCTTTATAGGTCAAAACCAGCACTTTGAATTGGGCCTGGAAACTAATTGGTAGCCAGTGCAGTTGAGCCAGGATCAGAGTACATAATATGTGCAAACTGTCTTGCCCCGGTGACAATTTGGCTGCCAAATTCTGCACCAGCTGATGTTTCCAAACCATCCTCAGAGGCAGCCCTACGTATAATGTGCTGCAGTTGTACAAGAGCATAGGCAAAGCGTCCCTCGGGAGAGATGCTGCCAGCCAGAAGAGGGCGCAATAGGCTCTATGGGCCAGTGGCCTGGCTCAGTATGGAATGTCTTCATCCCAAATGCGAAGGCTACCAGCTGTTGCCAGACCTCTCCTCCTCCTCCTCCGTAGACTTGTTTAATCCCATTTTCAAGCCGGAGTCCGCTGCCACATCTGGTGGCAGCAAACCCCGCTGTTTAAGTGTGCCGTGCAAAGAAGTACTCTCCCGCATGTGTCCTGAATCCGTGCCACGACTCAGTTTTCCCTCCCTCTAATTTTTTGCAGCCTCCCGTGCCTCCGAGAGGAGTCAGGGAAAAGGATTCTTCCTGTGGGGCTTAATTCAAGCCAGAATTCTTGCAGGGCTCAGCCCCACAAACTAAAGTTACCAGATTTTTTTTTCAATGAATCCGGGGACACTTTTCAACTTTAATGGATTTTGTATGGAGACTGATTTGTAAATCCGGGGGGTGTCCCCGGGAAATGGGGACGTGGGGTAACCTCACCACAAACGGTTCTGAACAAGGCTGGGGAACTGCGTCAGAAGCAGGGAACTGGGCTTCAAACTGTTGCCCCTTCCCCCCAAATATGCAGAACCGTCCTTGCAAAGGCCCATCGCTCAGCAAGAGAGCATGCGCTTGGAATGCAGAAGGTCCCCAGGTTCGATCCTCGGCGGCATCTCTAGGTAGCTAGGAAAAGACTCCCTGGAGAGCTGCTGCCAGCCAGTGCAAGCAGCACTGAAGTAGATGGGCCAGTGGTCCATCTCAATATTGGGCTCTTTGCCTTTCCTAAGATAAACCACATACTGCTTTGGGCTCCTACCAGGAATGAATCGGGCAGGGAGGGAGGGCCATGAAGCGCACTGCGTGTAGCCTTGGGCCAAGCGCTGTCTCTCAGCCTAACCTACCTCTCAGGGTTGTTGTGGGGGTTAAATGGGGGCGGGGGAGAGAACCATTTACGCCATGTTGAGAAAAATTGTGGGATCTAAATGCAACAATTAAGTAAATACATCTGTGCTATGAGACGCGAAGTTTCCTCCAAAACAATAGCGGCTGGAATAAGCTGGAAAGCTCTCCCAGGATGCAATCTTACGTCTAGATCCACGGGGGGCAAGAACAGAAGAAAAGCCTACTGGATGAGGCCCACCTAGTCCAGCATCCTGTTCTCAAAGGGTGTCAGCCAGAAGCTTGTTTGTAAACCCGCAATTGCAGAATCACAGAATCCAGAGGCCGTCTCCACCAAGAGGAGATCCCTGTCCATGCCGAGCAAATCAGCTGAGCCACATTTCGATGCCGCCGCACTCCTTGCCCCTGGCACTGCCTGGCGAACACCCCCTGGTGGAGACCACCAAATCCACCAGGACTTGCTCAGCATAGAATGGGCAACATGGCACCAGGGTGGATAAAAATCAATGATTTTTTATTTATTTTTTTTAAAAATCAGATTTTTAAAATTTAAATCGGATTTTTTTTAATTTAAATCGGATTTTTTTTAATTTAAATCGGATTTTTTTGATTTAAATCGGATCTTTAAAATAAAATGCGTTTGGAGGAAAAATCTTTCTAAATCCACCAAATCCACCAGGACTTGCTCAGCATAGAATGGGCAACATGGCACCAGGGTGGATAAAAATCAATGATTTTTTAATTTTTTTTTTTAAAAATCAGATTTTTAAAATTTAAATCGGATTTTTTTTAATTTAAATCGGATTTTTTTAATTTAAATCGGATTTTTTTGATTTAAATCGGATCTTTAAAATAAAATGCGTTTGGAGGAAAAATCTTTCTAAATATAGTCTTCTATTTAAGTTACTGGTACATTGTAGTCCAAAGGCTATTCATCAGGAAATAAGGATTTGTTTTAAGTTTATCAAGTGTGCTAAAACTCAGTCTAAGTTTTTTTTAAAAAATGTTTAACCACATCAGTCAACAAACATGGATACATATGCTATCATGTTATTGTTTTAGTTAAATAAATGGTTTAAATGGTTATTAAGGAAATGATTATTTTTCTCCTTCCAAGTACAGCAGAAAAGTTGTCCAAATATAAACAGTTAACTTATTAAACCTCACCATGATTTCATAATTATCTGTCTATGTATTTCTAGTAGTATAACCAAGTCAGTAATTTTTGATATAACTGTAAAACTACTCTGAAAATTTATTACTCCAAAAATGAAACCTTCATATGGTTGTAAATATTAAGATTATACCAGCAAGAATGAGTCTTTCTGTAAAAAAAATATTTAAATCAAGCCTTACTGACTAGTGATTTAAATTGTGATTTAAATCAATTTGATTTAAATCAAATCCACCCTGCATGGCACCCTCCCTCCCAGTAACAGAGACAGGGCATGGAGCAGTGAGAAATTCCCGTGCCTGAGCCCCAGTGAACCGGAGCCGAACGAGAAGAGAAGGCGGTTCGGCTTCCGGGGTCTGATCCGTTTGTGTCCTAGGCTGCTGCCCATATCGGTGCCTGATTTCTGAGCCCCCTGACCCACCTCGTCCCCCTCCAGGGCTGGGCCCACTCTGCCACCAACCAATCTGAGCTGAAGGAACGGATTCTCTCAACCCCCAATACAACCATCTACGAGATCTGGGTGAGTGAGACAGACAGATTTCTTTAAAAAAAGGGCATCTGAGAGCAAAAGGGGGAAAGGGCCCTTTGAGAAACATGAAAATCAAAGACACATCAAAGAATATGTCTACTTACCTGCATGTGGTCCCTATCCAAAATGCACTTTCTCTCTCCATTGCCCTTGCTGAACATCAACAACACCGCCATCTCCCCTCCGACTGTCAACTACTTTGGAATCCGGACGGTCCTGTTCCCCCCACTCGATCTGTTTACATTTCTGCGAAAAAGACAATCCGGACTAACCAGCCCACATGTCCGCTTTGGGGCTGCGTTCTTCCGTTGAGTCAGCCGGGATTGCCAAAGGTATGTGCCTGACCCCTTGGCCTTGGGTTGAGCACACAGGAACCTGCCCCTAGTCCCTCCAGACCAGTGCCGCCTGCTCTGACTGGCAGCAGCTCTCCAGGGCTTAAAGCCAAGTGTGTGAGAGAGAGAGAGAGTGAGAGAAAGGAGCTGTAGCCTTCCGTACTAAAAAGGTAAAGGTAAAGGGACCCCTGACCGTTAGGTCCAGTTGTGTCCGACTCTGGGGTTGCGGCGCTCCTCTCGCTTTATTGGCCGAGAGCACTTTCCGGGTCATGTGGCCAGCATGACTAAGCCGCTTCTGGCGAACCAGAGCAGTGCACGGAAACGCCATTTACCTTCCCGCCAGAGTGGTACCTATTTATCTACTTGCACTTTGACGTGCTTTTGAACTGCTAGGTGGGCAGGAACAGGGACCGAGCAACGGGAGCTCACCCCGTCGCAGGGATTTGAACCGCCGACCTTCTGATCGGCAAGCCCTAGGCTCAGTGGTTTAACCCATAGCGCCACCTGGGTCCCTCTGCCTTCTGGACTACAACGCCCATAATTCCCTGAGACATTGTTCATGCTGCCTGGGAATTATGGGAGTTGGAGTCCTACAACATCTGGAGGGCATCAGGTTCCACACCAGGTTTTTCCACCTCTGCTACCCAAGAGCCGTTTAAACTGCTGAGTCCAGGGATTGAATCACAAGAATTGTCAGGGTGGAAGGGACCCTGAGGGTCATCTAGCCCAACCCCCCTGGAACGAAAGCATGTGCTTGGTCACAGAGCCCTTGCCATCGCCCTGGCATAATTGCAGACTGGAGCTCAGTATGCAAGGGGAAACCAATCACGTACAAGCTTTCCTGAGAACAGAGATCCTCTGGACAAATTTGGATCCGGATCCAATTCTTTTTCAAAAGCAGGATTTCACAGCTGCAAACTCAGCTGCAGAAGAGAAGAGTTTGGATTTGATATCCCGCTTTATCACTACCCGAAGGAGTCTCAAAGCAGCTCACATTCTCCTTTCCCTTCCTCCCCCACAACAAACACTCAGCAGCTGCATGTGGAGGAGCGGAGACTCGAATCCAGTTCACCAGATTAAGAGTCTACCGCTCTTACACTACACCACACTGCCTCTCAGAGTGAAAACACAAGAGAGGGGGATGTGCGGCTGAAGGGATGCAAAACCGAATGCAGCCGTGCACAAGGAGGCAGACTCAGTGATGTGGTGAAGCATGGGGGGGGGGAAATTCAGTGAAAGTATTTTTTTAGTGTTTCATTTATTGTTTATGACTAATTTTGTTACGTTGCAGGAGGGGTGCTTTCTTCATGTTGTGAGCCACCTTGAGCATGGTCTGAACTGCGGAAAGGTAGCATGCAAATGAAATTAGGATCTATACGGGTGAAAGGTAGATTTTAAATTGTTTTATCAACCATCTCCTGTAATTCAGTGACAGGAGTGCCACTAAAAAGGTGCGTAAATATTATCAATTTCTATATCAGTCTTTCCCAACCTGGTGTGTTCCAAACATTTTGAACTACAGCTGTGCTGACTGGGGCATTTGGGAACTGTATTCCAAAACATCTGGTGGGCACCAGATTGGGGAAGACACATCTGCATACCGTCATCATTTTATTTATTCCATTGCATTTATATCCCACCTTTTTCTCCTCCAAGGAGCATGATTCTCCCCCTCCTCATTTAATCCTCACGACACCCCTGTGAGGTAGGCCAGGATGAGAGGCAGTCACTGCCCGCCTCCCGATCACCCAGCGAGCTTCGTGTCTGAACGGGGATTCGAACCCTGCTCTCCCAGGTCTGAGTCCAACACTCTAACATCACACATTTAAATCCCTGAGATACCACTTTAAACAGCCATGGCTCCCCCCAAAGACTTTTGGGAGTTGTAGTTTGTAAAGGGTGCAAAGGCTAGATAGGAGGCCTCTATTCCCCTCACAGAGCTACAATTCCCAGAGCGGTTTACAGCCAGTCCCTATTCTCAGAATACAATCTGAATCATTGAGAGAGTGTGGGGAGGATGGGAAATGAGGCAGGGGTGAATAACAGAGGATGGATATGAGTAAATGCATTTGCACATGCTTTACTTCAGTACAGTAGTGGGAGGGATTAAGGCAGAGTCTTCAATAAATGTATTTTAAGGAAGGGCTGGGGGCTGAGAAAGTTGGCACTGTGTAGGCTTGTAAATCAATTTAGCTGACTTTTTAATGTGGCGATATGGACCTTAAGGGGAATGGCAGATTGGGTGAAGGGCTGGTTAAAAGTCAATAATAATAATAATAATAATAATAATAATAATAATAATAATAATAATAATATCACAATAGTAATCACAATAGTAGCAATTCCTGGGAGACTAATGTACAGGGCAGCAAGGGGGAGAGATCAGCCTGCAACATGGCTGGGCGGGGGGCACTGGAACCCTCATACCTGCAACCCCTTCCAAATATAAGGGGGATTCCCTAAATGGGGAGCCCTTTCATTTCTGGAAGAAAAGAAATAAGAGAAGCTCTGGGGCTTCCCCCCCCCCTGCAGAGCCAATGGAAAGCAACCCCCCCCCAACCTTCGCACTCCCCACAACCCATCCATCCGATCCTGACACCCCAACAGGGGTGAGGTGGGGGGCTGCCATAGGACCCCCCCTCTCCTCCAGCACCCCCCTCCCTTGCAAAAGCCATACTGACCCTCTGTCCTGGCACCACGAGCAGATCCGGCCTGGGTGCCCGAGGCTGGGAGTCTGGGGCAGCCGCGAACCCCTCCACCTCCTCGTCCTCCCCAGTCGCCAGCCGCTGATAATCCGACTTCTCCCCCATGGCTGAGCGGAGCTGTGCCAAATCCGGAGGCCGGATCCTGTGCCGCAGTCCCAGAAATTGCAAGGAGACCGGCCCGGACCTCACCTGGCCGAGGGATCAGGGGGCCATCTTAGCCTCTGGTCAGGAGTGAGTCAGCCCTCCCCAGAGGTGGGTGGCAGGAGGATTCTCCTGGAGCTCTCAGGCATCCCTCCTGTGCCTGCATCCCGTCGCCATGGCGAGGGAGATGGAGGGAGGCCTCTCAGAGAGGATGCTGTGATGCTCTTGCAAGCCCAGCTTAATCCTATGTGACGGATTGTGGGAGGGAGGAAGATTCCCAGCGAAGATTCGGAAGAATCGGTAACGACCTTTTCCCAGGCAACTGGGCAAGGAAGGCGGCGATGGAAGAAACGAGTTCAGGCAAAGGCTCTCTTAAAATCCAGTCCCAAGGTGGCACAGAAAGGATGGGGCAGCGATGCTGCTCAGAATAGAAACCAGGAGCAGCCGCCCCCCCACCCCACACATCCCCTGCCTGCAGCTGTGTCCTCTTCCCCCCCTCCCTCCCCTTGCGGTGGCTCCATCTCCCCCTCCCCTTCCCCTGGCGATCCAATCAGCAAAGGACCCAGAGAGGGAGAGGGGCTTTTTCTGGCTCACACCACCTGGGCCAGCTGGAGCAGGGGGGGTTGGGGAGTACAAAGGGGGATTCGCCGGCCTAGATCAGGCTTTGGCAACCTGGCACGCTCCCTCCGGAATGTATGGACCACTTCTCTCGCCCATTCATGGCCTCATCCTCCTCTGAAGAAAAAGCCTAAGAAGCAGGCATGTCTCTGACAGTAGACGGAGAACATAGCCAGTGTGGCTAGCGGCCGCTGGTAGCCTGATTCTCCCCCCGTTAATTTGTCTCGTCCTCTTTAAAGCCATCCAGGATAGTGGCCATCAAATCCATCTTGGGGGAGAAAATTCCTGTGTGTGTGTAGAAGGTGTGCAGAGGAGGGCGGCAAAGATGATCAAGGGTCTGCAAACCAAGCCGTATGAGGAACGGTTGAAGGAGCTGGGTATGTTTAGCCTAGAGGAGACCGAGAGGAGATATGAGAGCCATCTTCAAATATCTCAAGGGCTGCGACATGGAAGGTGGAGCAAGCCTTTCTCCTGCTTCAAGGGTAGGACTCAAACCAACGGCTTCGTTACAAGAAAGGAGATTCCGACAAAACATTAGGAAGTACCTTCTGAGGGTAAGAGCCGTTTGACAGTGGAACAGTCTCCCTCGGGAGGTGGCGGACTCTCCTTCCTTGGAGGTTTTTAAGAAGAGGTTGGGTGGCCATCTGTCATGGATGCTTTAGCGGAGATCCCTGCATTGCAGGGGGGTTGGGCTAGATGACCCTTGGAGGTCCCTTCCAACTCTACAGTTCTATGAAGAGTCTTCTTCTGCCTTGAATCGCCCATCAGTCATCTCCATTCGATGACCTCCACTGGGTTCTTGGGAGGAATAAACACCTCTCTGTCTACTTCCAACATACCATGCATGGCCCTGGGACACTCGCGTCCTGCCAGAGGTCATCTTCCCCTTGGGGCATCTGGCTGGCTACCGTGAGAACAGGATGCTGGACCAGATTGGCCTGATCCAGCAGGTGCTTTTATGATCAGAGAGGCTGACATCGCACGCTGTGTGCACCAGCTGGAAAAGCAGGAACCGGGTCCTAAGGAACGCTGAGGCCCAAGTCCAAGAGAGGAACATGTGGCTCCCATAAGCCTCAGGCAGCATAGTCCATAATAATGCCATCCGATAAAACATCTGGGGGGAGGCAGGTTTCCCAACCCTGATCTGCAGCGGAGTGACTCTTAAGAACAGAAGAAGAGTTTCTGCTGGATCAGTGTGGTCCAGTGAGAGCCAGTGTGGTGAAGTGGTTAAGAGTGGTAGACTCGTAATCTGGTGAACCGGGTTCGCTTCCCCGCTCCTCCCCATGCAGCTGCTGGGTGACCTTGGGCCAGTCACCCTTCTCTGAAGTCTCTCAGCCCCACTCACCTCACAGAGGGTTTGTTGTGGGGGAGGAAGGGAAAGGAGAACGTGAGCCGCTTTGAGACTCCTTCGGGTAGTGATCAAGCGGGATATCAAATCCAAACTCTTCTTCCTCTTCTTCATCATCAGGCCAGTGACCCACCTATGCCAACATCCTGCTCTCAGTGGCCAACCAGATGCCCTCAATGGGAAACCCGCAAGCAGGATTTGAACACAAAAGTACTCTCCCCTTGTTTGATTTCCAGCAACTTGTATTCAGAAGAATTAATGCCTCTGGATATGGAGAGAAACATCGCCACTGTGACTGGCAGCCATCAACAACGCCTCTCCTCCATGGATTTGTCTACTCCTCTTTTAAAGCCATCCAGGTTTGTGGCCACCACAAACTCCTGCAGAAGGGAGTTCCCCAAAGCACTGCGTGAATAAGTCCTTTTCTTTTTATCTGTCCCCAACCTTCCAGCTTCATGCAATGCCCAAGAGTTTTACTGCTAGGAGAGAGGAAGAAAAACGTTGCTTTTTTTCCTATTGATGCCATTCGTAATGTTATAATAATAATAATAATTATTATTATTATTATTTTTTATACCCCGCCCATCTGGCTGGGTTTCCCCAGCCACTCTGGGCGGCTTTCAACAGAACATTAAAATACAATAATCTTTTAAACATTAAAAGCCTCCCTAAACAGGGATGCCTTCAGATGTCTTCTAAAGGTCTGGTAGTTGTTGTTCTCTTTGACATCTGAAGGGAGGGCGTTCCACAGGGCGGGTGCCACTACCGAGAAGGCCCTCTGCCTGGTTCCCTGTAACTTGGCTTCTCGGAGCTGGACCTCAGTGTCCGGGCTGAACGGTGGGGGTGGAGACGCTCCTTCCGGTATACTGGACCGAAGCCATTTAGGGCTTTAAAGGTCAGCACCAACACTTTGACTTGTGCTTGGAAACGTACTGGGAGCCAGTGTAGGTCTTTCAAGACCGGTGTTATGTGGTCTCAGCGGCCGCTCCCAGTCACCAGTCTAGCTGCCGCATTCTGGATTAGTTGTAGTTTCCGGGTCACCTTCAAAGGTAGCCCCACGTAGAGCACATTGCAGTAATCCAAGCGAGAGATAACTAGAGCATGCACCACTCTGGCGAGACAGTTATATGTTTAGGGAGGCTTTTAATGTTTAATGTTTAATAGATTATTGTATTTTAATGTTCTGTTGGAAGCCGCCCAGAGTGGCTGAGGAAACCCAGCCAGATGGGCGGGGTATAAATAATAAATTATTATTATTATTATTATTATTATTATTATTCTATAATACCGACTTTTCTCTGAATTTAAAAGTCCCAATGAGACCTTCCTTCATCCCCTCGCCTCCCCAGAGTTCTCTTTCCCTGCTTGGAAGAGCAGTAAGAGATTTGTCCTTCCTCGATGATCGCGGTGCGGTATCTGCTCGTGCCGGCAAAGCATCACCGCCTCCAGGTGCTCTCAGGGAACACCTGTGTGCGCATGCAATTCCATGCAGGGCCTCTTCAAAGGTCCCAGGTGACAGGCCTGCTCTCCTCCGTCATACCAGAGAGCGCAGCTCATCGGCTGAGGCAGGAAGAGCCCTGCGGCAGCAGACGCGCAAAAGGGGCCCTGCCCACCCACGCCTGTCACCGCACCGGCAGAGCAGGAATCCAGGAAGCACGCCAGGCCAAAGTGGCAGGCGGAAGTGAGGGATGGAGGGACGGGGAAGCCGCCAGCTCCAGGCTCCCAAACCCCAGAGGAACGAGGAACAGACAAGTGCCGTGGAGGAATAAATAAATGAGAAATGTCTGCTCAGTCCTCAGAACATCTTTGTGTGGGAGGGAAAAGCATTCGTGAAATTGCTCTGATGGACTTGAGGTTTCTCAGCATGGAATAAATAAACTGGAAGTCATAGAATCACGGAATTGTAGGGTTGGGGGCTAAAGCTGTGTTTCATCTAAGGCGGGGATAAGTCACCTTTGGCTTTCCATATGTTGTTGGACTCCAATCCCAGCGATCATGGCCAGTGGTCCAGCCACAGGTTCCCTGCCATCTTGCCCTACAGTCCTAATCTTCCTCCTTCTTCCATGGCTCCTGCTTCCGTGTCACTGTGCCTGCCATTCTGCTCTATGCGAGGCATTGATTCAGCTTCCCATCCTCCTTGTTGTTGTTTAGTTGTTTAGTCATGTCCGACTCTTCGTGACCCCATGGACCATAGCACGCCAGGCACTCCTGTCTTCCACTGCCTCCCGCAGTTTGGTCAGACTCATGTTGGTCGCTTCGAGAACACTGTCCAACCATCTTGTCCTCTGTCGTCCCCTTCTCCTTGTGCCCTCCATCTTTCCCAGCATCAGGGTCTTCTCCAGGGAGTCTTCTCTTCTCATGAGGTGGCCAAAGTCTTGGAGCCTCAGCTTCAGGATCTGTCCTTCCAGTGAGCACTCTGGGCTGATTTCCTTAAGAATTGATAGGTTTGATCTTCTTGCAATCCATGGGACTCTCAAGAGTCTCCTCCAGCACCATAATTCAAAAGCATCCATTCTTCGGCGATCAGCCTTCTTTATGGTCCACCTCTCACTTCCATACATCACTACTGGGAAAACCATAGCTTTTACTATATGGACCTTTGTTGGCAAGGTGATGTCTCTGCTTTTTAAAATGCTGTCTAGGTTTGTCATTGCTTTTCTCCCAAGAAGCAGGCGTCTTCTAATTTCGTGACTGCTGTCACCATCTTCAGTGATCATGGAGCCCAAGAAGGTAAAATCTCTCACTGCCTCCACCGACTAGGTAAAGGGTATAGGTACCCCTGACCATTAGGTCCAGTCGCGGACGACTCTGGGGTTGCGGTGTTCATCTCACTCTATAGGCCAAGGGAGCCGGCGTTTGTCCGCAGACAGCTTCCGGGTCATGTGGCCAGCATGACAAAGCCGCTTCTGGCAAACCAGAGCAACGCACAGAAACGCCGTTTACCTTCCCTCTGGAGTGGTACCTATTTATCTACTTGCACTTTGATGTGCTTTCGAACTGCTAGGTTCGAACCGACTAAACCACAACAAATGCTCGGTCTCTGGTCAGCAGCCCCTCCTCCCCAGACCTCAACAGAGGCTCCCCAGTTCAGATTCTCCTTCTCAAACAGAAGTGGGAAACTGAGACCTGTGCAATGTCAGGACAAGCCAGGCCAGTGACCTTGCCAGAGCTACTACACCTTGTGAGCAGGATGAAGAAAGCAGGTCATGAGCTGACTCCCCCCCACATCCTGTTCCATGATGCAGAAGGCAACATAACCCTGCAGCCTGATGTCACTGAGCATTGCAGAGGCCGTGGCTCAGTGGAAGAGGATCTGCTTTGCACGCAGAAGGTCCCAGGTTCAATTCCTGGCATCTCTAGATGAGGATAAGGGAGACCCAGTTCAAAAACCTGCAGGGCGGCTGCCAGTCAGTGTTGGCAACACTGGGCTGGGTGGACCAACAATCTGACTCCATATATAAGGCAGTTTCCTCTGCTTCCTATATTCCCTGCCCTGCACTCCACGCTACTGTCTGCCCCTGGCAGTGGGCAGGGAAATGCACATGCAGGAGACATAAAACGGTTAGCACATTTGCAAAGCTAAGCAGGGTCCGTTATGGTTTCGAATTGGATGGGAGACCGCAGGGGGTTGGGCTGCATGGGGGGGGGGGGTGTCCCTTCCAGCTCTACTATGATTCTGTCATTCAGAGCTGCTGCAGACATGACAAAAATCCCTCTTACAAAAGGCCCTTCCATATACATAGAGGAATTGTGAGTATCAGCGCTTCGAATGTAGAA
This sequence comes from Darevskia mixta, assembly GCA_034641385.1. Lineage (NCBI taxonomy): Eukaryota > Metazoa > Chordata > Lepidosauria > Squamata > Lacertidae > Darevskia > Darevskia mixta. The sequence goes on from JAWWNH010000210.1 coordinate 800,251, forward strand.
TTTGCATCATATTTCTTGACCCCTTTCTGTAAGCAGCCTAGGGATTTCTGTTGAACTATGAAGTGGCAGGTACGTGTATTAAACATACATACATGGAAATGGAAATACGAAAACGATAATTAAAAGGTTTGCTTCACAGGTGTGAAATGATCGTGTTAGAAATTGTATGCGACTACACTGGTACCTTGGGAGACACTGCTTCTTGGGAGAAAAGCAATGACAAGCCTAGACAGCATCTTAAAAAGCAGAGACATCACCTTGCCAACAAAGGTCCGTATACTTAAAGCTTTGGTTTTTCCAGTAGTGATGTATGAAAGTGAGAGCTGGACCATAAAGAAGGCTGATCGCCGAAGAATTGATGCTTTTGAATTATGGTGCTGGAGGAGACTCTTGAGAGTCCCATGGACTGCAAGAAGATCAAACCTATCCATTCTGAAAGAAATCAGCCCTGAGTGCTCACTAGAAGGACAGATCCTGAAGTTGAGGCTCCAGTACTTTGGCCACCTCATGAGAAGAGAAGACTCCCTGGAAAAGACCCTGATGTTGGGAAAGATGGAGGGCACAAGGAGAAGGGATGAGATGGTTGGACAGTGTTCTCGAAGCTACTAACATGAGTTTGGCCAAACTGTGAGAGGCAGTGAAGGATAGGTGTGCCTGGCGTGCTCTGGTCTATGGGGTGACGAAGAGTCGGACACGACTGAACGACTGAACAACAACAACACACTGGTACCTTGGTTTTCAAACGTAATCCGTTCCGGAAGACCGTTCGAGTTCTGAAATGTTCGAAAAACATACCTCATGTTACGGCTGCTGCAGATTATGTCTTTTCGAGTTGCGCTCTGCGCCAAACCTGGAAGTACCGGAACGGGTTACTTCCAGGTTTCAGAGTTCGCGCATGCGCAGATGTGCTAAATCACGCTTTGCGCATGCGCCGAACCGTCGATTTGCATCACGCGCGTGCGCAGACACAGCGCTGCAGGATACAAATGCTGCAGGTTGCGGACGTGCCTCCATCACGGATTATGTCCGTAACCCCAGCGTCCACTATCGCCGACAGCTAGGCCTCAGGAACCTACACTCAGAGTAAGCATGTTTGACTTCCGAGGCGCGTTCGAAAACCGAAGCATTTACTTCCGGGTGTACGGCGTTCGGAAACCAAAATGTTCGTCAACGGAGATGTTCGAAAATCGAGGTACCACTTTATATATTTCCCAAAAGAGGCATCTAGTTCTGCCCCTGTGAGGACAGGATGCTGGACTCAATGGGCCATTGGCCTGATCCAGTAGCTTCTTCTCATGTGAGTAATTGCCACATGTGACGAACATGTGGAGATCTGCTTCAAGTGTGCAATCGCACTGCGGGAGCCTGCTGCTGCCTAACAGGGCAGGGCTGCTCATTTGTACCCATTGCAAAACAGGCCGTAAAACTCTCTGCTGTCATCACACCCGTGGCAGGGCATGAGGCTCCTTACATGGGAGCAACAGCTGAGCAGACCTGCATAATGACCAATGGTCCCTCGGTAATGTCTGCACTGACTGGCAGAGGCTCTCCAGGAACACAGGAAGCTGCCTTAAACAGAGCCAGACTATTGTTCCATGTAACTCAGTATTGTCTACACTGACTGGCAGAGGCTCTCCAGGAACACAGGAAGCTGCCTTAAACAGAGCCAGACTATTGTTCCATGTAGCTCAGTATTGTCTACACTGACTGGCAGAGGCTCTCCAGGAACACAGGAAGCTGCCTTAAACAGAGCCAGACTATTGTTCCATGTAGCTCAGTATTGTCTACACTGACTGGCAGAGGCTCTCCAAGGTTTCAGACCTAGGGGACATTCCCAGCCCGACCTGGAAATCCCAGAGATTAAACCAGGGACCTTCTCCTCGCGAAAAGGCTGCTCTTCCACTGAGCTACAGATCTTCCTCAGCTTTCTCATTAACAAATTGACCTAGGAACCATGTTGTAACACTTAGTATTTATAGAACACATTTCAAGTGTTCCAAGTGCTGCATTTGAATATATTTCTTTAAAAAAACTATTCTATTTCACTTCCCGTTTTGAAAGCAACCCAGAGAATCCTTGTCATTTCATCACTGATAAAATTAAATATGAGACATAATTTCATTAATTCTTACAACAGTCCTGTAAGATAAACCAGTTCTATTGCTCCCATATTTCGACCTGCTGGTGAACGGCGCATGATACATTTAATAAAATAATAATGATTACTAATAGTGATGATGACACACTTGGCCGAGCCGGGGGGGGCAGGGGGGAGCAGGAGGGGGAGACACGGTCCTGAAAGGCGCACAGTGAGTCTATGGAGCAAGCAACATTTGAAACAGAAGCTGAGAAGTTTGTAGCTGCTAATCCTCATCCCTTCTCAGTGCAAACAAACACCTGTCAGTCACATGTGCCATGAGGGAACCCCGGGCGCATGCAATTTCCGATGCTGCGGCGTAAGAAATCCAGCGCACACCAAGGGACCATTTTCAGCAACATTCCACAGAAAGAAGTAAAAGGCCAATTGGGTCAAATGAGCGATAAATCGCGTTTCCACAGAAGTACTACTCACTCAAACTGAAAACACTTGTTTCCTGTGACACAAACACACACATGAGATTTTTGAAGCGTCAAACTGCTTTTCAGACAAGCCCGCTCCGGATCCTGGAAGCATGCAGCCAATCACTAAAACCACCTATTTATTACAATAAGTGAGTAGCAAAAATGACGTTATAAAAAAAAAAGGAAATGTTGCTTTAGCGCCTCCCTTTTGCTCGCTGCGCTAATGAACAAATACACACATGCAATATAGATCTTAAAGGTAAAGGGACCCCTGACCGTTAGGTCCAGTCGTGGACGACTCTGGGGTTGCGGTGCTCATCTCACTTTACTGGCCGAGGGAGCCAGCGTACAGCTTCTGGGTCATGTGGCCAGCTTGACTAAGCCGCTTCTGGTGAACCAGAGCAGCGCACGGAAACGCCATTTACCTTCCCACCGGTGCGGTACCTATTTATCTACTTGCACTTCGTGCTTTCGAACTGCTAGGTTGGCAGGGCTGGGACCGAGCAATGGGAGCTCACCCCGTCGCGGGGATTCGAACCGCCGACCTTCTGATCGGCAAGCCCTAGGCTCTGTGGTTTAGACCACGGCGCCACCCGAGTCCTTAAAATATAGATCTTATTGACCTATAAAAAGACAACCCAGTTCCCACTAAGGAACTAAGGAACGCCGCTTTTGAAAGCCCCAGTGGACTGTTCTCAGTCCTGCCCTCCCTGAAAGCAGGCATTTGGCTTTGCAGCCTTCTGAGCACTGGCAGTGAAGCCTGAGGGTCTGCATTTAGTCACCTTAGGGCTTTCAGCCTCATCGAAAGTGGCCTGGGGCCCACCGGAGAGCTTGAAAAACAAAACTTTCCTGCCCCAGCTGCTTTGAAACCGCACTTCCAGCAACTCCCGGGCGTTGCTGCCAGCCTCCCCCATCCCCCAGGGCCAGGGGCGGCTCCTGGGGTCGGTACTCACCTCCTGCATCTCTTCCGGAGGGATGCCTTAAGGCTCAGGTGGCCGGTTGCCCATCGCAAACATCTGGCCAGGAGTTTTGCTCTGTCTCTCCCTCCCTCCCTCCCTCTCTCCCAGCCAGGCTGCCTCTCTCCCAATTGGCCAGCCAGTCACATGACCATGACTTCACCCATCCTGGCATGCAGGGAGGAAGGTGACCATTCACTCATTAGCAGGCGGGCAGGCGGGCGAGTGGCGTCAGAGTTTCAAGTGACAGGCTCCCATTCACCGGGGAGGCGCACCGGTCCGGGCGCTTGGCTTCCTTGGGAAGTCACGCTGACAGCCTCAAGACTAAGAAGTTGGAGGAGAAAAAGGGACAGCGCAACACTCGCAGCCTCCAGGCTCCCGTAAATCCCGGAGAATCTGGCAGGCGCTCCAAGGTTAATCCAGTGCACCTCCCATCCCTCAGGATCAACCAGCAGGAAGATTCTCCGCCAGGAAGAGCCTCCCGTCAGGAATGCCAGCTGCTGGCACCAAAAGCCCATCCTGCACCTTCACCTGATCCTCAAATTCTTTGGAGGGGTCACGGACGACGGATGAACTATTGCCAGATGTTATTGATGAGGAAGCGCTGTGCTGCTTTTATTATCTATATTTCAATAGTGGTGTGGGTCTTTTAAAAATATCATTTTAAAATGATATTTTAAAAATATCAGACAGATGGGTGGGGTACAAAGTATAAAATTATTATTATTATTATTATTATTATTATTATTATATTACCTTTTTATCTTTAATTGGTGTTGTTTTAATCTGTGAGCAGCCTGTGGGGGAAAGGCACAGATATATCTATTTATATCTGTAAATATATAGTAATAATAATAATAATAATAATAATAATAATAATAATAATATGCAGTGGCCCTACTGAAAAATGTATTGATCCCCCAATGGATAGACTTCCTTCCACACAAACCCCAGCCCAATAGTTATGGGGCATTAATGGCTGCAGAGTCCCCCACTAGGTGGGACTTTGGTCTGATCCAGGAGGTCTCTCCTAATGTTCTTAGGCTCTTATATTTACCCTCACCACTGCAAATCCCTTCCATATGCCAAATCCAATGTCTTCCACTGCCGCTGCCACCCCAACCCTGCAGTGAGGGAGGATTTGGGCAGACAAACAGCAGAAGAAGCCTGTTCTGCCTCGAGCTGGGTGACTTCTCCCCCTCCTTCCTCGCATCGTGGGTGCCCTCTTCCCATTTTCACAGCTGCCGTTAGGAGTGGAGGGTGGGCAAGAGCCCCTACTCATTTTTAAGATATCCACCCCGCCTTATTTTCTCGAAGGCAGCTGGCATAAATCGAAGGCCACACGTCCGAACCGTAATAAAAACAACAACTGCTGCTACTAACCAGGAAATGCCTAGCAACATCGCCCTGTTGCTTGCCTTAAGGTGAGGCTCAGTAGCTTAATGGTTTAAGCGGGTGTGCATTTGTGTGTTTGCACGAGAGAGTAAGAGGAACAGAGCGTGCCTCCCGGACCGTATTTGCACAGGGGATTCAAGTGTGAGCCAGAAACACCAGGAAGCACTTTCTGACAGTAAGAACTGTTCAGCAGGGGAACAGATTCCCTCGGGAGGTTCTGGGCTCTCCTTCCTTAGAGGATTACAAGCAGAAGTTGTTTGGCCATCAGGGATTCTTCAGCCGTGATCCCTGCACTGCAGGGGGTTGGACTAGATGACTCCGGGGGTCCCTTTCCAACACTACAGTTCTATGATTCCATGTAAACGCTGCACAAGCAAATCAGGATGAACGCTTGGATCAGAACAAATGCTCAAGAAAGATCAGACACAGTTTAGCCTCTGCATCCGTTTGTTGTGTGCAAATCAGGATGAATCCTGAATAAACAGGTCACCTGTGGGTGCTCAGAAGGAGAGCTTTGTGCGCAGAAGATTCCCGGCATCTAACGTCCAAAGCCTCTCAGCTAGCAGGGCTGAAACCTGGGGAGTTTCTGCCAGCTGAGAAAGTGGGGCAGGAAATTTTCCAGCGCTTTGTTTCTCCGTGGAAAATTTCCCGTTTCGTAAGTTCATCCGTTAATTACGGTGAGCGGGTGCCAACTGCAAGCAGATATTACGCAAACTTGGCCGTTTCGTGGCTTTTGGCCTCCTATACTCAATGCATCCAAAAAATGGGCCTGATTTGCATAGGAAGTTCTCCCAGAAAACATTCCGGGTCAACTTTCCCCAGAAAACCGACAACACAGGCTGCCAGTGGGGATAGAGTTACAGGTAGATAGCCGTGTTGGTCTGTCATAGTCAAAACAAAATGAAAAAAAAATCATTCCAGTAGCACCTTAGAGACCAACTAAGTTTGTTCTTGGTTATGAGCTTTCGTGTGCATGCACACTTCTTCAGATACACTGAAACAGAAATCACCAGACCCAGAGCCTGCAATAAACCCAGATGCCAACTTTGCTGCCACATACACCCGGACAACACCATTACTGGCCCCAACAACATCAAACATACCATTTCAGGACTATTTAATTGCTCATCGTTGGACTGGATGGCCCTTGTGGTCTCTTCCAACTCTATGATTCTATGATTCATCGTCTAACATTGTGTATGCCATCAAATGCCAACAGTGCCCTTCAGCTCTCTATATTGGACAAACAGGCCAAACCCAACGCCAAAGGATAAATGGACATAAATCTGACATCAGGACTCACAAGACAGAGAAACCAGTAGGAGAACACTTCAATCTCCCAGAACACTCTATACAAGATCTCAAAGTAGCTGTCTTATTGCTAAGAGGAAGGCACGCTTGGCAAATCCACACCGTGATCAACTCCCGCCCGGAAACCAATGTCCCCACTGTGGAAGGATGTGTGGATCCAGAACTGGCCTCCACAGTAACTTACGGACTCATCGTTAAAACCGTGTTTATGGAAGACAATTTTACTCGGCTACGAGGGATCACCATAGAGAAGAAGACCATCCCTGTGTTCTGCTCCCCCAAAAGGTGCCATGTGTCGTCATAGTCCAGGGGTAGGCAACCTAAGGCCCGTGGGCCAGATGCAGCCCAATCGCCTTCTCAATCCGGCCCACGGACGGTCCAGGAATCAGCGTGTTTTTACATGAGTAGAATGTGTGCTTTTATTTAAAATGCATCTTTGGGTTATTTGTGGGGCATAGGAATTCGTTCAATTTTTTTTTTCAAAATATAGTCCGGCCCACCACATGGTCTGAGGGACGGTGGACCGGCCCACGGCTGAAAAAGGTTGCTGACCCCTGTCATAGTCCATCGTCTCCCCCCCCCCCACCAGCCGTGCCCACATGTGTATTCCTATAGTGCCCTCTAGTGGACAGCTGGAGTGAGCACCAAGTGCAGGCATCCCCCTGGGAATTATTTTGAATACCAGTTGCTGGAAACTGTAGCAGCGATTTTGTGTTAGAATCCTGCTTATGGGCTTCCCTGTGGGGCATCTGGATGGCCACTGAGAAAACAGGATGCTGGAGTAATAAGGCCATTGGCCTGATCCAGCGAAAGGGCTTTTCTGATGTTCTTCTGGACAGTCTCCCTCCCCATCCTCTGCTGCTGTTGAGTCTGAGCAGGGAGAAAGAGTGACCATCTTGGGTTTCATAAGAATTATTCTCTCTCTGCTGATGTGCATAACACGGGGAGATGAAACCTGCTTTTCGAGGGGCCCCTCTTGCACGCAGCAGCGATGCCCATAAAAAGCCCCCATCTTTGTCCCCACCTCCCCATAGGGTGGGGAGAAAGAAACAGTTTGCTACCGGTAGCTCCATGCTTGGTGCTTTGGGAAAGGATGGGAAACAATGTCCCTTGAGCAGCAGTTGCCAAGTGCCATGTGCCAGGGATTTCGGACAGGTGGGTGGGGCAACTCACCTGTCAATTACATGACATCCCAATGAGGGCATGTGACTGCCACATGGGTCCCGCCCACCTGTTGCATTCTGCCCATAATGCTGATGAGCATCTGACTCACGAAATCAAAAATAGGTCTCCCCCCCTTTATGTAGGCAATGCTGAGCCGCTGAGTATCAGATAAGGCACCTCCTTCATTTCGGGGTGGGGGGTGGGCTAGATGACCCCCAGGGTCCCTTCCAACTCTACAGTTCTATGATTCCTAAGTTCCCATGAGATGGAGCTACGAGTTGGGGAGGCCAGGGTTCAAATGCCACCCCTGCCGGGCAGAGATCAAATGAGCCTTGAGCAAACCACACACAAGTCTGCTGAAACCTTCGTTTTCTGCCAGCCTCAATGACAGGTTTCCTGGAAACGGTTTGCACACTCAGGAAGCCACTTGTGCAATTCACCACCCGGTTAGATGCCGCGCTCAGAAACATACGCAGCAGCCCATGTACTTATTCGCCAGTTAAAACAAGAAATAAATAAAACCTTAGCGGTCCGATCCCGTCCACAAAAAAGCCATTGAAAGAGTTTTTCTATTAAGAAAAACCTAGACACTACTTAGCACTTCCAGGTTTGATGGTCTCAACTCAGAGGATGCTCTAAAACGTCCGGGGGGGGGGGGAATAAGCGGTGGAATCCCTCCCCAAAGAAAGCTAGCACACCAGGGAGACATTTAGCCTAGAATCCTTCTCCCTGCTAAACAAACAGGCATTCAATCACCTCAACCTGCTTTTAAAAAATAAATTAAAAGGTATCAGCCCCTGAAGATGAGTTTCCACTGTAACCATGTCTGGACTTTTCTGAAACGCGGCTGGTCTTTATTGTACATCCTGGAAAGTCAACGCTGATCAGTTCTAGGCTAGACAGCCTAAGCTTGCAAGCCTATGTGCAGCTACTTAGAAGCCCATGAAGCTCAGCAAGGCTTACTTCTGAGTAAACCCGCATACGATTGTTTACCTACCTGAGGCTGTGTTATTTGGGTCATCTTCTGCCTCCCAATCCCAGTGTTTACTTTCTCTCCAGGAGGCTCTGCAAGGGAAGAGTCAGTCCTTTGATTCTCCGCTTTCCCTTATGACTTGCTTCTTCTCCCTCAAGAGAGGATCGATCTGGAGCAGGAGATCTACTGAGAGGGGGCCAACGGTTAGGGTCTCCCTCAGGCAGAGGATCCCAGGATCCCAGTCATCACAGGCTGGTCCATGGAGGTGAGTCACACCAAAACTGCAAGAAGGTGGAGAAGACAGGCGTCAGTCACCAGAGATTTCCTGTCTGGAGCTGCAAGTGTTTGAGACAGAACAAGAAGAGGCTTCATGCTTTAGTTGTGATTCCTGCAACTAAAGCTATAATAATAATAATAATAATTATTATTATTATTATTATTATTATTATTATTATTATTATTATTTTAGTATTTATAGCCCGCCCATCTGGCTGGGTTTCCCCAGCCACTCTGGGCAGCTCCCAACAGAGGACTAAAAACAGAATAAAACTCCAAACATTAAAAACTTCCCTAAACACTCTAAAGCAGTGCTTCCAAAACTTTTTCTCATGGACCACTTGAAGGTTGCTGAGAGTCTTGGTAGACCGATTAAGGGTTTTTGTGCCTGTTGTAGCAACTGTAATGTGCTGGGCTGGGTGCAGTATGATTTTTTAAAATTGTATTTTCTTTGTTCCTTTTATTTTCTATATATTGTATTCAAATTCACATGCCATAGATTTCAAATTGCAATTCAGTAAGAATACAATATAAGGCATAAAAAGAAAATACAGTTAAAAATGAACGTGACTATAGATGTTCCGTCTTCAGCTACAACTCCAGAGCCATGCTGCACACCACCAGGGTCTGGTCTGATTTCAAATTGGATGGGGGAACCTGCATGTTGAGATTCTTGCATTGCAAGGGGGGTTGGGCTAGATGACCCTTGGGGTGTCCCTTCCAACGCTAAAATTCCGAGATTCTAGGATATGTTCCCACTCAGCCACTCTGGTCTGTGGAACTTGCATTGCTACAAGGGCCATGTCATAGCCACTTGCCGGTTGAAAACCATTTCGCTGCATTGCAAGGTCCCCAAATGCTGCAAGGGTAGCTTGCTCAAACATTTGGGTGGCCTGGTCCTAGTCACACAGATGCCCAGCCACAGCCTAGTGACTGTCTTCCCCAGCAAGGCAAGGTCAGGATCCGGCCTCCCCCCCCCCCTTGGCTACAGCTAAAGGGAAAAAGCCAGTGCTTCCTTGGCCTGCGAAGAACAACAGAGTTATTGTTGCTAATGGGGGATGCTGCTGCGTGATTTCTCGTGAGTAGAGCAGCCCGGACCTGTAGGAGGGCAGGTTTCCCACGCCCTGTCGCTCCATCCCCTTCCTCCTCCGCCAGGCGCTGTGCTTGGGAACATTTTGGGAGGGCTCGTCCCCGGAGCACAGAAAAAAACTCCGCTCCAGCAAAACAGCTATTCCCAGGGCATCGCCTCCTCCACCTCTGCTCCCTCGCCCAGACTCCGCCAACCCCGACACAGAAAACCTTTTCTCCCTCTCTCCTAACTCTACAACTCAGGGACATCTCATGAAGCTCATGATGCTGGAAGATTCGGGACAGGCGAAAGGAAGGGCTTCTTCATTCAGAACAGGGTTAAACTATGGAACTCCCTGCTGCAGGAGGCAGTGACGGCCACCAACCTAGATGGCTTTAAAAGAGGATTAGACAAATTCACAGAGGAGGAGGGGGCTAGCAAAGGCTGTTAGTCATGGTGGCTCTGCTCTGGTCCACAGTTGGAGGCAGCCATGCTTCTGAATGCTGGTTTCTGGAAACCATGGGGGGGGGGGAGTTGCTCTCGTGCTCAGATCCTGCTTGCGGGTTTCCTATTAGTAGTAGTAGTAGTAGTAGTAGTAGTAGTATACCACCCTATACCCGCAGGTCTCAGGGCAGTTCACAAGATAAAATCACAATATAAAAACATAAAATACAAAAATTAAAATAAAAACAAGAACAACCCAATAATTCCCCCCACCCGAACACATTTTAAATGGGCGTTTGCTCGGCCACTGTGAGAACAGGATGCTGGACTAGACGGGCCACTGGCCTGATCCAGTAGCCTCTTCTTAAGTTCTCTACTGTAGATTCAGCATTGCAGGCAGAAATTCAGCAGGTGTGGTAGCCCTCTTCCTATCTGCACATCAAGAACCAGTGTGGCCCAGGGGTTAGAGTGTCAGACTAGAACCTGGAAGATCAGGGTTCAAATCCCCACTCAGCCATGAAGCTCACTGGGTGACCTTGGGGGCCAGTCACTGCTTCTCAGTCTGGCCTACCTTACAGGGTTGTTGTGAGAATAAAACAGGGTGGACGAGAACCTTGCAGGCCATCTTCAGCTCCTTGTAGGAACAAGGTGGGATTAAATAAGAAAGGCTTCTGCTGAATTTCTGAGGGCAAGGCCCTTAGGAAGCTGCCTAACACCGAGTCAGGTCATTGGTCCATCTAGCTCAGTATTGTCTACACTGACTGGCAGCAGCTCTCTGGGATTTCAAACAAAAGTCTCTCCCAGCTCTACCAGGGACTGAACCCAGTGTTAGAAACTCAGGTGTATAATCCAATCGCCAAATAGCACCTTAAACCTAGGTTACGGTTGCTACAATGGAATGTCTAGGCACCTTTTTTTGTCAGTGGAGATTATTGTTATTATCAATCTCATTTCTATACCATTTTATATTTGAAGGGAAAAAATTCAAAGCAGTTTAACACACATTAAAACATCAGATAAAGCAATCCAAATTCAGGCTTCAAGGAAGATATTCCAGATCCTTCTCTTTTTGCTTTCCGCAGTCGCCAACCGCTCGGCATCCAGAGATTTCCATGCGGCCGCAATTCGACCTGTGCCAGTCGCAAAACGCACCTGGCGTCTGGTTGATTTCTAACCCTGATTTGAACCCGGGACCTTCTGCCAGTGAGCCACGACCCTTCCCCAAATCCCCTCCCCCCAGCACAGCCAATGCACCAGATCCCCACGGGTGACCCCAAGCCCCCATCACTGCCTCCTGCAACTTTGGTTATCAGCAGAGAGTGGGAGAGAGCGATTAGCGGAACAGAACAGAACAACCAAATGCCACTATCGTCAGGGCCTTTCCCTCCCTCGCTGATTGTTTCTTTTCGAGGCATCCGGGCCAGGCGGGGGCCGTGCCCAAAGCCTGGACAGAATGGGCTCAGCAGAAGATAAGGCTCAGTTGCCATCTTTCTGGCGAGGGCTCAGCCTTCCCAGGCCTGGGGGTGCCCTCTAGATATAGGGGCTGCCAAACCCATCAGCCCCCGTAGCCACCTGGCCAATGGGCCAGGGAGGACGGCAGCCATGGCGCAGGAGCATCAGGAGGGCACCGGGTTGGGGAAGGCTAACTCAGGCTCTTCGGAAGAGTGCCATCAATAATTCTTTGCTGTGCCCCTTTCCACAGCTGAACATCCTAGGGAATGAAATGCAACACGGCTCAGGATCTCAATACTGAACCTTAAGGACTGCCCCTCCCCATACGAACCGACTCAGACCCTGCGCTTGTTATCTGGGGCCCTTCTCAACGACCCCCATCCCAGAGAGTGGCAACACAAGAATGGGGCCTTTTCAGTGGTGGCTCCCCGACTGTGGAATGCTCTCCCCAGAGAAGCTCGCTTGGTGCCATCATTACATGACTTTAGGCGCCAGGCAAAACCATTCCTCTTTACCCAGGCCTTTGGCTATTGAATAATCTATGGCCTGTTAAAGATGGGGAGGGGGCTGTTATTATGATTCTTTTATTATTATTCTGTCCGCTACTATGCTTTTTATTACATTTTTATTATTGATGCTCTGTAATATGTTCGTAATGTTATACAACGCTCTGGGATCTTTGGATAAAGGGCGATATATAAATTGGATAAATAATAACACTAATTTCAAGATAATGTGTCAGGAGTCACAAAACAGAGCGCAGCTCAAACACCTGTCCCAATATCATCTGCACCAGCCTTCCCAACCTGGTGGCCCCCAGATGTTGTTCAGCTGCAGCTCCCATCGCCCTTCACCACTGGCCATCCTGGCTGATTCCCATCTACATCTGGAGAGCAACATCTGGTTGGTCTCCTCCAACAAGCCATGGCTCTCTAGCACCGTTTGAAAAGAGCTTTTCCATTCTTGCTGCCCAGGCCTCCTTTGTCAGGAAGGGCAGGGTACAAATTATATTTATTATTATTATTATTATTATTATTATTATTATTCCTGGCCCTATTCGGTGGGCCAATGGCCTGATCCAAAAGGCACTTCTTACATTCTTGCAAGGCCTTCGGGAATTATGCCGAGGGCAGCAAACGGCCCACCTGCGGTTTTGCGCAGATCGCAATCCACCCCACAATCTTTTGTCGAACGCCAACAGGCAAGTTCTGGTTTTGCAGGGCTTAGCAGTGATCCTCTGCTCTGACAGCTCCTCCTGACAGCTCTGCAGTTGTATGATATAAAGGTAAAGGTAAAGGGGCCCCTGACCATAAAAGTGATTATGAGGCTCTGGGCAGGAAGCTGAAGCAATTAAATGCACAAATTGTCATCTCATCTGTCCTCCCAGTTGAACGCCGTGGCCCAGGAAGAGAGGGGAAAATAGGAGAAGTGAACAACTGGCTTCGCAAATGGTGCCGGCAGGAACGGTTTGGATTCTTAGATCACGGCCTGCAGTTTCTTGAAGATGGACTTCTGGCAAGTGATGGGCTGCACCTCACAAGGGTTGGGAGGAATGTTTTTGCCAACAATCTCAAAAACCTCATCAGGAGGGCTTTAAACTGACTTATGTGGGGGAGGGAGACAGTGGTCCTGAAGGTAGGAGTCTATCAAATGCTGAAGATGATCATCCAAAAGTCAAGGACCAAATGGAGCAAACAGCACACAAACCTAGTGGTGGGAGGAAAAAATCCTTAAGTAGGAGACTAGGGGGAATGATCAATGGTTTTCAATGTCTGTATACAAATGCACAGAACATGGGAAATAAACAAGATGAACTTGAGCTCTTGATACAGCAAACTAAATACGACATAATAGGCATCACTGAAACCTGGTGGGATGAGTCTCATGATTGGAATGTAGTAATAGAGGGATACAATCTATTTCAGAGAAATAGACCAAACAGGAAAGGAGGAGGAGTGGCATTATATGTCAGGGATGTGTATACCTGTGAAGAGATCCATGATTTAAAACTTCAAAGCCAAATTGAGAGTATCTGGGTCAAAATTAAGGGAGAGAAAAATAACAGTGATCTCATTGTGGGAGTTTACTATAGATCCCCGAGCCAAACTGAGGACATAGATGATGCCTTCCTGGAACAGATGACCAAGCATTCAAAAGGAAATGAGATAGTAGTAATGGGGGATTTCAACTATCCTGATATTTGTTGGATGTCAAACTCAGCCAAGAGCATAAGGTCGAACAGATTCCTCACTGGCCTTGCAGACAACTTCATTGTCCAGAAAGTGGTAGAAGCAACAAGAGGATCAGCCATTTTAGATCTGGTCCTAACCAATAGTGATGACCTGGTTAGTGGGGTAGAAGTGGCAGGATCATTAGGTGGGAGTGATCATGCTCTTCTGGAGTTTATTATACATCAGAAAGGAGCAACCAAGCATACTAAGACTCAAATTCTAGACTTTAAGAAAGCCGACTTCAGAAAACTTAGGGAAATGCTGGATGTGATCCCATGGTCAGTAATACTAAAAGGGATGGGAGTTCATGATGGATGGGAGTTTGTTAAAAGGGAGATATTAAAAGCACAACTTCAAGCAGTACCAATGCGACGAAAACATGGAAGGTGCCTAAAGAAGCCAGGGTGGCTATCTAAAGAACTTTTAACTGAGTTAAGATTTAAAAGGGATATGTACAAGAAATGGAAAAAGGGGGAAACCACCAGAGAGGAATTCAAACAAATAGCCAGCACATGTAGAGACAAAGTCAGAAAAGCTAAAGCACAGAATGAACTCAGGCTTGCTAGAGAGGTTAAAAGCAATAAAAAGAGTTTTTATGGGTATGTCCGTAGCAAAAGGAAGAACAAGGAAACAGTGGGGTCACTTAGAGGAGAAGATGGTGAAATGCGAACAGGGGACGCAGAAAGGGCAGAACTCCTCAATACCTTCTTTGCCTCAGTCTTCTCCAAAAAAGAAAACAATGCCCGACCTGAAGAATATGGAGCAGATGATTCAGCAGGGGAAACACAGCCCAGAATAAGTAAGGAGGTAGTACAAGCACACTTGGCTAGTTTAGATGTATTCAAGTCTCCAGGGCCAGATGAACTACATCCCAGAGTATTAAAAGAACTGGCAGAGGTGATTTCAGAACCACTGGCAGTAATCTTTGAGAATTCCTGGAAAACAGGTGAAGTCCCAGCAGACTGGAGGAGGGCAAATGTTGTCCCTATTTTCAAAAAGGGGAAAAGAGAGGACCCAAACAATTACCGCCCAGTCAGCCTGACATCAATACCAGGAAAGATTCTAGAGCAGATCATTAAGCAAACGGTCTGTGAGCACCTAGAAAGGAACGCTGTGATCACTAAAAGTCAGCATGGGTTTCTGAAAAATAAGTCATGTCAGACTAATCTGATCTCATTTTTTGACAGAATTACAAGCCTGGTAGACGAAGGGAACACTGTGGATGTAGCCTATCTTGATTTCAGCAAGGCCTTTGACAAGGTGCCCCATGATATTCTTGTAAAGAAGCTGGTAAAATGCGGGCTAGACAATGCTACCATTCAGTGGATTTGTAACTGGCTGACTGACCGAACCCAAAGGGTGCTCATCAATGGCTCCTCTTCATCCTGGAGAGAAGTGACTAGTGGGGTGCCACAGGGTTCTGTCTTGGGCCCAGTCTTATTCAACATCTTTATCAATGACTTGGATGATGGGCTTGAGGGCATCCTGATCAAGTTTGCAGATGACACCAAATTGGGAGGGGTGGCTAATACCCCAGAGGACAGGATCACACTTCAAAATGACCTTAACAGATTAGAGAACTGGGCCAAGGCAAACAGGATGAATTTTAACAGGGAGAAATGTAAAGTACTACACTTGGGCAAAAAAAATGAAAGGCACAAATACAGGATGGGTGATACCTGGCTTGAGAGCAGTACAAGTGAAAAGGATCTAGGAGTCTTGGTAGACCACAAACTTGACATGAGTCAACAGTGTGATGCAGCAGCTAAAAAAGCCAATGCAATTCTGGGCTGCATCAATAGGAGTATAGCATCTAGATCAAGGGAAGTAATAGTACCACTGTATTCCGCTCTGGTCAGACCCCACCTGGAATACTGTGTCCAGTTCTGGGCACCACAGTTCAAGAAGGATATTGACACGCTGGAACGTGTCCAGAGGAGGGCAACCAAAATGGTCAAAGGCCTGGAAACGATGCCTTATGAGGAACGGCTTAGGGAGCTGGGTATGTTTAGCCTGGAGAAGAGACGGTTAAGGGGTGATATGATAGCCATGTTCAAATATATAAAAGGATGTCATATAGAGGAGGGAGAAAGGTTGTTTTCTGCTGCTCCAGAGAAGCGGACACGGAGCAATGGATTCAAACTACAAGAAAGAAGATTCCACCTAAACATTAGGAAGAATTTCTTGACAGTAAGAGCTGTTCGACAATGGAATTTGCTGCCAAGGAGTGTGGTGGAGTCTCCTTCTTTGGAGGTCTTTAAGCAGAGGCTTGACAGCCACCTGTCAGGAATGCTTTGATGGTGTTTCCTGCTTGGCAGGGGGTTGGACTGGATGGCCCTTGTGGTCTCTTCCAACTCTATGATTCTGTGATTCTGTGACCGTTAGGTCCAGTTGCGGATGACTCTGGGGTTGCAGTGCTCATCTCGCTTTATTGGCCGAGAGCCGGCGTACAGCTTCTGGGTCATGTGGCCAGCAGGACTAAGCCGCTTCTGGCAAACCAGAGCAGCACACAGAAATGCCGTTTACCTTCCCACCGGAGCGGTACCTAGTTATCTACTTGCACTTTGACATGCTTTCGAACTGCTAGGTTGGCAGGAGCAGGGACAGAGCAACGGGAGCTCACCCCGTCACGGGGATTCGAACCGCTGACCTTCTGATCAGCAAGCCCTAGGCTCAGTGGTTTAGACCACAGCGCCACCCGCGTCTGATATAATCAGAGCCAACTCAGGGAGATGTTTCCCCTGCGTTACTTTTCATTGGCAGAACGGCACCCCAAAAAACCCCTCCCACTTTGTGCCCCATTTCTGGACCCCCAAGACGAGAGGCTCCCCTGCCAGCATCTGCCTCTCCTGGGTCAGATTAGGGAGGCTCACCAAAGTCGCTCAGCATTTTCTCAGGCACAGCCGCCTCCGACTGCCAGCCTGGATGTGGCCCAGAGCGCGGAAGGGGAAACAAAGGGAGGAAAAGAAAAGAGAATGGAGAGGAAATGCTTTGGGGCACCATCTGCACAACATCTGGAGACCCAGGAGAACAGAAGGGCTCTGATCAACAGGAACCATGTGTCCCCCCTCCCCGCACAACATGTTCCAGTGGCGCCACGCTGGGTGGGATGTGGGCTTGCGCAAGGCCAAAGCACATGGCTGCGGGGAGGAGAAAAGCAGGTCCACTGAACTCCAGGCTGAGAATCATAGAGTTGTAGGCTTGGAAGGGACCCTCAAGGGTCATCCAGACCAACCCCCTGCAATGCAAGAAATCTCTTAAAAACCTCCGAGGAAGGAGAGCCGCTTCCAGGCTTCTCACTATTTCATGGGTGGGATTCCAGCACAAACCAGCAAACCGGTCTGGAAACCAAGCCGTGCAACAGAGTCCCCCGTGATATTCTTGCAGGGAGGCTGGTAAAATTCAGGCTAGGCAATGTTTCTGTTAGGAGGATTTGTAGCTGGTTGACCATCCGAACCCAAAGCGGACTCAGCTTTGGGGTCTTCATCATCCTGGGGAGAAAGTGACAAGTGGGGTGCTGCAGGGTGCTGGGTGTTGTTCGACATTGTTATATAACTGAAGGAAATCAGGGGAAGACCGTCAGATTAGCAGACGGTCACCAAACTGGGAGGGTTGGCTAATTATTACCTGAGAAGATAGGATCAGGATGACCTTAACAGATTGCAGAATTAGGCCACAAGTAACAAAATGAATTTCAATAGGGACACATGTCAGGTTCCGAGATGAAGCAAAATGAAAATTCCAAGTTTGGATAATTATCACTTACTGTTTGGAAGTGTTTTTTTGAAGTTTCCTTAATTCTCCCCCTAGATTTAATAGCAAACAAACTATTTTGAGTTATATAAATGTATTCTTTTCCTTCTGAGGAAACTGATAGATCGTAACAGTGAAACAAGAATCTTTGCCGGCAACTCGTCAAGGTTATTTGGAAGTTTATCTTGAGTTATTTCTTGTTATCTGGAGTTATTTGGAATGTTTTCTTGAGTTATTTATATCTCTTTGAATTAGTTTATTACGTTTTTGAGTATTTTTTTCTCTTAAGCAAGTCTGTTCTTGAATCATTAAATATATTGTTTGTTTTAGTATCACTATATAAATATACGCTCATCTCGTTTCAGGGACCTTTCACGGTGTAGACTTCCTTTTTTGTAACTGAGGTTCTGCACTTAGGCAGGAAGAACCAGGTGCACAAATTTAAGATGGGAGACAGAAGAATGTATGAAAAGGATCTAGGGGTCTTGGTCGACCACAAGCTGAACATGAGTCAACAGTGTGGTGCAACAGCAAAGAAGGCTAATGCTACTCTAGGCTGCATCAACAGAAGACTTGTGTTCAGATCAAGGGAAGTAATAGTACAGTGGTACCTCGGGTTAGCAGGGACCCAGGTGACACTGTGGGTTAAACCACAGAGCCTAGGGCTTGCTGATCAGAAGGTTGGTGGTTCGAATCCCTGCGATGGGGTGAGCTCCCGTTGCTCGGTCCCAGCTCCTGCCCACCCAGCAGTTCGAAAGCACGTCAAAGTGCAAGTAGATAAATAGGAACCGCTCCGGCGGGAAGGTAAACGGCGTTTCCGTGCGCTGCTTTAGTTCGCCAGAAGTGGCTTTGTCATGCTGGCCACATGACCTGGAAGCTGTACGCCGGCTCTCGGCCAATAAAGCGAGATGAGCCCCGCAACCCCAGAGTCGGACACGACTGGACCAAATGGTCAGGGGTCCCTTTACCTTTTACCTCGGGTTAAGAACTTAAGTCCGTTCTTAACCTGTAACTGTTCTTAACCTGAGGTACCACTTTAGCTAATGGGCATCCCGTGCCGCCACCACACGATTTCTGTTCTCATCCTGAAGCAAAGTTCTTAACCCAAGGTACTATTTCTGGGTTAGCGGAGTCTGTAACCTGAAGCATCTGTAACTTGAAGCGTCTGTAACCCGAGGTACCACTATACTGCTCTATTCTGCCTTGGTCAGGCCACACCTGGAATACTGTGTCCAATTCTGGGCACCACAATTTAAGAAGGATGTTGACAAGCTGGAAGGTGCACAGAGGAGGGCAACCAAGATTATCAAGGGTCTGGAAACTAAGCCTTATGAGGAGCGCTTGAAGGAGCTGGGTATGTTTAGCGTGGGAAAGCGGAGACCGAGAGGAGAAATTATAGCCACCTTCAAACATTTTAAGGGCTGTCACATGGAGGAGGGAGCATGCTTGTTTTCTCCTGCTCTGGAGGGTAGGACTCGAACCAGTGGCTTCTAGTTGCAAGAAAGGAGGTTCTGACTAAACATTCAGAAAAACTTTCTGACAGTAAGAGCTGCTTGGCAGCGGAACAGACTCCCACGAGAGGTGGTGGCCTCTCCTTCCTTGGGGGTTTTTAAGCAGAGGTTGGGTGGCAATCTGCCAGGGATTCCTGCATTACAGGGGGTTGGACTAGATGTCCTTTGGGGTCCCTCCCAACTCTGGAGTCCTACGAATCTATAATAATAATAATTTATTATTTTTACCCCGCCCATCTGGCCGAGTTTCCCCAGCCACTCTGGGCGGCTTACAGTCAAATGTTAAAACAATACAGCATTAAATATTAAAAACTTCCCTAAAAGCCTTCAGATGCCTTTTAAAAATAGGATACCTGCTTATTTCCTTGACATCTGCTGGAAGGGCGTTCCACAGGGCGGGTGCCACTACCGAGAAGGCCCTCTGCCTGGTTCCCTGTAAGCTCACTTCTCGCAATGAGGGAACCGCCAGAAGGCCCTCGGCGCTGGATCTCAGTGTCCGGGCTGAACGATGGGGGTGGAGACGCTCCTTCAGGTATGAATCTATTCCCCAAGCTGCAGGTCCTAATCCTCCCTTTGCCCTTTCCACCAAGGGCACAAGGCAGCTCAAGAGGCCAGGCAGCTGGGTCAACCTGGGAGCTAAATGCAGGAATTTAATCCGTCCCGCAACTGAACTCTCAGGAAGGCATCGTGACTGCCAAGCCATTTACAAGGGCATAGCAGCTCTGAAGAGCTCACGCCAGCTCCCACCTTCCCTCCTTGTAAGAGCCATCACAGAACTTACCTCCCCAAGTCACAAGAGCAGGATGACTGGAACTGGGACGCCCCAAATCTAAGACTCTTAAAGAAAACCAAAATAAAATCTGTACCAGGGACAACAAAATTCTCGACTCCTAGCGAAGCAGCCGCGTGCTCTTGTTGTGTTTCAATTGCACGAAACAATGAGAACTAGCCACTTGCCTTTTCTCCCTTTCTAATTTCAACCTGAAGCTTATGCCAAAGTCCAAAATCCGCAGGGAGCAGGAGGCCTCCTGCCCTTTATCGATTGCCAGATGACGGGGGTTTTGTGCAAATACAGTTCAGGCAACTCTCTCAAAAAAATTAAAGAGACAAAGACTGGGGTGCTTTAGTTGAGATTCCTGCATTTCAGGGGGTTGGACTAGATGACCCTTGGGGGTCCCTTCCAACTCTACAATTCTATGAAATCTTGAGATCGCCTCCAGATCGCAAAACGGGCCTCTCCAATCCGATTTGCAGAGTCATTTCCTTGCCTCCCCATGCGGGGATTTGGCCAAAGAATAAACGCAGGACAAGGCAGCCCACCTTCGCCATCCCTGTTCATGTGTGAAGTAGGGAGAGAAGTCTCTGGTTTTTATACTGGAAAGGGAGCCTGGGGAGAAGGAGGCAAACTGCCCTGCTGGGGAGGAGAACAGGGAAAGCAGGTAGTTTGGTCCTGTGGTTTGGCTCGCTTGCTCGAGTGCTCTGGAGCTACCAGTACCCAGGAATCCTCCTTCGCTACAGAGCAAGGAGCTACCAGTTATAGCCACACGCTGTTCAGGGGGAAATATGCAAGCATTTCATAGAACCATAGAATTGCAGAGTTGGAAGACACCCAAAGGGTTATCCAGTCCAACCTCTTGCAATGGGGGAATCACAGCATTTTATGCCACACAGGCAGGGTACTTGGGACTGGTGCATCCCAAATCTAAGATCCATAAAGAAAAGAAAACCTGTACCAGAGACAGCAAAATTCTCTTAGCAGAGCAGCCACATGTTGCCGATGTTAAATTGTGTATAATGAGGACCAACAACTTGCTGTGGTTTTTTTCCTCATTCCAGTTTCAAACGGAATCTCACGCCAAAAGCCAAATTCTGCAGGGGCCCAGGGCCGGTTTGTGCAGCTCTTGGCAGGTCTGAAACAAGCGTCTTCATCTACCAGCCTGCTCAGAAGCAGCCCACCCTGGTGCCCCTTCCCCAATCTGGTGCCCACCTCAGATGTTTCTGACTATGACTCCCCCCCCCCCCCAGTCCGCTTTCCGCTACCCATGCAACACCCTCTGTGGACACCACAACTCTGCCTCGACAAAGCAGTACAATTATCCGTTCCAAGACAGAACTGTTTATGAGAGAAGAGAAGCGGTTTGTGAGTGGGGTGGGGGTGGTTTAGGAGGAGATACAGGGTCTGTTCATCCCCCTTGCAGATTGTTTGTTAGCATGAGATGTTTTCCCGTACTGCTATAATCCACAGAAATTCGGAGAGCTTTCCAAACGCTCCTTTTACAAGGTCTGCAGTTTTTGCGCTCGTGTTGCAAACCGCGGAGCCAACATTTCATAAAATATAATTTAAAAGCACCCCACAGGAGCCCACTTCCTTCCTCAACAGGTTCCCTAGATATGGCTTAAGCCGGCCCCATCTGACCGACGCAACCTTCAGATCATAGTGAGTATAGATTGCCTGTTGCCTGAACAGACAAGACAAGGAACTCTACACAACAGGGGGTGCATCATTCAGCCCCCCCATCTCCCCACCGGCATTTCACTTACCCATCAAAGCCTCTGCCTTCTCTTGCGCCCCTTTATCTCCTTGTCCTGCCATGTGGGGCTCCCACATTTGCTCTCCAGCAGAGAGAGGAACGAATTCCAGAAATTGCAGTGTGCAGCACACTCTGGCTGCGCTGTTTTGCTGGGCTGGCCGGCTGCCGCCGCCGCTGCTGATCTTACACGCCAGGAGGCCCGAGCGAGTGTTGTTGACACACGCAGACAACCTCTCTCGGTTGCTTTGGCTGCTGCACACTGGCAGGGACAATGCGCTCTCTCGCGGCCGCACGCTGCCAAGGCGGCTGGCTGCTCAGGTAGAGCTGCTGCTGCTGTTAATCCAGAGAAGAGCCCAGCAAACAGCGAGATAACATTGTTGTGGCTCCCAGAGCAGGAAAAGAGACACAGGCAGCTGTTAGATCGCCAGGCTGGCAACTCGCACACTGCGCAGAACTCCGCGCGAGGAGGACATCAGGTAGCAGCTGCGGCAATCCACAGGACCACACAGGGATGCTTAACACCAGGGCTGGGGTTTACGGCCCATCGCGAGGCCCCCCAGCTCGCCTTTCAAGGCTCTCTTTTGCATGGCACACCGCTGGGAGTTTGCAGAGCCAAGATCTCTTGGCGGAGAAAGAGGCTGCTGGTGCAATCCAGATACAGGCAGAGGGGAGAACAAGGCGTTCGTGACGCACCGCGAGCGCTTAAGACTTCATGCAACTTCTAGGAATTTGCAGGGTTTTGTTTCCGCAGGGAAGACGCTCCTGCAGCAGGTTCAGTCCATGCAGAAGTAGGGGGAAACGCACACAAAACGATGCTTCAGCTTGCAACACACAGTCTTAAAACTTCCAGGACTTGGCGCTTAAACTTAAAGGATGCACAGCAGGCCAGGAACGGGGAAAGCTGCGCAAGGAGGCTTGCGGATGAGAGAAAAGCGATGGCAATCACAGACTTGGAAGGGTCATCTAGCCCAACCGTTTCAGGCAGCCTCTGCCACAACGGGAATGGATTCTGCCCCCTTTGCAGCAGATCCAGGGTCCTTGAAGGGATCAGTTTCCAGGGTCCTTGAAGGAATCAGTTTCCCAACCGGCCCTGATTAAGCTTTCAGGGTCTGCTGGCTTGGATCTTCCGGGGAATTGGGGGGGGGGGCTTTCCTTGGCAGCCCCCTCCTAGCCCTGCAAGGGCTGCCTCCTGCCCGCGTCCCCTTGCCCTTCCTGCAGCCCCCAGCCCAAGCCGCCCAGCTCCTGCCGCTGCTCCTGGACCCCCCGCCTCAGCCCCCCCACCTCCTGCACCCCCTGGCCCAAGCCCCCTTCCTGAGAGGCCGAGTGCTGCACCGCCTGCCGGACCTCCTGCCCCCCGGGCTCAAGGCCTGGCGCCGGGCTCACATCCCGCTCGCCATGGGGCTGGTGCTGGCCCCACAGGCCCACCTCCTGGCCCAACCCGGCCCGCCCCTCCTGCTCCTGGCGGCCCCCCAGGCTCGGGCCTTCCTCCTGCTGGCCTGCCTGGCCTGGACCTTGCTCCTCCAGCAAGCCTGCTCCCCACGGACCCCCAAGCAGCTCCTCCTGCTCCCCCTCCTCCTCCCAGAGCTCCCCCAAAGGCGGGTGCTCCTCTTCCACCCCACAGCGCTCCGGCCGCTGGCCAGCTGACCCCTCCTGCACTCCAGCGCCCCTTGCCAGCTGCCTGTCGCCTGCCCACTGCACCTGCCCCGATGGCTCCTGGGGGCTCCTCGCCCGCCTCCCCCCCACCCCACTCTGCAGCCACTCCTCGGCCTCCTCCTGCTCAGCCCCAAAGACCCCCAGCCAAGGGCCTCCCTCTGCCCGCCCCCCAGGGGGTTCTCCCTCCCTGGCCTGGCTCTGCTCCTGAACCCCGCAACGCAGGACTTCCTCCTGCACCCCCGCCCCCAAAGCCTCCTCCTGGACCCCCACCGCCAAGCCCCACGCCTCCTGGACCCCCTGCCCCAGTCCCAGCGCCTCCTGCTGGCAGCAAAGCCCTCGCCTGGCCCGCACCTCCGGCCGCCGGATGGCTCAAGGGGGAGCCATCTCACCCCACCGCCTAAAAATGGTCACCTTGGGACACCCGACCCCTTCGTCTCCAGACGGCAGCCCAGCCCCACAAACTCCCTCTCCTGCTCTGTCACCTGCGCCCCAAAGTCTCCCCAAACCCCTCCTGTCCCAGCCGCTCTTCCTTTCCCCGACCGCCCCCCCCCCGGGCGCTCCGTCCGGCCCTCCTCTTCACTAGTCCACCTTGACGCCTGCAAAGCGCCCTCCTTCCTCCTCCAAGCTCCCCTTTTCTCCCTCCTAAGACTTTCCCCCCTTTCTGCCCCCCAAAAGTACCCCCAATTTTTTAAAAAATAACTTTCCCCCCCTCGATCGCCTTTGCCAGCAGCCCCTTCCTCACTTTCCGGGCGCGCCCGAGCGTCGCCCTCCCCGCCCGGCAGCGGCCTCTGCGCCACCCGGCCCGGCTCGGCTGGCCAAAGTCGCCCGGAGCGTGGGTCGCCTTGTTCCCTTCGCGCTTCGCTCCGCCTCCGCCGCCTCCCTTAAAGGAGCCTCGGCTCTGCAAAAGAAAGGAAAGGAAAAAGTGGGGGGCCGCAGGGCGAGCGGGCAAGGGGGGGTCCAATCACGGAAAGTGGGGGGTGTCGAGGGCCAGGGAGAGGAAGGAGAGGGGTTCGCTCAAGGAGTCTCTCTGCGCCTCGCTTCTGCGCCCAGGGCGCCCAGAGGCGGCCCGGGGAGAGCTGGAAGGAAGGGGTTAACGTGAGTTTGTGCCCAAAAGGAGGTTGGTGGGGGTGGCAAACCTCCCCCATTCATTAAGTCACTGCCCGGGTTATGTAACAGGCTTGCGATGACTGCGCACACCGTCGGGACAGGCGAAGGGCGAGCCCCCGGAGGAGGAGGCGGCGGCGCCAGGCCGGAGTGGTCCAGCCGTTCCTGCATCCCCGCATCCTCCGACCCCAGCGAGACGCGCACTCGCCCCCCGCCCACTCCCACCCCCAGGATGATGCCGACGGGGAAGTTGTTGACTGGCCGCCAATAGCTAATGGCTCTTTGGGTTTTGGATCCAGATTTCAAAGGCAGAGGGAGACCTTAAGGGGTTTGGGGACCCGCCGAGAGTTTTAACAGGGGCTGGGGGTGCTCTCCATCCAGGCGTGAAACGGCGGCCTCCAACGGTCAGACCGCAAAAGTTTCGATTCACCCAGGATGACCTTTCCTGCCCTGTGTATTTTATTACACCTACGGTGTTTAACCTCTTGCTTTTAATCGCTGTTTTTTAAATTGATATTTTTATTACTGTATTTTAGGTAAACTGCTTCGAGGCTGTTTGTTTTTCATGGAGCACTATATTATTTATTTGATACATTATAATAATAATAATAATAATAATAATAATAATAATAATAATAATAATAATATCTTTAAAACGTTTTTAAAAAAACAATTCCAATCCAGTAGCAGCCTGGAAAATATCTCAGCCTTGCTAAATAAACATAGATACCTGTTTCAATTAGCATCTCACAAACATGAATAGTTTTCAAGGTGGGGGTGGGGAGGTATTTAGGGAGGGGGAGTCGATAGATAGATAGATAGATAGATAGATAGATAGATAGGTGGGTAGGTAGATAGTCAGTTCACAACACCAGCATCTCTAGCCAACTCAGAGAACAGTCCTATACTGAACAAGCCAGCCATTTGCCACCCTCTTGCCTTCTAGATGTGGTTGGGCTCAAGACTCCAGTGCACTGTCTCCAGTGTGCTCCAATCACTGGTGTTTGAAGCCAAGTACTCATGACATTAGGGACCAAGGTGGCGCTGTGGGTTAAACCACAGAGCCTAGGGCTTGCCGAGCCTAGGGCTTGCCGATCAGGAGGTCAGCGGTTCGAATCCCCGCAACGGGGTGAGCTCCCGTTGCTCAGTCCCTGCTCCTGCCAACCTAGCAGTTCGAAAGCACATCAAAGTGCAAGTAGATAAATAGGTACCGCTCCGGCGGGAAGGTAAACGGCATTTCCGTGTGCTGCTCTGGTTCGCCAGAAACGACTTAGTCATGCTGGCCACATGACCCGGAAGCTGTACGCCGGCTCCCTCGGCCAATAAAGCGAGATGAGCGCCGCAACCCCAGAGTCGTCCGCGACTGGACCTAATAGTCAGGGGTCCCTTTACCTTTACCTTTACCTTTACTCATGATATTATCCGTAATCCACATCAGTCCTATAGTTGCTTGAATAATACTCCTTTTGGGTATGTTTTCCTTCAAACTGGCTTGCCTCCAAGTTGAAAACATAAGCCACATTCCCTCCGCAGTTAAGCTGAGGTATGTGCATTTGAGACAGCTGTTGCACACGCCTAGATGACAGCTTTATGAATGGGAGTTTGGGGGGGTTGCCGGTTTGGGGGAACCAAACAGGTCACACGCATCAGGTGGAGACATCCCCGTCCCGCTCTCCAGTGTGCATAACATTTTGTAAATGCAACTTTAAATGCACTGCGTTTTAAGCCACCAATGTTTACATAGCCTGAGTGATACGCCATAAGGCTTCCCATAGAACTGCAGGTGGATTGAAAAGCCTTGAGTGTTGCACTCTGCCTCTGTTATGGACTTTCTCGCAAAGAGGAGGCATTTATTGCAACAGCCTCTGACTCCCTAAGGGGAAAGAAAACAAAAACAGAGCGGGAGTGATCTCATTTCTGTGCCCAGACTTGCATCTGTTGTACGGACGAAACCTGAACCGTCTCGTTCAATAACTTAATCTGGTGCTGCTGCTCCAGAAGCTTGGCTGCAAATCAATCCAATTCCCTGGAAAGCACCTCCTCCTGTGCTGAAGGTTTTTTTGTTTTTGTTTTTGTTTTGCTAAACTGGCACAGCAGGTGTTCTTCCACATCCTAAATCTGTCCCCTACTCTTAATCATTATGCGTTGCAAATCAGGGTATCAGATTCCTCCTCTGCCCTCCCCGTCTCTGCTTTCTAGCTCTTCTGTGTGACGTCACTCAGTGGCACTTACACAACTGTCTAGGTTTGCATGCATGCATGCATGCAGCACCCCTCTGGGGGCCTGCACCCCTCTTCAGAGACAAAGACAAAATGGGCTGTGAACTAAACACAGCCAATTTCAGCAGCGCAGCTGAATTAACAAAAGGTTTTTGTGTGATATATTATTTACAACTAGCTGACCCGGCCACGCCTTGCTGTGGCTATGTGTGTGAATGCTGTGGTGTTGATGGCTGCGTCTGTGGGTGGTGGTAGGAGAGGAGAGGGCCGGCAGCGGCTGTGGGGATGGTGTCCGGCCTGCCTTTCATGGCAGCTGCGGTGGGGAAGTGGACAGCGCTGGCTGTCCAGAGCCCAGGCTGGCTCTGACGGCATCTGCGTCAGCGGCTGTGGAGAAGGGCCGGGGCCTGCCTTTCACGGTGGCAGGGTGGCTAAGGGGCCTGTGTGGCGGTTGGGCTGGGCCTGCATTTGATGGCGGTGAGGTCCGGCCTGCCTCGTACGACGGCGGCGGTTGGGACCGGCCTGCCTGTCATTAGCTATTTCAGAGCTGTGGCTGAATTTGTGAAACTGAATAAGTTCCCCTGTTCAACTTCCGTCTGCCCCTTCTCTTTCCCCACCCCCGTTTTCAATTACCCTCTTCTCGGCCCCCCCTCTTTTCTATTACCCTCTTCTTGCCCCCCCCCTTTTCAGTTACCGGTTTGCGAGCTTGCAAATGGCCGATGGAGCTCTGAGGTTTTGCTGTGATGTGTAATAGCTGCGCCAGTTTTCTGCTTTTGTAGCTGTAGTACCAGTATAGCCGTCACTAGAGGGCGCTGTTCTGCTGGTGATGTCATATGTACGCGCCAATTTATTTTGCGTTTTTTCTTTATTTTAGGTATGTCAGGTGTGGTTTTTTTGAATTTTTATTATGCCAGATCCTTCCTTGATGGTCATGGTACGCTGTGTCCTAATTTGATGAGATTTGGTCCAGCGGTTACGGAGCACGGTGGTGTCCGCCGCGCACGCAATGGGAACATTTTTATATATATAGATCTGTCTGTTCTGTGCCTAACGCTCCTCAGTTTCATAGGGTAACCCCCTCCCTCAAGTTCTCTGCCTGTTGCTAAGGTTTATGATCCAGCTTTCAAACAAGTTGGTTCAGGGCACCTAATCAATATATTATTTCAAAGTGCAGGGAAATGACTAATGTGTAAACGTAAGCTCAGTGCAGCATGTCTCTTAAAGCAGTATGAAAATAATCCATGCAACAGAGAGAATAAAACAGATCAACAAAAGTTTTAAGAAGCCCCCACCTGGCACTGGGAAGACATCAGAGTGGGTGCCAGGTGAGCCTGTTCGGGGAGATTTTTCCAAATCCAGGGGCCACCACCAAAAAGTCCCTTTCCCTGGTAACCACCCATTGGAGCTCAGATGGCACGGGTAATCAGAAAAGGGCTCTGGCGGTGATATCAAAGCACATGCGGAGGCAGGTAATCCTTCAGATATTTTGGCCCCAAACCAGGAAGGAATTTAAAGATCACTTTGATCAGGACCCAGTCTCACGAAGTTGTTTTGAGTGCTCTTTGTGAGCCAGGGGACAGGTCATAGCACAGTGGGAGAGCATCTCTTTGGAGGCAGGTGGTCCCAGGTCCACCCCCTGAGCTCTCCAGATAAGGCTTGGAAATGCTCCTGCCTAAAACCCTGCAGAGCTGCTGCCAGTCAGTGTAGACGATGCTGAGCTAGATGGATCAATGGTCTGACTCTGTATTAGGCAGCTTCCTTCTCCATAGTCACACCCTGACAGCAGAATGCCCTCCTCCCATAGTCTTGGATGGCTATAACCCTTGTGAGCTCTTGTTGCCTGGTCAAACCTTTTGTTTCAGGCCTGGTGTTAGCTGGTGCCAAGATTATACAGTGGGTTACAGATGCTTCAGGTTACAGACTCCGCTAACCCAAAAATAGTACCTCGGGTTAAGAACTTTGCTTCAGGATGAGAACAGAAATCGTGCAGCGGCAGCGGGAGGCCCTATTAGCTAAAGTGGTGCTTCAGGTTAAGAACGGACCTCCGGAACGAATTAAGTACTTAACCAGAGGTACCACTGTATTCTGATTTATTGCTCTTTTACTTGGCATGGTTTAACTTTGTTTTATTATACTGCATTCGTATTTTTATTTATAAAATTATTTATATGCCACTGCTCATTAAAATAATTATCAGAGTGGTTTACAGCAAATTGTACATATGATTAACAAGTTAAAATCAGAAATCAGCTAACTATTGTCGATAGATGTATTCTCATTTCCTGAACGAACCTGCTCTGCACTCACGCTGATAAATTTGGCCTGGCTGGAAAATATCATTGAACTCTGATAATACCTGCTTGCCTGGATGCAAAACAGAGATGGGTCTGTGGATATGTGTAGAAACTACCCTACTGCACAAATGTAAACTTTGTGTTCATTGCTCTGCCTGTTTTTCCTTCTGCCCCCTCCCCCAGCATGTGGCCCCCAGAAAGTCGCCCAGAAGTGAATAAGGCCCTCAGATTGAGAAAAAGGTTATCCACCAGAGCCTTGCAGGATGGAGATTGCACAAAAAGGCTCCCCCACCCCCCGCTGCTTTGGGGTCAAAGGCAGCACTAGCAAACCCAACCACTGATAATTTATTTTCACCTGGAAAATAACCTCACAAGGTTGTTGTGAAGATGAAATGGGGATGAACAGAACCGTGTACACCACTTTGAGATACTTGGAAGTTAAAGGTGGCATATAAATGTAGTAGTTGTAGTAGTAGTAGTAGTAAAATAATAATAAAATAATAATAATAATAATAATAATAATAATAATAATAATAATAATTACACATTTCCCCTCTGCAAATGCCTTTTTGCCAGAAGTGGGGGAATGTTCCCGTGAGCAGTGCTGCAGTGCCATCTACAGGACAAAAGGTGTTAGAACATGGCATTCTTTTCTCTCTTGTCTGTACAAAGCACCTTCTACAACTGGGAAACAGACTAAAGGTAAAGGTAAAGGGACCCCTGACCATTAGGTCCAGTCGTGTCCAACTCTGGGGTTGTGACGCTCATCTCGCTTTATTGGCCGAGAGCTGGCATACAGCTTCTGGGTCATCTGGCCAGCAGGACTAAGCCGCTTCTGACGAACCAGAGCAGCGTTTACCTTCCCACCACAGTGATGCCTATTTATCTACTTGCACTTTGACGTGCTTTCGAACTGCTAGGTGGGCAGGAGCTGGGACCAAGCAACGGGAGCTCACCCCGTCGCAGGGATTCGAACCGCCGACCTTCTGATCAGCAAGCCCTAGGCTCTGTGGTTTAACCCACAGCGCCACCTGCGTCCCGGGAAACAGACTAGGAGCCCCTAGATCAGGTGTCCTCTAGTCTGCACCACGGACAACTCTTCTAAAAGTTTCATGCCTTTGTGAGACCCAAATGTGTATATGCCAGGAATACTGCCGGACTAGACAACCTTCCCCAAACTGGCGCCCTCCAGATATTTTGGATTACAACTCCCAGCATGCAGAGGCTCTGCTGGCTGGTGGGAATTAATAGTGCATTTGCAAGGCATCAACTTAGTAAGGTTACTGCAAAAAATAAGCATGGGTTTATTCCAGTTTCAAAACAGCTGCACTGGGTGCCAGTTCATTTCCAGGCTGTTTAAAGTGCTCACATTAATAATAATAATAATAATAATAATAATTTATTATTTGTACCCCGCCCATCTGGCTGGGTCTCCCCAGCCACTCTGGGCGGCTTCCAGCAAATATTAAAAAACAATACATTAACATGTTACAGATTAAAAACTTCCCTAAACAGGGCTGCCTGTTTGCCTGGATTACATTAGTTTAAATGACCCAGGCCCCAAATACCAGAAAGACTATCTCCTTCCCTACAGACCCTCTTGGGTGCTAAGATCAGCAGAGGATGCCCTCTCAGTTATTTCATTCATTCATTACATTTCGATCCCACCTTCGACTGGTCTTCCACTCATGTAATTTCCCCAACAACCCTGCAAGGTAGGTTAGCTTGAGAAGCAGTGATCAGCCCAAGATCACCCAGCGAGCTTCCTAGCCAAGTGTGGATTTGAATCCTCGGCTCCCAGGTCCTAGTCTGACACTCTACACCACACTGGATTGTTTCACCATCCTCAGAAGTTTGGGTCTGGTGACCCCCAAGCCGTGGAACTCCCTCCCCCCAGAGGTGCATCTGGCAGAGCTCCTGGAGGATGCTGAAGATACAACTAATTACTGCTTGAGGTGTATGTTCTTAGGAGCCACCCGATTCCTGTGTAAGTTGTTTTGAACTGATTTTAATAGTTTTGAACTGTGCTTTAATTGTTCTAACCTGCCCTGGGACCTTAGGGGGAAGGGTGTGTAATAAATTATAGCAAAAGTATATGGGCATGGCTTAGAAGCTGCGCCAGGATGTGGGGCAGAGCAGCAGTGAAAGGCAAACTGGTGTCTTTCCATTCCAAACATTTCACAACCCCTTTCTCCCTTGAGTGTAAAAACAGAGAGCTGGGGCAAATCTAGTTTCACCTTCCAGATCCAAGTCCTGCATGTTGAACATACGTTGCCTCAGGCCTCCCTACAATCCTAAGGAGTCCCTGTTGACATCTCCACGCCCTGTGATCTAGCCTGTCGGGTCTCGGATTCGGAGCAAGCCACAGAGGAGCAATCTGGCTTGGCACATTGGGCTGCAACTACCCTAAATCTGCCAGAAGGGGCTCTGCGAGGCTGGAGATGGCTCTGGGCTGCTGCACCGTCTGTTCGATAGCCGAGAAGGAAGGTTGTACGTGCAGTCTGTGCTGCTGCTGGTGTGCGAGAGACACAGCCGGCTCAGGACAGGATCACAGCTCCTTTTATAGCAAGAGCTGCTCCAGATGCCGATGCGAAGGAGGGAAATGTCACACTGCAAGCCGGAAATGGGACCTTTCGTTTACATGTTGCGGTGACCCAAGTCCGATTCGGAAACCCAACCACCGCCTTGGCACGAGGTTGCAAAAGAGAAATCAGTTTGCCATTGACAAGGCAGAGGTAGGGATAGCAGAGGGGCACGTCTTGTCCTTTGCACAACCAGCCGTTGTGCGAGACTGGGCCTGTCCTCCTCTGTCTGATCATGGCACTGCCTTGAGAAGGTGGGTCTGCCAAACACTTTGCTTGCCAGGAGCATCATCCTAGCCTGCTTAGCCACTCTCAGCCCACATACAGGCCCTAAAACATTTGGCTAGTAAACAGTGGTCCTTGCTCCCAGGTGCACATGAGTAACTCACTCACATGCCTTCCTCTGCAGGATGGAGAATTTGGAATGCATCTTGGCTTTCAGTCCTGGGAGACCTGCCCTTGCCTTGCTCACCTCTTTATGCCTGGCTTAGGAGGACAGGGCCCTGACTGACTGCAGTTACAAAAACTGAACCTGAACAGATGCTTGGGTCTTGCAAAATGCAGGGCTTGGAGGTTTGCAGGAGTGTAACAAAAAACCCTTTTTGCCAGAAGTGGCTTTGTCATGCTGGCCACATGACCTGGAAGCTGTACGCCGGCTCTCGGCCAATAAAGCGAGATGAGTGCCGCAACCCCAGAGTCGGACACGACTGGACCTAATGGTCAGGGGTCCCTTTACCTTTAGGAACCTGCATGTCCACTAACATAGCTTAATAAACCACTTCACAGTCAAGTCTTCCTTGTTCTTTATTGACAGTCAAGTCTTGCAGTTCTCATCAGCCATAACACCAAGATTACAACCCCCAACTCTAAATAATCTCATAGCACAACAGCACAAAACACAAATTTCAGATACACAAAGCTTATATATTTGAGATTCAGTTCAATTTTTTTTCAGTAACTATGTCTACGCTTTATTACCCAACCAAGATGCATGCAGCGCTATGGGAAGACCGCCACTACTTTGATGACCCGGCATTCACAGGCCTCATGAAACGGAGGGAAGAAAACCACGCATGGGAAATTACCAAGCTAGATTTTTTTCACTCACACACAAAAGGTTTGAAATGTAATTGACTTTATCTACACCAGCTTAAACCAACCTGGTGGTGCCCTCCAGCTGTTTTTAAACTACAATCCCCATGAGTCCCTGGAGCGGCAGGCACTACCAAGTTGGGCAAAGTTGGGGTAAACAGAATTACAACATGGAAGAGATATTACAAGAACACATGACTTTCCATCCTTGTGCCCAGCTCATCAAGCTTTCAGCAGCACAAACCATGAAATCCCAGTGTGCGGAAGCTGCTCATTTAAGCAAAGAGCCTTAAAAGCAGCACTTATGAATAGTATGGAAAACATCTTTATCAGCCTGAGTTTTTGGAGAGCCAGAATACGCAACTTGTTTCTGTTGAGGAATATCTAAAGGGATGTTCCCACAGATGTTTGTACCAGATTTTTGTACCAGAAGCCAAGTAAAAAAAAAAGTGAAGTGCAACAATCACAGTAGATTCAGTTATTTCAGTGCAGGCAACTGATCAGAATCATCCACTCAAGCTCTTGAAGCATTCCCAACTGACACCCACATTTTAACAAAAATTTCTTTATAGCCATAAGCAACTCTTATATACATTCATCCAGCCATTTCTTGAAGTCTTAGAAGTAGATTTGAGCAAAAAAGAAGAGAAAGAAGGGTCAGGCTTCATCAAGAGTCAGCAAAAGCCCACTGCTCAGTCGTCTCCAAGGTTCTCAGCAATATAAAACTAGTTGTGGCAGCCGATTACTACCCTGGCCTTGCTCACAGTGTGGCAAGAGCCACTAAAGTAGTTATTGCATCCAGCACAAAGTGAGACCAGACAAAGACAGACAGTTGCAGATGTTTGAATATACATGTTAGATACTAACGATCATGCTCTGCAGGTGTTATTGCATGGTGAGCATTTACAAAAAAATTATGGGAAACACTGTCCCCGATAATTAAGACACCCTTAGTGCAACATATGGAGGTCACTGCCTCCGATATAACACTGTGGTAGGCAAAAACTACCTTGTTCTTTAACATTATGGGAGACACTGCTCCCGATAATGTGACCCAAGTTCTCATGATACATCGCAGTGCTGGAAGTTTCGCACAAGAGCTGCTGTTGGATTCAAGCACAGCTCAACACAAGCCTGCAATGGTTTGCATCAGCCTAAACACAACCAGGAGTCAGAGGACTGATGGAAAGCCCAAATGATGGGGCTCCAGATCTACTGAAGCACAAGGAAATCCCCATCTCATACTGGTTGCACCCAATCAAAAGCTTTTCATTGAAAGGGTCAGGCAGAAGGTGCATCTCACAGCTTTCGCTCTAACTTCTGAGAGTGAAAAGCAAGAGTAACACTTCCTGGGATTTCCCTTCACCTGCTTGGACTGCATGCTCCAAGAGATGAAACAAAAGTCCCTACCCCCCGGAATCCCAAATAATCTTCCAAAGGGATGGTGCTGTTGCAGGCCACTGAAGGCTTGGTGGCAGAAATTCCAGTTATCATGGTTGGATTGTACTAGCAGATGCTGCTTTATCAAAAACGACAGTATAACTGTCATAATTATGGAAGTCACTGCTTCCGATAATTATATTCTGTAGAAAAAACAAATACCATTTATAGTGAACACTGCCACTGATAAATAAATAAATAAATACCTCGATACCAAGTCTGCAGAGTCAGTCTCTCAAACAAGTGCTGCAAGTTAAGACTAGGCCAAGAGACTTCTCATTTACTGAAAAAGGCCTCACAGCAAGGGCTTGAGTACAACCAGTCTCCTCGTAGGAGGAACGGTTATCATTTTAGTTTTAAAATAGTACCACAGGACCACTCAAGGTACTATAGCCTTCATTTCTTTGGCTTGGCCTTCCTTAGCCCGGAAAGGAGCAAGTCACAGGAGTTTCACCTGGGACTCTCTCAATTCCTATTGGGAAGGCGAAAGGTTTCATTTTCATTCCTTGCTAGACAGATCTTATGTCAAGGTGTATGGGCTGTATCCCAGAGGCCTAAGGGGAGCTTCTGTACCCAGGGGAGATACTTCCTAATAGGATTAAAGACATGGGAGCTTTTAGGCTCACAAGTCACACGGCAACTTTGCTTTAGAAGAGTCTGGGAGGTCAGGTTGAATTCATAAGAATCCAAGAGCCCTTACAATTCTTATGAGTTCAATGCTGTGGTTGCTTTGTGTGCATCCCTTGGAAGAAATGCTTTACTCAGCCCAAGACCAGCCCTCTCAAATTTTGGGTTAGAGAGGCCAGCACATTTTAAAAGGTGAATCTACATATATCTATGTTCTCTGGGTCAGGACATTTTAACTTGCTTGGAATTGCTCAAGTTTCAGCCTGGACAACTAAAAATCCTCTGAAGGCCTAAGGGGACTTTGTTATGTGCTACTGGTTGAAAAGGAAGGGGTTCCCTGTTGCTGTACTTAAGAATTAATTTTAGCTTTCAACTTTCTCAGAACTCATTGTCTGTGTTCTCAGAACTCATTGTCTGTGTTCCAGATGTCACCAGAAAGGGCATTAGCAGCACTCTGGATTGTCCAGGTTGCCAGAGCAAGCTGGTTCCTGAACACATCTTCATTGAAAGCGCTCCTGTTTGTCTTCAAGAGACCCAAGTGGTCCAGCATCACCTGGAGAGTATGGGAGCCAGAACCAAAGAAGATGTGCCGGAGAGGAGTGTCTTTTGGAGAGACGTACGGAGAGAGGAAGTTGTACTCCACCTTAAGAGGAGAGAGAGAGAGAAGCACAAGTGAAAAAGAGCTCTGGGATTAGGCAGCCCTGACAGGTGGAAACACCCTCTGAATTGCTGGTGACTTGTGGAAACCAGCAGAGTATGCTGAGCCCCAGCAGTGTCTTCAGACATTTCCTTCTTCCAGCAGAGCAGCTTTTTCCAGAGTCCCTGGGTAAAGGGAAAAACTCCTCTCCCACACAGTTCAAAGTGTTTGTCTCTAGACACAAGGCAAAGCTAAACACTACTATCTGCTCTAGACAGTTCTTCTGGTCTTTGAAGTAAAGATGCATATGCACAGATCCACTAACACAGAGGTTCCCAACATTTGGCCTACCACCTCCTTTTCAGAAAAAAAATTTCTGTGCCCCCCTGGAAATCTACCTTCTTAGGAAAACCAACAGTGACAATTTGTGTTCTTTTATATATCAATATTTCTACCTACATTCTACAACATAGTAAAGAAAGATGACCAATATTTATGGATTCTAGACTACTAGCTGATTAGACCAGAGGGACCATGTACAGAGTTGACTACTCCTAGCTTATGGTTCTCATGGATTCGGGCTCTTAGCCTTGTCGTTGTAATTTGCACAGGGGATTGATCAGATTCCAACAGGTCATCAGGTTCTTCTGCTATTCACTCCACCAGGGTTTACAAAATCTCTCAGAAAAGGCTCCCTTAAGATTCTCACGCCTTTGGGGAGGAAGGGAAACAACTCACTTTCATGATCCTGTCATTCAAAGCACGACAAGCAGCCTTATTGGTGAGGTCGGTGTTTCTGATATCTTGTCTCAGGGTGCTTGTGGCTCGGTTGAAGTCTCCACGGGCAACCATCAGCCACTGTTGACCCAAGCCCATATTCTGCAAGCAAAGACAGTAGGCAAGTCTTTTATGCAATATTTTAAATGGGTGGTAAAAGAACAATTTTCTCCCTTATGCTCCTTTAGGAATCCTCCCCTCCTGTGCTGAACACTACAAGGGCCTTAATCCAGGCTGGAGGCCTGAATAGCAGCTCTTCTGTTAGGGCCCAAATAAGTACACAATGCAACCTACTGTTGGTGGTCCCATCTATCCCTATAGACATTTGTCTCCATTAACCCTACCCAGTGCCAGAAGCATTTACACTGCAAGAAACCACTGTGAACACCACAAGCGCTGCCGCAAGACCAGGCACTGCAATGCAAACCTGAAACAAAGCCCCACTTCCCCAGCACCTCTTGGTATTTTGCACTACCTGCATCTCTTTCCGGTATGGAATTATCTTTCCTATAAAGTCACGCAGCTTGTTATTGTAGCTCTCGTAGTCCAGGTACAGTTCGTGGTCATGCGTCATCCTCAGAGCTATACGACCAGCAATTTCAGCTGCTGTGCGGATTGTACTGTCCAGTTTAGCAGGGGGGCTGAAACGCCTGAACAGGTTGTCCAGATTGTCTAATTGGGTGTCAAGGAAGGGATACTCTTTCTCATTCTGCAAGAAGTAAACAGAGTAAGATTCTTTGCCCGGTGCTCCACACTTCCCAAATGGTTTCTCTCATCCATTTGAAATACTTCACATTGTCCTAGCAAGTCTTCCACATTCAGAAGACAGAAAATTGCAGGTTCTTGTCAATTAGAAGTTAAAGAAAAGCTGCGGGGGGCGGGGTATTTTTATTAGGTCCAAAGATGTGTCACAAAGTACCGAACAATGATTTTTCTTCCTAATTCCTCAGGGTGGCTCTCAACAAACGAGGTCTAGGATGCAAGCCAGCGAAGGGTCAAATTCAGGAGGTGGTTGCAACCTGCCTCCATGATTTGGCTTACATTTTAAAATCTGAATGGGCCTTCTGCATAATTGACTGCTCCAGTCAAATTCTCCCAAGAGTAGGTATTGTGCCCTGCTGTGGCTATTAGATAATTTTCAAGAGGTAGCACATAGATGAGCTTGGGCCAGGAAAGCAGAACCGCATTAACCAACTTACATCACAGAAGTGGAATGAAATAGATGGTATCCCCGAGTAGGACAGAAAAGGAAAGGCTGCGTCATCAATACGAAACGGGACCCTGCAAAAGGAGAAGTTTTCAGCTGCTGTGCTCAGCATCGAAGTCTCATACTTCAACAGAGGTTAGAAAAGCTAAACAGAATCCCAAGGTCACTGCAAGGTACACATGGCAGTGCCTATGCTCCAGTTCTCAGGAAGCACCACAGAATGATGCACGTGGCACACAGTTCAGCTTTTGCTGAGAGCACATTTCTAGCTCTTGGTAAGAGAGCATATTTCTCGCTTTTTGGGTTGCAAAGTTTGTACAGTCATACCTTGGTTTTTGAACAGAATGCGTCCCGGAAGTCCGTTTGACTTCCAAAATGTTTGGAAACCAAGGCACGGCTTCCGATTGCGCAGGCCCGCCGGAAACAATTGTGGAAGCCCCATTGGATGTTCAGCTTCCAAAAAGAGTTCAAAAACTGGAACATTCACTTCCAGGTTTCAAGCGTTCGGGAGCCGTAATGTACAAGCACCAAAGCATTCAACAACCAAGTTATTGTCAGATGCCAGCCCTGTTGCCCAAGAAAAAGCACTGGCAAGGTAAGACCAATGTTCTGATGATTTAAATTGACATCTTTTTTTATGCCAGATCTCAAGGCAGCCTTTGAGATGGGCAGAAGAAGCAAAACCGATGCCCATCTGCTGCGGATGGAACAGAGCAGCTACTACAGGTCTTTATACTATCAGGACCAAAAGGATTTCCCACTCCAGACACCCTTCTGTAATTATGCTTACTCTTTTCTGGCCAAAGTGGAACGAAGATCAGTTGACGACACAGTAATCTAAAAGTGAATAAAAGATGCACATTTCAGTAAAACCTTCCCCAGATAAAGTACAGTCTTCCACCCCTTCGTCTAAAGACTCTAGTGTTCTGCAAAATTCTGAAGGATGCTTTGCTGTCAACAGGTATTCCCAGTCACTTTTGCCATCAAAGAGCTTGAGGTAGCAAGACTCATACGTATGGCTGTGGAGTGTTTCTCGAGCTTTTGATCAAGACCCCCTGTGCGGGGGAACAGAACATGGCCCCAGTACCAAGTTTATGGTTCAGCTTCTCCGGGTCACTGCCTGCAACTTTCAAGAGACGATACTCACTCCTGAGACTGCTTCTTCCAACAACCTTTTCAACATGGGGCTGGCAGAGAACCTGAAGTCGCTTGAGCCTGTGGGGTACAATTTAAAAGCATTAGTTCAAGGCCTACTGAGATGGACTGATGATCTGCAGTGCAACTACGGATTGTGGCTATACATCTTCACTTCCATTTTAATTTCAACAAAGTACATCATCATTATCAGCCTTTGGGGTGGAGAGGTGGCGTTTACCTGCAAGCACTAGTTACACACCTCAGGTGCAAGGAAGCTGAGTTTTTTCCTTTTTGCAAAAAACTAAGAAACAAGGACACTAAATGCTTCTCAACTAATACCTCAAGGAAGTAAGGAGGGTGCAACTGATGTGACTGTAAGGGACAAGCTTCATGTCCCATAAGATTTTGCATGATGCTCCCATAATAATGAGGTTGTAGCAGGAGCATTTGTACGGTAGGTTTTCATCTTACAACTTCCAATGTCTTTCCCCCCTGCATTTTCTCTACATGGGAGAAAATGCAAGAACAGGATGCTGGATTAGATGGGACACTGGCCTGATCCAGCAGACTCTTCTTAGGCTCTTATGGGAGTTAGTTCTAGGGAACAGTTAAAGGCCACAGCCCCCACCCCAAGTGGCTGAATATCAGTAAATCAAAGTGGCAAAGATCTCCGAGGGAAGTTTAACCTCAAAGTGCGTTTTTAGTCCAATGAGCAAAAGAAACCAAGAGTTTAGTGCCTTCAGTCTTTTGCTCCAATCTGGTCTAGAAAATGACCAGGATCGTTTATTTTTTATGTGTAACGCAAACACACTCACCCTTCTTAAGATTGTTTTGGACAAATCTGTTGTACACATTTATCCAGTTTATATTATCCAACTTAATCATCAAATCACATTTACAGTATTAAATTTACAGGGAATGCCCTCTATTACATGCAATCTTTAATGACAATTACCCGAAACTGCTGCATCCAAGTTGATATATGCAACCGCCTTCATGTGGAGAGATGAGGAATAGCTCTGAAGGGAGTAAGAAAACAGCAGCAATTAGCTATTTGCATGATTTGGCTGTTCTGAACTGACCAATACATTGGAGCCGAACTTACCTCCAGCCATTCTGTGGCACCAACAGCTCCAAAGGCTCCAGCACTCCAACTGGCGAATACAATACTCCGGCGGGGCTTATACCCATCTGCAAAGAGGAGAGGGGACAGCTACTGTATCCAGCTCTATATTCATGCTGAAGAATCCCTTTTGTAGGCGCGCAGTGCCAATCTCCTTACCAATTTTCACGATGTCAGAGAGTGTTTTGGCAAGCCGTAGAAGCAGGGTGGTTCCTACACCAGCCTTTACGACGCCAGACCCCCAGGAATCACGCTGGGCTCCAATGACTACATACCGATCTGCAAGACAGGGCTCAACCGTTAGTTCTCCATCCTGCGATTCTGATAGAGGCTCTAAGGGTATGCTTAACACACACTGTTATGGTACACACAAGTGCCTTGCAACTAATTCAGCGGAAGACTTGGGGACTTGCCTATGCCTTTATGCTAGTATATTATGCAGCTCAGCCTTCTTCTGCTCAACAGCACCAAACTGCAACGTGTGGATGCATTTCAGTGTCTCTTAGTCAGTTATTTCACTACCAAACAGGGATAATGCATTCAATGGATCATCTTGCTAGGCTGCTTCATGTTAGTCATCTTGCAGTATTTCCATTACAGGTATCATCATCCTGTGAGTCTGGAACGTGCTCTGTTATTGAACACAGGCTGGGAAAGCAATTTGGCATGCTGCCCACACAGCATCTCTGTAGAACATTTGCAGAGTAGGGAGTGGGCCGAATGCCCATCAAGGTCCCTTCCAATGCCATGAAGGAGATCTGAATCATGAAATGGTAAGAAATGAACTAAGGGACACCAATCCTTCCCTTTTACATCTGCAACAGATTGGCAAAGCTTTTACCTTGTTCCTCAAAGCCTTTGATCACACCGAAGATGTTTAGGATTTTCTTTTCCACAAGCTTATTGTTCACCCGCAGCATCACATTTCTTCCATTAGAATCTGACTGAAGCTTGTAACTAAGCAGATCTCCTTTCCATGAATCTGGACAGTCCGGCCCATTCATAGAGCTGAAAAGAGAGAAAACTAGTTATTGGAAGCACACAGCGCCCTCCTACCAAGGTCCTCCTGAAAAGACAGTCCTAATAACCAAATTCCGGACTCTGTGATTTAAATCACAAAAGGAATTCAGCAAGCAGCTTTACTGGGCCTAACATACTGTTTATTTCTACTGGTAGAAATAACTAGAGATAGTCCTAGAAAGCACAAAACTTCCTCACATCACAGTCAGCAACTTTGGACTATAGGGAGGCACCTACTTCCAACCAGCTATAGAGCATTACAGCTTCTGCCTAGCAGAGTGCAAGGAGTAACTTGTCAGGAAGAAGGTTGTCCCTCTCCCCAAAATGCTGCTATGTTGTAGGAATTCCTAGCCGGGAATATGTGGCATTGCTATCATTCAGGTGCCAGGCAAACACATTTTTGCCAAGCATTACAGCAGCTTTAATCCAGTAAACTTCCATCTGAGGGTGGGTTTTTTTTTTGGCTGCTCTGATTTGGGTTTTTAAAAACTGCATACCATCCTTAAATCTGGTAAGTGGCTCTTGAGAAAGGGTACCGACTCTATCATTAGCTCAACTAGAGGGGAGGGGAGAGTATGTTTACCTGAATATTTTTCTTGCAGCAGACCGTGTAATGGTTTGTACTGGAATGCGTGGGA
The DNA here is from genome assembly GCA_034641385.1 of Darevskia mixta. NCBI lineage: Eukaryota > Metazoa > Chordata > Lepidosauria > Squamata > Lacertidae > Darevskia > Darevskia mixta. The sequence continues at coordinate 841,426 of JAWWNH010000210.1, forward strand.
GGCCTGAGGATTCAACTGGGGGAAACTGAGTATGGTTGAAAGATGGAAATCCAGGAGTAAAAGGGTCTCCTGTCCCAAGGTGAGCCTGCCAAGGTAAAATCCAAGAATTATATGAAAAATGGAGACCAAAAAGCAGTTCAAACAGGTCTATTTCAGGGCATTCACAAGTTAAAAGGGTGGGATTATGCCTCTGTTTGCTCGAGGAAGCTATTTGTCTTTCATTTGCTGTGCTAGGCAGGCTCCAGAATCCATCCAGGAGGCCTGCAGAAGAGGCACCCACATTCACCCAAGGAGGTATAGGAAACCACTCACGTGTCCAAATAGGGGAGTGTTTTCTCCAAGGTCCCTATAGTCAGCTGGATCTGGGTATATCAAGACTCCTACAGCACCCATCTTCTTGGCATTTGCCACCTAGGAGGGGGCGTTTAGCATATTTACTAGCAGGTTTGTGCCAAAGAAAACAGCAAAATATTAAATTGAACTGGTCAATTAGTAGAGCCATTCCACTGTGACCATTGCCCAGTATCTATAAAAGCTCTACAGCCCACCATGTAGTCATTTTTCTGTGCTTTTGTCCATTCAGTCATATTGGCACATATGCTTTTATCAAGTAGTGACCAGACTTTTTTTGCAGAGCACAAGAACGACCTGGGAAGCACCAGGTAGATCATAGAGTTCAATTTGGCCCATGGGATGGTGTCTGTTGCATGTCCATTCTGGAGACAGTGCCAGCTAGTGAGTCCTGAGCATTCGTGACACATGCAAAAGAGATGGGAGTTGAACAGGGAACTGGAAGAGCCACCACAGGCTCCCTACAACTTCCTTTTTTTTTTTTAATTTAAAAGTCTTTGAGTGTTTTACAAAGTGTTTTACAAAGAATAAAATGGCAGAAAAGTACACTGTTTCATACTTATTTACAATATTACAATACTTCCTTTCTTTACTGGTCCTGTCTTAAAAGCAGAAAACTTACTTTTTCAGAAAAAGCAATTTCTCCAGCTCTCATAAGGATCACTGTTCCAGTTAAGTTGACATTTCTCTGCAGCAGTTGATAGAAGTCTTCATTGCGCCCATAGTTGGCATAAACAGGTTTTCCCTATAAAAGAGCAATTAAGCGACAAACTAATCTTGCTGCATCTCCTTTCAAGCAGACCACAAAATTTCACGAGAGACTTTCCTGAGTTATGATGCAGAACAGTTCCTGTTTCATCCCCAGAGATCTTAAAGCATCTCAGGCAGCATGACTGAGAAAATGTAGCCATACCAACTGTCTAAGCAGAGCATAAGGTCCAACCCCTGGCCCAACAGAAAGTAACAGTGTGCTTGGAATATTTCCTAAGGCCTGGAGACCTTCCATGACTGTATCCAGAAGGGATGGGACAGTTAGGACTAGTGTTTTACATGCTACACATGCCCATTGACTTATATAGGTGGCATTAAAGATGAAGTTTTGTTTCCAGGTAACACACTGAGTTAAATCTAGACCAGTGGTTCCCAAACAGTTTTTTTGGCCATGCCCCACCTAAGCATCTCTAAAATCCTGATCCCCGCCCCATGACATATAATTCTTATTACTCAAAAAGTGAACAGTTCACGTGGAGGAAGCCTAAAAGGCCATTAACTGTTAATAACTCATTCTCGAATGGCCCTCCTTAAAAATCAAATTAGCCCTCTGTAGGGCATGTGCCCCACGTTGGGAGCCATGGGTCTGGACCAGGCACCCCCAACCTGCGGCCCTCCAGATATTTTAGCCTACAACTCCCATGATCCCTAGGTAACAGGACCAGTGGTCAGGGGATGATGGGAATTGTAGTCCAAAACATGGAGGGCTGAAGGTTGAGGGTGCCTGGTCTAGACCATCACAAATCAGCTTACTGGCCAAAGCAAGTTTTACTTAATGTACAAACTAGCATGCCACTATGTTGAAAGCAGAACTTCAGGTACCTAACAAGCCAAGCCTACTTACAGAAACCGCTGCACTTTCACTGTATGCTACATAAGCTTGAGGACTCTCCACATCTTCACTTGGATTTTCCAGGGAAACTTTATTTGAAGATCTAAGAAGAATAACAGCAGTCAATCAGAGCGTTAACACAGAATTTTAAAATGTTTTTAGTCCCAGTTACACAACTAAGGGCTGCACATATCCTGGACCATCTAACTATCAGTCTTTGGGGAGCTTTGAAATGCAAGCCTGTGCTAGCTTTTACTGGTTACGGCTAACCCTGTGACCACAACCCTAGGACCAGGAGGACAACAGCAGAAATCACAGCCTTAAGATCAATTTGAACCTGGACCTTACTAGACAGGAAGTCTGTTCTCCTTTTCTAATATGTGAATATTCACGTCCTGTATTTTGGCTTTCCACATTGGGTTAATTCTCAGAAGATCTGCCAACCAAATTATACTGCAGACACCTTGTTGACAGCTTCATATAGAATCAGCTCTTATGTTTGAGACTGACCAGAAGAGCTCTGATATTGAAGAACTGAAGAAGCACATACCCTTGGGTCTGAATCCTGACATAGTGCTCATCATTCCAGACTTTATCCAACTTGAATTTCTCAAACTCTTGATGAATGCTATTGGCAAGGTTCTCATCTTCTGGACTGCCAGCAACAGAAGAGACTGACCTGAACATAGAGGTATTCCAGTCAAGTTATGTTTCTAGAAGCCAAGCATTGCAGCCAGCCATTATTTTGAGTCTACTGAAATGCTCTTTTAGAAAGGATTTTTGAATAGGTTTCTAAAGCTTACCCGATTTTATCTCTGAAACTTGCATAGCGCAGTCTGTCTGACAACTTGCTTTTGAGGTCACCCCAGTATAGCACAGGTTCTGGTTCCTCAGGTTCAGGTGTGTCATCTTCGGGTGTACATTGATAGCCATGACATGGTTCAACACCATCTTCACATTTTTTCATTGCCTGTATCCTTCCACGGAAACTCAGGTAGCCAATTAGGAATCCTGTTTGTGTAGATTTATATAACTTTGTTTATATACCACCTTTCTTAAAAAACAACAACACTTCAAAGTGGTTTACAAATCAAAAACCAATACAAAATAAAATGCAATATGCAAACCACAAATACAGTGGTACCTTGGTACTCAAACAACTTGGAACCCAAACACTGCAAACCCGGAAGTGTTCCAGTTTGCGAACTTTTCAGAAGTCAAACGTGCTCTATTTTGAGTGTTACGCTGAGGTCTGTCTGTTTTTGCTTTTTATTTTGCCTTTTGTTGCTCTTTTGTGTGTGTGACTGTGCGGAACCCAGTTCAGTTACTGATTGTGTGACTGCAGTACATTGTTTATTGCTTTCATTTTATGGATCACTGGTCTCGTTAAATAGAAAAAATCATGTTAAATTGCTGTTTTAGGGGTTGTTTTTAAAAGTCTGGGACAGATTAATCCATTTTGCATTACTTTCTGTGGGAAAGCGCACCTTGCTTTTGGAATGAACTTCTGGAAAAGATTAAGTTTGAAAACCAAGGTACCACTGTATAGCATTCCAGACTTTGTAAAATTTAAATAGTTGATGAATAGATGCTGGCTTTACATATGCAAAAGCAAGAAATTCAAAATTCTGAGGAACTTCTAGCATAACCACAGGAGCACCACCAATGGACAAAATTCCCCTCTTACTTTTTTTACAATTCCAGCAGAGATCAAGGTGGGTGTTTTAAAATCTATGAATATTCCTGTGGTTTGATACCATTGTTGTATCATTTTTTCTTTATTTTCCTGTAATGCAGATACTACTGTATATGCCCATAAGTAAAGCCTTCCTAGAAGATCTAATAACCATGTGGCACCATTTTAACTTTTAATACACCAAGTTTATTTCTAGGAAACACTGCTGAATTGTGCCTACCGGAGGGAATGCATTATTCAGTGTGCCTCGGAAGATACAAAAAAGAACAAATTTCTCTGTACTTCTCACCTATTCATCTTACCTATAAGGAAAAGGAGAGCTGCCCCAGTAAGTACGCAGCAGAGGTGTCGATTGTTGTTCCTTGGTTTTATTGGTCGGGTATGAAGATGGTCAATTCCTCCATTTTCAATACCTTCCTCATCTTCAGCAGACAGTTTCATTTCCACATGACTGTTGTCTCCATCTGGCTGTCGAGACAGACTGAAGCGGGTGTATGAGAGGGGCTCTCCTCCAAACTAGATAGAAAAAAGAATTAATCAGAGATGAATGAAGTGCTAATGTTAAAGACACCAAAAAGGCAACCTTATTTGTTGGTACTGATAACACGGAGGCGCCTTTAATTCCACTCACCCCATTAGAACTTCGGAGTGTAAAACAGCTTTATGGCACTTTAAAATATAACACATTTATTATGGCCTAAGAGTTTGCAGGCTGTGGTTGACTTCATCAGAAGCATCTGATGAAAAAGAATGTAGTTCTCAAAAAAATTATGCCATACCAAGTTTGCTGATCTTTCAATATTGCTTTTGCTGCAGTCTGCTAATATAATAGCATTGCTGCAAATTATTTGTAATAATTGAATATCTGAGATTGGAATAAAATCCAGTACAGTGGGACCTCGACTTAAGAGTGACCCGACTTACGTGTTTTTCGACTTCCGAATGACTTCCGGAAGAAAAAAAATGGCCACCGCAACCAGATTTTTCGTCGCGGCCGCTTTCGATAGGGTTTCTTCGACTTACGAAGTTTTTCCGCTCAATGCATCCCTATGGGGACTCGACTTACAAGTGTTTTTGACTACCGAAGATTGCGTCGGAACGCATTATCGTCGTAAGTCGAGGTCCCACTGTACATATGAATAGGAAAAGTAAGTTTGGCTGTTCTTTCCCTACTGTATATTTTGACTGAATCAAGGAAAGGAGGTAGAAATATATAAAACAACATGACATCCAAAGCAAGGTTTCAAGGCTTAAAAATAAAATTGGGGTAGGGCAGCATGCAGTATTTTCGGTTCTCAAGTTAGATGCTGCAAACCATAAAACTATCTGGGCTTATGAGATTAACAAACATGACAACCAGTCCAAGGCATTTACATAGACATGACCCTGCTCATTCATAACTGTGGTCATAATTAATCCATAGGGCTAAGGACCAATCTACATGGGAGGACTAGATCTAAGCTCAGCAGTTGAGGAGCTACTTCAGGCATGTACAGGCACAAATACTTGTTTCTATTGAACAACTGGCTATCTACAGTTCATTATGACAAAGTGGGGTAGATAGCCAGTGGCCCTCCTGTCCCCATTATCTCCAGCCTGCATGGCCAATCATCAGGAATGATGGGAACTACAGCTTAGCACCACCTGGGAGGCCAGAACAGCAATTCCATAATTAAGAGTGCCATTCAGGTCCAATTCTGCATGCTGCAACAGCTTTTGCAGACCAAGCTACATGTAAAGACAGGGACTAAGTGGTGCATCAAGGTTTTGGCCAGGGAATTTTTATTATTTGAGTAAACCTGATAATGCAGTTTGATCATCCTTACCATGTTAAATATTGCTTTCCGAGCATGATCCATAGCTGGTCACTCCTTCAGGTACTTAACTGAAAGACAGATGTTTGAAGACATTTTAGCAAAGCAAGGTCTTAATTAGGACAGTAAAAGCCACATCTATAAGGCACCAGTTATTCCCATCAAAACTAAAAGCTGCAGTCACCACTAGAGGCCTCTACAACCACATGGACAGATTATCTGCAACACTTTGATACACAGGTGCACTGCACTCTATCTTTATTGAGCCAGATAGTTTTAGGGAATGGCATTTATAAACACCGTTTACCTTCCTGCCAGAGTGGTGCCTATTTATCTACTTGCACTTTTTGGCATGCTTTCGAACTGCTAGGTTGGCAGAAGCTGGGACAGAGCAATGGGAGCTCACCCCGTCGCGGGGATTCGAACCGCCAACCTTCTGATCAGCAAGCCCAAGAGGCTCAGTGATTTAGACCACAGCGCCACCCGCGTCCCTTTTAATGAATGAACAATTAAGTAATTTCAATCACTTTTTAATTTAAAAATGGACATGTTGTATGATGATAAACAATGGAACCAGGGATGGGACTAAGGGGAAGTCAACTCTTCTTTTTCTTTATGTTTGAATACGTATTGTTGTTTTTATTTTTTGTTGGTTTGGGAAAATTAGTAATATATACATCATCTATCTATATATAACAAGTATAATTCACATGACAGGATAAAATTTCTGTCCCAAGTAGCTCAGTTCTGCAGCCATGCCCCGCTTTCAAGGACTTTTTTGTGACAGGCTTCACCTGTCACATACAGAGTAGATGACCTTTAACACATCTACATTTAGAAACTGTTACAATTGTTTAGAGTTCCTATGTAAGCTTGTCTTGAAGTGCCAAGTCTATGTGCATATTTCACTGAGAGTTATTTTAGGGGTGGAAATGGAAGCTTAAGGATGAAAAATCTTCACAGAAGCCCTAACTAGTAATGTTTTGCTGGTGTTCAGCAATTCACAGCTACTTTATCCCACATGCCACTGCTATGCTTTTGAATGGCAATTTTCTTGGTGGGCAATAACTGCAGCTGTAGTTGCCCCAGTCACTCTGGGCAGCTCCCAACAAAAAATAGTAAAAACTCAGTAAGACACGCCACACTAAAAAGGAAAAACCTCTCAACTCAACCATGACTAGAAAGGTTTTTCCTTTTTAGTGTGTCGTGTCTTATTGAGTTTTTTACTATTTTTTGTTGGGAGCTGCCCAGAGTGGCTTGGGCAACACAGTCTGATGGGCGGCATACAAATAAACTATTGTTGCTGATCTGGCTTTTTTATTAGATAATAAATAATACATAATGTAGTTGAGACATGGGATATTTCAATGCTGTATTTTGATGCCTATTGTGAAATACTTTCTGGATGGTCTACTGCGGAAAGGCAGCACGCACATAAAACTAAACTGAAGCTCTTTTACCTGTAAAAAGACTCAAACCTACACCCAAACAGATTTATCCTTATCAGGCCAAGCTCTTCATTCAGTTGGATCAAGTGGCTCAGATTACAGTTTACTACCTCCGATCCTCCCAAGATTTTGATCTTCAATCAGTCCCTGAACACAGACTTTCCAAGCTTCCCCAGATCTTGACATTTTATATTTAGGTAGACGCTAAAGTTCTAAATGCCAGCACCAGTTCTGAATAGTGTTTTCAAACAGCTTCTTTTCTTGGCAAAATATATGAGGTATAAGCTTTCGGCAGCAGCTATTTTACTTGTTTGAACTAGCAGCAATACAAGTTCATGTGCACCTTCAGAATTGATGCAAGGTGCATGTCTTTATCCTGTATCCAACACATCAAGCAAGAAGCAGCCCCCAGAAGTCTCAACACATGGCAGAATGGCCAGTCTCTCAGTTGTGAGAATGTGCCAAGCATACATACCGGTATGTATTGTCTTTGGAGTTACATGCGGCTCAGGAGTCAAGCTTAGCCACAGTCTATCTCTGGCTATTACACATCAGCAAATGATCCCATAGCCTGGCCAGAGAAGATAACCACTTCGAGGAAAACTGGGTAAACTGCTATGCACTAGATAGCAAGCAAATGAACTCCACCTTTCTGTAGAAAGCAATGAGTCTTCCACAGAAGGAGGCAACTGATATGTCCCTTTCAAACTTTGACTTAAGAGTGGAATACAGCACCCAGGTGGCAAGGTGGGTTAAACCACAGAGCCTAGGGCTTGCTGATCAGAAGGTCGCCGGTTCGAATCCCTGCGACGGGGTGAGCTCCTGTTGCTCGGTCCCAGCTCCTGCCAACCTAGCAGTTCGAAAACATGTCAAAGTGCAAGTAGATAACTAGGTACCACTCCGGCGGGAAGGTAAACGGCGTTTCCGTGTGCTGCTTTGGTTCGCCAGAAGCAGCTTAGTCATGCTGGCCACATGACCAGCTGTACACCGGCTCCCTCAGCCAATAATACGAGATGAGCGCCGCAACCCCAGAGTCGGACACGACTGGACCTAATGGTCAGGGATACCTTTACCTTTACCTAAGGTACACAGCATCACCTTTTACACCAGTGGCCCCGTTAGGTAGATGTTAAATGCTTGCAGCTACTGAAGTGGATCAACAAGCACACAGCTCCATTAAACACCAAACCAGAAACAGGTTACTGAAATAGCAAACCTCTGGCTAAACTTTTAAGCTATTATGTATCCACATTCCAAGCATCTGCCTAAAGTAGTGATGAAGAACCTGTAGTCCTCTGGATATTGTTGGACAGCAACTCCCATTATCCCTGACAACTGTCCAGGCTGGCTGGGGCTGTTGAGTCCAACAACATGTGGAGGACCACATAATTAATATTTTAATTGCACTTGTGCTCTACTGTCTTAATATTCTGCCACAGGAAGTTGAGCTAGTAAGAATCTGGAACTACTGTCAACATAAAGTAATAAAGTCTTACAGTATTTCATTCATAAACTGGTTCAGCACACTGCCTTATTTAGCTTGTTTGAGTAGGTCCTGGGATTGCCAAAAACACTGCAGTTGCAATATGCTGGAATTACCAGTTTGTTCTAACAGTTTATGAAGGAGTCCAACAAGCCAGTTTGGCCTGATTTTATCTTACCATACCTTGCACTACTATAGCAGTCAAGGAGTCTTCAGCACAATGAATAAAGCAAGAGTTCTAGAACTCTTAGAACATATTTTCATTCACGGCAAGGCAGAAAAGTAATAGATATACTCTACCTATAACTTCACAAACTAATGTTTATAGTAGCACAAGGTGTGTCACCAGCACTAGGTGTGTCACCAGCTCACTGCCAAGGCTTTCCATTGGTGGCTAAGTTTTTATTTCAATATCTGCAGGGCACCATGAATGGCAGAGCCCAAGGTGTGCCAGAAAGCAAAACCACTGACTAGGTGGCACAAACTGCTTGTTGCAACTGTCCTAAAACAAGTCACCTCACCATGACCTTTCATGTACATGGGAGGCATTCATCTGTTTAGCATAACTGTACTGTCAACCAGACTATACATCCCATTTTAATTTATAAAATATGTATTATTTCAATTTCTAGCCTGCTTCTTTCTACAGTGCATAAAATATCTCAAGTACAAAAAAATGCAAATCAATATATTGTAACTATAACTATCTAAATGCTAATTCATTTCGAAACGTATTATAAAATCCAAATAATTCATTTTGGCAACAGGGACATTGTAACATTTCATTATAAAATACTTAAAGCATATCAATTGATATCCGTTAGCTAAAGCAAATAATAAAGATATGCTAAACATTTCCAAAGCAGTTATATTACAATAATATAATCAGAAGGCAGCACATGGCAGTACTATGCCATAAAAATTAGTGAAGTGCACGATTTTTTTTCATATAGGCTAAAAAGTAAAGTGCAGGTGGTTCCTAGCTGCTTGATCATTTACTATAAAGTGCTCAAAATCACCTCTCAGTAATCCTCTCTGGAAGGCACTCTGTCGGCAATAGATGGCTTCAATCACCTTCAGTTTAGCCTCTCACCCCAGACTCCCATTAAAGCCATGAGGTAAGTTTTTTGTGGTTAAGAGTGCATATATGAAACCAACCCGCCTCTCACAGTGAGGCCCCGCCCAACACCCCTCCCTTCCTGGGCTGTCTCCCCCCCCCCCCAGGATTTATATCTAATAAAACAAATAAAAGCTCCTTCTGCCACTCACACTAAGGATCAACCCCTTATAGGCTGTCCCCTCAGTGCCTCCTTGTATCCCTGCACTAGCACTAGCCCTAGGAAGCCCCCAGGGCAGATGTTCCAGGAGCAGGATGAAATACAATAAAACAATTTGCCACTCCTGCTCAATGGCTGCCGCTGCTAAGCACTCTGCTGATCAAAGGTTAGTGTCACCTCCTTTCACATTTATATGCAGCAAAAAAAAAACACCTGGGAAACATGAAAACCTCAATCACACTGCTATTACTATTTAAGTAATTGTTTAACAGAAAAATCCTAATTTTGCATACTTAAAATAAGTCCTGTTGAATTAAATAATGTTCTAGAATGCATTAGCAGCCACTTGCCACAAAGTCATCAGAACGGTCAAAACATCTCTGCCCCACACGTGTGGTGGGATTCTGTGGGAACTCACTGTAGAATTCATTTAAAGGCACTCAACTATTGCTACTACTTCCCGTCCATCTCCTATGTTCTTAACCGATCTGACTGCACAATTAATCTGTGATGCAAGGGTCTGCCACATTTGTACAGCAACACAAACCATGTCCTAAGGATGTACTTTAGGGTGGTGACACAAGAATCTACAGAAGCTCTTCTAGCAAGATTTGTTTCTGAAGCTCCTTTTAACTTGGGCTGCATACACACTATACATTTAAAGTGTTCTCAAAATAAAGCTTGCTGGTAAAGCTTCTGCTCTGCATGCAGAAGGTTCCAGGTTCAATTAGATTTGGGGGAATCTCCTGTCCGAAATGCTGGAGAGCCATGGCTGGTCAATGTAAACTAGATGAACCAAGGGTTTACATCTGTATTTGGCAGTTTCCTATGCTCCTCTGCCTAACAAGGCATCCTTCATCAACAACTCTGCACTGGGCAGGGAGAGGAAAATTAATGGAAAAGCAGCAAGTCATACTGCACCAGCAGACAAGCACATGAGTGGGCAGAACAAAGAATTTAAATGAAGATGAGTAAAAGGCCTTGGGCCCAGAAATATCAAGAAAAATGAGCCTCCTGTAATAACCCATCGTTATTCTTTATATAAGCAAGCTGGGGCAGAAGCCGCGAAGGAGAAGCAGTAACAGCCAATGGGCAGGCTTGTTGCCTCACCCCTTCCTTTCCCAGCATGCTGGGCCCCCAGAGTTATCCCTTCAAGGTCAGGAAATACGGAGCCATGCGCTCCAAGCACATGGAGAGCTCTCCTCCCCAGTCAAAACCCATGGAGGTTCACCAAAGGGCCCCTATCCGTAACAGGATCCCGCAGCTACACAATAAGCAGCGCATACATGTCCCACGTTTTCCCCGGATACTTCCGACTGGTTAACGGTAAAACATCCCCCCCCCCCGCCCGCACCAAGACTTCTTTAGCGCTTTTCCTATTCCCCTTCGGTATCCCAGTAATATGTCCTCCTGTTGGGAAGCACGATTTCAACTCTGCTCTACAAAGCACACAGGCCACAAATTACACCCCCGCCCCCCTCCGCCTCAAACAACCCATTAGCCTGGAGATCTTCCCCGCCCGCCCTTACTTCACCCCACCCCACATTATGCGGAGAAGGGACGCCTCAAGCCCTGGTCGGCCTGAAGAAAAGGTCAAAGCCGACCAATGTCACGTAGTCAAGCTTACAAGGAGATCGACCGCAGCGCAAGAAATGCACAGAGATTTTTAACAAAGGGGGGGGAGGGAAAAGGACTTGCGAAGGGCCCCTTTTAAGCGAAGGACCCCTTTTAGGGTCACAACGCAAACGGGATAGAGCCCACCTCCAAGTTCCCAGGGCCAGCCTCTCCAATTGCATAATGCAAAGCCTCGCGTAGAACCTTTTTTTTTTTTTTGCCGCCCTCCAACGAGCTCTGTAGGCAAATGAATGGGAGGAGAGGGAATGAGCGCGCCTGGAGCGCAAGGCTGTGCGAAGCCGCCGCCACCTCCCCGCCTTGCAAAGGGTGCAGATACCATGCGGCATTTGCATGCACCTGGACCACGCGAGCCCCCCCCCTCCTCCTCCCGAGAAAAGCCCTTCTCCCCACGGCGACGCACCCGCTCCCCCAGCGAATCACCTTTCCCAGGCAGGCCCTCTCACGCGGCGGTGCCGCAAGCACAACCAGCTCAGTCTAAAAGGAAAGGGCGTCCAGTGCGTCGCGCGCAAAAGGGCAGCCCGGAGCCCCGCCCACCGGCGCCGTGAGCGCGCGACCCGCTTTTCAAGGAGCGGGCTGGGCGGCGCGTGGGCGGAGCTCGCCCCGAGGCCGCGTCGAACACACTGTTGCACGTGGGAATGCTGAGACGCGGGCCCGACGCGCACGGGAAGCGAGGGAACCTCTTCCCCAATATATAGAAAATAATAAAACTGAACGGCCAAAAAGCAGCATTTCGGGTTTCTGAGACGCGTTTCTCCCTCTCCTTTGGGCAAAGAGCGAGGCTGTCGGCCGCCCTCACCTCAGGCGGCTGAAACGGGCTTTTCAGCGGAAGGCAGCAGCGAAACCGCCTTTTAAGCAAATAGTACGATGTTGATTTTCTGAGGCTGGGGCTTCCGCCTCAGGCGGCCAACATGGGCGCACCTTTAGCGAAGACGCGAGTCGCTCGTCATGTCTGTAATTGGCCTGAGGCGGGTAATAACAAACGCTCCGAGCACCTGCTGCTTGGGTGTTGGAGGGGCTTCGCTGACAGCACAGAAATCACGTCCCCCTCCCCCGCCGTGTAATGAATCTGTTTATGCAATCCCTGCCCTCTCTACGGGGCCTATGACAGATTCTTGTCATGGCGAGTTGGACTAGATGACCCCTTGTGGTCCCTTCCAACTCTACAATTCTATGACAGCCTTGAAAGTGCCCCGAAGCTCTCGGTTTACCTTCTCTGACAAGCGCAGAGCAACAACAGGCCGCCACCCTCCTCCCCACCTCAGGAAACCGTCGCTTGTGGCTGCAGCTTCCGAGGCAGGAGGGCGGCGTTAATACCACACACAAACCAAAAAAACACACCGTGACTGAGGGGGGGAAAGGGGGTTCCGGGGTGGCTGGGACACGTCGCCGTCCCCTCAGAGCTTTAATTCTCAGGGGGAGAATTAAACGGGGGGGGGGTTGAGGGAGAATCTGCATAGACTACGATGAGTACAAAGGTCCGTCCGCGGCCTTTCCCCTCACGCGCTCGCGTCCGGGAGAGAATCACAGCCTTCTTAAAAGCAACGAAAACAAAGGGTTTTTTAATTTTTATTTCCATGTTATCTCAGTCACCTGACAGGTTTCAGGCTCGGTGGCGGAGCCGATCGCCTGCAGGGAGTTTCTGAGGGAAGCGAAGCTAAACGGCCGTGGGGGAGGGGAAAAGGCGGGAAAAAGAAAACTGCGCTGCCTGAGAAGGGCGGGAAAGAGGAAGGAATGGCCTCGCTCCTCATAGAAGTTAGAGGGACCTAAGTGGCCGTGCCTTTCCTTCGCACTTGGCATAGGTTTTATGCAGCGCAGAGTGAAGGTGCTCCGATCCTCTCGCCACTTAACGGTCGCTTTTCTAAGCCTTTCCCCTGAAACCAGAGCACAAGGCGCGTCATTCCGCTTTCGCTTAGCTGCACCTGACAAAGCGGCCCGAATATTTACTACATAATATTTTATATACTGCTTGATGGTCAGGGGTGGGGAAAACATGTCAGAGCTGCTTACGAAAGATAATAAAGTCATTGATAAAATTGATAATTTCATCGATAATTTTTTTTGAAACATTCAAATATTTTCTGTGTATCTGGGTAGGCTCGCCTAAACATATATGTTTTCAGCAGAGCGCAGAAAAGTACTTTGCTGTGACAAAATAAATTTGTTAAGACTTAAGGTGTCTCGAGACTTGTTTCTCCTCTCCCTGTGGCTGCAACCACATACATATAAGGACATTTGGAAGCCAGCAGCTTTTATTACTTGCCAGTAACCAAAGGGCAAAGAACACAGATGAAGAAGTTATGGAGAAAGGTGGCTGCAAAGTCCTTCAAAGGCAAAACAACAACAACCCCAACTCCACAGCCTTGTGTTATCCATCAAGTGACCACCCTTATTATTACCGTAGCTATAAAGTCCGAAAGCTTCCCTTTTCCATCTTTGAGGAGTGACTTCTATGTCTTGGGGAAGCAAGTGGTTCCTGTTAATTTGAATGTGTAAAATGACACTCAGGGATATATATTTATTAATATATATATTTCCCAGCCATTTTCTCTCTCTCCTGAGGTAGTCCAGGTGAAGTGCATATTCCTCCTTGTAAGCAACTACTTGGAACAAGCACTAGACTGAATAAAGCAGGTCTTTGCATGTCCACAGATTCTGACTCCAATCTTTGCCAAAAGTGACTGTCTTCCAAATCCTGGATACGCGGCTGTTATGAGTTAGTTAGCTAGTTATATAACATCATAACTGCATGGGCGTTTGGCACTTTACGAAGTGTAAGAGAACTGGCCGTGGTTGCCCCGAGGAGCTTACGGTTTTAAAATTCAACACAAGGGAGAGAGATGGAATCATTGGAAACGGGAATGCATATACAGCATGTTATATTTATTTCACTTTACTTATGCTTGGCAACAGTGGGGTTCAGGGAGAAAGAGGTTGTAATGTCTTCTTCATGAAAGCTAGGTTTTGAGGAGAGACGTGAAGGAAGAAAGTTGACTCACACAAGTTTTGTCTTAATTCACATTCGGTATATCCGAAATGTAGTTGTTTTAACACTGGGGCTGAAAGCCAAACTAGAAGTGAAGCGCAGTATCTGCATTCGCCATGAAGGTTCTTTAAAAATGCAAATACAGTAGCGCATTTTAGGTGGGCTGATAATTACCAGGGTTGCAGCAGGTGGAGCATGGGTAGGCAAACTAAGGCCCGGCGGCCGGATCTGGCCCAATCGCCTTCTCAATCCGGCCCGCAGACAGTCCAGGAATCAGCGTGTTTTTACATGAGTAGAATGTGTGCTTTTATTTAAATTGCATCTCTGGGTTATTTGTGGGGCATAGGAATTTATTCATCCCCCCCCCCCAAAATGGTCCGGCCCCCTACAAGGTCTGAGGGACAGTGGACCGGCCCCCTGCTGAAAAAGTTTGCTGACCCCTGAGAAGAAGCTCCCTTATACAGAGAAAGGCCATTGGTCCAGCTAGCTCAATATTGTCAATGCTGACTGGCAGCAGCACTCCAGAATCTCAAATGGGACCTTTCCAGCCTTACCTTGATGTTGTTGAATGTTGAGCATTGAGCCTGGGAGCTTCTACAGGCAAAGCATAAACTCTACTACTACTGAGCCTTAAATTTAATATCCTGCTGGCGTCCTAAGGAGAAGTCCTTCCCTGAAGCTAGTCTTTGCAAATTAAATATTTCCCCAGAAAGCAACTACCCATTTTCACACAAATGATTTTCCCTAGTAGGGTAGGAAAGGGTTACACTCTCCTTTCCCACCTGCAGTGATTACAACAATTATCAACCTCATCCCCACACAGCTGATGCTGTTTGCATTAAAAACAACAACAACCTCTATGTTAAATGCAAAAAAAAATTCAATGTCACATGTGGCTTGGTCCTGAGCTTGAAAAAAACCCCAAACAGGAAGTGGGTGGGGAAAACCCACTTATAAATAATTACATTAATTCATATGCTAAATCTGCTTTTAGAAATCTGTAACTAACAATCATTTTTTAAAAACATGCACATTTTGTCCAGCTCCCCCCCCCCAAATAAAGATAAGTACACCTGTTTTTCAGTCATACTAATACTGGAAAAGGGCAACTGCAAGAGATGACAGTACCAGCTTCTTTAGACCTCAGAGGGTTACCTGTGGGGCTTTCCTGTGAACTTTCCTGTGACTTTCCTGTGAACAGCTGGATCTGTTCTCTTCCAGGAAAATAAGAGTTGATCATTTTCAATTGCAAATGGAGATGCACTTTGAAAATACTGTAGGCCATTGATTTGCATGGAAGTTAGCCAGTGGAAAAACAGGGTAGGCAAGCTGAGAAACTTCCCAGGAGGCAAGACTCCCTATCAAGGTTATTAATAATTTTTATTAGCTGCTTCTTACCTCATGTATTAATTGAATTGAGAGGTGTTCCATAGCCATTTAGTTGTTAGGTTGAGAGGTGAGCTACCGGTATGTACAGAACTATGGCTGCTACATACTGTAAAGTGGGTTTCCTCTTGTAGAGGAAAATATTGATCCATGCAGATTGCTAATCAGAATATAAAACAAATTCTATAAAACTCTCCCTCTTCCCCAAACCAGATACCACAGTCTACAGGAACTGTAGAACCCTGACCCCATAATTTGCCACCTACCTGGATTGAGAAAACAATTGCCAACAAGACTATTGCTGAGTGATAAACATTGCTTACATATATGTCTGAGAGAGCACACCGCACATGCAGAGTGGATAAAACGTTGCACTATCTTAACAGATTGTTATAGAAGCTACGTTCTCTTCTGTGTGGTTGGTCCATTTTTTCCCTCAAACCACATAAACTCACTTAAGAAAAGAATGGAAGAGTTGCACAATGTCTTTAGCGCTAATCTTCTGTCTTTCAAGACACATGGTTTTGACAGGTGCCGCACTGAGTTGGTGAACCTATTGCCACTTTGGGATACCTTCACTATGACAACAATGGCATTATGTTGTCCCAATGTTTATTATATTTGATTGATCTTTTAATTAGCAAGAAAACATGTCTAGGCTTTTCTGTCGCTGCTGTTTGAACCACTTTTGCACTTCAGGTTTCTGAGAAGAAGAAGAAGAAGAAGAAGAAGAAGAAGAAGAAGAAGAAGAAGAAGAAGAAGAAGAAGAAGAAGAGGTAAAAAGTGTTTGGGTTGATTAAGCAGTAGCATTTTAATTTGTACAAGTGAAAATTAAAACTTTTTTAAAGATTAAAAAAATTTTTTTTTAATGGATGCTTTGGTGAATTGTCCATTCTCCGCCTTCATGGCCATGCCACACCCACTAGTGTGGACAAACCATAATGGGATGTACACTCCAAAAATGGTCTATCCCCCTGTAATGTCAACAGCAATTCTTCTTGTGTCTTACAGTGGAAGAGGAATCATTGGGAAGTTGTGGGATCTGGACTAGATGGGCCCCTTTTGGGGTTCTTCATATATTCTTAAGAGCTGCCCACCTGGAAGTTCCCTACAATCCAGGATTCTAACATGGAAGGTTGAGAAGCCTTTCTCCCCGCACGATTGGAGAATTAAACACAAATAAGCAAAAATAAATAGCAAATGACCCTAGATGTAAAAACATTTCCAATGTAGATTTCAAGTAAGAGGTTATTAGTCTGTATTGCTACTTTAAGGGTGCATTCATTGACTACTATTTATGCTGCTGCAGCCCCAGAGCCATATGTGGGGCTACACTACTGAGGCGTATCTTAGCAGTCTATTTTGATAATAAAAAAATGTGGATCCATAGATCAATCTCTGACACATTATTCCTCATTCTTAATATTTTTGCTTGTCTGGTTTTCTAGAAAGCTTTCATTTTTCTGTTGCTAGATGGAAACATCTGGACATTTGCTGTACCCATTTGGACATCATTTGTTTATTTTTTTAAATACAGACCCATAAGTATAAGGGCCAAAGCCAGGCAGAAATCGTGTGTGTGTGTGTGTGTGTGTGTGTGTGATTTGAAACACAAAATTAACTACTGGTTTACAGTATTCTAGAAACATGGGCAACATAACTCCTTCCCCCCAACCTGAGTTTTTATTAAACAGGTGTGGGATGGAATGTTAGCCATTAATCTCCCCCCCCCTTTCCCAAGTAAAAACATGGACAGTGCTAGAAATGTCGATGGCATCTTAAAAGCCCACAGATTCAACCCCCAAGGAGGGGACAGCACCACAAGTGTGCAACGTTGGGCAGCTGTTGAAACCCCACACTGACAGACGGGGGCACGGCTGATAGTCGCCTAGCTTCTGATTCTCACCTGCACTTTCCCTCTAGCCCAGGGAGGGTGGGTGAGCAAACAGTTAGGGGTTTTGAGGAAGAGTCGCCATAGCCTGCTCATTTGCTTGCCAACTTGAAAATGGGGAGGGGGAAGAAGAGAACACAAGAAGAACCTGCCAGAGCAGGCCAGCGGCCCATCTAGTCTAGCATCCTGCTCTCACAGTAATAGGAAAAATAGCAGCAGCTTGTGGCAATGAGGGAAGAGGGCCTACTGAAGTTATTCTTAGGCTTATAGAATCTAGCTCAGTATTTTCTTGACCGACAATGGCTCTTCAGGGTTTCAGGCAAGGGTCATTCTCAGCCCTACCTGGATGGACCAAGGATTGAACCCTAGGATCTTCTGCATGCAAAGCTGTGGATATCACTGAGGTGCAGTCCTCCCCCACCCCCACCCCCACCCCCCATGGGCAGCAGCTCATACCAGAATCGGCCTATTCATGCAACTCCAGCATGAATTTGTGAAATGAAACTCCCTGCTGATAGCAACGATAAAGTCAGCAGAAACAAAGAGGAAGTTTTGCCAGGTGTGGTTTTTCATGCTGGAATGACAAAAGACTATTGCTGAGGGAGCAATGGAAGCCACTTCCCCCTTCCAAGGCATTAAGCCTCCCATGATCCATCATTGCCAGCTTCATAAATTGTACAGATGTGAGCTCTGTAAAGCATAGACCTCCCACCTTTTTTGTGTGGAAACCACCTAGCATGTGACCGCAAAGAAACAACAAACAGCAGTTATAGCATTAAACTGAGACTAGCAGAAATCCCCACTTTAATTGTACCAATTTTCATGGTGGTACTTTGCTTCTCTTTGTAGCTTTTCTTTAAAATTCTCTCTTCTTGTGTGTCTGAAATACCGCGTAACTCCGGGGCCTAGAGTCTAGGCTGTTAAGTATGTTAACAGCATCTTTTATTTTATTATATTAGCTTGTCAGCATCCTTGGAAATATTTACACTGAAGGATAAAAGGTAAAGGGACCCCTGACCATTAGGTCCAGTTGTGACCGACTCTGGGGTTGCGGCGCTCATCTCGCATTACTGGCCAAGGGAGCCGGCAGACAGCTTCCAGGTCATGTGGCCAGCATGACTAAGCCGCTTCTGCCGGACCAGAGCACTGCACGGAAATGCCGTTTACCTTCCCACCGGAGCGGTACCTATTTATCTACTTGTACTTGACGTGCTTTCGAACTGCTAGGTAGGCAGGAGGAGGGACCAAGCAACGGGAGCTCACCCCGTTGTGGGGATTCGAACCGCCCAACTTCTGATCAGCAAGCCCTAGGCTCTGTGGTTTAACCCACAGCGCTACATCATTAATGCATATATAGTTAACCAATAAGTATTTTATCTGCCCATTTGGAGTTTTCACCTTGAGTATGGTTATCAAGTCAAATATCAAATACCATCAGTAATGTATATATACGTACGGAAGTGAGAGCTGGACCATAAAGAAGGCTGATCGCCGAATAATTGATGCTTTTGAATTATGGTGCTGGAGGAGACTCTTGAGAGTCCCATGGACTGCAAGAAGATCAAACCTATCCATTCTTAAAGAAATCAGCCCTGAGTGCTCACTAGAAGGACAAATCCTGAGGTTAAGGCTCCAGTACTTTGGCCACCTCATGAGAAGAGAAGACTCCCTAGAAAAGACCCTGATGCTGGGAAAGATTGAGGGCACAAGGAGAAGGGGACGGCAGAGGATGAGATGGTTGGACAGTGTTCTCGAAGCTACTAACATGAGTTTGGCCAAACTGCGAGAGGTAGTGAAGGATAGGCGTGCCTGGCGTGCTCTGGTCCATGAGGTCACGAAGAGTCGGACACGACTGAACGACTGAACAAATGTATATATAGTTAACCAATAAGTATTTTCTCTGCCCATTTGGAGTTTTCACCTTGAGTATGGTTATTAAGTCAAATATCAAATACCATCAGTACTTCCAAGAGCTCTGCTGGTTACCATTACAGTATGTTTCTGTGCTAATGTCAAGGGTTGGTTCTTGCCTTTAAATCTTGGTTCAGGGATACCTTAGGGCAGCGGTTTTCAACCCGTGTGCCTTGAATGATGGTCAGGGTTGCCGCGGACAACACTGGCCTCTGTCCCTCTTCCCTTCCCTTCCTTTTTCTGATGCCCTTTTGCGTTTCTCCCTCGCAAAGGCTTGCACAGCTGTTTATTACAGCAGCCCTGACTATAAGCTCCGCAGGCGAATGGTGCCTCTGGGAGGCACCTCTCCTTGGAGCAGGGGGGTGCAGCTCAGAGACCAGGGATAGCAGCAGGAGCTGCCCGGAGGACTCCCAAGGAGAGGGGACAGGAGAGGAGGCTGAGGGAAACCCAGCCAGATTGGTGGGGTATAAATAAATTTTATTTATTAATAAAATGGTTTCCCATGGGTGCTTTAAATAAATAATTAATTGGTTTAAATATTCTCTCTAGCATATTATAACCACTCAGATACAGTGAAATATATGAGATACATATTTAAAATCACAAGCATGAACTTTACATGTTTTAGAAGTAACTGTTCAGTGAACTCCATTGGAGTGGATCAGTGAGGACCTGGCAGTCTATGTAGGGTCAGGAGGAAAAGATACAAATCAATGGATTAGTTTATCACCTCAGTGGGGTGGGGTAGGGGAATTCACCCTCTGATAATGAACACAGTGTGCCAATGGCTAAAGTCAAACAAAACAAAAAATAAAAAAATCCTTCCAGTAGCACCTTAGAGACCAACTAAGTTTGTTCTTGGTATGAGCTTTCGTGTGCATGCACACTTCTTCAGATACACTGAAACAGAAGTCACCAGACCCTTATATATAGTGAGAGGGTGGGAGGGTTATTACTCAGAAGGGTGGTGGGAATTTTTTACTTTTTTATTTTTTATTTTGTTTTGACTATGGCAGACCAACACGGCTACCTACCTGTAACTGGAACAATGGCTAAAGGTTTAGGTAGCTTTAAAAGGAGATTAGGCAAACTCATGAAGGATGCACTATCAATGGCTATCAGCCATGATGACTACATGGAAGTATTTGCTGGGGAGCTGCAGAGGGTGAAAGGCTATATTGCCATCATCCCCTGCAGTTAGGTTTCCCAGAGACCACTGTGGGAAGCAGACTGTGCTAGCTTCACTATGCGTGTAAAAGCATTAAAGAATCCCACCTGCTCCACACATACAATACATTTCAGGCACATTTCTCTCCTTGCCCCCAGGAATCCTGCAAGATGTAGTTTGTTAGGGTGCTGTGTGCTGGGAATTGTAGCTCTGTAAAGGATAAACTACAGTTGCCAGAATTATTCAGGGGCGAGGGAGGAATGGGATTTAAAATGTTATTTAAATCTGTGGTGGTTATGTAGTAGTCTAGCCCAGAATTCTACCACATTTACCACTTCATTATACATAACATGTGGATTGTAAAAGTAGAAACTAGCAGTAATCAACTAATCTAACCAAGCACTTGCCTAAAGTTGTTTTACTACGTACTTTGAAAACCAGGCTAAGGTTTGACATCAGGCAAGTGTCTTCACTATTCCTTCTGGCACCTGCTGAAGACATTCTTATGTAGACAAATCTGCCCAGATGTTTAGAAAGTTTGTGGGCATTTAATTTTTTTAGTCTATTTTATTGCAGTTCTATCCTTCTGTATGTTTTAGATTATGGTGTAAATTTTTTAGTGATAATTTTTTAAAATCTTTTTTGTAAACAGGTTTGAGGTTTTTTTCTACAATCAAGCAGTATATACTTTTTATGAAATAATGACAATAACAATAATAAATAGAAGATGGGGCTACAGTGGGCCTTGTTTAGAATCTTCTCTGACTGTGCTTTACCTTGCAGCCCTCCCCAACCTGGTACCCTCCAGAATAAGAATAAGAATTGAAGTTCAGAATAACTGTAGGTCACCAGGTTAAGGGAGGCTGTCATATAAAAACAATTGGCTCCAGAAAAATTAGAATAACCTACTTTATGAATTTTCTTACATAAAATGTGACCTGAAATAATCTTTCATAACGCAGAGACTGTGCGGTTCAAATTATAAGGGCTTGGGTTTTAAAAAATAATATTTGATCATGTATATGTTCAGTGCCTACTTCCAAGAAAAACCGCCTGTCTGTGTGGACTTGAATCTTTGATGCACAGCTTCAACGCTTCCCCAGCACAAATTGTAGAGAGGCTTGCAAAAGGGGGGAATCTGGAAAGTTTAGCGTAACACATGATTGTAAAGAGGATTAGTTTTGTAACAGAAGAATAAATGTTCTCAAGGTTCAGATTCCTACTTCACCAAAGGAGAAATTAATTTGATCTGAGTCTTGGCATACATGCCTTGTGTCTAATTTCCTGAGGCTTTGCCTGCGTTGGTGGCACTGGAGGTTCTGCCTGCTCAGTGACTGCATTGGCATAATATTATTGCATTTAAAAGGTGTATTAGTGTGAAAGGGAAAGCTTTAACAGAATGGCAGAGTTGCAAGGAAGTCACACAGGAGACCTAGTCAGCAAGGACAAGCAAGACCCATTCAGCCATGGCCTATGGTGAATATAAACAGTGGCATCTGAGATGCACAAAGAATGTTCATATGAATACTTGTCAGGCAAGGCAAGGGATCTCACCAGAGGGAATTGGCTCCCATGCCATTAACAGTATTGGTGAAGAAGGCGCCTACCATCTCTGGAATGAGTACAGGGTAGCTCTCATGGATTTGGATGGATCTATGGTTCAGACATTCCCTCTGTGGTTCATGGCAAAGACAAATGTGGCATCAAAGATCAAGTGTCTAACCTGAAAATCAGACATGGTCTAAGGCAGGGGTCAGCAACCTTAGGCCCATGGGCCGGAAGTGGCCCACGGAGGTCATTTGACCGGCCCACGAGCCACCCCCGAACCGAGCTGCCCACTCACGCACTGTGCTAAACCGGCACAGCATGGTGCGGGGACTCGCTTCTGTGGCACTAAAATCGCATCTGCGCATGTGCAGACGTCAGAAATCGCAGGCGCGTGCGATCCGGCCCAGGCAAGATAAACCTTGCTGACCCCTGGCCTAAGGGCTAGAATGGCAGGCTAGCATTAATTGCTGCATGCATGGATGAAAGAAGCTGTGCCTGTTGAATTTCTGCCTCACATACAACAATTAGGGGAAGCCCTGTTAGGGAAAGAAGAATGTGGAAACCTTTGGGCTTAGAAGTTCAGAAGCAGTGCTTCTGGTGAAAGCTCCATGGCTCTGTTATGTGAGGTTTTTCCTTACTGTGGCTGCCCTTGATTTGTTTAAACAATTCATATACTGCTTAACTAAGATGGTCACTAAGTGTTATACAAAGAAGCAATACAAAAAAAATAAAAATCAGTTAAAATTATCAAATCAGGCTTCAATTAAAATGCCTGCTGGAATGAAAGAAAAACTTCAGTAGGGTGTGGGCTTGTCCGATCACAGCTGGAAGTGAGTTGCATAACATTTAATTCAATGAAAAGGGAAAGGAGCAAAGAGTGAAGGAGCACTTTTCTGTGCCATATCACTAACAGTCTTCTTTGCAAGCTGAGCTTTTTTTCTGCATTCCTGAGATGAGCCCCAAGGCTAGAACTTATCATGCCTCACCAAGGACATCTTGAGTCCTTTAACACTCTGGCCTTCTCTAAAGTACCCTTGGCTAAGAGGAGATACTGACTTATCCGGACATTAGTCATCATGACAGTGAGAATGATAAAGAGGCAACAAAATAATAGATAAATGGATGCGCAGCTGGTCAAATTCTGGAGCTTCATTCATAAAAGCAAAACCAAACAGCCCAAAACAGTTCTGTAGGAGTTTTTCTGAAGTGGGGACTTAGCCCAAGAACCACATCCATGATTCTATGATATAGAGCAGTGGCTACAAGCTCCCCAGGTGAATGGTGCCTCTGGCGCTGACCAGGGCGTGCTGGTTGCCAGGAGCTGAGGCAGCCTCAGGGTAGGCAAGCAAGCGGGCAAGGGAGTTGAGCCGGCCAGTCTGCCAGCCCTTGCTCTTGGGAATGAACAGGCAAGTCCCAGGCCCCTGTGAGGCAGTGTGAGGAAGCACCTCTCTTTGGGGCGGGGGGGGGGCAGCTCAGAGACGGGGGGGGGCGGGGCGGCAGCAGCGGCTGCCCAGAGGACTCCCAAGGAGAGGGGAGAGGAGAGGAGGCTGAGGGAGGGTGTTCGAAAAAGGGTGAGAGGCTGCCAGCTCTGCAGGCAAGGGGTGACCTAACTGGGCTCCTGAGCCCCACAGGGGAGCTGCAGAAAGAAGGTAGTTGGTCAAGGGAGCCGTGGACTCAGAAAAGTTGAAAACCCCTGATATGGACCACATACTGGGTGTTAGTGGGAGGGAAAAGTGAATATGACCAGAGGCAAAAATATCCAGATACAGATGTACAGAAGGCTACATTCCAGACAAGTAATGTCTGAAAATAAAAAATGGGTGTGTGGAATCAGGGTTGTCAGTCTATATACGCGCACACACATCTCTCTCCATTTCTTAACCAGGCAAACGAGAAGTATTACATTGCCGTTCAAGGAGACATTGCAGGCAAGCTAAAGGATGGTGTCAAGCATGGGCTTTGAAGGATGTGGCTGAGGGAAGTTCTGAGGGCTGGAGGACCCCTTTGGACTTCCAGACCCAAGGATCCCCACCCTTGAACTAGGTTCTCACAAGGGGTGCTTGCTGGACATCTGGCGCTTTCCCATTGTCCCACATGAACTGAGAGTGTGCCCTAAAGCATACCCCAAAACACACCCTGCTGGCTGCTATTGGAAATGGTAGGGAAAGCCATCTAACAATTACTTGTCTTCTGCTGGTAAAAAACGTTTGAAAGCCATTGAAGGCTTGTGGCCATGAGGGTCTGTTCCTTCCAATATGATGGAGTGCTTTTCATTCTTTTAAATCCAAGCCGGTCACAATGTCCTGTCCAACCGGTTTTCTGCACCTGCTCACCCACTGGAATCAAAACGATCAGATAACTTGCACTGTCATAGCTTTCCTGCTTAACAGTCCATGGGCCACAGCCATGGAAACAAGGGGTGGAGTACAGACTGTACTCAGGGGAAGCATACATTTTAGGACCAGCCTAGGTAGCCAGATCTAAGGCCAGGAGCTTTGCTTGGTATGCAGAAAATTTGGGGCCCAGGCTAATAGACACAAAGTTACATAAAATGTATGCATGTATACATGCAGATTTAGAATTTAAATGTCATTGCTGGTTTACAGTGACTGGCAGTTGCTTTCTAGAGTTTCAGGCAGGGGTCCCTCCCAGCCCT
This sequence comes from Darevskia mixta, assembly GCA_034641385.1. Taxonomy (NCBI): domain Eukaryota; kingdom Metazoa; phylum Chordata; class Lepidosauria; order Squamata; family Lacertidae; genus Darevskia; species Darevskia mixta. The sequence goes on from JAWWNH010000210.1 coordinate 866,276, forward strand.
ACCTGGAGATGCCAGGGATTGAGGCCGAGACTTTCTGCATGCAAAGCAGATGCTCTGTCAATGAGCCACAAAACAGCACAGCCTGGGTTAGACTGGAGGGAGATGAGCAATAGACCAGTTGCTTCTGCCCATGGCTGGCAACCTGAATACCAGCCTCTGCAGCTGGGTAACTTGGTGGCTCAAGAAATTTATGCATGCACTGACTCCCTTGAGCTCAAATTAGATTTGGGGTTTTGCTAGTTGAGAGAACAACGGTGTTTCCAGAGTCCGAATATACTGTGCTAAGAACTGGTTGGCGGGGAAAGGCACTTTCTACCTCACTCACAGTTGGAAGCTAACATGATAGAAGTTTATGAAAGCGGGCATGGGGACAGTGGATAGGGAATTATTTTTCTCCCTCTCTCGTAAGACTGGAACAGTTGGACGTTCCATAAAGCTGAATGTTGGAAGTGTCAGGAAAGTCCTTCTTCACACAGTACATCGTTAAATGGTGGAACTTGCTCCCACAGGAGGCAGAAATGGCCATCACTTTGGATGGCTTTAGAAGATCATTAGACAAATTAATGGAGGAGAGGGTTGTCAGTGGCTACTAGCAACAATGGCCTCCACAGCTGGCAGTTTCTGGAAACCACAGGAGGGGAGAGTGTTGCTCTTGTGGTCAAATTCTGCTTGTGGGATTCCCACAAGCATCTAGTTGATCACTGTGAAAATAGGACCCTTGGCGTGATCCAGCAGGCTGTTCTTACGTTCTAAGTGTACAATTCTGGATTTTCTTTGATGTAACATTTGTCTGCCAGTGGCTTCCAAGAAATAGTATCTCTCCTGGTTCTGTAATAGTGGTGACCTTGAACAAAGAGATGAGTGATTTTATCCTCAAACTCCCCAGCAAACCTTTCACACCAGGCCTGAAAACTATTATCAGGGACAGATATCAGCGGTCCTCTCGCCACATGGAATAGCTCTTTTGGCTGGCTGCTCAGAGATGTTTCACCACTGCCATGCAATAGGTGCAACCATGCACTCTAGCACATATCTGATCAGCTTTTCATCAAGTCTTACGCCACTTGCGCCCAACCTGTTTCATAGCTTGGCTCCAGAGGCTTAGAGAGGGCTCTCGGGAGCAATTGCGTCAGCAGCTCAGCACATCTCGCCACTCCATAGCAGGACAAAAGACTCGAGAGGATTGCTGGCTCTGACTTGTAGAAAACCCCCCAAAGCATGCCGAAATCCTTTCTGACAAAGGATGGGGGCAGACCTTCCTAAAAAGGTCCCCACCCTTGCATGCACATTGGGGGGCAGGGCGGCAGTCTGACACTGTAAGATCAGACGTCACCAAATAGTGGTCTGATCATGACTGCAGGGTTAACCCTCCCAATATTCAGACTCACCCCCTCTTCAATTCACCAAACCAGGCAAAGCAGGTGCACCACCAGCCAGCCTCCTCTCCTCCACTGTCTACTCAGACACATCCTGATTCATATCAGGGTTTTCATACTCCCCAAACCAGGGACCCTGAATAAAAAAAGCTCCCGAAATAAGACACAGATAGCAGTATCATCCACCTTGCATATGTGCCCATGAATGGCTTCCATGCTCTCACCAGGTCACCATTCCCCAGCACTTGACCTCTCACCAAGTGCTTGGGTTAGGCGCATGCATATCCTCTGGATTGTTCTTGACTCTCACACAGAAGCCAACACAATTGACAAGCCAAACAAATTTACTTAGGGGGCAACACTTTCACCCCGGTGGTTCCTTGCAGCCAAGGCAGCAGCATTCCTGAGGGCTGTGGGACTGAGGGCAAAGGCAGACACCGGTGCCAGCTATCAGAAACTGCCGAGCCAAGTCTGGGAAGCCAAACTCTCTCGCAGAGCCAAGCAGGCACGCAGCAGATGCTAAAAGTGCACTGCTTCCTTTCTACCTGGGCACATGGTCTTCTCTGCCTCTGCACACGAGCCAAAAACAGCGAGCCTTGCGTGTGGTCTGATCATGCCCATGTCCACATTCAGACTGAAGTTGCTCTACCTGGGAGGTGCCTTTATTTGTTCAAGCCCTGAGAATCCCCCCTCATGTCAGAACTGCAACTCTTGTGCTTCCCCACTTTGAAGCTGGGGGGGGGGGTCCTTCCAAGCCCTGTGCTACAGGTCTTTATTCCTTTTACTATAAGTATCTTCTTTGGAAAAGGATTAGCCTCTTTTATTCTGATCCAAGTTTTTTTTTTTAATGCAACAACCAGAATTTATTTGTTTTAATTATACTGGGATTAGTGTAGAAAGGCAGAGAAAGCATGGTGTGTGTGTGACAGGGTGAAGGGGGACGGCAGCTGTGTGGCTCATGAGCCTTATCTTGCCACACAGAAGCACCCCAAATCCCACCCTCTTTCTACCTCCAGGAATTAAGCCTCCGGCAGCATCACAGATAAGTCCCTCCTTCCATCCTGGGAGATCTGCTCCTCTAGTGATAACTGACCGTACGGTCCAAATCCTGCCCTGTTTAAGGCACCTTTGCTTTGGGCTTATCCATATTGCAGCTCAAATTTGTATGCTGTTGGCATGCTTGTGTGCAGTGCTTGGATCCTGCCAAACATCTCCCATGTTCCTCCACTAGCAGCTCAGGGCCACAAGAGTCTCTCTGCCACCAAGGATCATTGAGAGCTGGTCCAAAGAACACAGCAATTGCTCTGGTGGGGAGGGTCCATCTTAGTCCAGAACCCTGTTGTCTCCAGCAGCTAGAGATGTAATGCCCCTAAACATGGAAGTTCTACTTTTGGCTGCAGTAGCAAAGGAGCAACGTTAAAGAGTCAGGAGAGCTGCTATAATTCAGAGCAATCCAACAGGCCTTCCACAGGATGAATCCTGGCTGGCCAATTGTAAGACATATACCGGTATTTATTTGATGGTACCCATCAAACAAACTGAGATACTCTGTTCCTCTTCAGCCTTGGACCAAATCTTGCAGCTCTGACATTGACTATTGCTTGCCTTGATGCCATCTGACACTCCAGCTTTAGGCCCAACTCTGCCCCATTGGCTCCCCATTGGCAGCACCCACATTCTTGGCTGGTCTTGAGAGGCCAGGGGTTGCCAATTGACTGGGAAAAGTGGCCAACCTATGCTCTTTTAACAGCAGGCACAGAGATTAGCATGTTATCACCCGGTAAGTCCTGCAGGTCACATTGCTGTTAAAGGCAGAAGAGTGAGGAGTCCAGGCTGGTAACCTTATCTGACACTCAAGTTTGTATAAATTAAAAAATTAAAAAACTGTCCAGTAGCACCTTAGAGACCAACTAAGTTTGTTCTGGGTGTAAGCTTTCATGTATCTGAAGAAGTGTGCATGCACACGAAAGCTTATACCCAGAACAAACTTAGTTGGTCTCTAAGGTGCTACTGGACAATTCTTTAATTTTTAATTTATTTTGACTGCGTCAGACCAACATGACTACCTATTCAAGTTTGCGTGTTACTCTACACCCCACCCACCAACCTACCAGTGAGTGTTCTGCTTTCCAGCCACCCCCTCAGTCGATTTTCGTTTTAACGGTTTCAAAGAGCAGACAATGCACTTCTCAGTTTTTTTTATTTTTACACAAAAATGCACTAAATATAGGCAATTCAAATAATTTTTAAAAATCAGCTGACAAGTCAGGCTGTGAGGGTGGGAGAGGAACCAGCCATCTACTTTTATTTTTAAAAAGGAAGGTCCAGGCATGTTTCCCTGCTGGTGTGTGCTGGGAGTACCATTTTCACTTCTTGTTCCTGAAGACCTCTCAAAGGTACACGCAAAGAGGATGAAAGGAACTGAAACAACGCTTGGTTTCTCATGAAACATGTTGGAGGGGGGTGGACAGAGCACACCACCTCCAAATGAAACACCTGGAACAAAATATAAAAGGATGTCATATAGAGGAGGGAGAAAGGTTGTTTTCTGCTGCTCCAGAGAAGCGGACACGGAGCAATGGATTCAAACTACAAGAAAGAAGATTCCACCTAAACATTAGGAAGAACTTCCTGACAGTAAGAGCTGTTCGACAGTGGCATTTGCTGCCAAGGAGTGTGGTGGAGTCTCCTTCTTTGGAGGTCTTTAAGCAGAGGCTTGACAGCCACCTGTCAGGAATGCTCTGATGGTGTTTCCTGCTTGGCAGGGGGTTGGACTGGATGGCCCTTGGGGTCTCTTCCAACTCTGTGATTCTATGAAAACCTCCATAAGCAGAAGACAAGCCTGAAGTTACACATGAGGGCAGCAGACCCGGGTCTGCATAGATTTGCTCTGTTCACATGTGAAGTGGGGAGTAATGTGCAACTTAAGACACCACCCTTAAGTGCTGCAAGGTTTCATAGAATCATAGAATTGTAGAGCTGGAAGGGACCCTGAGGGTCATCTAGTCCAACCCCCTGTAATGAAGGAATGTCAGCTAAAGCATCCGTGACAGATGGCCATCCAACCTCTGCTTAAAAACCTCCAATGAAGGGGAGCCCACAGCTTCTCAAGACAGTCTGTTGCATGGTCAAACAACTCTCAATGTCAGAAAGTTCTTCCTGATGCTTAATTGGAATCTCCTTTCTTGTAATGAGAAGCGTTAGTTCTGGTCTTGTTGTTGTTGTTCAGTCGTTCAGTCGTGTCCGACTCTTCGTGACCCCATGGACCAGAGCACGCCAGGCACGCCTATCCTTCACTGCCTCTCGCAGTTTGGCCAAACTCATGTTAGTAGCTTCGAGAACACTGTCCAACCATCTCATCTTCTGTCGTCCCCTTCTCCTTGTGCCCTCAATCTTTCCCAGCATCAGGGTCTTTTCTAGGGAGTCTTCTCTTCTCATGAGGTGGCCAAAGTACTGGAGCCTCAACTTCAGGATCTGTCCTTCTAGTGAGCACTCAGGGCTGATTTCTTTAAGAATGGATAGGTTTGATCTTCTTGCAGTCCATGGGACTCTCAAGAGTCTCCTCCAGCACCATAATTCAAAAGCATCAATTCTTCGGCGATCAGCCTTCTTTATGGTCCAGCTCTCACTTCCGTACATTACTACTGGGAAAACCATAGCTTTAACTATACGGACCTTTGTTGGCAAGGTGATGTCTTTGCTTTTTAAGATGCTGTCTAGGTTTGTCATTGCTTTTCTCCCAAGAAGCAGGCGTCTTTTAATTTCGTGACTGCTGTCACCATCTGCAGTGATCATGGAACCCAAGAAAGTGAAATCTCTCACTGCCTCCATTTCTTCCCCTTCTATTTGCCAGGAGGTGATGGGACCAGTGGCCAAGATCTTAGTTTTTTTGATGTTGAGCTTCAGACCATATTTTGCGCTCTCCTCTTTCACCCTCATTAAAAGGTTCTTTAATTCCTCCTCACTTTCTGCCATCAAGGTTGTATCATCAGCATATCTGAGGTTGTTGATATTTCTTCCGGCAATCTTAATTCCGGTTTGGGCTTCATCCAGTCCAGCCTTTCGCATGATGAATTCTGCATATAAGTTAAATAAGCAGGGAGACAATATACAGCCTTGTCGTACTCCTTTCCCAATTTTGAACCAATCAGTTATTCCATATCCAGTTCTAACTGTAGCTTCTTGTCCCACATAGAGGTTTCTCAGGAGATGGATGAGGTGATCAGGCACTCCCATTTCTTTAAGAACTTGCCATAGTTTGCTGTGGTCAACACAGTCAAAAGCTTTTGCGTAGTCAATGAAGCAGAAGTAAATGTTTTTCTGGAACTCTCTAGCTTTCTCCATAATCCAGCGCATGTTTGCAATTTGGTCTCTGGTTCCTCTGCCCCTTCGAAATCCAGCTTGCACTTCTGGGAGTTCTCGGTCCACATACTGCTTAAGCCTGCCTTGTAGAATTTTTAGCAGAACCTTGCTAGCGTGTGAAATGAGTGCAATTGTGCGGTAGTTGGAGCATTCTTTGGCACTGCCCTTCTTTGGGATTGGGATATAGACTGATCTTCTCCAATCCTCTGGCCACTGCTGAGTTTTCCAAACTTGCTGGCATATTGAGTGTAGCACCTTAACAGCATCATCTTTTAAAATTTTAAATAGTTCAGCTGGAATATCATCACTTCCACTGGCCTTGTTGTTAGCAAGGCTTTCTAAGGCCCATTTGACTTCACTCTCTAGGATGTCTGGCTCAAGGTCAGCAACCACACTACCTGGGGTGTATGAGACCTCCATATCTTTCTGGTATAATTCCTCTGTGTATTCTTGCCACCTCTTCTTGATGTCTTCTGCTTCTGTTAGGTCCTTTCCACTTTTGTTCTTAATTGTGGTAATCTTTGTACGAAATGTTCCTTTCATATCTCCAATTTTCTTGAACAGATCTCTGGTTTTTCCCATTCTGTTGTCATTCCCAGTTCTGGTCTTAGGACTCTGCTATACAGCTACAAAGAAAACCTTTTAAATGTGTTGTAAAGTACAGTATACAAATGTGACACTAGATGGCGACAGTGAGCTATGCAAAATTCAATGTATTTTTTCAAAACATTTTTTAAAAAAAGCATTTTCACAGCATTTTTTATATGTTTGTAGATTTCACCCTACTCTCCGGAGCAGGAGAAAACAACCTTTCTCCATCTTCCATGGACAGCACTTAAAATATTTGAAGATGGATGTCATATCTCCTCTTTTCCAGGCTAAACATGGTTTGCTTGAATATAGCCAGTATGCTTTGCCACCCAGCAAAATCTGGATTGGATCCCTAGCATCATGGTTAGGAGATTTTAGCCATTTGCCCCCAATCATTTAGAAAATGCCCGTGTCTGCATTTTCCATTGCCAAGAAAAGGTCCCACCCATTTCCATTTCATTCATGGATCTGCTAAGGTGCTTCCTTAAAAAAGTGCTTCTCTCTCTCTCTTCCTCTCCCCAAGACTTTGCTTATGCACAGAATGTTATGCCTCAGAGCGGCTTACAAAAAGATAATACAGGAAAACCGAGAAAAAAATTAAAACCATACTTGTAAGACATTAAAAAAGTTAAAACAGATTAAAATCCATTTTTATTTCAAAATTATATCTCATTTTAAAATATTCATTTGAATTCCTATGACGATTCTTTGTCGTTGGGGCAAGCTAGCAGCATCAAGGGACAGATTTGAGCCAGAAAATGGGCTTAGGAGGGGAAAGGGTTAAATTAATACCCCGGCGCTGGGGACTCCCCGGAGCTGCACATCACTAAGAATGGGGTGTGGCCAGTTTAGGCGCTTTTTGGAAGCTTGAGCTTAGAGTTTAGAGCTTAGAGACCTGTCCAGTTTTCCCCCAAGGAAGTGTCCGGGAAAGCGCAGAGGAAGTTTTCTCTGCACTGCTGCCCTATATGGAGGGGGTGGGGAATAGAAGTGGGCGCTTATCTCCTCTTTCCACACATTGCAGAATCCTCGCCCTCCCTTTGCCAGCATTGTCTGCCCCCCCCAACCACAGGCTAACTCTGGGGCTGCACTTCAGAGTCCATCGAACTGGAGTTACGCAACGGTGGAAGAGGAAACACAGCCTTCGGACCTGACAAATACATGGATACGTTTTCGTTCCAGCCCTTGTTTGCTGTTTTTGCATTTTGCAATCTGGCTTCCCCGCCAGTCTGGGACCAGAATGCAGGTAAACATGCTGCCTCAAGAGCACTTTAGCCTTTCACAGAGAATTGTAGAGTTGGAAGGGACCATGAGGGCCAACCCCTTGTAATACAGAATCTTATTGTGATTTTGCGTGATGTACATTGCCTTGCTGTCTTTTTATTATAAAAAAAAACAGCTGATAAATATTCAACTCCGTTCTTATGTTCTCAAACACCATGTCAGACTATTGTTTCAGTATTGTCTGCACTGACTGACTGGCCATGGCTCTCAAAGGTTTCAGACCAGGATTTTCTGCAGTCCTATGGGGAGATGCCAGGAATTGATTTGGTTGCTAGAGCATGAGACTGTTAATCAAAGGCGGTGCGTTCAAGCCCCACGTTGGGCAAAGGATTCCTGCATTGCAGGGGGTTGGACTAGATGACCCTTGGGGGTCCCTTCCGACTTTACAATTCTATGATTCTATGACCCTGGAGCCTTCTTCATGCAATGCAGGTGTTCTGCACTGTGCTGTGGCTGGACCTTCCTGAGACAGTTTTTACTGAGACCATTGGTCCATTTAGCTCAGTACTGTCTACACTGACTGGCAGCTGCTCTCCAGGCTTTCAGGCAAGGCGTCTCTCAGCCCTACACGGAGATGCTGGGGATTGAATTTGAGACCTTCTGCATGCAAAGCAGATGCTGCCTCTACGGCCTTTTCCAACCCCAAACTTTCCTTCTAGCTGAGAAAGTTAAACAATGTGCAGCTCAGCTTAAATCCAGCAAAAGCCTGTAAGCTCTATTTAAAAGCACATTGGAACAGCAAATGCCTCTTGCTTCCTTTTAAGAAAACCTCTTGCCAACAACAGCCATCATGTGGCACTAAATCCCCCACTTTAATTTTGCATCTTGTGAAGGCCTTGCAACCTGCTCAGTTTTGCAGCCTCGTAAAATTTGCACAAGGTGGTGAGAGATGCAATGATTTCCTGCCTTTTACAGGAAGGCGTGTCCCCAGCCGACACATTATAGCCCAGATTGCAAAAAACAGCCTGCAATTAAGGCAGCCCCCAGCTCCTCCTCCTCCTGCCTCGAAGCTAAGTAGTTGTGCGGGCACCATTTCTGACGCTTCGCACAGCACGTCTACGTGTGGGAGAGGAAGCTTGCTTCATTTCCCAGCTGGGGGCAGGCAGCAAGGCATGCACAGCAATGAGGCCATGGCTGCAGCACTGTTAGAAATGTGACCTAAGCAAACCCACCCAAGAGGAGCAGGGAAGCCAGGCTTTTCACCTGTGCTGTAAACAAAATCTGCCCTTATTCCCTTATGGGGTACACAAGAGCCCTTATAGAGTCCTTAAGTGGGTTCCCTATTGGTAGGAGGAAATAACAGAGGCCAACCAGAGAATATTGAGAAGCAAAGCAGCTAGTAAGCATGATCTTTATCAAAGCTGTTGCAATAGGGTGCTCCCCTCACACACAGGAGTTTGGAGCATAGCTGTCAACCCTCCATTTTTTTGCGGGAAACGCCCTTATTCCAATGCCGTTTCCCGCTGCTATTCTTGTGTAGATCCACCCATGAACAAGTCTTTTCTTTTATCCATCCTGAATCTTCCAACATTCAGCCGCGTTGGATGTCCACGAGTTACGAGTGTTAGGAGAGAGGAAGAAAACCTTTTCTCTATCCACATTCTCTATGCCATGCAGAATTTTACAAATTTCTATCGTCCCCTCGATCATTTTGGTGGCCCATTTCTGAACCTTTTCCAATGCTACAATATCCTTTCTGATGTGAGGCGACCAGAACTGTATGCAGCATGGTCTCACCATAGGCTTGAATAATGGCATTGCAGCAGTGGCGACTTTTTGGCCAATTCCTTGCAAGGAATCTGCCTGGGTCAACATCTTTATTGAGCTATCTCCTACGAGGCTTCAAGAGCTACACTTCCCTGTTTACCCTGTTTAATGAATGCCAGAGACTGTGGAAGATTAACAGTACCTCCTTTATTGCCTAAAAGTGACTTTTGCAACCTATGCACGATGCTGTGAGCGAGGATCGCAAAGTGCGCAGGACCAGATTAAAAACAGATAAATCTCCCAAGTCATCAGATGTCTTATTAGGGCTCTCTCCACCCGATTCTTCCTTCTGCCCTGGTGTTCACAGTTTCCCCAAGTGCTGAAGCAAAGCTTTTTCTGCGGTGAAGAGTGATGGAAAGCATTACGCCCACTCAGGCCTCTGAAACAAACCCTCACACACACACACCGTATTTCCATATGGGAGTCCAAATTAAGCAGGGGAGGGGCAGGCGGGAAAGAAGATAAATCACTCTCAACCCCCCCCCCCTTGCCATTTCTTCAGCTGTGCAGCTTGGCTTTTTTCTGATTCCAGGCTGAAATTTAGAAACACGTGAGATGGACTTAGGAGCCCATGATTAGAGGGGCAGAACGTTGAGCCTGCTGTTAAAAGGGTCCTTGGATGAAGGGGGCTGTATACAAATTTGATGATGATGATGATGATGATGCTCCGAGGGCCTTCTGGCGGTTCCCTCACTGCGAGAAGCAAAGCTACAGGGAACCAAGCAGAGGGCCTTCTCGGTAGTGGCGCCCGCCCTGTGGAACGCCCTCCCATCAGAGGTTAAAGGGATTAACAACTATCCTACATTCAGAAAATACCTGAAGGCAGCCCTGTTTAGGGAAGATTTTAACTTGTGATTTTGATGTATTTTAATATCTGTTGGAGGCTGCCCAGAGTGGCTGGGGAGACCCAGCCAGATGGGCGGGGTACAAATAAAAAATTATTATTATTATTATTATGCTCACTGGGTGACCTCGAGGGCCAGCCACTGTCTTTCAACCTAACCTACTTTGCAGGATTGTTGCGAGGGGGAAATGGGAGGGGGGGGAATCCATGAACAGCACCCTGAGCAAATTGGAGGAAGAGTTGGTATACAAATGTAACAAACAAACAAACAAACAAACAAACAAACAAACAAACAAACAATAGCGTGGCTCTTGCACAGCCCTGCCCTCCTTCCCTGGCAACCCATGAGACCACTCTCACCTACCAGTCTTGCTCCACGATGCTGCATTCATCATTTCTATCTAAGGCTGCCATTCCCAACTCTTTCCACTGAGTGATCATGAATGATCTCCCCCACCCCCCTTGTTGTTGTTGTTTAGTCGTTTAGTCATGTCCGCCTCTTCGTGACCCCATGGACCAGAGCACGCCAGGCACTCCTGTCTTCCACTGCCTCCCGCAGTTTGGTCAGACTCATGTTGGTAGCTTCGAGAACACTGTCCCACCATCTCGTCCTCTGTCGTCCCCTTCTCCTTGTGCCCTCCATCTTTCCCAGCACCAGGGTCTTTTCCAGGGAGTCTTCTCTTCTCATGAGGTGGCCAAAGTCTTGGAGCCTCAGCTTCAGGATCTGTCCTTCCAGTGAGCACTCAGGGCTGATTTCCTTCAGAATGGAGAGGTTTGATCTTCTTGCAGTCCATGGGACTCTCCAGAGTCTCCTCCAGCACCAGAATTCAAAAGCATCAATTCTTCGGCGATCAGCCTTCTTTATGGTCCAGCTCTCACTTCCATACATCACTACCACCTCCTTTAGTAGTTCCTTATAATTTGAACAATAAGAAGCCACAGTTTTTAGGCTAACTGTTGTCTGTGTCTGTCTTACCCATCCTGGTTAGTTGAGCCAAATTCCTGTCCGCTTGCCTGCACTCATTATCATACCAGCCCAATTTCCCAAAAATCTTGCTGCATCAGTGACCCGGTTTAGTTAAAAGCGGTCTTAGATCTGCAAAGATGAACACCATGCCTTCAACAGGTTCTAGATGTTTGTTAGCTATGTTCTGACACACTAGCAGTGAGAGCTGCTCAAAGTGGGCTTGAATTGAGTGTTCAACTGAGGGGGACCACTTAAAGCATCTGTCCGTAATTATTGTTCCCTCTGCAAAATCATTTGATGGGATAATTGAGGGCCTAAGAGGGAAATGGAGGGCAGGTAAGTGATGCTGATTTCATTTACTATGGTCAAAATTTCCCAGCAGACCAGGTGCCTGTTTACAAGGGGATTTGCGCTTCCCAAACCGCATGGTAGGGAATGACACTTGGAAATAATTTTGTGGAAGGAAATTGACAATGGGAGAAGAAGGATTAGACAAATTCATGGAGAAGAGAGCTATCGATAATAATAATAATAATTTATTATTTTTACCCCGCCCATCCGGCCGAGTTTCCCCAGCCACTCTGGGTGGCTTACAGTCAAATGTTAAAACAATACAGCATTAAATATTAAAAACTTCCCTGAACAGGGCTGCCTTCAGATGTCTTTTAAAAATAGGATAGCTGCTTATTTCCTTGACATCTGCTGGAAGGGTGTTCCACAGGGCAGGCGCCACTACCGAGAAGGCCCTCTGCCTGGTTCCCTGTAGCTTTGCTTCTCGCAGTGAGGGAACTGCCAGAAGGCCCTCGGCGCTGGATCTCAGTGTCCGGGCTGAACGATGGGGGTGGAGACGCTCATACTGGGAGCCAATGTAGTTCTCTCAGGACCGGTGTTATGTGGTCCCGGCGGCCACTCCCAGTCACCAGTCTAGCTGCTGCATTCTGGATTAATTGTAGTTTCTGGGTCACCTTCAAAGGTAGCCCCACATAGAACGCATTGCAGTAGTCCAAGCGGGAGATAACTAGAGCATGCACCACTCTGGCGAGACAGTCTGCGGGCAAGTAGGGTCTCAGCCTGCATACCAGATGGAGCTGGTAGACAGCTGCCCTGGACACAGAATTGACCTGCGCCTCCATGGACAGCTGTGAGTCCAAAATGACTCCCAGGCTGCGCACCTGGTCCTTCAGGGGCACAGTTACCCCATTCAGGACCAGGGAGTCCCCCACACCCGCCTGCCCCCTGTCCCCCCAAAACAGTACTTCTGTCATAGGTTTGATGCCACGATGGCTCTGCTCTGCCTCCACACTTGTAGACAACAACGCTTCCAAGTACCAGCTGTTGAAAACCACAGGGAGGGAGAGTTGTGCTAGTGCTCGAATCCTGCTTGTGGGTTTCCCATAATAGGCATCTGCTTGGCCACTGTGCGAACAGGATGCTGGACCAGATGGGCTATGGGCCTGATCCAGTGGGCTCCTCATATCTTCTTAATTAAGTACCCCCTGTCTCCACACCCACCCTGCTCCTCCGTTCGAAATCCCAGGGCCCCAGAAATGCTGTTTTTCATTTTAAAACAGACCTCCTAGAACTTCATCGCCCACGTTGGTGCCTAAAGTGTAGCCTCCCCACATTTTTCGTACAGTATTTGGTCTCCCAATGTGGCAAAGCATATGCACTTTTTTGGGGGGGGGGGTAACCAAAGCAGAAGACCATTTGCTGGTTTTTTTTTTAATAATTCCACCAGTCAGAAAGCCAGCAATAACAGCCTTCCTCGGGACATAATATTTGAAGTGGCAACAGGAGAAAGGCTCCCTTGTGTTTTAAAATATAAGGCCCCTTTGGTTAGAGGCTTAGCATTCGCTCAGCAGAATTCCAGGTGTTTAAAGTTTATGAAAACAAATACCGCCCGTTAGTGAAATATTTCCATTAAAGCAGTAGTCCTCAGCCTTTTTCAGACCCAGAACCCACCTTTAAATGCAAGCAGGCATTTGGGGGACCCGTTTCTTAATTTTAATTTTTTAAACCACATATTTGTATGATGGTAGGTGCTGCTGGCAGAAAACTAAGATCATGGCCACTGGTCCCATCAGCTCCTGGCAAATAGAAGGGGAAGAAATGGAGGAGAGATTTTACTTTCTTGGGTTCCATGATCACTGCATATGGTGACAGCAGTCACGAAATTAAAAGACGCCTGCTTCTTGGGAGAAAAGCAATGACAAACCTAGACAGCATCTTAAAAAGCAAAGACATCACCTTGCCAACAAAGGTCCGTATAGTTAAAGGTATGGTTTTCCCAGTAGTGATGTATGGAAGTGAGAGCTAAAGAAGGCTGATTGCCGAAGAATTGATGCTTTTGAATTCTGGTGCTGGAGGAGACTCTTGAGAGTCCCATGGACTGCAAGAAGATCAAACCTCTCCATTCTGAAGGAAATCAGCCCTGAGTGCTCATTGGAAGGACAGATCCTGAAGCTGAGGCTCCAGTACTTTGGCCACCTCATGAGAAGAGAAGACTCCCTGGAAAAGACCCTGATGTTGGGGGAAATGGAGGGCACAAGGAGAAGGGGGTGACAGAGGACAAGATGGTTGGACAGTGTTATAGAAGCTACCAACATGAGTCTGACCAAACTGAGGGCGGCAGTGGAAGACAGGAGTGCCTGGCGTGCTCTGGTCACAAAGAGTCCGACACCACTAAATGACGACAACAACAACAACAACAACTCAAGGGTACACAGTACTGTCATCTTTTCTTCTTCAAGTGTTAAAAGTGTGGCACTTAATGTAACAATTTCATAGTGAGTACCGGCACCCTTTTTCAATTTTATTTTTTTTAAAAAACACTGATGAGAACCATCTTCAGATATCGGAAGGGCTGTGTCATGGAAGATGTTCATTGCTGCTCCAGAGGATAGGACACAAACCAATGAGTTCTATTGAGAAGAAAGGATATTGCGACTAAACAATAGGAAGAACATTCTGACAGTAAGAGCCATTCAACTGTGGAACGGACTCTCTCAGAAGTTGGTGGGCTCTCCTTCCTTGGATGCTTTTGAGCAGAGGTTGGATGGCCATCTGTCATGTATGATCCAGTTGAGATTCCTGCATTGCAGGGGGCTGGACTAGATGACCCTTCCAAGTCTACAATTCTAAGATTCTATGAAACAGGGTCCTCTTGACAAGTGAATGGGGTGCAGCCAAGGGCGATGGCAAGAATACCTTGGACTGGGTGCTGGTTTCTAAGGTGCAGGTGCAGGCTTAAGAAAGAATCCAGCACATCTGGACTGTAGGTGGGGTGGGTGTGTCAGCACTGCTCAACAGCACAGTCTCTGTCTCCAACGCTCAAGCCACCCAGATGAGCCTGCTGTGTTCCTAAAATACAGCTGTCTGAAAAGTTTCCACGAAGTGGTTTAGTCTCCGCCACCTCATGCAAAAGGAAAAAGGAAGTGGTTTAGAACCTGCCAGATATTTCCTCTCTGATTCTCCCTGATTAAGTGGTCACATCTCAGCTTGTAATATCCCTGACATGTTCTTTAGCGCTCGGTCGATGATTGGGCTCTGCTCCTTTGATCCTTTAAACTGTAGAGGCCGAGGGTTGAACCCGGGACCTTCTGCATGCAATGCGTCTGCTCTGTCATGGAGCTATGCTCCCTCCCTTATATTTAAAGGGCCTAGCAAGCCCAAGCCCAGGGGTTCCTGGTCAATTTCCCCCACAGAACGCTTGACAATTGCAGGCAGACATAGAATCAGAAAACAAGCTTGCTCCCTATTTCACATGACAGCCCTTCAGATGTTTGAAGAAGGGACCCAGGTGGCGCTGTGGGTTAAACCACAGAGCCTAGGGCTTGCTGATCAGAAGGTCGGCAGTTCGAATCCCTGCGATGGGGTGAGCTCCCGTTGCTTGGTCCCTGCTCCTGCCCACCTAGCAGTTCGAAAGCACGTCAAAGTGCAAGTAGATAAATAGGAACCGCTCTGGCGGGAAGGTAAACGGCGTTTCCGTGAACTGCTAGGTGGGCAGGAGCTGGGACCGAGCAACGGGAGCTCACCCCATTGCAGGGATTCAAACCGCCGACCTTCTGATCAGCAAGTCCTAGGCTCTGTGGTTTAACCCACAGCGCCACCTGGGTCCCGCAGTTGTTTCAAACAAACCCCTACAGGGTTTCAAACAGGTGTATTTCCAGGCCCTGTTTGAAGATGCTGAGGCTTGAACCCAGGACCTTTGCATGCAGTGCAAGCAGTGTCAGAACCAGGTCAGCAATAACTCACACGGCTTAACTCTTTCTCCAAAGACGCAAGACAGCTCAGGAAGCCAGGCCTAGAGAGCACAAGAACTATTCCTAGTAGATCTTGCCGCAATGAGGCAGCTGTGGGGACTGAATGTCCCTGCCTCCCCACAGTTGTCTAAGTCCTTCCCCTGGGTCCTTCCCAAGCAATCTGAGACTCCATTGACTTGTCTGTCTCTGCCCTGCCCTCTTCATACCTCTACTGGTCCTGGGTGACCAGGGGGGTGGAGAGCTGGTTGCAGCAGGAGGAAGAGACCCCATGGCTTCTTCACCAATGTGACTCATCTCTGCCTTTTGGACTCCCTTCCTCTCCAGCCTCTGCTTCTGCTTCTTGGCTGCTCTCTTCCCTAGCCATCTTCCCCTGGGGGTTCCCCAGTTGGTGCCTCCCACCCCTTCTCTGCTTCCAGCCAGTCCATGACACTAAACTATAGGCCTTGCAATGGTGCAGAAAAGGGCAACCGGAATGATTAGAGGATGGAGCCTTTTTGCAATGAAGAACCAGTTTGCTTTTTTCCTCCTCCCTCCCAAGCCCTTTTCCTTTTGTGTCATGTCTTTTACATTGTAAGCCTGACTGTTGGGACCATCTTATTACCCTTTGTAGCCCAAGGCTTAGGAAGCATTTATATTTTCAGCTGAAGAGTAAGCTAAAAGAAACAACAAATAAACAAATGAATTTCCCTACAATGAAAGGGTAAAGTGTCTGCATGTTTTTAGGGGCTAATTGAGGGACATGATGGTTTGTTATTAAATTACGTATATTGGAGAGAGAAAAGGAAAAGGGATTCTCACGATTCCACGGAAAGAGGGATTGATTGTAAAACCACTCTGGCAAGGGCTCAGCTCATATCTTCTGGAGTAAACAGTTTTCAAGGATGGCACCAGACACGGGACAGTTAGCAAATCTGTCTGCGATCCAGTGGTCATTCGCTGCCCACTGAGTTATCACTGCCAAGTGCCTTGGAACAAACAGAATCACTTTCCAGCTCAGACCCAGCTTGGTTTTAGCATCAGGGCTTGTTGCTGCAGCAGCACTGGCTGGACTCACAGAGAAGACCAGCCCTCTGAGCATGTACGGAGCTCAGCACACGGAAACAAAGGGAAGGAGCATCTTCACCTCCATCGTTCTGCCCGGACACTGAGGTCCAGCACCAAGGGCCTTCTGGCGGTTCCCTTGCTGCGAGAAGCCAAGTTACAGGGAACCAGGCAGAGGGCCTTCTCGGTAGTGGCACCCGCCCTGTGGAACGCCCTCCCGTCAGATGTCAAAGAGAAAAACAACTACCAGACTTTTAGAAGACATCTGAAGGCAGCCCTGTTTAGGGAAGCTTTTAATGTTTAATAGATTATTGTATTTTAATATTCTGTTGGAAACCGCCCAGAGTGGCTGGGGAAGCCCAGCCAGATGGGCGGGGTATAAATACCGTAATAAATTATTATTATTATTATTATTATTATTATTATTATTATTATTATTATTGGTGTGGCAGGAGGTGGAAGGTAGGGGCCAGGTAGGCATCCTCCTTCCTACCCATTACGACTACATCTTTCAGCAAGGTGAGGACTTAATGCAGGGGTAGCGGCAGCCAACATGATGCTCTCCAAATGGTCAAAGAATCATAGAGTTGGAAAAGATCCCGAGGGTCAACTCCCTGCAATGCAGGAATCTTGACTAGATCATACATGACAGGTGACCATCCAACACCTGCTTAAAAACCACCTTCCGAGGGAGTCCATTCCATTGTCAAACAGCTCTTACCACCAGTTATTCCTGATGTTTACTTTGAATCTCCTCCCTTGCCACTTGAATCCATTAGTTCAGGTCTCACCAGCTGGAGCAGCAAAAAAACAACCTTGTTCCATCTTCCATGTGACAGCGCTTTGGATATTTAAAGATGTCTCTGATATCTCCTCTCAGTCTTTCCTTTTCCAGGTGAAACATACCCAAATCTCTCACCTTCCACCTTGTCAATATCCTTCTTAAACTGTGGTGCCAAGAACTGGACACAGTATTCCAGGTGTGGTCTGACCAAGGCAGAATAGAGTGGGACCGTATTACTTCCTGAGAGCCAGTGTGGTGTAGTGGTTAAGAGCGGTAGACTCATAATCTGGTGAACCGGGTTCGCGTCTCCGCTCCTCCACATGCAGCTGCTGGGTGACCTTGGGCTAGTCACACTTCTCTGAAGTCTCTCAGCTCCACTCACCTCACAGAGTGTTTGTTGTGGGGGAGGAAGGGAAAGGAGAATGTGAGCCGCTTTGAGACTCCTTCGGGTAGTGATAAAGCGGGATATCAAATCCAAACTCTTCTTCTTCTTCCCTTGATCGAGACACTATACTTTTGTTGATGCATCACTGTGGACTCCTGTTAAAGCTTGTGGTCTAAGGCCCCTTGATCCTTTGCACGTTGAGGAAGGCTGGACTAGTCATCTTCAAATATCTAAACAGCTGTCACAGGAAGAGGGAGCAAGCTTGTTTTCTCCTGCTCCCAGAGGGTAGGACCCAAACCAATGAATTCAAGTGACAAGGAAGGAGGTTCCTTCAGGATGGACTTCCGGCAAGTAAGAGCTGTTTGACAGTTTAACGAAATCTCTCGGGAGGTGGTGGACTCTTTGAAGCAGAGGTTGGGTGGCCATCTGTCATGGATGCTTTAGCTGAGATTCCTGCATTGCAGGGGGTTGGACTAGATGACCCCTGGGGTCCCTTTCAACTCTACAATTCTATTATTATTCTAGTGTGCATGTAGGTGTTGCAATTTCAAAGGTGCACCCCTGAGCTGCATGTTGTACTACCTGGCCCTGCTAACAAACTAGCCTCTGGCCAGGGACCAGGGTTTAGTTCATATCTTTTGGAGGATGGCGCCAGGCATGGTACAGATAACTAGATTTGTTTGGGACTTTGTGGGTGTGTTGCTCCCTGCCCACAGACCTATCCTAGCCTGGCGCCTCAGAAACAAACAGAATCCGTCTCCAGGGCACAGACCCAGCTTGGTTTTGATGTCAGGGCTTGCAAAAGAACACAAGAAGTGCCAGCTGGATCAGGCCAATGGCCCATCTAGTCCAGCATCCTGCTCTCACTCTCCTCTCCTGAATACCCAGCATGCATGGATAGAATCATAGAATTGGAAGGGACCCCAAGGGTCATCCAGTCCAACCCCCTGTAATGCAGGAATCCTTTTGTCCAATGTGGGGCTTGAACCAACAACTCTGAGATTAAAAGTCTCGTGCTCTACAGACTGAGCTATGTCGCTGGTAAGAGGGGCAGTCCTAAATCATGGAAAGCCAGAGCATGTTACACCTTTAAGCAGGCATGCACCAGATCCAAACTCAAGAGCATGGCTACACAAACCTTGAAATAATAATAATAATAATAATAATAATAATAATAATAATAATAATTTATACCCCACCCATCTGGCTGGGTTTCCCCAGCCACTCTGGGCGGCTTCCAACAGAATATGAAAATACAACAATGTATTAAACATTAAAAGCTTCCCTAAACAGGGCTGCCTTCAGATGTCTTCTAAAAGCCTGGTAGTTGTTTTTCTCTTTGACATCTGGTGGGAGAGTGTTCCACAGGGTGGGTGCCACTACCGAGAAGGCCCTCTGCCTGGTTCCCTGTAGCTTTGCTTCTCGCAGTGAGGGAACCGCCAGAAGGCCCTCGGTGCTGGACCTCAGGCAGAACGATGGGGGTGGAGACGCTCCTTCAGGTATACAGGACCAGAGCCGTTTAGGGCTTTAAAGGTCAGCACCAACACTTTGAATTGTGCTCGGAAACGTACTGGGAGCCAATGTAGGTCTTTCAGGACCGGTGTTATGTGGTCCCGGCGGCCACTCTCAGTCACCAGTCTAGCTGCCGCAGTCTGGATTAGTTGTAGTTTCCGGGTCACCTTCAAAGGTAGCCCCACATACAGAGTTTGACTTAAACCACCCTTTTTGCTGTCTTAACTCGCATCAGGTTAAGAAGCCTCGTGACTGACCTAAGCAGGCTTAGGATTTGTAACCTCCCTTCAGATATATAAAATCTGAAACAGAGATGGAGGCATCAGAAATAGAAACGTTAGAGCCGCAATTCATTGTGCAAAGACCTCCTGAAATAGAAGCCTTTTAACCCGTTGCCTGAAATGTAGCAGGGCCAGTGCCTGGCTGCAGAGATGCATAGCGTTAAGCCCACAACACTGAATGTACAAAAACAAACAAACCTGGGTGTGAAGGGATTCTTAGTAATGATTTAGCAACTGTGCCTAGTTAGACGCAGAGTGTGGACCCAGAAAAGGGAGCGGATAGCAGAACAGAAACAGAGGAGTATTGGTGCCACCTAGAGGCACACCTAGAAATGACAATAAAAGTGCTCTGGGAACAAGGCCAGGTAAGTCTTACCTGTAAGCACGAGAAAATGACTTGCTCCCCTGGCCTGATGTTTCATCTACCTGGAGCTGCAAACAAGAATGAGGTTGTTCGCTGTGCAGGGCCAGCCATACAGAGTCAGACCAGAAGCAAAGTTACAGGGAACCAGGCAGATGGCCTTCTCGGTGGTGGCGCCCGCCCTGTGGAACGCCCTCCCATCAGATGTCAAGGAAATAAACAACTATCTGACTTTTAGAAGACATCTGAAGGCGGCGCTGTTTAGGGAAGTTTTTAATGGTTGATGCTTTATTGTGTTTTTAATATTTTGTTGGGAGCCACCCAGAGGGGGGAAAAGAATTCAGTGTAGCAAAGAACTGAGCTTCCGGACCACATTTATTTGCCCTGCTCAGTTTTGATTCCCAGATAAACAAACCATATTTGACAGCAGAATTACAACAAAGGAAATCTACACCGTGAAAGATCCCTGAAACGAGATGAACGTATATTTATATAGTGATACTCAAACAAACAATATGTTTAATGATTCAAGAGCAGAATTGCTCAGGAGCAAAAATACTCAAAAACGTTATAAACTAATTCAAAGAAATATAACTCAAGAAAACCTTCTAAATAACAAAAATAACTCAAGATAAACTATCAAATAACCTTGACGAGTTGCCGGCTAAGATTCTCGTTTCACTGTTATGATCTATCAGTTTCCTCAGAAGGAAAAAAGTTAATGCATTTATATAACTCAAAATAGCTTGTTTGCTATTAAATCTAGGGGGGGGGGGATTAAAGAAACTTTCAGAAAAGAAGAACACTCCCAAACAGTAAGTGGTAATTATCCAAACTAGGAATTCTAATTTTGCTTCATCCAAAAGGTTAAAAACCTAAACTCAAGTTTGAAAACAAGCTCCGTAGCTTGTAAAACACGTTGACGAGGGGCTGTGGAAGCTCCCACGATCTTATTGTTACGAAGCGATTGCAAAGACAGCGGGGCTCAGCCAAAACAAAACGACGTCTCTTTCAGGTGGGTTTGTGGCACAAAAGTTTGGCGCAGCCCCAAACATTTGCCCCCTTTCCTCCTCCTCCCACTCTCAAGCCCATGAGCTGGTCTCCTGCAGGCGCTCGTCTTAGCTCCCCCCGCAACCCCAACCTGAACGAACAAGAAATGAACCCGCACGCAGGATGGCGACTTTACAAACGCTTTTATCCAGTTTTCGCTTCACAAAACTAGGTTCACTGGAATGAAAAGGAGAAGGCCACGAGACCCCGCTTCAGATATCGGACACGGAGAGGAGGGTGGCCGTGGGAGAGGAGGCGGGTCGCCGGTTCCCGTGGATCTGGCATTTCCAGTGCAGGTCTCGGTCGGGATCCAGAAGCTCCACAGAATCCAGCATGTCGGGAACTGGCAGGGAAAGAAAAGCAGAGCCACTGAGGGGCAAGAGCTGTTTATATTCCCGCTCCTGCCACAGCCCTGAATTTATTCCACGCCAAGTGAGGGCATTGCTGTTGACATCTGTCTGTCTCGGGAGGGAATGGAGAATCGTGCCTTTGGGGGTGAAGTCAAAGTGCTGGATGGTTATAGCACCTGCTGTGACCGTAGAAGGTAAAAAGGTAAAGGTAAAGGACTCCTGGGCGGTTAGGTCCTGTCAAAGGCGACTATGGGGTTGCAGCGCTCATCTCACTCTCAGGCCAAGGGAGCTGCCGTTTGTCCACAGACAGCTTTCTGGGTCATGTGGCCAGCAGGACTAAACCGCTTCTGGTGCAACGGAACACCATGACGGAAACCAGAACGCACAGAAACGCCGTTTACCTTCCCTCTGCAGTGGTACCTATTTATCTACTTGCACTGGTGTGCTTTTGAACTGCTAGGTTGGCAGGAACTGGGACAGAGCAACGGGAGCTCACCACTGCTGCAGGGATTCGAACCACCAACCTTCTGATCGGCAAGCCCAAGAGGCTCAGTGGTTTAGACCACAGCGCCACCCGCGTCCCATTGCTGTGGCCATAGAGACTCTACAGAGACTCATCAGCTACGTATTTTGCCCAGGTCTGCAAAGAGTTTGGTCTTGCCATTTGCCTGATGAAGACCAACATCTTGGGTCAGGGAGTCGACGGCACTCCATGCATCAACATGGGTGACCACATGCTTGCCAGTTGCTGTCTGGCCACAAACCCTTCAGCATCTCACTTCTATTCCACTTTCTCTATCCTGATGGACTCGCCAGCTCCCACTGGCTGCTGGGTCCCCAGGAGGCAGACCCAGGGCTTGTCCATCATAGGGTGAAGAAGGAATGGCTCAAGCGCTCTAGATCAGGGGTAGGGAATCTGTGGCTCTCCAGGCAATGCTGGATTCCAACCCCCCCCCCCTCCAATCATCCCTGACTGTTGGGAATTCTGGCTGGGCAGGGGTATCATCTGGGGGGGGGCACGAGGAGCCCAAAAAAAGGATTAAAAGAGAGGGCCGGGCCCCCTCAATATTCTGCGGCAACTGTGCCCCTGACAAGAGGGAAGCCATGCCTGGGCCAGGTCTTCAGGACTGGGGTGGCAGCGGCGCCTCTCCTTTGCTGGGCTCTGGGGCACAAGGGAGCTGCAGAGGCAGCTTCCTTGGTGATGGGCCGGCTCTGCCAGGCCGCAGCTCAGGCCTGACCTTGGGGTGGAATCCTCTGGGTGAGGATGAAGTGGTCCCAGGTTTCCCTTCAAGCAATTATGATACCTGGCCGCTGTTGGAATATAAATGCTGCCAGAAACAGCTGTGGCAGACCCCTGCTGAGGGAACGCAGGGAGAGATTTCTCTAAGACTCACCTATAAAAGTGGTCACATGACGCAGCACCCGTCTCAGGTAAGCGCGCGTCGACGCCTTACCTGTTCAGCATCCACCCACCCCAGCAGCCTTCTCTGCCCCTCAGTGGACCACTGCAGAGGCTGGCTGGGATATGTCAGCCGCAGCAGGAGATCTACTCACTTGGGATTTCCACCATCCTCTCTTGGCTGTTCATTTGCCAGCTGGATTTCTTCTTGCCAACCTGGAAGGAGGAGGAGCATCACTGAACGGGAAGGCGCCGCAATGCACAGCAATCTTGGTTTTCTGCTGGGCCTCCTCGATTTGTTCCCAGCCCCAACAAAGGGGCTGCAACCTTGCTTGCCCTGTGCTTGGGTCATAGAACCATAGAACTGCAAAGTTGGAAGTGACTCAAAGGACCGTCTTCCCTCATGTTGTCAAGACCTCAGGCCTTCTCCCATCCTGTCTACTGCAGCCTTTCCCAATGGCTGCACTAGCGGAGGCTGATGGGAGGGAGATACCATTCAAAGTAGCCAGAGGGCACCAGGTTGGGGTTAGGCAGGTCCACTGGCCACATTGCAGCCCTCAAAGGCCAGAGCCAGGGCTCCTCCAGGCAGCATGTTCAGCATTCATCCTGATCATCCTGTGGTCTGTGCATCAATAACCTTGAGGCTAGATTACTGTAATGTGTTATTTGTGAGGCTGCCCTTGGGCGTGGTTTGGAAACTCCAGCTGGAGTGTATTATTGTATTATTATTATTATTAGTAGTAGTAGTAGCAGCAGCAGTATACTGCTCTTCATGTGTAGATCTCAGGACAGCGGCCACATTGCAGATGAGGACATCTGGCCGAAAACATTTGGCACCATTATCAACACAGCTGCACTGCTTGCTCCTCTGCTACCAAGCCAGCTTCCTTGTATTAATTTACAAAGCTCTGAACAACTTAGGACCAGGGTACCTCAGGGATCCCCTGAACCTTCTTCCCTGGCTCAATCACCTAAGGAAAATTAACAACAACAATCTTAAGCTTTCCAAAATAACAATAGATTAAAAACAAATTAAAACTTGCACCAGCTTCCTAAACATCTGGGTAGGCTTGTCTAAATAATAATGTTTTTTTGCAGGCACCAAAAAGAGCACAGTGAAGGCGCCTGCCTGGTATCAATAAGCAGGGAGTTCCAAAGGCTAGGCGCTGACACACTACAAGTTTGAGTTCTTACGAATGTGAAACAGGTGCGATGTGGCACCTGAAAGCTCCACTGAAATATATGGGGTGAGGGGATCTCTTAGGTGAACTGGTCCCAAGTTCCAGTTACAGGTAGGTAGCCGTGTTGGTCTGCCATAGTCAAAACAAAATAAAAACTAAAAACATTTCTTCCAGTAGCACCTTAGAGACCAACTAAGTTTATTTTTGGTATGAGCTTTCGTGTGCATGCACACTTCTTCAGATACTTTGCTGTCAACCCTCCCTTTTTTTGCGGGAAACTCCCTTATTCCAATGCCGTTTCCCGCTGCTATCCCGGATTGTTGATATCTCTTAAATTTCCCGGATTTCAAAGGAAGCAGCTCCTCTCCCTCCCTGCCGGCCAGGGAGGCTCCTCAGCTGCGTTGCTCGGCTGCCAATAAGGAGTCTGAGACCGACTGGGGGCGGAGCTTGCATGCCTTGTGCAGCCAGACCCTCACGCCCTACCAGACAGCCAGCCTGCCTGCCGTCTACGTGCTCGCTCTTTCGCTCAGGGTGGCGAGGCTACTTAGTGCCATTGCACCACCCTCATGGCATCCCTTATATTCAAATCTGAAAGTTTGGAAAAATCCCTTATTTTCAAATCTGAAAGTTTGGGGAAAATCCCTTATTTTCAAATCTGAAAGTTTGGAAAAAATCCCTTATTTTCAAATCTGAAAGTTGACAGCTATGGTCCCAAGTTGTTAAGGGCACCTTGAACCTGGGAATTAAACTGAGGTGTGGACGGGCCCATGCATCAGGCAAAAGGCAACCCCACAGGCGTACCTTCCCACCCGCTGCTCACCTGCTTCTCTGCCTTTTCCGCCGACGCACCCCCCAGCCTGGGACCCTCTCGGTGCAGAAGGCTCCCCACGGCGGACAGGAAGTGGCGCCAAGCCTTGAGCGCCTTCTGCTGGCGGGACAGGTCTTGGGAGCAGCTGTGAGGGCAGGAGCTGGGGATGGCTGAACCAGTGCTGGAGACCCAGGGGACGTGGCAGAGCTCAGCGGCCTCGGCGGTCCCCAGGGCCATTGCTCCGGAGGACCTCACTCTGTACCTGCAAGAAGAGCGCGGAGAGGAGGGAGGTGCAGATGAAACTGGGCTGTGTGTGCCATTGTGGGGAGAGGGACTATTTTCTGACTTAAGAGCTCCTCCAGGCAACCTGCTCATTGAGCAGCTCTGATAATGCAGACATGCTTCTCTTCTGAGCATGCAATTTAGTTTTTCCTGTAAGTGTAAAGCTAAGGCGAGGGAACCAGACCCTCCAAGTGCCCCTATTTTCCAGGGATAATCTCAGATTTACAGAAGCCGCCCCAGTTTCTGACTTGATCCCGGAATGTCCTGCTGTTACTTAGGACAGTGGTGGCTAACCTTGACACTCCAGATGTTTTGGGACTACAACTCCCATCATCCCTGACCACTGATCCTGTTAGCTAGGGATGATGGGAATTGTAGTTCCAAAACATCTGGGGTGTCAAGGTTAGCCATCACTGACTTAGGACGTCCCTGTTTTCACTGGAAAAATGTTGGAGGGTACGGAGTTATATGACCTCCAAGCCAAGGAGATAAGGAACTATACAACCTTTAGAAGACACCTGAAGGCAGCCCTGTATCGAGAAGTTTTTAATGTTTGATGTTTTATAGTGTTTTAATACTTTGTTGGAAGCCGCCCAGAGTGGTTGAGGCAACCCAGTCAGATGGGTGGCATATAATAAAACTATTATTATTATTATTATTATTATTAAGCCACATTTTCACCATGCATGTTTTATTATGTCTTTAGATATGCTGGAAGCTGCCCAGAATAGCTGGGGCAACTCAGTCAGATGGGCGGGGTACAAATAATAAATAAATAAATAAATAAATAAATAAAGGAACAGGACATTCTTATTTTCATCGGAGAAATGTTGGAGGGTATGCTCCTCTAGGTATGTAATGTACAGGTCCACTTTTGTGGGTTCCCCAGCAGCTGCTGCTATGACCAAGGAAAGTTGCTGAAAACATTACAGTGGTGTGGCTTTTGAAATCTGCTGCAGAGAAAAAGTGGGGTGTCGACGTACTAAATAAACAAGCAAACATATTCTCCTTTTATGCAAACACCCCTTGGAATCTCTGTTGGAGGGGCACATAGGAATGACTATACAGTGGTACCTTGGGTTACAAACACCTTGGGTTACAAACTCTGCTAACCCGGAAGTAGTTAAGAACTTTGCTTCAGGAAGAGAACAGAAATCGCGCGGCGGCAGCGGGAGGCCCCATTAGCTAAAGTGGAACCTCAGGTTAAGAATGGTTTCAGGTTAAGAACGGACCTCCAGAACGAATTAAGTTCGTAACCAGAGGTACCACCAGGAGCATCTTACCCATAGAGGCTAGTGGCGCAGGGCGCCAGGGTGCCAAGTTCTGGAGGGCGCCAGGGAAGAGGCGGAGGCTGGATGCAGTGCCTCCTGGCATCAGCTCGCCGCCCTTGCCCGCCTCCGCCATGCGCCGAAGCAGCGCCGCGCCCAGAGCCTCCGTCTGCCATGGCCACAGTGGCACGAAGCGGCCAGCTGAGCCGGGAGGCGCCGCGTCCGGCCTCCGCCTCTTCCCCGCCAGAGGAGCCACCCTCCAGCCGCTGCCCGCGTCCTCCAGCCCCGCCGGCAGCACCGTCCTCCCTAAAAAAACTCTGGGAAACGGGGGCAGGGGGAGCTTTGCACCATGGCGCCGGATATGCTTAAGACGGCCCTGGGTACCACTGTAATAAAAGCAAGCAAGGAATGCGATTCCGTCATCTGCCAGCTAAAGATTTCCCCTATCTGGGTGGCAGCCCCTGTCAGTTTCTATTCCTCTCACTGTGCAGCCACAAGATTATGTTGATGCATTCCACAGATTATTGGAATCACGGGAACGGAAGTCTGTTGTACTCTGTTCCGGTTGTTTGTTGTTTCCTTCTTCTTCGGACTTCTCTCAGCCAGAGAAGACATGTTTCCTTTTACTCTGCCTTATACTTAGCAATAAAGTAATTTGTAGGACACACCTCTGTCTCAGTCCATCTGCGTTATCTACTCTGCAAGATGCCTGAATATGAGTCCGGTGTCTGAACAGCACAGGGCACAATAAACGTCGGGAAAGCTGGAGAGCTGCCTGCTCACCGCTGATGGGGAGACAGGCTGGAAACGTTCCTGAGTTATGCCTGGGGGATCGGCCTTCCCCCCCCACTCCGACCTACAGCCCCTAACCCTCCACACCCGGAGGTTATCCCCGAGGAAGGATGGCTAAGCCCTGAGCCCCGAGTCACGCACTTGGTTCCGTGCCTCTTGCACCACCCCGAGTCCTGCCAGTTCAAGGCCAAAGGTTGCTTGAAGGACAGAGCCTGTGGAGAGAGATGGGGGAGGTCAGAGATGGACCAGGTAGACCAGGCAGCCTCTGCTGGGCTTGGGGTCAAGGGCTTGGGGATCTCTCCAAGGTTGGGGACCCTGTCTTGGCTGATGCGATGGTGCACAGCAGCACACACAGCTCTGGCCGCCAACCCTTTGGTGCTCTGCATCATAGCTGTCAACCCTCCCTTTTTTGCGGGAAACTCCCTTATTCCAATGCCGTTTCCCGCTGCTATCCCGGATTGTTGATATCCCTTAAATTTCCCGGATTTCAAAGGAAGCAGCTCCTCTCCCTCCCTGCCGGCCAGGGAGGCTCCTCAGCTGCGTTGCTCGGCTGCCAATAAGGAGTCTGAGACCGACTGGGGGCGGAGCTTGCATGCCTTGTGCAGCCAGACCCTCACGCCCAACCAGACAGCCTGCCTGCCTGCCGTCTACACGCTCGCTCTTTCGCTCACCTGTTCACGCGCAGCCTCTGGAGCGCAGGGTGGCGAGGCTACTTGGTGCCATTGCACCGCCCTCGCGGCATCCCTTATTTTCAAATCCAAAAGTTTGAAAAAATCCCTTATTTTCAAATCCAAAAGTTGACAGCTATGCTCTGCATCCCCAGGTGAACCTCCGAAGACCTCAGACCAGGTGGCTCTACTCACAAGGAGCAGTTTCTCTCCCCCCTCCCCAGCCATGTTCTCCCCCTGCATCTGGACGCTGTACCTGGAATTTGCAGCTGTGAGGAGCAGCTAAGATGTAGCTGATCTGGGTGCAAACTAGGAGGAGCAGAGGCACCAAGTAGAATGCGGTGGGGATGGTCACCAGCACTCTGGAAACACCGGAGTCAAGGAATACGGACAGATGAAGACCAGGCTACAGTGACGTTGCATGCAGAAGCAAAAGACCCCATGGGGAAGGGGCGAGAGGCCCGGCGGCTGACAGCCAGGAGTGTTCATAGGTGCGTGCTATGCAAAGGCAGGTTTTTGGGAAAGCCTTGCATTCCAGTCGGTGGCTGTCCCCGAGGAGCCTCCAGGGATGGTTGGCTGGTGGGAGGTCCTGCTGGGGTGGCTTCCTGATAGATGGGAATATTTGATTGAGACAGTCGTTACAGCTTGGAGGACACACTTATAATAATAATAATTTATTATTTGTACCCCGCCAATCTGGCTGGGTCCCCCCAGCCACTCTGGGTGGCCTCCAACAGATATTAAAATACATTAAAATATCACAGGTTAAAAACTTCCCTAAACAGGGCTGCCTTCAGGTATTTTCTGAATGTCAGATAGTTGTTTATCTCTTTGACCTCTGCTGGGAGGGCGTTCCACAGGGCGGGCGCCACTACCAAGAAGGCCCTCTGCCTGGTTCCCTGTAACCTCACTTCTTGCAGTAAGGGAACCGCCAGAAGGTCTTCGGCGCTGGATCTCAGTGTCCGGGCTGAACGATGGGGGTGGAGACGCTCCTTCAGGTATACAGGACCGAGGCCGTTTAGGGCTTTAAAGGTCAGCACCAACACTTTGAATTGTGCTCGGAAACGTACTGGGAGCCAATGTAGATCTCTCAGGACTTACGTTTCCAAGCGCAATTCCAAGTGTTGAAAGCCCTAAACTGCCTCGGCCCAGTAGACCTGAAGGAGCGTTTCCACCCCCATCGTCCAGCCGGGACACTGAGGTCCAGCTCCGAAGGTCTTCTGGCGGTTCCCTCCCTGCGAGAAGCGAGGTTACAGAGAACCAGGCAGAGGGCCTTCTCGGTGGTGGCGCCCGCCCTGAAGATGTCAAGGAGATAAAGAGCTACACAACTTTTAGAAGACATCTGAAGGCAGCCCTGTATCGGGAAGTTTTTAATGCTTGATGTTTTATAGTGTTTTAATACTTTGTTGGAAGCCGCTCACAGTGGCTGGGACAACACAGTCAAATGGGTGGCATATAATAAAACTATTATTAGTCTTTTTCATGTGCCTCCTCCTCGAGAAGTCAGGAGGGTGGCAACACGAGAACGGGGCCTTCTCTGCAGTGGTTCCCCATCTGTGGAATGCTCTCCCCAGGGAAGTTCTCCAGGCACCTTCATTATATACCTTTAGGCACCAAGCAAAAACGTTCCTTTTCAACCAGGTCTTTGGTTGATCTGATTTACATCCTATGCCCTTTTAAAATGTGTTCTTTCGGGGGGGGCTATTGGGTTGTTGTTTTTATTTTTATTATGTATTTTGTGGCTTTATATCTTGATTTTATTTTGTGAACCGCCCTGAGACCCCCGGGTATAGGGTGGTATATAAATAATTAATAATAATAATAATAATAATAATAATAATAATAATAATAATAATAAAATAAAGCCACATTTTCACCATGCATTTAAGCACTAAAACTGCCATGGCTTCCCCTAAAAGATCCTGGGAACTGCCGTTTGTTAAGGGTGTTCAGAATTCTAAGAGCTACAATTCTTGGAGTGGTTTAGTAATCAGTCCCTCTTTGCAGAGAATTGTAGTTCCGGGAGGGGAACCTGGGTCTCCTAACAACTCTCAGCACCCTTAGCAAACTACAGCTCCCAGGATTCTTTGGGAGAAGAATCAGCGTTACAGGAGAGGGGGACTTCTCTCTGAAGGATACGTGCAGATCTTCTCCACGCTGAAAGCCTCCTGGGAGTTGAACGCCAGGTAGACCAGGCAGGAAGCCAGCACCGCGAGGTCGTAGCCGCTCAGGAAGACCACAAAGAAGATGAAGAAGCGGAGGTTGTGGCAGCCAATGCAGTTGTTCACCCACATGCAGTGGTGGTCGAATTCCTGCAGGTGGGGCCGGAGAGTTAGGACGAGGCTCTTCAGGGAACACCCCAGGGTGCCGACCTCTGCCAGGTGGAGGTGAGCAGCTTTGAACTGCCAAGGAGCCTTCTGTCCAGCTCTGCCACATTTTGCACCCCAGGTGAGTTCACACGTGACTGGTGTGCAAGAGGTGCAATAGGCCAATCCGTGCACATGTGTGCAAGGAAACCAGAACAGCAGCAGCAGGAATGTCTTGCAATTTGGGTGGTGCGAAGGATGGTTTGGATTAGCTAGGGCAGGGCTAGGGAAGCGTCCTCTGCCTGAGGGCCGTATTCCTTCCTTTCAAGGGCTGCTGGTGGGCGTGGCCAAAGACTAAGGTGGGCAGAGTGGCTGATGCAAATCTTACCTTTCTGCACTAGGCTAGTTCCTAGCCCCTCCTCCATCCAGCAAGGGGCATGACCTAAGCTCAAGGGCATGGGCAGGAGCAAGCCAGCAGTAAATCATACCAAGCAAGCTGGAGTAATTGGCAAATCAGGATCTGTGCAGGAGTGCCAGGCCTAAGGGGCACAGCAAGTCAGGTCTTGCTTCCATGAAACAGTTGCTGAGACTAAAAATTCCAACTTCCCCACAGTCCCCTCCTCTCCAGGGTTTTTTCCAAGCAATCGTAGACTGCGCCTGCATGAAGCCAACCTCTCTCCCTTTTCATGCCCCTTCTGGTTCTGGGAGATCAGGAAGGAGGGGAGATTGTTGCAGCAGGAGGAGAAGACACCCATGACCATAGCTGTCAACCCTCCCTTTTTTTGCGGGAAACTCCCTTATTCCAATGCCGTTTCCCGTTGCTATCCTGGATTGTTGATATCCCTTAAATTTCCCGGATTTCAAAGGAAGCAGCTCCTCTCCCTCCCTGCCGGCCAGGGAGGCTCCTCAGCTGCGTTGCTCGGCTGCCAATAAGGAGTCTGAGACCGACTGGGGGCGGAGCTTGCATGCCTTGTGCAGCCAGACCCTCACGCCCAACCAGACAGACAGCCTGCCTGCTGTCTACGCGCTCGCTCTTTCGCTCTCCTGTTCGCGCGCAGCCTCTGGAGCGCAGGGTGGCGAGGCTACTTGGTGCCATTGCACCGCCCTCGCGGCATCCCTTATTTTCAAATCCGAAAGTTTGAAAAAATCCCTTATTTTCAAATCCGAAAGTTGACAGCTCTGCCCATGACTCTTCACCAGCCTGATTCCTCTCTGCCTCTTGTCCTCTCCTGCTTCAGCTTCTGTCTCTGATTCTGGACTTCTCTCTGCCACAGACTCTTCCCGCTCACTCAGCCCTGTTACCCCTTCAGCTTCCAACACCTCCTCCTCCCAGTCTTCTCCCTTTGACCACCCATCGTCGTGCCACCACCAGCCCCCGGGCTCTGAGCCTTCTTCCCTTGGGTTGGTTTCTCCCACCGTTCCTCTGTGTCCAACCTGTCCATGCTGGGCAGTTCCAGCCAAGCAAAAACATTTGGGGTGCAAAACAGGTCCAGCGAGGGGTGTGGCGTGGGGAGAAATCCGAGGGCCAGATTGGAGGGTTGCATTTGGCCCCTGGGTCCGGAGTGTTCCTGCTCCCCACCCTGAGGTAGGGAAGGTCTCAGGTTCGATCCTCCAATGGCATCTCCAGGTAGGGCTGGAAAAGGCTGAAACCCCAGAGACCTCCTGCTGGTGGTCAGTGCTGGCAGTATTGAGCCAGATGGCCTGACTGGTACAAGGCTGCTCCCTGCATCCCTATTCTTTGGAGGAGACAGAAGTGATGCTACTTTGGGGCTTGCCTTTACCTGCCTGTGTGTTTGCTTCTGTGCCCCATAATGTTGGCTCATCTTCTGCGTTTGCAAGAGACGATTACAAAGGTTGAGTAAAAAGACCTGCCCAGTTCCTCTCCTTCAGAGGAAACTGACCATGTGGCTATGGCTTGGAAGCAGGAGGAACATGAAATGTTGCAATATTATCTACAGGACGCCTGGAGTGGCCCCTAGGGATGGATGGATCGGCCAATTCCTGGTCTCTCAGCTTCACCTTTTCCCAGTCTCCAATTCAGTTCTCCATATCACTTGGGAAGACAGGAGAACTAATACCAGTGTACAGGAAGAAGCAAAGATCACCAGTGTCGAAGTGATGATTCTTCAACATCAACTTTGTTGGACTGGTCATGTTATGCAGATGCCTGATGATCGTCTTCCAAAGCAACTACTCTATTCCCAACTTAAAAATGGAAAGCGTAATGCTGGTGGTCAACAAAAGAGGTTTAAAGATCTCAAGGCAAAGCTAAAGAAATGTAGTATAAACACCGACAACTGGGAAACACTGGCCTGCGAGCGCTCCAGTTGGAGAACAGCCTTTACCAAAGGTGTCATGGGCTTTGAAGACACTCAAACTCAGGACGCAAGGGAGAAACGTGCTAAGAGGAAGGCACGCTTGGCAAGTCCACACCATGATCAACTCTGGCCCGGAAAGCAATGTCCCCACTGTGGAAGGATGTGTGGATCCAGAACTGGCCTCCACAGTCACTTATGGACTCACTGTTAAAACCATGTTTATGTAAGACAGTCTTACTCGGCTACGAGGGATCGCCAAAGAGACCACATCTCTGCATTGCAGGGGGTTGGCCTAGATGACTTTGGGGTCCATCCCAACTCTACAATTCCATGATTCTGCAGCAGTTTGTGGATTTTAGTTAAAAGAAGAAGAAGAGAAGAGTTTGGATTTGATATCCCGCTTTATCCCTACCCGAAGGAGTCTCAAAGCGGCTCACATTCTCCTTTCCCTTCCTCCCCCACAACAAACACTCTGTGAGATGAGTGGGGCTGAGAGACTTCAGAGAAGTGTGACTAGCCCAAGGTCACCCAGCAGCTGCATGTGGAGGAGCGGAGACGCGAACCCGGTTCACCAGATTACGAGTCCACCGCTCTTAACCACTACACCACACTGGCTCTCAAAATAATCCTCGTGAACCTTCACCAGCATTTTAGCACCAATTTCTCCTAATAAACACTTTTCCTGTATGCATTTTTCACTAATATACATATTTTTGCAAGTAATATCCACCGATATATTGCCTTTTTGCATGTTATCTGCACCCCTTGCAGCAGTATATGCATTGTTGCACACAGAGTTTGACCAGAGAACTGTGCTGCAGAATTCTGAGACGTGCCAAATTTTGAAGCACCGTGCTCCAGAAAGTGCAAACTAGGTAACAGGTTTTACTTTAAATGTGAACCAAGTCGAGCTCCTCCTCCTCCTCCTCCACCCCTAGGGGCCGCTGTTGTTCTTTACCTCCACACAGGTGTTGCACCAGGAGCAGTGGAAGGTGTGCTGCAGGCAGTAGAGCTGGCATTTGTTGCACCAGTGCTGGTTGAGGTCTTTCATGGTGAAGGCCTGGTTCACCAGCTCTTCTTCAATGCCTGGATGTGGGAGGAAGCAGGGAAGTGAGAAAGCAGCTTCAGAGTCAGGCCATGTGCGCACCACACATTTAAAGCGCCGTGGTACCACTTTAAACAGTCATGGCTTCCCCCAAAGGATTCTGGGAGCTGTTAGGAGACTCCCCCATTTTCCTAATGGAGCTACAGTGGTAAAACCTTGGTTCTCAAACGCCTTGGTACTCAAACAAATTGGAACCCAAACACCGCAAACACGGAAGTAAGTGTTCCGGTTTGCAAACTTTTTTCAGAAGTCGAACGTGCTCCAATTTGAGTGTTACACTTCCAATCTGAGTGTCACACTTCCGTTTTGAGTGTTACGCTGAGGTCTGTCTGTTTTTGCGACTCTTTTTCGTTTTGTTTTTGTGACTGTGGAACCCAATTCGGCTACTGATGGATTGATTGTGTGACTGCAGTACATTGTTTGTTGCTTTCATTTTATGAATCACTGGTCTTATTAGATAGTAAAATTCATGTTAAATTGCCGTTTTAGGGGTTGTTTTTAAAAGTCTGGAACGGATTAATCCGTTGTGCATTACTTTCTTTGGGAAAGCAGTGCACCTTGGTTTTGGAACGCTTTGGTTTTGGAGCGGACTCACGGAACAGATTGTTTGAGAACCAAGGTACCAATGTATAATTCTCCGATTCACCTTGACAATCTTCGATCCAAAGAACTCCATTTTTAAAACTAGTGTTACAAAGGTTGGGTGTCACCCTTACTCTCTGCAAGATTCCAAGGGGTACCAGGCACTCACGCCGGGTCTGTGTTCCTTTGGAGGACTGAGGCACAGCGGAGACTGTCATCAGGACCGGTGCTAGGGATTTTGGCGCCCTAGGCGATGGAGCGGGCCACGTGACGTCATTGTGCATGACCTGCGGTGCCCCATCCCCTGCCCCGCGCCGCCGTGGTTTTCGCCGCTGGTTGGGGCAGCACCGGGCGGCGGAGGGCAGGCTGGCCAGCGCCCCCTCCATTTTGGCGCCCTAGGCAACTGCCTAGTTCGCCTTAATGGACAAGCCGGCCCTGACTGTCATAGAAGAAGAAGAGTTCGGATTTGATATCCCGCTTTATCACTACCCGAAGGAGTCTCAAAGCGGCTAACATTCTCCTTTCCCTTCCTCTCCCACAACAAACACTCTGTGAGGTGAGTGGGGCTGAGAGACTTTAGAGCCCAAGGTCACCCAGCAGCTGCATGTGGAGGAGCGGAGACGCGAACCCGTTCACCAGATTACGAGTCTACCGCTCTTAACCACTGCACCACACTGGCTCTCTCTGAAATATGGTTTATTCTCCTATTTACACCCTCAGTCGGCGTGGGGGCAGCCTCTGCACACTTACCTTTGTGGAGGATTCCAGTGTCTGTGAAACTGGTGAGGAGGAAGTAGATAATGGTTGGGATGAAGAGGAGGCCGCAGATGGCGGGGAAGGCCCAGGACACATGGAGGGCCAGCCAGCTGCACCTGTGGAAGGAAGCAGGTGGAGAGGTTGGGGTGAGACCTTGGCTTCAGCCCACAGAAGAAGCTAAGCTTGAAAGACAAAGGTCCTGTGCCCACCACAGTTTAAGAATCAAAGGATGGGAAGGGACCCTGCAGCTCGGCTCGTCCAACCTCCCGTAATGCGGGAATCTCAACTAAAAGCATCCATGACAGACGGCCATCCAACCTCTGTTTAGAAACCTCCAAGGAAGGAGAGTCCACCACCGTCCGAGGGAGACCGTTCCACTGTCAAACGGCTCTCACTGTCCGAAAGTTCCTCCTGATGTTAAGGCAGAATCTCCTTTCTTGTAACTTGAAGCCATTGGTTCGAGTCCTACCCTCCAGAGCAGGAGAAAAGAAGCTTGCTCCATCTTGCCACGGGACAGCCTTTTAGATATTGACAAGCTGGAACGCATGCAGAGGACGACGACCAAGATGAGCCAGGGTTTGGAAGCCAAGCCTTATTGAGGAATGGTTGAGGGAGTTTGGCATGTTTAGCCAGGAGGAGGCTGAGAGATGATAGGATAGCCATCTTCAAATATTTAAAGCAGGGGTCAGCAAACTAAGGGCCGCGGCCAGATCAGGCCCAATTGCCTTCAGGATCTGGCCCGCAGACTGTCCGTGGATCGGTGTGCATAGCTGTCAACTTTCGGATTTGAAAATAAGGGATGCCGCGATGGCGGTGCAATGGCACCAAGTAGCCTCGCCACCCTGCGCTCCAGAGGCTGCGCGTGAACGGGTGAGCGAAAGAGTGAGCGCATAGACGGCAGGCAGGCTGTCTGTCTGGTTGGGCGTGAGGGTCTGGCTGCACAAGGCATGCAAGCTCCGCCCCCAGTCGGTCTCAGACTCCTTATTGGCAGCCGAGCAACGCAGCTGAGGAGCCTCCCTGGCCGGCAGGGAGGGAGAGGAGCTGCTTCCTTTGAAATCCGGGGAATTTAAGGGCTATCAACAATCCGGGATAGCAGTGGGAAACGGCATTGGAATAAGGGAGTTTCCCGCAAAAAAAGGGAGGGTTGACAGCTATGTCGGCGTGGGGATTCTGTTCGTTCGGGCTGCGCCATTTCCCCCCCACGCCATTCCATTCCCCCCCCTCACACTTACCGCAGCGGCGCCTCCTCCCTCCCTCCCTCCTCCTGGCTTCTCCCCGCCCTGCCTAGAGGAGGAAGGGGGCTGGGCTGAGCTGGCTGAGCGCCATTTTAAGCAGCCCCTCTCTGGAGCCAGCCCTTTCGCGCTGCTCATCTTCCCTCTGCCGCTGCCTTGGTGCTCCTGTGGGCCAGAGAGTGGAGTGGACAAGCTCACTCTGTCTACCCACGAGAAGCAGCAGCAGCAGTGGTGGTGGTGGCATCCCCTGGGAAGGTAAGCGCAGCGGCTGGGGCTGGGGAGGAGTACTACTTGCCCTCCGCGCCTCTTCTTCCAGCTCCCCCCCCCGGTGCCGCTTCTCTGGCCCGCCACAAGGTCTGAGGGACAGTGGACCGGCCCACGGCTAAAAATTTTTGCTGACCCCTGATCTAAAGGGCTGCCCCATGGAAGATGGAGGAAGCTTGTCTTCTGCTGCTCCAGATTGTAGGAAATAAGATATCGATTTCTTACAAGTGCAGAACAGGTATTACGTAGCACCTCTATGTAGACCATTTGTTGGGATCTAGGGAGACCAGCTGACCCTTTGGGTCTGATCCAGCATGCCTCTTCTCAAGTCCCTTACCTCTGTTGCCCAACCCTAAGATGGGATCGTTCAATTAAAAATGGCCAGCCAAGCGGCATTGCCAACTGCTGCCCCTTGACTTGGGCAACCCGGATCCGCCTTCGTACTTACGG
Organism: Darevskia mixta; assembly: GCA_034641385.1. Classification (NCBI taxonomy): domain Eukaryota; kingdom Metazoa; phylum Chordata; class Lepidosauria; order Squamata; family Lacertidae; genus Darevskia; species Darevskia mixta. The sequence goes on from JAWWNH010000210.1 coordinate 902,901, forward strand.
GAAAGTAAAGAAGAGGCAGCTGAGACCCATCAGGGTGCTGAAGTGGAAAGAAGCAAAGAGGCTGGAAGTGAGAGATTGGCATCCATCTTGGGCAGACCCCATGTCTCCAGGGGAGGAAGAGCCAGGGAAAGCTGTTGGAGCAGTCGCTGGGCCCAAGCTGGATGGAACCCCAGCTTGGTCCGTTGCCAGGGCGATGTTGTGATGCGGCAAAGGAGATTGAGGACAGAAGCGGGGGTTCTCCCCTGTTGTGGAACGTCGCCACGGTGGCGGAAGAAGTCCATTAATGGGCCCAAGGTGCAAAGGATGCTGGGAGTTGACACCTGCCTCTCAGGTGGCTTATCGGAGGCAGCCCTCCTAGGGGAGCGCTCCGTAAAAGACTCACCCTAAGACCCCACCATTGGGGGTGGGGTTACATTTATTCATGACAAATAAAGCAGCTCCCAGAGAAGAGGGAGACAGTATAGATTTACAACAGTGGTTTGCCGAAGGTTCAGAGGCTGCAGAGGGGAGAAGCCAGGAAATATTGGGAGAGGAGCAGGAGGAAGAAGTGTCAGGGTAGAGACAGCTGACAGACTCAGTGTCCTTAGAAAGCATCCCAGGCCTCTCTTCTCCCAGAACCCGGCGGGCATGGAAAGTAGGAGAACAGAAAGCTCAGAGGCAGAAGGCAGAGATCAGCCAACGTAGGGATGACAGATAATAGGAGAGACGGAAGGGGTGGGGCTTTCCAAGCACAATTCAAAGTGTTGGTACTGACCTTTAAAGCCCTAAACGGCCTCGGTCTAGTATACCTGAAGGAGCGTCTCCACCCCCATTGCTTAGCCTGGACACTGAGGTCCAGCGCTGAGGGCCTTCTGGCGGTTCCCTCGCTGCGAGAAGTGAGGTTACAGGTAACCAGGCAGAGGGCCTTCTTGGTAGTGGCACCCGCCCTGTGGAACGCCCTCCCAGCAGATGTCAAAGAGAACAACAACTACCAGACTTTTAGAAGACATCTGAAGGCAGCCCTGTTTAGGGAAGCTTTTAATGTTTAATATATTATTGTATTCTGTTGGAAGCCGCCCAGAGTGGCTGGGGAAGCCCAGTCAGATGGGTGAGGTATAAATAATAAGTTATTATTATTATTTACTTGGAGCAATGCCATCACTGCAAGAGAGGCACTTTTCAAAGCCTCTCTCTGTGAATATTGAATAAAAGACTTGGTAAGAACTCTCTTTGTTTATCTAATTCTTGGCTGGCCACCGTGGGACGGATCGGATTCCCGGAAGCCTGACACATACCTGCTGTTGCTTCTCCAAAAGCATTTCCATTTGGGATTGACTTTGGGGGGCGTGCTTTGTCAGTTTGCCATTGAACCTGCCAGGTCTGCTTAGCCCCCAATGGCTAGCTCATCAACTGTGGAACTCACTTCCCCAGGAGGCAGTGATGACCACGAACCTGGATGGCTTTAAAAGAGGGTTGGACGAATTCATGGAGGAGGAGAGGGCTATTGGTGGCTACTAGCCAGGATGACTCAACTCTGCCTCCACAGTCAGAGGCAGCAACGCTCCTGAATGCCGGTGGCTGGAAACCACAGGAGGGGAGAGTTGTGCTCAGATCCTGATTCCGGGTTTCCCATAAAGGCGGAGCCTCCAATTGCTACGAAAATGCCGGGACCTTCACAAAAGGCATAACTGCTTCCAGAGGCGTACGAAGCCTTTCGGGCACCCGGGGCGGCAAACGAAGGCACCCGCTGGGGGCAGGGCATCCTGACGTGTGTCGTGACATCACAACTCACGTCAGGACGCACTGCGCATGCACGGAATCCCACATATGCGCACTCCGTCCGGGCCGGCGCTGCTGCTTCAGCGGCGGCTGGGTGAGCCGCTGAGCGATTCAGCGGCTCGTGGGGCTGCCGCGCGTGAAAAGCAGCACGGCATTACCTGTGCGGCTCTTGCGCAGCAGCCCCGCAAGCCCGCGATCGCTTGGTGGCTCTCCTGGCCGCCGCGGGAGCAGCAGCACCGGCCCGGACAGAGTGCGCATGCGCACTCCGTCCGGGTCGGCGCTGCTGCTCCCACGGCAACCTTACAAGCCACCGCTGCACGGACGGGGTGCCTGGCGGCGGGGCTCGGCTTGGGGAGTGACAGGAGGGGCTGCCTTGTCACCCCCCTCCCCTGGAACCCGGGGCACCCCGCCCCCTACGTCCCGCCCTTGCTACGCTACTGACTGCTTCTCACTTTGTCATGCAGAGTCCCGAATTTCCAAATAGCTTTCTGCTACATGTGACCTTGGAGTCGTTTCCTTATAGCAATCAAACAATTTCAGTGCAAACCATAAAATACAATTATTGGCTCTCGAAGCAGCTCACATCAATAAAAACTGGGGTGGGTGGGTGGCGGTCCTGCCACTACGCTTACAAATTACTAAGACACACAAGGGGAAGGGGAGGAGAAGGGAAAGGGAAAGGAAGGCAGCGGAGGAGGATCAGGTCTTCGAAGCCAGAATGAGTTCTGACAATTGACCAAGGAGACTCCGTAGCTCAGTGGCAGAGTGCAAGCGGAAGCCGTTATTGCAAGACGTTATCGGCTAGCTGAGCTGAGATATGGCAAGGAGAACGGAACAGAATATTTGGGCAAGGTTGAAATAAGAACATACAAAGAGCCTGCTGGATCAGGCCAATGGTCTAGCATCCTGTTCTCACAGTGGCTGAACAGTGGGGAACTGGGAAGCTGGATCTGAGCAATCTCAGCTCCTGTGGTTTGCAGCAACCGGCCTTCAGAAGCGTCGCTGCCTCCGAGTGTGTAGGCAGAGCACAGCCATCCTGGCTAGTCGCCACTGATCGCCCTCTCCTCCTCCATGAATTTGGCTAATCCTCTTTTAAAGCCATCCAAGTAAGCTGCCTGTTGTAACTTAGCAATGCGCTCGCTGCATGAAGAAGCCCTTTATTCCCTGTCCTGGCCAAGGCTTGACTCGGCATCTGGTTTTTAATAAGGACACGGGGAATCAAAGGCCGGCAGAGAAAGAAAGAGAGAAAGATGCCCCTCCCGTGGAAATGTGGTTTCCTTGGCATGCTGCCCGTGTGACGCTGGACATGCCTTTCGCTTGCCGTTGCCCCTTCCTGGGTCATTAACCCCCGAGCGGCATGTTTGCTGGCGCCGCGGCCTCCCTGTCAATGAACTTGCTGGCGTACAAATGCCCGGGAAGAACCAAAGGGGTGTGAGTCAGTCAAAAAGGGCCCCGACTCCCCAGCCCTCCCAGCAGCCTTGAGCAGCAGCGGGACTCTGACCTCGCTTTGCAAACACAGCCGCGGGAGAGGCTACGCTGGGGCTTGGCCTCAGAAGGAGTCGGCCGCTTGCCTGAGCCAGGATTGATAGGACCCCCGGAGGAAGCTGCCCATAAGGAAGGAACCATGGAGTCTTGGGACCTCGTGGAAGACCCTCGGTAAGCGACCAGGGGACTGGTTCCACGTGGAGCCACTTTTGGCTGAGAGGGAGACCCTCCAAGTGCCCCTATTTCCCAGCAGCAGTCCTGCATGTACAGAAGCCGCCTGGTTTCTGATTTGATCCTGGAATGTCCCGCTTTTCCTTAGGACCCCTCTGTTTTCATCAGAGAAATGTTGGAGGGTATGGAGTTATGCGACCCCCCCAAGCTAAGGAGATAAGGAACTATACAATCTTTAGAAGACACTTGAAGTTTTTTTTTTTTTAATGTTCAATGTTGAGTACATTTTTAGTTGGGGAAACAATTGTTTAAATGAAAAATGAATATTTATTTATTTATTTATTTATTATTATTTTATCCAATTTCATTGTACTTGTACAATGACAAGAAAGAAAGAAAGAAAGAAAGAAAGAAAGAAAGAAAGAAAGAAAGAAAGATATATTCTGGAAGCTGGGGCAATCCAGTCAGATGGGTGGAGTATTCTTCTTCTTATTATTATTATTAAATAGGTTGTTGTTGTTCAGTCGTTCAGTCGTGTCTGACTCTTCGTGACCCCATGGACCAGAGCACACCAGGCACGCCTATCCTTCACTGTCTCTCGCAGTTTGGCCAAACTCATGTTGGTAGCTTCGAGAACACTGTCCAACCATCTCGTCCTCTGTCGTCCCCTTCTCCTTGTGCCCTCAATCTTTCCCAACATCAGGGTCTTTTCCAGGGAGTCTTCTCTTCTCATGAGGTGGCCAAAGTACTGGAGCCTCAACTTCAGGATCTGTCCTTCTAGTGAGCATTCAGGGCTGATTTCCTTCAGAATGGATAGGTTTGATCTTCTTGCAGTTCATGGGACTCTCAAGAGTCTCCTCCAGCACCATAATTCAAAAGCATCCATTCTTCGCCGATCAGCCTTCTTTATGGTCCAGCTCTCACTTCCGTACATTACTACTGGGAAAACCATAGCTTTAACTATACGGACCTTTGTTGGCAAGGTGATGTCTTTGCTTTCTAAGATGCTGTCTAGGTTTGTCATTGCTAGGGCGTCCCTATTTCCATCGGAAAAATATTGGAGGGTATGGGTATTCCATCCATGATGATGCCTGGAGTTTTGAGGCGCATTGGTCAAGAATGGGGGCAAGGAAGGTCTCATTTGAGAGGGGTCTGTACACAGGCTGGGCCCCAGAAGCTGTTCCTTGGACGCAGACAATATCTGAAGTACTGTAACTGCTAGGTCTGTCAACCAGCAACCTAATTTGTAGCCCATGAATCATCTGTCTCTGACAAATTGTTGGTCAGCTCATCAGTTAAATCTTTTCAAGGATAGTTTCCTCTGTGTCTAAAACCTTGTGATCTTTCCGAGGTACTGAAAGAAGCACGAGATAAATCATGACAAACTGAATCGGGGAAGGTTACTGCTCTCAGACTGAAAAGCAAACTAGTGTGCACGTAATTTTTGTCCCTCTGTTTAAAGCGGTCCCAACTGCAGAGGCAGAGAGCAGGGCTGTCCTGGCTAGTAGCCCCCAATAACCCTCCCCTCCATAAATTCATCCAATCCTCCCTTAAAGCCATCTAAGTTGGTGGCCCTCACTGCCTCCTGTGGCAGTGAGTTCCATAGTTTAACTCTGCGCTGCATGAAGAAGGACTTCATTTTATCTGTCCTGAATCATTCAGCTTCCTTGGATGTCCACAAGTTCTAGTATTATGAGAGAGGGAGGGGGGGAATTCTCTACCCACTTTCTGTATGCCAGCCATCATTTCATAAACGTCTATCATGTCACCTGTTCCTCACATTTCTCAAAACTGAAAAGTCCCAAATGCTGCATGGGGAGTTCCTCCATTCCCCTGATTATTTTGGCAGCCCTTTTCTGAACCTTTTCCAACCCTATAATATCCTTTTTGAGGTGAGGCGACCAGAACTGTACACAGTATTCCACCATAGATTTTTATGTTATCAACAGTTTTGCTTTCATTCGCTTTCCTAATGACACCCCAGCATGGAATTTTCCTTCTTCACTCATTCACGCTGCTTGAATAATGAAGCAAGAGCAATCCTGTGCATGCACAGAGTGCATAAAATGATAATATCACTTTGTTTTGTTTTTGGGACACGGGGGGGGGGGCAATAAGGAACCGGCCTCTGAACATTACCTGGCAAAGGCATCTCAGTGTTGCTGTGGGGCTTGTTGGAGAGCAGCAGAGCTTCCAAAGCCCCTTATCTCACGGGGAGAGGGGGTTTCTTTCATCTAAGCCTGGGAGTCATTTTGGACTCACAGCTATCCATGGAGGCGCAGGTCAATTCTGTGTCCAGGGCGGCTGTCTACCAGCTCCATCTGGTACGCAGGCTGAGACCCTCCCTGCCCGCAGACTGTCTCGCCAGAGTGGTGCATGCTCTAGTTATCTCCCGCTTGGACTACTGCAATGCGCTCTACATGGGGCTACCTTTGAAGGTGACCCGGAAACTGCAATTAATCCAGAATGCGGCAGCTAGACTGGTGACTGGGAGTGGCCGCCGGGACCACATAACACCGGTCCTGAGAGATCTACATTGGCTCCCAGTACGTTTCCGAGCACAATTCAAAGTGTTGGTGCTGGCCTTTAAAGCCCTAAATGGCCTCGGTCCAGTATACCTGAAGGAGCGTCTCCACCCCCACCGTTCAGCCCGGACACTGAGGTCCAGCTCCGAGGGCCTTCTGGCGGTTCCCTCACTGTGAGAAGCAAAGCTACAGGGAATCAGGCAGAGGGCCTTCTCGGTAGTGGCACCCGCCCTGTGGAACGCCCTCCCAGCAGAGGTCAAAGAGAGAAACAACTATCTGACATTCAGAAAATACCTAAAGTCAGCCCTGTTTAGGGAAGTTTTTAACCTGTGATATTTTAATGTATTTTAATATCTGTTGGAGGCCGCCCAGAGTGGCTGGGGGGACCCAGCCAGATGGGCGGGGTACAAATAATAAAGTATTATTATTATTATTATTATTATTATTATTATTATTATTATTATTATTATTATTATCTCCATCACAGGTTTGCCCCTGAACTGATCCACCTGCTGATCCACAATTTCAGCATCCCGGTCGCCTGCTTCTCCCACCCACCGTCCGCCCTGCAGCTGCTGCAGCGTAAGTTGGCAAAGCTGATGGTGTCTGAACCTATGAAGGAGAGAAGGAAACATTGGCTCCCTTTGCTTTGCGGCAAAGTGTTTTGCAGAATCCTGCAGAGGAGAGTCACCTGTCTCCTTGGGGCGCCAGAGGACCGGAAATTGCAGGGGTGCAGAGGAGGCGAGTGGCAGACACTTGAGTTGCATGCAGAAGGTCCCAGGTTCAATCCCCACTGGCAGCACCTGCAGGCAGGGCTGAAATCTTTGAGAGCTGCTGCCAATCAGTGTAGACAGTACTGAGCTAGCTGGACCCAATGGCCTGATTTGGTATAAGGGAGCTCAGAACAATGAGGGCTGGAATCTTGCTCTGTTTTTAAGGGTAGGGTTGCAGCTTAGTGGAGAAGCCTCTGCCTTGGGTGCAGAAGGTCCCAGGTTCAATTTCTGTCAGCTCCAGATGGGCTAGGGAAAGACTCCCTTGGCTGACACCCAGGAAAGACGCTGCCAGCCAGTGTGGGCAGTATTGAGCTAGATGGAGCAATGGTCTGCCTCGATAAAAGGCAGCTTCCTATCTTCCTGTGATGGATGGCCCTAGTGTGGTTTGCAGGAGCCTTCAGGTCTGTCAAAGAGTCAGCTTCGTTCCTTCTACCTGGCCGAGTCTTTACCTGCAAAGGCAGAGACCATCCCTAGAAGCTGATGAGGGCAAGGACCACGGATCCATCCGGTCCAGTCCATACTGCAAGCGGGATCCACTCTTGCCAGCCTTGGTCATAGAATCACAGAATTGTACAATTGGGAGGGATACCCTCTAGCGCATGGGTCAGCAACCTTTTTCAGCCGTGGGCTGGTCCACCGTCCCTCAGACCATGTGGTGGGCCGGACTATTTTTTGGGGGGGCGGGGGGGATGAACAAATTCCTATGCCCCACAAATAACCCAGAGATGCATTTTAAAGAAAAGGACACATTCTACTCATGTAAAAACACGCTGATTCCCGGACCGTCCGTGGGCCAGATTGAGAAGGCGATTGGGCCGCATCCGGCCCCCGGGCCTTAGGTTGCCTACCCCTGCTCTAGCGCAACCCTATGTAGTTCAGGAATCTTAATGGAAGGCGGGCCCTTTTGCCACTTGGAAAATCCCTGGGCGATTTTCTGGGGACTGCATGCCAGGAGTGGGCGGAGCCAGGAGAGTGACAGGTGTGACTCACACACTTCCATACTGTCAGAGGCTTCTAGAGACGCTCACACCATCTAGGTGAGCAAGAGGCGTGGCCAGAGTTCCAGAACACACACCAGCCAGGGCAAAGACCTTAAGCAGGGTGACCAAGGGGTGTGGCCTGAGAAGGGGTGGAGACTGGGAAGCATCTTGACAGGCTTGACAGAGAAGCTTGCAGGGTTGCATTTGGCCCACGGCCTGAGGTTACCGACCCCTGTTTTAACTGGACATGATCAGAATTTAACCCGCAGCCTGTGCACTGGGTGCTTTGCCACCCCCGGGCCACACACAGTTCCCCCACCAATGCCCCTCTCTCCCGTCAGAGGATCAGCCCCCAGGGCCAGGGCCAGGTGGGCTCCCCAGACTTCTGATCCTCCCAGGACCCAACTCTGGAAAGAATTATGGTGTCAGGAAGGGTCTACTACCTAATGGGCCAGGGGCGGGCGATATTTGCAGAAAAAAACCTGTAAATGGCAAGTGACTGCAATTGGGGGGGGGGGGAATTTTACTATGGTGGAGGTGACAATCATACAATCGTAGAGTTGGAAGGAACCGCAGGGGTCATCTAGTCCAACCCCCTGAGATCTCAGCTAAATATCCTGGAAGGACCGCATTGCAGGTGTATGCCTATCCACAAGGACTAGTGCAGCTGGGGGCTGATTTCCTCCTATATACATAAAAATGTACGATGTCGTCACGCTGTGCAGTTTGTGCAATGTGAGGAACTTCCATCCAGGACCGGTGCTGGCAATTTTTGCGCCCTACGCGAGGGGGCGGGCCACGTGACGTCATTGCGCATGACGTACGGTGCCCCACCCCCTGCCCGCCGGGCGCCCCGCGCCGCCGCGATTTTCGCCGCTGGTTGGGGCGGCACCGGGCGGCGAGGGGCAGGCTGGCCAGCGCCCCCTCCATTTTGGCGCCCTCGCCGCCACGGTTTTCGCCCCAACCTGCTTGCTCCGCCGCTGGTTGGGGCGGCGGCGGGAGGCGGGGGGCAGGCTGCCCAGCGCCCCCTCCATTTTGGTGCCCTAGGCAGTTGCCTAGTTCGCCTAAATGGACGCACCGGCCCTGCTTCCATCTGGCCCAGATGGTCTGTGGAGCAGAGTTTGGGGGAGTTTTAGCAAGCCCTTCCCTCTGTAAAACACGTCTCCATCAGAAGGAGGGGGGGCCCCTTTGCATGGCGCCTCCCCTCGCCCATAATTTTAATGGAGCAGAGAGGGGCTTCACAGAGCATAGCTGTCAACCCTCCCTTTTTTTGGCGGGAAACTCCCTTATTCCAATGCCGTTTCCTGCTGCTATCCCGGATTGTTGATCTCCCTTAAATTTCCCGGATTTCAAAGGATGCAGCTTCTCTCCCTCCCTGCCGGCCAGGGAGGCTCCTCAGCTGCGTTGCTCGGCTGCCAATAAGGAGTCTGAGACCGACTGGGGGCGGAGCTTGCATGCATTGTGCAGCCAGACCCTCACGCCCAACCAGACAGCCAGCCTGCCTGCCGTCTATGCGCTCACTCTTTCGCTCACCTGTTCGCGCGCAGCCTCTGGAGCGCAGGGTGGCGAGCCTACTTGGTGCCATTGCACTGCCCTTGCGGCATCCCTTCTTTTCAAATCCGAAAGTTGACAGCTGTGTCACAGAGCAGTTTAAGAAGCTGATTTGTGAAGGCGCTTCTTCCCCCATCCTTTAAATGTGGGTGGGGCTTGGGGGTCAGAAGGGAGGGGCTTGTGGAGATCAGTGAGTGGGTGGGTGGGGGGGAGGGCAAAGTGGGAGGAGGGGTTGGCGAGTGGAATGCGTTTGGGCAGCAGCCCCCAGTTAAAACTATAGATCTGGAAGGGAACCACGGGTGTCATCTAGTCCAACCCCCTGCAATGCAGGACTCTTTTGCTCAACATGATGCTCGAACCAATGACTCCGAGTCTCCTGGTCTACCGACTTCAGAGAGATGTTGGAAACGGCTTGGAAACGATGCCTTATGTGAGGAACGGCTTAGGGAGCTGGGTATGTTTAGCCTGGAGAAGAGAAGGTTAAGGGGTGATATGATAGCCATGTTCAAATATATAAAAGGATGTCATATAGAGGAGGGAGAAAGGTTGTTTTCTGCTGCTCCAGAGAAGCGGACACGGAGCAATGGATTCAAACTACAAGAAAGAAGATTCCACCTAAACATTAGGAAGAACTTCCTGACAGTAAGAGCTGTTCGACAGTGGAATTTGCTGCCAAGGAGTGTGGTGGAGTCTCCTTCTTTGGAGGTCTTTAAGCAGAGGCTTGACAGCCACCTGTCAGGAATGCTTTGAGGGTGTTCCTGCTTGGCAGGGGGTTGGACTGGATGGCCCTTGGGGTCTCTTCCAACTCTATGATTCTATTCTATGATTCTATGTTTCTTAAGAGCTCCCAGAAACATTGGCTCCCTGTTCCTTGCAGAGCAGAACCTCGTGGACCTCGCCATCACCGGCATGGCGACCTTCCTCACGCTGCTGTCCGCCATCATCTTCGTGGAAGACGCCCTGTACCTCTCTAGGAAGGTCCGCTGCTTCGTCAAGATGAAAACCCTCATCTGGAGCAGCTCTGCACCCACTGTAAGTGCCTGCCCACCCCTTGGTTTCCGGACGGCAACGGAAAGATGCCTTGCCACGGTTACCTGTCTCTGGTAACCCTCCTTCTAGACTACTGCAATGATGATCCATGGGGCTGCCCTTGGTGGCAGCTAGGGAAATGCATTTAGAGTAGTACGCAGAGAAGTAACTGATCCTGTGCTGGGGAGATCCTGGACCAAAATTTGTGGCACCTTGGAAGATGAAGAAGAGTTTGGATTTGATATCCCGCTTTATCACTCCCCTTAAGGAGTCTCAAAGCGGCTAACAATCTCCTTTTCCTTCCACAAACCCTCTGCGAGGTGAGTGGGGCTGAGACTTCAGAGAAGTGTTACTAGCCCAAGGTCACCCAGCAGCTGCATGTGGAGGAGCGGAGACACGAACCCGGTTCCCCAGATTACAAGTCTACCACTCTTAACCACTACACCACACTGGCAGACTCTCCTGGGTTGGTTTTTTTTTAAAGCAGGGGTTGGGTGACCACCTGTGGGGGATTCTTCAGCTGTGATTCCTGCATTGCAGGGGGTTGGACTAGATGACCTCTGGGGGTCCCTTCCAACTCCACGATTCAAAGAGTGGGGAGCAGCTGCTGTTGTGTTCAGGTCCTGCTTCCGGGCTTCCCTTTAGTGGCATCTGGTCGGTTGCTGTGAGAGTAGGATTCTGCCCCCCCCCCCCTGGGTCTCATCCAATTGTTCCTGCACTTTTTGCATTCTTAGCCTTGCCTCCCTTTCTCTGCCAGGTGGTCTCGGTGTTCTGCTGTTTTGGGCTCTGGGTTCCCCGTTCCATGACTGTGATAGAGATGGCCATTGGCGCGTGAGTAACCTCCCCGGGGAGACCCTCCCATTCCACCCAATTTTTTATTTGACAAAATTTGTATACCACTGGATAGTGACAGGCCAAACAATAGCCCTGCCCTTAACACCCTTTGCTGAAAGTTTACATCTTCTCCCAAGCATTTGACAGATTACGATGACTGGCTGGATAATACGGTTAGCACGGAAAGTGTTTTTTTGCTGTTTTACTGCGTCTGTTCTATGGGTTTTGGGATTGAGTTTTATTGCAATGCTATGCTTTGAGAAGAAGCCAGATCACTGGGGAACATTTTCTGTTGCATGAGATTTTTCAACTGTTTTTATATGTTCTTTCAATGCTGATTTCAAATCTGAAGTCGGTTTTGTTCTGTAAGCTCTAGGTTTTTTTTGCAATTCATGTTTTTCACTTTTCACCATAATCTTCATTTTTCACAATACAAGAATTCAATATTTTATTAAGCACATAGCCAAGGTATGTGCAATATGAGTACCGGTATAAATGTAAGTGACTTATATAGCATTGCACATGGCATGTATAGCATTGAAAATGACATGCATATCTATGTACAGTTAGAGGTATACAAAAAAATATACCGGTATTCCCTTAGGATACACAGTATCTGCAAGCTGTTGTTATTCAGGTAAGAATTTGCGCTTGTAGCTCTTGCGTTTGTGGACTTGCACAGGGGATTCTCATTTGATGGTCCAACAGTAGTCTGACATCATAGTTTTATCCCATCGCCCTTGATAACGCTCTTCCATTGTCTTCAGGTCTTGATGGAAGCACTCTCCCTGTTCATCACTGACTGCCCCAAGGTTTTCTGAGAATTGATCTAGGTGACTGTTCAGGAGAATGAACAGGGCCTTTTCAGTGATGGCTCCGACCTGGTGGAATGCTCTGTCCCACGAGACTAGGGCCCTGCAGGACTTGACCTCCTTCCGCAGGGCCTGTAAGACAGAGCTATTCCGCCTGGCCTTCAATCTAGCCTGATCCCCTATTCCTTTTTCCCCTTCCCTTTTTCTATGAAGAAACCCTTCTGGGACCCCACATTTAAACCCTTCCCTGGTCTCCTTGCTGGCCCTAGCAGGACTAACTTGCCCAGCTAGCCCTGGCGATGCTACATTTATGTTGTACTTTATGCTGTTTTAAAGCTGTTTTTTAAGTCGTTTTTAATCAATGTTTTATATCTGTGGCTAGCCGCCCTCAGCCCCGTTTTTAAATCGGGAAGGGCGGGGTATAAATTAAAAATTATTATTATTATTATTATTATTATTATTATTAATGCCCCAATCTCCAAGCGGAGGGAGACTTCAGAGCTTCCAAGCACTTACCTGGGTTTCCGTTTCCTTGCAAGAAAGGAAGACTGTGCTGCCCTTAGGATATATGGCTTTATTGGCACGTATACACAACCTGCGAGGTTGATGCAGGGGCTCACAGCATCAGCACCCCAACGGATCTTGCTTCTCTGTTCGGTTTCTGGAGAAGGCCCAAAGCCCAGCACACTGCAAGCAGGTCTCTGTGTCTCCTGCTTCCAGCCGGCTGCTATTCTACTTCCTACCTAGCGGCTAAGTGAGGCAGGTGTCCTTCAAGGCCCACCCATTTGCTTCTATGGCACAGGGCATCTTCTTTGGCTGTGCCAGCTCGTGGCATTTAACTAGCTGCCAAAGCCGTTACCTTGACAAAGGAACTAGTTTGGCAAGCTTAACCTTGTGCATTCTAACCTCACCAATACAGGATCCCAGGTTTGGAAGGGGACCCCTGGGTATCATCCAGACTGACCCCGCAAAGTCATAACAGCGTTTTTCCACCCCCACCCCCCACTTTTGCCTTTCTTTAAAAATTGCTTTCTGTTTTTAACCACTAATATAAACAGAGCAATGGAATTTGCTGCCAAGGAGTGTGGTGGAGTCTCCTTCTTTGGAGGTCTTTAAGCAGAGGCTTGACAGCCACCTGTCAGGAATGCTTTGATGGTGTTTCCTGCTTGGCAGGGGGTTGGACTGGATGGCCCTTGTGGTCTCTTCCAACTCTATGATTCTGTGATTCTGTGAGCAATAAATGCAATTTATTAGCATGGGTTTCCCCCTGTTCCTCTTCCAGGTATTTTGCCGTCTGCTTCTACCTGCTGATGCTGATCATGGTGGAAGGCTTTGGGGGCACGGAGGCTGTGCTCAAGGCCTTGAAGGACACCCCGATGGTGATCAGCACGGGGCCCTGCTGCTGCTGCTGCCCCTGCTGCCCTCGCATCACTATGACCAAGTGAGTGGAAGGCTCCCAGGTCCCACTTATGGGGGCTTTTGGCCACGATCCCCACACCTGCCTGCCTCCTTCTTTGCAACCAGTCTGGGTGCCCTTGGGCTCTGGCGCCACCTGCTGTTGGTCCTCCCGCCACAACATACAATTGCAATATTTAAAAAAGCACAAAATATGCTCTACCCACTGAGCTACACAGCCCTCTCCCCAGTGTTGTTTCGGGGTGGATGGAGAGGAAGGAATCCCCCTTGCCTCTTCCAACACAGCGAAAGGTTGCTTGAGCTTTGACCGGGACGTGGGCCTTTCCTGGGCACAAACACCCGTCTCCTCCTCCTCCCTCCTCCCTCTTAACCGCAGGCGAAAACTGAAGCTGATCATGTTGGGGAGTTTCCAGTACGCCTTCCTCAAGGGAGCCGGCATCTTCCTGGGGCTTGTTCTGACCACGGAGGGCCTGTACGACACCTCTGACGTAAGTCCCGGCATCCGCAGCTGCCTTGACCTCCAAAATTTAGCTGGAGTCGGAAAGGGGACCTGTGAGGTCATCCAGCCCAACCCGGATGCGGTGCAGGAATTGTCGCTTGATACACCCACCCCTTCTCCCTCGTGCACCTATGAAACTTCTCCTAAGACACAGCCAAGCACACGCTCAGACCCAGCAGCGGATCTCCCTCTGTTCACCTGGCTGTGGTCCCACCTGGATCAGGCCACGAATTTCCGCTGACTGCACCATCTTGCTTCCCAGCTAGCCGGCTAGACGACTCTGGGAAGCCCAAGAGTAAGGCACGAAGGCAAAACAGCCTTTTCCCACTGTTACTCCTCAGCAGATGTCACATGGTGATATACTCTCCCTGCACATGGAGGCTCCACTCAGCCATATGATGGTTAAATGACCATCTGTTGTCGATGCTCAAGATTCCTGCATTGCAGGGAGGGTTGACTATCGATGACCCTCGGGTCCCTTCCAACTCTATGATTCTATAGCTATTTCTTTGGATCTATTATCCTCCTTTTATTTATTTATTTTATATTTTTTTTTCATTTGATTAAAAAAATATAAACATGCAACAAAAAAACAATTCAAGATCCAAATTTTGAGATTACTCTGAATCTCCTGACCCCCCCCCCCCCAATCCTTTCCATGGGTCCTGGTGATCATATTTACAACTGCATATCAATACTATCCAAAATTTTATCCTTCCAAATTATCCATACTTTCCGTTAACTTACAAGTGTGCTTAAAATCCTGCTAATGTTTTAACTTGGGACGCAGGTGGCGCTGTGGTCTAAACCACAGAGCCTAGGGTTTGCCGATCAGAAGGTCGGCGGTTCGAATCCCCGCGACGGAGTGAGCTCCCATTGCTCAGTCCCAGCTCCTGCCAACCTAGCAGTTCGAAAGCACGTCAAAGGGCAAGTAGATAAATAGGTACCGCTGCAGCGGGAAGGTAAACGGCATTTCCGTGCGCTGCTCTGGTTCGCCAGAAGCGGCTTTGTCATGCTGGCCACATGACCCGGAAGCTGTACACCGGCTCCCTCGGCCAGTAAAGCGAGATGAGCGCCGCAACCCTAGAGTCGGTCACAACTGGACCTAATGGTCAGGGGTCCCTTTACCTTTACCTAATGTTTTAACCTGCTTACAATGGTCTTGTAAATAATTTGTAAACTTTTCCCATTATTTTTTAAAGTTCTTGTCCTCTTGATTTCTGAGCTTCCCAGTTGATTTTGCCATTTCAGTACAGTCCGTCCACTTGGTTTGCCATTCTTCTCTGGTTGGGGCAATTTCTTCCTTCCATCTCTGAGCTAGAAGCATCCGTGCGGCTGTTGTCGCGTACATAAACATATTATCCTCCTTTTAAAGCCATCTAAGCCTCTCCATGTAGCAGCAGATTCTGCAACGGCTGCATTTCACACTCCCTTTGGAACTTTTCAGTTTTGAGAAATGCGAGGAATAGGTGACATGATAAGAAGTTTGTGAAATGATTCTTGGCCTGGAGAAAGTGTCCAGAGAAGAGTCCCCCTCCCCTCTCTCTCATAATTCTGGAAGTCGTGGACATCCAAGGAAGGTTGGGAGATGCAGGACAGATTAAAGGAAGGACTTTTTCAGGCAGCATGCAGTTAAACTATGGAACTCCCTGCCACAGGAGGCAGTGATAATAATAATAATAATAATAATAATAATAATAATAATAATAATAATTTATTATTTGTACCCCGCCCATCTGGCTGAGTTTCCCCAGCCACTCTGGGCGGCTCCAAATCGAGTGTTAAAAACAATACAGCATTAAGTATTAAAAACTTCCCTAAATAATAATATTTAGGCCAGTGATGGCCACCAACTTCAAATGAGGAAAATATCAATTCATGGAGGATAAAGTGATCAGTGGCTACTAACCAGAATGGCTCTGCTCTGTCTCCACAGCCGGAGGCAGCGATGCTTCTGAATGCCACTTGCTGGAAATCACAGGAGGGGAGAGTGTTGGCCCTGTGTTCGAATCCTGCTTGAAGATTTCCAACAAGCACCTGGTTCGCCACTTTGAGAACCGGGCGCTGGAGTAGATGGGCCCCTGGCCTGACGCAGCCGGCTCCTCTTATGTTCTCGCCTTCTTGCCTTCTAGATATCAGCCACAAGCGTGGCTCTGTGGATCAACACCGCCCTGGGAGTGTCGACCTTATTTGCTCTGTGGGCAAACGCGGTCCTCTTTCGGCAAGCCAGAGCCCACCTGTCGGAGCAGAACATGGGATGGAAGTTCGCCTGCTTCCAGGTAACCTCGTCTCTCTCTCTCTCTCCTCTCAGGTTCAAGGTCCTTACATTAATTTACAAAGTCATGAACAACTTAGGTCCAGTATATATGTCAGGAACTGCCTGAACTCTTATATCCCAGCTCAATCACTCAGATAATCTGCAGTGTCTGGTCGAGTTGGTGAGGCTCCTCTGATAACAAGGAGAAACTGAGCCTTTAGTGTCACCGGGCCAGTCCTGGGGAACTCACTGCCACTATAAATTCAGCAGGCGCCTCCGGTTTCAACTTTTAAATGCCTGCTGCAAACTTTTTTTTATATATTTCGCCAGGCTTATGTAGGCAATTAAGAAGACATATATCCACAATAGTTTCCTGATTTTTGTTTTTAACTTTTGTTGTCTGGCTTCGTGTACCGTTTAGACTTTTAAAATACTTTTAAATTCTATTATAGTGCAATTAACCATTATTTTTAATGTGCTTTTAGCCTTCTGCATTGTGTCTGTGTCGTTTTAATTTGAGTAAGCCACCTTGAGTAAAAAAAAAAAAAAAAAAGCAGGGTATTAATAAATATAACACCAATACCGGTTGTTGTTGCTGCTGTTGTTACTGAAATTTGTATATCGCTTTTCATCTGAAGATCTGTGTGGTTCACAGAATGAAAGCATTGTTGTTTTTTATACACACACACACACACACGAGAAGAATAATTTGGATTTGATCTCCCGCTTTATCACTACCCGAAGGAGTCTCCAAGCGGCTCACATTCTCCTTTCCCTTCCTCCCCCACAACAAACACTCTGTGAGGTGAGTGGGGCTGAGAGACTTCAAAGAAGTGTGACTAGCCCAAGGTCACCCAGCAGTTGCATGTGGAGGAGCGGAGACATGAACCCGGTTCACCAGATTACAAGTCTACCGCTCTTAACCACTACACCACACTGGCTCATATATATATGATACATTATAAGTAAACAAGCCAACTGTCCAAATGACGCCCCAGAGGCTTCTCCAGCCCCTTCATGCCCCTGGTCCTCATTGTCGGCGCTGCCTCAGACTCTTCCTTCTGTGATTCTGTTTTCAGGTCCTCCTCATCCTGACGGCGCTGCAACCCTCCATCTTCAGCATCCTGGGCAATGGTGGCCAGATCGCCTGCTCCCCACCCTTCTCCTCCAAAGTGCGATCCCAGAGTGAGTGGAAACCTGATGGGGTTTTTGGGGGGGCGTCAATAAAGGAGGCATCCTGAGGGTGTGTTGTGGGGTGGTAGCAGTGGCCCTTGAGGAAGAAAACTGGGAAGCGGTTAAGGATAGCTATCTACAAGTATCTCCACGGAAGAGGGAGCGAGCTTGGTTTCACCAGCTCCGGAGGGCAGGACTCGAACCCATGGCCTCAAGTTACGAGAAATGAGATTCCAACTAAGCATCAGGAAGAACTTTAGGATTGTTAGAGCCATTCCGCAGCGGAAAGGACTCTCTTCATTGGAGGTTTTTTAAAGCAGAGGTCAGATGGCAACAGGTCATTGCAGGGGGTTGGACTGGATGACCCTTGGGGTCCCTTCCAACTCTACAATTCTATGATTCTAAGGGCCTTGCTGCTGCTGCGGGACAAAGAAACCGAGCCTTTAGTATTAGCGGCACAGCCCTGCGGAACTCCCTGCCACTAGACTAGAGAGTCAGCAGCTGCTTTCTCTTTTAATGTCAGGAATCTTCCCTGGCATCCTGCAGCCGGGATGACTGGGACTGTAGTCGAAAACATCTGGATGGCACTAGGTTGGCAAAGGCTGCATTCGTGGGAAGCGGAGAAGCCAGTGGCCTTCCCCCGGGAAAAGGGCCAGACTCATTCTCCTCTATCTTTGCTTGCAGTGATGCACGCACAGCTTCTGGTCCTGGAAACCTTCGTTCTGGCTGTGCTGACCAGGATGTACTACAGGAAGCCGGACGACAAGCCAGGCTGTTGCCCGGCCAGAGATTTACCCGAGTGCAAAGCAGAAATCGGTCTCTCAGCTGCCTAGGAACAGGAGTGCCCAGCAGGACTATCAGAGGCCCCAACCCTCTTGCCAGCATTTGCTCCGGGATCTCAAGAAGAACGACGACATGCGGCCTTCCTTGCAGGGGGAAGGGACGAGGCAAAGGACCGATTCTGCCTTGGGACGGGCACACATGACATATGACCCATTGTACAAGAATGACTTCAGGACAACTGTAATATGTGCAGCTATCGTCAAAAGTGCCCGGGGCACATGGAATAAATCTATTTTATGCTGTGTATCGGTTATTAATCCCTAGCCCGCTCCTACTATGAAAAGCAATCCCAGAGCATCATCTTCTTCCTTGGTGATCCCTTGTAGCCGAGTAAGATTGTTTTCCATGAACACGGCTTTAAAAGTGACTGTGGAGGCCAATTCTGGATCCACACGTCCTCCCGCAGTGGGGACATGGGTTCCTGGGTGGGAGTTGATCACGGTGTGGATTTGCCAAGCGTGCCTTCCTCTTAGCACGTTTCTCCCTTGCGTCCTGAGTTCGAGTGTCTTCAAAGTCCATGACACCTTTGAAGTCCAGTTGGGGCGCTCGCAGGCCAGTGTTTCCCAGTTATCAGTGCTTATGTTACATTTTTTAAGATTTACCTTGATTGCACCTGTAAACCTCTTCTGTTGTCCACCAGTATTTCACTTTCCGTTCTTGTATTGGAAATAAGAGTAGTCGGTTTGGAAGACATCCGCACAACATGACCAGTCCAACGAAGTTGATGTTGAAGAATCATCGCTTCGACACTGGCGATCTTTGCTTCTTCCCGTACACTGGTATTAGTTCTCCTGTCTTCCCGAATGATGTGTAAAATTTTTTGGAGACACCTGTGTGATTAGAACCCCTTTTTGGATTGTCTGCACTGTTTTTTTGGACAGGTGATCCTGAAATGGTGTGTCTTTGGGAGTCACAGAATCAGAGTTGGATGGGACCCTGAGGGTCATCTAGTCCAACCCCCTGCAATGCAGGAATCTCCAATTTGAGAGCTTTGTGGCCCTCCCAGCCCTTGTGACCCAATGCTATGGGGACCTGTGGCGGGAGCTGTGCAAATCCGGCATGGCTTGCGAGATGAGATCTTGGCGCCACAGTCAACAGGGAAGCAGTGAGATTACAGCTGATTTTTGAAACATTAAGGACAACCTGAAAGCGTTTTGGGTAAAATGACATTTATTTGGCTAAACGCATAAGTGGAAGAAAAAAGGAAGAACCCACAAAACAACTGCCATCCAGCTTGCGGCAGAACCAGGAGCTTGCAATTCAGAGACAGCAAACCGGGACACTTAACACTGATTGAAAGAGGCATGGCTAGGAGAGAAAAGTCCATCACCACCAGTCTCTGTGGCTAGAGAGCTCTGTTGAGGCAACCAGTTCAAGATTTCTGTTTGGGCATTTTTACCTTAGCTTCCCTGCAAAGGACACCATGAATGGCCTTTGTCCAGCATAGGAAATCTTGACCACCGCATCATGCAGCTCAAACCGTCTAGTGTCAAAACCTGGCTCCTCAAAAAGAGATCTTCCAGGTCTTCGCTAAGCCAACAAGCAAGGAAGGTTGGGGAAACTAAAAAAACTCCTTAATTCTTCCTGTTTATTAGTGCTAAAAAACTGGTAACTGTTTCTACTACAGACATGTTTGCTCCTCCCTGAAGCAGGAGAGCTAGCCTGGATGAAACTTTACGATGCAGGGTGGTCACTGAGGAACTGAGCTGGTCTCAAAGGCCTGAATTGGGCAGCCTTAGGCAGCCTGAAGACTTCGCTAGAAACCCTGCGGCAATGCAGTGGTAGGACCAAATCTCATATGGCTTTTAAGAAAACGCAGTGGCTGTAATAGGGAACAGAAATTATGTGCCACGGAGGCCCCACGATGCAAGAAGGGAGTTTCACAAGGCCCATTTTTCAAGTGGTCCAATGTGCAAGATGCTTCAATGCTGGCATTTCAGGATGGGTGGCTGTCAGAAGGTGCCTCAACTCTGCAACTCTCGCACGGCCAACGAAAGGTTAGTTTGGATGTTACTGGAGTGGCACGAAAGCTGCCCAAACATGGCTTGGGTCCCACGATGCTCCGCTAGCATATGCGAAGTACCACCATGTGGCTTTTCAAATCCATTATGGGACTCCTAACAATACTGCCATCGGCCAGAGCACAAGGTCTCTGCTCTGGGTGGAAATCTGGGACAGTCAGAGCTTGCCCTGTGTAGGGGTACCTCCCCAATTACAACCCATTTAAAAAAACAACAAAACCTGTGTTGAGGATTAAATAGTTATATGAATAATGAGCGTAGCTGTATGGGTGGAAGAGTTCATTCACATTTCCACCAGCTGCGAAGGAAGGAAATGCAATTTCTGGCTAAATGCATGTGGTGGCCCTGGAAAACTATTTGCTTCTGGCTGCAAAGAAGTTAATAACCCTTGCCTATTTTCTCCCTCTGACTCTGGGAAGTATGGAAATCTCCAAATATTGCTAAAAGGGGTGCATCACACAGTGCCCAGGCGAGTTAATTCAGAGGCAACAGGGTTGTGCTTCACGCATGACTAAATAAATCTGCACAAATGCTGCAAGCAGGTTGTTATATGAAGAGCCTACGTTGTGTAGCAACACCTGTGTAGGGGCCATCACTTACAACTACAGGTGTGCGAGATTTGTGCACGTCCCTAACCCAAACCCACTTTGGAACAGTAATTTTTGCAGTACTGTTAAGAGTGCTGGCCTTTGGGCTTCTTTTGAAAAGGGCACAAAACAGAGCCAAGCACACAAAAGACGATCTTTCAATGCTACTGTTACTCTACAAATCTACATCTTGGAGAGGGCGCACTGGTATAATGCAATATGTAGCAGTCACTATTTCAGCACCCCAAATCCCGTTGTTTTTTTTAAAAAGCCACCCAACAAATTTATCTGCTTCTGTAGTGACCTTTGCAAGTATCATTTCGGAATGGCTGGCT
The DNA here is from genome assembly GCA_034641385.1 of Darevskia mixta. Lineage (NCBI taxonomy): Eukaryota > Metazoa > Chordata > Lepidosauria > Squamata > Lacertidae > Darevskia > Darevskia mixta. The sequence continues at coordinate 923,950 of JAWWNH010000210.1, forward strand.
CCATAAGTGTCATTCCTTTAGGGCCGCTGACACTCCTGTTCCCAAAGCAGTCTCAAGATGAGCCAGTTTGGGAGACAATTTCTGGGGCAAAAGAACCACCCTGAGGTGCCGTTCCCCTCCAACTCGCTGTTTTCATGGCAAAATGATCTCTTGGAAGAGCTCCCTCAAAAGAAAACACACACATTATCCTGAGGTCATGCGTACCATGGCAATTTTACGGCACTGGGGAAAACTTTCAGAAGCACATTTTACCGCATGAATAATACGGAAGGGGAAATCTGCCTTGTGGCAACTCACTTCCTGCGTCTGTGAGTGTGCAAATGTTCAGAAGTGTGTCTCAAAACAATCCAACTGAACACATTTCCAGGACTCTCCCCTCTCCCTGTGGAATGGGAAGGCAGGCTGAGGAACAGAAATGCGTTCTCCCTCGGATTTTAAAACACCAGGGGAAACTCACAGGGAAGAGAGACCATGGAGCTGTCTGCTTTGTGAGCTCCCACCAAAAACCCTGACGGTGTACGGCCCAGACTGACCACCGCAGTGGCAATCTGGCCAACACCTCCGTTCCTGTCCAGGGACAATCTTCATGTCAGAAAAGGTGTGGGGGCCAGGATGCCTTGAAGCTGTCCCGCTGAGCTCACAGAGTGTGGGCAGAGGCTTTCTGCCTGCTCCGTATTCTCAAAGCACGAATAATTCCGCCCCACCGAGACATTTCACAAGCTGATTTTCACAAGCTGATGAGTTAAAACATTAACTCATGAAATAACTCGGACGTGCAGTTGACCGTGGTCAATGGACAGCTGGCATCACTCTTGACAGGGAAACATCAGAAGCAGGGACTGAATCCATGGAAAATCCATGCGGAGCTGACAGTTAACTCTGAACATTTATTACACAGTTAACAACAAAAGCCAACAGGAAGAGCACCCCCAGACATCGGGCAGTTCAGCTGTTTTGCGTGATATTAATTTGCACCTTACTCAAGGCAGAGCTGAGAGTTGGCAGGGCTTGCACTCAAACACCCGGAAGATTTGGAGGTGACGCCACGAGTGTGTCGCACCCTCTGAGCTAGATCTGTGCTGCTGCTGGTCTTTCCTGGGAGCACAGAACACACACTCAGCCGTAGTTGCACAACAGGGCTGTTCCCCTCTTCCCCACAAAGGGGTGGGGGGTGGTCAGCAAAGCCCTGACCACTCGGCATTTATGACACAGACACAGGCAGGGAGGCAGGCAGGAGAGCAGAGTTGCAGGATCAGACAGAGCTGCATGGTGCACTTTGGAAGCTGGGAGGCAGGAGGCGGTTAGGGTCAGGAAGGGACATTTTGAGAAGAGATGGGCAAGTCAACAAAGGCGAGATGGGTACGTCAACAAAGACCAAACACCCGGCGCCAGGAAAGGGGCCACAAACCTTTGCTTAAAGCACAACACGCAAAAGGGATAAAAATTTAAGCTTTCAACAGGTTCCCAAGTTTTCTTGTTTTCGCTGCCCATCAAGGAGTCTCAGAATGGGGAGAATCGGGGTCGCTTTTCCGGACGCTACGGAACGAGGGCCACCCATTCAGCCCTGCTCTGGCTTTGCAACGCAACGTACATTCCACCTGAGGGTCGCGCAATGCTAGCCTAATGCTCTCCTCCAATTGGGCAGCAAGCAACTTGCCTTTGAGGCCTGGGGGGGTCGCTAGTCCTGCTGCTGCACATCCACAGGAACTGTAAGCAAACTTTGCCCGTTTGGGAAGCGAAGTGAAGTTTTTTCTTTTATTATTGTGTGAGCCAGAACCAGGAAAAGGCGGCTAAGCAGACGACCCAACAACCTCACTGCGGTTACAGTGGGAATCTGCAGACATGCTCCCCCCTTTTTGCACAGCCTCCCCCCCCTTATCTTCTTGAGGACCAGCAAACTGGGGGAACAGAAGGGCTTGCAAGGTGACCAACTGCCGCTCCGGCATCCCAAAAAGCATCTTGTAACGCCACAGCCAGCTGCCACCTCTCTCTTTACAGATTTTCTACTGTAACCGCTTCCTGCACAGCCTTGACTTCACACTGGCTCAAGGGCCTCGCGGGCCTCAAACTGGAGACAGCCTGTGAGGAGGCAGGGGGCACCCTGGGACTTGGGGACAGGCAGGCAACGATGCTCACCCAGAGGGCGGCCTCCCGGCTCTGCCAGCCCCATAATTCCCCCGCCAGCCAGAGCGCTCATTCCCACGAGTGGCTCGGGCCGGTTAAAAGTTTAAAAGGAATACACCTGCTTTAAAATAAGAGCCACCTTCCCCCCGTTCCCCCCCCAAGAAACAAGACAGCAAATAACCAATGAAAGGGGAAGTGGGGAAGGCGTTCAAACGCAACAACGTGCCCCACTCCCCAAGGCACTAGTCCTCAGCGAGAGAGGAGGGAGAGGATGCCCCCTGGGTGGGCTGCCACGGCAGACCCAGCCCCCGGGCGGCGGGTTGGGGGGAGGCGCTGGCTCTCCGGAGCTCATCATCAGCAGTTCTCTTCATGCCTGGAGGCGGGACTCATCAAGGAAGCAGCATTTGCAGAAATCCCCGCGGGGTCCGGGGTCTCTAGTCCTCTTCGTCCTCGCTGATGTCGTAGGCCACCGCCGACTTGTTCCTGGGGACGTTGGCCGGAGACGAGGGGGGCGTCCGGGCGGTGAAGGGCCAGCGGAAGGAAGGGGAGGGGGAGCGGTCGTGGGTGGGGCTGCTGCTGGGGCTCTGCTTGGGGCTGATGGCCTGCAGCATACGCCCCTTGCCCTCCTTCAGCATGTGCTTCTGGGGAGAAAAGGCAGAGCGCTGTTCAGAAACCTGCCGCAAAACTCGCATTTCTTTTGACTCGGCGAATTCAGAATAGGAAGCTGCCTTATGAATCGGACCCAGTGGTCCGCCTAGCTCAGCAGGGGGTCCTGCTGTTGTTGGACTACAACTCCCAGCATCCCTAGCTAGCGGGAACAGCGGTCAGGGATGATGGGAGTTGCAGTCCAACAACAGCTGAGGACCTGGTCTGAGAAACGCTGGCACACTGACTAGCCGCAGTGGCTCTCCAGGGTTCTCTGCCAAATCTACCTGGCGGTGCTAGCGGGGGCTGCACCTGGGGCCTTCTGCAGGCAAGGCAGGTGTTCTGCTGCTGGGTTTGGGTCCTTCCCATGCAGAGGACTCGCACCGCCTGCCCCATGCCACTTATCCAGTCATCAAACCATTAGTTCACCTGGCTCTGTATTGGCTGCAGCTCTCCAGAGGTTCAGGCAGGAGTCTTTATTTGGGCTGGAGATGCTGTTGGGGACTGAATCTGGGACTTTCAGTGTGCAAGGCAGGGACCCCAAGGGTCATCTAGCCCAACCCCCTGCAATGCAGGAATTGTTGGCATTTTCACCCCTCCCATTGCAAGAAACGCCTGATCTGTTGTTTTGCTTTCATGTTATGAGAAAGGAGGGGGCGGAAGCTACTCTTCGCTTCTTCCGTCCCTGAAAGTTTTCCGCTCTTATCTGTGTAGAGATAAGATGGCTATATGAGAGCTGCTCTTCTCATGCGTGCCTGTAGTGATTTGTAGTGACTGTTGGAAATAAGTTAGATATGCTTCAAAACCTCCACAGTTTTGCTTCCGTTACTCTGCTGAGTTTGAGGTGCTCACAATGAGCAGATGTGAGTCCACTGCACCAGGACCTGTTCTCCGGGATTGCTGTGTCTATGTTCCTGGGGTCGGAAGGTCGGTGAAGGTGCACCAGTCGCCTAGCCCATGCACGTGCTTAAGACGTGGGCTGAACAGGGCGTACTAACAGGAATGTCCTGTCTGAACTCACCAGCTGGGCTTGCTGTTAGCATGTGCAACAAGGCTCCCTTTATCGAGTTGGATCACCTGGGGCCCACCCAGTTCAGTATTACCTGCTCTGACTTAGCAGCAGCTGACCAGGGCCTCTTCCCACCCTCCCCTCTGAGATCCTTCTAACTCAGGTGGACGGTGAGCCTCAGTCCCAGAGGCTGAAGACAGCCAAGCCACACCCCCAGTCCTCAGGCCACACCCTCTCAATGGTTCTCCTTTGTGCCTGGGTGGAATGTGTCCTGGCTTTGAGTGACACCTGTTGCCCTGCCCACTTTTGCCCCTGGCCCCGCCCACCAGGGGCTGGTCAATCCTCAGATGCCAAAGACCACACCTGGGCTGCTGCGGATGCAGAGGAGAGGCTCCACCTGTGGCCTTGGGCTCTAAAGTCCTAAGTACTTTAGAGTACTCCTAAGTACTTTAAAGTACTCCTTTGCATGGAGGCACAGGTTGCAGCCACAGCAAAGGTTGCATTTTTCCATCTCCGCCGTATTAGGCAGCTGGCCCCCTACCTCTCTCCCCCCGACCTGGCCACAGCGATCCATGCGACGGTCACCTCCAGACTAGATTATTGTAACTCGCTCTATGCAGGGCTGCCCTTGAGGCTGACCCAGAAACTCCAGCGGGTGCAGAATGCCGCGGCGAGGCTCCTTACGGGGGCCTTGCCGCGAGATCACATTCATCCAGTGCTTTATCAGCTGCACTGGCTCCCGGTGGAGTACAGGATCAGGTTTAAGGTGCTGGTCTTAACCTTTAAAGCCCTACGCGGCCTAGGGCCCTCGTACTTAAGGGACCGTCTCTCCTGGTATGCCCCGGGTAGGACCTTGAGGTCATCAAATAATAACTTTCTGGAGATCCCAGGTCATAAGGAGGTCAGGTTGGCAGCCACCAGGGCCAGGGCTTTTTCGGTGGAATGATCTGCCACAAGAAACGAGGGCCCTGCAAGAGTTGGCACCCTTTCGCAGGGCTTGTAAAACGGAGCTGTTCCGTCTGGCTTTTGGGTTAATTTGAGTGCAACTTTTAAAATTCTAAATTTTAAAGTTTTAAAGTGTATTTTATACCTGTATTTTTAACTGTCTGCTCAATGGTTATGTGGTTTGATGATTGTTAGCCGCCCTGAGCCCGGTTTTGGCTGGGAAGGGCGGGATATAAATAAAAGTTTATTATTATTATTATTATTATTATTATTATTATTATTATTAAGTAGGACGTGCAGTCTTTGTTCAGCGTGACTGCGTTTGGCCCAGAGGGCGCAGGCGCACGTGCAGAGTGCAGCTGGGCTTATAGCCAGAGGCAACCGCATGGGCACGCAAGCCCTCAGACTAGGCAGAGGAGCGGAAGGCGTCTGACCCTGTTGCCTCCTTACCAGAGCTCCTTCGGGGCCAAACATCTCCAGGAAGTTGCCAATGAACTCGCGGGACTTCTCCTCCCATTTCTGGATGAGGTCGATGCTCTTCTCCTCCACTTTCTGCACAAACTCCTTGGACTTCTCCTCGACGTCCTTCACCCTCTTCTTCACCTTGTCCACGCGCTCTTGCAAGTGGTACTTCTTCTCCTGCAAAAAGAGAGAGAGGCCGGCGTCAGGGGTGGGAGGATTAAGTTGGTGGCATCCGCTAAAAAACGGCAGCCTTGGGGACGGCACTGGGCAGAAGGGCCAAATTCTGCATCCAAAAAACACCTCGCTCTGTCACAGATGCAGATGCAGAAATGTGTTTCTTTGGGTGGCAAGATCTGGATTTCGTGGGATTTGGGGTCTTCCGGAAAGGCCATGTTCATCCTCTTGCCACCTGATCCGTTTAATGAGGTGGTGGGGGTGGGGGTTTGAAAACAGGGCCCTCCCTTCTTTTGCAGCCAGGCGACCCGAAGAAGTCTGTGCACAGAAAACAAGGTCCCCAGACTCACGTTGATGAAGCTGACGTTGAGCTCCTTAGCCGTGTAGCCTCTCTGCAGGTTCCGCCGGGCGTAGACGTCGTAGTCGCGGACGATGCGAGTGATGATATCCGACGTGGAAATCCCTTCGGTTCTCTGAGTCGGGGCGAACATTCCTGCAAGCAGATGGAGAGAGGGTTGGGCGATGGTTGGGTTGATGGTGCTTCCTGCTTGGCAGGGGGTTGGACTGGATGGCCCTTGTGGTCTCTTCCAACTCTAGGATTCTATGATTCTATGACATGATGCAATCTGCAAAGGCCCTGTACCCTTCTTGGAAGCTTGCAATTAGCATGATGAGAAAGACGGGGGACGTTGGGTGGGGAGGAAGGAAACAAAGGAGGAGGAAGCAGGTTCGAGCTTCCCAGCCCCTGCGTTCCCTCCCACCTGAATTCACTGCTCTCCAATGGCCCAGGATTCATCTCATCCTGGATATAGTCTGTTTGCACGGTTGCCTTCGGGCAAGAGATACAGAACAATTAAATCAAGAACAAATAGACTAAAAACAGTTTTTATCCAGGAGCTATAACTATTGTAAATGCTGTAACCAAATGATATGATCTTTGGGGAGTCGTGGTGGATGGTATGTATGCGTATATGTGGCTGTAAATGTGGGATGGCGTTCAATTTCGTTGTACTATGTACAATGACAATGAAGTATCTATCTATCTATCTATCTATCTATCTATCTATCTATCTATCTATCTAGTCCAGCACTGGCCAAACAGATGCCCCTTATGGGAAACCTGCAAGCAGGATTCGAACACAAGAGCAACTCTCCCCTCCCGCGGTTTCCAGCAACTGCTATTCAGAAGCATCGCTGCCTCTGACCTCATGGCTGGCAGCCCCTGACAGGACTATCCTCTAGAGCAGTTTTCAAAACTTGGGTCTCCAGCTGTTTTTGGACTACAGTTCCCATCACCCCTGCTTGCTAGGGATGATGGGAGTTGTAGTCCAACAACAGCTCACGATTGGGGAAAGCCTGCTTTAGAAGCATGTAGGGCAATGAAGAGGCTCTGCACAACGCTGGCCTGGAGGGGAGCCAGCCTCCCCAGAGGGGATCGTGGGAGGGCTGGGTGGTTCCACTGCAGAGACACAAGCTCACCTGCTTCTTTTATGTGCCTATAGACGTCGTCGCTGCCGGCAGAGGAATAGGGGATGTCGTCGTGGGCAACAAAGTCGATCTGTGGGATCGGACAGCAAGAGCCATTAGCAAAACAGCGGAGCCTGGGCAGCAGAGACGAGGTGGCGGCACAACCCGTGACCTGGTGGGTGAGGGCACCAAGCAGGGACTGGCACAGAGACACGGAGCAGGGAAGGCCTTTCAGCCCATTGTGCTGCCACTGGCCAGGTCTCCATCAGAGGGCAGGAGGAATGGAGTCTGGCCCCCTTTTCGCCACGGCTCTGAGAATCCCGCTTGGCTGCCAGGCCAAGGACCGGAAGAGCTACCGGGGACCCCTTCCCTCCAAGCCCCCTTCCCCAGAGGCTCTTTTACCCTGTGCTCAGCCAAGAACTCGGGCGTCAGGGTCCACGGGGCGTTCCTCACCACCTCGTCCACGTAGCGGCAGTGCTGCACGGCGTCGTAGCGCTCAGCCTCGTTCATCACCGTGAAGCCCTTGAAGTTGTGCGTCAGCTCGTCGCTGCAGACTGCAATCGTGGCAAAAGCAACGGGGTGAGACCACGAGCTCTGGGCCTCTTAAGCGACCCTGCCCGTCCTCGTTGGGGCGCCTCCTCCCCGGAGCTCCTGCCTGGAACACCCCATGGTGTCAAAGCACCCTCTAGGAAAGGGCTGCAGCTCAGGGACAGGACATCTGTGCTGCATGCAGAAGGCCAAGCCCTGACATCTCCGGGTAGGGCTGGGAGAGACCCCCTGCCTGAAAACCCCCGGTCAGTGTACAGGTGAAACTCAAAAAATTAGAATATCGTGGAAACGTTAATTTCTTTCAGTAATTCAACTTAAAAGGTGAAACTAATATATGAGGTAGACTCATGACATGCAAAGCGAGATATGTCAAGCCTTTATTTGTTATAATTGTGATGATTATGGCGTACAGCTGATGAGAACCCCAAAGTAACAATTTCAACTTTGGTGTTTTCATCAGCTTTATTTGTTATCACAATTATAAAAAATAATGGCTTGACATATCTCGCTTTGCATGTCATGAGTCTATCTCATATATTAAACTCCAGTAGCTAATGAAAACAATTGCTTACATAAATGGACTTTTCCACGATATTCTAATTTTTCGAGTTTCACCTGTAGACAGTATTGAATTAGATGGACCACAGGTCTGATTCAGGATACGGCACCTTCCCAGGGAGCTGGGGATGTTTAGCCTGGGTAAGAGGAGACGGAGAGGAGATATGATAGCCATCTTCAAATATCTAAAGGGCTGTCACACGGAAGAGGGAGCAAGCTTGTTCTCTCCTCTGGAGGACAGGACCTGAATCAACGGATTCAGGTTACAAGAAAGTAGATTCTTGTAAGAAGAAGAACATTCTGACAGTAAGGGCTGTTTGGCAGTGGAATGCACTTCCTCGGGAGGTGGTGGACTCTCCTTCCTTGGAGGTTTTCCAGCAGAGGTTGGATGGCCATCTGTCTTGGATGCTTTAGCTGAGCAGGGGCTTGGACTAAATGCCCCTCAGGGTCCCTTCCAACTCTATGATTCTGGCTTAACCCCTTAAACTACATCTCCGGCTGAAACAAAGTGAACACGCTCACATCGACACCTCCCCTCCCTCCAACACTTCTACGTTTAATATTCTTGGGACAAAGGGCTGGGTTTTGCTTTTTCAGAAATCTCCGCAAGCTACTGTATACAAGGAATGGCACTTTTTGGAATAGCAGTATGCATCACTTCAAGAACTGCATAAACATTCAGAAATAAACTGTACAGAGAGCTAACTGCACAATAAAACTTTGCTAAAGGGCCATTCCATTGTCACGGGTGGGACACTTAGACCATGTTTTTTGGTATTCACACATGTGTAACAATGTAAATATACATTAAAATTTAGAACCAAAATTTAAACTATGTTCTTAATAAGATACTGAACATTTTACTAATTTTTTATTATTTTTATGGATACTTTTGACAATTTTATTAAATGTTAAAGTATTGTCACGGGTGGGACAAAAAAAGGACATGGAGCTTGAGATAAGTTTGATTTATGGAAAAACTCTGTGAGTTGGGAGGTGAATCAATGATAAACTCAGCATATCTGTTTAAATCAATGTTTATTGGTTACAACTATGCAATCAGAAATTAAGTTTGAGAAATTTAACGATACAAAATTAAGGAAAAAATGCTGTCATGGGTGGGACAATCATCAGAAAACTTTTAACTTGAACACTTCTGTGAAGGCTACGTGGGTGGACTTTTGGAAAGAAGGTCCATAAACTAAACTTCTTTTGTCTTTAGCTTTAAAAAATGGTTAGACTGCACGTTTGGAATCTGTTTAGGTAATGAAACTATAAGTAAAAGAAGTATATTTTAAAAATATTTTTTTTCTTATCAGGCTCATTTTTCATGGAATGGCCCTAAAATGCTACAAAGTCAAGACAGTATCCCAGGAAAAGGAAGAAGGAAGCTGTGCCTGGCATCTGGACCCCAGGGAGGGAACAGCCTCCCTTGTGACATCTGGCCAGATGGGACAGACAAAAGGCAGCAGGGTATAAAGACAGGCCAATATAGCCAACACACGACTGCCATGATGGCCAACTTAGAGAGGGGCCCACTTTCACACGGGACACGCTTTAATGGAATGAAACCTGAATTGCTCTGAAATGGCAGTGGAACGCATACTGACTTGTTCCTTTTTTCTGCACAGGTGAGTCAGATCAGCTGTGGGTTCGATCAGTTTCAACTTAACACTCTCTGGGGTCCTACGTTTTAGACAAGCCTCCTTGGCTGTCTTCTGGGCCATGTTTTTCCTCCAGGGGACAAAGTACTTTCTCTTGTCTGCTCTGAATCTTCTGCTGAATCAAGATACCTGGGTGAATCTAACCAAGTTCTAGTGTTATGAGAGAGGAAGGAAAAAATCCTCTCTACCTGCTTCTTACATATCACGCATGGTTCCCCCAGCCAGGTAGCTTCCCCCCAAAATGTTTATGGAGTCAAAGGAGCTCCGCCTTACCCCCTACAATCAGGTACGTGTTTGGGAAGAGGTTTTTCGCCTGCATCAAGGCCCGTGCATGCCCAGAGTGGAAAAGGTCAAATATTCCGTCGGCGTAAACCCTGACTGGTCTGTCCACTAAGAAGAGGAAAAAGGAAAAGCTTGTTAGTGAGATGCTTTAAGACTTCCACAAGGGCCTGTTCCAACCCCAAATCCAAGATTCTGTCTGCTTCCTTGGCTCAAGTCCTCAGAGTTCCTGGCTGCAGGCAAATCCACAAAGACAATGGCTTCAAGTTACAAGGAAGGAGATTCCCAAGGAGAGTAAGAGCTGTTTGACAGTGGAATAGACTCTCCTTCCCTGGAGGTTTTTAAGAAGAGGTTGGATAATAATGATAATGATAATAATAATAATAATGATAATAATAATAATAATAATAATAATAATAATAATAATAATAATAATAATAATTTATTATTTATACCCCGCCCATCTGGCTGGGTTTCCCCAGCCACTCTGGGCGGCTTCGAGCAGAATATTAAAATACAATGATTCATCAGATATTAAAAGCTTCCCTAAACAGGGCTGCCTTCAGATGTCTTCTAAAAGTCCAATAGTTGTTTTTCTCTTTGACATCTGGTGGGAGGGCGTTCCACAGGGCGGGTGCCACAGCCGAGAAGGCCCTCTGCCTGGTTCCCTGTAACCTCACTTCTCACAGTGAACAAACCACCAGAAGGCCCTTGGTGCTGGACCTCAGAGTCCGGGCAGAACAATGGGGGTGGAGATGCTCCTTCAGGTATACTGGGCCGATGGCCATCTGTCTTGGATGCTTTAGCTGAGATTCCTGCAATTGCAGGGGGTTGGACTAGATGACCCTCGGGGGTCCCTTCCAACTCTATGACACAATCAGACCCAGAGCCTTTGCAAAAGTAGCAGCAATCAATCAGGGCAGGCAAGCAAGGAGACTTCCCTCTTCTCCAGCTTCAGCTCCTTGGTGCATCAGCAATAAGGAGCCCCTCGGCTATAACGACTTTCTAGCACCGATTAAATTTTCACTGGTCACGAGAGATCTACTCAAATAGGCAATTTCCAGGGAAATCTCAGCATATGAAATACACAGGTTCAACGTAGCGCAGGGATTTTGGGAGCCAGCATAATTGCGAGCAGCTTCGCCCTGCTGTAAACGCAACCACGCACCCCCTTCCACATGCGGCTGTGTCTCATGGCTCCAACATACGCAGGAAGGATATCCATGTGCAAGAGGGACCCATGCCTTGAGGAAATGGGGGAGACCCACCAAAGTCCTATAGAGTCAGTGACGGCCACCCAGCTTTAAATGAGGATTAAATAAATGCATGGGGACACGGGTGGCGCTGTGGGTTAAACCACAGAGCCCAGGGCTTGCCGATCAGAAGGTCGGCGGTTCGAATCCCCGCGACAGGGTGAGCTCCCGTTGTCTGTCCCAGCTCCTGCCAACCTAGCAGTTCGAAAGCACATCAAAGTGCAAGTAGATAAATAGGTACCACTCTGGTGGGAAGGTAAATGGCGTTTCCGTGCGCTGCTCTGGTTCGCCAGAAGCGGCTTAGTCATGCTGGCCACATGACCCGGAAGCTGTATGCCAGCTCCCTCGGCTAGTAAAGCAAGATGAGCGCCGCAACCCCAGAGTCGGACACGACTGGACCTAATGGCCAGGGGTCCCTTTACTTTTACCTTTAAATAAATGCATGCAAGTTAAGTCTACCAAGAGCTAGTAGCCACAACGCCTATGTTCTTCCTCGGCCGTTGGCTGGATGCCGGTTGCTGGGAACCCCGGGACGCAAGAGTTGCTCCCGCTCCCAGGCCCCGCAGGAATCTGACTGGGCACTGTCCGAAGAGGGCCGGAATGGGTGAGCCTTTGGCCTGACCTGGCAGGCTCTCCTTATGTTTGTACAAATGAGCATCACCCAAAGCGGCAAACTGCCCGTGACCCCCAGTTCAAGGCTAAATCAGAGCCGTTTATCAAGCCTGGAGCCTGCAGATAAGGACGTAAGGGAAGCCTGCTGGGTCAGGTCAGTGGCCCCTCTTGTCCAGCAGCCTGTTCTGACAGTAGCCAGTCAGATTCCTGTTTGAAGCCCACAAGCAGGATCCAAGAGCAGGAGCAACTGTCATTTTGAGCCATAACACCTCCAACAGTCCAGGCGGACTGGAGCCATTGTGACTAGTAGCCATCGAGAGCCTTTTCCTCCCCCCTGAATGGGTCGAGTCCCCTTTTAAAGCCACCTGAGGTGGTGGCCATCCCTGCCTCCTGGGGGAGTGAGTTCCAAAGATTAACTCTGTGCTCTGCGAATGGTCTTGAACGGGGGACCTTGGGGGGTGATGGGCAGGGATTCACCCTGTGTGCCACTGCCCAGCTGTGGCCAAAGAAAGGAACAGGAGGGAAACTGGCCAAGGAAGCCTCCTGCATTGCAGGGGGTTGGACTAGATGACCCTTGGGGGACCCATCCAACAGTACGGAGTTAGCATTCCTTTCACCAACACGGAAGGCCAGGTCAAGCCATGACCTTTCGGAAGGTTTGCTTGCTGCTCTGAGCGACTAGGGATCCCCTTCTGGCTTTCTGCCTCCTCTCCCCGATCCTCCTCGGCCTTTTCCTTGCTCTCTGATACACAGGAGTCAGGCACCGCCCACCTGCTGAGGCCACAAAGCCGCTCTTTGATCTGATAGACTGAAAGGGCAAGCTCAGCCTCACCTCCCATGACTTCACAGGTATTAGCAGAGAGATTAAGGGGATTTCGTAGCTGCGTTGTGAAAGTGGGTGAAGCCAAGGTGGGGCTCTGTACTTTGCACTCCAAGTCAGCAGAAGGAAGCCCTCCCTTTGCCTTCCTGAACTCTTGACTGGGGATTAGGAGGGCAAATCTCTGCTGAGAAGGAAGCTGGGAGGGCAGAGAAAAGAAAAAAAGCGCGTCTTGCTAAAGGCTGCTCCAGTTTTGATAAAGCCAGAAGGGAGTTTTGATAAAAATTAAATATAGCCCTTTGAGATCACAGCATCCTTGATAGGGACAATGAGTGACTGTGGGAGCAGCTATTGTGTTTTGCTATATATATGGACCTCTCAGTTGGCACCCACCCAAATGGTGTGGAGAAGGGGATAGGGGAGAAAGAAGAGGGGATTATAATAAATGCAGGGGTTTGGGTTGGAGTTAGGGACGCGGGTGGCGCTGTGGGTTAAACCACAGAGCCTAGGGCTTGCCGATCAGGAGGTTGGCGGTTCGAATCCCTGCGACGGGGTGAGCTCCCGTTGCTCGGTCCCAGCTCCTGCCCACCTAGCAGTTCGAAAGCACGAAGTGTAAGTAGATAAATAGGTACCACTCCAGCGGGAAGGTAAACGGCGTTTCCGTGCACTGCTCTGGTTCGCCAGAAGCGGCTTAGTCATGCTGGCCACATGACCCAGAAGCTGTCTGTGGAAAAACGCCGGCTCCCTCGGCCAGTAAAGTGAGATGAGCGCCGCAACCCCAGAGTCGTCCGTGACTGGACTTAACGGTCAGGGGTGCCTTTACCTTTAGGACAGGGGTAGGCAACCTAAGACCCGGGGCCAGATGTGGCCCAATCGCCTTCTCAATCCGGCCCGCAGATGGTCCGGGAATCAGTGTGTTTTTACATGAGTAGAATATGTGCTTTTATTTAAAATGCATCTCTGGGTTATTTGTGGGGCATAGGAATTTGTTCATTTTTTCCTCCAAAATAGAGTCCAGCCCCCCACAAGGTCTGAGGGACAGTGGACCGGCCCCCAGCTGAAAAAGGTTGCTGACCCCTGGAGTAGGACCTTGGGAGACTAGGGTTCAAAACCCCACTCAGCCATGAACCTCACTGGGTGACCTTGGGTGCCAGTCACTGCCTCTCAGGCTAACCTACCTCACAGGGTTGTTGTGAGAATTGAGGAGGGGGAGAACTATGTAACCCCACCTTGAGCTCCTTGGAGAAGGTGGGGCATAAAAGCAGTAAGTCATCATCATCATTTCCAGGTTTTGATGTAAAAAAAAAATGCTTACCTTTCCTCACCCATAAACCACAGATCCCTTCAAGTCACCGCTGAGAGGGGCTGGACAGAAGTAAATCCCTCTCCCCACTTACTCAAAACTGGGTGCTTTGAGAATTACTTACATGGCGTCCCCCGTAATGCTTCATCAAACGTTACTCGGATGTATGGCTTGCTGTAGTCCACTTCAAGCTCATCGGAAAATGGAGCCGGCTCCCTAAGACCCTAAATTATAAAAGGATATCAAGAAAGTAAGGTAAAGGTTAAGGTACCCCTTTCCATTAGGTCTAATCGCAGGTGACTCTGAGGTTGCGGCGCTCATCTCGCATTATTGGCCGAGGGAGCCGGCGTACAGCTTCCAGGTCATGTGGCCAGCATGACTAAGCCGCTTCTGGCGAACCAGAGCAGCGCACGGAAATGCCGTTTACCTTCCCGCCGGAGTGGTATTCTGGATTAGTTGTAGTTTCCGGGTCACCTTCAAAGGTAGCCCCACGTAGAGCGCATTGCAGTAGTCCAAGCGGGAGATAACCAGAGCATGCACCCACTCTGGCAAGACAGTCCGCGGGCAGGTAGGGTCTCAGCCTGCGTACCAGATGGAGCTGGTAGACAGCTGCCCTGGATACAGAATTAACCTGCGCCTCCATGGACAGCTGTGAGTCCAAAATGGCTCCCAGGCTGCGCACCTGGTCCTTCAGGGGCACAGTTACCCCATTCAGGACCAGGGAGTCCTCCACACCTGCCCCCCTCCTGTCCCCCCAAAACAGCACTTCTGTCTTGTCGGGATTCAACCTCAATCTGTCCGCCGCCATCCATCCTCCAACCGCCCCCAGACAATCACACAGGACCTTCACTGGTTCTGATTTGAAAGAGAGGTAGAGCTGGGTATCATCCGCATACTGATGAACACCCAGTCCAAACCCCCTGATGATCTCTCCCAGTGGCTGCATATAGATATTAAAAAGCATGGGGGATCGGCAAGCCCTATGCTCTGTGGTTTAGACCACAGCGCCACCTGCTTCCCTTATCAAGAAAGTAGGTGAGCTTTAACACAGAGGGGCGAAAGGGCATCTTGATTCAGCACAGAAGCAGACCTGAAAACAGACCCAACGGGCACCAGGCCCAAGGCTATGGAAGGATTGCAGCAAGTGGGTTTCTGAAGGGGTCACAGAGCTCACGCTTTCAGAGAACGCCATGTCCACTTCATCCAATGAAGGTGAATTTTGGGAGATTCAGGACAGACTACAGAAAGCCCTTCTTCACACAGCACCTAGTTAACCTACGGAACTCACTCCCACCAGGATGCGACGATGGCCACCAACCTGGATGGCTTTAAAAGGTGAGACAAATTCGTGGGAGATATGGCTATTAAAGACAGACGCCTTCTCTCTCCACTATCAGGAGGCAGCGTGCCTCTGAATGCCAGTTGCTGGAAGTCGCAAGAGGGGAGGAGCTGCTTGGGGGATTTCTAGAAGCCCCTCGCTGGCCCCTGTGAGAACAGGATGCTGGACTAGATGGGCCACTGGCCTGATTCAGCTACAGGGCTCTTCTGTTCCCGGGTAGCAGGAAAGTCATTTGCCTGATGTTTTGAAGAGCCACTGCCAGTCTGAGCACAGGATGAGATGGCCCAGTGACCCAACTTGCTGAAGTGCAGGGTTATATATATATATATATACAGTGGTATCTTGGCTCTTGAACGTAATCCATTCCGGAAGACCGTTCGACTTCCGAAACGTTTGAAAACCGAGGCGCAAAGGGCTGGCTGCAAGTTCAATTGGAAAAACTGAAAAACACGCAACGGAAGCTTTTTGACTTCCGAGGCGCGTTCGAAAATGGAAGCAATTACTTCCGGGTTTTTGGCTTTCGAAAACCGAAACATTCGACTTCCGAGATGCTCAGAAACCGAGGCACCGCTGTATTTGCAATTCAGCTTCTCTTGCTGCGGAATGTGGGAACTAATTCCACATAAAATCCAGAGATTCCGAAGGTTTCATATGCCGCTGTTGTATTATTACTTCTTTTTTTGGAACGAACAACGAAACCTCTTTCGCCTCTTTTCTCTCTCTCTCTCCATTCTCTGCTGCCACCCCTTTCTTGTCCTGGCATTCAAAGTTGGAATCATGATAAAAAAAAAAAAAAAAACTAAGGAGCTGTAGGCATATAAGCTCAATATGCATTTTCTCTACAAATTCCTCCTCAAAACCCACTGCAAGGGCCTCTCTCTGGCGCTGTGTTTATCATCCTTCAGTGTCCCCATGCTGTAAAAAAATGGAGCCAATGAGAGAGAAGATGGAGAGGAATCACGTATTTTTCTTTGTGTGTGTGTGTGTGTGTGTGTGTGTTGGGGGTGGGGGCCTCCAAGTGCACAGAAGTCTAAGAACTCTAAAATGGGGCTGAGCAGACTCTCTGGTCCCAGGAGCCATGGAATCGTGGATTGTTAAGCTGGAAAAGAAAATGGGGAGGCCGAGAGTGAAGTGACTCACTCAAACCCCTCACAGCTTATTGCACCCCAAGGGAGGAGATGTCCATGGAGAAAGCGTGGGGGGAAGATGCTCAAGAGAGCCTCTCACACCCCTTTCATTGCCCAACTGCAACGCAACAGCCCTGCAGTGCTACCAGCTGGGTTTCACTCTCTGGCAGCCACCCTATTTTGGTCACCTCCACCCCTTCTCTCACAGCTGTCCATGGAGGCGCAGGTTAATTCTGTGTCCAGGGCGGCTGTCTACCAGCTTCATCTGGTACGCAGGCTGAGACCCTCCCTGCCCGCAGACTGTCTCGCCAGTGTGGTGCATGTTCTAGTCATCTCCCGCTTGGACTACTGCAATGCGCTCTACATGGGGCTACCTTTGAAGGTGACCCAGAAACTGCAATTAATCCAGAATGCGGCAGCTAGACTGGTGACTGGGAGCGGCCGCCGAGACCATATAACACCGGTCCTGAGAGATCTACATTGGCTCCCAGTACATTTCCGAGCACAATTCAAAGTGTTGGTGCTGACCTTTAAAGCCCTAAACGGCCTCGGTCCTGTATACCTGAAGGAGCGTCTCCACTCCCATTATTCAACCCGAACACTGAGGTCCAGCGCCGAGGGCCTTCTGGCGGTTCCCTCACTGCGAGAAGCAAAGCTACAGGGAACCAGGCAGAGGGCCTTTTCGGTAGTGGTACCCGCCCTGTGGAACGCCCTCCCAGCAGAGGTCAAAGAGATAAACAACTGACATTCAGAAGATACCTGAAGGCAGCCCTGTTTAGGAAAGTTTTTAACCTGTGATATTTTAATGTATTTTAATATGTGTTGGAGGCCGCCCAGAGTGGCTGGGGGGACCCAGCCAGATGGGCGGGGTACAAATAAATTATTATTATTATTATTATTATTATTATTATTATTATTATTATTATTATTATTCTCTAAAGCCATGGCTAGCAGGCTGGCATTCAGGAACAGCAACACATCCTGTTGGGGGCCGGGGATGCACTGCAACCTTTTGTTGCGGTACCTAGTTGTTAAGAACGACGCTGCCTGCGGGACTGGGACAGTCCACTTGGAGAGATTCCAGCTCCACAACCGCTTCGCAGCCCTGCTTTCCAGTTTGGGCCAGGGGCACAGCCAGTGAGCAAGGGAGAGACAGCCGAGAAGGGCAAAGCGCTGCAATCCGATATGGGGAAGGAAGGTTACTGGGTGCATCAGCTGAGAAGCCCTGATCTGAGATGACAGCTAGAGAGACTGATTGCTAGAATAAGGGATTCGGGACAGCAGGGAGCCGTCACATTACAGCAGCCTTTGCCAACCTGGCGCCAACCTGATGTTTTGGACTACAACTCCCATCAGCCCTTGCCAGCAGGGACACATCATGCCTAGGCTGGCGTGAGTGTGGCCGTGAGAGCTGGGGCTGACGGGAGTTGTGGTTCAAAGCATTTTGAGGGCACTGGTTGGCAAAGGCTGCTGTAATGTCTAGAATCACTTTGGCACAATGTGCAATCCAGAACCCTGGCTGTTAAAAGAAGCAGGAAGCAAAACAGCAATGCCCACAACTCTGATATTGCTTTATTATTATTTTTAAAAACCCTTCTTTAAAATCTATCCTTGGTAAGTGTTACGTTAGCCGAGGAGGGTTGCTTTCGGCTCCGAAAGGGATGGAGCTCAGCAAGCGTCATCCAGCTTTTCTGGAAGTTAAACATTAAGCAGAAACTTCCTGCCAGGATTTTCCATTTTTCTTTTACTTACCAAGCAGTTCCGTGGCATTTTGGAGGGGATGCCATCCGCTTCGGCCGCCCCGTTGGGGCCCAACCCTTCTTTTCTCCTTTTCCTGGAATTCAGCCTGGCTGAGCCCTGGGGTTCCATCCCGCGAATTGCGTCCGGCAGCTCGGCTGGAAAGACCTGCGGGAACGAAGGAGGTGTGGTTGTTTTTTTAAAATTAAAAAAAGAAGGGGGGGGGGCAACCAGAAGCCAGAAAAGGACTGTGTGTGTAGTGGGTTGATCAGAGCAGCAGATTGTCCGGGCTGCCAACAGCCAGCAGGCTTTCTAGCGGAAGAGGGTCAAGGTGGGAATGTTTTGAGTCCTCCTCTGAGCCGCCTCTTATCTGTCATAGTGACAAGAGGGCAGTAAAAACCAGCTGGCAGCCAGGAAGGTCTTTCTCCCATGACCCAGCAGGAATGCAAGAACAGAGAGAGAAGGGGGTGTGGAGAGAGAGCACTCAGTGGCAGGGCTTATTTTAGCACTCGGTTAAAAGCAGTGGGCAAAAGATTGAGCTGCGAGGGGGTGGGGGGTGGGCAGGACAAAGCAGAGACCTTAACCAAAATGAGCCGAGGACCTGTCTCTTCCAAAGGTCCCAGCAACATGGCACAACCTTTTCAGCTTCCTCTGCAGTTGCAGGATTCTCTGGGGGCTTCCACAGACTCTGTTCTACACAGGAACGTTGGAACCACAGTGAATTAGCAGGCTTCTTACTGACCGCAGCACGATGAGCGGTAGCTCAGCAATGGAAGAACCAGACTGAAATACCCCTCAAGTTATGGGAAAATAGTACCGGTATCTGGGGTACAGCAATGTCTGAGCGTCTCACCGGACACAGGAAGGCAATTAAAGGCATAATGAATAGAGACACCTTCCAAGAAACGTGGACCCCTTTCTTGAACTACGTGAATAACTAAAATCAAGACCTTCTTACACCAACCGCACAATAGTCTCAGTGGAGAGGTTATGCTAAGTAATCTGTTTGAATGTTGAATGTGTAACTGTATGTCCAGAGACAATGGATCAAACTGTTGTATATAACAAAACAAAGACCATTCGCTATACTGCTGGATAAGTGTTTAATGGTTATTGTAGTTGTATAAAAAAACCAATGAAAATCGTTGGGTTTTTTTTTTTTTTTAAAGAAGTTGGAAGATTAGTTGTTGGAAGATTTCGGAGAGGTAAAAGAAAGTACAGTGGTACCTTGGCTCCCGAATGACTTAGTTGCCGAACAAATCGGCTCCCGGATGCCGCAAACCCAGAAGTAAGTGTTCCGGTTTGCAAACGTTTTTCAAAAGCCGAACGTCTGACGCAGCTTCCACGGCTTCTGTTTGAGTGCAGGAAGCTCCTGCAGCCAATCAGAAGCTGTGCCTTGGTTTTTGAATGGTTTTGGGAGTCGAAAGGACTCCTGGAACGGATTAAGTTCGAGAACCAAGGTACCACTACTGTACTTCATTATGCTGCGCATAGTCAAACTAGGGAACTCGCTTCCACAGGAGGCTGTGACGGCCACCAACTTGGATGGCTTTAAAAAAGGATTAGACAAACACACAGAGGAGAGGGCTGCTATTAGCTCAGTCCCCTAAGAGCACTTCCAAAATGAGGAGATGCAACCATTTCCTCCTTCTGGATTCTGTTGGCAGAAATTTCCCTGCCCCATATAACCATGAGCAGCTCATTAAATGTCTCATTTTGTGCAAAAGTTCTGCAGTGAGCTGTTGGGAAGAGGCAAAACTACAAACCGCTGCAGGCACGCCATTGTTTTAGATAGGAAAGGCTAATAGCCCTGTGACCCTATCGCCTGAGGGCATTTGAATCCTGCATAACTTACAGTAGTCTGGTTAACATCAAATAATGCAACAAACAATGAATTAACAAGGGGTTACGCCAGGATCAAACAAACAATGGCTTGCATGGGGTGGATGAACAAACCAAGGTCAAGGATCTGCAGGTAGCCAATGCATAGTTAAAACAAAACAAGCCAACAATAAATCATATCTTCAGATCATGGTGTGTTGGCAATAAACAAACCATAGTTCAGCTGCTGGGCAGAGTTCACACATAATGCTAACCCATGCTTTAATAAACCACAACTTAAAAAACAATGGCTTAGTGTTACGTCTGAACCAGACCAGTATCAGTCAAGACACGCTGCATCCTGATAATCAGAGTTCAGCTTCAGTTAAAAATCCAGAAGAGTTGTTAACCCCGACTGCGAAAGTTGGCAGCGCCACCCTCCCAACCTCAGTCATAAGGAGAATGGGCCCAAGAATCTTATGCAGATCACTGCAGAACCAGATCGCCCCTCTAAGTCCAGCATCCTGTTTTCAACAGTAGCCCAAGATCGATTCAACTCCAAGCAATATAATATCAACAGTCATGCTGACTATTTAAGTAAACAGTGGAAAAAAGGCCAATTAACGGATTTAAATCCAGTGTTCCATTTATATGTCTTCAAATATTTATTTCTGAAACAGTGGTGCAAATCTGAACACTAAACCACGCCAATTCAACAGCAGAATATTTGTATAGAAGGTTTCGCCCTGACCTTGCATCTTTTTGAGGCACTGCTGAATTTTGCACGCTTTCTCTTTAACTTACAGAGGAAATGTCTTTAGAATATTCCCAAAATGGGTCTCTCGTAAAACCAGCACACACGACTTTTTGTGAGGCTAAATACAAGAACATATCCCGGCTCTCTTTAAGGTGTCTAATGTACACCACTTAACTTGTTTTGCCAGTACATTAACCACTTGGGAACCGGTTCACACCCACTCCAACTTCTTTTTGCTGGATCTCATTTTTACGGCGCTCTGTATGGGACTGTGACACAACCACCCCCTGCATTCTGGTCTCACGTTATGAGACAGGGATCAGAGAACTTCAGGCCTTTCTCTGTCTGGTCCCCAGAACTGGCCACGCTCCTCACTGGACCATAGAGCACCTGCTACTTGGCTACTTGCAACCAAGTGAAGATGCTTGGGCACCAGGATGGCGGCCGACATCTCCACCTTTTGGAGATGCATGCCTGGGGATCATTGGATCTTGACTGTTTTCACACCCTAATGCCCCATCCTGTAGAATTCTATCAGTTATATTTTATCTGCACAATCAGAATGAATATCTGGAACCAAAATGCTTTTTCTGCGCAGCCTGAGCAGGAGCAGTCACCATTAAGAAAAAGAGGTCAGAATAGGCCAATATATATACGGAATGTCTCTAGATAAAGTGACTTTTCTTCTTTAAGTTCTCGGAGCTCTTAACTTAGCTCAAGGTTGTCATCTGAACTAGCCAGATGTTTAACTGAGAATGATTCACAGTAGGTTCATCATCTGAAAAATAAAACTTTAGAGCCGTCTTCTTGCCCAAAAAATGTCAACCAACAAAGCGCGGTTTAATGCCTTTCCCTCTAATGTTCTGAGACACAGATATTCCAAAGGTCTAGTTTCTGCTCTATGTGTCTATGACAATAAGTCGACGGAATCACTTTATCATATAATCTTTTCTTGCCCTCTGCACAGATACCCGGGCAAATTTACTAAGACCAATAATTCAGAAAATGGCGGGTACTTCAGCAGAGTTTCATCTTGCCCTAATCTTGCAAGACAATGATCCTTACATAACCTTGCAGGTGGCAAGGTTCTTAAACTCTGTTTTGTCCCCCAAACGATGAAATGGCCAATTACATAACTACTAAAGGTCTTTCGCCATTTTAGATTGCAGTTTTAATATCTCTGGGGGATGGTTACTTTTGACGGCCGTGGTACGATATTCTGCTATTGTGGTATCTCCGTATTTCTGTGTTGTTTTATGTATGTTTACGTTTATGTTGATATATTTATATGGGCTTATAGCCGCAATAAATTTCTATCTATCTATGTCAACTAGAAATTCCATTTTGGTTGCTCGGTCCCAGCTCCTGCCCACCTAGCAGTTCGAAAGCACGTCAAAGTGCAAGTAGATAAATAGGTACCGCTCTGTCGGGAAGGTAAACGGCGTTTCCGTGAGCTGCTCTGGTTTGCCAGAAGTGGCTTGTCATGCTGGCCAGATGACCTGGAAGCTGTACGCCGGCTCTCAGCCAATAAAGCGAGATGAGCGCCGCAACCCCAGAGTCGGACATGACTGGACCTAATGGTCAGGGGTCCCTTTACCTTTAACCTTGGTTTGAGGAGCCATTTGGTACCTACATAGCTTATATATGTGTGTTTCTAACACTGCCTGGGGGGAGAGACTCCTACCTGAAACCCTGGAGAGCTGCTGGCAGCCAATGTACACCACGGAGCCCCAACATTTTATACCAAGTGGGACGCAAGAGTACAAGGACAAGACAGAACCCATGGGCCTTGTCCATGCTTCTGGAGTGAAGCCCAACATATCTGGAAAAGAGCGGAGCTTTGCACACCTTGGAAGAGAGGGAAACAGGAGGCAGAAACTGGTTCCAGGCTAAAAGCAGAACCCGTGCAGACCTTTCACAGGTCTGGAATCAAAGGAATGTTTTCTTGTATTGCTAAAGAATGCTTGCCACGGGTTTCAAAACTTGCAAAGTGAGTGAAAGTTTGCTAGTCTTTGGACTGAGAGTGGGTTTTGACAACCAGAAAAAAATTGCACGCTGTTAACAATGCCCGATAATTCAGCATTCTGGGCAAAGTATCAACAAAGCAATGGAATGAGGAAATAACTCGCCTTTCCACGCTAAGTAGGTTGGAAAGGATCTGGTTCAGATAAGGGAAGCAGAGGGAGCCTGGTGGAAAAATCTTGCTACTTATTAGTAGGAGGTGAAGGATGAAGTATCCCCTCTGGAAAATGCCTACAAGCAGCTGCCTGGAGGGAGGTTTCATGGGGGCAGAAGTGAGCTTTATCCAAAGACCTAATTGCAGATGCAGGAGAGTCAAGCCCCAAAATCTGCATACCCTGCAGAGCTTCCAGTTCTACTGCTGAGACTGAGACAGGGTAGTTCTGCATTTCTAAGTTATCAGCTCACCCGAGCAGTGCCAGCCAGGCACTAGGATTTGCTGCCAATACTGTAATGCGTCTTTCGCTGACTCACACGGCTGCTGAGCAAATCCACACCCAAATCTTGCATTCCACCAGCTGTTCGCTGGAGAAATTCCCAAGGCAAGAAAGATTATTTCTTTTTCCAATAAATGCCTAGAACTGGATATAGTTAAGGCAGGTAAAGAAGACAAATGATATAGCAACATTTTTATACATCCTCACACAGAAGAAAGTCCTAACTCAATGTCAGCACCCGCCAATAAACAAATGTTTAGAATGCCTTAAAGTCTCCAGCTCTTCCCATGTCTCTGTTATATTTTGGGCACATACTGAAGACCTTCCTTTTCCACTGTCTTTTAAGTGGAGATTTTCATCCCAGCCTATCTATGCTGGACTTGAACTTGTTTTTATTGTTAAATCCCTCTGAGATATTTTATGTAGAACAATTAAAAAATGAAATAAATAAACACGAGACCCCCATCTAGAACGGTCTTATAGATATGGATATGAAGATGCAGTGATGACCTCCGTCTTGGCTTTGTTGTAGAAAAATCTGCCCTTATTCCCTTATGGGGTACACAAGAGCCCTTGCAAGTTCCCTGCAGGTTCTCCATCGGTAGGAGTAAAAACAGAGGCCAACCAGAGAAAAATTGAGAAGCAAAGCCTTTATTTTCACTGTTGCAACAGGGTGCTTTCCTCTCACACAGGAGCAGGAAAAGGACCCCGAACAATGGTGGGCAAGCTCCTATATAGACTTTGAAATTCCCCCCCTTTCCCCTCAAGACCAACCCCCTATACGTCATACATACATCACTAAAAGGGGTGTAACGCAGGACCACCCCTCAGATACATCACAGCTACATCATAGAAAAAGGCGGTCTCCAGCCCAGCAGAAATCTTGAGTTGTTTACCTCCTGCCTGCCACTTCATGTGATAATGTCTTATCTGATTGCATTTCCTGGGGAGTCCACTCTTTTGTTATGATAACCACTAATTCCTGAATCTAGGTCACAGGTCACAGGCCCACACCCTGTTCATATCTTGAGTGTGCCCTCAAGACAGGATTTCCGAGGAAAGAGACAATGGGGAGATTTTCCCACTCCCTTCCTCCTTGCAGAGAAACACCTGGTCAGTTTGAGAGTCAAAAATGGTGTCAGGAGTCAAAATGGTGTGAGGCCTGTCTTTCTGTGCTGTTTTCAGACACCCCTCTCTGTTCATGTCTCAAATAGTGTAATGGGGTGTTTTGAAAGGAAGTCCCCCCCCCCCGAAATTCCTACAACAGCTTAAAAGAGGATTAGACAAATTCATGGGGAATAAGGCTATCAATGGCTATGATCCCCCTTCCCTGTCTCTCATTTCCCCTGACTAGTAGTCATGATGGCAGGGATGGGTGAGGACAAGAGTTCAACAGCATCTGCGGGGCTACAGGTTCTCCTTTGCTGATGTAGGCGAAGAACCTATTCATTTACGTTCATCTTATGGTTAATGGGCAAGATTCTCCAAACTGGTTTCTGCAGGTCTTTGCTATCCTTTGTGTTCTATTTAACACAAAAACCACAGCAAAAGCAAACTAAACCTTCCCTCTGCAACACCAGGAAGTATTTCAGGACAGCCAAGACAAAGAAGCAACCAGGCTTTTAATTCAGGTCGTTCTGACCACCACAAGCTCCACACCCTTATCCTTCCTTGGCAGTTGTCCAAGCGTGGCTATATTCTATGTCAAGCAGCCCAATATCCACGTCACAATTAAAACAATTGAAGCGTTCAGCAACTAAAGGTAAAGGTAAAGGGACCCCTGACCATTAGGTCCAGTCGCAGACGACTCTGGGGTTGTGGTGCTCATCTTGCTTTATTGGCCGAGGGAGCCGGCGTACAACTTCCGGCGGAGCGGTACCTATTTATCTACTTGCACTTTGACGTGCTTTTGAACTGCTAGGTGGGCAGGAGCAGGGACCGAGCAACGGGAGCTCACCCCGTCGCAGGGATTCAAACCGCAACTGCAGGCACGCAATTATAGGAAGATCAGGTTTTGAGGTCTAAAGGGAATGTTCATTCATTTAGGTCACTCGTCTCCAAAAATAATCTCCCTGCAGCTGTAATTTGTACTTGATAATGTAAACCTCATGCTGTGATCACATCTTTTGAAGTTTGGGGATATATTTGCATTTGAAACTCATGTCACCGCCTTTCTGGGTGTTTTTTTCATCCAGAGGAGAAGCTGATGAGACTTAAGATACTAAATGTGCTACTCATCTGGAACAGGTTGCAACTGCCAACATGCAATTGCCCAAGTTGCAAATTTCAGCACCACCACATATGGTGCAGCCCTTTAAAGATGGAAGAAAAACAGAAAGGTGAACTACATAACCACTGGGGTGGAAGTAGGGATGTGTGTGTGTGTAATCACCCCCTATAAAATTATTTGCAAGGCTAATATAATTATAGGGCTGGAATGCTCCAATGGCAGTTCCTAAGGCCAGCATAGTCCAACAAAGAAAGACAAAAACAAAAGAGACTTGGATCTGGGTTACTCTCTCTTCTCAAGATGTCCACTGTTTGCTGTTGCAGACCAATGTGTATACTCATTCCTTTACAGGAATGTGTTGCTTTCTTTTTCTGAGGCACTGACTGGCTTTGCCTTGCATGGTCACTGCTTTGACCCAGCACAGTGAGTCATGAGGGACAGACACTTTACCTCTGAGAGCCTGGGCTCAGGAATGGATTTTGCAACTAAGGATAGAAGGGTTCAAGCCTCTTAGTCACAAAGTGGTTGTCATCGAGCCACTGCTTTTCTGGTGACATTTCCCTCTGTAGTTTCCAGAACAACTCAGATGGGTGGGGAGAAGAGAGACAGCAGCAGCCTCCTTCCTTCACTTGCTGAACTGCTTCCGTCCCTGCATGCCTTCCTCCCACAAGCTGTTTCAGAAACAGTTCAAGGGACCAAAGAGAAAATTGTGTCCATAGAGATTTACCTCTGTGATTGTGCGGTGGTGAAATGGAAACGTGTAGGCGAATGCTTTATGCATTATAATGGGAGGCGGTGAGAATTATCCAAAGGAAAACATGCAAAGCAACTTAGCAGGCGAGCACCCAATGAACTATTCTGCAGCTGTTTTGCAAAAAAAGAAACACTGGAAGGAGACAGTGTGGGCAGTAGGAAGAGGGAAGGCCAGGAACACCCCACGATTGACCAGCAGATCGCGATTGACCTGTTGGACATGCCTGGCATATGATATCTAACCGCCTCCCCCACAGGCTTTCCATGTGACACACAGACAGGGTGGATTTGATTTAAATCAAATTGATTTAAATCATGATTTAAATCACAATTTAAATCACTAGTCAGTAAGGCTCGATTTAAATCACTAGTCAGTAAGACTTGATTTAAATATTTTTTTTACAGAAAGACTCATTCTTGCTGGTATAATCTTAATATTTACAACCATATGAAAGTTTCATTTTTGGAATAATAAATTTTCAGAGTAGTTTTTACAGTTATATCAAAAATTACTGATTTGGTTCTACTACTAGAAATACATAGACAGATAATTATGAAATTATGGTGAGGTTTAATAAGTTAACTGTTTATATTTGGACAACTTTTCTGCTGTACTTTATTGGAAGGAGAAAAATAATAATTTCCTTAATAACCATTTAAACAATTTATTTAAATAAAACAATAACATGATAGCATATGTATCCATGTTTGTTAACTGATGTGGTTAAACATTAAAAAAAAAACTCAGACTGAGTTTTACCACACTTGATAAACTTAAAACAAATCCTTATTTCCTGATGAATAGCCTTTGGACTACAATGTAACTTAAATAGAAGACTATATTTAGAAAGATTTTTCCTCCAAAAGCATTTTATTTTAAAAATCCAATTTAAATCAAAAAAATCCGATTTAAATCAAAAAAATCCGATTTAAATCAAAAAAAATCCGATTTTTTTTTTTATTTTTTTAAAAAAATCATTGATTTTTATCCACCCTGCACACAGACCATTCCATATTTTCTTTGCCTTTTGGCCTTGGCCTGTAATACACTCTCTCTCAACCCGAGAGTATATTCACCTGCCCATTGAAGTTATCACTTCACACATCTGATAAAGGCGACTCTGATCCCCAAAAGCTAATGCCATAATTGATCGTTAAAATTTATTGCCACAGAACCTTTTGCCATCATTTCTTGCTACCTCAGAGGTTCAGCTCTCATAAAGGCAATGGTTATAGAAGCACAAAGATGTCTATATAAGTGCTGCAAGATCTAAATTATACCGCAGTCTCCCCACAAAACTAATTTGAGACCATTGCAAAGAAAGCCCAAGGCAGAAAAAAACCCACACATAGAAAAGCAAATTAGATCATGGACAAGGGCTACTATTGTGGCAGCATGATAGAGATGTAGATATGATCTTATTTGGGACTGCTGCAATCCAACTGCCTCCTCCCTAGTCACTGCACCTAAGAAACATCTCATGCAGTTCACAGTCTGAACAGTGGTTACCCTCCTTCAAAAAGCACTTCACACAACTCATCCTAAATGCCTGTCAAACCTTCACTGTCATACTGTGACACTGATACATACCAAATCTGTAAGTATTTACATGGCAGAGCCGAATACACTGTTCCTTGGGGAGAGGGGGAATCTCCCTAACCACCAAACAACACCATCAGCTTTTTGCATTTCCAATAAGTCTCCACCCCCCCCCCCCGCCCGACATTCCTTCAAGCTGAGCAAACACAATACCCATTTCTAATGCTTATTATTGTTCATTGGGCTTTTGTTTTTACGTATGTTGCATGTTACCATAGAATCATAGAAGTGTAGAGCTGGAAGGGACATCGAGGGTCGTCTAGTCCAACCCCCTGCAACGCAGGAATCACAGCTGAAGAATCCTCACTTGATGTCCATCCAATTTAAAAACCTCCAATGAAGGAGAGTCCATCACCTTCTGAGGGAATGCGGAAATATTATATGACCCTGCCCTTTTTTCCTTTGGTATTATGTATGTGCATATATTTTTATTTAATGTAAGTCGCTGGGAGGCCTTCTAGTGACAAATGCCTAATAGGTTTAATAAATAAATACATACAAAATTCCCATTCTATCTGTACTGTATTTCATTAAAAAAACAAAAACACTCCTGGCTAGCCCCCGCCCCCCAATATTTGTACACAACAAGATTCTCTTAAAGCAGGGCTAATTGCCTAGCCACCCTCCTCTTCCCACTCAGTCCCCTGGGGTCACCTTTCCCGTAACTGTCCCCACCAAGGTGCAGAGCAGCACCTCCTCGACCCCCACAGGTGTGTCACAATCTTGCCCCAAGCCGTCAACACCGGCGCTTACAACCAGGGTCGTCGCCTGTCCTGTACATACAGGACTGTCCCGTGTTTCCACGCAAATCGCCACGCAAAGCGCGTATGAACACATGCGTGTGCCACAAGCCCCGGAGGGGCCCTCCTGCTGGAGGCTGCCATGTGTCCTCTTTATCCAAGACACGTCCTCTTTCTCAGAGGTAAAATTTGAGGCGAACTGCCTTTATTTGCTTTGAATGGCCGTCATAGCGTGATATCTCTCTCTCTCTCTCTCTTCTAAATTTGGCAACCCTATTTAGGACATCACCTCCTGGCAAATAGAAGGGGAAGAAATGGAGGCAGTGAGAGATTTCACTTTCTTGGGTTCCATGATCACTGCAGATGGTGACAGCAGTCACGAAATTAAAAGACGCCTGCTTCTTGGGAGAAAAGCAATGACAAACCTAGACAGCATCTTAAAAAGCAGAGACATCACCTTGCCGACAAAGGTCCGTATAGTTAAAGCTATGGTTTTCCCAGTAGTGATGTACGGAAGTGAGAGCTGGACCATAAAGAAGGCTGATCGCCGAAGAATTGATGTTTTTGAATTCTGGTGCTGGAAGAGACTCTTGAGAGTCCCATGGACTGCAAGAAGATCAAACCTATCCATTCTTAAAGAAATCAGCCCTGAGTGCTCACTAGAAGGACAGATCCTGAAGTTGAGGCTCCAGTACTTTGGCCACCTCATGAGAAGAGAAGACTCCCTAGAAAAGACCCTGATGTTGGGAAAGATGGAGGGCGCAAGGAGGATGAGATGGTGGGACAGTGTTCTCGAAGCTACTAACATGAGTTTGGCCAAACTGCGAGAGGCAGTGAAGGATAGGCGTGCCTGGCGTGCTCTGGTCCAGGGGGTCACGAAGAGTCGGACACGACTGAACGACTGAACAACAACATTTAGGGCTGCGAGAGATTGCGATGGGTGGCTCTGAAGTCACTCCAGCACCAGATTTTTTGGGGGGTGGGATCGCACCCCCCAAGAAAACCCAGCAACGCCCCCTCCCCTCCCGTATTTTCCCTGCCTACGACCAGCCCCACCGCCTTCCCTTTCAGGCCAGAGGCATCACCAGGCAGGGGAGGCCCCCCTCTCTCTGGGGGGAGGCATTTAGGGCCCCCCTTTTCCCCTCCAGGAGGGAGTCAGGGGGACCTCGCCAGGGCCAAGCACTCGCACAAGCCCCCTCCCCAAAGCCATGACCCCCGGCCCCGACCGGCGCGGCTCCGACCTACCCGCCTGCCTCCCTCGGTCTCCGCTCTCCGGCTCCCCTTCGCGCAGCGCCAACGGGGCCGAGCCGGAAGTGTTTCCGGCCGGACCCTCCCGGCGACGGACCGGCCCAAACGGTCCGCCTCTCTCTTCTGCTCCCCCCGGAAACCGCGACCCAGACGCGGAAGGTTCCGGGGATGGGAGAAATAGAACCTTAGCGTAGCATGATAGAGTCGGGAGGGACCCCCGGGGGTCATCTAGGGCAGGCATCCCCAAACTCGGCCCTCCAGATGTTTTGGGAATAGAATTCCCATCATCCCTGACCACTGGTCCTGTTATCTAGGGATGATGGGAGTTGTAGTCCCAAAACATCTGGAGGGCCAAGTTTGGGGGTGCCTGATCTATTCCAACTCCATCCCACCCCCGCCATTTTTTGCCCAACGCGGGTCTCGAACCCACGACTCTTGAGATGAGCCTCCTACGCTCTACGGACAGCAATCCATGCTCAGCCCCACTAGGAAAACGACAGACCTTTCGCGGCCTTGTGCTTGGCGGGGGCTTTGGCCTGTTCTCCCTCCCTCCCCGCCATGTTTTGCCTTGATAGCTCAGTTGGCAGAGCACGAGACTCTTAATCCGAGGGTCGTGGGTTCGAGCCCAGCGTTGGGCAAAAAGGTTCCTCCTGTGCCCCTAGCGGGTTGAACTGGATGACCCTTGGGGTCCCTTCCAACTCTATGATCTGTAGGCATACACGTGCTCGTAAGCCACTTTGGGCTGCCTTAGGCAAGATAAAAGGCGGCTAACAAAGTCAATAAGTAATAATGATATTATTAATAATAAAGGGATGTTGTAGGTGCCGCAAACAAACCTTGCCACCAGGCCCAAAGCTTAGTCTTAGCATTCAGCCCCCATCCCATTCTCATAATTTAGGTCTGGGTACAAACATGCCTTTAAAGCACATTCTCCCCCCCCCACCTCAAAGAATTCTGGGTCTCGTAGTTTTATCCCTCGCAAGGTCACAATTCCCAGCAACCCCTTAAGAAGCTACGGTTCCCAGGATTCTTGGGGTGAAGTATTGTGTTTTAAACGTGCTTTAAATGCAAGGTGTGTGTGTGTGTGTGCGCGCGCACACACAGAGCCTTACGGTTCACCCAGACAGCACCCTGGAAACACATTATTTCCTTCAAAGAATTCTGGGCCTGTAGTTTTACCTCTGTGGTCGTGTGGTGAGACCCTTCTGGGCACCCTTTTCATTTATTTATTTATTAAATTTCTACACTGCCCGTCATCAGAGGATCTTGGGGCTGTAGACAATACTTTGCATTACGGAGTCCTACAGTAACATGCTGCCGTTCGCCTAGCTTTTCGAAACCATAGCAGCACAGCAGTGCATAATTAAACATTCTCCTAGAACAAATATTGCATTGTGCCACTGTGGTTAAAAGCCGTGCGCTTGAGCCCAACTGCATAATATTAAGATATCAGTGCATTGTTGTTGCAATACAGTACTGTAGTGATCTTTCATTGTGCAATGCTAACAATGCATAGCATTGTTCAGTTTCCATACAGAATAACCTTACTTTCTGTTAGCCTTTGCAGTCATGTGGATGTAGTTTTTAAATCTAATGCTACCTCCTCTGAATGCCAGAGGCGTGGCGGGCTACACATTTTAAATAAATTTGCCTATGGACATCTGGTTAATTTCTGACGGAAGGAAAAATTGAGGAAGGCTCTTCTTAATTTGTAATTTACAGTGGAATGCTATACACATGTTCTCAGAATGGGTTTTAGCTTTGATTTCCCTTCTCTACCTTTTTCCTGTCCTCTGCTTCCCTTATATCACTCTTGTCGTTTAAGTTTGCAAGCCTGAAGGCAAGGTCTCTTTGGCTGTGTACACACTCTACGCTTAAAGCACATTCGAAGCACACTTTCCCCCTCAGAGAATTCTGGGCACTGTAGTTTACCCCTTCCAAAGTTACCATACCCAGAAACTACAGGGCCCAGAATTCTTTGAGGGGCAAAATGTGCTTTCAAGGTATTGTGTGTATGCAGCCTATGATGTGAGCCACTTTGGGAGACAGTAATGGTCTGAAAATACAGTAAACAAATTCCTGACAGGTGGCTGTCAAGCCTCTGCTTAAAGACCTCCAAAGAAGGAGACTCCACCACCCTCCTTGGCAGCAAATTCCACTGTCAAACAGCTCTTACTGTCAGGAAGTTCTTCCTAATGTTTAGGGGGAATCTTCTTTCTTGTAGTTTGAATCCATTGCTCCGTGTCCGCTTCTCTGGAGCAGCAGAAAACAACCTTTCTCCCTCCTCTATATGACATCCTTTTATATATTTGAACATGGCTATCATATCACCCCTTAACCTTCTCTTCTCCAGGCTAAACATACCCAGCTCCCTAAGCCGTTCCTCATAAGGCATCGTTTCCAGGCCTTTGACCATTTTGGTTGCCCTCCTCTGGACACGTTCCAGCTTGTCAGTATCCTTCTTGAACTGTGGTGCCCAGAACTGGACACAGTATTCCAGGTGAGGTCTGACCAGAGCGCAAATGACAGCCTTAGCAACTGCGGCAAGCTCGAGCTTGCTAAAAAAACCACAGCTTCTGCACGATAAGGCAATTCTTACGCACTTATTAATATAAAAAAGAGTTAGCCTTAAAGTGGATTGGCAGCTGCACTCCAGAGGAACAGAACATACTACCCAAGTTAAGGGAATAATAAAAATCTAGCTAAATAGCTCAATCGTATACCTTTGGTTAATGCGTGAAAGAGATACAGATCTACTTAAATGTCTATGCTTCATAGCAGGTCAGTCTGTTTTGTACATCTTACCCTGTGTTGGTGTCTGCTCTGACTGCTAGCAGATCTTCAGGGCTTCAGGTAGAGAGAGGTCCACTACCCGCTTACAAAGATCATTTTTAATTGGTGGGGACAAGGACCTGAGCCTGGAACCTTTCACATGGAATACTGTGTCCAGTTCTGGGCACCACAGTTCAAGAAGGATACTGACAAGCTGGAACGTGTCCAGAGGAGGGCAACCAAAATGGTCAAAGGCTTGGAAACGATGCCTTATGAGGAACGGCTTAGGGAGCTGGGTATGTTTAGCCTGGAGAAGAGAAGGTTAAGGGGTGATATGATAGCCATGTTCAAATATATAAAAGGGTGTCATGTAGAGGAGGGAGAAAGGTTGTTTTCTGCTGCTCCAGAGAAGCGGACACGGAGCAATGGATTCAAACTACAAGAAAGAAGATTCCACCTAAACATTAGGAAGAACTTCCTGACAGTAAGAGCTGTTCGACAGTGGAATTTGTTGCCAAGGAGTGTGGTGGAGTCTCCTTCTTTGGAGGTCTTTAAGCAGAGGCTTGGCAGCCATCTGTCAAGAATGCTTTGATGGTGTTTCCTGCTTGGCAGGGGGTTGGACTGGATGGCCCTTGGAGTCTCTTCCAACTCTATGATTTTAGGATTCTATGATTCTACATGCCCCCTGGGCTCCACCGCAGAGCCAGGCCCCTTTGGCAAACGGGGCTAAATTGATTCAGCAAAACAGCTCCACCAAGAAGCTCCAGCTAATGTATGAAAATTATTATTGCATTAATATTCTACTTTATTCGTAGATCTCAGGGCAGTTTACAACTGTCCTGGAAAAAGGGAGATTTGGATCCTGCAGAGCCTGAATGCTTTTTCAATAGAACCCAGGCCGAACACTTAGGAGGTGCTTGCAATGGGTGAATCGCCAATGATTTAACATACCCTCCAACATTTCTTAGGGGCGTCCAATTCCATTATTATTATTATTGTTATTATTATTCCCCTGCCCATCTGACCGGGTTGCCCAGCCACTCTGGGCAGCTTCCAACATATATAAAAACAAAATAAAACATTTAAAGGTTCCCTATCCAGGGCTGCCTTCCGACGCCTTCTAAAGTTGTAGTTACTTATCTCCTTGGCTTGGGGGTTGTATACCTCCATACCCTCCAACGTTTCTCTGAAGAAAATAGGGCAGTCCTAAGGAAAAGTGGGACATTCCGGGATCAAATCAGAAACTGCTGTAAATCTGGAACTGCCCCTGGGGAACAGGGGCACTTGGAGGGTCTGATTCAATCAGTGGGGTGTCTTAATGAAGTCTCCCAATTTCTAGCCACATTTCTGGGCAGAGGTAACGGCGCTCTGTACATGTTCAGAGGCAACCCCCTTCTTAATAAGCCACTCCAACCCGGCTGAGATTGGAGGTCTCAAAAAAAGAAGAGCAGAAATGAATTAAAATGAAAGCCAAGCGAAGCAAGAGAGACCTGGACTTACCCACTCGGCCAGGAGCTGCTGTCCCGCCTCCTCCTTGTCCTCCTCCTGCTCCTGGCCCTGGGTGTCGTCCCCGGAGCCACAGCTCCCCGCAGGGGACGGGGCCCTGGTGTCTCGCCACCGGCTCTCCATGCCGGGCTCTGTCATGTGCACGGGGGACAGGGGGGTCAGGGAGCACCTGGGGCACAGGTCCCCCTCGGCAGCCCCGGAGAAGGGCGCCTCGCACAGCAGGCAGCGCTTGGACTTCTGGCTGTGCTTGAGCGGCCTGTCTGCCATGGCCGGAGGGTCGAGGGGAGGCCACGCTGCACAAGAGCAGGGGAGCAGGGCAGAGGAAGCGGGGGGAGGAGCCAAGCACGCTGCGGCCTCCCACTTCCTGGCCCTGCACCCCCTGTGCAGGCCACAAGGGGGTGACATTGCTCACTTGCGGAGGAAGACATTTCCTGCTACATAGAAGTGAAGTAACTGCTTTAGGGCCCTTTGCTACCTCCCCCCTACTGGGCTGGAGGCCCATTACACAGGTCCTAGGGAGCAGATCTGCGTATACGAAGCAAAACCCAGAGAAAGAGCCTTTTTTGGTTTTTTTTTAAAAATGGAAATGGTGACAAAAAGCGGGGTGGGTTGTTGCAGCCGATCCCCTTCCACGAATCCCAGGCTCGGTCCTTGGCGTCTTTTGATTAAAATAACGGAAGCTTGCAAGGCTGCGAACGATTCTGCAGAGTTGTAGCCTTGGTCCGGAGGTCTGACACCGTATAAGCAGCTCTTTTAATGTTTTAAAGTACAATCTGGGCATTAAAGAACCAGGTGGAAGCTCAACTCGAAAGTATGGCCCTGTGATACACGCCAACTGCTCCTATTTAACGGGGATTGTTTAATACCTGGCCTGTTAAATTGTTCTTTCTGTTTGAGCATGGGATTTTTAAAAAGGGTTTTTTTGTGGTTTCAAAAGGCAAATTCTGTTGGCAGGAAATGGTCGTTCTTCAGGCTGCATCTCCCTCTGCATGGTCTCTAGGAGTTAAATCTCAGAAGGGGCAGCCGCATCTTGTGATCTCATGTGTATCTTGTGATCTCATGCACATGCACGAACCGCCACTTCATACCCAGCAGCAGCCAGGATAAATTCTGAACTGTTGATACCGTGAGATCGTCGTTTCTCTAGAATGCCTTTATCCAAAGATGACTTAACACACCTCTTGCCTTGTCAGTTACTGAGGACCAAATGAACCCTGCAAATTCAGTAGTTTCAGCACCACCCTGGGCAGATCTTTTGATATATTAGGGATTTTTAAGTGCGTCTCACTTCCATTTGTGTCATGTATCATGCTGCAGAGAGCTGAAATGGATGGCCTCTTATTCTGGCCTGCTCTTAAGGGTGCAGGATTCCTGCTAGCTGTCACATGGAGACATTCTCATCGCAAGAAACCTTTCTTTCCAATGAATAGAAGAGATCTGTTCCTGGTCATGCTTTTCCGGCTAGCTTTATGCTGCCCCCTGCTGCTTTTATTGTCTTATTTTATTCTTGGTTGTATGTGTTTACTGCAAGCTGGGGAGGAGCCGTTGTGCAAAAGGCAGGGTAAAAATATGCAAAAGGAGTCAGATGATACGGAGTCGTGTGTGTCTCCACCCCCATCATTCTGCCCGGACACTGAGGTCCAGTGCCGGGGGCCTTCTGGCGGTCCCCTCACTACGAGAAGCCAAGTTACAGGGAACCAGGCAGAGGGCCTTCTCGGTAGTGGCGCCCGCCCTGTGGAACGCCCTCTCAGCAGAGGTCAAAGAGAACAACAACTACCAGACCTTTAGAAGACATCTGAAGGCAGCCCTGTTTAGAGAGGCTTTTAATGTTTAATAGATTATTGTATTTTAATGTTCTGTTGGAAGCCGCCCACAGTGGCTGGGGAAACCCAGCCAGATGGGTGGGGTATAAATAATAAATTATTATTATTATTATTATTACTACTACTACTTGGGAACAGAGAGACCCGGGTTCTGCTATGAAGCACTGAGCTGGTGCCCTTGGAGCAATCACCAACTTTCGATCTAACTGACCTCATAAGGTTTTTGTGAATTTAAGGTGGGACAGCAGGAAGGACCATGAGCTCCTGACAGATCAATGCCTGTAAAAAGAGACGCGTGAATGATACAGCAGCAGACCCTCTTGCATCCTTCCCCAACCTGGTGCCCCGCAGGTGGTTTCCTACTACAACTCCCATCAGCCTAAGTCAACATGGCTGTGCATGCTGGGAATTGTAGTCCAAAACTCCTGGAGGAAGTCTGACTGGGGAAGGCTGCCCTACTTGGCCGGTACAGAGGTTGGTGTGGTACGGTGGCTAAGCACGGATGCTGGGCATTCCCTGGTTCAAAGCTGACATTAACCACACACCAAGGCATGCTAGGTGACCTGTGTTACCTCTCAGTCCCCGTGATCCTGGACTGCGTTACAGAAGAGTTGCCACCTGACCAGGGATAAGTGGTCTGCCCTGCTGCTATGCCTTTTTTGTCCTGCATAGAGATCAGCACTTACAAACAGATGTCTGGAGACCGCGCTGCTGTTAGAAAGGTATCAAAAAAGTAGACAAGCCTACCTTACAGTGGTGTTGTAAGGGCTGCTAAGTATGCATACAAAGCTCTTTGGGTACACAAAAAGTATCGTGAAGTTACAGGTAGATAGCCGTGTTGGTCTGCCATAGTCGAAACAAAATAAAAAAATTCCTTCCAGTAGCACCTTCGAGACCAACTAAGTTTGTTCTTGGTATGAGCTTTCGTGTGCATGCAGGTATCTGAAGTGTGCATGCACACGAAAGCTCATACCAAGAACAAACTTAGTTGGTCTCGAAGGTGCTACTGGAAGGAATTTTTTTATTTTGTTTCAACTGAAACAGAAGTTACTAGACCCTTATATATAGTGAGAGGGTGGGGTATCATGTAGTTTCTAAGTTGGGCTGCAGAATTTACAGTGCACTGCTACGAGTGTCTACTCAGATGTAAGTCTCACAGAGTTCAACATGGCTTACTCCGAGGAAACTTCTGTGGTTCTCATACGATTTCAGTCTTAATTATATAACCTTCTGATTAACGACAAAACGCGCTTCAACCAGGCAGCAGCTTAAGGAGAAGTAGCATTTTTCAATCTAAAACAAAAGCTAATGAGGCGCCTTCCTTTTCTCTCACCAGAAGAGGTAGAAACGCCTCAACTAAAATGGTGTCTGCAGCACATCTTGCTTCACAACTATGTGTGTGTGTGTGTGTGTGTGTGTGTGTGTGTGTGTGTATGTACTAATACATATTGCACCTATCTGCAAATTCAATACAGTAAATTGGTAATAGATTAAGATTTCATAATTCAAGTGACAGCCCCAATTTCAAATATTATTTACGTGTACTTTGCAGAGAGATAGCATGACAAATGTCATAAATAGCCTTCTCCTATAAGTGTGCTGAGCCAAACAGTTAGGAAAACTACCAACAAAATCTGAGGAAGCCTGACCTAGAGAACATGGCGTTTCTTAAAATTTGTTCCATGTGGAAGAAGCGAAGGTGTGGAATGAGAATGGAAATATAAATTGTAAAAAGAGAAGGCTTTTCAGGACAAATTTAGGAGCAGAATTCCACGTTAAAATTGTAGAGTGCATTTATACCGTTCTCAGTGAGATTTTAACATATTCATTCAAATAGACTGGGATTCAGCACGAGTTTAGCATTCGCAGCAGACTCAGCGGATCTGCAACCAGAAATTTCAATTGTTTGTAATGGTTGTAACCAGATGGGGTCTCATTATGCACTAATCGCAGAGAAAATGTTGCAAGTAAATATAGGGTCAAAGTTGGCAGGCAGTTCTCCTATACAAACCTTGTTGAAAGGAACAAGAGCTGTGTAAGAGAAGTATCTCATTTTTTTCAGTGGGGCTTGTGCAGAAAACTCTAGCTATATACAAAGCAGCAGCAGCAGAAATCCGCCATAAAAGCATCAAGTAGAAAATGTATTTTGTAAACGGGAGTGTCCATCCTCAAAAATATCTTTGAAACAGTGATCTTCTTTGAACTTTTCACCAGCGTCAGTAGAAGAAACAGCCAAAGGCAACCACCACACAGAAGAGGGTGTCCTGCAGGAATGACAAGGAGAACACCCCTGTGAGCGAAAACGACCTCAGAGGTAAAAAAATTCATGACTTTGGGAATCTGGTGCAGTAACAAGTATGATGGAGATTTTCTTCTGCAATTTTTGCAGGTATTACGCATGAGAACATCAGGACACACGGTTTTTAAGCAGCCTTCAATGGGTGACGCATGGCAAAAGCAGCAAATCACTTACATTCATGAAAATATCCTGAGCGTAGTTGTCTGTGTCTGAATCCCAGAAGCATCGTGCAGCCATGCTGAAGAAACAAAGGAGGAACCGTTCATTGAAAAAGAAAAGCACCAGTTGGCGACAATCACCCACATTTGGAGACTGTTCATTCCACTTGAAACGTTGAGAATGCTTCCCCAAAATCCCCCCCCCGGGGGGGGGGATGGGACCAACAGGGATAGAAAGGTTGATCCCAAACAAGAAGAGCACAATTTGGTTGAACGCAATGAAGTCATTGGGCTTGCGGAACAAATTTGCTTCTGCAATGGAACTTCTCTTCCCTCTCCTCCCCCTTGCATGCCTACAAAATTTACTCTGGAGGGCTACGGGGATCCCTCAGAATAGATTTGGGGGGCATGCAGGGGGAGGAGAGGGAAAGTTCAGTTGTGGGAGTGGAAGCTGTTCTGCAGGCAACCCAATGCCTCCAGAAACCCAGAAGAACCATCTGGAGACAAAAAGAGTCATGCATGGAAACCCTCCAGGTGAAGTGAAGGAAGGGAGAGTTACCCACACCAAACATGCTATTACTACAAAGGTGTCTAATTTGCTCTGAATGTTGGGGGTGTGCTGTGCAAGTCAGAATACATCATGGCATTAAGTTCCCAGAGGAATTGTGTAAATTTGTCATTTGTAGAATGCTCGGGATAAATATGAAGCAGCGCTCAACCCTCAGATTTCATAATTTACAAACGCATACACACACACACACAAACAACAACAACAACAACCCACAGTGCAAAATATTAAGAAATGTGAATGATTTGGTGGGAAGGGAGGGAAGCCCAACTTACTTAACTCCTTCTCCTCTCTGTTCTCCGATCACCACTTGCACCACCATTTTATATCGGTGAAAACCTTTTTCTAGAAAGAAAGATGGGGTAAAAAAACGATTGGGGAAAATTGAAAGATTTCACACCTATATATTGTCACATCATATGTTTGGCCAGATGGAAGAACATCAGCAAGGGTGTGTGTGCCCAAGAGAGAGAGAAAGGGTGGGTGAGTTGGGCAGGAAGAAAAAGGCAATTACTCTTGGCACATGTTATTACCTTTTAGCTTTTCCAGGATTGTCTCTGATAAGGATTTGGTGAGATGTGGGATCTCATCAGGGTTGTACTGTACACTGGCCAGCTCCTCTTTTAACACCTCATGGATGCAATCTTTCACCGTAGAAGGGCGGAATCTAATAGGAAAGAATGGCGTAACAGTGCTTACAGTTATATCTCCTCTCCACCAGTATAACAAATAACTGGTGTCTCTGGGATGTCTGATTCGTGACAACTCCCATGCTTCAGGCTTACATCTTTGAGAGGATTCACACTCAGTTTACATCTTCATATGGTTTAAGCCTTCAGGGGCTGCACCACTTGAGAATACAGGTGGGAAGTAGGGCCTTGACTGATGGCATTCCTATACAACAAATGAACAGACACCCAGCATATGGGAAAACAATTAAGTATCAGGTCATGGCTGGAAGGCTAGGGATGCAGGATATGTGTTGATGCTCAGTAGTTCAATGACTGGGAACTAAATGTATGCCAGCTTCAAGTCAACATAAGAAAGGATCTGAAAGTTCTTGAAAATACAGTGGTACCTTGGTTCTCAAACTTAATCCGTTCCAGAAGTCCATTCCAAAATCAAGGTGCGCTTTCCCATAGAAAGTAATGCAAAATGGATTAATCCGTTCCAGACTTTTAAAAACAACCCCTAAAACACCAATTTGACATGAATTTTACTATCTAATGAGACCACTGATCCATAAAATGAAAGCAACAAACAATGTACAGCAGTCACACAATCAATCAATCCATCAGTAGCTGAACTGGGTTCCACACAGTCACAAAAACAAAACAAAAAAGCAGCAAAAGCAAAAACACAAAATACATAGCAAAAACAGACAGACCTCAGCGTAACACTCAATTCGGAAGCGTGACACTCAAATTGGAGCACGTTTCACTTCTGAAAAAAGTTCGCAAACCGGAACACATACGTCCGGGTTTGCAGTGTTTGGGTTCCAAGTTGTTTGCGTACCAAGGCGTTTGAGAACCAAGGTGCCACTGTAAAGGGATCGAGGTGGATTTGTAGCCCCTGGAAGAGTGATGTGTGTTGGCCTCCAAAGATCTAGTTACAGGTAGGTAGCCGTGTTGGTCTGTAATAGTCGAAACAAAATAGCAGCTTTGAGACCAACTAGATGTGTTCT
Organism: Darevskia mixta; assembly: GCA_034641385.1. Classification (NCBI taxonomy): domain Eukaryota; kingdom Metazoa; phylum Chordata; class Lepidosauria; order Squamata; family Lacertidae; genus Darevskia; species Darevskia mixta. Next base: position 964,429 of record JAWWNH010000210.1, read on the forward strand.
TGGTATGAGCTTTCGTGTGCATGCACACTTCTTCAGATACACTGAAACAGAAGTCACCAGACCCTGATATATAGTGAGAGGGTGGGGAGGGGTATTACTCAGAAGGGTGATTGGCTGATAGGAGTGGTAAACCTGTTGATGACCATTAACAGGTTTACCACACCAATTGCAGTCGTTAACAGTCGTCAGGTTTACCACACCTATCAGCCTATCAGGGGTGCTGCCTCTCCCCCTCGCCCGGCCACTGACTTGTGCTGGAAGGCGGGCCGCAGGCTGTACGTGCGGCCCGGACCCGATCCGCTGTGGGGCCTGGGACTGCGCCGCGGAGCCTCCTCCTGCGGAGACGGCAGGATCTGCGACGAAGACGGCTCCATGGCAACTTCCGCCGCCCGCTGGGGAGAAGCCGGCGCGGGTCGCCTTGACGACGGCCCATTTCCGCTTCCGGCGCCGCAGAGATCAAATGATTTTCTAGAGAGGTCTCGAAGACGGCCCACTTCCGCTTCCGGCGCCGCAGAGATACGGCCAGCTCTACAGGAAACCTTGAAGCTACGCCACTTCCGCTTCCGGCACCACAGAGCTAAGGATAGTTGTAGAGCGGCCCCTGGAGTGGGACTTTTCTTTAAAAAACCCATGGCGAAAGCGTGGGCGAGGGAAAGACTTTTAGTCACCTCTATGCAGAAACCAGGGCTCTGGTTTTCTATGGGAGCAGAGAAATGCCTCGCCAAGACTCCTCTGATCTTTGCGTCACAGAAATAAGAAACCGCAGAGCCGTGCGACTTCCGATTTTTAAATGAAACTATTCCCGCCTCGGCCCCGGTCGAAATAGGAAAATGCGGATTTTTGCGGGGCCACCGAGGCCGAGGGAGGAGGCGTCCAGTTTTTGACCTCGAGATTTACTCTGCACTTTGACTTATCTCTATAGAGCATATGTTACGCCAGTGGCCGGAAACGCGACCGGCACGTGATGAGGGGAAAACCAATAAGAACGAGGGGTGCAACCATAGAGACAAAGATCTAGAAGAGAGCCTTGAAAGGCGAGCGCCCCCTAGGCGTCGAGCGGAGTTTTGGTCCGCCGGGATATGGACTTTAAACTGGTTTGGGACGATGATATCGCCCAGCCCGAACACACATCATGATCCGCTAGAAACGGATATCACAATGTGGACTTCAAACCGGTTTGGGGAGATATATATGTAGCAATTTTATCTCCTGGATCACTCTGCTACACATCTGCAGCATACATCGAAAGCGCATGGCTTTCTGCAACGAATCCTGGGATCTGTAGTTTGTTCAGCATGCTGGGAATCGTAGCACCATGAGGTGGCAAACTACAGTTCCCAGGACTCTTTACTTGGGGCGGGGCAGGGCGGTGAACATGAGTTTTAAATGTATGGTGTGTATGCAATTTAGCTGCTGGATGTCTCCTGTGTGCAGCTGCTGTTGATGTGCCTGGAACTAGAAGTTCAATGCCATCACTTAAACAGATATAAATGATGTTTATCGCATGGCACATGTTCACTTGCTTACCAATGCTATCTTTGCTATCTCCGCAGTCATCTGACCAATGCTGGGTAAATTCCAATCTGCTACATTTTAAGCTTTGCTTATCAATGATTTAATTTTTCCATTTCATGGCAGTTCATCTCTCATCTTGTAAAATTCTTCCCTACGCACCTGCGGTCTAAAATTTCATTTCATGCCTCTGATGAAGTCCATAAAAGCTTATGTCATGATACATTTATTAGTCTTTAGGGTCCCACAAGACCCTCTGTTGTTTTTACTGGAACAAGAGAGAGTCATAGCTTCAGAGATAACTCGGAAACTCAGTCTGCAGACAGGGAGGGGGGGGGACTTTTTAGTCTAATATTTTCTTATGTGACGACAATTGTCACCCTGTTCTTGGTCCCTACCTGACAACACCTGGAATTCTCTTAGCCAAACACCCACACCATTCATTTAAAACACAACCCCAAGAACCACGGGAACTATAGTTTGTTAATGGTACTGGGAATTATGGCACTGTGAGGGGGGAAGCAACAGTTCCCAGGATGTTTTGGGAGAAGAACTGTGCTTTTTGATGCACACTCTGAATGGATGGTGTAAAGGTAAAGGGACCCCTGACTATTAGGTCCAGTTGCGGACGACTCTGGGGTTGTGGCGCTCATCTCGCGTTACTGGCCGAGGGAGCCGGCATACAGCTTCCGGGTCATGTGGCCAGCATGACTAAGCCGCTTCTGGCGAACCAGAGCAGTGCACGGAAACGCCGTTTACCTTCCCGCCGGAGCGGTACCTATTTACTTGCACTTTGACGTGCTTTCGAACTGCTAGGTTGGCAGGAGCAGGGACCGAGCAACAGGAGCTCACCCCGTCACAGGGATTCGAACCACCGACCTTCTGATCGGCAAGCCCTAGGCTCTGTGGTTTAACCCACAGCTCCACCCATGTCTGTTTACTTGTTTTTAATTATGATGTTCTTATTTTTTTTTTAATTATGATGTTCTTATTTTTTATCTGGAAGATGCCTTGAGTTCCTGTCAGGGGAAAAAGTGGGATATAAATAATTATCTAATAAAAATAAATGTGAGAAAGTTCAGCCCGGGCAGCATCAGCATCTAGAGAGTTTTCAAGGAAGACCCCCCACACAGCACATTATAGTCACCCAAAGGGACCCCAGGGGTGTTTCATCATCAGCTTTTGCAGCATCAGCTTTTTGGGCAAAATCGGTAATTTGAGCAGAAGCTCAAGTTGCACTTACACCTTTGAGTGATTTGCACTAGATTGGCAAGGTTTTCTTGACTCCCAATAAGAGCAAAAACGAAATGATTCCATTCTCCTAAATTATACTGCTGAAACAATGAAAGCTCATGTAAAATGAAAGTGGATTCTGTGTGTGGCACTCAAAAGAAATTCCTGGGATCAGGATTCGTAAGTTCTAAGTGTGTGTATTTTGTACCCGGTGGATCTCAGCCTTCTAGTAAAAAATCAAGTAGACTGTCTTGGGCCCAGTCTTATTCAACATCTTTATCAATGACTTGGATGATGGGCTTGAGGGCATCCCGATCAAGTTTGCAGATGACACCAAATTGGGAGGGGTGGCTAATACCCCAGAGAACAGGATCACACTTCAAAATGACCTTAACAGATTAGAGAACTGGGCCAAGGCAAACAGGATGAATTTTAACAGGGAGAAATGTAAAGTACTACACTTGGGCAAAAAAAAAAGAAAGGCACAAATACAGGATGGGTGATATGATAGCCATGTTTAAATATATAAAAGGATGTCATATAGAGGAGGGAGAAAAGTTGTTTTCTGCTGCTCCAGAGAAGCGGACACGGAGCAATGGATTCAAACTACAAGAAAGAAGATTCCACCTAAACATTAGGAAGAACTTCCTGACAGTAAGAGCTGTTCGACAGTGGAATTTGCTGCCAAGGAGTGTGGTGGAGTCTCCTTCTTTGGAGGTCTTTAAGCAGAGGCTTGACAGCCACCTGTCAGGAATGCTTCGATGGTGTTCCTGCTTGGCAGGGGGTTGGACTGGATGGCCCTTGGGGTCTCTTCCAACTCTAGGATTCTATGATGCTATGATTCTAACTAGATCCCTAGAGACCAACTAAGTTTGTTAAGGTCTCTAAGGTGCTACTGGACAATTTTTAAAAATTTTTTTATTTCGACTGCGTCAGACCAACATGGCTACTACCTGCAAGTAGATCCCGTAAGTCCGAAGTCTGCTCACCCATAGAAGAACCAAATGTCTAGAAAAAAATATCCATGGCTTGCCCATATGCCTTTTTAACAGCAGCTTGAGTTGCAGAAATCAAGTGGATGTTTTCAAGGCACAGAGACAATGCCTGTTAATATCTGCAGCTGGAGCTGCTGTTCAAGGCGCAGGAGCAGAGCCTGATAAGAAACATTGGCAGCGCGAGATCTTGTAGTTCAGTCCTGAAATGGCTGTGGCCCGAATCTGGGCCGCTGAGTCTTTAGTGAGCTAATGTGTGCCCTTAGTGGAAAATATTTGAGGAAGATAAGTGATCTGGCAGCGAGGCAAACGACTTCTTGTGATGACACCCACTCTTAAATGCTCTATGGAAAGAGTAAGGTAGACAGCATCCTTTATCAGGGGCAGAAATCTCAACAGAGTTTACAGATGTTCTGTAGACACTCAGCCCATCACAGATAATTTTTGCTTTCCTTTTACTTTAAATGTCAGGGGGGAGGGAAGATGAGCTTTGACCATGCTGACTAGAGAGATGCTATCAGCTGTTAGATCAATGTCTCCCTGATATATAAATAAAGCAAACGAGCAGTTTTGAAGTTTACAGAAGATGGGCATCTCTACATTACAGATTTGTTGGGTTCCGGTCCTATGTGGGTGGATGTTTCCAGGGGGTGTTGCGTGGGGAGTGTTCTTCAGCCCCACAGAGCCTTCATTGTGGGGTTCAATCTTATCCTCATTTAATAAACAACAAACTAATTAACTAACGATAATAAATAATGCATCTAAGACAGCGACTTCTTTATCTACTTGGGGATCTGGAAAGACCTCCAAAGATGGAGACTCCACCACACTCCTTGGCAGCAAATTCCACTGTCGAACAGCTCTTACTGTCAGGAAGTTCTTCCTAATGTTGAGGTGGAATCTTCTTTCTTGTAGTTTGACTCCATTGCTCCGTGTCTGCTTCTCAGGAGCAGCAGAAAACAACTTTGCTCCCTCCTCTATATGACATCCTTTTAAATATTTGAACATAGAGTTGGAAGAGACCACAAGGGCCACCCAGTCCAACCCCCTGCCAAGCAGGAAACACCATCAAAGAATTCTTCTTCTGTTGCTTGAGGCTCAGGTGGCCTCCGTGGCCCAGAGTACCTTCCATCAGCTTCGGCTGGTGGACCAGCTATGCCCCTATCTGGGCAGGGACAGTGGTGGAGGAACCCTCTTGGGCACCTGGGGCTGCGCCCATAGGGGCAGGGTGCAGGGGCGGAGCAAGGGGGCGGGGGGGGCGGTCCGCCTCGGGTTCCGCCCTGGGGGGGTGACACTCTCGGAGCCCTGTGAGGGTTACACTAACCCCCCCTTTCTTTTTATTCCTTCCCCTCAACGGGGTACCTCAGGACTCTGCGTTTGAAACCCTCTTGCCACCCGTGGGACCTCCCTTCCTGGGTTCCCACCTACTGCTATTTGCCTTCCCTTTAGGCACAGTAGTGGCTCACTTGGCTTCACTGTCCAGCCCTCTGTATGACGTAAGACTAAGCAACCAGTTTCCTCTTCTCTCAGGAAAGCTTGGCTCTCTCCTCTTTGTCACACCTCTAAGGCACTGACACTCTGCCAGAGTCAACAAACGTTTAAGCACATTTAACTTTATTATGGTAACACAAACACATGGATGTCACGAGCTATTATGGTTACAGGTCTTCATTTCATAGGCTTCCGCTTTGTTATAACATATCCTATGTTTCTTTAGTCACTTTCCAAAGCCTAGCCTCCTAGTTTCCCTCTCTAAACCTCCAACCCAACTGCCAACCCCCCAACTGTCTTTCAACTGATCTATTCCTCCCTTTAGAATGCCCACAAACTCCGCCTCCCAGAGCACACCTGCCCAACTGGGGAGTGATAAATTAACTCATACTGAGCCTGAACCATCAGCAGGCATCATTCCGCCACAAGCCCCACCCCCGCGATCGGAGACCAAGCCCAAAACCTTCATCTGTGCACGGCGGCGGCTGGCTTGCTTTATCGGTCGCTCTCTCAGCCAGCCGGCGCCCTGCCCGTTTTCCCCTGGGGGGGGAGACACCCCTCCTCGCTGGCTCGCCCCTCGCCTCCGCGCCACAGCTCCGCCCACCCAGGGCCAGCCCCAGCCTTTTTTTAAAGGGCTTTCTTCAGCACTCGGCTGGGGCTGGCCCTGGGTGGGCGGAGCTGTGGCGCGGAGGCGAGGGGCGAGCCAGCGAGGAGGGGTGTGACCTCTACTGGCTGGCCCACCCCTCACCTCCTCCCGGGCCAGCGCTGAAGAAAGCCCTTAAAAAAAAAGCAAAGGAAAGCAGGCTGCTTTCCTTTCCTTTTCCTTTTTTTTTTTAGGGCTTTTTTTAGCGCTGCGCTGGCCCGGGCAGAGCCGCAGAAGCGAGGGGCGGGCCAGCGAGGAGGGGTGAAAGGCTGGCCTGCCCCTTTGCCTCCGCGACTCTGCTTGGGCCAGTGCATGTCCATGTGGGGCGTCGCTCTGTGTGCATGCGCCGTGACGTTGCGACGCATGCGCACGGAGCGACGCCCCACCCCCGGGGTTGCCGCTTGGCTTACTGCCCCCGGCAGCCAAGCGGCTCGCTACGCCCCTGGCGGGGTGAACACTTAGAGACCAACTAAGTTTGTTCTGTGTACAGTGGTACCTCGGGTTAAGTACGGTTCAGGTTAAGAACTCCGCTAAGAACAGAAATCGTGCTCTGGCAGCGCAGCGGCAGCAGGAGGCCCCATTAGCTAAAGTGGTGCTTCAGGTTAAGAACAGTTTCAGGTTAAGAACAGACCTCCAGAACGAATTAAGTACTTAACCAGAGGTACCACTGTATACTATTTTGTGTTTTAGCTAATAACTCCAATGAACATTACACTTACTCAAAACAAAATAAAAAATAAAAGAATTCCTTCCAGTAGCTTTCATGTGCATGCTTTTTTTATGAAGATGTGGATGAATTTGCAGGTGGTTTCTTGAAAATGTTCTCCCCACCCCACCATTTTTTCCTTTCCCTTTTCCTTTTTTTTTTGACGGGGTGGTTTTAAGCCAAACAAAAGTGTCAACAGTTCTGATGCGAGAGTGTAAACATCTCTTGATGCCATTAGTACCGGAGCATTATGCAAATTCTCCTAATTTCTGAGAAATCATTAAATGCACAGGGGGAAGGCTTTGAATCATTTCCTGTCAAACGCACCATTAGCTTTTTCTTGCTGAATGAACAGATTTCGTTTTGAAAAGAGAAAGGGAGACAGGGTGCCGGAGCGCGGGCCTCTCACTGCGCAGCCAGAGCATCCGGTCACATACCTTCCAGGCGCCCCATTTTAAGCGGGACAGCCACACTTTCTCTGCCTCCATCCCGGGGCACCACAATTTTGTGCCACCTGCGGACAGGGGCAGCGGAAGCAGTTCCTGCAGTGGAAGGCGGCATTGGGAAGGAGTCACGAGCAGTGCTGGATTTACGTATAAGCTAAACGCAGGTGGTGCTGTGGTCTAAACCACAGAGCCTAGGGCTTGCCGATCAGAAGGTCGGCGGTTCGAATCCCCGCGACGGGGTGAGCTGTTGTTGCTCGGTCCCTGCTCCTGCCAACCTAGCAGTTCGAAAGCACGTCAAAGTGCAAGTAGATAAATAGGTACCGCTCCGGCAGGAAGGTAAATGGCGCTTCCGTGCGCTGCTCTGGTTCACCAGAAGTGACTTAGTCATGCTGGCCACATGACCCGGAAGCTGTACGCTGGCTCCCTCAGCCAATAAAGCAAGATGAGTGCCGCAACCCCAGAGTCGTCCGCAACTGGACCTAACGGTCAAGGGTCCCTTTACCTTTATATATAGGGTGCCTACATTCTGCATGGACTGGTGGGATGGCAACATGTGCAAATGGCTTGAGATACCTATGAGGTCCATCAATTACCATCTAGCATATATTCAGCAACAATTTGTTGTTGACAAAGGGCAGCTGGACATATAAAGGACCCCATTACCTTCAGTAGCTTAGGGCCTCATCAAACCTAAATCCGGCTCTGGGCACGAGAGCTGGAGTCCTCCTGCCTTCTTACTATTATAGGTAAATTCCTGGGCTCACTTGGATTACCAAACAAAGACTCCAGCCAAGAAAATAGGAGCAAAACAGCAGCCTGCAGGCCTGGTCTTTATTCCAGAGACAGTTGCAGCAGGACTTCCACCCCACCACATGGGAGAAGCAGGCAGAAGCCCAGAACAAAGGATGGCTCCCACTTTTATCAATTTTGCAAAGATACCCACAACGCCCCTAAAATTAAATCACAAATACATCACAAATTGGGATGGTCTGGTGACAGAAACCTTGAGCATCAGGGCTTGTCCCCATCCTTCCGTCAACCTCCACCATACACCCATCAAGTGATGCAAAAGAGATATTGACATGTCCCTGTTTCCCAGCCAAGTTAATCACACCCTTTTGTTTTGATCTGGGTTTGCTACTTTTTCTGGAATGGCTAATGTTTGGGGGTGTGTGTGTTATGTGGCAAACTGTATTTGGGGGCAGGTTCCATTCAGCTGTCATCATGGATCATACCGGTAGCTGTTGATACAGGCCAGCCGTTCCCAAACCTTTCTGGCCCACCTATCCCTTGGTGCATTAACTTATCCACACAGTGTTCCTTACCCTGCCCTATGAAAACAGCTATTCACTTCCCTGAAAGGTAATTTTATTTATGAGATACTGTCCTTCAAACAAGATGAATTTTAACAGGGAGAAATGTAAAGTACTGCACTTGGGCAAAAAAAATGAAAGGCACAAATACAGGATGGGTGACACCTGGCTTGAGAGCAGTACATGTGAAAAGGATCTAGGAGTCTTGGTAGACCACAAACTTGACATGAGTCAACAGTGTGATGCAGCAGCTAAAAAAGCCAATGCAATTCTGGGCTGCATCAATAGGAGTATAGCATCTAGATCAAGGGAAGTAATAGTACCACTGTATTCCGCTCTGGTCAGACCTCACCTGGAATACTGGGTCCAGTTCTGGGCACCACAGTTCAAGAAGGATACGGACAAGCTGGAACGGGTCCAGAGGAGGGCAACCAAAATGGTCAAAGGCCTGGAAACGATGCCTTATGAGGAACGGCTTAGGGAGCTGGGTATGTTTAGCCTGGAGAAGAGAAGGTTAAGGGGTGATATGATAGCCATGTTCAAATATATAAAAGGATGTCCTATAGAGGAAGGAGAAAAGTTGTTTTCTGCTGCTCCAGAGAAGAGGACACAGAGCAATGGATTCAAACTACGAGAAACTACAACGGCTTGGTAGGTTTTGCTCACGAAGGAACGGCGAGAGGGAAAATGTGTCTCTTCTTCTTGTTTCTGCTTTCCTATGTGACTCTTGAGTCCCAGCGAGAGACTGCTTCCTCTCCCGTGGCGTCACTTTCTGGCAATGCAGCAGTTTGCAAACAAACAAAAAACTGCGTGGGGTTCGAAATGTGCGGGAGGATGTCTTTTCTCTCACCCCGCTCTGCCGCCTTTTTGTTGTGGTCTCGTGATTCAAAGACTTTTGTGCCTGGTGCTCTGACGTCTCCTTCAAACCTTACTGAGCATGTGAAACCTGCCATGGTAGGAGGCAGAGAGGGAAAAAAAGGGTGGGAGGGGGAGCTTTGGGGTTCTGCGGAAGGCAGCGATGGGGACAGTTCAGTTCTGCTCCTGGTGTCGTCAGGTGGCTTCCAGAGCAACGGTGGCACAACGAGGGCCAACTCTGCAGGGATGGCGGGCCGGGAAGCAGCCCGCTGAAGCTCTTGCCTCAGAGCAGCTTGAGTCCTGGGACCGGGGTGTCATTTCTAAGCAGCCCCAACCAGCCTTTCGGAGGAGACAATGGAAAGCCTTCATCAGGTGGAGCTGGCTGGAATGGTCTTATTGCTACTTTCCTGCCGGTCTGCTCTTCTCGCCAAGCAGTCTGGTACGTAACCGGTGTGCTCATCCGAATGAGGTTTCTGTTGCTTTAACTCCCAAGGAATGAGCAGGAGGCGAATTCTATGGGGAGACTGAGGCAGGACTATGGACCGTCTAGAGCAGGCATGTCCAACAGGTAGATGGTGATCTACCGGTAGATCAGTGGCTCCCCCCAAAGAAGCTAAAAAACTTTGGCTCCCCTAAAAAAAGCTCAACATCTTTGCCCTGCACCCCTAAAATGACCCTAACCACCCAAAATAGGACTTTCCTTCCTAAAAAAAGCTCAATGTCACTTTCCTCTTCCCTAAAGAAGCTCAACAACGTTTACGTGAAACCCCCAAAACAGGGCTTTCCTTCAACAACTTTGACCTGGAGGTAGATCACTGCCAGTTTTTAACTCCATGAGTAGATCGCAGTCTCTTGGAAATTGGCTACCCCTGGTCTAGAGCATGGGTAGGCAACCTAAGGCCCATGGGCCGGATGCGGCCCAATCGCCTTCTAAATCCAGCCCACAGATGGTCTGGGAATCAGCATGTTTTTACATGAGTAGAATGTGTCCTTTTATTTAAAATGCATCTCTGGGTTATTTCTGGGGCATAGGAATTCGTTCATTTCCCCCCCAAAATATAGTCCAGCCCACCACATGGTCTGAGGGACGGTGGACCGGCCCACGGCTGAAAAAGGTTGCTGGCCCCTGGTCTAGAGGGGTTGGGAGCTGGGGGCACTGTTATGCAGTGTTTCCGCTCCTTCCTCCTGGGCCGTGTCCAGAAAGTGGAGTTGGGGGATGAGTGTTCAGACCCCTGGGCTCTCACTTGTGGGGTGCCTCAGGGTTCCGTCCTCTCCCCCATGCTTTTTAATATCTATATGAAGCCGCTGGGAGAGATCATCAGAGCGTTTGGTCTGGGGGTTCATCAGTATGCGGATGATACCCAGCTCTACATCTCTTTTAAATCAGAACCAGTGAAGGCGGTGAAGGTCCTGTGTGAGTATCTGGAGGCGGTTGGAGGATGGATGGCGGCTAACAGATTGAGGTTGAATCCTGACAAGACAGAAGTACTGTTTTGGGGGGACAGGGGGCAGGCGGGTGTGGGGGACTCCCTGGTCCTGAATGGGGTAACTGTGCCCCTAAAGGACCAGGTGCACAGCCTGGGAGTCATTTTGGACTCACAGCTGTCCATGGAGGCGCAGGTCAATTCTGTGTCCAGGGCAGCTGTCTACCAGCTCCATCTGGTGCGCAGGCTGAGACCCTTCCTGCCCTTAGACTGTCTCGCCAGAGTGGTGCATGCTCTGGTTATCTCCCACTTGGACTACTGCAATGCGCTCTACGTGGGGCTACCTTTGAAGGTGACCCGTAAACTACAACTAATCCAGAATGCGGCAGCCAGACTGGTGACTGGGAGCGGCCGCCGGGACCACATAACACTGGTCTTGAAAGACCTACATTGGCTCCCAGTACGTTTCCGAGCACAATTCAAAGTGTTGCTGCTGACCTTTGAAGCCCTAAACGGCCTCGGTCTTGTATACCTAAAGGAGCGTCTCCACCCCCACCATTCAGCCCGGACACTGAGGTCCAGCTCCGAGGGCCTTCTGGCGGTTCCCTCCCTATGAGAAGCGAGGTTACAGGGAACCAGGCAGGGGGCCTTCTCGGTGGTGGCGCCTGCCCTGTGGAACGCCCTCCCGCCAGATGTCAAAGAGAAAAACAACTACCAGACTTTTAGAAGACATCTGAAGGCAGCCCTGTTTAGGGAAGCTTTTAATATTTGATTAATTATTGTATTTTAATATTTTGCTGGAAGCCGCCCAGAGTGGCTGGGGAAACCCAGCCAGATGGGTGGGGTATAAATAATAAATTAGTATTATTATTATTATTAATCATGATGGCATCGAAGTCTATGCTCTGGATGCCGGTTGTTTGGGGAGAAACTGTAGGGGTCGGCTACAAGCCCTTTTTGCGGGCTTTCCGGGGGGGGGGGTCTGGTTGTTCACCAAGGAAGTCAGATGTCGGACCGCACGGGCCTCTGATGTGAACCAGAAAGATCGCTATTATGTGCTCAATTAACAGAGGAAAAAGAATAGTAGAAAATTCATGAACGCAAGCTAGTGGGTGGTTTGCCACAGCGCAAAGTCATCCTGCGGAACTCATTGCTCCATGATGTTGCTGCTGCCACTACTCTCAGCATAATGTAACAGCCACAAAATGCAGGTGGTCAACGTTCAGGTGGCCAGCCAGACCCTTTATCATCTTAGTCTCCTCCTCTACACATCTTCCAGCTTGTCAATATCCTTCTTAAAGCGTGGAGCTCAGAACTGGGGTATCCAAATTGAATCAGGGATTCTCAGCTACGCTCCGGTAATCAATATTTTAAATTTTCCAATGCAAATATTTTGTTGTTTTTTTTAAATTTCTTTTTATTACATTTTTCACCACAATCACATACACCACCACATACCAAACAAAAATACATACTAACAAACAACCAGACGAAAATACATACCAACGAATAAACAAACATAGTTTCTTACATAATCAAAATTACTTATCTAACAATTCCATTCAATACAAAAGAAAAATTTCGATATATATTATTATGTTCATAGTAGACTTCCCAAATACATCTCTCCATTAATCCAAATAGGGATCAAGAAAGAAAGAAAGGAAAAAAGTATATGACACTGACATCCATATTTATATAATTATCTATCCTTCGTTTAACTTCATATTTTTACTTATTCACCATAACTTTCCAAAATTAGACAAGGATTAATCTAATACAAGAGCCGTGTTAGTGTTACACCGTTCTTTTAAATAATACAAAAAACTACTCCATTCCTCGATAAAATTATCCCTCCTCGGATTTTCTTTAATTTTTTCTGAAAGGTAAGCCAATTCACTGTAGTCTAAAGTTTTATAAAGCCAATCTTTTTTACTGGGTAATGTTTCACTCTTCCAATGAGCCGCCACCAAAGTTCTTGCAGCGGTAGAGGTGTATAAATATTTTGTAAGGTTTTATGCTGCGTTATCCTCATTTACGTTTTCAGCTGTACACAATTATTTTCCTTATATTCAAGAAACATTTTCCAATCTTCGGATAATTTTATTATTTATACCCCGCCCATCTGGGTGGCTTCCAACATATATAAAAACTTAATTAAACATTAAAAAACTTCCCTATAGAGGGCTGCCTTCAGATGTCTATACAAAGGTTGTATAGTTCCTTATTTCCTTGTCTGGGGGGTGGGGTGTCACATAACTCCATGTCCTCCAACATTTCTCTAATGAAAATAGGGATGTCCCAAGGCAGTGGTGGCTAACCTTGGCACTCCAGATGTTTTGGAACTACAACTCCCATCATCCATAGCTAACAGGACCAGTGGTCAGGGGTGATGGGAGTTGTAGTCCCAAAACATCTGGAGTGCCAAGGTTAGCCACCACTGTCCCAAGGGAAACGGGACATTCTGGGACCAAATCAGAAACCGGGACGGCTTCTGTAAATCTGGGATTGTCCCTTGAAAATAAGAACACTTGGGGGGTCAGGGAATAGTTGCCTGTTCATTGGCCCAGGGGCTGATGGCAGATGGGGCCCAACCAGATGCTGTGAGCCCCGTATTGGGGAAGGCTGCCTTGAAAGCTTTATTGGGCTCATCTACCAATTCAGTATCCCTGAAGGAGCGTCTCTACCCCCATCGTTCTGCCCGGACACTGAGAGCCAGCACCGAGGGCCTTCTGGCGGTTCCCTCCCTGCGAGAAGCGAAGTTACAGGGAACCAGGCAGAGGGCCTTCTCGGTGGTGGCGCCCGCCCTGTGGAACGCCCTCCCACCAAATGTCAGAGAGAACAACAACTACCAGACTTTTAGATGACATCTGAAGGCAACCCTGTTTAGGGAAGCTTTTAATGTTTAATAGACTATTGTGTTTTAATATTCTGTTGAGAGCCGCCCAAAGTGGCTGGGGAAACCCAGCCAGATGGGTGGGGTAAAAATAATAAATTATCATCATCATCATCATCATCATTATTATTATTATTATTATTATTATTATTATTATTATCATTATTATTACTATTATTATACCGAGCCAAGCTTGCTGTGCTAATTATACGCTTTGCTTTTGGTCTCTTTTTCGCCAGCAACCTTTCGTCCATCGCAGTTAGATGAACCGATGGGAGCGACGGCCAGGTTCACCTGTTGCTTGTCGGAGACTATTCAAAATTATTCCCTTAACTGGTACAAACTGGGTGATGACAAGCAGCCGAAATTACTGGACCTTGGAAAAAGGAAGTATAACACCACTAGCCTGAACGTGACGACCTTTGAAATTAAAATCTCGGACTTAGAGATGAACGATAGCGGGACCTACTTCTGTGGCCTCATATTGTCCTCGATGATGTTGACAGAAAGCAACAGGGCCAACCTCACAGTAACAGGTTTGATACAAGTCGCTTTGGTGCTTTATGGGTGCGGATGGGCGGGAAAGTGGCAAATGCGATTCATCGTGAGCTGGAGCAGAACTGATGCATGCTGGGGAAATCTACAACATTTATTTATTTTCCAAGCAAAACTCGTACACCGCTTCATTGTAAGAAGCGAAAACCTCAAAGCGGTTTACGGGGAAAAACGATGAAACAATAAAATCATCGGTAAGAAAAATTAGCAACAATAATCTGAGAGTTGAAAGAACTACAGATTAAACCTCAAAGCAACTTTTTAAACCGCTGGGTAGGCTTACCTAAACAAAAATGTTTTTACCGAAAATTGTACAATGAAGGCGCCTGTCTGATATCAATAGTAAGGGATTGATTAACTGACTCAGTTTACAGTGGAACCCCGGGTTACGCAAGCGATCTGTTCCGGGGTCTTGTTGCGTAACCTGGGTGTGCGTAACATGAACGCACGAGAAACAAAACAAAAACCCCCGGATGTTCGCGGTTTTTTGCGCTTGCGCTTCTGCGCATGTGCAAACTGCACAGAACGCTTCTGCGCACCTGCGTGTCGCGCGCGCTCCGCGGAGGACTTCCGGGTTGCCTCCATTCTTATCTCGAACGTATGCAACACGGAGCGTACGCAACACGAGGTATGACTGTATAGGCTTATCCTATATAATACAAATACAGTCATAACTCATGTTGCGAATGCTGTGGGTTATGTTTTTTCAGGTTGCGCTCGCGCTGAACCCGGGAGTACCGGAACAGGTTACTTCTGGGTTTCGGCGCTCGTGCATGTGCAGAAGCACTAAATCACGCTTCGCGCATGTGCAGAAGCGCCGAATCATGACCTGCGCGTGCGCAGGAGTGGTGAATCACGACCTGCGCGTGCGCAGGAGCGGCGCTGTAGGTTGCGAACACTGCGGGTTGTGAATGTGCCTCCCGCACGGATCACATTCGTAACCTGAGCGTCCACTGTATAGGACATGAAAAGTTGGACCATCAACGCGTCAACAAAATATATGACGGGCAACCTTGGTGATCTTAAAGGATGGACAGGTTGATGACAAACTGGAGCAATTATTTTAGTGGCCTTGACCTCATGCCTGATCGCCAGACACATAGACTCAGAAGTAAATCATATTAACATTATTCGAACCAAGGCTGCTCCCTGACTGTCCCTGTTATGTGGGTGAGAGTCAGGCCATACTCTTGGAAAAGTGCTAAGCATGATTCTCTGCTGCTGGGTTAGCCTTGGGATGGACCCAAAATTTTGGAGCCAGCCAGTGACTTTGCTTTTCTGCTTCAAACCCTCAGAGAAACATCTGGAGCCTGGACTACCATCGGAGGAGACGGAGCTTGGACTACCGCCGGAGGAGAGGAAGGATCACGGGGAGATCCTCCTTTCTGTCGTCGGAGGAGTTGGGCTGTTTCTGGTGCTCCCATTCTTGTGTTACTACCTCTTTAACCTCATCCAGAGAAGGCAAGGTGGGCATCTCAGCTGCTTGGTCCCCTTTCCTCTCTCCCGGGCATCTCTAATAATAATAATAATAATAATAATAATAATAATAATAATAAATATACCCCGCCCATCTGGCTGGGTTTCCCAGCCACTCTGGGCAGCTCCCAACAGAATACATATTAAAAACACGATAAAACATCAAGCATTAAAAACTTCCCTAAAAAGGGCTGCCTTCAGAAAGTTCTAAAAGTCAGATTGTTTATCTCCTTGACATCTGATAGGAGAGTTGTTTATTTCCTTGACATCGGATGGGAGGGCGTTCCACAGGGCGGGTGCCACCACCGAGAAGGCCCTCTGCCTGGTTCCCTGTAACCTCACATATCTCAGTGAGGGAACCGCCAGAAGGCCCTCGGAGCTGGACCTCAGTGTCCGGGCAGAACGATGGGGGTGGAGACGCTCCTTCAGGAATACTGGGCCTTTGAGGCCGTTTAGGGCTTTAAAGGTCAGAACCAACACTTTGAATTGTGCTCAGAAACGTACTGGGAGCCAGTGTAGTTCTTTTAGGACTGGTGTTATGTGGTCCCGACAGCCGTTCCCAGTCACCAGTCTGGCAGCCATATTCTGGATGGGTTGTGGTTTCTGAGTCACCTTCAAAGGTAGCACCATGCTCAATGCATGAATTCTAACTGCTTGTATCCTTTTGCAGGGGAAGGAAAACTGCAGGATGAAAATGCTCCCTTGGTAAGTTCCCTTTTGCTCAGAGAGCTTCGCTCGCTGTCGGCCCCTTCTGACTCTGGCACTTGGCTGATGCGATTCACACCACATTCTGTTTGGCCCCCAATGCTCTTTCGTACAGATACGGGCCCAACTAGGCAGCTGCCCTGTTACGCGGGTACAGAGGCGTAGGAAGGTCAGGTGGTACCCGGTGCGGAAAATTTCTTGTCACCCCGCCCCCCACATTGATTTTTTTTTTTTTGCCTGCAAAAATGGTTTTGCGTTATTTCATATTTTCTTACAAAGGAATAATAATAAGTAAAAATGAACTTTTATTTATATCCCGCCCTCCCTGGCCGAAGTCGGGCTCAGGGCGGCTAACATCAGATATATAACATTGATATAAAATCAAACAATAATTAAATTACCTCCTAAAAACATGTCAGAATCAAATTAAAGTCTAATTAGATGGCTTTCCGCAGGGTTAGGGTTGGGAACAGTAAGTGCTCCACTGAATTGAAATTTCAGCCTTCACGAAAACAGCCAAGTGAACAGCTATTTTCATGGAGGAGGGTCAAGATATTAACTGATATGCATGAAATTTCATATATAGCTATATAATCCCTAGTGTAGTAAGATAAGACCTTTGGAGCAGGCATTTGAAAAGAAAAAAGTTTTTTATGAACCGCCCTAGTAGGGCAGTAATTGTTCCTTGATAATTTGTCACCCCCTCCATGATGGAACCTGGGGCGGACCGCCCCTCCGCCTCTCCTTCCTATGCCCCTGCGCGGGTATTCTGCAACATGTTTTATCTGGACACAGACATTTAAAGCACTATGATACCACTTTACACAGTCCTGGCTGCGTACCAAAAGGATCCTGGGAAATGCAGTTTGCTAAGGGTGCTGAAAGTTGCTGGGAGATCCCTATTCCCCTCCCAGAGCGACGATTCCCAGAGCTCCCTGGGATGTGGGATTAATTGTTAAGCCCCTCTGGGAGTTGTAGCTCCATCGGAGGCGAATTTGGGGGAGCGGTGCACTGGGCGCACTGGCGGAGGAATGAGGGGAAGCGCACCGCCCCCGGCACCATCAGGGAGGGGGCTACCAACGTGGCTGCCCCCAACACGTGTCGTGCACCTCCCCCACTGTGCCGGGTGCCACGCCCCCAGGACACATGCCACGCCCCCGTGGGTGGCATGCCACGCCCGCGCCTGCTCTCCGCCCCCTGTGCTGGAGCATGCAGCTTCGCCACTGACTGGGCGTCACGCTTAGGGGGCGCCGCAACTATGATGTAGTGCAGGGGTGGCCAACTTCCAAGAGACTGCGATATACTCACAGAGTTAAAATCTGGCAGTGATCTACCCCCTTTTGGGGGGTTCAGGTCAAAGCTGTTGAGCTTTTTTTAGGAAGGAAAGCCCTGTTTTTGGTGGTTCAGGTCATTTTAGGGGTGCAGGGCAAAGGTGTTGAGTTTTTTTTAGGGGGGCCAAAGTTTTTTAGCTTCTTTGGGGCGGGGAGCCCCTGATCTACCGGTGATCTACCACAGACGTCCAGTGATCTACCGGTAGATCACGATCTGCCTAGTGAATTGAGCGAATAGAAAGTGAGAGGTGGGGGGGGGGGCGCACTGAATTTTGGCCTCGCGCAGGGCCCCGCTGAAATTTGAAAGGCCAAATTCTGCCTCTGGTTCTGTATGATGTAGAACTGACCATGATGCATTAGTACTGGATTTTGTCTGTTCTGTGATGCTTTTCCAATGCTTCCATATTGGCTGCATTCACAAAGCAGGAGGTTTTTTTTGGGTGGGGTGGGGGGGAAATCAAAGTTGTTGAGCATTTTAGGGGAACATCTCGCCCCCCCATTTTTTTTTACTTTTCAAAGTTGTTGTTTTAATCACCCTACTTGCCATACGTCCGGGTTTTCCTGGACATTTTGCCGATTCAGTGTAAATCTGACCCCTACACAGAAGCCAGTTATGGAAACAGAGCAGAATATAGTGCAATTTCCTCTGTTATCTGCTTCCGGAGATAAATCTGTTTGCAGATAACACAGGAATGAGTACAAAAATTATAGAAGTCCATTTTACACTGGGCTGCATCTCAAATATATGGACCCATTGTTGCTTTGCAGAGGCGTTGTAGCTAGCAAAAGAGGAGCAAGAAATAAACCTAAACATTTATTGTTTAAAAAGCAGGAAGTTTCAGGATATGCACGGATTGGAAATGAAGCAGTCTGACTGCCCTGGAATGTCTGCTGGTGCAATAAAAAGAATGTCCTTACATTTACCTGCATGTAGAAAACCAGCATGTCTGGAAAAAGAGCCCTGTATCTTCCTGAGATGCTCATTTTTCTGCGCTCAGAGGATCTATTTTTGAAGGTGGTTTTAGCCACACAACTTTGAAAGATAAAACACAGCTAAAACTGGCAAACAAATCCACATAGATTCATCATCGTTGAAACACAGATAAAACCAATTCCCCCCCCCTTAATATAAGCAATTAAATTGTGTGCCTGGGTTGTCTTGCCAAAAGAAAAATGTTTTCAGCAGACATCTGAAGCAGTATAGGAAGGGCGGCTGCCTAAGGGGACCCCTAGATGACATCCAGACTGACCCTCGAATCCTATAACAATATTTTTGGGGAACTAGCGCAGAGGGTGGGTAGGAATTTCAACCAAGCATTTCATCAGGCCCCCTCCGTCCCTGATCACCCAAGTCCAACTCATTTCTAATACTGAGGTCTGCCTAGGGTGGTAGAACACCCCAGAACCAGTGGCAGGCGAGAATGGTATGACCCTCCTTAGTATAGCAATGTCTCTGGACTGTACCACTTCAGACTGTGCACAGGAGAGGCTTTATCTCTCTGAATGCTTCTGCACATAAAAAGCTCTTTCCAGCTATAGTAAACTTTCACATCGGGGAGAACGATAATTTTTCCTCCCTGATATGCTAATTTTCTTCCTGCGGGGTTTTTCCTCTTTATAAGGGGAAGTACCTGCAGACGCAGTTGGGGCAATTTGTGAATTCTGCCTATCACTCTCTTCCACGTGCTTTTGGCCCGGTTTCCACATGCTGCGGAACCAGGTGGCAAGAATCCTGAGGTGCCCAAATGGGCAGCCCCGCTTCAAACCATAGGAGGGGAATGTGTTCTTTTGTCTACTCCCCAACCGGCATTTCAAAACTCCACGCAAGTAGACAACTAGTGCATCAGGGAGAAACATTCCAGCATGCTTCTTGCGGTGCTGGTTTTCTACATGCGGGGAGCTTTTTAAATGCAAGTTGCCCATCAGCCTAGCATCCTCTTTCTGGCAGCACACGGCCAGAGGCCCCCGAGAGCTGACAAGCAGTGCATGGAAGGACTGTTATTCAGAAATACATTGCCTTTGAACGTGGAGAGTCCATTGAACGACCCATGCATTTGTCATATTAAGATCACAGGAAGAGGCTGCTGGATCAGGCCAAAGGCCGGTCTTGTCCAGCGTCCTGTTCTCACAGTGGCTGAGCAATTGCCCGTAGGAAACTCAAAAGGAGGATTCGAACACAAAAGCAACTCTCCCCTCCTGCAGCCTCAACCAACTGGTATTCGGAAGCATCCCTGCCTCCAACTATGGAGGCAGAGAACAGCCATCCTGGCTTGTCGCCATCGATTGCGCTCTCCTCTGCGAATTTGTCTCATCCTCTTTTAAAGCCGTCTTAAAACTAGGGGGTCAAAGTAAGAAAGACAAATTATCTTTAGTTTGGTGTGACTTCATTGGTTTTGAAAAAAGACATGAACAGGCCTCCTTAGGCGTCTATAAATGGACACGGTTAGTCCTTGGAGGCCACCCAAGTTGGTGGCTGTCACTGCAGAAGTGAGTTCCATAGTTTCGCTATGTACTGAATAGCTTCTTAAAAAAAAAAAAACTAAACAAAAAAACCTGGCATTTGTTTGGTAAAATTTTTTTATTATTAAGTTTTACGTAACAAATTTAAATTCAAACATTAAGCCTCAACATTTAGGATTCCCCAAATGCTTTGACTCCCCTCCGCCCTTCCATGGTTACCATTTTCCATCTTTTCCCAACTGCTACATTTATTTTCTCTATTTTTCTTAAATAGTCCATTTTTACCCTAATTTCTAGTACACTGCAAGCGTTATTCAAACCCTGCCAAAGTTTTTAGTTGTTTACAGTGTTCTCTAAGATACATTGTAAAAAAAATTCCCATTCCTTCTTCAAGTTCTGATTTTCCCAGTCCATATCTCCATTCTGGCACAGTCCATCTTCTTCATCAGCCATCCGTCTCTGGTCGGGACTTTATCTTCTTCCCATTATTGTATTTTAATGTTCTTTTGGAAGCCGCCCAGAGTGGCTGGGGAGACCCAGCCAGATGGGCGGGGTATAAATAAATTATTATTATTATTATTATTATTATTATTATTATTATTATTTATTATTATCATCATCATCTCAAAACTGGCCTGTTTTTTAACCCTCCCTCTCTTGGTGTCCCTGAAGGAAGAAGGCCCTCCCGCCGTGAGCGTTTTCACCGTGGATTATGGGGTGCTGGAATTCCGGGGAGCAGACAACGCACAGAGAGCCCCCCCCAAGCGCTTTGCTTCCGACCAGACCGAATACGCCACCATCATCTTCCCCCCGGAAAAGCCGCTCGCTGCCAAAGTAGGCAAAAAGACTAAGAAACCGAAGAGCTGTCCCAGCGGAGCGGAGCCACACTGAAGGGGCGGAAGCGAAAATTCCCCCCTTTTAAACTTTGCATTCCCCCTGATTCCTCAAAGGTTCCGGGAGCACATTGCAAGCACTGGGGATTCATTTGCAAAGTCAGAGCATGGAAGTCGCATCTTCTGCCCGGCAACCCTTGCCGCTGCATTGCAGAAGCACGCACCGCACATGCTCAGAGGCACTGTTGTCATAGGACCAAACCCAGGCTCCTGGGGGTGAGCGATGCAGATGATGATGAAGAAGAGTTTGGATTTGATATCCCGCTTTATCACTACCCGAAGGAGTCTCAAAGCGGCTCACATTCTACTTTCCCTTCCTCCCCCACAACAAACACTCTGTGAGGTGAGTGGGGCTGAGAGACTTCAGACTAGCCCAAGGTCACCCAGCAGCTGCATGTGGAGGAGCGGGGAAGCGAACCCGGTTCACCAGATTACAAGTCCACTGCTCTTAACCACTACACCACACTGTCTCAGATGAAGCTGGCCTATACCCTCAGGTGCCAGTCTTGCCTCTGACTCGTAGCGACTCGCCAGAGCCTCACGCCGAGAAGTGGGTGCTCTTACTGACTCGATCTTACTCAGCCATCCACTTCCTGGGGAAATGTGCTTGTCTCTTTCGATGACACGGAGGTTTCCAAAGACTGCAGCTAACCCATTTCTGGTCTGTCGCTGATTCGTTTCGGAAGTCTGCCCTCAGAGTCCGCCAGGTGGAAAAAGCGACGGGCAACTTTCCGACAGAGCTGGGACTCGTGTGTGTAGAATCTGATAACTGCAGACCTGGGAGGGACCCGGGGGTCATCTAGTCCAACCCCCTGCAATGCAGGAATCGCCACTAAATCTGGTGCTACTTCCTAAGCATGGCCTTTGGGCGCGCAATTCCTGGCGCTGTCATTTACCTGGGGGTCCTGGGAAGACCCCCGTCCCTCTGCCCCAACGCACGGCCTGGAGCAGGGTGGAGAGGAGGTTAAATGAAAGAGGTAAGGGGATGGGGGGGGGGAGAGGCTGGAGCGTAGAGGAGAAAGCAAGAGAGAGGCAGCCATTAGACTAGGACCTGGGAGAGACCAGGGTTCGAATCCTCCACTTGGCCATGAAGCTCGCTGGGTGACCTTGGGACAGTCACTGCCTCTTGGCCTTAACCTACCTCACAGGGTTGTTGTGGCGATTAAATTAGGAGCGGGGGAACCATGTCACTTTGAGCTCCTTGGAGGGAAAAAAAGGGGTTATAAATGCAATCAGTCAATCAATCATTCTCCGGCTGTGACACTTGGTTTGAGACTGGGAACCTCTCTCCCTCCTGAAAGAGCCAAACCATTATTTCTAAAAGTGTAGAAAACCATTTTGTCAATACAAGGGTTGGGTTTTTAGTGTGGTGGTGGGGTATTCTGATTGCTGCTGAATACTGCATCATGGGATGTTTTCATGGTCTTAGGTGTTCATTTTGTACTGTTTTCAAACCTCCTCCTCCTCCTGTTTTAATGCCACTTTCCGCTGTTTTTAATTCTGTGCTTGTAAATCCCCTTGATTCACATGCACATGGTGATTTTTGAATCATCATCGTCTCCTATAGCAGGGGTAGGCAACCTAAGGCCCGTGGGCCAGATGCGGCCCAATCGCCTTCTCAATCCGGCCCACGGACAGTCCAGGAATCAGCGTGTTTTTACATGAGTAGAATGTGTCCTTTTATTTAAAATGCATCTCTGGGTTATTTGAGGGGCATAGGAGTCCGTTCATCTTTTTTTCCAAAATATAGTCCGGCCCACCACATGGTCCGAGGGACGGTGGACCGGCCCACAGCTGAAAAAGGTTGCTGGCCCCTGATCTATAGGCCTTTTAAATGGAATTGTTATAGGAATCTATCTGCACATATATAAAAGATATGTATATATTTTATCAGCTGCCTTGGAGGCAGGATGTAAATGTCTATCAATAAATCGGTCAGATCCCTATAGCTGTTTCAGCGCCTGATAACTTGCCAAAGTGCTTCTCCCCTTGCATTTTCCTTTAGAAGTGTTCCAGGTTTTGCATGTGGGGAATTCATATTTATTTTTGGTAATTTCTCGCTGGGTTCGTTGAGCGAGAAGTACTTGTGAGATTGCTCTTGCAACAGCCGGGCGTGCTCAGGGCGAGGTTGTATCACACTGCGCCCGGCAGGGTGTTGCGATGCTATTCACACTTACGCAGAAAGTGTGCTGTTCAGATTTCCCACACTGCTGCCATTGCAAGCTCTGAGAACCAGAGAGCTGCTGCTTGTGCGGTCTGCGGTCCGCGCTGCGCCCCCAAGCGCAAGGCGAACTCTGTACGTGGCAATGCCGACCTGTTAAAATACATAGTGTGCATACAAATGTCAGGCCAACAGCAAGTGGGGAAGAGCATGAAACATTTCCAGGCTAGGAAACTATGCTGTGGGACGGCTGTTATAATAAAAGTATTCAGAGCAGGAAGGTGGTAGAATCACTGGGGTTTTTAAAGCAGATGTTAGATGGCCATTTGTCATGGATGCTCTAGCTGAGATTCCTGCATTGCAGGGGGTTGGACTAGATCTTTTGGGGGCCCTTTGGGTGTGCCATATTGTCACCCCCTCAGGGGTGACACCTGGGGTGGACCGCACCACCCGCACCCTCCTTCCTACACCCCTGGCTTTACGTGTTGCCGGATTCAGGTCATGTACTTGCGTACTTCCCTACCCACCTGTCCTGCAGCCTTTCAATCTTTCCCACCCCCTGAAAGGTCTCCTTTCGCAGCCCCCTGAGTCATAGCTGTCAACCCTCCCTTTTTTTGGTGGGAAACTCCCTTATTCCAATGCCGTTTCCCGCTGCTATCCCCAGGGCCGGCGTGTCCATTTAGGCGAACTAGGCAGTTGCCTAGAGCGCCAAAATGGAGGGGGCGCTGGCCAGCCTGCCCCCCGCCGCCGCAGGGAGCCAGCCCTTCTGCTTCTCTCCCTCTTTCTGTCCTGCAGCGCCGACGGGGCCAGGCGCCCCGCGCGATTAGCGGGAGCGCCTCGTCGGTTTTCCTCCTCTGGCTGCCGGCCGGAGCTCGGCTTCACAGAGGCCAATAAGTCCGGCATGGCGGCGTCGGCAGCTCCAGGTAAGTGCGCTTTCCGTGGCGCGCAAAGCCAGAGGTGCCTCTCCGGGTGCCTCCCTGCCCCGGCGGCGGGGGCGCCAAAATGGAGGGGGCGCTGGCCAGCCTGCCCCTCGCCCCCGCCCGGTGCCGCCCCAACCAGTGGCGAAAATCGCGGCGGCGCGGGGCGCCCGGCGGGCAGGGGGCAGGGCACCATACGTCATGCGAAATGATGTCACGTGGCCCGCCCCCTTGCCTAGGGCGCCAAAAACCCTAGCACCGGTCCTGGCTATCCCAGATTGTTGATATCCCTTAAATTTCCCGGATTTCAAAGGAAGCAGCTCCTCTCCCTCCCTGCCGGCCAGGGAGGCTCCTCAGCTGCGTTGCTCGGCTGCCAATAAGGAGTCTGAGACCGACTGGGGGCGGAGCTTGCATGCCTTGTGCAGCCAGACCCTCACGCCCAACCAGACAGCCAGCCTGCCTGCCGTCTATGCGCTCGCTCTTTCGCTCACCCATTCGTGTGCAGCCTCTGGAGCGCAGGGTGGCGAGGCTACTTGGTGCCATTGCACCGCCCTTGTGGCATCCCTTATTTTCAAATCCGAAAGTTGACAGCTATGCCCTGAGTCTGTGCAGCCGAATGATTCTGGAGACAGGCGCCGCAGAGACAGCAAAAAAAATGCTGACTTGAAAAAAGGCCACCGGCTGCTTCTCAGAACTGTGAACCACCCCATGCGGGCAAACCTCAGTCGCCGAGAGCTGCAAGAGCAGACACACCACCTGGGCTCTGGCTAGGTGTCGCTGTGACAAGCCAATAAGCATCCGAGGTATTGGTGGTCGGAAGTGGGGTTGTTCTGTTACACCACAGGAAACTGGCTGCATTTCCTGCGAAGGGGTGAAGTGTGGCTGCTGGCGTGTCATTGAGCAAGGAGAGCCTGGCCATGCAAATGTGGCAAGCGTGGGTGTGTTTTGAGTGGGTGTGGAAATTAGACTCCTTGTGGGTCAGACGGCGCGTCTTGCTTTTAGAAAGCAAGAAGGCATGGGGAGGTCACTGGCGTAGCAAGCCTAGATGGTACCCAGTGCGAATTTTTTTTTGGCACCCTTACGGACTGCACATGTGCGGCTTCCGCACATGCACACTCCGTACGGACTGCAGCACATGCACAGTCTGTACAGGGTGCCCCTCGCGAGCGCGCAAATTTTTTTGGCACCCCGTACGGAGTGCACATGTGCGGCTTCTGCGCATGCACACTCCGTACGGACTGCCGCACATGCACAGTCCGTATGGGGTGCCCCTCGCGAGCGTGAGCCTGTAAGGAGCTGTACACCTGGGGGGAGGAAGGGCCATCTTGTCACCCCTCCAGAGTGGCACCCGGGGCGGCCCGCCCCGAACACCCCCCTTCCTATGCCACTGGGGAAGGTGAATCGTACTTCATTTCTGGCTCCGATTCATTTCCCCCCCCCCCCCCAATTTTTTTTATTGGTTTTTACAGTTTTTTAAGCACATAACATAATGGTTAAATTTTTATACTTCCCCCCTCTCACTGTGGGAAGCCACGTATATCCCCCTCTCTCACAAGGGTAGTCATGATCATAATACATTTAACCTTCTTAACAGTATTTAAAATCATTGCTTGGGCCCGGCCCAGTTCTGTGGGCCAGGCATTCCTTCTTCCTCAATTTCATATTTCGATTGATTTCCTCAAATCCCTCTCTATTGTTTTCATTGTCTCATTTCTGGCTCCGATTCAAGGGGAATCATAGAATTGTAGAGTTGGAAGGGGCCATGAGAGTCATCTAGTCCAGCCCGCTGCAATGCAGGAATCTCAATTTAAGCAACCAGGACAGATGGCCATCCAACCTCTGCTTAAAAAGCTCCAAGGAAGGAGAGTCCACCCCCTGAATATAATTCTCTGGACACATTCTCCAGACTCGTAAGGGTTTGGGGAGCAGGGATTCAAGCACATAACCAGGACATTTGGTAATCACCCCCCATGTAACATTTTTACAAATCAGTTTCATTTGTTGAGACATTAGGAAGAAAAGGGTACGAGAGATAGATGCTGCACATACGTTTGTAAATCAAGAAAATATTTAATAAAAACATATTTCTTAAAAAATGCCAACCCCCCCGAAAACCAGGACATTTTGGTTTTGCACAATTAAAGTGGAGTAAAGTTCTCTGTCTCCCTAGTGCAACAAAAGCACTTTTTAAAAGAAAGGAGTATAAAAAAGAGCCTGCTGGATCGGGAAAATGGATGCCCCTCTAGTCCAGCATCCTGTTTCCACAGTGGTCAACCAGGTGCCCCAATGGGAAACCAGGAAGCAGGACCTGAGCTTCCCAGGAGACTCTTTCCTCCTGCAGTTTCCAGGTACTGGTATCCCAAAGCATTACTTTCTTCAGCCGTCACAGCTTTTAAAACACAATAACAAGAAAGAATTGAAACCACCAGTGACATACTGCTTGATCATTTTTGGAGGAAGGATCAAGGCAGTTAACAAACAGTAAGTGTAATGTTACAGGTAGGTAGCCGTGTTGGTCTGCCATAGTCAAAACAAAACAAAAAATAAAAGAATTCCTTCCAGTAGCACCAGTGTATCTGAAGAAGTGTGCATGCACACGAAAGCTCATACCAAGAACAAACTTAGTTGGTCTCTAAGGTGCTACTGGAAGGATTCTTTTTATTTTTTGTTTTGTTTTGAGTAAGTGTAATGTTCATTGGAGTTATTAGCTAAAACACAAAATAGTATACAGTGGTACCTCGGGTGAAGTACTTAATTCGTTCCGGAGGTCCGTTCTTAACCTGAAGCACCACTTTAGCTAATGGGACCTCCTGCTGCCGCTGCGCTGCCAGAGCACGATTTCTGTTCTTAGCAGAGTTCTTAACCTGAAGTGTACTTAACCTGAAGCGTGCTTAACCCGAGGTACCACTGTACAAAGAAGCTTAGAGATGTTACCCTGGCCACTATGGAAGTACGCTATATACTGTTGTGTTGCAAGTTAACTACACAGGGAATAAAAGCTATTGTTGGCTATCCATGCCACCTGGAAACTACAGAAGATGTGTGCCAAGGCACCCGAGCCACAAAGTTCCCAGGAGAACAATAAAACACACGGACGCAAAGTATTTTGGTTTATGGGTTGAAATAGGCCACAATTTTATTGGTTACAGATGTGAGTGGTTTGGGTGAGGCATTGGGGTGAAGTCAGGCTATATCTGGCCTCCTGCCCATCTGCAGGGAGTCCACGGAAGGGTAAACCACCAATGGGGGGTGCCCTGTGACTTACATGAGATAGTAACTGCAATGCGCTCTACGTGGGGCTACCATTGAAGGTGACCCGGAAACTGCAATTAATCCAGAATGCGACAGCTAGACTGGCGATTGGTAGTGGCCGCCGGGACCACATACCAGCGGTCCTGAGAGATCTACATTGGCTCCCAGTACGTTTCCGAGCACAATTCAAAGTGTTGGTGCTGACCTTTAAAGCCCTAAACGGCCTCGGTCCTGTATACCTGAAGGAGCGTCTCCACCCGCACCGTTCAGCCCGGACACTGAGGTTCAGCGCCGAGGGCCTTCTGGCGGTTCCCTCACTGCGAGAAGCAAAGCTACAGGGAACCAGGCAGAGGGCCTTCTCGGTAGTGGCACCCACTCTGTGGAACGACCTTCCATCAGAGGTCAAAGAGATAAACAACTATCTGACATTCAGAAAATACCTGAAGACAGCCCTGTTTAGGGAAGTTTTTAACCTGTGATATTGTGGGAATGTTTGGGAACGTGGATGATGATTTATAATTTAATATATCTCATCCTAACTTGCACTTGCAAGTTCAACTAGCAGAGTAACATTCCCTTTTAAAATACACACAGCGGAAGTTGCTTTGATTCGCTAGAATCAACTTAATCTAGTTTCCTGGTTTATCACTATATATTTCCCCTTTGTCCCTCTTACAAATAAGACACAACACACGTCTTCTACAAAAAAGATATAAAAGGTTTACTCACGGACATTCAGCTCGAGACAGTAAGATCCCAAAAGAAGGCAGGCTTATGCATAGTAAAGATATTTACAATTGGAATCTCTCTATGTGGGAGAGAAGTCCATTAGGCCCCAGTTGGCTGGAAGCCAACTGACCATCTTCCTAATAGTCCAAGCGAGTGAGAGGCAAGAGAGGCAAGAGAGAGAATGGCTACTGACCTGTGGGTTTTATTCTAACCTGCCCAGGTAATGCCACTCCCACATCTAGCTGCAAGAGGAAGTTGTCTCAGTCCAGGTGACCAGGAAGTTGTGGCTGGAGGACTGAGACAATCTCCATTGTCTGCTCTAGCATTGTTGTACTGGACTGCTCTTTTGTTTACATCCCACAGATATTTTAATGTATTTTAATATCTGTTGGAGGCCGCCCAGAGTGGCTGGGGGGACACAGCCAGATGGTCGGGGTACAAATAATAAATTATTTATTTATTTATTTATTTATTAATTATTATTATTATTATTATTATTATTATTATTATTATGGCACCACCCAGAGGGGTCCGCATAGGGGCTGTGACATGGCACAGGCTTCGGACAGTATTCACACCCCCTATCCCTTTAACAGGATACCCTTACTGAGGAGGGGCAGGCGAAGGCAATAACCTCCCCTCCAACCAACCAAACTTTTGGCAATAACCTCCCCTCCAACTTTTTTTGGGGCTGTGTGTGATTAAGTTTGTGTGCTTATTTGTTTCCTTATTTGTTTGTGTGTTTCCCAGGCTTGTGTGTGTGAGAGAGTTTGTTTCTGGCTTGTGTGTGTGTGTTTGTCTGGTGACTAGCTGTGGGCGGAGCTAATCAGTGCCTAGAGGGCAGCGACTGAGGAAGTAGGCAAAAGGTGAGCTGAGCTTGTAGGGCGGAGCTAATCAGTGCCTGGAGGGCAGCGACTGAGGAGGGAGCACAAGAGGAGAGCTAGTCTCAAACGTTTACTTGGGGAGACCTAGGCTTCTTTTTTGAGTGTCCTGACTTCAAGCTTCAAGATGGAGGGTGAGGGAACAACTGTAGTCGCCTGCAATTCCTGCGCAATGTTTGCCTTCTTGCCAAAGGATGTAGGCAGCTACACCTGCAGCAAGTGCAAGTTGGTTGCCCTACTAGAAGACAAGGTCCGGCAACTTCAGAAGGGGGAGGGAACAACTGTAGTCGCCTGTAATTCCTGCGCAATGTTTGTCTTCTTGCCAAAGGTTGTAGACAGCTACACCTGCAGCAACTGCAAGTTGGTTGCCCTACTCGAAGACAAGGTCCAGCAACTTCAGGCCCGTGTATCTACGCTCCAGAAAATTAAAGAGCTGGAGCTTTTCTTGGATGCAGCAGAGCACACTGTCTCCACCAAGCAGGAGACAGGGCACATCTCTGAGGAGGAGATCAGTTCCCCAACTCAGGAGCCAGATGTATGGAGGAACGTGACTCACAGAAGTAGAATGCCCAGGGATCGCTCTGAGTGTTTAGAACTACAAAATCGATTTGAAGTGCTCTCAAATCTGGAAGATGAAGAACAGACTCCATTGGAAGATCTCTCCCTCATCACAGTTGATGAGGTATATGAAGACGAGCAACATAGTCAGTCCTCTGGGAATGTGCAGGCGACCTTGGAAGGGACAGCACATGTAAGGATCCCGACCAAGCCTAAGAGGAGGCGTGTAATAGTGATAGGGGATTCCCTACTGAGGGGTACGGAAGCAGTGATCTGTGGGCCTGACAAGATGTCGCGAGAGGTATGCTGTCTCCCCGGGGCCAAGATCCATGATGTTACAGAACGGCTGCAAGGGATAATTAAACCCACGGATAAAAACCCCTTCCTTTTAGTCCATGTGGGAACCAATGACACCGCAAGCCATAGCCTCCAGAAGATCAAAAGTGATTATGAGGCTCTGGGCAGGAAGCTGAAGCAATTAAATGCACAAATTGTCATCTCATCTGTCCTCCCAGTTGAACGCCGTGGCCCAGGAAGAGAGGGGAAAATAGGAGAAGTGAACAACTGGCTTCGCAAATGGTGCCGGCAGGAACGGTTTGGTTTCTTAGATCACGGTCTGCAGTTTCTTGAAGATGGACTTCTGGCAAGTGATGGGCTGCACCTCACAAGGGTTGGGAGGAATGTTTTTGCCAACAATCTCAAAAACCTCATCAGGAGGGCTTTAAACTGACTTATGTGGGGGAGGGAGACAGTGGTCCTGAAGGTAGGAGTCTATCAAATGCTGAAGATGATCATCCAAAAGTCAAGGACCAAATGGAGCAAACAGCACACAGACCTAGTGGTGGGAGGAAAAAATCCTTAAGTAGGAGACTAGGGGGAATGATCAATGGTCTTCAATGTCTGTATACAAATGCACAGAGCATGGGAAATAAACAAGATGAACTTGAGCTCTTGGTACAGCAAACTAAATACGACATAATAGGCATCACTGAAACCTGGTGGGATGAGTCTCATGATTGGAATGTAGTAATAGAGGGATACAATCTATTTAAGAGAAATAGACCAAACAGGAAAGGAGGAGGAGTGGCGTTATATGTCAGGGATGTGTATACCTGTGAAGAGATCCATGATTTAAAACTTCAAAGCCAAATTGAGAGTATCTGGGTCAAAATTAAGGGAGAGAAAAATAACAGTGATCTCATGGTGGGAGTTTACTATAGATCCCCAAGCCAAACTGAGGACATAGATGATGCCTTCCTGGAACAGATGACCAAGCATTCAAAAGGAAATGAGATAGTAGTAATGGGGGATTTCAACTATCCTGATATTTGTTGGATGTCAAACTCAGCCAAGAGCATAAGGTCGAACAGATTCCTCGCTGGCCTTGCAGACAATTTCATTGTCCAGAAAGTGGGAGAAGCAACAAGAGGATCAGCCATTTTAGATCTGGTCCTAACCAATAGTGATGACCTGGTTAGTGGGGTAGAAGTGGTAGGATCATTAGGTGGGAGTGATCATGCTCTTCTGGAGTTTATTATACATCAGAAAGGAGCAACCAAGCATACTAAGACTCAAATTCTAGACTTTAAGAAAGCCGACTTCAGAAAACTTAGGGAAATGCTGGGTGTGATCCCATGGTCAGTAATACTAAAAGGGAAGGGAGTTCATGATGGATGGGAGTTTGTTAAAAGGGAGATATTAAAAGCACAACTTCAAGCAGTACCAATGAGACGAAAACATGGAAGGTGCCTAAAGAAGCCAGGGTGGCTATCTAATGAACTTTTAACTGAGTTAAGATTTAAAAGGGATATGTACAAGAAATGGAAAAAGGGGGAAACCACCAGAGAGGAATTCAAACAAATAGCCAGCACATGTAGAGACAAAGTCAGAAAAGCTAAAGCACAGAATGAACTCAGGCTTGCTAGAGAGGTTAAAAGCAATAAAAAGAGTTTTTATGGGTATGTCCGTAGCAAAAGGAAGAACAAGGAAACAGTGGGGTCACTTAGAGGAGAAGAAGGTGAAATGCGAACAGGGGACGCAGAAAGGGCAGAACTCCTCAATACCTTCTTTGCCTCAGTCTTCTCCAAAAAAGAAAACAATGCCCGACCTGAAGAATATGGAGCAGAATCACAGAATCACAGAATCACAGAGTTGGAAGAGACCACAAGGGCCATCCAGTCCAACCCCCTGCCAAGCAGGAAACACCATCAAAGCATTCCTGACAGGTGGCTGTCAAGCCTCTGCTTAAAGACCTCCAAAGAAGGAGACTCCACCACACTCCTTGGCAGCAAATTCCATTGTCGAACAGCTCTTACTGTCAAGAAATTCTTCCTAATGTTTAGGTGGAATCTTCTTTCTTGTAGTTTGAATCCATTGCTCCGTGTCCGCTTCTCTGGAGCAGCAGAAAACAACCTTTCTCCCTCCTCTATATGACATCCTTTTATATATTTGAACATGGCTATCATATCACCCCTTAACCTTCTCTTCTCCAGGCTAAACATACCCAGCTCCCTAAGCCGTTCCTCATAAGGCATCGTTTCCAGGCCTTTGACCATTTTGGTTGCCCTCCTCTGGACACGTTCCAGCTTGTCAATATCCTTCTTGAACTGTGGTGCCCAGAACTGGACACAGTATTCCAGGTGAGGTCTGACCAGAGCGGAATACAGTGGTACTATTACTTCCCTTGATCTAGATGCTATACTCCTATTGATGCAGCCCAGAATTGCATTGGCTTTTTTAGCTGCTGCATCACACTGTTGACTCATGTCAAGTTTGTGGTCTACCAAGACTCCTAGATCCTTTTCACTTGTACTGCTCTCAAGCCAGGTATCACCCATCCTGTATTTGTGCCTTTCATTTTTTTTGCCCAAGTGTAGTACTTTACATTTCTCCCTGTTAAAATTCATCCTGTTTGCCTTGGCCCAGTTCTCTAATCTGTTAAGGTCATTTTGAAGTGTGATCCTGTCCTCTGGGGTATTAGCCACCCCTCCCAATTTGGTGTCATCTGCAAACTTGATCAGGATGCCCTCAAGCCCATCATCCAAGTCATTGATAAAGATATTGAATAAGACTGGGCCCAAGACAGAACCCTGTGGCACCCCACTAGTCACTTCTCTCCAGGATGAAGAGGAGCCATTGATGAGCACCCTTTGGGTTCGGTCAGTCAGCCAGTTACAAATCCACTGAATGGTAGCATTGTCTAGCCCGCATTTTACCAGCTTCTTTACAAGAATATCATGGGGCACCTTGTCAAAGGCCTTGCTGAAATCAAGATAGGCTACATCCACAGTGTTCCCTTCGTCTACCAGGCTTGTAATTCTGTCAAAAAATGAGATCAGATTAGTCTGACATGACTTATTTTTCAGAAACCCATGCTGACTTTTAGTGATCACAGCGTTCCTTTCTAGGTGCTCACAGACCGTTTGCTTAATGATCTGCTCTAGAATCTTTCCTGGTATTGATGTCAGGCTGACTGGGCGGTAATTGTTTGGGTCCTCTCTTTTCCCCTTTTTGAAAATAGGGACAACATTTGCCCTCCTCCAGTCTGCTGGGACTTCACCTGTTTTCCAGGAATTCTCAAAGATTACTGCCAGTGGTTCTGAAATCACCTCTGCCAGTTCTTTTAATACTCTGGGATGTAGTTCATCTGGCCCTGGAGACTTGAATACATCTAAACTAGCCAAGTGTTCTTGTACTACCTCCTTACTTATTCTGGGCTGTGTTTCCCCTGCTGAATCATCTGCTCCATATTCTTCAGGTCGGGCATTGTTTTCTTTTTTGGAGAAGACTGAGGCAAAGAAGGTATTGAGGAGTTCTGCCCTTTCTGCGTCCCCTGTTCGCATTTCACCATCTTCTCCTCTAAGTGACCCCACTGTTTCCTTGTTCTTCCTTTTGCTACGGACATACCCATAAAAACTCTTTTTATTGCTTTTAACCTCTCTAGCAAGCCTGAGTTCATTCTGTGCTTTAGCTTTTCTGACTTTGTCTCTACATGTGCTGGCTATTTGTTTGAATTCCTCTCTGGTGGTTTCCCCCTTTTTCCATTTCTTGTACATATCCCTTTTAAATCTTAACTCAGTTAAAAGTTCTTTAGATAGCCACCCTGGCTTCTTTAGGCACCTTCCATGTTTTCGTCGCATTGGTACTGCTTGAAGTTGTGCTTTTAATATCTCCCTTTTAACAAACTCCCATCCATCATGAACTCCCATCCCTTTTAGTATTACTGACCATGGGATCACATCCAGCATTTCCCTAAGTTTTCTGAAGTCGGCTTTCTTAAAGTCTAGAATTTGAGTCTTAGTATGCTTGGTTGCTCCTTTCTGATGTATAATAAACTCCAGAAGAGCATGATCACTCCCACCTAATGATCCTGCCACTTCTACCCCACTAACCAGGTCATCACTATTGGTTAGGACCAGATCTAAAATGGCTGATCCTCTTGTTGCTTCTACCACTTTCTGGACAATGAAGTTGTCTGCAAGGCCAGTGAGGAATCTGTTCGACCTTATGCTCTTGGCTGAGTTTGACATCCAACAAATATCAGGATAGTTGAAATCCCCCATTACTACTATCTCATTTCCTTTTGAATGCTTGGTCATCTGTTCCAGGAAGGCATCATCTATGTCCTCAGTTTGGCTCGGGGATCTATAGTAAACTCCCACAATGAGATCACTGTTATTTTTCTCTCCCTTAATTTTGACCCAGATACTCTCAATTTGGCTTTGAAGTTTTAAATCATGGATCTCTTCACAGGTATACACATCCCTGACATATAATGCCACTCCTCCTCCTTTCCTGTTTGGTCTATTTCTCTGAAATAGATTGTATCCCTCTATTACTACATTCCAATCATGAGACTCATCCCACCAGGTTTCAGTGATGCCTATTATGTCGTATTTAGTTTGCTGTATCAAGAGCTCAAGTTCATCTTGTTTATTTCCCATGCTCTGTGCATTTGTATACAGACATTGAAAACCATTGATCATTCCCCCATGTCTCCTACTTAAGGATTTTTTCCTCCCACCACTAGGTCTGTGTGCTGTTTGCTCCATTTGGTCCTTGACTTTTGGATGATCATCTTCAGCATTTGATAGACTCCTACCTTCAGGACCACTGTCTCCCTCCCCCACATAAGTCAGTTTAAAGCCCTCCTGATGAGGTTTTTGAGATTGTTGGCAAAAACATTCCTCCCAACCCTTGTGAGGTGCAGCCCATCACTTGCCAGAAGTCCATCTTCAAGAAACTGCAGGCCGTGATCTAAGAATCCAAACCGTTCCTGCCGGCACCATTTGCGAAGCCAGTTGTTCACTTCTCCTATTTTCCCCTCTCTTCCTGGGCCACGGCGTTCAACTGGGAGGACAGATGAGATGACAATTTGTGCATTTAATTGCTTCAGCTTCCTGCCCAGAGCCTCATAATCACTTTTGATCTTCTGGAGGCTATGGCTTGCGGTGTCATTGGTTCCCACATGGACTAAAAGGAAGGGGTTTTTATCCGTAGGTTTTATTATTCCTTGCAGCCGTTCTGTAACATCATGGATCTTGGCCCCGGGGAGACAGCATACCTCTCGAGACATCTTGTCAGGCCCACAGATCACTGCTTCGGTACCCCTCAGTAGGGAATCCCCTATCACCACTACACGTCTCCTCTTAGGCTTAGTCGGGATTCTTACACGTGCTGTCCCTTCCAAGGTTGCCTGCACATTCCCGGAGGACTGACTATGCTGCTCGTCTTCATATACCTCATCAACTGTGATGAGGGAGAGATCTTCCAATGGAGTCTGGTCTTCATCTTCCAGATTTGAGAGCACTTCAAATTGATTTTGTAGTTCTGGAGCAGATGATTCAGCAGGGGAAACTCAGCCCAGAATAAGTAAGGAGGTAGTACAAGCACACTTGGCTAGTTTAGATGTATTCAAGTCTCCAGGGCCAGATGAACTACATCCCAGAGTATTAAAAGAACTGGCAGAGGTGATTTCAGAACCACTGGCAGTAATCTTTGAGAATTCTTGGAAAACAGGTGAAGTCCCAGCAGACTGGAGGAGGGCAAATGTTGTCCCTATTTTCAAAAAGGGGAAAAGAGAGGACCCAAACAATTACCGCCCAGTCAGCCTGACATCAATACCAGGAAAGATTCTAGAGCAGATCATTAAGCAAACGGTCTGTGAGCACCTAGAAAGGAACGCTGTGATCACTAAAAGTCAGCATGGGTTTCTGAAAAATAAGTCATGTCAGACTAATCTGATCTCATTTTTTGACAGAATTACAAGCCTGGTAGACGAAGGGAACACTGTGGATGTAGCCTATCTTGATTTCAGCAAGGCCTTTGACAAGGTGCCCCATGATATTCTTGTAAAGAAGCTGGTAAAATGCGGGCTAGACAATGCTACCATTCATTGGATTTGTAACTGGCTGACTGACCGAACCCAAAGGGTGCTCATCAATGGCTCCTCTTCATCCTGGAGAGAAGTGACTAGTGGGGTGCCACAGGGTTCTGTCTTGGGCCCAGTCTTATTCAATATCTTTATCAATGACTTGGATGATGGGCTTGAGGGCATCCTGATCAAGTTTGCAGATGACACCAAATTGGGAGGGGTGGCTAATACCCCAGAGGACAGGATCACACTTCAAAATGACCTTAACAGATTAGAGAACTGGGCCAAGGCAAACAGGATGAATTTTAACAGGGAGAAATGTAAAGTACTACACTTGGGCAAAAAAAATGAAAGGCACAAATACAGGATGGGTGATACCTGGCTTGAGAGCAGTACAAGTGAAAAGGATCTAGGAGTCTTGGTAGACCACAAACTTGACATGAGTCAACAGTGTGATGCAGCAGCTAAAAAAGCCAATGCAATTCTGGGCTGCATCAATAGGAGTATAGCATCTAGATCAAGGGAAGTAATAGTACCACTGTATTCCGCTCTGGTCAGACCTCACCTGGAATACTGTGTCCAGTTCTGGGCACCACAGTTCAAGAAGGATATTGACAAGCTGGAACGTGTCCAGAGGAGGGCAA
Organism: Darevskia mixta; assembly: GCA_034641385.1. Taxonomy (NCBI): domain Eukaryota; kingdom Metazoa; phylum Chordata; class Lepidosauria; order Squamata; family Lacertidae; genus Darevskia; species Darevskia mixta. Next base: position 1,000,875 of record JAWWNH010000210.1, read on the forward strand.
CCAAAATGGTCAAAAGCCTGGAAACGATGCCTTATGAGGAACGGCTTAGGGAGCTGGGTATGTTTAGCCTGGAGAAGAGAAGGTTAAGGGGTGATATGATAGCCATGTTCAAATATATAAAAGGATGTCATATAGAGGAGGGAGAAAGGTTGTTTTCTGCTGCTCCAGAGAAGCGGACACGGAGCAATGGATTCAAACTACAAGAAAGAAGATTCCACCTAAACATTAGGAAGAATTTCTTGACAGTAAGAGCTGTTCGACAGTGGAATTTGCTGCCAAGGAGTGTGGTGGAGTCTCCTTCTTTGGAGGTCTTTAAGCAGAGGCTTGACAGCCACCTGTCAGGAATGGTTTGATGGTGTTTCCTGCTTGGCAGGGGGTTGGACTGGATGGCCCTTGTGGTCTCTTCCAACTCTATGATTCTATGATTCTATGATTCAAAGGCTTACCCAATGCAATGCCGTCCACCGATAAAGAGGTGAGTGGACATGGCCCAAAGTCCTCAGAGTTGACTTTGAACCTCTGGTGTTGTTGACTCTTGGCTGAGTTTTGTTTCGCAAACGTACGGACCGGTCAGCTTGTGAGAGTGAGGAAAGGCAGAGCAGGGAATCAGAAACGGCACCCACCTTCTCACTGCATCCCATTCTGGCCTTTCCAAAAGAAGACTGCACTCACCTTTGTCATTAAGCAACACTGACCGGAAAAGAAACATGAAAAGGCTCACGATGGATTTTTGGAGACGGGTTTTTAAGAAGCAGATGAATGAGGTGAAGCCAAATGATATCTGGAGGCTGACAATGGATCCGAGACTTGACTTCCACAGTGTGGAACCCGGATGGACGGAAACATTTCAGGAGCATGCTCATGGAAGGTAAAACAAAAACAAAAAACGCTTCTACCAGACAGCTAATATTTTTGTAATGTGCAGGAACATAGAGAGCTGCCTTTTCCTGAATCAGAGCACTGGTACATCCAGCACAGTGCTGTCTCCCTTATAAGGTGCTGACCTTTAAAGCCCTAAACGGCCTCGGTCCAGTATACCTGAAGGAGCGTCTGCACCCCCATCGTTCAGCCCGGACACTGAGGTCCAGCGCCGAGGTCATTCTGGCGGTTCCCTCACTACAAGAAGCCAAGTTACAGGGAAGCAGGCAGAGGGCCTTCTCGGTAGTGGCACCCGCCCTGTAGAACGCCCTCCCACCAGATGTCAAAAAAATAAACAACTACCAGACTTTTAGAAGACATCTGAAGGCAGCCCTGTTTAAGGAAGCTTTTAATGTTTAATAGACTATTGCATTTTAATATTCTGTTGGAAGCCGCCCAGAGTGGCTGGGGAAACCCAGCCAGATGGGTGGGGTATGAATGAATGAATGAATGAATGAATGAATATGATAACAACAACAATCTCCCCTGACTGGCTGCGGTTCTCCAGGGTTCATGTAGGGTTCTCTCTTGGCCCTAAATGTATTCATGGAATCGTAGAGTTGAAGGGGACCCCAAGAGTAATCTAGTCCAACCCCCTGCAATGCCATTGGGGATTGAAACTGGGACATTCAGTGTGTGGACTCTCTTTTCCTGATCTACGTCTCATCCCATTTTGTGCTCCAGCATACCTGCAGAGGGAACCCAGCTGGGAGTTTATTGTGGAATTGATACCGGTAGTGGTTATGCACACAGGGTTTTTGCAGCATCTGTACAATGGCAACATCTTCAAAATGCATATATATATATATATATATATATATATATATATATATATATATTATGCATTTCCTCTTCCCATGGAAAATCCATTAAGTAGAAATAACCCGTTATAATCTGGTGTAGAAGCTCATTAGCTCATTGGGGGGGGGGCAGTTTTGTCTCAAGAGATGGTGTGATGACCTGGGAGTCAGACTCAGACGCTGAACCTGAGGGATCCCAGCCTGCACAGGGTTCACTGCCTCCAGAACCAGCAGAGCCAGGGCTGGGGCCTGAGTCTCAAGGGGACTCACCTGTGCTGGATCCTCAGGTGCAGGCATCGGCTGAGGTTGATCTGGCTTCTAATGGGATGGAGGACTTATTGCCTGCAGGTGCTCCACTCCCCACCCAGTCAGGGGAAGCTGAGGTTGCCTCTGGGTCCGGTAACCCTCCAGCTTCTCCTGAGCTGCAAAGGCTAAGGGCAGAGAGGCGAAGGGAACTAAGTTCCCGCAGGAGGAGTGCTCGCCTCCAAGCCAGGAGAGGCGAGGCACCTGAGGATCGGAGCCGCCCTTTGCCTCGGGGCAGATAAAAGCCAGCCAGTCCCAGTCCCAAGTTGCAGGAGCAACATCGGTGCTGCCTAGTTCCTGTTCCTGGTTCCTGCGTTCCTGACCTCAGCTTGGTTACTTCGGCTTCCTGACCTCGGCTTCCTGACCTCGGCTTCCTGACCTCAGCTTTGTTACTTCGGCTTCCTGACCTCGGCTTCCTGACCTCGGCTTCCTGACCTCGGCTTCGTGACTTCGGCTTCGTGACTTCTGGCTTGGACTGACCTTGGACTGGACTAGACCTTGCCTATCGGATATCCCTTGGGACCAGCACAGTTTGCTCCTGCCACACCCGCACTCCCCCTTCGTTGGGGTGCGTTCGGGAGGAACCTGTCGTCATGACTGACCAGGCGGCTGCGCTGGTAGCATTGGCCCAGGAGAACCAGGTCTTGACCCACACAGTGCAGCAGCTAAGCAATGCGGTTACGGCGCTTCAGCAGCGTTTGGACGCCTTACCGGCTCCTGGTGCCGGCGCCCCAGCTCCAGGCAAGTACCCAGTGGCCCTGCCAGAAAAGTTCGATGGGTCCCCGGGCAGCTTTCCCATGTTTCTCGCCCAGGCCAAACTGTATATTCAGGGGCGAGCCCGGGATTTCCCCGACGACCGCACCAAGGTGCACTTCCTGATCAGCTTGCTGAAGGACCAGGCGGCCAAGTGGGCGTTGCCGCTGCTCCGGCAAGACTCCCCCTTGCTGACAGACTATACGGGGTTTTGCAACCATTTTGAAACCGCGTTCGCCAACCCTCAGAAGGCGAGTCAAGCCAATCGGGCAATTCGGCGGTTGAAACAGGGCAAGTCCACAGTGGCTGCCTATGCCACGGAATTTCGGCTGTTGGCGCAGGACTTGACCTGGAACGATTCCGCACTTCGGGACCAGTATCTCGAGGGGCTTTCGGACGAGATACTGGACCAGCTGGCCACCTTGGATCGCCCCGCCACGCTGGAGGCCCTCATCCAACGGAGTCTACAGATAGACGATCGGTTGGAGGACCGGCGCCAGGCCCGGGCCCGCCAGCACTCTGGGCTCCCGACTCCAGTGCTCCCCAGCAGTTCCACGGCCAGAGCCGAGTCACTGGAGGAGCCGATGCAGCTCGGGGCAGCACGGCCTCGCCTCTCCCCTTCGGAGAAGACACGACGTCGGGAGGGAAACCTGTGTCTCTACTGCGGGGGGAGTGGACACTACGCCCGAACCTGCCCCGAGAAACGCCAGCCGCAGGGAAACCGCCAACCCCAGTAGCCAATGGCCCAGGCTATCTGGGGTCCCAAGCATCGCATGATGGGCCCTCACCAGTGGAATTGCAACACCTCATGATCCCAGTGCGTCTATACCCCCCAGGCGGGCCCTGGATTCTCACCCACGCTCTGGTGGATTCAGGGGCAACCCGCTCCTATATGGACTCTGCCTTCGCCGCTCAGCATCGGGTGCCGCTCCAGAACAAGCCAGAACCGGTGCAGGTGGAGGCAATCGACGGACGGCTCTTGCGGTCAGGCGCCGTTACTCGGGAGACCCAGCCCTTGGTCCTGTGCCACCAGCAGCACCGGGAGGTGCGTACCCTGGACATTGCCACCATGCCCCGGTTCCCCCTGGTGCTGGGGATGGACTGGCTAGAGTCTCACAATGTTCAGATCGATTGGGTCAATCGAACTGTACGCTTCCCAGACTCGGGTTCGATTGCTCAGTCCGAGATGCTTTCGGCCGCCTCCATGGGGGAGGCTGCGTCAACGCTCCCCGCCGTGTACCGGGACTACGTAGACGTGTTCGAGGAACAGGGGGCAGACCGGCTGCCTCCTCATCGGTCTTTTGACTGCGGCATAGACCTCCAGCCTGGGGCGCCTCTGCCTGTGAGTCGCCTATACTCTCTTTCGGAGCCAGAGCGTGAAGCCTTACAGGACTTCCTTCACAAGAACCTGGAGCGGGGGTTCATTAGGCCCTCTACCTCTCCCACCGCCGCTCCAGTACTCTTCGTTAAGAAGAAGTGTGGGGAGCTTCGCCTCTGCCATGATTACCGAGCCCTGAATAAGATCACCATCCCAGACCGGTATCCCTTGCCCCTAATTGCAGAGTTGCTGGAGCGGGTGCAAGGGGCGCAGATGTTCACCAAACTGGACCTCCGGGGGGCTTACAACTTGATTCGGATCCGTGCCGGGGATGAGTGGAAGACCGCATTCGGGACCCGTTATGGGCAGTTCGAGTACCTGGTCATGCCGTTCGGACTATGCAACGCGCCCGCCGTGTTCCAACGGTACATCAACCACGTGTTCCAGGACTTGCTCGACAAGTATGTGGTGGTGTACCTCGATGACATTCTGATTTATTCCCGTGACCCAGCTCGCCACGAGAGTCATGTCCGGACCGTGTTGCAGCGCTTGCGGGAGCACCGTCTGTACGCTAAGCTCAGCAAGTGCGAGTTCCACCAGCGGTCAGTGGACTTCCTCGGACACCGACTCTCCCCTGATGGTGTACAGATGGACCCCGGGAAGGTGTCTGCGGTTCGAGAGTGGGCGGCGCCGCGGAACCGCAAGGACCTACAGCGGTTTTTGGGGTTCGCCAACTATTACCGGACATTCATTGCGGACTATGCTCATCGCACCACCCCGTTGACCCGACTGCTGCGCCCCAAGACGCCCTTCGCCTGGGATGAGGAGGCTGAGGTGGCATTCCAGGGATTGAAAGCCTGTTTCCAGAAGGCGCCAATTTTGCAGCATCCTGATCCCTCTCGTCCCTTCGTGGTGGAGACTGACGCCTCCAGTACGGCTCTCGGTGCCGTCTTGTCCCAGCAACACGGACCAGATGCGCCACTGTTACCCTGCGCCTACTACTCCCGGCAGCTCCTTCCGGCGGAGCGTAACTATACCGTGTGGGAGCGGGAACTACTGGCCATCAAGGTGGCCTTTGAGGTCTGGCGCCATCATCTTGAGGGGGCACGACACCCAGTGGAAGTGAGAACCGACCACCGGAATCTGGAGTACCTCCAGACCACTCGCAGGCTAAACCAGCGGCAGATCCGGTGGGCACTGTTCTTCTCCCGGTTCCAGTTCCGGATCCGCTACATCCCCAGCTCCCAAAACCAGAAGGCGGATGCACTGTCCCGGAAACCGGAGGACATTGCAGAGACAGTGCAGCAGGCGGCCCCAACAACGATCATCCCACCAGCAGCTTTCCTGGCTGTTCATGAGACTGAGTCGCTGCTGGACCGAGTGCGGAAGCAGCAACGGGTCGACGCGTGGGCTCAGGAACGGATTCAGGAATTGGCCAGTGGATCATGTCCTCGATACCCAGAACTGGTTGTGCACCAGGGTTTGCTGATGCACCGTGGTCGGTTGTACATCCCACCAGGGCCTTTGCGGGCCGAGGTACTCCAAATGTCACACGACGCCCCGGCAGCTGGCCACTTCGGGAGGTATCGGACCACCCACCTGGTCAGCCGGGAGTTCTGGTGGCCCCGCTTGAAGGCCGACGTGGCACGGTACATTGGGGGGTGCGAGGTCTGCCGGCGAGCCAAGGGATCGACCGGGAGACCTGCGGGACTGCTACAGCCACTGCCAGTTCCCCCTCGTCCATGGCACACGGTCTCATTGGATTTCGTGGTAGACCTACCCCCATCCCGTCAGTGTACCTGCCTCCTGGTATTCACAGACCACTTCACTAAAATGGTGCACTGCGCCCCGTGCCCGTCTGTACCCTCAGCCAAGGAGACGGCGCAACTGTACCTACAAAATGTCTTCCGCTTACATGGCCTATCGGAACGTTTGATCTCCGATCGTGGTGCCCAGTTCACCTCCCGGTTCTGGCGCGCTCTACATCAGGCTCTCGGGACGGAGGTCTGCCTATCTTCGGCCTACCATCCACAGACGGATGGACAGACCGAACGGGCAAACGCGGTGTTGGAACAGTACCTCCGGTGCTACTGCAGCTTCCACCAGGACGATTGGGTCGACCACCTGGCGTTGGCCGAGTTCGCATATAACAACGCAGTGCACGCTTCCACCCAACAGACCCCGTTCCAGGCAAACTATGGGTACCACCCTCGGTTGTTTCCAAGCGTACTGCCGGCATCCGCAGTTCCCGCAGTGACAGACTGGCTACAAGAGCTCCAGTCACAGCAGCAGCTTCTGACGGAGCAACTGAGCCAGGCCAAGGACGCGTATAAGGCCCAGGCCGACCGTCACCGGCAGGAGGGGCCGGAACTCCATGTCGGAGACCTGGTATGGCTCTCCACCCGCCACCTGCACCCCTCTCGGCCTTCGCGGAAGCTGGATGCCCGCTTCACCGGCCCATTTCCGATCGTGGACCGTGTCTCACCTGTGGCATTCCGTCTACGGTTACCTGCGACCCTGAAGGTCCACCCGGTATTCCACCGGTCCCTACTCAGTCCGGTCGCCCCGCCAGACGAGTTCCACCCAGACCATCCACGACCGCAGCCAGTTTTGGTTCAGGGGGAGCCCGAGTATGAGGTGGAGCACATTCTTGACTCCCGATACCGCAGGGGGAAGCTCCAATACCTCATCGACTGGAAGGGGTATGGGCCCGAGGATCGGTCGTGGGAACCAGCGGAGAACGTCCACGCGCCTGTCTGCCTCCGTGATTTCCATGCGACTTACCCCAGCAAGCCTGGTCCGGCCCCTCGGTTGAGGGGGGGGCCTGGGAGGGGGGATGGTGTGATGACCTGGGAGTCAGACTCAGACGCTGAACCTGAGGGATCCCAGCCTGCACAGGGTTCACTGCCTCCAGAACCAGCAGAGCCAGGGCTGGGGCCTGAGTCTCAAGGGGACTCACCTGTGCTGGATCCTCAGGTGCAGGCATCGGCTGAGGTTGATCTGGCTTCTAATGGGATGGAGGACTTATTGCCTGCAGGTGCTCCACTCCCCACCCAGTCAGGGGAAGCTGAGGTTGCCTCTGGGTCCGGTAACCCTCCAGCTTCTCCTGAGCTGCAAAGGCTAAGGGCAGAGAGGCGAAGGGAACTAAGTTCCCGCAGGAGGAGTGCTCGCCTCCAAGCCAGGAGAGGCGAGGCACCTGAGGATCGGAGCCGCCCTTTGCCTCGGGGCAGATAAAAGCCAGCCAGTCCCAGTCCCAAGTTGCAGGAGCAACATCGGTGCTGCCTAGTTCCTGTTCCTGGTTCCTGCGTTCCTGACCTCAGCTTGGTTACTTCGGCTTCCTGACCTCGGCTTCCTGACCTCGGCTTCCTGACCTCAGCTTTGTTACTTCGGCTTCCTGACCTCGGCTTCCTGACCTCGGCTTCCTGACCTCGGCTTCGTGACTTCGGCTTCGTGACTTCTGGCTTGGACTGACCTTGGACTGGACTAGACCTTGCCTATCGGATATCCCTTGGGACCAGCACAGATATGATGTTTTGGTGGATGTTCTCTCTATACCTTTGACACCTTTGCTCTCCTTTCCTTCTCACCTGATATCAGGTGTGGGGCGAGTGGGTATGGCTGGGGAAGAACCACTGGGAGGGGGAATCATTGAGTACTTAAAAACCATTGTTCTCTATGGGCAATGAGCTGCAGGTTACGATGTACAAAAAGCGAGGTCGACGCTTCAGGAGAGCCTGAACAGAAGTTCCAAATTCTGCTTGCTTCCTCTCCCATCATCTCCCCCTCTCTCCCTGCTAGATTTATCTGTTCCGGATGCTCCCACAGCTGGTCCTCGCACCAAGTTCTTATCTTGTTCCACATGCAATGGGAGAGGTCTCAGAGGCAAGGAAATGTCAAGATGAAGCCCCTTGGTCAACGGTGCCACGAATGCTCTCTGGACACGTACGAAGAGCCAAAGTTCTCCAAGGTCGATGTTGAGAACATCTTGAAAGACTTGATCCTCGACATCAGGGAGAATTGCTATAGGGAGCAGGTTGACCGAGGTCAGCTTTCTAAGGTGGTCTGTCACGAGGGTGGTCCGCATAAGCGTGAGTTTTGTGAAGGGTGCCATCTGGGAATCCACAAAGGGCAACAAGGGCGGTCGAAGCAAGCAGAGCACCATGGGAAACCCCAAAGCAGAGGGTATCCGGTGACCATTATACAGATAGAAAGACCAAGCCCATCATTCCCAAGGCCCTCAGCCCCATCATTCACAGGGTCCTCAGCCCCATCATTCACAGGGTCCTCAGCCCCATCATTCCCAAGGGCCTCAGCCCCATCATTCACATGGTCCTCAGTCCCAACACAGAGATGCAATTACTGTCGTTGGTATATAATTCTAATTATAGCAGCATTTATAATTTCAATTATAATTTTCATTACCTATACGTACAAACATTTCATTGCCTAACTGGTTCCGGTGATAGCAGAGCGGGTGGTGAATTCAAACTGCAATCAAAATTATAGCACCCACCCCTTGCTGGCTTGGCCTGCCGTGACTTCAGAAGCCCACCCCCTGAATATAATTCTGTACGAAAGCTGTCAAACGTCTACAAATGCTTTTCTGTATTCTGAAACTATTAAGCCAGTGGCAAATTGTGACAGATCAGAACATCTCTGGTGGAAGATTCACATTTTCTTCCCTTTTATTTCTTTGCTACTCTAATAGAAAGTCGTTCAATCAATCAATCAATCAATCAATCAATCAATCAATCTACCGTTGTGTGATCAGCTGCTTGTTAGAGGCAAATCGGAACACAGCTTTTATAGTAGTTAAAACACAGCAAAACAAGATTCGTAAAACACCTGAACATTCTCAAAACATAGACACCTTTCTACAAAAATAAGGAAAGGTTACAGGTCATGAGAAGTAGCTGAGTAGCTGGAGGGCAAAACTATTGCAATAGTTTTAATAAATGCTGGATCCCACCTGGATACAGGACTTGAATTAGTTTCCATGGTTTATTTAGCAAGTGGTCCCTCACCTGGGGAATGAACAAGTTGATATAGAAGTGAATTCTTTTGCAGGTGGAGTGGATAGTCACCCTCCAATTTTTTTTTAATGGCCACCCATGTAATACAGTGTCTGACAGATAGAATGTGAACAGGTGAACTTTCCCCATAATTGCATTTCCATACTAGATCAGGCTTAACCTTTGACTTTCAGCAAATTCAAGGGTTTTCTTTCATGTGTTGATCAGTGACCATCAACATCTTTGTATGCCTTAACAACTCTCTCCCCCCCGCCCCCAGTCCCTACGATGCCCTGGTCTGGTAGACAAGCTTAAACTGCATTTTTTAAATCACTGCAACACTGTCTCTCTACCAGGTGAAGACTTCGAGCATTTAGTAACTCCTAACATTTACTAATTCTTTGGGTGTCCCAAAACTGTATAGCACTGTACAGATTGGACAATGGACAGATGGCCATCCAACCTCTGCTTAAAACCCTCCAAGGAAGGAGACTCCACCCGCTGAATATAATTCTCTGGACACATTCCCAAGACTGAAATGGTTTGGGGAGACGGGGGTTCAAGCACATACCCAGGACATTTAAAGGTAAAGGGACCCCTGAACATTAGGTCCAGTCGTGGATGACTCTGGGGTTGAGGCGCTCATCTCGCTTTATTGGCCGAGGGAGCCAGCGTACAGCTTCCATGTCAAGTGGCCAGCATGACTAAGCCGCTTCTGGCGAACCAGAGCAGCTCACGGAAACGCCATTTACCTTCCCGCCAGAGCGGTTCCTATTTATCTACTCGCACTTTGACGTGCTTTCGGACTGCTAGGTTGGCAGGAGTTGGGACTGAACAATGGGAGCTCACCCCGTTGCGGGGATTCGAACCGCCGACCTTCTGATCGGCAAGCCCTAGGCTCTGTGGTTTTACCCACAGCGCCACCTGCGTACCCAGGACATTTAGTTTTGCGCAATTAAAATGGAGCAAGGTTCTCTGTCTCCCCAGTGCAACAGAAGCGCTTTTTAAAAGAAAGGAGTATAAAAACATAAAAAAGAGCCTGCTGGATTGGGAAAATGGATGCCCCTCTAGTCCAGCATCCTGTTCTCACAGTGGTCAACCAGGTGCCCCAATGGAAACCAGGAAGCAGGACCTGAGCTTCCCAGGGGACTCTTTCCTCCTGCAGTTTCCAGGTACTGGTATCCCAAAGCATTACTTTCTTCAGCCGTCACAGCTTTTAAAACACAATAACAAGAAAGAATTGAAACCACCAGTGACATACTGCTTGATCATTTATGGAGGAAGGATCAAGGCAGTTAACAAACAGTAAGTGTAATGTTCATTGGAGTTATTAACTAAAATGCAAAATAGTATACAAAGAAGCTTAGAAATGTTAACTTGGCAACTATGGAAGTACGCTATATACCATTGTATTGCAAGTAAACTAAACAGGGAATAAAAGCTATTGTTGGCTATCCATGCCACCTGGAAACTACAGAAAGAGTTGTCCCAAAGTCCTCAGAGTTGACTTTGAACCTCTGGTGTTGTTAACTCTTGGCTGAGTTTTGTTTCTCAAACGTACGGACCGGTCAGCTTGTGAGAGTGAGGAAAGGCAAAGCAGGTAAACAGAAACGGCACCCACCTTCTCACTGCATCCCATTCTGGCATCTGCAAAAAAAGACCACAATCACCTTTGTCATTAAGGAACACCGATCGGAAAAGAAACATGAATAGGCTCACGATGGATTTTTGGAGACGGGTTTTTAAGAAGCAGATGAACGAGGTGAAGCCAAATGATATCTGGAGGCTGACAATGGATCACAGGCTTGTCTTCCACAGCGTGGAACCCGGATGGATGGAAACATTTCAGGAGCATGCTCATGGAAGGTAAAACAAAAACAATAAAAGCTTCTACCAGATAGTTAATATTTTTGTGATGCGTAGGAGCATAGAGAGCTGCCTTTTCTTGAATCAGAGCGTTGGTCCATCTAGCACAGTTCTGTCTCCCCTGACTGGCTTCGGTTCTCCAGGTTTCCATGTAGGGTTCTCCTGAGGTCCACTCTTTAGGAGAACCTCAACAGAAGTTCCTAATTCTGCTAGCTTCCTCTCCCATCATCTCCCTCTCTCTCCCTGCTAGATATATCTGTTCCGAATGCTCCCACAGCTGGTCCTCACACCAAGTTCTTATCTTGTTCCACATGCAATGGGAGAGTTATGAGAGGCGAGGCCACGTCAAGATGAAGCCCTTTGGTCAACGGTGCCACGAATGCTCTCTGGACACGTATGAAAAGCCACTTTTTTCCGTGGACGATGTTGACGACATCTTGAAAGACTTGATCCTCGACATCAGGGAGATTTGCTACGGGGAGCAGGTTGACCGCAGCCAGCTCTCTAAGGTGGTCTGTCACGAGGGTGGTCCGCATATGCGTGAGTTTTGTGAAGGGTGCCAGCTGGGAATCCACAAAGGGCAACATGGGTGGTCGAAGCAAGCAGAGCACCATGGGAAACCCCAAAGCACAGGGTATCCGGCGACCATTATACAGATAGAAATACCAAGACCATCATTCCCCAGGCCCTCAGCCCCATCATTCACAGGGTCCTCAGCCCCATCATTCACAGGGTCCTCAGCCCCATCATTCACAGCGTCCTCAGCCCCATCATTCACAGGGTCCTCAGCCCCAACACAGAGTTGCAATTTCTGTCTTTGGTTTGTAATTCTAATTATAGCAGTATTTATAATTTCAATTATAATTTTCATTGCCTATATGTACAGATATTCCATTGCCAACTGATTCCGGTGATAGCAGAGCAGGTGGTGAATTTAAACTGCAATCGAAATTATAGCACCCACCCCTTGCTGGCTTGGCCTGCCGTGACTTTAGAAGCCCACCCCCTGAATATAATTCTGTACGAAAGCTGTCAAACGTCTACAAATGCTTTTCTGTATTCTGAAACTATTAAGTCAGTGGCAAATTGTGACGGATCAGAACATCTCTGGTGGAAGTTTCGCCTCCCCCCCTTTTCTTCCTTTGTTACTCGAATAGAATGTCGTTCAATCAATCAATCAATCAATCAAGTATACCATTGTGTGATCAGCTGCTCGTTAAAGTCAAAGCAGAACACAGCTTTTATAGTAGTTCAAACAAAGATCCATAAAACATCTGAACATTCTTAAAACATAAACACCCTCCTACGTACATCAGGAAAGGTTACAGGTCATGAGAAGTAACTGAGTAGCTGATTGGCAAGGCTGTGCTATTGCAATGATTTTAATAAATGCTGGGTCCCTCCTGGATACGGGACTTGAATTAGATTCCGTGGTTTATTTAGCAAGTGGTCCCTCACCTGGGGAATGAACAAGGTGGCATAGAAGTGATTTTTTTTTTTGCAGGTGGAGTGGAATTCCCCCCCCCAAATTAATGGCCACCCACTTAATACAGTGTCCGACAGATAGAATGTGAACAGGTGAGCTTTCCCCATAATTACATTTCCATATCAGAAAAGGCTTAACCTTTGAATTTCAGCATGAATTTCATGTGTCGATCAGTGACCATCAACGCCTCTCTCTCCCCCCGCCACCCCCCCTTCAATGATGCCCTGGTCTGGCAGACAAGCTTAAACTGCATTTTTTAATTTTGCACTGCCACACTGTCTCTCCCCCAGGTGAAGACTTCAAGCATTTAGTAATTCCCAACATTTACTAACTCTAATTATGGCTGCCCCAAACCTGTATACCATTGTACTGCAAGTTAACTATACAGTGAATTGTTAAGGAGTCCCTGGTTTTTACCTCCTAAGTCTCTAAAGTTTTCACATGTTGCATTTGCCATTGGGGTGGGGGGCAGCAATGGGCATCTTGTTTTCGTTTTAAGATTTTAAAATAAGAACATATTTTGTTTTAATGCTGTTCATTACCTGTTTTGTTTGATCTTAAAAAGAGAGGTCTGTTGTTATTCCTTTCTGAGATACCGTATTACTTGTTCCTGAAAATTTTAAGACATTGGAAGATTGGGTAGGGGAAAATGTTACAAATGCATAAAATAAATTGTAAAAGGAAAAAACCCCACTTGGATTCTGTGTATTTCTTATGGATACTTCCAAAATAAGGTAAAGGTAAAGGGACCCATGACCGTTAAGTCCAGTCGCGGACGACTCTGGGGTTGCGGCGCTCATCTCGCTTTACTGGCCGAGGGAGCTGGCGTTTGTCCGCAGACAGCTTCCAGGTCATGTGGCCAGCATGACTAAGCCGCTTCTGGTGAACCAGAGCAGTGCACGAAAACGTCGTTTACCTTCCCGCTGCAGCAGTACCTATTTATCTACTTGCACATTGACGTGATTTCGAACTGCTAGGTTGGCAGGAGCAGGGACCGGGCAACGGGATCTCACCCCGTCGCAGGGATTCAAACTGCCGACCTTCTGATCGGCAAGCCCTAGGCTCTGTGGTTTAACCCACAGCGCCACCCGCGTCCCATAGTTCCAAAATACCTAATGTTAATGATAGTAGTGATATCAATGCAAGTCAAATAGGTAACTCCCCTCTCCTTGGTAAAAAAGGTTTGTGCAACAGGATTTATTTATTTCATAAAATTTATAATCTGCTTGATTGAAAAAAAGCCTCATTGTTGTTGTTGTTCAGTCGTTCAGTCGTGTCCGACTCTTCGTGACCCCATGGACCAGAGCACGCCAGGCACGCCTATCCTTCACTGCCTCTCGCAGTTTGGCCAAACTCATGTTAGTAGCTTCGAGAACACTGTCCAACCATCTCATCTTCTGTCGTCCCCTTCTCCTTGTGCCCTCAATCCTTCCCAACATCAGGGTCTTTTCTAGGGAGTCTTCTCTTCTCATGAGGTGGCCAAAGTACTGGAGCCTCAACTTCAGGATCTGTCCTTCTAATGAGCACTCAGGGTTGATTTCTTTAAGAATGGATAGGTTTGATCTTCTTGCAGTCCATGGGACTCTCAAGAGTCTCCTCCAGCACCATAATTCAAACGCATCAATTCTTCGGCGATCAGCCTTCTTTATGGTCCAGCTCTCACTTCCGTACATTACTACTGGGAAAACCATAGCTTTAACTATACGGACCTTTGTTGGCAAGGTGATGTCTTTGCTTTTTAAGATGCTGTCTAGGTTTGTCATTGCTTTTCTCCCAAGAAGCAGGCGTCTTCTAATTTCGTGACTGCTGTCACCATCTGCAGTGATCATGGAACCCAAGAAAGTGAAATCTCTCACTGCCTCCATTTCTTCCCCTTCTATTTGCCAGGAGGTGATGGGACCAGTGGCCATGATCTTAGTTTTTTTGATGTTGAGCTTCAGACCATATTTTGCGCTCTTCTCTTTCACCCTCATTAAAAGGTTCTTTAATTCCTCCTCACTTTCTGCCATCAAGGTTGTATCATCAGCATATCTGAGGTTGTTTATATTTCTTCCGGCAATCTTAATTCCGGTTTGGGATTCATCCAGTTCAGCCTTTCGCATGATGAATTCTGCATATAAGTTAAATAAGCAGGGGGACAATATACAGCCTTGTCGTACTCCTTTCCCAATTTTGAACCAATCAGTTATTCCATATCCAGTTCTAACTGTAGCTTCTTGTCCCACACAGAGATTTCTCAGGAGGCAGATGAGGTGATAGTAGTGATATCAATGCAAGTCAAATAGGTAACTCCCCTCTCCTTGGTAAAAAAGGTTTGTGCAACAGGATTTATTTATTTCATAAAATTTATAATCTGCTTGATTGAAAAAAAGCCTCATAGAGGTTTACAAAAAGAATAAAGCAATGTAATTATCAATAAGAGAAATTAACAACAATAATTTAAGACTTTTGAAAAATTGAAATAGCAATAGATTAAAAACAGATTAAATCTTGCATAAACTTTCTAAACATCTGGGTATCTAAACAAAATTATGGTAGCTTTTTATATGCAGATTTGGAACTCAGGACATTTTACTACAGTACTTACTGAAATAATCAATATATATAGAAATTCTTAGCTGGTCAGAAATAGAGTTGACCTGAGGAATAATAATAATAGTATAATGAGATTGCGATTGAATTAAATTGGTTGTTGGGGTTCCTCCAACCCCGTAACTGTGTCTGGGAAGAAAAGAGAGGGGGGAAAATAAAGGAAGGCATGTTAGCATGTAAGAAAAATTCCAAAGTCCACATTAGGGCAATACCTTTATCAGGCTAATGCCCCACCCCAAAGTTGTTGTTGTTTTTAAAAAATGTGCAAGCTTTAGAGTTCTTCAGAATTCTCCATCTAGCCTGATGAAGAGTTCTGAAGAACTCAAAAGCTTGCATACTGTTTTCTAGCCCAGGCATGCCCTGTGTTAGCCGATGGTCATGAACTCAGATGCCACCTTTGTGAATGGGAATAAAACATGAGGAGGCAGGGAGAAGCAGCACATTTTGGTTTCTTTGTGCTATATAGAGGGAGGATTAGCAATAGCATGGAAACTGGTTTAGTTAGATCTTGCCTAAGCATGTCTTGTGTTAGCTGATGGTTTTGAATGCAGCTGCTGCCTTTGTGAACGGGCAACCGGGAGCCATCGTTGGCATTTGCAAATGCACAGACCTGACTTGCTCTCTCTTTGGCCATTCAAACATTAGGTCTCTAGGGGAATATCAAAGGAAGAGCAAGATACTCTGGAGCACGGGTGTCAAACACAAGGCCCGGGGGCCGAATCCGGCCCGCCAGACCTCTTCATGTGGCCCGTGTAAGCGAACTAAAGTTTAAGTGAACTAAAAAAAAAAGCACGAATTTGCGCGTGCGCAAAAGTTACGAGCGCCGTCGTCACTTCTCGAGTAAAAGTTGCTTCTTTCGCTAAGCCTTGTCGACGGCGGAGAAAGCCAGCCAGCCGTCGCCGTGATGACGTAGGGATTCCCCCTCGTCGCTCCTCTTCCTCCCCCCTCCCGTCGCGTAGTTGTTTTTTCTTTATGCGTGCTGCGTGCTTGCGTCAGGTGGACCGTGGCGCGGCTGATCTGGTTCCCGCCATCTGCCCTTTCCACTGAGCTAAGAGGAGGCCGGGCCACGGTGGGTCAAGCCGAGCCAGGCCAGGCCGGCACCGGGGCTAAAGTGGAGAATAACCCCAAAGTTGGAAGGAAGGAAGCGGCGGCGGCGGCGGCGGCAGCAGCAGCAGGGAGACAACGTCCAGGCCTGGAGTGGTCTGTGAGGAAGCGGGAGGTGGAAGGGAAAGCTGCCGCCCGCCCGCCATCGCCGGTGAGTGCGCCTGGGCAGGGGTGGCGGGTCTTGGGGCTTCCTCGGAGCGGCTGACTGCGGACAAGGGCACGAGGGAGCCCCATTGGTACTCGCGGAGCGGGGGGGGAAGGTGTGGGTGGGCGTGGGGGGCGGCCGGCCAGCCGTGGAGGTGGAGGTGGGGCCTCCGTAGCAGCTGGGGGGGAGGGTCGCCGCGCCTCAGCGTCTCTCTTCCCCCACCCCGCGCCCTTGACCTTAGCCTGGCCCCTTTCGCTTCCTCAGGCCCATATCTACTTGCCATTATTCTGACTATGTTTCTGCTTTCAGAGCTAGTTATTACTTACATTATTACAAAAAACAGTAATAATTGAATGCAGTGACAATAATTTATGATAATAAAGAGTGGACACATAGTCCTACAGATACAACCGGCCCTTTGAGGGTGACCAAACTGCTGATGCGGCCCCCAATGAATTTGAGTTTGACACCCCTGCTCTGGAGGGTTAATGATATTGTGAGATATAAACGCTGGTCCCCAGGACTTAAGTCCTGGATCCCTTTGAAATAATAAAGTCTGGGCAAAGTTGATGAAGCAGCAATATTTTATTGAAAATAAACACTTGCAAGTAGGTGTCCTGAAAAGGCAGGCACACCCTTCCTTATCAAAAACATGAATATATAAACCCTTTTCCTGAGCGCAAGTCCCTCCTTTGTTGCCCACTAGGAAGGGGCGTTCAAAGTTCACACCTATCGCGTCCGTCTATTGCAATGTAAAATCCAACCCCTACTCCCTCTTTCATCCCCAAAGCCCCTTCTTTGGTTAGTTTTTCCTATTCCCCAAAGCCCCTTATTTGGTCAAGCCTTTGCCCCTTGTTATGTACTGAGTTGAATAGGATCCAAAATGCAGCAGTCTGATTGGTCCTAGAACAATAGGATTCAGAATGCAGCAGTCTGATTGGTCTGCAGGAGCCACCCAATCCAGCTCCAGGTGGAAGTGAATCCACAACCTGATTGGCTTACAGAAGTATCCTGGAATTAGCCAATCACGTGGGGCCCATTGTGTAAATAATGTATATAAAGCAGACGTTCTGGGGGAACTCTCATTCCTCGCTACTATGAGCTGAATAAAGAGCATGAAATCCACACTCGACTCCGAGTATATTTCTCCCCTTTAGGGACATGGGTGCCGCTTTGGGTTAAACCACAGAGCCTCTTGGGCTTGCCGATCGGAATGTCGGCGGTTCGAATCCCCGCGACGGGGTGAGCTCCCGTTGCTCGGTCCCAGCTCCTGCCAACCTAGCAGTTCGAAAGCACGTCAAGTGTAAGTAGATAAATAGGTACCGCTCCAGAGGGAAGGTAAGCGGCGTTTCCGTGCGCTGCTCTGGTTCGCCAGAAGTGGCTTAGTCATGCTGGCCACATGACCTGGAAGCTGTACGCCAGCTCTCAGCCAATAAAGCGAGATGAGCACCGCAACCCCAGAGTCGGACACGGCTGGACCTAATGGTCAGGGGTCCCTTTACCTTTACCTTTTTTGCCCCCTTACATACTGTTTTAGCAATAAAGCTATGTTCCTTTATTTCACCGAAGTGTGTAACACCTGTTTCAACTTCCTGTTTTGCAAGAAGCCCCAGGCCACGGTTGCTAAAGATACTCCAATTCTTCAGAATTTTGCAACAACTTGGTCCTCTCAAAAAGCCCCCAGCCTAATGATTTCTAAAGAAACATGACCACCGCTAGTTTGAAATATGCTAGCAACAGTCACCCGCACCCTTGGCTGCAATATTCCTATATAGCCTTACACACCTCAGCTGCAATTTTCTTATAGCCCTATGATTTTTATGATTAATTGATATAAGCAAAATTTACTAGGAAAGGCATAAAGTTGGGTCCGGTTTTCCCAAGGGGGAGTCCGGATTTTTCTCCCTGGAAAAAGCTGGAATTTTAGAGCTTTTCCCTTTGTGCCACAGACAGAGACCACACCAGAGTTATCAAAAGCAAAGCACAGCTTCCCATTTATTGAATCTGTTGCAACAGAGGTTCCCCATCACGTAGCAGGTACGATAAGGAGAGAACCCAGAACAATGGTGTGCCAGCTCCTATATAGACTTTGAAATTCCCCCCCTTCGGCTCAAGACCACCCCCTTGTACATCATACATACATCACAAAAAGGGGTGTAACCCAGGGCCACCCCTTAGATACATCACAGCTACATCATAGAAAAAGGCGGTGTTCAGCAGAAATCTTGAATGCACTGTTTACCTCCTGTCTGCCACTTCATGTGATAATGTCTTATCTGATTGCCCTTCCTGGGCAGTCTGGCCATTCCTTTTGAGATTGTGATTAGTTTATTCCTGAGACAATGGAAAGGTTTTTTCTCACTCCCTTGCAGAGAAACACCTGGTCATCCCTCCTCGACCCCTCCCAGACAAACACTGGAGAACAAAAGGGCAGGGCAAATGCAGACTAACTACTGTCCTTTGTAAGGTGAATGGGCCATCTGATACCTGGCCAGCTAGGAGTCAAAATTGTGTCAGGGGTCGAAATGGTTTCAGGACTGTGCTTCAGACATGAGGCCTTGTTTTGCTTGGCACACTAATAAGAATTAATATATATATAAATAAAATACCTTAAATTCTTACCACATTAATAAAAGCATTTTTCTCTGAAAAGCAAACTGAAAAGACAACACATACAATTCTCACAATATAGACTCACAGCCCTGGAAGGGTCCCACCAATATACCTTAATCCAGACCAACCCCCATTCCTATAACAATATATAGTAGAATATTAGCCTCATACCCTGGCATTGCCCGGGAATTCTGCGAAATCAGTGCAGTTTTGAAATCAGAGGTTAAATTCAGCACCATTTTGAAAGGCTCCACCAGCCATCTTGATTCAAAATGGAGTCCAGTTGTAACCGAACATAGACAAAGGCTGTTCCTCGATCTCAGGAACCAATGTTTGCTTGCAATATCTCTGCTCCACAAGCTACAGGAAGCCCCGGCTGATGGAAGCGTCAAGGTAAGGAGAGCAAACTGTGCGGAAAACACTTTGTTGTTGTTGTTGTTTAGTCGTTTAGTCGTGTCCGACTCTTCGTGAACCCCTGGACCAGAGCACACCAGGCCCTCCTGTCTTCCACTGCCTCCTGCAGTTTGGTCAGACTCATGTTGGTAGCTTCGAGAACACTGTCCAACCATCTCGTCCTCTGTCGTCCCCTTCTCCTTGTGCCCTCCATTTTCCCCAACATCAGGGTCTTTTCCAGGGAGTCATCTCTTCTCATGAGGTGGCCAAAGTACGGGAGCCTCAACTTCAGGATCTGTCCTTCTAGTGAGCACTCAGGGCTGATTTCTTTAAGGATGGATAGGTTTGATCTTCTTGCAGTCCATGGGACTCTCAAGAGTCTCCTCCAGCACCAGAATTCAAAAGCATCCATTCTTCGGCGATCAGCCTTCTTTATGGTCCAGCTCTCACTTCCATACATCACTACTGGGGAAAACCATAGCTTTAACGGAAAACACTTAGTTATTTAATTGTTTAATCAAAACATACAAAAAAGGGCACAGTGAGGTCATTGTGTGTGAGGAGCAAAGTCCTGAAAGTACTTTTGCCTACTCAGGAGGCAAAAGGGTAGGAAATCAGTAGAAACGACGTGTTCAGCACTACCTTAGCAGGGAAGCTTAAGGGGCCGCAGTGAAGTATTGCTACAAAAGGTGTTGGCCAAAAGCCATCAGAGTAGGCTTTCAACTTCTGATGTTGTTTGTTGAGGAACTTCCTGGTAAGTCTTATTTCAGTTTCATTTCTCAAAGGTTTGGGCTGGGCAGCTTGCGTGAGCGAGGAAATAGAAAGCTGGCAGGAAGGTGAACCACCCATTATTTCACCAGACTCCAATACTGGTCTCTGAGAAAACAAAATAGTCTTTATATTAAGCAGGACTGATCCCAAAATATACACGAAGAAGATGAACATGGACTTTTGGAGGGCGGTTTTCCAGGAGAAAATTGAAGCAGTGAAACCGACAGATTTCTGGCAGCTAACAATGGATCGGAGCCTTGACTTCCATAATGTGGAAGCTCAGTGGAGGAAATCGCTGCAGGAACATGCTCACGGAAGGTAAAACATCGGCTGCTACTGCATACCTAATAATTTTGCAATGTACAGAGCCATAGAAAGCTGCCTTTTGCTGTGTGAGGCCGTTGGTCCATCCAGCTCAGTATTCCCCACCCTGACTGACAGCGATTCTCCAGCAGGCACGGCCAAACTCTGCCCTTCAGCTGTTTTGGGACTACAATTCCCATCACCCCTGACCACTGGTCCTGTTAGCTAGGGATGATGGAAGTTGTAGTCCCACAACAGCTGGAGGGCCAGGTTTGGCCATGCCTGCGTCCAGGGTTTCATTCAGCAGAGATGTCATTGGGGATAGATCCTGATCTCTTCCCCTGAGCTACAGCTCTCCCCATAATGTGCTCTGGCACACCAGCAGCTTCAACAATCTGTTAGGGTCCCCTCAGACAGGGGAATATCGTGAGATGGATAGCAGCTATGCACACAAAACCTTTTGCCGCCACACCTTTACTGCACCTGAGCCAAACCTTGCCAGTTTGTTTTCGGTAGTATAGTATAGTATAGTATAGTATAGTATAGTATAGTATAGTATAAAGGTAAAGGGACCCCTGACCATTAGGTCCAGTCGCGGACAACTCTGGGGTTGCGGCGCTCATCTCGCATTATTGGCCGAGGGAGCCGGCGTACAGCTTCCGGGTCATGTGGCCAGCATGACAAAGCCGCTTCTGGCGAACCAGAGCAGCGCACGGAAACACCGTTTACCTTCCCGCCAGAGCGGTTCCTATTGATCTACTTGCACTTTGACGTGCTTTCGAACTGCTAGGTTGGCAGGAGCTGGGACCGAGCAACGGGAGCTCACCCCGTCGCAGGGATTCGAACCGCCAGCCTTCTGATCGGCAAGCCCTAGGCTCTGTGGTTTAACCCACAGCGCCACCTGTGTCCCAAGATAGTATAGTATAGTACCAAAATAATTTTTTTTTTGGGGGGGGGATATACACAGTGGAGGAGCTTCATGTTCTGGCACCGTGTGTGTGTGTGTGTGTGTGTGTGTGTGTGTGTGTGTGGAGAGCAGGTGGAGGTGTGGCTGGCGTGCATCCCGGGGTGTGTGGCACGCTACCGCAGGGGTGTGCCGCGTGTCCTGGGGGCGTGGCGCCCAGCGTGGTGGGGCAGCCACGATGGCACCCCACTGGGATCGTGCTGTCAGGGGCGGTGCGCTCCCCCCGCCCTCCTCTTCCTCCGCCAGTGGATATACAAGCAGAAACAGTATCTACACCTCTCTTCAAGAGCATTGGCTATTCTTCTACAGTTCTCCATGACATATTGTTTTGCGCAGGGATTTTCAACTCTGACAAATAAGAAAGCTCAGAAAAGAGAAAGGCTTCTTTGCGTTGATGAAGAGATGGGAGTTTGTTTGTCTCAAATTAGACCTGAGATTACCTGGCAAAAGCAAGCTCTCACTGTGTTTGCATACATACTTAAGGTACACATGTAAGAGGCTTGCTTAATTATAATTATGTCTGGGAAATGATTCATGTTCTTCTGTAGCCGCATTGTTTTAAACTTTCTGGGTGTCCCATAGTCATATTATAAAGTAGCTGTGTTTTGTGCTATAAATCAAGCACTTCTAGAAGTTGTTTCTTTTTGTTTTCTTATCCATGAAAAATTCAGTGCGGCACAAGCAAATTTGTATTCTGAAAGTGTGGCCCGGCGCAGGAAAAAAACAACTTCGAGAACCAGTACAACAGCTCCCTCTCTAGAAAGGAGGGCAGAAGGGAGCTCTGGGATTTAACGTGTCTCCAGGCTCATACAGTTTCTTTTGACTCGTTTTCTGAGCATATTGTGTACTGATTAGTCCCCACAAGTCCGAGACCATTTCTTATGGTTCCACGGCTGTACCTTGCGAAAACACGGTCCTACCCACTGAACTGCAGCTCAGTTAAACAAAACCTCTTTGGATTTTCCACTTGTCTTCTAAGATCTGATTCAGTAGTCTGGTTGGACTTTTGCAAGGCACAGCTGCAGAACAGCAAGGAAACCTCTTGGGCCCAAGGACACGATACAATCAAAATACAGGTCAAGTGTGGATGAACCCTCTGCTAACTGGGATCGAAACAAAATTAAAAAAAAAATCCTTCCAGTAGCACCTTAGAGACCAACTACGTAAGTTTGTTCTTGGTATGAGCTTTCGTGTGCATGCACACTTCTTCAGATATACTGAAACAGAAGTCGTAGAATCATAGAATCATAGAGTTGGAAGAGACCACAAGGGCCATCCAGTCCAACCCCCTGCCAAGCAGGAACACCATCAAAGCATTCTTGACAGATGGCTGTCAAGCCTCTGCTTAAAGACCTCCAAAGAAGGAGACCCCACCACACTCCTTGGCAGCAAATTCCACTGTCGAACAGCTCTTACTGTCAGGAAGTTCTTCCTAATGTTTAGGTGGAATCTTCTTTCTTGTAGTTTGAATCCATTGCTCCGTGTCCGCTTCTCAGGAGCAGCAGAAAACAACCTTTCTCCCTCCTCTATATGACATCCTTTTATATATTTGAACATGGCTATCATATCACCCCTTAACCTTCTCTTCTCCAGGCTAAACATACCCAGCTCCCTAAGCCGTTCCTCATAAGCCATAAGGCATCGTTTCCAGGCCTTTGACCATTTTGGTTGCCCTCCTCTGGACACGTCACCAGACCCTTATATATAGTGAGAGAGTGGGAGGGGTATTACTCAGAAGGTTGGTGGGAATGGGTGATAGGCTGATAGGTGAGGTAAACCTGTTGACGATTGTTAATGACTGCAATTGGTCTTGCAGGAAAAAGCAAGGGGTGAGATGGCTAAAAATAGCTTTGTCATGTGTCATGAGATAAGAATCCAATGTCTCTATTCAGACCAGGTCTCTCCATGGTTTTAAGTTTGGTAATAAGTTGCAATTCAGCAACTTCTCTTTCCAGTCTATTTCTGAAATTCCTTTGTAACTGGGATCGTCCATCTGGGGAAATCAACTGCAGGTTCCAAAGTAAAAAAAGCAGGCACTTTCTCCAGGATAACCCCAAGAGAAGTCTCTAAACCTGTTGCCGTTCTTCTCCATTCCTCCCGCCTTTCTCTCGTTTAGCTTTACATGTTCACGATGCTACCACAGCTGGTCCTCACA
Source organism: Darevskia mixta (assembly GCA_034641385.1). Classification (NCBI taxonomy): domain Eukaryota; kingdom Metazoa; phylum Chordata; class Lepidosauria; order Squamata; family Lacertidae; genus Darevskia; species Darevskia mixta. The sequence continues at coordinate 1,024,371 of JAWWNH010000210.1, forward strand.
TCAAGTTGTCATCTTGTTCCATATGCACCTGGAGCGATACGAGAAACAAGGATCGGTCAAGATGAGGACCTTCAGGCAGCAATGCCACTGGTGCTCTACAGACAAGTATGAAGAGCCACAGTTCAGCGAGGTGGATGTTGCCCATATCATTGAGTGCTTGATCTTCCGCATCAGAAAGGAATGCTACGGGGAACACTTAGATGACAGAGGACTCTTTGAGGTGGTATATGAGAACAGGGGCCCTCATAAGCGTGAGCATTGTGAAGCTTGTCACCTGGGAATACACAATGCACACCATAGGAGGCCTAGAGGTGCCGGTCATCATAGGGAGCTCCAAAGACTAGCATATCTCCCGGCCGTTCTGCAGGAGAGTAAGGCAGGCTCAACCACTCACAGCACCTTGGTAACACCAAAAGATCAAGTATTTGCAAACCACGTTGACCCCAGTTATTGCTGGGAATGTTGCGCTTGTTTTATCTTCATTACTTTTGTAATTGGTGCCTCCCTTGTCTACTGGGCTGGGAATAAATAGCTGTGATTTATGCACCGCAGGGGGTTGGATTAGATGACTTTAGGAATCCCTTCCAACTCTACAATTCTATGAAAAACCCAACAGCACATTTACCAGAAGGTGTCCTCAAGAAGACCCAGGGGACCTTTGGCAGGGAAAACAAAGACTTCCACCTGGTGGCGGTGGAAAGATCACAGGAAGGGAAGGGCAAATGCTCTGTTTGGCCTGGTCTCCCTTCCTTAATTGGGTCTGGGTGTACCTGGGCCAAATGACAATCTAATCCTAGAATTGTAGAGCTGAAAGGGACTCAGAGGACCACCTTGCATTTTAAACCTGGCTGGATGTGTGCTGGTTCAGCAGGAGTACAGAAAAGTTCCAGAATGGCATGGAGTTTAGCTTGCTTAAAAAAATAAGTTTCTCCACTTTATGGTTGCAAAGATTTGTCTACAAGTGTGTGGTGGCAGCAGCAGCAATGACCATGTGAAATCTCAAAAGCCACATGTGTGGCTGAATAAAATGGCAACTCTATACACAATTACCCGTGCAATTGAATTTAAATTTTTTTTTTGGGGGGGGGGGTTCTATACCTGAGCAGACGTGCATAGGATTGCAGTGCACAATTTCCAGATATTGGAGGTGGGGTGTCAGTGCCATGTGACTCAAGAGGGTGGCAATGCACACTTTTTCTGTTGTGTATTGATTCAAAGTGTTATCATATCTGTATTACGATTGTCTGTAATCACATTAGGGTAAAGTAACTGCCTTCCTGTCCCAGAAGGAACAGTTACTATTGGTGCATTCAAGTTGCTGCATTTGGATCCTCAGTCTTATTGGTTCCCACCAAAAAGCAGCTGTGTGATTGCTTGAGATTGTTCCCTCCAAAATGTATCTTTTCCTAGTCAGTCCTCTGTCCCTATAAATGTAGCTTCCCTACCCTCAGTTCCCCCAGTCTTGTTTGCCTGAATAAAGAGTTGTTATATGAAGACGCTGTCGCTGTCTCCTGCCTGCTATGTCAGAGAGCTGAAATCACTTGCTGAAATCATTAACCCATGCTACAACATTTTAGCCATCTGCATCATTGGCAGAGGCTGCAGAATTTGGTTTATCTTGTTGTAGAAGTTTAATTATTTTTTAGGGAGGATTACACAAAGCCCTGAGAAAGTATGTATTCAATGCAAAAAATAAAAGTGAATCAAAAGCAGGTCTTAACAGATTTTTAAAACAAAACAGTGGCATTTCCAGGAAGTCCCTGAGATTTGTGGATGGTGCCTTCTTCTTCTATCTGTTCCGGGCATGGAGAACCTTGCTGGGTTCCAGCTCCCAACATCCTTGACTTTTGGGCTTGATGGCTTGGGCTGATGAGAGTTGGAGTCCAACAACATTACAGGTTCTCCACCCCAGATCTGTGACATCATGGATGCCTTCTCTCCAGTTAGGCACTGGGCCTATCTATCCCAGTCTGCCCCAACTCACGGGAGCTCTTCGAGGGGTTCAGGTAGAGGAGTCTTCTGCAGACCTGGTACCCAAGGTGCTTTTGGCTAGAAAGGATGGGGATTGAATTAAAAACCACCTGTGCACAACGTCCTCTTTCATTTAGCTGCGATCCCTCCCCACCACAAATGCGACACCAGCTGCCACGCCATGCATTTCCCCTGAGATTTATTTTGAGTCCCTGTTAACAGACTTTGTTTCCAAGCACAACTGCATGCTGCAGAAGACATGCACAATTTTTTTAAGGCTTTCACAAACCAAACTGCCCCAAACCACCTTGATCCAGGCTTTTTGGGGTCCCTGAAAAGTCAAATCATCATCAAATATCTCAGGGAAGCAGGTCAGCTTCAGGCTGCCGGAGCAGAGTTCAGTTCAGCGGGATGTAGGATCCAGGCCGGGCCTTTCTCATCCACATGTCCAAGGCGGAAATCAATGGGGAAGCTTTTCCCTGGTCTGATACCAGGGGCACCCTTGGGCAGAGAACAATGATAGACTTTTTGGAGACAGCAAGATTCTGAAATGCGGCAGTTGCTCTAATTATTTTGCTTTGGGTTCTTCGTACGGTTCGGAGACTTCAGTATTGCTCTCCTGTGACCTGCTTAATCCAAGGCAGAGTCAGGAGGACGTTGGAATAAACTCCATAGCGGTCATTCAAGCCACATCCATCGCCCCAAGACACTGTCCCTATGAGCTGCCACTGGCCAGTCTGGTTGTTCAGAGTGACCATGGGGCCTCCGGAGTCTCCGCTGCAAGCATCTTTTCCTCCTGCATGAGAAAGAGAGAAACAATATGTTAAGATTCCATTCCACCTTAAGCTGCAGACATGGGGCTTTTACATGTGTCACATGTTTGCCACACACCAGAACAGATTGCTGGGAACTTCCGTTGTGTATAGCTTTTGCTTTTGACTCTCTATCTCTGAGAAGAAGAAGGAGAGACGCCACGTCTTTATCTGTCCTGATTTATGCTTAATAAACTGCTTGTAAATATGCTCCTACAAGCCTCTCATGCTACTTCTGTCTGCGCAGTGCGATCTGCTAAATAGAGTGTGCTCAGGTCTCAGAGGATTCAGAGAAACCTGAGTCGCTATTTCCGTTGCACCAGAGATCGGAGATCGCCTGGCAGTTTGGCCGGGGAGGGCCTGACACAGCTGGGGGCTAGCAGCTGCCCTCCCGACTCCCTCTGAATGTCAACACAATAATGGCTGGGGCATCTTTCAGACCAGAAAAGTCACCTGTTCCACGTGGAGTTTGCAAAGGTACAGAACAGGACCTAGAATCAGAATAATAGGAATTGTAGAGTTGGAAGGGACCCTGGGGGTCATCTAGTCCAGCCCCCTGCACTGCAGGAATCTCAGCTAAATCATGCATGATAGATTAGCATCCAACCTGCGTCTCGACGCTTATCTCCCTGCCCCAAAGGGGACGATTGGCACAGTGATCCTCGACTCTCCTTGGTTCCATGAACTCATCCCCAGTGACCCCCAACCCTATAAAGAGCCTGGGGTATAAAGACCCGTGGTGGACTTAGAATCATAGAATCATAGAGCTGGAAGAGACCACAAGGGCACAATCCAATGATTTTTCTATATAGGGCTTTCGTTGCACCTAATTTAAGTGACTGATTGTGGCCATTGTGCATTTGTTTCTCTTGTGGGAAGGGGTGTTTAATGTTCCGCTGTTATGTTTTACTTGTTTTCATGTTCTTTATCCTGTATTCTACTCTGTGAACCGCCTGATGTCTCATGATCATAGAATCATAGAATCATAGAGTTGGAAGAGACCCAAAGGGCCATCCAGTCCAACCCCCTGCCAAGCAGGAAACACCATCAAAGCATTCCTGACAGGTGGCTGTCAAGCCTCTGCTTAAAGACCTCCAAAGAAGGAGACTCCACCACACTCCTTGGCAGCAAATCCCACTGCTTAACAGCTCTTACTGTCAGGAAGTTCTTCCTAATGTTTAGGCGTAATCTTCTTTCTTGTAGTTTGAATCCGTTGCTCCGTGTCCGCTTCTCTGGAGCAGCAGAAAACAACTTTTCTCCTTCCTCTATATGACATCCTTTTATATATTTGAACATGGCTATCATATCACCCCTTAACCTTCTCTTCTCCAGGCTAAACATACCCAGCTCCCTAAGCCGTTCCTCATAAAGAGTATTGGGAAATAATCTACAGTACAATGAATTGGAAAAAAAAAAGTTTAAAAGTACTTTTTGGGGGAAAACAGAGTCCTTTTTGTTGGTGATAATTCAGATGAAAATTCCCAGGTGTCAAAAAATGTTATTTATGTATGCCACTACTGTGGCCCGTGTTTTGTTAGCCCCCAAATGGAAAATGAGCGAGGTCCCAACCAAAGAAGAATGGCAACTTAAACTGATGGACTATGCACAGTTTCTTACTCGGCTACGAGTGATCGTCAAAGAAGAAGAAGAAGACACTTGAAAATGTTGGCAGCACTAAGATAAATTCAACAGTGTAAATAAGTTTTGACAGATGTAACAATGGAATACTGAATGGTTTAGCTTAAGTAAAATATGCAGGGATTTACAGTATGCAAAATGAGCCATGGAAAGAGAACAAGGGAAGTCATTAGTATTTTAAGGTTGTTTAAATGAATTTTCTAAAATGTAAAACAGAAAATTTAATAAAAAATCTATTTTAAAAGAGTATAAAGACCCAAGGAATGTAAGAACACAATAAAATTCAAAATGGCGACAATTAATTACACATTTATAATTACACATTTATTCAGAATCACCTTGTCTTTCTCCAGCGCAGATCATGTCTCCCGTCACGACCTTCTGCAGCTTGCGATAGGCTTCTTTGCACACGGCGTGATCTGTCAGTGGGATCTCAATCTGCAACACAGAACAAAAAAATGACTCCTGGGATAAAGAGGAGCCTGGCCTCATGTGCCTGAATGGTCCTCCTTTGTGCAACACACAAAACTGCCTTCTACCAGGCCAGACTGTTGGTCCATTTAATTCAGTATTGTCTGCACAGACTGGCAAGGTTTCACACAGGAATCTCTTCCAGCCCCACCTACTAGGGATTGAACCTGAGACCTTCTGCGTGCAAAGCAGATATTCTTCCCCTGAGCTACGGACCTTCTCCAAAGGCTCCATAGATTCACTAATCCCATAATTCATAGGGTTCTGGTCCCCAGGATGACTAAGGAACAAGTGCCACTCTATTCCGCCTTGGCCAAGCCACACCTGGAATCCTGTGTCCAGTTCTGGGCATCAAAGTTTTAGAAGGATATTGACAACCTGGAATGGGTGCAAAGGGGGTGACCAAGGTAATCAGGGGTCTGGAAACCAAGCCTGATGAGGAATGGTTGAGGGAATTGGGTATGATTAGCCTGGAGAAGAGAAGACTGGAAGTGACATGATAAAGGTAAAGGGACCCCTGACCGTTAGGTCCAGTCACGGACAGGACCGGTGCTAGGGATTTTGGTGCCCTAGGCGAGGGGCGGGCCACGTGACGTCATTGCGCATGATGTACGGTGCCCCGCCCCCTGCCCGCTGGGCGCCCTGCGCCGCCGCGATTTTCGCCACTGGTTGGCGGCGGCGGGGGGGCGAGGGGCAGGCTGGCCAGTGCCCCCTCCATTTTGGCGCCCCCCGCCGCCGCAGTTTTCGCCCCAAGCTGCTTGCTCCGCTGCTGGTTGGGACGGCGGGGGGCGGCAGGGGGCGGGGGTCAAGCTGGCCAGCGCCCCCTCCATTTTGGTGCCCTAGGCAACTGCCTAGTTCGCCTAAATGGATGCGCCGGCCCTGGTCACGGACGACTCTGGGGTTCGGGCGCTCATCTCGATTTACTAGCCAAGGGAGCCGGCGTACAGCCTCCGGGTCATGTGGCCAGCATGACTAAGCCACTTCTGGCGAACCAGAGTAGTGCACGGAAACACCATTTACCTTCCCGCCAGAGCGGTACCTATTGATCTACTTGCACTTTGACGTTCTTTCGAACTGCTAGGTGGGCAGGAGCAGGGGACCGAGCAATGGGAGCTCACCCCGTTGCGGGGATTCGAACCGCCGACCTTCTGATTGGCAAGCCCTAGGCTCTGTGGCTTAACCCACAGCGCCACCCGCGTCCCAAGTGACATGATAGCCAGCTTCAAATATCTGAAGGGCTGCCACAGGGAAGATGGAGGAAACTTGTGGGGTTGGGTTTTTTTTTTGCTGCTCCAGAGGGTACCAATGGATTCAAATTGCTAGAACGGAGATTCTGACTTAACGTTAAAACTTTCCGATAGCAAGAGCTGTTCAACAGTGAAATGGACTACCTTGGATGGAGGTTTTTCCAGAGGGGTTGGGTTCTGTGGCCATCTGTCAGGGGATTTTCAGCTGTGATTCCTGCATTGCAGGCAATTGGACCTGTTGACCATTGGGGTGTCTTCCAACTCTGCAATCCTTTGATTCTAAGTGTATAGCTTGTGCTTCCCTCATCATACGAAGACATGGAAAGAGGGGGCAACGACTGAGACTTCCACGCCTGCTCCCTAACCATACTGCAATTCCATTCCGTTCTCAGATATATAATAATAATAATAATAATAATAATAATAATAATAATTGTATTTATACCCCGCCCTCCCCAGCCAAGACCGGGCTCAGGGCAGCTAACACCAGGTATAAAAACAATTGATTAAAATACAACTTAAAAAAACAATATTAAAATACAACATTAAAGCGCAGCCTCATTTCAGTAGAAACTCAAATCAAAAAAACTGTTTGGGGAAGAAAGCGTCAAATCTTCACCAAGGCCAACTATCCAGACTGGTCCTACATGGGCCAGAAAAAGCCAGGGAAGTCCCCAAATAGGAGTTCCATCACAGGAGGAAAAAGGAAAGAGGGGGAGGGGATCAAGTTGATTCCAAGCCAAAGACCAGGTGGAACAACTCTGTCTTAGGACAGATCCCGCAGGGCCCTGGTCTCATGAGACAGAGCGTTCCACCAGGCCGGAGCCAGTGTTGAGAAGGCCCTGGCTCTGGTTGAGGCTCATCTGACTTCCTTAGGGCCCGGGACCTCTAGGGTGTTGCTATTTATGGACTTTAATAATGAACGACAAGGAGCATCACCTCCATCAAGGCATCTGGGAGACGTTGCAGGAACTGCTTCCCCCAACCGCTGACGATGACCATGGTGTCTAGTGGGAGAGGAAAAGAAGAAGAAGACAGGCATTGTATTACCTTCTGGGAGGTGACCTGGAGAGGACGGAGGATGTCTCATTCCTTGCAGTCTGATGAAGCAAACCAGATCTTCCTAAGAGTGATCTTTTCTTCCCACTGCTCAAAAACACCTGTTGCAGGTGTGGGGCACTTTTGGCCCTCCATGGGCACACATGCCGCAAGGTGCGCCCATGTCCCTTGCGCATGCCGTGTGACATGCTGACCTGTCCATGTGCATGCTGTGCGGCTTGTGTGTGTGACAGGGCAAGCATGGCCCATGGTGTGCGCAAGTGAGGTGAGCACATCACACCGTATGCATGCATGGTTGCCGTGGAATTTGGAGGGGCCCCAGTACCCTCATTGAAAATTTCGGGGGGCCCTCGCCCCGCTGGGCTACCCATAGTTGGCACCCCAGGATGCATTAAAATTATCAATGAAGATCTCTACATGTTGCCTTTCAGTTAGATCTAGCATTTACTGTGCACATCTGATACCTCCTTTTGGAATGGCTTAAGTTGTGTTTTCCATGAAGTTTGATTGTCCAAAACAGAACTTGCATGCCATTCCCTTAGAACTGAAGTACCTGGTGTTTTCAGGGTTCCTAAGCTTTGGAGCATACAGGGGCTAAAAAGCTCACCTTTCATGCTGATTGCGCACCTTCAAGGTGCAGGAGACTGTGGGATGTAATCCACTGGGAGCAGTCAAGTACAACATTCCTTGTTTTGCTAGAGTGGACATGCAAGGGAATGTTTGGTCCAGCCAGTTGAAGAGGAAGAAGAGTTTGGATTTGATATCCCGCTTTATCACTACCCGAAGGAGTCTCAAAGCAGCTAACATTCTCCTTTCCCTTCCTCCCCCACAACAAACACTCTGTGAGGTGAGTGGGGCTGAGAGACTTCAGAGAAGTGTGACTAGCCCAAGGTCACCCAGCAGCTGCATGTGGAGGAGCGGGGACGCGAACTCGGTTCCCCAGATTACGAGTCTACTGCTCTTAACCACTACACCACACTTCCTGTTTCTCCTGGCTGGAGCACCCTTCCTCTTGCATGTGACTAGACCTTTCCAGACCTGGTAAAAGGCCAAGCCATGCTGCCACTCTCCTTCTTTTCCATCTTCCTTTCGTCCTGCGAACTTCCTGGAATGAACTGCTGGCTGCCAGCCAAGCAGTCCCCCAGGTCATCTCCCTTATGGGGTGAACCTGTTTTTATACATTTGTAACTTTAAGGGATGCGGGTGGCGCTGTGGGTTAAACCACAGAGCGTAGGGCTTGCCGATCAGAAGGTCGGCGGTTCGAATCCCGCGACGGGGTGAGCTCCCGTTGCTCGGTCCCTGCTCCTGCCAACCTAGCAGTTCGAAAGCACGTCACAGTGCAAGTAGATCAATAGGTACCGCTCTGGCGGGAAGGTAAACGGTGTTTCCGTGCACTGCTCTGGTTCTCCAGAAGCGGCTTAGTCATGCTGGCCACATGACCCAGAAGCTGTACGCAGGCTCCCTTGGCCAGTAAAGCGAGATGAGCGCTGCAAACCCAAAGTCGTCCGTGGCTGGACCTAATGGTCAGGGGTCCCTTTACCTTTACCTAACTTTAACCCTTAAGCCTGCCTTCAGGGATCACACTGCGCTCTGCCTGATCACGAGTAAACTTCCTTTTTATTGCTTATGAATAAGACTGTGGTGTCTTTATTCTTTTAGGAGGGATTCAAGGGGTCTTACCAGGAAAGCATTAGAACACATTTCAATCTGGACAAGCCAGATGGAATTGCGTATTGTCTTAAGAAACTCACACGACTTTGAAACTCCTTTTCTGCTGTGCGTGAGAAGGGGAATGTAAACTCTGCTTAGTAAAGACATTTGCTAGCGCAAGTTAGGAAGATATTAATAATAAATATATCCTCTCCTGCCACCCTGAACATTCCCACAGAGACTGGGTCCCTGCTGCAGAAATAGTAATGAATATTTGACCTCCTGCGACCCTGGACCCCTACATCCCTGCATAGGCATTAGTGTCCTGACCCAAGCAAGACTTTCTTGCATCGCAGGGGTTTGGAGTAGGTGACCCTTTGGGTCCCTTCCAACTGGACAGAGCTATGATTCTATGTCTCCTTGAATTGGGCTCAGGAGTAAACAGGCAGTCAAGCCGATGCGATTCTTTCAGAATCCATGGGAATGTAATTCTGCATTGGTTAAAGTTCTGCCTTAATTGATGCTTCCAAGCCAGCTGAAAGCGTTGGCTGCCTGCTTCTCCAATTGATATTGTCTGGTGGAAGGATGGAGCCACAACCCTCACCTTTTGGGTAGGCTCTATCTGGAAAGCAAACGGGCATCACGTAATCATTCAGCCTGGCCTCTTCAGACAGTTCCACTAGGGCGATGTCATACTCAAAGGTGGTGGCCTTGTAAGATGGGTGGATGGAGATTCTTCGGGGCTGCAGCTGCTGCTCTGTGTTATCTTCCCTTTGGGTTCTGTGTTTCCCTGCAGAAAGGCAGAAAGAGAGGCTGGAAGTGTGAGAGAGTGTATCCGCAATGGGAAGCTGTCTTCTACGGAATCAAAACAAAATAAAAAAATTCCTTCCTGTAGCACCTTAGAGACCAACTAAGTTTGTTCTTGGTATGAGATTTCATGTGCATGCACACGAAAGCTCATACCAAGAACAAACTTAGTTGGTCTCTAAGGTGCTACTGGAAGGAATTTTTTATTTTGTTTTGACTATGACAGACCAACATGGCTATCTACCTGTAACTGGTTCTACGGAATCATAACCCTAAGTCCGCCGAGACCACATAACACCGGTCCTGAAAGACCTACATTGGCTCTTAGTACGTTTCCGAGCACAATTCAAAGTGTTGGTGCTGCCCTTTAAAGCCCTAAATGGCCTCGGTCCTGTATACATGGAGGAGCATCTCCACTCCCATCGTCCAGCCTGGACACTGAGGTCCAGCTCTGAGGGCCTTCTGGCGTTTCCCTTCCTGTGAGAAGCGAGGTTACAGGGAACCAGGCAGAGGGCCTTCTCGGTGGTGGCGCCTGCCCTGTGGAATGTCCTCCCATCAGATGTCAAGGAAATAAACAACTATCTGACTTTTAGAAGACATCTGAAGGCAGCCCTGTTTAGGGAAGTTTTTAATGTTTGATGTTCTATTGTGTTTTTAATATCCCTTTGGAAGCCGCCCAGAGTGGCTGGGGAGGCCCGGCCCGATGGGCAGGGTATAAGTAATAAATTGTTGTTATATTATTATTATCTAGTTCAGTTTTGCCAACACAGACTGGCAGTGGCTCTCCAGAGTTTCAGACAGGGCAGGTGCTCAGATCCACCTGGAGATGCCAGGGATTGAACCTGGGATCTTCTGCGTGGAAAGTAGAAGCTCTGCCACTGAGCTATTGCTCCTGATGAGAGGTTCCAGGGTTTCTGCCTCAGTGTTTGGAGGGTGTGATGCTTCTGAACACTTCCTGAAACTGCAGGAAGGGAGAATAGCTCTTGTGGTTGGGTCCCGCTTGCAGGTCTCCCACAGGCATCTGATTGGCTACTGTGAGGAGAGGATGCTGGACTACTTGGGCCATTGGCCTGATCCAGCAGACTTGTTTCATGTTCTTATAATATAGGATTTCTGAGACACAGGCTGCTCTCCTGGGCAACCGCCTCTCGCTTACCTAGGATCACCTTGAACGACGAAGGACTGATCACGTCGGAGCTTCGGAGGACAGGATTCTCCAGGTCGAGTTCATGATGGAGACAGTGAGCGGCCGTCACAATCCACCTGTTCCCTGGGGAACGAGAAAGGGCTAAGATGGTGACATGATGGTTTGGATTTGAAGAAGAAGAAGAGTTTGGATTTGATATCCCGCTTTATCACTACCCGAAGGAGTCTCAAAGCGGCTCACATTCTCCTTTCCCTTCCTCCCCCACAACAAACACTCTGTGAGGTGAGTGGGGCTGAGAGACTTCAGAGAAGTGTGACTAGCCCAAGGTCACCCAGCAGCTGCATGTGGAGGAGCGGAGACGCGAACCCAGTTCACCAGATTATGAGTCTACCGCTCTTAACCACTACACCACACTGGCTGATTGTCTTCAAAGAGCTGTTCGGCAGTGGAACAGTCTCCCTTGTGAAGTGGTGGACTCTCCTTCCTTGGAGGTTTTCCAGCAGAGGTTGGGTGGCCACCTGCCATGGATGCTTTAGCTGACATTCCTGCATTGCAGGGGGTTGGACTAGATGACCCACAGGGTCCCTTCCAACTCTTAAGATTCAATGATTCTATCTCTGAAGGGCTGTCACATGGAAGAAGGAGCAAGCTTGTTCAACTGTGCAAGTATTCAAAAGGCAAGAAAGGAGATTCCAACTAAACATTAGGAAGAACTTTCTGATGGTAAGAGCCATTTGACAGTGGAATGGTCTTCCTCGGGAGGTGGTGGACTTTCCTTCGTTGGAGGTTTTTAAGCAGAGGTTGGGTGGGCAACTCTCAGGGATTAGATTTCAAATCAAATCAAATACCTTTCTTGGCATCACAGTATAAAACATTTCAGGTCACTGGGATAATGAAAAGAACCAGGGTGAAGCTGTCAAGGGTCATAAGGTCACACAGTGACTGTGTGCACATAGATATTCTGCTGCGCCCTGTCTGTTCCCTGAAATGATGGTTCGTTGGGAACCCTTTTGGGTAAAAGTGTGGCTAAAAAGGACGTTACTAAAGCAGTGATATCTTTGTCCCAATCTGCCAGGAGAAACCTCATTTGACTTCTTGGAGTTATAGGCCAGAGGTCCAACGTTTTGCTCTCAGGGATTATTTAGCTGTGATTCCTGCACATAGCTGTCAACCCTCCCCTTTTTTGCGGGAAACTCCCTTATTCCAATGCCGTTTCCCGCTGCTATCCCGGATTGTTAATATCCCTTAAATTTCCCGGATTTCAAAGGAAGCAGCTCCTCTCCCTCCCTGCCGGCCAGGGAGGCTCCTCAGCTGCGTTGCTCGGCTGCCAATAAGGAGTCTGAGACCGACTGGGGGCGGAGCTTGCATGCCTTGCGCAGCCAGACCCTCACGCCCAACCAGACAGCCTGCCTGCCGTCTATGCGCTTGCTCTTTCGCTCACCCGTTCGCGCGCAGCCTCTGGAGCGCAGGGTGGCAAGGCTACTTGGTGCCATTGCACCGCCCTCGCGGCATCCCTTATTTTTAAATCTGAAGGTTTGGAAAAAAATCCCTTATTTTCAAATCCGAAAGTTGACAGCTATGTTCCTGCATTGCACAGGGCTTGTCTAGAACTCTAGATGATACCTGGGGTCACTTCCACCTGTACAGTTTCTCTGATTCTATGAAGTATAGCATTTACAAACACACACGATGTAACCGGCTGCACATAAATAATGCTCTTCAATAGATTTCTCACAGTATCAAATATTTCTCTCAAACATAATCAGTATGTAAAGATCAAGAAAGTGTAAAGATCAACAAAGTAAATAGCAGTCCCAAGAAACCAGTTCGTTCATAATGTCCAAATATAAGCTAGTTTCTAATCCACATATGCCGCTGTGTCCAAAGAATCCAAATGGGAGCTTGCTACAGTTCCACGACAAGGATTTCCAGAACAATGGCCTTGTTTCGCCCTCCTGGGCTCCGTCAGTTGTGCATGTTTCATATGATGTCTATCAAGATATGGATCTCATGACATAGTGGTTGCTGCATAAAATATCAATTGTTGCAATATCAGGTTATATAGACAGGCACAGTATTGATTTGTCATGGAACAAAGAGCATTATTTATGTGCAGCCGGTTACGTCGTGTGTGTTTGTGAATGTATTTCACGTAACCTCAGGTTTGATGTTGGTTTGCAAGTATGGCATTTACATCATAAAATGGATGGATCGTTGTTGTGTGATTCTATGATATTATCCCCTCAAGTCCTAGCCCGCCTCCTCCCAATGAGGAGACCAGGGCTAGCCATCGCTGGAAGCCTCAGACCTGGAAGCCGGTTTCTCAAGCACTCCGGTGAAGTGGAAGAGTGGACGCCCCTCCAGAGGCCCTTACCTAGGAGGGACCCCCCGCAAAAGGGGCGCCCGTTCCTCTGCAGCATGGCGACCCACGGCGAGATCCCTCTCTGGGCGTAGCGCCCGTTGGCAATGCGAGCAAGCAGGCTCCTGGAGAACCGGGGCTTCCCACACACTGAAAGAGAAGGGAAAGGATGGACTTAGCGAGGAGGAGATCGTAGCATCATAGAACTGCAGAGTTGGAAGGTCATCGAGTCCAACACAGGTCTTTCTGATCTGTTGGCAGCCACCCCGTCCCTCTGGGACCCCACAAAGAGGGCAGGGGTGGGGGAGGACGGCTGAGGTTTAACCCTCACACAGGTGCAAGGAAGTGGAGACCATATTTCTAGCTGGTACCCCAAGTTCCAGTTGGGCCACTGTCATCACACCTGATTCTCATCTCCTGGTAGTTCAGTGGCCAGTACCTCCCTTAAAAATCACAACCGGAATAGCAAGAGACAGTATGGTGTAGTGCAGGGGTCAGCAAACCTTTTCAGCAGGGGGCCGGTCCACTGTCCCTCAGACCTTGGGGGGGGGGACTATATTTTTTGGGGGGGAAATGAATGAATTCCTATGCCCCACAAATAACCCAGAGATGCATTTTAAATAAAAGGACACATTCTACTCATGTAAAAACATGCTGATTCCCGGACCACCCACGGGCCGGATTTAGAAGGCGATTGGGCCGGATCCAGCCCCCGAGCCTTAGTTTGCCTACCCATGCTGTAGTGGTTTGGGTGTTAGATCTGGGAGATTGGGGTTCTAGTCTCCCCGCAGCCATGAAATTCATTTGGGTGACCTTGGGTCAGTCTCTGCCTCTCAGCCTAGCCTACCTCGCAGGGTTGTAGGGAGGAGAGAATTGCAATAAATACATAATTGCAATAAATACATAAGCGTCCCAGTGCAGTGACTTCTCTCCTCCTCCAAGGTGGGTTGAACGTTCCCATGATTTCCCAATTATTGCTGCCCCTCACCATTACTGGGGTGGGGTGGGGCATTGCTTCCAAGTCTCACCCTCCCTGCCCACCTGCAGAGCACCTGTGATCAACCCTCTTTCCCCCAAACCACATTTCTTCCTTAAACTGGGTAATTTCCGACATTTTGGTAGCCAACCAAGCTCTTTAAGAAGGAAGCGGCAACAACTGAGCCGTCAAGTGTTCGAAATGAAGAAGCAAGTGCAACCCAGAGAGGCATCTGTAGCTGCTGGGTGACCCCTCTGGACGTTTCTGAAGGGCCGGTGAGGTAGGAATTCTACAAAACCCCTTATCAGTAAGGCCAGTTTCATATACACAAGGGTACGGCCTGACCACATAGTTTGTAAGAACCAGTTTTGGAGGAGCCTAAGGGCCGAAAAACAATGCCAGATAAGGTGCAAAGAGAGCTCTGCACATACAGCAAAAAAACAACAACCATGGGTTGAGTAAGTGTTTTCAAAAACTGTGGTTGGATGAGAGATAGTGGGGGAGAAAAGGACACAATTTTTTCCTATATAGGGTGTGTGTAAATGCAGTGCTCTCAGAGATTATTTCGGACTCTTTTGTTCCGTAATGCATTGCTGAATAAAAAGTTTGACTAATTGGGAATCACCTCCTGGCAAATAGAAGGGGAAGAAATGGAGGCAGTGAGAGATTTCACTTTCTTGGGTTCCATGATCACTGCAGATGGTGACAGCAGTCACAAAATTAGAAGACGCCTGCTTCTTGGGAGAAAAGCAATGACAAGCCTAGACAGCATCTTAAAAAGCAAAGACATCACCTTGCTGACAAAGGTCCGTATAGTTAAAGCTATGGTTTTCCCAGTAGTAATGGACGGAAGTGAGAGCTGGACCATAAAGAAGGCTGATCACCGAAGAATTGATGCTTTTGAATTCTGGTGCTGGAGGAGACTCTTGAGAGTCCCATGGACTGCAAGAAGATCAAACCTCTCCATTCTTAAAGAAATCAACCCTGAGTGCTCACTGGAAGGACAGATCCTGAAGCTGAGGCTCCAATCCTTTGGCCACCTCATGAGAAGAGAAGACTCCCTGGAAAAGACCCTGATGCTGGGAAAGATGGAGGGCACAAGGAGAAGGGGACGACAGAAGACGAGATGGTTGGACAGTGTTCTCGAAGCCACCAACATGAGTCTGACCAAACTGCGGGAGGCAGTGGAAGACAGGAGGGCCTGGCGTGCTCTGGTCCAGGGGGTCACGAAGAGTCACGACTAAACGACTAAACAACAAATTGGGAATCTGGTCTCAGGCTCCATATCAAACCCCCAAAGGGAGTTTCTCCCACATCCTGGTATGTGCGGGGATGTTGAGGGGGTGAGACAATTCGGTGCACTGTTGGGAGTGCCAGTTTGGTCCTGCTGGTAAGACGGAACAACCCCAACCTCAACATGGGAGACAGTGTGGTGTAATGGTTAGAGTGCTGGACTCGGACCTGGATTCAAGTTACAAGAAAGGAGATTACGACTAAGCATCCGGAAGAACTTTCTGATAGTAAGAGCCGTTCAACAGTGGAATGGACTCCCTCGGGAAATGATGGGCTTTTCTTCCTTGGAGGTTTTTGAGCAAAGGGTGGATGGCCAACTGTCATGGATGCTTTAGTTAAAACGGCCCCCATGCTCCCTTCCAGCTCTACAATTTTACGATTCTGTGAAAACTCCATGCATTACTCAGTGGTGCAACACACTGATTTCGGACACGAAGTGCCCTGGATGGAATTATCGATTTGCAGGGATTGGTATGTAGTACAATAATTTTATTTACAAGCCTGCTAGAGGATTGTAATACAAAATAGTAAAAATGCTACAAAACAGAATACAAAACCCATAGCAAACAGCATAACATCTCTTAAATATGTAACAGAGCCAATAATATTTTTCTAAGCATGTATTATAGTAACATAAAACATGTTTCTTTGGATTTTTTTTTCAGTGTTTCCTCATTGCTTCCACACAGTAGTTCCCCATGGACTTGGTGAAACTCACATATCCAAGGTTTTTGCAGCATCCCATGACATCCTCCTCCTCCTCCTCGAATTGCCACCCCATATTATTGCCCCTTTAATCTGGATTTACCATGTACACAGAAATAATAATAATAATAATAATAATAATAATAATAATAATAATAATACCCCACCCATCTGACTGGGTTGCCCCAGCCACTCTGGGCAGTTTCCAACAAATATAAAAGCATAATAAAACATCAAATATTAAAACCTTCCCTATCCGGGAGTAAAACACACCATGGAAATGAGATATCTGTATTAAATGGTGTGTTTTGATGAGGGTAACGTCATGTAAACCCTGCGTGCAGAAGAAGTTGCATCTCTACACCATGCATTCAAAGCACTCCCCCCAATGATCCCATGAACTGTAGTTTGCTAAGGGTGCTGGGAATTGTAGCTTTGTGAGCGGCAAACTATGATTCCCAGCAGTCCTTCCTTGCTCTACAAATGTGGTTTACACGTAAGCTGCACACACAGCCTTCAGTGCAGTGCTGCTACTCAGGTAAGTTCCTGATGGATGAGCGAGTAGTTTGGCCTGGTTCTTTTTACTAAAACAAAGTTTATCAGTTCAAGGAGTGTTTTCTAATTAGGAAAAGACCTTTGACCTTACAATGCTGAGAAAACCTCAGTGACCCTGTTATGTACTGATCTGAATCCTAGAACAATAGGATCCAAAATGCAGCAGTCTGATTGGTCCGCAGGAGCCACCCAATCCAGCTCCAGGTGGAAGTGAATCAGCAACCTGATTGGCCTGCAAGAGCAGCCAATCAGGCTCCTGGATGAAGTGAATCCGCAACCTGATTGGCCTGCAGGAGTAGCCCGGAATTAGCCAATCACGTGGGGCCCATTGTGTAAATAATGTATATATAGCAGACGTTTTGGGGAAAGATTCATTCCTTGCTACTATGAGCTGAATAAAGAGCATGAAATTCACACTTGACTCCGAGTATATTTCAGATCCAAAACCGTGATGGGCACCATCTTCCCTTGGACTGATTTTTCACATTGGGAAGCTTTTGAACCTATTCGAATTTGCAGTCCCGAATTAAAGCATTCCAGCTGCCTCCTGCTAGCATGCACAAGCAACAGTCTCCTCCTTTCATTAAAGATGCTCATCTGGCTTGAAGGCTAAGAAAAGCCTTTGCCAACCTGGCGCCCTCGGGATGTTTTGGACTATGACTCCCATCAGCTTCATCAAGCACAGCTGTTGCTGCCCAGAACATCTGGAAAGGCAACAGGTTGCTCAAGGCTGGCTTTGAGCATTAAGCAAGAACTGAACCCCTAAAACAGGCTTCCTCAGCCTTGGCCCTCCAGATGTTTTTGGCCTACAACTCCCATGATCCCTAGCTAGCAGGACCAGTGGTCAGGGATGCTGGGAATTGTAGTCTCAAAACATCTGGAGGGCCGAGGTTGAGGAAGCCTGTCCTAAAAAAAAGGAAACAGTTTTAACTGAGGGCCGAAGGGTGAGATCCAGTGCCATCTTTTCCTTCTAAAAGGGACAAACGCGAATGTCTCCTTCTGATCCCATGATGTCGAAATATATTTCTCTTGGGCACAAAGGATGGGGCAGCGTGGGGAAGGCAGCACCAATGTGACATTGAATCCAGAATTCAAGGAAGTGATGCAGAAATGAGTGATATGGAATATGGAATTCGCCAAATCCTCACAAATCGCTTTCAAACATTCCAGACCGAATTTTGCGAGCCTCGGATTTCGGGAGAAATCTGCAATATTTCAGAGGATGTCTGGCTGTGAAGCCTGAATTTATGGATACAGGAAGCCCCATCACTATCACAGAGCTGGAGTTTGGGGACAGATTCGAAAGACATGAGCTCTGCAATTCAAGGTTTTAAACATTCAAGGGGAGGGATTCATGACAAAAGTCATACTTTTTAAAGAAAGAAATACAGAAAGTGACCACTAGAGGGGGCTTATCTTTCTCTGAGCCACACAATTAAGCAACATACTGGCCATCAGACAAAGCCGACTACTTAGAGGTTGCATTTACATGGTGACCTCCTGGGCTTTTAATTTCACGCTTTCGTGTTAAACTGGAAGTGGGGGAAACTGTGCATTTTGCAGGGTGGGAAAGGAGACACACCTGGGTGGGTGAGGAGCTCCTTTATGTCCAATGCTCAGGGATAGGCCAGATTATTATCTCCCGTGCCCCCTGAGGGTGGGGGGCAAAGTTTGTCTGGTTGATGAGGATGCCTATCTGTAAATCAAAATAAAAAAATTCCTTCCAGTAGCACCTTAGAGACCAACTAAGTTTGTTCTTGGTATGAGCTTTCGTGTGCATGCACACGAAAGCTCATACCAAGAACAAACTTAGTTGGTCTCTAAGGTGCTACTGGAAGGAATTTTTTTATTTTGTTTTGACTATGACAGACCAACACGGCTATCTACCTGTATCTGTAAATCGCCAGATTTGTTGGCTAGGACTTGCTTTAATTGGAGGTCTAATCTTTTTGTCCACTTTTTCCTGCATTTGACTTCCATTGGTAAGAGTGAGGTGGAGACTATTGACCACGTGCTCCTGCGATGCTGTTTCTACAAGGACGTGCGAGGCGGTCTCATCCACACAACGCTGGCCGATCTTCCAGGACGTTCGGACAGTTTTTATATGGAATGGCTTCATCCAGATGTTAACTCTAATGTGACAGCTAAGGTAGCTAAATTCTGCGCTAGAGCCATAAAAATTCGGTCTGTTTTACCTTAATTAGCAGTATCCATATAACTCCAGTATAGAGCTAAAGAAGAATCAGTGCCACTATTAGTGGTAGCCCATCTTCTAAAGTAGTGATATCCTTTTATCTAATAATTTCATATAATGGTTAAAGTTTATATTTCTAGTATATTTTATATTTTAGATTGTATTTTGGATTGTTTTTATGTATATCTGTGTGTGCTGGTCGAGGACCGTAACAATAAATCTGAATCTGAAATCTCCAGACATCACATTGACATCAGGCGACTCTTTTTTTGGGGGGAATCAAACAGTGATCTGGAATTGGTTCCCTTTTGGACATGTTGAGTTCCTTCTCTTGGAAAATGTGATATTTGTTTGACAGGAGCACTGCTTAGAGGAATGGTCTCCCCTTCCTTCCAATTAATAACAATTGTACACACTTATTCTCTCTCTCTCTCTCTCTCTCTCTCTCTCTCTCTCTCTCTCTCTCTGTGTGTGTGTGTGTGTGTGTGTTTGTGTGTGGGAAACAACAACTGACGGCCCATAAAGGCTCTCAAAAGGTTCATCTGTTCCTCTCCACCCCCCTGAATGTCCACCCGGTCTTCTCCTGCAGCCAGTCCACATAGTTGGAGACCTTGGTGTAGACCCCATACACCTGCTTGCTCCCGCACTCTTCGGGGCCTCCCCACGAGACCAGTCCTTGGGCCACCCATCTCCGGCTCTCGGGGTCTTGGATGACGAAGGCTCCGCCGCTGTCTCCAAGGCAAGTGTCCTTCCCGCCTTCGTAATAGCCGGCGCAGAACATGTTATCGGTGACGCTGTAGTTCCCTGACCGAGATTCGTAGCTCATCTTGCACTCGGCGTGCAGGACCACCGGGAGCTTGACATACTGGAGAACGTCTGAGAGGGTCCTCATGCCGGAGCTGATGACCTCATCCACGGTGATGTTGGGGTTGGAGATGCCCCAGCCGGCCACCAAGCCCAAGGTGTTGGGTTGAGGTCCTTCTAGCTCGTGTTCGTACTGCGGGAGGCAGATGGGCATGACGTGCGGCCCTAGCGTCACCTTCTCCTTCAGCTTCACCAAGGCAATGTCGTGGTTGTAGTTCTGGATGTCAAAGGCCTCGTGGAGGACGATCTTCTCCACCGTCCGGTTGACGGCGTCCACCTTGTTCCTCACGTCGTGAAGGCCCAGGTAGATGGTGACGTGCTCTTTGGAGACGGGGATGATGGTGTTGTCCCGGCGCTGGGAGCGGAGGACGTGGGCGGCGGTCAGCACCCACGACTCGGACAGCAGGGCCCCACTGCCAAACCACCTGTCATTGGGCACTCGGGACGTATCCTCCACCACGATCAGGGCTTGCCAAGGGAAAAAACCGGGCTCTGCGTTTCGCCCGCCGATGATGCGCTTGATTAGGGTGGGCAGCGACTGCGTCGGCTGCCCACAAACTGGGGAAAGAAAACAACAGAGCAGATGGTTAGATGACCAGGGCTGGGTCCGTCACCAAGAAGTAGCCAAACTGTGACTCCAAGTAGATTATGCCAGGATTTCCCCCCCCAATTGGGGGTGGGGGGCAGAAAAATTCCTGCCTTGCTTCCAACTTTTGTTTCCTATATTAAGTCTTGCAGGGCTACTCTGTGTAAAGGTTCGCTGGATCGTTTATCATTTTAGAGCTGGGCAGCATTCATAGAATCATAGAGTTGGCAGAGACCACAAGGGCCATCCAGTCCAACCCCCTGTATCAATTCGAACAATTGAAATTTCAAATTAACCAGCAGAGTTTTAAATTATGAAATTACAAATTTTCAGCCCCGAGGCTTTGAATTTAACATGCCAAGAGCTCCCCTCAATGGGCCATGCCAAGATTATACACATGCAAATCCATCAAATGTCACTGGCAAAACACTAGGGCTTCATACAATATATCTGATATATATATATATTTTAAAAATTGTTGCTGTTTGGTAATTATTGGAATTAGACCTATGTTCTATGTTCTATGTCTCAGTGGCAGAGCACACATTTTGCACGCCCCCCCATGGAATCCTGGGATATGTAGTCTGTTGTGGATGCTGAGAGTTGTTCGGAGACCCCTATCCCCATCACAGAGCTATCACCCCCACAGGGATTTAACAATCAATCCCTGTTCCCAGGGAAGTCCCACGATCCATGGGAATGATCTCTCTGCCTCCACAGTTTGGAGGCAGCAGTGCTTCTGAATACTTCTGGAAACCACAGGAGGGCAGAATCATAGAATCGTGGAATTGTGGAAGGGACCCTGAGGGTCACCCCTGTAATGCAGGAATCTCAACTAGAGTGGTGTTCTAATCCTGCTTGCGGGGTCCCCTTCATCCTGATCCAGCAGGCTCTCGAGAGCCAGTGTGGTGTAGTGGTTAAGAGCGGTAGTCTCGTAATCCGGTGAACCGGGTTCGCGTCTCCACTCCTCCACATGCAGCTGCTGGGTGACCTTGCGTAGTCACACTTCTCTGAAGTCTCTCAGCCCCACTCACCTCACAGAGTGTTTGTTGTGGGGGAGGAAGGGAGAAGGAGAATGGGAGCCTCTTTGAGACTCCTTCGGGTAGTGATAAAGCGGGATAGCAAATCCAAATTCCTCCTCCTCCTCTTCATCTTCTTCTTCATACATAGCTCTGTGGTGGGGAATGGGGGTGTCCTAAGAACTCTCAGCACACTTAACAAACTGCAGTTCCCAGGATTCTCGACCGATTCATAGAATCACAGGATTGTCAGGGACCCAAAGGGTCGTCTTGCCCAACCGCCTGCAATGTTTAAAGCGGTACGATGCAGCTTTCAATGCCCGGTGCGGATATGTACAGACGCTTCCCTCAAGGAGACCCATGGCATAATCTACAGGCAATGATGGGCTCACACACCCTGGTGCTATCCATCATTGCACCCTCAGAGATCCGGAATACCTTTGCGGGACAGGAAAGCAAGTGGCTGAGCTCCCCACCAGCATGCACGGTGAAGGGGGCAGCTGTGCCAGTCTTGTCGCTAGCCGGGCAGGAAAAGTTGCCTGCTCTCCAGAGGTGCCCAGGGCTGGCAACGAAACAGAAGGCAGGCCGGTCGGGCGGATGTCGCCAGCGTCTCTCGGGAAAGGAGGAGGAAGGATTCTTTTGGAGCGCCCACGCCTTCCGGGATTTCAATGGAGGCCGGTGTGGTTGGCGGGTCAGAGTGCCAGGCGTCATCCCAACATCATACCATGCATAGCTGGACAGAGCAAGCCAGACCTCTGATTCGCCCAGCACTGCCCATATCTGCCAGGACTGGGAGCCCCACTGGCAAGGCATGCCCCACTGCATCAGCCCACATGCTGGGTGGGTGGGTGGGTGGGAGGAAGGCATCAGAAAGTCCTGAACTGGGGCATTTGGGGAGTGGGACGTGGAGTTGGGCCGGTCCAGTGCAAGAGTGGGCATAGGTAAAGGTAAAAGGACCCCTGCCCATTAGGTCCAGTCGTGTCCGACTCTGGCGAACCAGAGCAGCGCACGGAAACACCGTTTACCTTCCCGCCGGAGTGGTACCTATTTATCTACTTGCACTTTGACGTGCTTTCGAACTGCTAGGTGGGCAGGAGCAGGGACCGAGCAACGGGAGCTCACCCCGTCGCAGGGATTCGAACCGCCGACCTTCTGATCAGCAAGCCCTAGGCTCTGTGGTTTAACCCACAGCGCCACCTGGGTCCCTAATGCCTAAGAGTGGGCATAGGCAAGTGTAATTTTCTCTGCTCCCCTGGCTGGCATAATTGGTAGGGCTGTGGGCAGGGGCGGAGGAAGCCTCCTCGCTACCTGGGGTGGCGAACGGAGGCATCCCCCTGGGGGCGGGGCGTCGTGACGTTACGTGGTGACGTCACGACGCACCGTCACAACGGAGTGCGCATGCGCGAAATGCGTGCGTGCGCACTCCGTCGCCGGGCAGCTGCCGCCAGGAGTAGCGACAGCCCGGCAATGGAGTGCGCACGCGCGGCATTTCACGCATGCGCACTCCGTCGCTGCTCCCGCTGCGATCTTGGCTGAGTGAGAGAGCGACCGATAAAGCAAGCCAGCCATGCTTGCTTTATCGGTTGCTCTCTCACTCAGCCAGCCGGTGCCCCGCGGCCCCGCCCGCTTTCGCCTGGGGGGGGTGACACTCTCAGGGCCGGCCCCACCCCCACGCTAGGTGATGCAAGCGCAAGCTGAGGGGAAAAGCGGGGGCGGTGCCGGCTGGCTGAGTGAGAGAGTGACACCAATAAAGCAAGCCAGCGGTCTCCGGTCGTGGGGGTGGGGCCCCGAGAGTGTCACCCCCCCAGGGTGGAACCCAGGGCGACCCGCCCCCCGCCCCTTGCTCTGCCCCTGGCTGTGGGTGTGGAGGTGGCTATACCGCTCCCGCTGGCTGCCTACCAGCGTTTGGGATTGCCCATTTAGTACCGAAGCATAGTGGAATCCCATTATATTTGGGCATAACCATAGTGTCAAGAAATCATAGGTTCTGTGAGCCCCGAGTTACGTAAATGAGTGCAAACGACAAGCGCTGAATTTCTCAAGTGAAAGCTAAAATTGGATGGCAATTGACAAGCTGCCTCAGTTAACCGGGCAAAAAAAACCACCCATAGATTCCGGTCTGACAGCAGCATATGCTGCAACACTTTAGCAAAACCCGAGAAGTGTAAAGGGCTCGACCTGGAGCTTTGTCTGTCGCAAACGCTTGCAAATTAAGGGGTGAAACTGTCAAGTGAGATCAACACAATGAGTTCTTTGTTCATTCAGGGCAGCTGCAGAATGGAAAAACACTTCACCTGTGAAATATCTGCTTGTCTTGCAACTGTGAAAGTCACAGGAGCCCAGCCAGAATAAACCACTGGTTATGCTAGATGAAAATCAAAACAAACGTTTGCATGGAGACAAAAATCAGCTCATTTTGAAGAGTGTGGTGCATGGCCAGCAGAGATCTCTGCACCTCCCAAGGTAGGACACCCTCATAACCGAATAGTCACCTCTCTCCCCCTTCATCCACCCTTCTACGCCCTTTGGAACCAGCAGCACAAGGACACCATCTGGCAGCCTTCCTACTTTAATTTACATTGCACTGGAGTTAATTGAACGGCAGCCAAGAGTACTGAAATGCATTAAGTGTGTGTTTATTTGTTTTGCTTAACTGTCAGTGGGCAAAATTAGTGCTCTGCTAAAATGGATACTGATTAAAGGGTTGGCAAGGGCAGAGAAAGCTTGACGGAAGGAGCTCTGCTAAAATAGCAGAGTAAAGGAAATTAATTAGAACATTGCCCCTATATGCTCTTCATCAAGGACTGCCGACCGTTTTAGGCCTGTGAGCACATGTGGCTTCTTGAGTGAGAGCCATGGGTGTTGCCGCCACTCCTTCTGCTCACTTTCCTCCCCCCCCCCAGGCCAACCCCCCCCCCCACCCAAGACACAGAAAGCATGGAAGTGCACCCACAAAGAATTCACTTTTCCAAGATATTTGACAAAAGCTGGATGCAGTAGAATTCATCTGAGCCTTGAAAGGCATCTAGAGCGGAAAGAGGAAGTGTAGAGAACTGCCACTCATCCAACTTCCAGCTCTATGGGCCTTTCAGGAGAGAAAAAGGTAACTGCTTTCGCCACCTCATGGCCAAAGGTGTAGTGTTTTACACATCACTTGGGAAGACAGGCGAACTAATACCAGTGTACTGGAAAAAGCAAAGATCACCAGTGTTGAAGCAATAATTCTTCAACATAAACTTCATTGGACTGGTCATGTTGTGCGGATGCCTGATGATCGTCTTCCAAAGCAACTACTCTATTCCGAACTTAAAAATGGAAAGCGTAATGCTGGTGGTCAACAAAAGAGGTTCAAAGACTGTCTCAAGGCAAATCTAAAAAAATGTAGTAGTGGCCTGTGAGTGCTCCAGTTCACACTGGCCTGTGAGTGCTCCAGTTGGAGAACAGCCTTTACCAAAGGTGTCATGGGCTTTGAAGATGCTCGAACTCAGGACGCAAGGGAGAAACGTGATAAGAGGAAGGCACATTTAGCAAACCCTCACCATGATCAACTCCCACCCAGAAACCAATGTCCCCACTGTGGAAGGACGTGTGGATCCAGATTTGGCCTCCACAGTCACTTACGGACTCATTGTTAAGACTGTGCTCATGGAAGACAATCTTACTCGGCTACGAGGGATCGCCAAAGGAGGAGGAGGTGAAGCATTGTGCCCATGCAGGGGTCACTTGGATGTCTCCTGGTGGCTGTGGGTTTACTCTAATACAATTCCCTACCATGTTTGTCACTGCAGTGAGCAACCCAGAGATCTGAGCTCCAGGACACCTGGCGGCCAGGGTCTCACATCCTAACTCCAGACTGCATTGTTGTTGTGGCTGGCATCCATCTGTCTCGAGAGACAATGGAGCACGCCTCTGGAGGTGAAGTCAAACCAAAGTGACCTCTCCGGGGTGCAAGCCTGGGCCGTGTGTCTAGAGGTCCTGGTCTGCCCAGATGACAAGACCCCTCTCTTGGCCTCACTGATGGAGTCCAAAGGAAAGCAGAGCAAGACGTTTGGCACCAGCTTGGCTGCGGGAGTTGCCGGAAGGATGCGTACAAGACGCTATCCAACCTTCTTAGATACTCCACCCCAGATTTGTATAGGGTCTACTCCTTAGCCTTTTCTTCTCCTGAAGATGTCCCCCAAGGCAGCAGAGGTTTAGGATCAGAGTTTTCTTTCTCCTAGATGGGCTACTTTCCCTGTTCAGTGAGCCTCATTTGCCCCTCACTTCCTTTTGCAGCATGTGCAAATAGTAATTTATAGTTATAATGACCTGAAATCTATGCCCACCCCCTGTGAAATGCTCCACTCAGCTTTGAACTATGTGTGGGATGTGATCCATGAGAGGCAGTCAAGTACAACATTTCTTGTAATGCTAGAGAAGACATGCCAGGGAATGTTTGGTCCAGCCAGTCGAAACTTCCTGTTCCTCCTGGCTGGAGCATCCTTCCTTTGGCATGTGATAGAAGGTGGGCGTGACCTTACCTGTCCAGGTAACAAGAGGACGGGTCACGCAGCACACCTCTCTCTTTTTGACTTCCTTCTTTGTTTGACCAGCTTCTAGCTAGGACTGCTCTGCTAGCTCTCAACTAGCAGAAGCACTGGGATTATTCCCCCATGTGGGGTAGATCCACATGTACATATTTGTAACTAAGTCTGCTTTCAGGAATCCAACTGTGAACTGATGTGAGAAAACTTCTTTTATTAACTTTTAATAAGATTGTTGCGTCTTTATTCTTTTGAAGGGGGATTAAAGGGAATTTACCAGGAACGCACAATTCAACTGAGACAGATTGAATTGTATAATAGTAAGAGGCTTACAAGGGACGTGGGTGGCGCTGTGGTCTAAACCACGGAGCCTAGGGCTTGCTGATCAGAAAGTTGGCGGTTCGAATCCCCGTGATGGGGTGAGCTCCCATTGCTTGGTCCCTGCTCCTGCCAACCTAGCAGTTCGAAAGCACATCAAAGTGCAAGTAGATCAATAGGTACCGCTCTGGAGGGAAGGTAAACGGTGTTTCCGTGCGCTGCTCTGGTTCGCCAGAAGCGGCTTAGTCAAGCTGGCTACATGACCCAGAAGCTGTACGCTGGCTCCCTCGGCCAATAAAGCAAGATGAGCGCCGCAACCCCAGAGTCGTCCGCGACTGGACTTAGCGGTCAGGGGTACCATTACCTTTACCTTTAAGAGGCTCACACGAGCCTGCAACCAGCTATCTGCTGTGCATGTAAAAGGGGAATGTAAACTCTGCTAAGTAAAGGAACTTGCTAGCGCAAGTTAGGAAGGATATTAATAAACAATATATCCTCTCCTGCCACCCTGAACATTCCCACACTATGATCTCTTCCCCTTCAAGGGCAAGATTTGTAGTGCATGCTCTGTCTTAAATCAGTAGTTCCCAAAATGGGTTGTATTCCCCCCCCCCCCGTAGTCAATGGGATTATCTGGCTGGGGCGGGGGGGGGGTGCACTAAGAGGCAAGGGGGCTGCAGGGGGGCACTGGAGGTGTCAATGATTATCTGATTTTGAAAAGCCAGTATCGCTGGATAAAGTTCATCAGTTTTGTTGAATTACATCAGCTAAGTAGTTTTAATTGGATTATGGATAAATGTGAAATTAATTGTTCCCTTTTTTTGAATTTTATTGCATTATTATCTTGCCAAATCACTGTTCTGAATTATTATTATTATTATTATTATTATTATTATTATTATTATTATTATTATTATTATGGTAGGTGGCACTGGGGATGAGTTTATGCAACCAAGTGAGTAGCGGCCCAAAAATGTTTTGGAACCATTTTCTTAAATAGATGGAATGATTTGGGTATTTGGTTTTCTTTTTTAAGTGGGAGAAAGCATGGTAAACAAACAGGCTAAAAATAGCGCAGCCCAAGCCAAGGCATGTTTACCCAGAAGGAAAACCCCGGTTGGTCCAAGTGTGCGCAGGATTGCAGCGGAAGCCATGACAAAGGAACAGGGCACTGCCAGAATGTTTATTCTGGCTGTGTGCAGAAGTCAGTGATCTGCTAGAGAAGAAAGTGGGGTTTCCTAGTGACAAGAAACTGACTTTCCGAGGAGAGAGGAGTGAAGCGCAGCGATTTCTCAGCTCTCGGCCAACTTGCTCTGACCTCTGGAAAACTTTCCCTGGGACTTGCCAGCCCGCCTGGATTCCATCAGGACCAGAAGCAGACGCAGACAGAAAAGAGCATGTTTAAAAAACAGCCAGTCTTTTTAAAAAGAGGAAAATGGAAGCTTGTACAATCCAGTTACTATAACACCCTGAAAGCTTACAAAAAAAAACCAACCACTTTTAAAAGATGTGCGTCCCCCTGTTTGACTTTGTATCTTGGTGGGTATGAACCTGGGACAGAGAAACCTGACAAATTCGGTTTCTCTCAATTCCTCGTTTTCCCAATCTTAAATTTGGCTCTCCATGTTTCCACATCAATTTGAAAATTTCTTTGTGAAAAGTCCCCATGAGCCTTTTGATGCGAAACTCTCCTAATGTTTGTGTGCAATTTTGCCCAATATGTGCATCTTTTGGCAAAGCAACCCCCCCAATAATGCATTTTCTTTGCATGTCATTTTCACTCATATTTGCATTGATGTGGACACTTCACCCCCCCAGGTTATGCATTTTTGGACCCATTAACTTGTCTGGAGAACTCTGTTGCAAAATTCAGAGAAGCGTGTGTTTTGAAAGACGGCCGAGCTTTGCTTCTTCGTTGTTTTGGAAAAAGTAAATTAGGTAATTTGCCTTTGAATGCAAATAGAATAATCCGATTTCTCCCTCCCTCAACAAGCCCTCCTCAACCAATCCTGCCTGGTTGAGCTCTTGCAATCCTGGCTTCTACTAGCCAGCATTAACACCAGCGACTGAGAAATCTGGGCAGATGTTCCTGGCCATAGCTGTCAACTTTTGGATTTGAAAATAAGTGATTTTTTCAAACTTTCGGATTTGAAAATAAGGGATGCCGCGAGGGTGGTGCAATGGCACCAAGTAGCCTCGCCACCCTGCGCTCCAGAGGCTGCGCGCGAACGGGTGAGAGAAAGAGCGAGCGCATAGACGGCAGGCAGGCTGTCTGTCTGGTTGGGCGTGAGGGTCTGGCTGCACAAGGCATGCAAGCTCCGCCCCCAGTCGGTCTCAGACTCCTTATGGCAGCCGAGCAACGCAGCTGAGGAGCCTCCCTGGCCGGCAGGGAGGGAGAGGAGCTGCTTCCTTTGAAATCCGGGAAATTTAAGGGATATCAACAATCCGGGATAGCAGCGGGAAACGGCATTGGAATAAGGGAGTTTCCCGCAAAAAAAGGGGGTTGACAGCTATGTTCCTGGCTTAACCAGTGACGGGAGCTCCTGGATGGGTCTAAGCAGACATCATGTACCAGTGGCAGAACACACGCTTTGCACATGCAACCTGGTCCCAGGTTCAATCTCCAGTTAAAAGGAACTTGGTTGGCAGGGCTTTCCCCCTAAAACCGGGAGAGGTGATGCTACTAGACAGGGCGGAATATACCAATGGTCTGCCCTGGTGCGAATTAGCATCATATGCCATATTTGCAACAAAAGCAGACACCACTTGCGCCCCACCAATTCTGATTTAGCCACACGAGGAGCTCTGCATAGGGCGAAAGGTTTGCATCTAAAACAAGAGGGCGAGAAGCTTAAAGAAGCCAGCTGGCATGAAGGTTGCATTTCAGTGCAATCGAGGTACCTGGTTGACAAGACGGCAGGCGCGTTCCCAGCTCTGCACTTCTCCACAGCCCCCTGGCATCACAGGTGTAGGTACCTGGGGAAGATCAAAACACAAGCTCTGGACAGGAATCATACCACTAGGTGGTGCTGTCATCATGTCTTACCGGTTTTCTTCCGTCTATAAGGACATCAGGAGAGTCTGCTGGATCAGGCCAATAGCCCATCCAGTCCAGCACCCTGTTCTCACAGTTGCCAGTGGAAAACCAGCAAGCAGGATCTGAGCAAGAGAGCATCTCTCCCCCTCCTGTGGTTCCCAGCAAGCAACTGGGATTCAGAAGCATTGCTGCCTCCAACCGTGGAGGCAGGGCAGAGCCATCATGGCTAGTAGACATCTGTGATGGACAGCAGAGCCAGACCAGAGTCAGCTGGCCGCAGTAGGGGGGGGAGCAGCACTTTGGGAGAGAGAATAAAAGGGGCCGTTTCTGAGGGAGAGAGTTAGATAGGGCTATGGGTCAGGTTAAGAGACAGGGCTTGATTTGAGAAGAGATAGGGCGAAGAAGAAGAAGAAGAAGAAGAAGAAGAAGAAGAAGAAGAAGAAGAAGAAGAAGAAGAAGAAGAAGAGTTTGGATTTGATATCCCACTTTATCACTACCTGAAGGAATCTCAAAGCGGCTCACATTCTCCTTTCCCTTCCTCTGCCACAACAATCTGTTAAGGTCATTTTGAAGTGTGATCCTGTCCTCTGGGGGTATTAGCCACCCCTTCCAATTTGGTGTCATCTGCAAACTTGATCAGGATGCCCTCAAGCCCATCATCCAAGTCATTGATAAAGATGTTGAATAAGACTGGGCCCAAGACAGAACCACAGAATCACAGAATCACAGAATCATAGAGTTGGAAGAGACCACAAGGGCCATCCAGTCCAACCCCCTGCCAAGCAGGAAACACCATCAAAGCATTCCTGACAGGTGGCTGTCAAGCCTCTGCTTAAAGACCTCCAAAGAAGGAGACTCCACCACACTCCTTGGCAGCAAATTCCATTGTCGAACAGCTCTTACTGTCAAGAAATTCTTCCTAATGTTTAGGTGGAATCTTCTTTCTTGTAGTTTGAATCCATTGCTCCGTGTCCGCTTCTCTGGAGCAGCAGAAAACAACCTTTCTCCCTCCTCTATATGACATCCTTTTATATATTTGAACATGGCTATCATATCACCCCTTAACCTTCTCTTCTCCAGGCTAAACATACCCAGCTCCCTAAGCCGTTCCTCATAAGGCATCGTTTCCAGGCCTTTGACCATTTTGGTTGCCCTCCTCTGGACACGTTCCAGCTTGTCAATATCCTTCTTGAACTGTGGTGCCCAGAACTGGACACAGTATTCCAGGTGGGGTCTGACCAGAGCGGAATACAGTGGTACTATTACTTCCCTTGATCTAGATGCTATACTCCTATTGATGCAGCCCAGAATTGCATTGGCTTTTTTAGCTGCTGCATCACACTGTTGACTCATGTCAAGTTTGTGGTCTACCAAGACTCCTAGATCCTTTTCACTTGTACTGCTCTCAAGCCAGGTATCACCCATCCTGTATTTGTGCCTTTCATTTTTTTTGCCCAAGTGTAGTACTTTACATTTCTCCCTGTTAAAATTCATCCTGTTTGCCTTGGCCCAGTTCTCTAATCTGTTAAGGTCATTTTGAAGTGTGATCCTGTCCTCTGGGGTATTAGCCACCCCTCCCAATTTGGTGTCATCTGCAAACTTGATCAGGATGCCCTCAAGCCCATCATCCAAGTCATTGATAAAGATGTTGAATAAGACTGGGCCCCAAGACAGAACCCTGTGGCACCCCACTAGTCACTTCTCTCCAGGATGAAGAGGAGCCATTGATGAGCACCCTTTGGTTCGGTCAGTCAGCCAGTTACAAATCCACTGAATGGTAGCATTGTCTAGCCCGCATTTTACCAGCTTCTTTACAAGAATATCATGGGGCACCTTGTCAAAGGCCTTGCTGAAATCAAGATAGGCTACATCCACAGTGTTCCCTTAGATGACGCTCATGGTCCCTTCCAACTCGGCCATTCTAAGATTCTAAAATTCCACTCCCTTGATTGTTTGGGTTGCTCCCTTCCGAACCTTTTCCCAACCCTATAATCTCCTTTGTGAGGTGAGGCGACCAGAACTGTACAAAATATTCCAAATGCGTTCGAAATCTATAGCCAGCGATGAAGAAGACTGCTGAGGGAGGGGAGGAATAGAGATGGGTTGGAAACTGGGTGAACCTCTGCTTGAAAAAGAAGGCTTTGCATGCAGCCATCCCCACTAGTAGCCATTGGTAGCCTTATCTTCCGTGACACAAGAGATGTTTTAGGATTGCAAGGAAGCAGCCCCAGGCAACAGGCAGGCCACAGGATATTGCTAGACAGAGGCACAGAGACAAAATCAATACTTTTGCAGCGCTGCTGTCAGAAGGGGAGGCTGGAATGTAACTAAGTCTTTCAGGCCCTGAAGGGGAAGGAAGGGGATTTCCTAAGAATGCAATGCATGTCCTGCCTCTCCTCACACGAAGACCGAAGACAGGAGGAGAATTCTCAATGGTGGTTACAGTGGCTTCTGAGCCAGGGCCAGAATCCGGCCTGGCAGCAACACATAAGCAAATCGAATGTGAGATTAGCCTTCTGCTCAGTGGAACCAGAACCATTTTGAAAATTGGAAAACTGCACTGGGGATTTGAGTGTCGGTGATGACACTGGCGCTGACCAGTACATGCCCACAGAAGTCAGTTCAAAGTGAACTACAGCACCAAAATGCTGCTGGATTCCCCCTCCTAGAGCTCCTCTCAGAACAGAACGTATCTACTTAACATGCTCTTAAATCCCCACCCTATGTTTGCCAACGGCTATGAGCCACAACAGCTAGTGGAGCCTCCATGTACAGGGGCACTGTACCTGCAAATATTGGATAACTTGTTGCAGACAGATTGTTATCGTTCTTGCTTGTGGGCTTCCTAGAGGCTTTTAGAAGGCAACTCTTGAGCACAGGCTACTGGGCCAGCTACATTTCTTGACCCGACCCATCTTACTAGCTCTTTGTGATCTTCTGTGAAGGCTGTTTATCCCTTGTCCAGTCGCTGATGCCCACCCAACATGCAAACTGGACCCCCCCTGCACGGCACCCGCTCTCACCTGTGACGTTGGGGACCATCTCGTAGTACGGATGCTGGCAGGAATACTGGATCGCCGACTGGTAGGTGGTCAGGTTGTGTCGGGTGGAGAAGGTGACAAAGCCGTGGTCCAGCTCTCGTGGCGCCTTGCAGTCTGCAACTGGAAAGCCGAGCAGAGGGGAGGGTTTGGAAAAAAGCCTCTGAGAATTAATTTGGAGTCTTGTGGCTCTCCTGTTTTGCGTGTTTAGACCTTTTAACCTGACCCTAGAAATAAATTCACACATAACTCAGATATTTGTTTGGTTTTGGGCAGAATTTAGGCCACAAATTTTTACAATCCATCGAGTGGTTGCATAGGCTCTGGTTCGACTAGCTCCCTGCACCTGTGCAGGCAGCGCTGACCCGGAGCTCTATCATAGATCAAGCAAGGGTGAACACCAGGGACAGCTGGAGACAGGAGTGCCCACCAGCCACCCTGATGTCCCCCAGACTCGGGCACGGGCACAACCCCTTTCAGGGTTTGCCAAACCAATGAGTCCCTAGGACAGTGATGGCTAACATTGACACTCCAGATGTTTTTGGGACTACAACTCCCATCATCCCTGACCACTGATCCTGTTAGCTAGGGATGATGGGAGTTGTAGTTCCAAAACATCTGGGGTGTCAAGGTTAGCAATCACTGCCCTAGGATTCCTTTACTGGAATACCCTTCACATAGGAGTGGCGAGACCACATCTGCACCACGCTATTGCTTGAACCAGAGCCTATCCGCAACCTTACAAGTTGTGACGATTTGCTACGCAGCAGGCGAAACCCAAGTGGCAACAGCCAATCAGCCAAGTGGGGGAAATTCCTGCCGTGCCCCTGTCAATGACAGGTGACACACGACGGCATAGCAAGGTCAAGCGCAAGCCCTAAATATAGGGAGAGGTGGGCGGGTGTTCCGATTCACTGGCCCAAAGAGGAAGCTCAGGGACATGTGCATGGGGTTAAATAGGTCCCTCGATGACCTTTGCTCGCGTCCCACTGGCCAGATTGAACCAAGCATCGAGGGACCCACCAATAGGGGTTGTGGCTATCCAAACGGTCCCCACCCACAACACAGGGTCTGGTTGCCAAGTCGCACCACAACACGTGCCCTCTGTTAGGAAGGACCCGATTTGCTAAGCCCCTTCAAAAAGACCAGTGTCCACCTCTATAATGCCAGCTGGTCAAGGAGGGAAATTGCAGCTACTGGCCAGGTTGCAGACAGGGGCTGGTTATAGAGAGCAGACACTTTGCTTGCTGCAATAGCAGAGCTCTACTGGCTGTGCCCATCTGCTTCCACTGGCGGAGAAAGTGGGGTGCGGTCCGCCCCAGGTGTCATCCCTGAGGGGGGTGACATTGCCGCGCCACCCCCACCATGCGGGCACCTTATTGACACAGGCCTGATCCAGCCCCAGGGCTCTTCTTCCTATGGTCTGGTGCTTAGGGGTGGGAGCTGTGACAGAATAAAATCCACCCCAGGAGGCTTGCACTGGGACGGGGAGGGCGCCAGTTATAAGGTTGCCTGTTCCTTGCAGCTTACTGGATAGGAACCCCCCCCCCCCCCCCCGATGGCCTGACTTTTTGCAGCCTGGGATCATTGCACTTTGCACGGATGGCAATTTGCATACTGCATTCTTGAGTGATAGTTTTATGAGTGCTTCTGAGCCTTCGTGTAGAGGAAAGTCTGTTTGCGTAGAAGAAAGTCTGAACATCCCAGGCCCCCAGAGAGGCCGGTGCTGTGCTTTGAAAGAATTAAGCAAACTAGGGTTGCGCAATTTGTTCTTATTTAACACCGGCAGGTTTAATTTAATTGGTTTAACTTGCATCCTTGATTCCAGTTACACAAGAGTATCTGCTCTCTCTGTTTGAGTGTCGCTGTGCTTTTTCTTTTTCTTTCTTTTTTTTTTTTGCAGAAGCAAATAATTTGTTCTATATTGGTTGCACAACATTTCCCCACCTTGTTTGTAGGATCCAGAATCGTTGTCTGGGAGCACAGGGCTGACTCCCCCACCAACTGTATGGGAAAACCCAACCGGAAGACCACTTGTATATCGAGGAGGCAGTGGTTCTAACATGGTTACCCTTCCTTCCTCTGTTCCTTCTCCCTCCCTGGCAACCTTCTCTGATGCCCTAATCCAGGCATCCCCAAACTTGGCCCTCCATATGTTTTGGACTACAATTCCCATCATCCCTGACCACTGGTCCTGTTAGCTAGGGATCATGGGAGTTGTAGGCCAAAACATCTGGAGGGCCGCAGTTTGGGGATGCCTGTAATCAGTTGGGAGGAGGTGTTAGAAATTGTTATTGGAGGGTGGGGCATTGAAAGGAGGTGGCTATCTATCAGGGGCGGAGGAAGCCTCCTCGCTACCCGGGGCGGCGACCGGAGGAGGCACCCCTGGGGGCGGGGGCATCGTGACATCGCGTTGTGACGTCACGACGCAACGTCACTGTGGCTCCGCCCTGGCAGCGGGGGGGGGGGGCGCTTTAAAACAAAGCAAAGCCAAGGCAAGCAGCCTCCTTGCCTTGGCTTTTCTCTTTTTTAAAGCGCTTTCCCCCCGCTCTCGGGTGGAGCCACCTGCAGGGGCGAGGGGAGAGGCGGGCAGCGATGGGGTGACACCCCTCCGCCGCCTCCTCCTCGCTGCCCACCCCCGGCAGCGGGGAGAAAAGCGCTTTAAAAAAGAGCAAAGCCAAGGCTTCCTCCGCCCCTGATAGATAGCCACCTCCTTTCAATGCCCCACCCTCCAATAACAATTTCTAACACCTCCTTGCACTGCAAAGTGCAAGTAGATTGCTTACCTTATATATTGCAACGCGATCCCGGTAGGGTTCAATCTTGGCTGCGCCCCCACCCGCGCTGCACCCCCCGCCCCCAGAATGCGCGCCCTTCCCCTGCAGGCGCCGCGCCATGCCCCAGAACACGTGCCATGCCCCTGCGGGGGGCCTGCCATGTCCCCAGAACGCACGCCCCTCCCCTGCAGGTGTCGCGCTGCACCCCCAGAATGTGCCCTGCCCCCGCCTGCTTCCCGCCTCCCGTGCCGGAGCATGAAGCTCCGCCGCTGGTACCTCGGGTTCCATATGCTTCAGGTTACAGACTCTGCTAACCCAGAAATATTACCTTGGGTTAAGAACTTTGCTTCAGGATGAGAACAGAAATCGGGCAGCGGCGGCACAGTGGCAGGGGGAGGCCCCATTAGCTAAAGCGATGCTTCAGGTTAAGAACGCTTTCAGGTTAAGAACGGACCTCCGGAACGAATTAAGTACGTAACCAGAGGTACCACTGTATTGCTTCTGAATTCCAAACAAAAGAACCGCCTTGCATTTGGCAAGACCCCAACTTTCTTCCGGGTCATCGGAGGTGATAAGATATACCCTCCTCGGACGGGTTGCATGCACACAACCTGAGACTTCTCCTGCATGGAAGTCGTTGCTGCTCTTCCTTTTTCAGGAGATAGCGGCCCGGCAGGAGATGGCAGGGATTTGCCCCCCCTCCCTTGCCTGATCAGCCTCTTCCTCCACCTCTGACAGGTCCTGTGCCCCCCCTTCCTATCTGTCCTTGACAGCTCTGCCTCTTCCTCTCCCCCCACCCTGGCTCCTGGGTGGCACTGAACTCCATAAATCGCTGTCCCCCTCTCCTGGCTCAGTCTCCAGCCCACTTGCCTCTGCACCAGAGCCCTGCCAGTCCCTGACGTTGGGTCCCTCTGGGGCCGTGGTGCCAAAGGCTGGGCCATACCTGGCACTAGCCCCAGGTGGCAGAGCAGCTGGAAGGAAAGAAGGCCTGGCCCACGTACCATTTGAATTCAGCATTTGCTGTCCTGAAAGCATCCAATTTGCTCTCAGTGGCATCCTACCCTCCAGAATTGAGGTCAACAAAGAAGAGAGAACTCTATGCAGCAAAAAGCTGAAAACTTTGAAAAGTAGGGTTTTAATCACTGGGAAAGGGGGGCAGGGAGAGAAGGAAGGTGCAAGGAACTCAGTAAACTTGTGAGAGAAGAAATTTGCAAGGGAAGAGGTGAGATGCAAAGAACTATGTTAATTAATGGGAAATGAACGCCCACAGTAAGGAGCTGGAACTATTTTTAGTTGGTTGGAGTTGCACATTTTAAACCAGACATTGCAAGGGGGAATTTCTGCATAAGGGATGGAGAGCACAGGTGAGTTGATCCACTGACAGACCCATTTCTGGCTGAGCAGCTAATGCCTGCTAGCGGATATAGGGGAGGAATGCTGGACCATATGCACATAGGAAGCTGTGTCATACTATTGGCCCACCTAGGGCAGTATAATCTACTCTGACTTGCAGCAGCTCTCCAGGGTTTCAGACTGGGCTCCTTCCCAGCCTGACCAGAGGTGCAATGTTCGGGGACCCTCTGAATGCAACGTGGATACTCTGCCACTGAACTATGCCCTTGGTCCACAGAGGGGTGGACTAGATGGTCCTTGGGGGTCCCTTCCAACTCCACAGTTCAGAATTCTGGTTTCAGGGTGTGTTTATGCACCTGTAGGCAACTATTGGTGATTTTTGGCATCTGGGCATGCGCAGACGCAATTTCCGGCATTGCGCTGTGCGTGCCGGCCCAGCCCACGGAGGATCTCCGTGGGAATGATCTGGCCCATGCCTGGTAAGCCTTGCCGACCCCTGCTCTATGGGGTACAACACATGGCACCACCTGGATCTCCCGCATAGCATAGTTGAAAAAAATGGAAGGGGAACGGACTCATTAAAATAAAATACGGAATTTATTCCAGCAGCTATTTCCTCAGCTTATATGGATCTTTCTCACGCTTCTGAGAGGCTTCGAGTAAGCGCATTTGAGATAGCGAGGAAGGAATTTGCTCTCTTTTCTTTCCCGTTAGCCAACTGTCTAATCTTGCCTTTCCCACCAACAAGCACATTTTGGGAAGAGCAAATAATGACCGTTGAATGGTAGAAACGATAGGAAGGCCAGGTCAGGTTATGTCACATGGATTTCTCAAAGCAGAGAATGTCCATTGCACAAGAGAGATTGCCAGAGACAGGAATAACTGTTTGCCTTTCTAAGATTTGGGTACCGGTGATTGGGAAGCAATGAGTAGGGAGTAGGAAGATCTAGCTAAAATGTCCCCCCCCTCCCCTCCTGGATTGCGCCATAGAGTTGACGACCTTTAGGCTAGAGAGACCCAGCGTACTTCCTGGAATGGGCTCATAAACAACTCCCCCAAACTTCAGCAAAGGAAGATAAATTTGTACCATCCCATCATTAGGGACAAAATTATTTCACCTAATTGCAGATCTAGCCACATCTCCCAACACATGGCAATGTGGGATGTGAAACACAAAGAGCAGTCAGGTACAACATCCCTAGAGTGGATAAAGAAGGGGATGTCTGGACCAGCCAGTCGGAATTTCCTGTTTCCCCTGGGCTGGGACAGACCTTCTCTACATATGACTAGAGGTGGGTGTGGCCTCACCTGTGCAGGTAACAAAAGCATAGGGCTGGCCGCCATCTCTCTCTTCTTTTGACTACGTTCAACGAGGAAGCATCACATGCTTAGCCAAATATGCTCAGCCAAGAGAGGACAAGGAGCTATCTCTTATGGAATAGTTTCCAAGTGTATGTAACTTTTCTAAGCTAAGTCTGCCTTCTGGAATCCTATTGTGAATTGTTATGTACTGAGTTGAATAGGATCCAAAATGCAGCAGTTCGACTCCGAGTATATTTCATGAACAGATGTGTAAGTAAACTCTTTTTATACTTTTATAAGAAGACTGTGTCGTGTCTTGACATGAGTCAACCGTGTGATGCAGCAGCTAAAAAGCCAATGCAATTCTGGGCTGCATCAATAGGAGTATAGCATCTAGATCAAGGGAAGTAATAGTACCACTGTATTCCACTCTGGTCAGACCTCACCTGGAATACTGTGTCCAGTTCTGGGCACCACAGTTCAAGAAGGATACTGACAAGCTGGAACGTGTCCAGAGGAGGGCAACCAAAATGGTCAAAGGCCTGGAAACGATGCCTTATGAGGAATGGCTTAGGGAGCTGGGTATGTTTAGCCTGGAGAAGAGAAGGTTAAGGGGTGATATGATAGCCATGTTCAAATATATAAAAGGATGTCATATAGAGGAAGGAGAAAAGTTGTTTTCTGCTGCTCCAGAGAAGCGGACACGGAGCAATGGATTCAAACTACAAGAAAGAAGATTCCACCTAAACATTAGGAAGAACTTCCTGGCAGTAAGAGCTGTTCGACAGTGGAATTTGCTGCCAAGGAGTGTGGTGGAGTCTCCTTCTTTGGAGGTCTTTAAGCAGAGGCTTGACAGCCACCTGTCAGGAATGCTTTGATGGTGTTTCCTGCTTGGCAGGGGGTTGGACTGGATGGCCCTTGTGGTCTCTTCCAACTCTAGGATTCTATGTCTTATCTTTTAGGAGGGAATAAGGGGAAAATACCAGGACAGTTATTATAGAGGCTTTAGCGAGCCTGAGCAACGCATCCGCTGTGTAAGTTTAAAAGGGGAATGTAACTCTGCTAAATTGTGGAACTTATTAACACAAGTTGGAACTGGATATAATCAAATAATATATCCTCTCGTGCATCCCTGAACATTCCCACAGCTAAGAGTAGCTCTGTGCTGTTTGGTAGGATTTTATCTTATATACAACACATACAGACACCCAGGACTCCCTCTCCACGGTACAATGTGACATTTGGCTTTCCTAATTATAGAATTGTAGAGTGGGAAGGGACCCGAGGGCCATCTAGTCCAACCCCTTGCAATGCAGGAATCACTCCCTGACAGGTGGGCATCCAACCTCTGCTTAAAAGTCTCCAAGGAAGGAGAACTGTCCACCTCTCAAGGGAGTCCGTTCCACTTTCCAACAGCTCTTACACCAGAAAGTCCTTCCTGATGTTGAGTCAGAATCTCCTTTCTTTGTAACTTGAAGCCCTTGGTTCGAGTCCTACCCTCCAGAGCAGGAGGAAACAAGCTTGCTTCCATGGGACAGCCTTTCAGATATTTGAAGATGGTTATCATATCACCTTGTACTCTACCAGCATAATGTGACATCTCTTCTGATATGCTGCACTGCTTTTTTGTACTTCTATTATTTTTACTGTATCCATTTGTTTGATTTACTTCTATATATATATATATATCCCCTTCATGGATCACTGCCTTGTCGTGGCGAAGGGGCTTGAATTACTCAGGGAAGCTATGGACAGGTAAATAGAAGGTAAATAGAAGGACTGGCAAATAGAAGGGGAAGAAATGGAGGCAGTGAGAGATTTCACTTTCTTGGGTTCCATGATCACTGCAGATGGTGACAGCAGTCACGAAATTAGAAGACACCTGCTTCTTGGGAGAAAAGCAAGGACAAACCTAGACAACATCTTAAAAAGCAAAGACATCACCTTGCCGTCAAAGGTCCGTATATTTAAAGCTATGGTTTTCCCAGTAATGATGTATGGAAGTGAGAGCTGGACCATAAAGAAGGCTGATCGCCGAAGAATTGATGCTTTTGAATTATGGTGCTGGAGGAGACTCTTGAGAGTCCCATGGACTGCAAGAAGATCCAACCTCTCCATTCTTAAAGAAATCAGCCCTGCATGCTCACTGGAAGGACAGATCCTGAAGTTGAGGCTCCAGTACTTTGGCCACCTCATGAGAAGAGAAGACTCCCTAGAAAAGACCCTGATGTTGGGAAAGATGGAGGGCACAAGGAGAAGGGGACGACAGAGGATGAGATGGTTGGACAGTGTTCTCGAAGCTACTAACATGAGTCTGACCAAACTGCGAGAGAAGTGAAGGATAGCCGTGCCTGGCGTGCTCTGGTCCATGGGGTCACGAAGAGTCGGACACGACTGAATGACTGAACAACAACAACAACAACAACAACAACATATATATATATATATATATATATATATATATATATATATATGAAAGAAATTGAGCATAAAA
The DNA here is from genome assembly GCA_034641385.1 of Darevskia mixta. Taxonomy (NCBI): domain Eukaryota; kingdom Metazoa; phylum Chordata; class Lepidosauria; order Squamata; family Lacertidae; genus Darevskia; species Darevskia mixta. Next base: position 1,064,566 of record JAWWNH010000210.1, read on the forward strand.
TGGCAGCGGTGGGTGGCCATGGAAACAAGCGAAGGGACCAAAAATGCCCCCACGTACTATACATCCTGCATGCTTATGAGACAGCTGATTCCACCCCTTTTCTTGAGCAGAGATCCTGTCATTGAGTAATCCCAGTGTCTCTGCATTCCTCTACGCAAAGGGCTGCTCTCATCACACTCAGCCAAGAGAAACAGATGGGCTGCTATGTGCCATGGTGAAGGCTGGGGGTGGGGTGGGGGGAGGCAATATTTCCCTCTCTGAGTTGTCCCCAGAGTATTCTCCCAGGGACAGATTTGCTTTGCCAACGTGGAGGCGACAGATTTTCACAGTGGGCCAAGCAGATGGCCTGTGCTTCCTCCTCCTCTGCCGCCACCTCCAGATGTCTGGTGGAAAATACGAAGGCTGAAATCACATGTGCGCTTACAACCGCCTTGAGCATCACTTGGGAACCTTCCCCTGCGATTGTAGAGGCACATTGTTGACGTTGCCAAATGTGATGCTTTCAGGTGACAGCTCACCTGGTGAAGGAGAAAAGCCTTGCTGCATGAGGCTAGTCCAGGGTAGATGATGACCTTTCAAATTTCGGTGGCATCCTCTGCGAGGCCAAAATTCACCCCCTGCCTCCTACCTTCTGTTTTGCGTGTGCACTACATCATAAAAAGGGATGCGGGCGGCACTGTGGTCTAAACCACCGAGCCTCTTGGGTTTGCCGATCGGAAGATTGGCGGTTTGAATCCCTGTGATAGAGTGACCTCCTGTTGCTCTGTCCCAGCGTGATGAGAGCCAGCGTGGTGTAGTGGTTAAGAGCGGTGGACTCGTAATCTGGGGAACCGGGTTCGCGTCTCTGCTCCTCCCCATGCAGCTGCTGGGTGACCTTGGGCTAGTCACACTTCTCTGAAGTCTCTCAGCCCCACTCACCTCACAGAGTGTTTGTTGTGGGGGAGGAAGGGAAAGGAGAATGTGAGCTTTCGTGTGCATGCACACTTCTTCAGATACCTGAAGAAGTATATGAAGAAGTATATGAAAGTATCTGAAGAAGTGTGCATGCACATGAAAGCTCATGCCAAGAACAAACTTAGTTGGTCTCTAAGGTGCTACTGGAAGGAACTTTTTATTTTTTATTTTGTTTTGACTATGGTAGACCTACCTGTAAATGGACTTTGAAAACGCTCGAACTCAGGATGAAAGGGAGAAATGCGCTAAGAGGAAGGTAAGTTTGGCAAATCCACACTGTGATCAACTCCCGCCCGGAAACCAATGTCCCCACTGTGGAAGGACGTGTGGATCCAGAATTGGCCTCCACAGTCACTTACAGACCAACTGTTAAAACCATGTTTATGGAAGACAATCAGCTCGGCTACAAGGGATCGCAAAGAAGAGGAAGACGGATGCATTTAAAGAATTTTGTTCCTGTGCGGTTTTTAGGTTTTAGCAGTGTGTTCCTCAGTTTCTTTGAACTCTCTTTACTGTCTGCTTGTATTTCTTTTGTCCATGTTTGTATTCCTTTTTGCTCTCCTAATTTGGGCAAATGTTTCCATTTTTTCTGAAGGAAGCCTTCTTGCCTCTAATGGCTTCTTTGATTCTACTCATTAATCAAACTGGCATCCTCTTGGCCCTTGTGGTACCGTTCTCAATCTCCAGTAGACATCTAGCTGAATTTGTCCTATTTTGGCTTTAAACCCACCCCCCCTCCCCAGCATTTTGAAGAGATCTGACCCTCTCCAAGTAGTGTTGGACAAGGGACACAGATCGCCCCCTTAGACTGTCAGTATTTTGCAGGATAAATTCATGGGCATACCAGGCAGGATAAATTCATGAGCATACCAGGCTTTTAAGTCCATGCAATGAAAGTGGATTAAAACCCTCTGTCAGCTTGTGCAAAAGTCCACTGAAAAGGCCTACAACCCCTGGCTGGAAAGTGCTTTGAAAAGTGTGGGGTGCATTTTCTTTAGCTCATTATGTATCTTTTCCCAGAAAATGTTTAAAAAATACTGTATATTCCTGCGTATAAGACTACTTTTTAACCCAGGAAAATCTTCTCAAAAGTCGGGGGTCGTCTTATACGCCGGGTCGTATTTCTTATACGGCGAGTATATCCCAAACTCTATATTTTAACTGGAAAAGTTGGGGGTCGTCTTTTACGGCCAGTCATCTTATACGCCGGAATATACGGTACATTTGTTTAAAAAACCAGAAGCCTTTTTACTAGGTATAAATAGGCGAAGAGCTACCAAGAGAAGACAAAAGACATTTTATGTATGCAACGACAGCAGCGAGAACGCTACTAGCCCAGAGATGGAAGGAAGGAGAAGTACCAACAAAAGAAGAATGGCAGATGAAACTGATGGAGTATGCGGAGATGGCGAAACTGATGGGGAAGATCCAAAACCAGGAAGATCAAGTATTTTCTAAAGACTGGAGCAAATTTGCAATTTAGCCAAAAGACCACTGTAAACAGTTCAAATCACTGGCAGAGATGTAACGACACTTGTAATGTGGGATTTGTATGATAATTATAGATATTTAATAGATGGATAATGGTAAAAGATGCAGCAAACTTAATCTTGAACATGGAACCCATGGAGGGAGGGAAGGAGGTCCGAAGGTTCAAAGGAACCTTGTACTTTAATGTTTGAAATGGTCATGTTAAAATGTATAAAATTGTGAAAAAACCAATAAAATTATTTTTTTTTAAAAAAAGTGTGGGATGAACGAATGAATAACAGGAAGACGCATGAGCATTATGCATGCAAACCAAGATGAATTGCAAAGGCTCCCTGCCAAGAAAGCGGAACAAATGGAACATCTTCCAAGTGGTTCAAATCCGTTTGTGATTTTTTAAAAGCAAAAAGTCCTCGTGAAAATTCATCAACATTTTTAGTGCGAATTTCAGCCGATATACACATTTTCCTGTGTGATTGTGCATCATATACCGGTACACATTTCTTTTTTGTAAAGCCAGTTTCTTCTAACACAATGCATTCTTGTATGTTATTTTAACAAATGTATGCATTGTCGTGTCCTCTTTACCCTGGTATATGCATTTATGTCTACATTATTTGCCTGGAGACCTGCACTGCAAAATTAGGAGAAGCGTGAATTTTGAAGGATGGATGTGTTAACGTCTCTTGCATTCTTCAGAAAGTGTGAATTAGGTAGGTTCACCTTTAAATGTGTACTGAACTGAGTTTACCCCCCATTGATAATTCAAAGTGCAAATCCAAATACAGCATAGAAGTAGCAGGCCTGGAGTATTGCGCACAACTGGCTTAACAAGTTAAATATATAACTGAACATTCGCATTGCTTTTGATCCTATGACTCAATACATACCCAAGAGCAGGGAGAGTCAATGTGATGCCCTCCAGATTCTTTTGAACTTCAACTACCATCAGCCCCAGCCACCCTGACCAGCTGCCAAGGATGATGGGAGTTGTAGTTCAGCAACATCTAAAGCCGAACAGCATAGAATCACCGAATTGTAGAGTTTGAAGGGACCCTGATGGTCATCTAGTCCAACCCCCTAGCAATGCAGGAACCACAGCTAATGTGTGAATCAGCCCAATGCCAGCAAATACATTTGCTTGTGAACTGGCTCTTTCATTACTATGGTTGCTAACAAACCTAAGATGCCTAACTTCTAGATGAGCAGAGTCACCTTGCCTTAATCAATGCATCTCGTTTAGCAATTGCAGCTATGCCACCTTGCAACGTATGCTGATGTGTTCGACCTTCTGGAATTGGAGTGTGATTCGTGGCGGGAGGGTGCGTCCCCTCTGAAATTTAATCTCCTTTTTTTATTTGGAGATCATCACACAGTGGAGATCGATCTTGGGATTCTACTCCTTTTTCCTTCATCCTTCTATTTGAGTTAGAGGAGCTGGATCTTTTGAGTGAGAGGCATCTGCTTGGGTCTCTAAGCTGGGGGAGTAATAATTGGACCTGCTCTTTATCTGCTGTTTTGTGTACACTGTTTGCTATGTCTGTCCGGGTGGATTTTTGCTGAATTGGCAAAGTGTCTGTGAAAACCCAGACGTATGGCAAGTAGGGCTTTTTTTGTTTTTTTAATGCTTTAAAAATCCACCCAAAGCACCCAAACTTAACAACTTGCCCCACTCCTCCCAAAAACCCCAGATATGCAGATAAAATTGTTGCCTGGGACACAGAAATCGGGGAGGTTCCACTTTCCCCAACACTGCCTTTACATGCTAGGGAAAGCTTCGCCTGCTGGATTTCTGCCTGTCAGGCACAGGAGCACCATGCGAAAGAAAAGCTGCCAGCCCTTCAGTCAGCATAATTTTGCATATTAGCAAAAAGTAGAATTAAACTAATTTTAAAAGCGGGCAGTGCACTTCATCGATACACGGAGCTTTCCAACGAAGAGTCCTGGGAGCTGTAGTTTCTTAAGGGTGCCAGAGTTCCCTGGAAGACGGGTTGATTGTTAAACCGCTCTAGAAATTGCAGCTCTGGGAGGGGAATAAGAGGCCTCCTACCAATTCTCAGCACCCTTAACAAACTACACTTCCCAGGATTCTCTGGGGCAAATCGTGACTGTTTAACGTGGCATCACAGTGCTTTAAGTGCATAGGGCAGACGGGGCCATTGTCTAACTTCTGCTTTGTGCAACCAAATCAAGATGACCCACTATGGCTTCCATGAGTTGACCTGAAGGTGCGCAAGTTTGCGTCAGAGCATGGAAGTCAGAGGCGGGGCCTGCCGCTACAATCCTGATCACCCCATCCATTTACTGATGCTTGCTGGATTTGAAGCATCTGAATGGGGCTGCCGCTCACCCCAGACCAGGGGTGTAGGAAGGGGGCAGGGTGGTGGGGGTGGGCCACCCCGGGTGTCATCCCCGAGGGGAGTGACAAAATCCCCCCAGGCGGATTGCCGCCATGCCGATCGACCCCCTGGGCGTCTCACCCCGCCCCCGGGGGCATGGCATGGGTGCCGCTCTGGGTGCCCGAGCGACTAGCTCCGCCGCTGCCCCGGTCTTGCTTTTCAGCCGGTTGAATTCAGGAACGATGGAAGTAACACCATGTTAAAAGAGAGACACTTGGACCCTCCATCTCAGTGCTGGGATAAAAGCCAGGAAATGAGTTAACATTGAGCAAAGGGGGGGAAACAGCCCATCACCAAGAAAAGCAGAATTAGCTCAGCCAGTCCTTGAAAAAAACATTTTCATTTGTGTGGATGCAGGTATGGAGTGTCCCAAAGCAGAGAACCAAACAGCACCTGATGCACAGCACATGCATGCCCCACACCTGTGGAAGCAATCACTGGAGTTACTGTCCGCCCCCTCCCCCTTTATGGAGAGCATTTTTGTTTCACGCCGTGCATTGATGCCTCCGCTCTGCCTTCTCTCTCGCCAATCCCAGAGTCAAGAGGATGTCCGAGCAGGAAGAGGATCCCAGGCCCGCAATGAATGCAGACGCCTCCCCTAAAATCGCGAAAGGTGGCTGGGGTGGTGGCAGAAGTGGCCCCCAGGTAAGGTCTTTGAACCACCCGCTCTCTGAACGGTGCCACGCACAAGGCATCTAAGTCAGACTGCCACGGGCTCCACCTCCTCTTTGATCTCCGTCCGGTTGTCTGTTGTTTCGGCTCCAGCAACTGTTCCGAAGGCAGAAGAGGAAGGGAGGGAGGAAAGGCCAGAGGGGGGAGGCAGGAAGGGCAGGAAGCGGAGAAAGAGAAAGCAGGAATTAGTAGTCAGGCAGCAAGAGGGAGAGCATGCAGGAGGCAGCCAGTAACACCAGGAGCCATTCATCAAAGGATGTGCGCAGCCTCAGTTCCCCAAGCAAGGAGGGCAGGCGCTAAGTTATTGATCACATTCAATCATGCCAAACAGTACCCAGGGGGTGGGGGGGTGAGTCTTGTGTGTCCCTTAGTCTGGAATCATTAATCTGGAGTGAGCATCTGACTGAGGATCAGCTGGAGGGAAGACGCTTCTGAATGCGCAGTTCATACTGCAAGATCGCCTTGCCCCCATGAAGCCTCTTGCCCAATTCAATCTGTTACAGGTGCCACATACGTAAAACCCGCTCTGCATTTGTAAGAGATTGATCGCTTAGCGTGGCAGCACCTAAACTCTGGAACTCTCCGCCTATTGACACCAGGCAGGCGCCTTCCCTGAGCTCTTTTCGGCGCTGGCTAAAGCCATACTTTGTTTAGACAACCCCATCCAGACATGAAGGATGTTGATGGATGTTTTGATCTCATCGGAGGAGCATCCCTTTACGCCAGCGCTTAGGGAAGGATGGAAAGAGGGGCTTACTTTTGCAGATAGGGACCTTGTTGCTCCACAAGCCATCCTTCATGCACTCGATCTGGAAGGTCTCGCTCTCCACGCCATCCTGCAAAGAAGCAATAATAATAATAATAATAATAATAATAATAATAATAATAATAATAAAATTTATTATTTTTATTTTTACCCCGCCCATCTGGCCGAGTTTCCTCAGCCACTCTGGGCGGTTTCCAGTCAAATGTTAAAACAATACAGCATTAAATATTAAAAACTTCCCTAAACACTGGCACTAGAAGGGGGAAATGGGACGTTCAGAATCCAATCAGAAGCCGGAATGACTTCTGTAATTCCAGGATGTCCCAGGAAACTCGGGACAATTGTGGGAGATGCTCTAAGTGCTGCCACAGCGCCCCCCCACATACCTTTAGGATGTTGTATCCGGTGTTGCAGCTGACGACCACCTGGTCCTTGAAGGTGTACGTGGCCTGGGAGGGCTCGATCCTGCCGTGGGGAGGAGGCTCCACGAGTGGGCAGGGGTCGCCTTTGGGGCGCATGCAGGCAGAGGGAAAGAAAAGGGAGGAACCCCCAAGTGATGATCGACATAACCGCATCCATAGCATTTTGAAAATGAAATAAAATATGCAACTTAAGACCATTTAGCTGCCCATATGTGCCCACTCGAACCACTTCAGTTGGAGGAACTGTCCCTACTGCAGGTGTCAAGTATTACTTGTTTGGCATAGGTAAGAACTCAAGTCGTTTAGTGAAGCAGTGCCTACACTTTGGAACTCCCTGCTGATTGATACAAAGCAGGCGCTTTCATTGTACTCTTTTCGGTGCCTCGTCAAAAATATATTTATTTTTTGTTCAGACAAGCCTACCCAGGTGTTTAGAAAGGTCCTGTGAGTCTTAGTCTGCTTTTAGCCTGTTGTTATTTTAACTTTGGAAAATTATCGTTGTTAATTTTTCTTTGTGATAATTTCTTTGTTTTTTTTGTAAATCCCCTTGAGTTTTTTTTTTAAAAGGTTAAGTGGCGTATAATTCTTATGTAATAAATAAATAAAATAAATATTTGGCAGGGAAGGGAGAGAAAACAGTTTGTTTTGCATGAACATTTTCTCACCGGGGATTTATGCCAATGGCTGCCGCATTTCGATGGACCAAAGGCCCTTTGGGAATAATCTCCAGAGCAGCCTTCTCCAACCTTGTGCCCTCCAGATGGTGCTGCACTGCAATTCTGATCATTTCTGACTCATGGCCTGATGGGAGTTGAAGTCCAGAAACATCTGTATGATGTGTTATATACATAAATACCCCAGATCACAATTCCACTTACTTTTATATGCAATTTTATTGGTTTCAGGTTGTATTTCTGTTTTAATGGGTATAGTTTTCATATTGTACACTGCTTAAGATTTTTTCCACAACACACACTCTTTTTGTGTTTTTCTTGTATTTAGAGAAAAGTCTTGCTTTGGTTGGGGGGGAAAGGGGGGGAGATGTTAATCTGCTCTAGAAGATTCAGCTGCAATGTTAATCTGCTCTAGAAGATTCAGCTGCAATGTTAATCTGCTCTAGAAGATTCAGCTGCAATGTTAAGCTCCTCTAGAAGATTCAGCTGCAATGTTAATCTGCTCTAGAAGATTCAGCTGCAATGTTAATCTGCTCTAGAAGATTCAGCCGCAATGTTAAGGTCCTCTAGAAGATTCAGCCGCAATGTTAATCTGCTCTAGAAAAATTCAGCTGCAATGTTAATCTGCTCTAGAAGATTTAGCCGCAATGTTAAACTCCTCTAGAAGATTCAGCTGCAATGTTAATCTGCTCTAGAAGATTCAGCTGCAATGTTAATCTGCTCTAGAAGATTCAGCCGCAATGTTAATCTGCTCTAGAAGATTCAGCTGCATTGTTAATCTGCTCTAGAAGATTCAGCTGCAATGTTAAACTGCTCTAGAAACCTATCCATTCTGAAGGAAATCAGCCCTGAGTGCTCACTGGAAGGACAGATCCTGAAGCTGAGGCTCCAATACTTTGGCCACCTCATGAGAAGAGAAGACTCCCTGGAAAAGACTCTGATGTTGGGAAAGATGGAGGGCACAAGGAGAAGGGGACGACAGAGGACGAGATGGTTGGACAGTGTTCTCGAAACTACTAACATGAGTTTGGCCAAACTGCGAGAGACAGTGAAGGATAGGCGTGCCTGGCGTGCTCTGGTCCATGGGGTCACGAAGAGGCGGACACGACTAAACAACAACAACAGAAGATTCAGCTGCAATGTTAAGCACTGTAGAGGGAGCAACTGCGGTTCCTGCACTAGAAGGGGTTGGACAACGAACCCTGCAATTCTATGATTCTATGAAAGTGCGCAAATGTTTCTGGAGAGGAAAAGAACGACTCCTGTCCTCTTGGACTGAAAACGTAGAGTTCTGTGCCCTTTTCACTGGTGCATCCAAACCACTCTCTGTGACTCAGCTCAAGGAGGAAATGGAATAATTGCTTCTTGATTTCTCGGCATGGAAAAGCTGAGAGGTACAGCAGTGACCATCTGCCAAAGGATCAATGGGCAGGAACCAGAACAGAAGTGTGGTGCTTCTAAGCTGCTGGGAGCAAGCCCAGCTCAACACAGAGGGGCTTGCTTTTGAGTAAAGGTGCCCAAGGCAGGCACTGTTGCAGCTGAACTCAAGTTGTCGTGCTTTGAAAAGACAGATGCAGTGCTAATTCACTCTATGTATAACACGCTCTTCCTTTCAGAAATGCCTCAGAGGAGCTTATCTGATTTTGTAGAATTGTAGAGCTGGAAGAGATCCGACGATCATCTAGTCCGACCTCTTGCAAAAATAGGCAGCTGGCCCATACAGGGATCAAACCGGTAACCTTGGCGTTATTATCAGCACTGTGCTCTAACCAACTCAATCAAATCCACACCAACTTCAAAAACGCTACAGCAGTAAGGTCTTCTCAAAGAATTTCATGGCCTGCATTCACACAGCAGTTTATTCCATTTCCCTGACATTTTCTCGTTACTCTCCACATTTTATTTGAGCTCCCGCATGACACAGAAGGCACTTCCGGAAATGTAACGGAATATAACACCAGGGACGCGGGTGGCACTGTGGGTTAAACCACAGAGCCTAGGGCTTGCCGATCAGAAGGTCGGCGGTTCGAATCCCCGCGACGGGGTGAGCTCCCGTTGTTCGGTCCCTGCTCCTGACTCGGAGCGCAAATACTACTGCTCTGGTAAAGAAGGCCCAGCAGAGAATTTATTTCCTCAGACTTTTAAAGAAGAACCATCTGAGTGAGAGACTGCTGGTGTCCTTCCACTGAGGCTCCATAGAGAGCATTCTTATATACTGTATTTGTGCTTGGTTCTCCAGCTGCACAGCCAGGGAGAAGAAGGTACTTCAGAAGGTCATAACCACAGCCCAAAATATTATTGGTCATCCTCTCCCATCTCTGGAAGAACTATACAGTTCCCGTTGCCTTAAAAAGGTAAACAATATTTTACAGGATCCATCTCATCCAGGATATAGTCCCTTTGCACCACTGCCTTCGGGTAGAAGATATAGAACAATTAGATCAAGGACAAATAGATTGAAGAACAGTTTCTACCCAAGAGCTATAACCACCGTAAATGCTGTAACCAGATAATATGAACCTTGGAGAGCTGTGATGGGTGTATGTGTGGCCTTTTTTTGGGTGTGTGTGTATGTGTTTTGTGCTGTTTTTTGTTTCTTTCTGTTTTTTTAACGGGACGGCTGCAATTTCGTTGCACTTGTGCTTGTACTTGTGCAATGACAATAAATTATCTTATATCTTATATCTCCTGCCAACCTAGCAGTTCGAAAGCATGTCAAAGTGCAAGTAGATAAATAGGTACCGCTCCGGCGGGAAGGTAAATGGTGTTTCCGTGCGCTGCTGTGGTTCGCCAGAAGCGGCTTTGTCATGCTGGCCACATGACCCGGAATCTGTACGCCGGCTCCCTCAGCCAATAAAGCGAGATGAGCGCTGCAACCCCAGAGTCGTCCACGACTGGACCTAATGGTCAGGGGTCCCTTTACCTTTACCTTTTTAACACCAGTTTAGCGCTTATACAGAAACACCAGACCTCCGCTGTACTGTGCTAGAGTTCTGGAAGTGGCTTTTGTGTTGTGCGAAAGCTCAGCTATAACATTGTTATGTACTGAGTTGAATAGGATCCAAAATGCAGCAGTCTGATTGGTCCTAGAACAATAGGATTCAGAATGTAGCAGTCTGATTGGTCCGCAGGAGCCACCCAATCCAGCTCCAGGTGGAAGTGAATCAGCAACCTGATTGGCCTACAGGAGGATCCCAGAATTAGCCAATCACGTGGGGCCCATTGTGTAAATAATGTATATAAAGCAGTTACAGGTAGATAGCCGTGTTGGTCTGTCATAGTCAAAACAAAATAAAAAAATTCCTTCCAGTAGCACCTTAGAGACCCACTAAGTTTGTTCTTGGTATGAGCTTTCGTGTGCATGCACACTTCTTCAGATACACTGAAACAGAAGGCAGTTACATATAAGGGTCTGGTGACTTCTGTTTCAGTGTATCTGAAGAAGTGTGCATGCACACGAAAGCTCATACCAAGAACAAACTTAGTTGGTCTCTAAGGTGCTACTGGAAGGAATTTTTTTATTTTGTTTTGTATATAAAGCAGACGTTCTGGGGGAACATTCATTCCTCGCTACTATGAGCTGAATAAAGAGCATGAAATCCACACTCGACTCCGAGTATATTTCAAACAGAGAAATAATTAACAGTCGGGAAAGCGGAATAAACTGCTGTGTGAATGCGGCTGAAGGGAAACTGGAAGCGAAGCTGCAGAGAAGCCTGGACTGTGTGTCTCCATCGCTCCTTGTTGCCATTCCAACATGGCGGGAAATGGACTGGGATTTGTAAGCTGCAGAAAGGGGCAAAGTGGGAGACCCTGTGGTGGTGCCATTCGAGAGTGAATATGGGGCCTCAGGTGGCAAAATTGTGCTTCTCTTGGAGTGAAATGCCTGGCTTGGCTTCTCACCAAGAAATGGATGGGTCAGACACAGGTTATAAAACAGACATCCCCAAACTAAGGCCCGCAGGATGGATACGGCCCGCGAGACTTAATTATCCGCCCTGCGCTGACCCCTGCCGCCGCCTGCTCTTACTGGCACGGTGTGGCTACCCACTTCTGGGTCGGCGGAGCACCGTAAATAGCTTGTGCGCACGCGCAAGGGTCACTTCCGGTGTACAGCGCATGCGCACAAGCTACTTCTGGCGCTCCACCGACCCGGACGTGCACCGGAAATAGCATTTGCGCATGCGCAAGCATTATTTCCGGGGCACTTCCGGGTCGGTGGAGGCCGTGCGCATGCACACAAGCTATTTCCCGCGCTCTGCCGACCCGGAAGTGCGCCGGAAATAGTGTGTGCACACGTGTATGGGCGCACGCTCCCCCACCCTCTGGCCCGCCGTGCGATTCGTGCTGGAGGAACCAACTCGCGGCCTGGTAAAATTACCGACCCCTGTTATAAAAGATCAGGATCCCCTGCACATTCCATGCAACATGCAATTATTCACAGAAAGCAATCAATTTAATGAATTTGAGACACAATTATTACATGTGGTGTATGTATATATTTAAAAATAGCAGTGTTGCTTATTCATAACAGGGAATTTATCCATTTATCTCCTTCTTTCAACAGACATCATGCATCTTATTATTCTATTCAGAAGCCATTTTTTCCTAATTGTTAGGCAATTGAATTGCATGTTTGAGTTAAGCTGTCAAACTGCATTTTTTTTAAAAAAAGAGTTTTTATAGCTGTGCCCAGTAGCTATTACATATATTATTGGGTTCTTTTTGCAAATAATTGCATGTTGTGTAAAATTTACACTTTCCTTGGTGGTCCTGACATTTTACAATCTGCGCTGGTGGCGAGTGGTTGGGAATTATTCCTCTGTGTTTGATTCAGGCAACTGATGCTCAGCCAGACCATAATTTGATGCAGATTTGAGTGGGCAAACGCAGCAGAAGGATGAGGCTGATGAGCAACCAACATCTTGATTTTAGTGGGCATGCAGTTTAATGAACTTCAATAAAATAAAATAAAATAAAATAAAATAAAATAAAATAAAATAAAATAAAATAAAATAAAATAAAATAAAATAAAATAAAATAATAATCTTTGGAAAGATGGGCCCCCATGTAGTATTTGTTTGGAGATAAAGTATTTATACCTGGGTATAAATAAATAAATAAATAAATAAATAAATAAATAATAATAATAATAATAATAATTATTATTATTATTACTACTACTACTACTATTACTAATGCTACTACTACTAACTACTACTACTATTTGCATGCAAGCTTAAGGTCCCACCTGGACCATACATTCAAAGTTGTATCATATTGCTTTAAACCCGTGGTTCTCAAAGGGCGTGGCACGCCACACTGCTGTGGCAGGAGAGAATGGCAAGTGTGGCTGGAAGAATCAAGGATAATCAAAGAAATATGAAAGATCGGAAAAGAGAGAGGCTTCTTTGTGTTGATGAGGAGATGAGAGTTTGTTTGTCTCAAAATAGACCTGTTATAAAGGAAATACCCCTGCAAAAGCAAGCTCACACTTCTCGCTGGGTTTGTATACATACCTAAGGTATACAGTGGACGCTCGGGTTGCGAACGTGATCTGTGCGGGAGGTGCGTTCGCAACCCGCAGCGTCCGCAACCCGCGCAACTGCGTCTGCGCATGCGCGTGACACAATTCTGTGCATGCGCAAAGCGCGATTTAGCGCTTCTGCCCATGCGCGAGCGCCGAAACCCAGAAGTAACCCGTTCTGTTACTTCCGGGTTCGGCGCGGTGCGGAACCTGAAATTGCGCAACCTGAAGCGGCCGTAACCTGAGGTATGACTGTAGTTTATAATTATATTTTGGGAATCATTCAAGTTGCTTTATACTTTCGGGATGCCCCATGATCATATCATAAAGCAGTTGTGTTCTATTAAACACTGCTAGGAGCTTTCCCTTTTTGTTTTGTAATAATAATAATAAATAAATAATAATAATAACAATAAATTTATTATTTCTACCCTGCCCATCTGGCTGGGTTTCCCCAGCCTCTCTGGGCGGCTTTCAACAGAACATTAAAAACAGAATAAAACTTCAAACATTTAAAACTTCCCTAAACAGGGCTGCCTTCAGATGTCTTCTAAAAGTCGGGTAGTTGTTTATTTCCTTGACATCTGATGGGAGGGTGTTGCACAGGGCGGGCACCACCACCGAGAAGGCCCTCTGCCTGGTTCCAATGTATTTTCCAATGTATTTCTTATCAATAAAAAATTCAGTGTGGCGTGAGCAAATATTTATTCTGCAAGTGTGGCCCAGATAAAAAAGCTTGAGAGCTACTGTTTAAATGCTCTTGGCTGCACCCAATGAATCCTGGGAACTAATAATAATAATAATAATAATAATAATAATAATAATAATAATAATAATTTATTATTTATACCCCGCCCATCTGGCTGGGTTTCCCCAGCCACTCTGGGCGGCTTCCAACAGAACATTAAAATACAATAGTCTATTAAACATTAAAAGCCTCCCTAAACAGGGCTTCCTTCAGATGTCTTCAGAAGGTCTGGTAGTTGTTGTTCTCTTTGACATCTGAAGGGAGGGCGTTCCACAGGGCGGGTGCCACCACCGAGAAGGCCCTCTGCCTGGTTCCCTGTAACTTGGCTTCTCGCAGTGAGGGAACCGCCAGAAGGCCCTTGGCGCTGCACCTCAGTGTCCGGGCAGAATGATGGGGGTGGAGACGCTCCTTCAGGTATACTGGACCGAACTATAGTTTGTGAATGGTGCTGAAAGTTGCTGGCAGACCCCTGTTCCCTTCCCAGAGCAACAGAGTTCCCTGGGAAGAGGGATCGACTTTAAACCACTTTAGGAATTAAGAACATAAGAAAAGCCTGCTGGATCAGGCCAGTCCTGGATCAGGCCAGGAGTGTCTCCACCCCCACCGTCCAGCCCGGACACTGAGATCCAGCGCCGAGGGCCTTCTGGCGGTTCCCTCATTGCGAGAAGCAAAGCTACAGGGAACCAGGCAGAGGGCCTTCTCGGTAGTGGCGCCCGCCCTGTGGAACGCCCTCCCATCAGAAGTCAAAGGTACTAACAACTATCTGACATTTAGAAAATGCCTGAAGACATTTTCCCTGAAGACAAGTTCAGGGAAGTTTTTAATCTGTGACATGTGGATGTATTTTAATGTTTGTTGGAAGCCGCCTAGAGTGGCTGGGGAGACCCGGCCAGATGGGCGGGGTATAAATAATAAATTATTATTATTATTATTATTGTTATCCAGTCCAGCATCTTGTTCTCACAGTGGCCAACCAGATGCCTGTGGGAGACGCAGAGGCAGGATCTGAGCGCAAGAGCCCTCTCTCTTCTGGTAGGTCTTTGCGGGTACTAAGAGCCTCTCAGCATGCTGAACAGACTACAGTACCCATGATTCTTTGGGAGTGGGATGCTACTGGTCTAAATATATTGAACAGGTGGGGGCTAAGAAGCATTGCTTTGGGGGAGATTACCTATTGCGGTGTAGGACAGCTTCCACCCTCCATTCTCTCCAGAGTTGTCACTGTGGAACAGGATTTGGATGCTGTTGCTCTTCGTTTCGATGCGTCCTGGCGATTTCTCTCCACAGAAAGGCCCAAACTCCTGATGTCCAGCTTTGATCTGTCGGGAAAAACAATCAAAGGAGGAGCAGAGAAAAGGCGAGACTTGGTCACCTGCATTTGTTTTTGTTTTAAAAATTTTTTTTAGAAACTTTCTTGCTGATCACTTCATAATATAACAATACAACAATCAAAAAGAAAAAAAGAAAGAAATACAAAAAAAGAAAAGAAAAGAGAAGAAAAAGAGAAAAGAAAAACAATATAACACAAGAAGACTTAAATAAACTAATACTTCTTCTCAATACCCTAATCTTCTTTACATTAAATGAAATAAAGACTTCCACCAACCTCCCAACACATCGTTTGCTTCTCATTTCATTCTTCTGTTTTCCTTATCTTCTTAAACCTCTTTATATTTATATTATATAAATCATCATTCCATCTCTTTTTTCTTCATGAGATCATTCTAAACTCAACCAGATATTCAATCTTGAACCTTGTTTTTTAAAATATTCATTCAGGTCACCTTCATTTGTGTCTGGTTGAAATCAGGCAAGTCGAATGCAACCGTAGTGTACTTAGAATCATAGAATCCTAGAGTTGGAAGAGACCCCAAGGGCCATCCAGTCCAACCCCCTGCCAAGCAGGAAACACCATCAAAGCATTCCTGACAGGTGGCTGTCAAGCCTCTGCTTAAAGACCTCCAAAGAAGGAGACTCCACCACACTCCTTGGCAGCAAATCCCACTGCCGAACAGCTCTTACTGTCAGGAAGTTCTTCCTAATGTTGAGGTGGAATCTTCTTTCTTGTAGTTTGAATCCATTGCTCCGTGTCCACTTCTCTGGAGCAGCAGAAAACAACCTTTCTCCCTCCTCTATATGACATCCTTTTATATATTTGAACATGGCTATCATATCACCCCTTAACCTTCTCTTCTGCAGGCTAAACATACCCAGCTCCCTAAGCCGTTCCTCATAAGGCATCGTTTCCAGGCCTTTGACCATTTTGGTTGCCCTCCTCTGGACACGTTCCAGCTTGTCAGTATCCTTCTTGAACTGTGGTGCCCAGAATTGGACACAGTATTCCAGGTGGGGTCTGACCAGAGCGGAATACAGTGGTACTATTACTTCCCTTGATCTAGATGCTATACTCCTATTGATGCAGCCCAGAATTGCATTGGCTTTTTGAGCTGCTGCATCACACTGTTGACTCATGTCAAGTTTATGGTCTACCAAGACTCCTAGATCCCTTTTACATGTACTGCTCTCAAGCCAGGTGCCACCCATCTTAAAACACAAGGGGAAGGATGTGTGTGTGTGTGTGTGTGTGTGTGGAATTTCTCCCTGGCCTCCTGGTATTTTCCAGTCGCTGTGGAACTCGAGCCAGATCAGCTTGCTGTGCTCACCTTGATGTAGTCATACGGGCAGGTGACCTCCGGATGGTCTTCAATGTCAAAGTTGTCGTTGAACTCCAGCGTAATGAAGAAACCCTCTTCAAGCTCAATGCGGTACAAGCAATCGGAGCTCTTGGGGTAGGAATTGGGGAAGTCTGGGCTGTTGATCACCCCATTCCTCTGAGTGAAGAGGTTGTCGCTGCACTCCACTGCAAGGGAGACAAGGGTGAACACACAACACCTTGGCTACGTTGTGTCTGTCAGCATATACCCCGCCTGGGGCAGTTAGTGAGACTGCCCCAAAGCCAGAGCAAAGCCGTGTGCGCACATCCCCGGCTACAGAGAGTCCGGTGGCGCAGTCATATGTGATTGTTCCCAGCATGAAGAACAACACACACAAGCCATAAATAAGGCTAAAACTATTTATTGTAGGAATAGTGCAGAGAAATTCTCTCCTGCCAGCTCATTAGGCAGAGCTGCCATAAAGACATCTTTCCAGCTCGAGGGCTAGCTAGAAGAGAGTGAGCACAAAGGCTCGAATTACAAAAGTACAGTAATACAAAAAAACATTCCATGCACAGGACCGGTGCCAGGGTTTCTGGCGCCCTAGGCGAGGGGGCGGGGCACCGTACATCATGCGCAATGACGTGCGGTGCCCCGCCCCCTGCCATTGGGCGCCCCGCGCTGCCGCGATTTTTGCCGCTGGTTGGGGCGGCACCGGGCGGCAGCGGGGGGCAAGGGGCAGGCTGGCCAGCGCCCCCTCCATTTTGGCGCCGCCACCGCGGTTTTCGCCCCAACCTGCTCGCTTCGCCGCTGGTTGGGGCGGCAGCGGGCGGCAGCGGGGGGCAGCGGGCAGGCTGGCCAGCGCCACCTCCATTTGGGCGCCCTAGGCAGTTGCCTAGTTGTCCATGCAGGAAGTGATAAGGCAACTTTCTCACGGTTCAGTGAGACAGGCAAAAGTGAAACCATTCCTCGCAGCTGTTGCTGCTCGGCTTGGACAAAAATCACAACAGTGTCTGCGGGGGTCAGTATTGCTGCGGCCAATGGTCTGACTCCACAGAAGGCCGCTTCCCATGTTTCTAGGGGAAGAGCAGTAATAGCTCCGGGGCCGAGTGCATGCAGGAGAGATCCTGGTTCAACCTCATGACACAAGGTCCTGGTAGCAAGGCTGGTGGGGAACCAATACGACTTGGGGTAGAAATCTGTGGTGAGGCAGCAGCTTCAGTGGCAGAGGTGGGACGGGCAGAGGACTCAGATGTGGGTGAACCTGCACTGGTAACCACAAGCCCATGGGTCTAATTGCACCTGCCCAAGCCTCTGCAATTGGCCTGCAAGGCCATTTTGGGCAAACCACCCCAACTGAGGAGGAATGGTGGGATCCTCCCCCTTCCCCCTGGATCCTGAATCTTCCCAGGAGCAGTGGGACAGTATAGATTTGGAACAGCGGTTTGCAGAGGGACATAGTTCAGAAGGCAGAAGTTGGGAAGAACTGAGTGGTGAACAGCTAGGAAAAGAAGAACTGGGAGAGAGAGTTAACAGACTCACTTTCGCTTGAAAGCGTCCATCCGCTCAGCGCAAGGTCAAGGCGAGCAGATCAGGTGGCAGAACAGAAAGCAAAGTGGTTGCGAGATCAGGTTGCAAGACACAGAAGTGACAAGGGTGACTAGGGGGAAGTGGGTGAAAACCTTAATTGGGAGCATCTTCATGCTAGGAATAAATGCTTTGTTCTCTCGCTATGATCATTAAAATTTCTAACTGGCAAGAGACTCCTTTTGCTTTATTCTGCTTCTCTACTGCCAAAGGGGGGGAGGGGGGAGAGGAAGCCTGACACCAACCTGACAGTCACCCGAATTAATATGATCTATTATTTTGAATCCATGCACTAAGTGCTAAGCTTGGAACTAAAGCACCTATTTATTCCCCACTCCTGCTCTCGAGTTTCAGAGCAACCAGCCCAGTTCACTCCCAGCACTATGATATGGGCAATATACCTTTGCAAGTCCTGTTGTCAGAGTGCAGGATGTAGCCAAACCGGCAGGAGCAGTAGTATCGGCCGATATAATTGTGGCAGTGGTGGTCACAGGCCAGCTCTTCGTCGCTCTTCTCCAGACACTCATCGATATCTGTTATAGAACAGGAGGGAGCGGCAGACTCGTAAAGCAAACACTTTAGGATTCTGCGGTTTTCGAACTCTGCACCGTCGCCAAGCAAAAGATCTATATGGACCCCAGCTTGTGCTAACTTTCCAAGTTTGTGGGAGGCAACTTCAGTTGACCAAGATCCGAATAACTCATTTGCTAACAGCTTCCCGTTTAGTTGCATCTCAAGGCTAAAAGGATGCCTCTGTGTGCTCTACAACAAACTGGTTTTTAAAAGCCTTATTTGTAGCCAAACCAAAGAAATTGGCCCACCAACTCTGGGTTCTCAGAGGGGAAGCGGACCCGTTGGACTTTGCATCTGCCTGGTGGTTTATTGTAGCTAACTTAACGACTTGGTTGCACAGATGGCAAATTCCATCCAAATATTATTTCACATGGTGCCATTTTTTATTATATGATATTTTTTTATCAGCTGCTTATTACTTATCTTGGAACGATGCCATAATCCTTGGAATGGTCCTCTTTTGTATCTTCCCATTTCCCTTTATATTATCATTTTATTTATTAAATTTGTATGCCACCCTCTATGCATAGATCTCAGGGTGGTTCACACACACAAAAATCACAACATAAAAACACAAAATACATGATGAACCCAAGAGCAAAAAAAGACAAACCAATAGCCTCCCCCAAAACACACCCATTGTCTTAAACCTCTTTACCTTATACCTGACCGTGCTAATTCTTTTTTCTCTTTTGTTGAATTATTGGAATGCTATGTGAGTCTTGTTTGCTGCACATTTACTAAAGCAAACACTCAGCTTCCCTCCCGTTTTGACCTGGCTGCTATCCTTTATGATGTGGCTTCTGCAACGCCAAGGCTTGACTACTGCAACATACTTTATTGGGGACTGCCCCCGGAGACTGTCCAGAGGCTTCACAAGTGCGTAAGTCACTGAAACAAATACATTTATACAGCAATTCCATTTTTTTTATAAAAAAAACAAAAACCCATCCAAGTGCAACAAATACTATTTACTGGGGACAAACAAACCTTTCAATTAGTTTAGCACCACCCTTTTTGCCAGCGTATACTCCACTGGGTTTTAGACTGCTTTTTTGTGAGTTTTAGTTGTGTAGTACCGTATTTTTTGCTCTATAAGGCGCACCTGACCATAGGACGCACCTAGTTTTTAGAGGGGAAAAGCCCCATTTTTTTGACGATCAGCTCAAATTTCTGTAGCTTCTTTTGCAAAGGAGAAAAGCCCCATTTTTGTGGATCAGCTCAAATTTCTGCAGCTTCTTTTGCAAAGGAGAAAAGTCCCATTTTTTAAGGATCAGCTCAAAGTTGTTGAGCTTACTTTGCAAAGGGGAAAAACCCTGGTTTAACTCACAGTTCTGCAGCTTCAGTAAAGGGAGCCATTTCTACAGTTTCCAGACAGATAATCTAATCAGCCAGTCACATGTCGCTGGGGAAACAGCCTCCCTCTGCAAGGGGGCGGGGCTGGAATCTCTCTCTCTTATCTCTCTCCCCAATTGTTTGCTGAGCAGCTGCTCAGCGGGCTTCCTTTCAACACCCCCTTCTCTCTCTTTTTTTTTAAAAAAAGCATGATCTGCTTTTGCCCCTGGGCAGTTCAGCTCCAGGGACCACACATTCGCTCCATAAGATGCACAGACATTTCCCCTTACTTTTTAGGAGGAAAAAAGCGCATCTTATGTAGTGAAAAATAGGGTATTTTTAAAAACACACTCCTGATGTATTTTAGCTGTTGTCAACTGCAGGTACTTTGGAGTCCAGTGGCCTGGGCAACCCACATTGTGGCCAAGCGGCTACTCACCCACGGCTGTGTAATGGGCGTCAAACCCTGTGAAACGTTCCTCGTTGGAGAAGTCCGATCGGAAAGTGAGGCTCATGAAAGAACCTGGGGAGACAATGGCCTGCTGCCCCGGGGTCTGTTCTGTGTCCGTGGCTTCCCTCCCGCAGAAATTTGCCAGGACTTGGTCTTCAGACTCCACCTGTTCCAAGCCCAACAGGAAAGAAAAAGAACCATCAGCTTGAAGGTGGAAATATATTGTTGCAGCAACGCCAGCAGATACATGCATTTCCAGATCTGGGCTTTGAATAATAATAATAATAATAATAATAATAATAATAATAATAATAATAATAATTTTTTATTTGTACCCCGCCCATCTGGCCAGGTCTCCCCAGCCACTCTGGACGGCTTCCAACAAATATTAAAATACATCAAAATCACAAGTTAAAAACTTCCCTAAACAGGGCTGCCTTCAGGTATTTTCTGAATGTAGGATAATTGTTTAGCACTTTAACCTCTGCTGGGAGGGCGTTTCACAGGGCGGGTGCCACTACCTCTGCCTGGTTCCCTGTAGCTTTGCTTCTCGCAGTGAGGGAACCGCCAGAAGGCCCTTGGCGCTGGATCTCAGTGTCCGGGCTGAACGGTGGGGGTGGAGACGCTCCTTCGGGTATACAGGACCGAGGCCGTTTAGGGCTTTAAAGGTCAGCACCAACACTTTGAATTGTGCTCGGAAACGTAGAAGAAGAAGAAGAAGAAGAGGAGGAGGAGGAGGAGTTTGGATTTGATATCCCACTTTATCACTACCCGAAGGAGTCTCCAAGCGGCTCACATTCTCCTTTCCCTTCCTGCCCCACAACACACACTCTGTGAGGTGAGTGGGGCTGAGAGACTCAAGAGAAGTGTGACTAGTCCAAGGTCACCCAGCAGCTGCATGTGGAGGAGCGGAGACGCGAACCTGGTACCCCAGATTACGAGTCTACCGCTCTTAACTACTGCACCACACTGGCTCTCTTTGCAGAACAAGAATAGGAAATAAGGGTAATATATTGTTCTTTCACTGACTGTTGCAGCAACATGCCTTTTCAGACCCGGGCTTTCAACAAGAAGAAGGGGAAATAAGGGTGGTTAATGATGCCCCCATTAAGATTCACAGACAAAACCACGTAGTTTGTGGAGGAAGAAGAGGGATAAAATATAATAATAATAATAATAATAATAATAATAATAATAATAATAATAATAATTTGTTGTTTTCCAGAAAAAAGAAATCCACAAAACACAAAATAAATTGGATTATCAATTAAAAACAAATTGATGGAAAAATATGATTATTATTTATTGAGTTTATATACCACCCTATACCCGGAGGTCTCAGGGGGCTTCACAAAAAAGATCACAAAATATACACTCAGAATAAAAACAGCAACTCAATAACACCTCCCCCCAAAAAGAGCCACATTTTAAAAGGGCATACTGGTAGGATGTCCATTAGGTCAACCAAAGGCCTGGTTAAAAAGGAACGTTTTTGCCTGGTGCCTAAAGATGTATAGTGAAGGTGCCAGGCAAAAATCCCTGGGGAGAGCATTCCACAGACAGGGAGCCACCGCAGAGAAGGCCCCGTTCTCGTGTTGCCACCCTCTGGACCTCTTGAGGAGGAGGCATGTGAAGAAGATGATCAGATGATGATCTCAGGGTCCAGGGAGATTCATATGGATTGTAAACCCACCTTCCTGAATGGATTTTTCTTTTTAAAAAATAAAATTGCATTTTTGCATTTTGCACCCACATCCACCAGCAGTGGAACCGAGGCTCACGGTCGCCTCAGATGGCGTGTGATGTGTGCAATGGAGTCTGAAACTTTCCCCAAAGCCAGGCAGGCCTTTTCCAAATGGAACATATCCATTATCAAACCAATGTAGGGCTGCTGTCGCCGTTTTTTCCTCCTCTGATCTCCTACCCAACCCGCTTCCTGGAGTCTGAACATCGTTTGCAAGTCTGTAAGTCATGACAGAAGAGAGATGGAACCTCTTTTGCATTTTTGGGATGGCTTACAAATCCTGCTTTTATGCCCAGCGATCGTTTTCAAAGCATCGCCAGCCACCCCGAACCCACAAGGCAAAATGCGCCCTGAGTCCAGCTAATCAATCACAGTCGGACCCTGCAGTTTCCTGGAAGGAAAGGATCCTCTCTGGGTAAGTTAAACAGCACCAAGGCCAATAACGTGTGGGTGATCTGAAGCGTAGCTTTCCCAAAAAGCAGACCCTGTATTCTGAGACGTGCCAAGCCCACAGCCTTGCAAGTCTCTCTGCCCCACCCTGCCCCTCCAGAAAGTATGTAAACCTTTTTGCCACAAGACTGGGAGAGTGAAATCCAAGCGTATTGTGGCACCAAAAGACCATGAAGTCATTCAGCCACTGGGAAGTTTCCATCAGGTTGTCTTAATTATCACAGCTTAGGAACAGATGAAGACAAACGCGCTCAGATGTAGGCAAAAATTGTTTCCACTCCGTTGGAATATTATCTTTAAAAATAGCTGCACGGCAAGGAGCCGAGGGCTTGCGAAATAGTCGACGGAGACAATTCGGGGGGGGGGTGGAGGTATAAGTTGGAGGCCTCTTTATTACTGGGGAGGAGACGCAGCTCACATTCCCCAGCTCAACCCCCTACCCTGGCATCTCCACTTGAAAGGGTCACAGGTAGATGAGCTGATATGGGGAAGGTATATGCTTAAGGGCCAGGAGAAGAGTTGCCAGCCAACTCTAGGGTGGGGCTGCCCCTGGGGTCAGTCTGGAGGCTGCAGCTGGTGCAGAAGGTGCCAGCGAGTTTGTGCGTGTGGCCAAACTACTGCCAGCACACAACACCTTGCTTGGAACATTTGATCTGGCTGCTAATTTGCTAGCGGGTCAACAGAAAAAGGGTCTGGAAAACCAAGCCTGACGGGGATCGGATGAGGGAGTTGGGTATCTTTAGCCCGGAGAAGAGAAATCTTAAAGGTGATATGAGAGCTGTATTCAAATACAGTGGTACCTCTGGTGGCGAACACGATCTGTTCCGGGGTGCCATTCACACCCCGAAAAGTCCGCAACCAGAGCGTTGCTTTTGCGCATGCGCGAAGTGTGCAAAACGCTTCTGCACATGCACGAAGTGTGCAAAACGCTTCTGCACATGCACGAAGTGTGCAAAACGCTTCTGCGCATGTGTGAAAACACTTCTGGGTTTGCCGCGTTCTTAACCTGGAAAAACGCAACATGAAGTGTTCGCAAGAAGGGGTATTCTTAACAGGCAGGGTTGTTCCCTGGACTGTTTGCAAGGAGGTAGTGTGGGATGTAATCCACTGGAGCAGTCAAGCACAACATTGCCTGTTTTGCTATAGTGGTCATGCAGAAGAGGTATGACTGTATCTAAAGGGCTGTCATATGGAAGACAGAGCAAGCTTGTTTTGTGCTGTTCCAGAGGGCAGGATCTGAACCAAGGGATTCAAATGACAAGGAAAGAGATTCCGACGAAACATTAGGAACGACTTTCTGACAGTAAAAGGTGTTCAACAATGGAATGGACTACTACATTGAGGTTGAATCCTGACAAAACAGAAGCCTTTTCCTCCATGAGGTTCTCTAATCATCTGATATCACACACTGGTTTTGTGAGTCAGAGGTAAAATCAAATAACAAGGGGTATTGCTGAGCATAGTCGTGTTTTGTTTTTGCAAAGAGTGTGGGAATTCTCTGGCGTATGGTTTGTTCTTTTTCTATGTCTTTTTGGAATGACATTTCATGTGACGGATGACAGAACGAGACGGAGACGGCACCAGAAGGGGACTTTGTGAAAATGAAAGCATTTGTGGGTTGAGATGTGAAAGTTTGGAGCAAGTGGGGGAAAGCGAGTGAATACCAGAGCCCTTTCGATACAAAATGAGAAACATGCTTCGCTATGAGACTGGCTCTTCTCGCACATTTTTAAAATTGTGGTGTTAGAAGGAGCGGTGCAGAAGAACAATGTGCACGTGGGGGACAAATTGCCATGTCTGGGTCGCACTTTACGTGGCTGGGATTGTAAAGCTGTAATTGCAGACATGATCGTATGAAGCGAGAAAGGGAAATCCATATTGGGGACCCAGAAGGATATGGACAAGCTGGAAGGTGTACAGAGGAGGGCGACCAAGATGATCAAGGGTCTGGAAACCAAGCCTGATGAGGAACGGTTGAGGAAACTGGGGGTGTTGAGCCTGGATAAGAGGAGGCTGAAAAGAGATGTGATAGCCATCTTTAGATAGCTAAAGGGCTGTCACACGGAAGATGGAGCAAGCCTGTTTTCTCCAGCTCCAGAGGGCAGGTCCCTAACTTATGGATTCAAGTTAAAAGAAAGGAGATTCCAACTAAACATTTATATCCCACCTATTTCTCCAAGGAGCTCAAAGTGCCGTTTATTGCTCCCGTCAGGTAGGTTAGAGTGAGAGGCAGTGACTGGCCCAAGGTCACCCAGTGAGCTCCATCGCCAAGCGGGGATTTGAACCCTGGTCTCCCAGGTCTGGCACTCTAACCCAGGAGTCAGCAAACGTCTTCAGCAGGGGGCCGGTCCACTGTCCCTCAAACCTTGTGGGGGGCCAGACTATATTTTGACAAAAATAATAATGAACGAATTCCTATGCCCCACAAATAACCCAGAGATGCATTTTAAATAAAAGCACGCATTCTACTCATGTAAAAAAACACTGATTCCTGGACCGTCTGTGAGCCGGATTTAGAAGGCGATGGGGCCGGATCCGGCCCCTGGGTCTTACTTTGCCTACCCATGCTCTAACCACTAGTCCTGCTAGTGGGGAAAGAGCACTGTTGCACTCTGGTCCTGCTTATGGGCTTCTCAGAGGCATCTGGTAGCAGGACTGGCTGAGCTATTGGCCCGATCCAGCAAATGTTTATTACGTTCTCCCTACCAATCTCCCTTTAAAGTCTCACTCCTTTTTTTTCTGGGGTTTGTCAGCACAGGCAGAACTAAAGAGCAGGTCAGGTGAAACTTCTGTCCCAGGCAGACCAGATGCCAAAGATCTTGCAGAAACCCAAAGTCCAACGTTGCAACAATTCTTAACCTTTAGCCGGTCAGAGGCATGGGGCAACCGTCCTCTCCTTGCTTCTACAAACTGTTTCCTGGCATGTTTGCACAAATTGCTTTCCTGGATTAGACCAAGGTTCATCTTGTCCTGGCCTAAATGGGCAATGATTGGCTAGATTGGGACATGAGAAGTACACATGCCGGCTGCAAGGCAAGAAAGGATAAAGGAGAAGGTGCTGGAAGGAGCAGACAGAAATGTGATTCCTGGAGCAAGGAACACCCCCTCCTGTAGGGCTGCCAGCTCTTGAATTTGAAACTTTTTCTGGTTTCTGATTATAGGGGTGGGAGAGAACCAGTTGAACCTGCCTAATTCACACTTTCCAAAACAACAATCAAACCGGAACACAGCCATCCTGTGAAATCCAGACCTTTCTGAATTCTGCAGTGCCGTCCCCCATCCCAAATAATGTGTACAAAACAGACATAGAATCATAACAGAGTACAAGGCACCTAACTAATGTAATCAGCTCTAAACTATTTCCAAATTTACTGTGTTGTTTGCACTCTGTACGTGCACGGACTGTTTCCTGTACGTGCATATGGGGTATTATTATTTTTTATGCCTTTTTAGAAACTGAAATATAAAGTTAAGATTTTTTAGAAATAATAATAATAATTTGTTATTTGTACCCCGCCCATCTGGCTGGGTCTCCCCAGCCACTCTGGGTGGCTTCCAGCAAACATTAAAATACATTAACACATCACAGATTAAAAACTTCCCTGAACAGGGCTGCCTTCAGGTGTTTTCTAAATGTCATGTAATTGCAACAGATTATTAAAAACACAAAAGCAAGACCAGGACAACACATTTAAGGGTGTATGCATGGCTGACCCAAATTAAGAGCAGACCAGGGAAATAAATAAATAAATAAATAAATAAATAAATAATAATAATAATAATATTTTTTATTATTTATACCTCACCCATCTGGCTAGAAACAAAATAAAAAAATTCCTTCCAGTAGCACCTTAGAGACCAACTAAGTTTGTTCTTGGTATGAGCTTTCGTGTGCATGCACACTTCTACAGATACACTGAAACGGAAGTCACCAGACCCTTATATATAGTGATCTCATTATACATGATAAAGCTATTTTTAGCCATCTCACCCTTGCTTTTTCCTGTAAGACCAATTGCAGTCGTTAACAGTCGTCAACAGGTTTACCACACCTATCAGCCAATCACGCATTCCCACCACCCTTCTGAGTAATACCCCTCCCACCCTCTTACTATATATAAGGGTCTGGTGACTTCTGTTTCAGTGTATCTGAAGAAGTGTGCATGCACACAAAAGCTCATACCAAGAACAAACTTACGGTAGTTGGTCTCTAAGGTGCTACTGGAAGGAATTTTTTTATTTTGTTTCGACTATGGCAGACCAACACAGCTACCTAGCTGTAACTAGAACCATCTGGCTAGGTTTCCCCAGCCACTCTGGGCGGCTTACAGCACATGGCAGCATTTTAAAATGACCCCAACCTCAAAGTGTTGCAGCCATCTCTTTGGGCATAAATTTTCCTGCTCCTGGGTTCTGTACAGTCACAAAGCGTATTGTAAATAAAAAGTTAAGGAGCTGGTTGCAGCCACAGCAGAGTGAGGACAAAGCTCCCCTTGTCGGCTGGGTCCGTCTCCCCTCGCCTCATAGCTTTCCCCTGAAGCCCTTGAAAAGAAAGCAATGGGGATTTCCTGAGACAAATGCAGAGAGGCCAGTCTCCCTCCTGGCATCCTGGGTGCAAATTCTTTCTCTTTCTGGCTTGGTGCCATCGTCTGCCCCCCCCCCCACCAGTGTCCCTATATTAGTCAAATGCCTTCCCAGTGCTTAGAGACTCCATCCCCTGTAAGGTCTGGACTGGACGGGGTAACCTCTCCCAGACAGGGACCCTGTCTGCATTCCTAATGGAATGATTTGAATATGAATATGTCCTTTCTCTTTTGGGGGGGCAGGGGCGTGAGAGAGGCGAGCGAGGCCCCTTTCATTCCAGAGATGCAAGCACCTCACACTCTCGTGGCAAACGAGGGAGATTAGATGGGAGCGTTTATTATTTCATTGCATTTCTGTCTAACTTTTTTCTCCGGGAGCTGAAGGTGGTTCTCTCCCTCTTCGTTTAATTGTTGTTGTTGTCATTTAGTCGTGTCGGACTCCTCGTGACCAGAGCATGCCAGGCACTCCTGTCTTCCACTGCCTCCCGCAGTTTGGTCAGACTCATGTTGGTAGCTTCGAGAACACTGTCCAACCATCTTGTCCTCTGTCGTCCCCTTCTCCTTGTGCCCTCCATCTTTCCCAACATCAGGGTCTTTTCCAGGGAGTCTTCTCTTCTCATGAGGTGGCCAAAGTATTGGAGCCTCAGCTTCAGGATCTGTCCTTCCAGTGAGCACTCCGGGCTGATTTCCTTCAGAATGGAGAGGTTTGATCTTCTTGCAGTCCATGGGACTCTCAAGAGTCTCCTCCAGCACCATAATTCAAAAGCATACTTGTGCAAAGTATGTACAGTGCGGAGCTATCCCAAAACATGACCATCTGGTCGCTAGCAGAATCAACACCAGAGTCTCGGCACCCTAAAGTGCCGCCTCCTTGTTCCCCTGACCCCTCTGCGCAAAGCGGGTGCCGGAAACATGTCTTCCCCTCAGAGTGAGTCTGCTGAGTGGTGCTGGGTCTCTCTGCAGCATCCTTAAACAGAGGCTTCTCTTCATCACTAATAATTAGAAACATTCTTTTTTCCCCAAAAGAGAAAGGAAAAATTATGTGCAAGTAGCAACCCACATTCATTTGCTGGTGGGTTTGTTCGTTTGGGTAATATATTATCCTCTGTCAAGTTTCACTTCCTTTGGTCAAGTTGCATAATCTCTTGTATTTGTCTCTCTCACACAAACAGGGTGCTGTATTCAAACATGACTCTCATATGTCATTCACGTACCACGCTTATTGTACACAGGAAGTCAAAAATTGGGAAGAATCTTGTTTATTTTTATTTTTTTTATTTTTGAGTGTGAATGTAAACACTAATTTGTAAAACCCAATGAAGTTTTTTTATATTAAAAAAAGAAAAAGAAAATGCTGAACTTTTGCTGGATCGGGACCTTTGCTTTTAGGTTTCCTGCTGTTTCACATTGATTTAAGCCACCCATCCTCACAAGTCCACCAGCGCCGCCACAAATTTCCTGGCCGCCTGCCTGCTCTCTTGACACTACATTTCCGAGAACGCTTTCACTCCCGCAAATGGAATTTTGCTGCTTTAATGAGGAGTTTATATATACGTTACAAGGGATGGATTATATCCTCTCCTCATCAACCCAATTAGCGCATTCCAGGCCAGGCCAGGGAGAGGTTGACGGCTCGGCCGTTGACTGCTTGCCTTAGGGTAGCAATGAAGAACACTGGCATCCAGAGGGTTCCCATGACATCGTAGGAACCACTTTCGAAAACAGATCCTGACACTGTTTCCTTGCATCCCAGCTGGGGATGGGGGAGAAATCGAATTATCTCTGAAGTTAAAGGCGGACCTACCAGATTCACACTTCCCAAAGCAATACAGGGGCCGAAATGCAGTCACTGAATTTTGCAATGCAGTTCCGCAGCCAACTAATGTGCATTTGCTAGGATCAAGTGGGTGTGGAATGCACATATATGTGAAAATAACAGCAAAAATAATAATAATAATAATAATTTATTATTTGTACCCCGCCCATCTGACCGGGTCCCCCCAGCCACTCTGGGCGGCCTCCAAAAAACACTAAAATACATTGAAATATTACAGATTAAAAACTTCCCTAAACAGGGCTGCCTTCAGGTGTTTTCTAAAGGTCATGTAGTTGTTGATCGCTTTGACCTCTGAAGGGAGGACGTTCCACAGGGCGGGCGCCACTACCGAGAAGGCCCTCTGCCTGGTTCCCTGTAGCTTTGCTTCTCGCAGTGAGGGAACCACCAGAAGGCCCTCGGCGCTGGATCTCAGTGTCTGGGCTGAACGGTGGGGGTGGAGACGCTCCTTCAGGTATACAGGACCGAGGCCGTTTAGGGCTTTAAAGGTCAGCACCAACACTTTGAATTGTGCTCGGAAACGTACTGGGAGCCAATGTAGATCTCTCAGGACTGGTGTTATGTGGTCATGGCGGCCACTCCCAGTCACCAGTCTAGCTGCCGCATTCTGGATCAATTGCAGTTTCCGGGTCACCTTCAAAGGTAGCCCCACGTAGAGCACATTGCAGTAGTCCAAGCGGGAGATAACCAGAGCATGCACCACTCTGGCGAGACAGTCTGCGGACAGGTAGGGTCTCAGCCTGCGCACCAGATGGAGTTGGTAGACAGCTGCCCTGGACACAGAATTAATCTGCACTTCCATGGACAGCTGTGAGTCTAAAATGACTCCCAGGCTGCGTACCTGGTCCTTCAGGGGCACAGTTATGCCATTCAGGACCAGGGAGTCCCCCACACCCATCCGCCCCCTGTCCCCCAAAAACAGTACTTCTGTCTTGTCAGGATTCAACCTCAATCTGTTAGCCGCCATCCATCCTCCAACCGCCTCCAGGCACTCACACAGGACCTTCATTGCCTTCACTGGTTCTGATTTGAAAGAGAGGTAGAGCTGGGTATCATCCGCATACTGATGAACACCCAGCCCAAACGCTCTGATGATCTTTCCCAGCGGCTTCATATAGATATTAAAAAGCATGGGGGAGAGGACGGAACCCTGAGGCACCCCACAAACGAGAGCCCAGGGGTCTGAACACTCATCCCCCACCACCACTTTCTGAACACGGCCCAGGAGGAAGGAGCGGAACCACTGTATAACAGTGCCCCCAGCTCCCAACCCCTCTAGACGGTCCAGAAGGATGTTATGGTCAATGGTGTCAAAGGCCGCTGAGAGGTCCAGCAGAACTAGGAAACAGCTCTCACCTTTGTCCCTAGCCCGCCGGAGATCATCGACCAGCGCGACCAAGGCAGTTTCAGTCCCATGATGAGGCCTGAATCCCGATTGGAAGGGATCCAAATGGTCCGCATCCTCCAGGCGTGCTTGGAGTTGTTCAGCAACCACCCGCTCAATGACCTTGCCCAAGAATGGTAGATTTGAGACTGGGCGATAGTTGGCCATAATGGCCGGGTCTAAAGATGGTTTTTTAAGAAGCGGTTTAATGATCGCCTCTTTCAGCGGGTCTGGGAAGACTCCCTCACAGAGGGAAGCATTCACCACCCCGCGGAGCCCATCGCCCAGCCCTTCCCGGCTAGCTTTTATTAGCCAGGATGGGCAAGGATCAAGAAGACAGGTGGTCGGTTTCACTTGTCCAAGCAGCCTGTCCACATCCTCAGAGGTAACAGATTGGAATTGATCCCATGAAACATGACTAGACAGAGCTCTAGCACTCTCCCGCCCCGGCTCTGCTCCCACGGTGGAGTCTACCTCCTTCCAAATCTGAGCGACTTTATCTGCAAAAAACTTAGCAAAAGCATTGCAGGAGATCTTGGGGTCCCCACCAGACCCCGATGACGGAGGTGGTTCTGCTAGATTGCGAACCACCTGGAAGAGTCTCCTGCTGCTGTTTTCTGCAGATGCGATAGAAACGGTGAAGAAGGTCCTCTTCGCCGTCGCCATTGCCACTTGGTAGGCTCGAAGTTGAGCTCTAGCTCGTGTCCGGTCTGATTCAGAATGAGTTTTCCGCCACCGGCGCTCTAGCCGTCTCAGCGACTGTTTCATTGCCCTCAGCTCTGGGGAGAACCACGGAGCTGCCCGGGCTCCATGCAATCGGAGAGGGCGCTTCGGAGCCAGACAGTCAATAGCCCTGGTTAACTCCACATTCCAGCGGGTCACCAGGGAATTAGCTGAAAGGCCATCAACATGGGATAAAACATCCCCTACCACTCTCTGGAAGCCAATTGGATCCATTAAGTAGCGGGGGCGGACCATCCGAATTGGTCCCACCTCCCTGCAGAGGGGAAGGGTTGCGGAGAAGTTCAGTTGCACCAGGAAGTGATCTGACCATGGCACTTCTTTTGTTTCACTTTTACTTAGTGTCAGATCACCAACATCCATAGAGGTAAACACCAGGTCTAAGGCATGTCCACGGCTATGAGTTGGGCCAAACTTATTCAGGGACAGCCCCATGGAGGCCATGCTTTCCACGAAGTCCCGAGCGGCTCCTTTTAAGGTCGTGTCGGCATGGATGTTAAAATCCCCTAGGACAACCAAACTAGGTGTCTCCAGGAGAACATCCGCCACGACCTGAAGCAGCTCGGGCAGGGAATCCTTGTTGCAGCGGGGAGGTCGGTACACCAAAAGGAATCCTGTACTGCCCCTATTGCCCAACTTCCAGAACATGCACTCAGAAAACTCGGTCTTTCCAATAGGACGCCCGGTGCAAACTAATGACTTCCTAAAAATCACTGCAACCCCCCCTCCCCGCCCAGATGGCCTGGGCTGCTGTGCGTAAGAGAAACCTGGTGGACAAGCAGCGGCAAGGACTGGCCCATCTGCCTCATCCAACCAGGTCTCTGTCACACATGCCAGGTCAAATCCTCCATCCACAATCAGATCGTGGATGGCAGTTGTTTTGTTTATCATTGACCTGGCATTACACAGCAACACTTTCAGGTCATGTGGGTATCCCTTGTTGATTCCAGTATCCGTCCGGTCAGGGCCAGACCCGGAGGTAGGGATAGTCCTCAAACAACGACTAATCCTGCCTCCTCGGTAATGACGTGGTCTGGTCTTAGCGTAACTCCTCCTCCTGTCCGTGATCACTGGGATCGGTTGTCCCAGTGTAGCCCCCCCTGTGGAATCTGCTCCAGCCATTTTATTGGCTGGGACCCATTCCTAGGCAGCCCTGACCCCTCCCCTTAAAATCAAATTAAAACCCAATACAAATCAAACAAACAAATATAAAACAATAAAAAACACCAAAAAACAGTAAGTTACATACATATAACAAAATTAAAGAAATTCCCACATCCGACTAGACATTTATCCCACACACCCAAGGCCTCCTTGCGGCCTTATAGCTGTGGTGGTGAGTATGGGGCCTGCCCCCGGGCCTAAGATGGAAGATGGCCTTCAGGGGGAGCAGTCCTTCCCAGCACTGACAGGCAGGGCAGCAGCAATGGTGTTCCAAGGCCTCCTTGCGGCCTTATAGCTGTGGTGGTATTGGGCCTGCCCCCGGGCCTAAGATGGAAGATGGCCTTCAGGGGGAGCAGTCCTTCCCAGCACTGACAGGCAGGGCAGCAGCAATGGTGTTCCAAGGCCTTCTTGCGGCCTTATAGCTGTGGTGGTGAGTATGGGGCCTGCCCCCGGGCCTAAGATGAAAGATGGCCTTCAGGGGGAGCAGTCCTTCCCAGCACTGACAGGCAGGGCAGCAGCAATGGTGTTCCAAGGCCTCCTTGCGGCCTTATAGCTGTGGTGGTATTGGGCCTGCCCCCGGGCCTAAGATGGAAGATGGCCTTCAGGGGGAGCAGTCCTTCCCAGCACTGACAGGCAGGGCAGCAGCAATGGTGATCCAAGGCCTTCTTGCGGCCTTATAGCTGTGGTGGTATTGGGCCTGCCCCCGGGCCTAAGATGGAAGATGGCCTTCAGGGGGAGCAGTCCTTCCCAGCACTGACAGGCAGGGCAGCAGCAATGGTGTTCCAAGGCCTCCTTGCGGCCTTATAGCTGTGGTGGTATTGGGCCTGCCCCCGGGCCTAAGATGGAAGATGGCCTTCAGGGGGAGCAGTTCTTCCCAGCACTGACAGGCAGGGCAGCAGCAATGGTGTTCCAAGGCCTTCTTGCGGCCTTATAGCTGTGGTGGTGAGTATGGGGCCTGCCCCAGGCCTAAGATGGAAGATGGCCTTCAGGGGGAGCAGTCCTTCCCAGCACTGACAGGCAGGGCAGCAGCAATGGTGTTCCAAGGCCTTCTTGCGGCCTTATAGCTGTGGTGGTGAGTATGGGGCCTGCCCCAGGCCTAAGATGGAAGATGGCCTTCAGTTGGAGCAGTCCTTCCCAGCACTGACAGGCAGGGCAGCAGCAATGGTGTTCCAAGGCCTCCTTGCGGCCTTATAGCTGTGGTGGTATTGGGCCTGCCCCCGGGCCTAAGATGGAAGATGGCCTTCAGGGGGAGCAGTCCTTCCCAGCACTGACAGGCAGGGCAGCAGCAATGGTGTTCCAAGGCCTCCTTGCGGCCTTATAGCTGTGGTGGTATTGGGCCTGCCCCCGGGCCTAAGATGGAAGATGGCCTTCAGGGGGAGCAGTCCTTCCCAGCACTGACAGGCAGGGCAGCAGCAATGGTGTTCCAAGGCCTTCTTGCGGCCTTATAGCTGTGGTGGTATTGGGCCTGCCCCCGGGCCTAAGATGGAAGATGGCCTTCAGGGGGAGCAGTCCTTCCCAGCACTGACAGGCAGGGCAGCAGCAATGGTGTTCCAAGGCCTTCTTGCGGCCTTATAGCTGTGGTGGTGAGTATGGGGCCTGCCCCAGGCCTAAGATGGAAGATGGCCTTCAGGGGGAGCAGTCCTTCCCAGCACTATATTAGGGGAAATTGCTTGCAAAAACGTGTAGGCAAAATTTCATAGCAATGCGAAATTAGGAAAAAGTTGCTGGCGAATTTTCATGAGTCCTTTTGTAAAAAAATCTCAGATTGATGTGGAAATGTTTGGAGCTAAATTCAAGACTGGAAAAACGAGAAACTAAAGATTGACAGATTCACTGTAAGGACTCTGGGATGTCTCCTCGAGAGTAAACAGCCAGACCACGTTGTCTGCTGGACTAATTGTCTTTATTTACAAATGTACACATCAGAGCTCCTAAGCTTCATGATCGCTTGAGTCAGTCGCAGATTCAGGGAGTGGCATTTCACGACTCCGCCCCCAGCATAGAAGTTTGGGGAACCCAAAGTGCCTCCTCTTCTCCTTCCGCTTTGTACCCCTGCACACCTGCGGTCGTGCACTGGGCTGATCAGTCAGGCTCTCAGCCCCTCCCCTTGGTGTTGCCAGGTCTCTGTTAGCATCTTCAACCTCCTGCACCGCAATGTCTGCCTGCAGTTCCCCTTCTCTGCCACTGCTGCTTTCCTGGCTCTCCTGGGAACTGCTCTCTGACATGACTTCTTTCTGTCTCCATCCGCCTCCCCCCGTCCGCTGAGCTCTGGGCGAGGGCAGGTCCCTGACATTCACCCACCCCAAAACCTCTGCTACCTTGTGGGATACCTTCGGGAGAAGAAAAGGCTACACAAATCTGGATAGCACCTTGTACGCCTCCTTCCGGCAACTCTTGCAGCCAAGCAAGTCCCAAATGTATTGCTCTGCTTTCCGTTGGACCACCTCATCAAGGCCAAGAGGGGGGTCTTGTCGTCTGGGCAGCCCAGGACCTCCAGACACATTGCCCAGGATTACACCCCGTCCAGGTGCTGCTAATGCAACGGTTTGACTTCACCCCCAGAGGTGTACTCCATTGTCTCTCGAGACAGACAGATGCCAAGCACAACAGCAATGCAGTCTGGAGTTAGGATGCGAGACCCTGGCTGCAAGGTGTCCTGGAGCTCAGATCTTGGGAGACCCAAGCGGAAGACACTTTGAGCGTGGATCCTGGCAGGATCAGATACCCACAGTGACTGCCCATTGGGACTAGCAGGGTGGAAAGCAGGGAGCCCAGACTGTGGGTGGAGCCAGAAGTGATGGCAGGCAGAGCCAAACTCTGGTTTTGACTCCATCCTCTTCCTCCTCCCTGCCCTACAAAGCAAAACATTGAGACTAAGGAGGAGGAAGACGCTTAACAGGCAGGATTGTTCCCTGGACTGTTTGCAAGGAGGAAGTGTGGGATGTAATCCACTGGAGCAGTCAAGTACAACATTACCTGTTTTGCTAGAGTGGTCATGCAGGGGATGTTGGTCCAGCCAGTTGAACTTCTTGTTACACCTGGCTAGAGCATCCTTTTTTTGCATGTGACTAGTAGGTAAAGGTAAAGGTACCCCTGACCATTAGTCGCGGATGACTCTGGGGTTGCGGCGCTCATTTCGCTCTATAGGCCAAGGGAGCCGGCGTTTATCCACAGACAGCTTCCGGGTCATGTGGCCAGCATGACTAAGCCGCTTCTGGCGAACCAGAGCAGCGCACGGAAATGCCGTTTACTTTCCCGCCGGAGCGGTACCTATTGATCTACTTGCACTTTGATGTGCTTTCGAACTGCTAGGTTGGCAGGAGCTGGGACAGAGCAATGGGAGCTCACCCCGTCACGGGGATTCAAACTGCCGACCTTCTGATCGGCAAGCCCTAGGCTCAGTGGTTTAACCCACCACAGTGCCACCCGCATCCGACTAGTAGGTAGGCATGACCTTTCCAGATCTGGTAGAAGGCCAGCAGTCCCTAGGTTATCTCTCATATGGGGTAAAGCTCTTTGTACACACTTGTAACTTTAAGCCTAAAGCCTGCCTTCAGGGATCACATTGTGCTCTGCCTGATCGTGAGTAAAACTACTTTTTTTTTTTACTTATGAATAAGACTGTTGTGTCTTTATTTTTTTTAGGAGGGATCAAAGGGGTCTTACCAGGAATAATAGAACATATCTCAAGCCAGATTGAATTGCTTATTATCTTAAGAGACTCACACGAGTCTGCAACCAGCTTCCTGCTGTGCAATAGGTGAATGCTAAGTGAAGGACTCAAACATGAGTTTGGCCAAACTGCGAGAGGCAGTAAAGGATAGGCGTGCCTGGCATGCTCTGGTCCATGGGGTCACGAAGAGTCGGGCACAACTGAACGACTGAACAACAACAACAAGTGAAGGAACTTGCTAACGCGAGTTATGAAGGATAATATTACAGTATTTTCCTGTGTATAAGACTACTTTTTAACCCAGGAAAATCTTCTCAAAAGTCGGGGGTCGTCTTATATGCTGGGTCGTATTTCTTATACAGCGAGTATATCCCAAACTCTATATTTTAACTGGAAAAGTTAGGGGTCGTCTTATACCCCCAGTCGTCTTATATGCCAGAAAATACGGTAATCGATAGATCCTCTCCTGTTACCCACAACATTCCCACAGGAAAGCAGGCAGGTCAGGGCTGGTTGAGGGCAGGCAGAAGTCATTGGGGAAGAGCTCCATTCATCCCAACGGACCAGCCTCTGCCGGCAGGTCAAGTGAAGCTACAACTCTTTGATTCTATGTGACTTCACAGTCCCGGAGTACTCAGACTGGCCAGCTACGAGGAGAAACATTGGCTGTTTTCAATCCGGCGTCCAAAAGAAACAGCCATTGTTTGAGAGGGCTGCGTGTTTTTGCAACACATTTCTCTCTCTCCAGCCAGTGCTTGATGCTCCTCCTCAGAGACAGATCTTCTCTAGTGAACATGTCGACATAATGACCCCAGAGGGGAATCCCGCCAAACAAGCAGCCAAGATTTAATTACCAGCCGGCTCTCGGGTTGTAAATGATCTATGAAAAAGTATACAGTCCTCAGCGGAGGCAGCACACATTAACCAGGCCGCGTGACCCCTCTGTTTAGTTTACTGTCAGAGGTCTGTCCTGGGTTCTTTGGGGAAGGGGGGTGACTGGCCAGGCGGCTGGGAGGAGGAGGAGGAGAAGGAACAGGGTTCGGAGGAGAAATGGTTCTCTGGTGCAGAAGGGCAGGCAGGGACTCACAAACTCATTGAACCATAGAATTGTAGAGCTGGGTGGGACTCCTGAGGGTCATCCAGTCCAACCCCCTGCATTGCAGGAATCTCAACTAAAGCATCCAGGACAGATGGCCATCCAACCTCTGCTTTCAAAACCTTCAAGGAAGGAGAGTTCACAACCTCCCGAGGGAGACCGTTCCACTGTCAAACCGCTCTTACTGTCAGAAACTTCTTTCTGGTGTTTAGTCGGAATCTCCTTTTTTTTCAATTTGAGTCCATTGAGAGTATCTGCTACAGTACTTGCCAGGGTCAAAGCTGAGCATCTCTTGCAATAATAATAATAATAATAATAATAATAATAATAATAATAATAATTTATTATTTGTACCCCGCCCATCTGGCCAGGTCTCCCCAGCCACTCTGGGCAGCTTCCAACAAATATCAAAATACATTAAAATATCACAGATTAAAAACTTTCCTAAACAGGGCTGCCTTCAAGTATTTTCTAAAGGTCATGTAGTTGTTTATCGCTTTGACCTCTGATGGGAGGGCGTTCCACAGAGCGGGCGCCACTACCGAGAAGGCCCTCTGCCTGGTTCCCTGTAGCTTTGCTTCCCACAGTGAGGGAACCGCCAGAAGGCCCTCGGCGCTAGATCTCAGTGTCCGGGCTGAACAGTGGGGATGGAGACGCTCCTTCAGGTATACAGGACCGAGGCCGTTTAGGGCTTTAAAGGTCAGCACCAACACTTTGAATTGTGCTCGGAAACGCACTGGGAGCCAGTGTAGATCTCTCAGGATCAGTGTTATGTGGTCTCGGTGGCCTCTCCCAGTCACCAGTCTAGCTGCCGCATTCTGGATTAGTTGTAGTTTCCGGGTCACCTTCAAAGGTAGCCCCACGTAGAGCGCATTGCAGTAGTCCAAGCGGGAGATAACTAGAGCATGCACCACTCTGGCGAGACAGTCTGCGGGCAGGTAGGGTCTCAGCCTGCGTACCAGATGGAGCTGGTAGACAGCCGCCCTGGACACAGAGTTAACCTGCGCCTCCATGGACAGCTGTGAGTCCAAAATGACTCCCAGGCTGCACACCTGGTCCTTCAGGGTCACAGTTACCCCGTTCAGGACCAGGGAGTCCCCCACACCCGCCTGCCCCCTGTCCCCCAAAAACAGTACTTCTGTCTTGTCAGGATTCAACCTCAATCTGTTAGCCGCCATCCATCCTCCAACTGCCTCCAGGCACTCACACAGGACCTTCACCGCCTTCACTGGTTCTGATTTGAAAGAGTGGTAGAGCTGGGTATCATCCGCATACTGATGAACACCCAGCCCAAACCCCAAGCCACTGATATTCTAGTTGGCCACAGGACAAGAAGCTATACTAGATGAGCCACTGACTGGCCTGATCCAGCAGGCTCTCCTTATGTTCTTATCCCACACTTTCCCGTCACTTTCGTTACCACAAAAACTCGGATATTTCGGGATGTGCCTTTGTTGTGCAAGAGCAACAAAGCTGCTCTAATTGTGCAATCTTAATTCGCTGGTATGTGCCCGAATCCCAACCACAAAATAGCAACTGTCTGAAAGCAGCCTAGGAGTGCACTGCCTTTAGGTGCAGGAGGGGAAGCTACACCCCGCTCAGTGTTTCTTCCCATCAAAACATTCAAGGATGCTACGTTTTCTACCCAGGGACACAGAAAGCTGCCTTGCTGCCTCTAACTGTGGAAGCAGAGCATAGCCATCCTAGCTAGTAGCCGCTGATATTTTTCTCCTTCTCCATGAATGTGTTCAATCCTGTCTCCCCTTTTTTTATTCACATAATGTACATTCTTTACAACAGACAAGTCCAAAATTAAATCATATATAACAAAATCGTAAGTCTCATGTTTTCATTTACACGGAACCCTTTCCAATACCTTTACTCAATATTTATTGCTGTTTCTTTCCTTACCAGTATTTTAATTCCTTACTTTGAGTCTCTTAAATCCTATACCAACCTTTAACAGTTTCAATTAATAGTTTCACCTCCTTCCTCCCGAACCCAATACTTCCCTTCACCCGTGTGCAATCTCCTTTTGCCTACTATTCTTTTTGTTATTGTTGCGTTACTTTATTATTGCCTCCTCAATATACTATTATCTTGTCTCCTTGCGACTTTTAAGTTTTTGCATATTGAAATAATCAGAAATCTGCTCTTATTCCCTTATGGGGTACACAAGAGCCTTTTGGGGTTCTCCATCGGAAGGAATAAATTACAGAGGCCAACCAGAGAAAAATTGAGAAGCAAAGAATTTATTTCTGTTGCAACATGGCGTTTTTGCCCCACACCAGAGAGTAGGGGAAAAAGGACCCCCAACAAAAGGAGCACATGCTCTTATAAAGACATTTCAAAAATTCCTCCTCAGTCCCCCACCCCCACCCCCACATCCCTCCCACATACATCACAGAAGGGGTGTAACCCCAGACCACTCCCCAGAAACATCACAGCTGCATCACAGATTGGGGGGGGGGTCAGAGGAGGTAACCTGAGAATTCTCACACCTGTGCCATCTCTCTCTGACCCCTTCCAGACACACATTTCAGCAAAACAAAAGGTTTCTTGTTTCCTGGCCTGGCCTGGCAGGGCTAATGTAGGGCTAAGGATCCAAATCCATTTTAGGTGGTGGGTTCTTTGTGAAGGAAATGGCCCATGTCTGGCACTCAGGCACCAGGATGCCAGAGATTATCACTTTATTTTCCTGAGACAATCACCCTCTCCTTCCTTGCAGAGAAACAGTTTGTCAGTTTGGGAGTCAAAATAGAGACAGGCCTGTCTTCCTGTGCTGCCTCAGACACGCGGCCCTGTTTTGCTTGGCACACCCATGAACAATTATTATATATATATAATATATATAATAATTGATATTCTTACAACAATTTTGAATTTTTAAGCTCCAGCACCGACTTTTTTCATGTATTCCTTAACGCATTCCCACTCTTTAGTAATCGTTTGATTAGAGCAGCCTCGGATTGAGGCCGTTAATTTTGCCATCTCCGCAAATTCAAGAAGTTTGGTTCTCCATTCTAATAATTCTGGAATTTTATCAGTTTTCCAATTTTTTTGCCAATGTGTTCAACCCTGTCCTAAATCTTCCACCTTCCACTTTCTCCATGCTGTGTATAATTTTATAAATGTCTACCGTGTCTCCTCTAACTCACCCTTTCCCCTAAACTAAAAAGTGCCCAACAGGCACAGAATTGCTCCAGAGAACACCAGCCTTCATTTAACAAATAAGTTTCTAGCTCTCATGAATGGAAACCGCTTTGTATTTCCAGTGGTGATGCAGGGGGGAAAGAGGGTCCATGCCTTATATGTTGACTTTCTCTGTGAGCAAAGCACGCAGATATATTTCCATTTGCAAGGCATAAAACGAAGCTGTTATTTGGGGAGAGTTAGAGATCCCAGGCATATTTTTTCATTATTACATTTAAGTGCAGGGCTACAGATGGCCCAGGCCACACCCCACGGAACAGCCTGCTGGGCTGGCAGAATAGCTGCAAAATTAGAAAAACATGGAGGATTAACTATGGTGCTGTTGGGAATGAATAGAAACAAAACCCCGATCTGTGACGGCAGTTCCGAAACTGCATGGGTTTTGCACAGAAATGCGAAGTGCGAAGGCTCAGGCCCCCTGTGGCAGCTGCAATATAGCCTTGGCCAAAGACACGCTGATCCTGTGGCATTTGAGGAGGAAATATGGGATGGCTTAGCTCTTCCAGAGTCAGGCCTGTTTTCCAGCTGCTTCCCTGGAACACAGGGGGCAGCTCAAGACATTCTGTCCTCCTTGCACCAAAACGAACATCGCTTCTCTGATTCATGTACCAAATATGAAACTCCTTGTTGCCGCTCCTTAAATCAGAAAGGGGGGGAGCCTTCTTCAGCCTGAGGATCGCTTTCCCTTTCCAGGGTCTTGTGCTAGTGGTGGGCGGGGCCAGAAGCAAGAGTAGGCGGAGCAACACTTTCCCCCTTCCCTTGAGACGTCCTCTCCAACGGAAGCCTAAAAATCCTCAGGTGAGCACCTCCTCTCCATTCCATCAACATCAGAGGCATAGATCAGGGGTAGGCAACCCTAAGGCCCGTGGGCCGGATGCGGCCCAATCACCTTCTCAATCCAGCCCACGGACGGTCCAGGAATCAGTGTGTTTTTACATGAGTAGAATGTGTCCTTTTATTTAAAATGCATCCCTGGGTTATTTGTGGGGCATAGGAATTCGTTCATTCCCCCCCACCCCCACCCCCAAAAATAGTCGGGCCCACCACATGGTCTGAGGGATGGTAGACCGGCCCACGGCTGAAAAAGGTTGCTGACCCCTGGCATAGATGGTGGTCACATGACACAGGGCCTTTTCTGTGGCTGCTCCCAGATTGTGGGATTACCGTATTTTTCGCTACATAAGACACACTTTTTTCCTCCTAAAAAGTAAGGGGAAATGTCTGTGCATCTTATGGAGCGAATGTGTGGTCCCTGGAGCTGAACTGCCCAGGGGCAAAAGCAGATCGTGCTTTTTTTAAAAAAGAGAGAGAGAAGGGGGTGTTGAAAGGAAGCCCGCTG
This sequence comes from Darevskia mixta, assembly GCA_034641385.1. Lineage (NCBI taxonomy): Eukaryota > Metazoa > Chordata > Lepidosauria > Squamata > Lacertidae > Darevskia > Darevskia mixta. Next base: position 1,106,037 of record JAWWNH010000210.1, read on the forward strand.
AGCAGCTGCTCAGCAAACGATTCGGGAGAAAGATAAGGGAGAGAGATTCCAGCCCCGCCCCCTTGCAGAGGGAGGCTGTTTCCCCAGCGACATGTGACTGGCTGATTAGATTATCTGTCTAGAAACTGTAGAAATGGCTTCCTGAAGCTGCAGAACTGTGAGTTAAACCCCATAAAACAGGGTTTTTCCCCTTTGCAAAGTAAGCTCAACAACTTTGAGCTGATCCTCAAAAAATGGGGCTTTTCTCCTTTGCAAAAGAAGCTGCAGAAATTTGAGCTGATCCTCATAAAAATTGGGCTTTCCCCCTCTAAAAACTAGGTGCGTCCTATGGTCAGGTGCGCCTTATAGAGCGAAAAATACGGTACCTCCCAAGGGAGGATAGCCTGGCTCCCTCCCTGTTATCCTTCTGTCCACAGGCTGAGACTTTCCTGTTCAGATGGGCCATTGGAAGCGGAGGTGCAGACAATCATAGAATCATAGAATCATAGAGTTGGAAGAGACCACAAGGGCCATCCAGTCCAACCCCCTGCCAAGCAGGAAACACCATCAAAGCATTCCTGACAGGTGGCTGTCAAGCCTCTGCTTAAAGACCTCCAAAGAAGGAGACTCCACCACACTCCTTGGCAGCAAATTCCACTGTCGAACAGCTCTTACTGTCAAGAAATTCTTCCTAATGTTTAGGTGGAATCTTCTTTCTTGTAGTTTGAATCCATTGCTCCGTGTCCGCTTCTCTGGAGCAGCAGAAAACAACCTTTCTCCCTCCTCTATATGACATCCTTTTATATATTTGAACATGGCTATCATATCACCCCTTAACCTTCTCTTCTCCAGGCTAAACATACCCAGCTCCCTAAGCCGTTCCTCATAAGGCATCGTTTCCAGGCCTTTGACCATTTTGGTTGCCCTCCTCTGGACACGTTCCAGCTTGTCAATATCCTTCTTGAACTGTGGTGCCCAGAACTGGACACAGTATTCCAGGTGAGGTCTGACCAGAGCGGAATACAGTGGTACTATTACTTCCCTTGATCTAGATGCTATACTCCTATTGATGCAGCCCAGTGCCTGGAGGGCAGTGACTGAGGAGGGAGCACAAGGTGAGCTGAGCTTGTAGGTTTTGTGGGTTTGTCTTTTTGGGGCTGTGACCTATCTTTTGATAGAGGAGAGCTAGTCTCAAACGTTTACTTGGGGAGACCTAGGCTTCTTTTTTGAGTGTCCTGACTTCAAGCTTCAAGATGGAGGGTGAGGGAACAACTGTAGTCGCCTGCAATTCCTGCGCAATGTTTGCCTTCTTGCCAAAGGATGTAGGCAGCTACACCTGCAGCAAGTGCAAGTTGGTTGCCCTACTAGAAGACAAGGTCCGGCAACTTCAGAAGGGGGAGGGAACAACTGTAGTCGCCTGTAATTCCTGCGCAATGTTTGTCTTCTTGCCAAAGGTTGTAGACAGCTACACCTGCAGCAACTGCAAGTTGGTTGCCCTACTCGAAGACAAGGTCCAGCAACTTCAGGCCCGTGTATCTACGCTCCAGAAAATTAAAGAGCTGGAGCTTTTCTTGGATGCAGCAGAGCACACTGTCTCCACCAAGCAGGAGACAGGGCACATCTCTGAGGAGGAGATCAGTTCCCCAACTCAGGAGCCAGATGTATGGAGGAACATGACTCACAGAAGTAGAATGCCCAGGGATCGCTCTGAGTGTTTAGAACTACAAAATCGATTTGAAGTGCTCTCAAATCTGGAAGATGAAGAACAGACTCCATTGGAAGATCTCTCCCTCATCACAGTTGATGAGGTATATGAAGACGAGCAACATAGTCAGTCCTCTGGGAATGTGCAGGCGACCTTGGAAGGGACAGCACATGTAAGAATCCCGACCAAGCCTAAGAGGAGGCGTGTAGTAGTGATAGGGGATTCCCTACTGAGGGGTACGGAAGCAGTGATCTGTGGGCCTGACAAGATGTCGCGAGAGGTATGCTGTCTCCCCGGGGCCAAGATCCATGATGTTACAGAACGGCTGCAAGGAATAATTAAACCCACGGATAAAAACCCCTTCCTTTTAGTCCATGTGGGAACCAATGACACCGCAAGCCATAGCCTCCAGAAGATCAAAAGTGATTATGAGGCTCTGGGCAGGAAGCTGAAGCAATTAAATGCACAAATTGTCATCTCATCTGTCCTCCCAGTTGAACGCCGTGGCCCAGGAAGAGAGGGGAAAATAGGAGAAGTGAACAACTGGCTTCGCAAATGGTGCCGGCAGGAACGGTTTGGTTTCTTAGATCACGGTCTGCAGTTTCTTGAAGATGGACTTCTGGCAAGTGATGGGCTGCACCTCACAAGGGTTGGGAGGAATGTTTTTGCCAACAATCTCAAAAACCTCATCAGGAGGGCTTTAAACTGACTTATGTGGGGGAGGGAGACAGTGGTCCTGAAGGTAGGAGTCTATCAAATGCTGAAGATGATCATCCAAAAGTCAAGGACCAAATGGAGCAAACAGCACACAGACCTAGTGGTGGGAGGAAAAAATCCTTAAGTAGGAGACTAGGGGGAATGATCAATGGTTTTCAATGTCTGTATACAAATGCACAGAGCATGGGAAATAAACAAGATGAACTTGAGCTCTTGGTACAGCAAACTAAATACGACATAATAGGCATCACTGAAACCTGGTGGGATGAGTCTCATGATTGGAATGTAGTAATAGAGGGATACAATCTATTTAAGAGAAATAGACCAAACAGGAAAGGAGGAGGAGTGGCGTTATATGTCAGGGATGTGTATACCTGTGAAGAGATCCATGATTTAAAACTTCAAAGCCAAATTGAGAGTATCTGGGTCAAAATTAAGGGAGAGAAAAATAACAGTGATCTCATGGTGGGAGTTTACTATAGATCCCCAAGCCAAACTGAGGACATAGATGATGCCTTCCTGGAACAGATGACCAAGCATTCAAAAGGAAATGAATCATAGAATCATAGAATCATAGAGTTGGAAGAGACCACAAGGGCCATCCAGTCCAACCCCCTGCCAAGCAGGAAACACCATCAAAGCATTCCTGACAGGTGGCTGTCAAGCCTCTGCTTAAAGACCTCCAAAGAAGGAGACTCCACCACACTCCTTGGCAGCAAATTCCACTGTCGAACAGCTCTTACTGTCAGGAAGTTCTTCCTAATGTTTAGGTGGAATCTTCTTTCTTGTAGTTTGAATCCATTGCTCCGTGTCCGCTTCTCTGGAGCAGCAGAAAACAACCTTTCTCCCTCCTCTATATGACATCCTTTTATATATTTGAACATGGCTATCATATCACCCCTTAACCTTCTCTTCTCCAGGCTAAACATACCCAACTCCCTAAGCCGTTCCTCATAAGGCATCGTTTCCAGGCCTTTGACCATTTTGGTTGCCCTCCTCTGGACACGTTCCAGCTTGTCAATATCCTTCTTGAACTGTGGTGCCCAGAACTGGACACAGTATTCCAGGTGAGGTCTGACCAGAGCGGAATACAGTGGTACTATTACTTCCCTTGATCTAGATGCTATACTCCTATTGATGCAGCCCAGAATTGCATTGGCTTTTTTAGCTGCTGCATCACACTGTTGACTCATGTCAAGTTTGTGGTCTACCAAGACTCCTAGATCCTTTTCACTTGTACTGCTCTCAAGCCAGGTATCACCCATCCTGTATCTGTGCCTTTCATTTTTTTTGCCCAAGTGTAGTACTTTACATTTCTCCCTGTTAAAATTCATCCTGTTTGCCTTGGCCCAGTTCTCTAATCTGTTAAGGTCATTTTGAAGTGTGATCCTGTCCTCTAGGGTATTAGCCACCCCTCCCAATTTGGTGTCATCTGCAAACTTGATCAGGATGCCCTCAAGCCCATCATCCAAGTCATTGATAAAGATGTTAAATGAGATAGTAGTAATGGGGGATTTCAACTATCCTGATATTTGTTGGATGTCAAACTCAGCCAAGAGCGTAAGGTCGAACAGATTCCTCGCTGGCCTTGCAGACAATTTCATTGTCCAGAAAGTGGGAGAAGCAACAAGAGGATCGGCCATTTTAGATCTGGTCCTAACCAATAGTGATGACCTGGTTAGTGGGGTAGAAGTGGTAGGATCATTAGGTGGGAGTGATCATGCTCTTCTGGAGTTTATTATACATCAGAAAGGAGCAACCAAGCATACTAAGACTCAAATTCTAGACTTTAAGAAAGCCGACTTCAGAAAACTTAGGGAAATGCTGGGTGTGATCCCATGGTCAGTAATACTTAAAGGGAAGGGAGTTCATGATGGATGGGAGTTTGTTAAAAGGGAGATATTAAAAGCACAACTTCAAGCAGTACCAATGAGACGAAAACATGGAAGGTGCCTAAAGAAGCCAGGGTGGCTATCGAATGAACTTTTAACTGAGTTAAGAGTTAAAAGGGATATGTACAAGAAATGGAAAAGGGGGGAAACCACCAGAGAGGAATTCAAACAAATAGCCAGCACATGTAGAGACAAAGTCAGAAAAGCTAAAGCACAGAATGAACTCAGGCTTGCTAGAGAGGTTAAAAGCAATAAAAAGAGTTTTTATGGGTATGTCCGTAGCAAAAGGAAGAACAAGGAAACAGTGGGGTCACTTAGAGGAGAAGAAGGTGAAATGCGAACAGGGGACGCAGAAAGGGCAGAACTCCTCAATACCTTCTTTGCCTCAGTCTTCTCCAAAAAAGAAAACAATGCCCGACCTGAAGAATATGGAGCAGATGATTCAGCAGGGGAAACACAGCCCAGAATAAGTAAGGAGGTAGTACAAGCACACTTGGCTAGTTTAGATGTATTCAAGTCTCCAGGGCCAGATGAACTACATCCCAGAGTATTAAAAGAACTGGCAGAGGTGATTTCAGAACCACTGGCAGTAATCTTTGAGAATTCTTGGAAAACAGGTGAAGTCCCAGCAGACTGGAGGAGGGCAAATGTTGTCCCTTTTTTCAAAAAGGGGAAAAGAGAGGACCCAAACAATTACCGCCCAGTCAGCCTGACATCAATACCAGGAAAGATTCTAGAGCAGATCATTAAGCAAACGGTCTGTGAGCACCTAGAAAGGAACGCTGTGATCACTAAAAGTCAGCATGGGTTTCTGAAAAATAAGTCATGTCAGACTAATCTGATCTCATTTTTTGACAGAATTACAAGCCTGGTAGACGAAGGGAACACTGTGGATGTAGCCTATCTTGATTTCAGCAAGGCCTTTGACAAGGTGCCCCATGATATTCTTGTAAAGAAGCTGGTAAAATGCGGGCTAGACAATGCTACCATTCATTGGATTTGTAACTGGCTGACTGACCGAACCCAAAGGGTGCTCATCAATGGCTCCTCTTCATCCTGGAGAGAAGTGACTAGTGGGGTGCCACAGGGTTCTGTCTTGGGCCCAGTCTTATTCAACATCTTTATCAATGACTTGGATGATGGGCTTGAGGGCATCCTGATCAAGTTTGCAGATGACACCAAATTGGGAGGGGTGGCTAATACCCCAGAGGACAGGATCACACTTCAAAATGACCTTAACAGATTAGAGAACTGGGCCAAGGCAAACAGGATGAATTTTAACAGGGAGAAATGTAAAGTACTACACTTGGGCAAAAAAAATGAAAGGCACAAATACAGGATGGGTGATACCTGGCTTGAGAGCAGTACAAGTGAAAAGGATCTAGGAGTCTTGGTAGACCACAAACTTGACATGAGTCAACAGTGTGATGCAGCAGCTAAAAAAGCCAATGCAATGCTAATCACCACCAGGGCAAATCGTATTTTAATTGCCGGTTCTAAATGTGTTCTGGTGTATTTTAATTATTGTTTCCAACTGGTTTGTTAGAGCGGTACCTATTTATCTACTTGCACTTTTTGGCGTGCTTTCAAACTGCAATTTATTCGGAACAAAAGGCTAAGCTTATTGTAAATAATGTGGTATCAGAGGAACTAAGAATAGAGAAAGGAACCAGGCAAGGGTGCTCACTCTCCCGTCTCTTATTCATTTCAGTCCTGGAGGTATTGCTGAACATGTTAAGGAAAAACAAAGAAGTCAAAGGCATTGTGGTAGTTTAAAGTGAAAGCCTTTGCTGATGATATAGTGCTGACATTACAGGATCCAGAATCCAGTGCAAGTAAAGCACTGGAACTGATACAAGAATTTGGACAACGTGCAGGTTTTAGACTGAATAAGAGTAAAACCAAAGTGCTAACTAAAAATCTTTCAACTGAGGAAACTGCTAGGCTAGAGGAAAACACCCGTTTGAATTTTGTTTAAAAGGTGAAGTATCTAGGTGTGAATTTGACTGCAAAAAAACTGAATTTATATAAAGATAGTTATGTGAAGTTATGGAATGAAATTAAGAGAGATTTGGATATATGGTCTAATTTAAAGTTATCGCTTTTGGGTCGAATACCTGCTGTGAAAATGAATGTATTGCGTTCTTTAATACTTTTAATAAAATAATAAATGAGTATTTTGGCGTGGGTGCCATGATGGGCTCTTTAATAGATCCTGACATTAACAGCTACCGCTTTTGCCATCATGCTTTCCAGCAGGGTTACTGTGAGAATTTGGCCACAGCTCCCTTGCCCCTACGACTCAGTTTCTATCGGTAGTGGCTTCTGAGCAAAGGTCAAGATTAAAATTACAAGCGTAAAAAATTATCATTGATGCTTTGATCCTTGTTCAGATTTTTGAAAACAGCTTGGGCGAAGGGAGTGCAAGTTGCTTTCACGCCCGTTTCTGGGTCTGGGCCTTTTTAACAAGCTGGGATTCCTGCTGACTTGAAAAATGCAAAACAACTCTGCGATTCCTGCTGCATAACAGAAGCCCCACAATCCTACAGAGGCTTGGAGTGTCTGCTGAGCGGGTGTTTGATGTTAAACTGGTTGTCAGCTCTGACTCACTACTCTCCCAAAATAGCCTGCCCCCATCAGTTAACCCATAGCTGTCAACCCTCCCTTTTTTTGCGGGAAACTCCCTTATTCCAATGCCGTTTCCCGCTGCTATCCCGGATTGTTGATATCCCTTAAATTTCCCAGATTTCAAAGGAAGCAGCTCCTCTCCCTCCCTGCCGGCCAGGGAGGCTCCTCAGCTGCGTTGCTCGGCTGCCAATAAGGAGCCTGAGACCGACTGGGGGCGGAGCTTGCATGCCTTGTGCAGCCAGACCCTCACGCCCAACCAGACAGACAGACAGCCTGCCTGCCGTCTACACACTCGCTCTTTCGCTCACCCGTTCGCACGCAGCCTCTGGAGCGCAGGGTGGTGAGGCTACTTGGTGCCATTGCACCGCCCTTGCGGCATCCCTTATTTTCAAATCCGAAAGTTCGGGAAAAATCCCTTATTTTCAAATCCGAAAGTTCGGGAAAAATCCCTTATTTTCAAATCCGAAAGTTGACAGCTATGGTTAACCCCTGGGGTGCTCTCAGTCCTCCCACCCCAAAAGTTTCTGCACCCAGCTAGGGATGGAGGAGAATTTTGATTTTGTTTGCATTTTGATGAGAAACTACACTGAAACACACAATCCGTAGAAATACACACTTCTCTGATGTACAAAAACATATGAACCAAAATGCACACCAATGGATATACAGTCATACCTCAGGCTGTGAACATGATCCGTGCGGGAGCCACGTTCGCAACCCGCAGTGCTGCGTCTGCGCACGTGCGTGATGCGATTTGGCGCTTCTGCGCATGCGCGTTACGTCATTTTCTGCTTCCATGCATGCTCGAGTGCCAAAACCCGGAAGTAACCCATTCTGGTACTTCCAGGTTCGGCGCGGTCCGCAACCCAAAAACGCGCAACCCACAGTGTTCGCAACCCAAGGTATGACTGTACTAGGGGGAACTGGGCCTAGAAATGAGTCAAAAATGAGTAAAAAATGAGTCAAAAATGAATCAAAATTACCTACAAGAATGCCTTGTGTTGCAGGGGTCAGCAGCCTTTTTCAGCCATGGGCCGGTCTACAGTCCCTCAGACCATGTGGTCGGCTGGACTATACTTTGGGGGGGGGGGATGAATAAATTCCTATGCCCCACAAATAACCCAGAGATGCATTTTAAATAAAAACACACATTCTACTCATGTAAAAACACACTGATTCCTGGAACGTCTGCGGGCCGGATTTAGAAGGCGATTGGGCCGCAACTGGCCCACAGGCCTTAGGTTGCCTACCCCTGTGTTAGGGGAAATGCAAAATTGCGTTTAGTAGGAGAAATTCATGCTAAAACAGCTATGAACCTTCAAGAGAGTTAAAAAAGAAATTGCAGATGGTTGCAGAAATGTAGAGGAAATGAATAACATAACTAATATTTGCAATAGACAGGAGAGTTTGGGCAGACATAGCTGCTTCCATCTTAGAAGATCACTGCAACTGGACAATTTCCTTCTGGAAAATGATTAGTAAGACAGTAGGCACCTTCTCTTCCTCTCCACCAAGCTAGGAATGGACCTCACAGAGTTACGTGGTCCACTTAGGAAAACGACTGATGCAACCTCAGGCCATGTATTGTGATGGACCAGTTCCTTGATCCATGCGTCATTCAAACCTGCTCCTGGTGTGGCCTGCCTGCCTGACAGTCTTACGGCTTCTAGTTTGTATCCTGAGCATCCTTCAAACAGAGGAGGAGGTCAAGGATGCTCCCTAAAGTCTTGCCTCAAATTCCTTCTAGATTGTAGGATTTTTGAGTTAACCTGGTCTTGCTGCTTCTGAAGAAGAACCATTGCTGGAGGCGTCTCCAACTTGGATGGCTTTAAAAGGGGATGAGACATATTCATAGATGATTAGGCTGTCAGTGGCTCCCAGCCTGGATGGCTCTGCTGTGTCTCCACTGTCAGAGGCAGCAGTGCTTCTGAATCCCAATTGCTGGAAACCTCAGGAGGGGAGTTTGCTCTTGTGTTCGAATCCTGCTTGCTGGTTTCCCACAGGCTACTGTTTGGCCGCTGTGAGAACAGAATGCTAGATTAGATGGGTCCTTTGTCTGATCTAGCAGAACTATATATATATATTTGTCGTGGGGGACACGGGTGGCGCTGTGGGTTAAACCGCAGAGTCTGGGGCTTGCCGATCAGAAGGTCAGGAGTTCGAATCCCCGCAACGGGGTGAGCTCCCGTTGCTCGGTCCCTGCTCCTGCCAACCTAGCAGTTCAAAAGCACGTCAAAGTGCAAGTAGATAAACAGGTACCGTTCCGGCGGGAAGGTAAACGGCGTTTCCGTGCGCTGCTCTGCTTTGCCAGAAGTGGCTTAGTCATGCTGGCCACATGACCTGGAAGCTGTACGCCGGCTCCCTCGGCCAGTAAAGCGAGATGAGCGCCGCAACCCCAGAGTCGTCTGCGACTGGACATAATGGTCAGGGGTCACTTTACTAGCCTCAAGGCTGCTGCTTTTTATTTTAAATGCCAGGTACATTTAGTTTTTGTTAGAGTTGTGTGAGTAGAATCTGGACCTTGTGCAGAGTATGACTCAACCAGCTCTGCACACATAGGAAAGATTTCCAAAGTTTGACTGCAAACAGTAAACTTGTTACAAAAAAATGGTTGCAAATACAAACAAACACATTGCTCTTAAACAATCAGCAATGCAGTCCAGTTTTCTTTTGTTCTTGTTAATATTACTCCAAGAACTATTCTCTCTCTAATCCCAGAGAGTGGTTCAGTTAAGCAAGTTGCTTCTTCAGTATGCGGGCAGCTTCTGAGAGAGACCCAGACTTCAGAGAATAATTCATCAATCAACATAAACATTGAAACAAAAGACTCTACCCTCCCTTTTGCAGCTTTAGCTGCAAACACACCCCTCTGCACTTGCCACAATTCTCCGCAAAACAGACATTCTGCTAATGCAAACCACCACAGAACATTATTCCTGCCTTGCAGGGGGTTGGACTAGATGACCCTTGGATCCCTTTCCAACTCTACAATTCTATGATTCTTTGATTTTATGCATGTTATGAGAATTATAAAGTCTAAGATATAAAATAAATGTTAATAAATGTACCAGGCAAATTTGACCTCAAATGTTCCTCTGCAAGGAGGAAGAAAGGAAATGGGGAAACCTCCCCATTGTCTCTGTGCTCACAAATCCTGTCTTAAGGGCATATTTGGGTATGAATAGGGTGAGCCCAGGTAATGCAATCAGTGACCATTAACAGGTTTCCTGCCAGACAGGATTTCTGCTGTAGCCCAAGCCTTCTGTGATGTATGTATGATGTTTTGGGAGGTGGTCTTGAGCATCTTCAAAAGTCTATATAAGGGCTTGCACACCTTTGTTTGGGGTTCCTCCTCCCTCCTGCCTGGGGGTGTGAGGACCCTGTTGCAACAGTTTAATAAAGATCAGGCTTACTAACTGCTTTGCTTCTCAATATTCTCTGGTTGGCCTCTTGTTATTTTCTCTGTTATTTTCTCCTACTGATAGGGAACCTACATTAGGGCTCTATACGGGCTCTTGGGTACCCCATAAGGGAAAAGGAACATTTTTTTCTTATAACAATGTACATTAAATGTATATCTTATACAGTTTGATCCCCAATGGCCCTATTCCCTGGGTTCCATCAATGACAGCTGACCATGCGTGTGTTTCCATGCATGTGCAAGGAACAGATCACGTCGTGTACTGCCCATAAAATACTTTGGTGTTTGAAAAAGGGCTGCGTGTACTTTTCAGTTCTTTGTGAGTCACCATCGAAACAGCTGCATGGATTCCCCCTTCTTCAGCCCACAACAAGCACTTGGCAAAAAAGAATTTTACATTTCCCCATCTGATGGATGGCAGCAAGACTCTTCATACCAGCCTGATAGCAGTTATTTCGCAACCTACATGGGATCTGAGTTTCTCCGGAGAACCTCCCACCCAGAAATGTTGGTCATACCCGTGATAGGTCTGAATCATACACAGTGATGTCGGTGGAGATAACTCATCTCCCCAACCTGGGCGGGTTCCAACATTTTCTTCTTTACGCCTCCTTCCCATTAAAAAAAACACAAAAAACGGCACCAGCAATACCAAATGATCTATTTATATTCATGCATATATTTTTTTACCATAAGGCTCTGAACTTTGTATTTGGAGAAGATGCAGAGGAAGAAAAGGACGATAAGCAGGAAGGGCAAGCAGCTGTTCAGCAAGGAGAAACAAAGCCAGAGAAAATCAAAGCAGGACCCCCCCCCCCTCTCCGTTTTTAATTATTTTGTGAAGCGGAACTCCAAGCAGGTGAAATCACACAGACATCTGCAAGGTAGTCGTTGCCAACATCTCACCCTCCGGTGCTCCTGACAATGCTTTTCAAACTTTTTAACACTCTGTAAACTCTTCCTCCCTTTTGATTTTCATCCAAGGAGCCCTGGAAACCTCCCATGGGATCATTGAAATTCAGGATACAGAATACCGTATTTTTCGCTCCATAAGACGCACTTTTTTCCTCCTAAAAAGTAAGGGGAAATGTCTGTGCGTCTTATGGAGCGAATGTGTCGTCCCTGGAGCTGAACCGCCCAGGGGCAAAAGCAGATCGTGCTTTTTAAAAAAAGAGAGAAGGGGGTGTTGAAAGGAAGTCCTCTGAGTAGCTGCTCAGCAAACGATCCGGGAGAAAGATAAGGGAGAGAGATTCCAGCCCCGGCCCCTTGCAGAGGGAGGCTGTTTCCCCAGCGACATGGGACTGGCTGATTAGATTATCTGTCTGGAAACTGTAGAAATGGCTCCCTTTACTGAAGCTGCAGAACTGTGAGTTAAACCAGGGTTTTTTCCCTTTGCAAAGTAAGCTCAACAACTTTGAGCTGATCCTCAAAAAATGGGGCTTTTCTCCTTTGCAAAAGAAGCTGCAGAAATTTGAGCTGATCCTCAAAAAATTGGGGCTTTCCCCCTCTAAAAACTAGGTGCGTCCTATGGTCAGGTGCGCCTTATAGAGCGGAAAATACGGTACATCAGCGATCCCAAACCGACGTCTTCCAGATTGTTTGGACTGCAAGAGCACTCCTGAACATAAGGATATAGAAAAGGGTCAATAGCCCATCTAGTCCAGCATCCTTTTTCTCACAGAGGCCAACCAGATGCCTGTTATGGGAAACCAGTGAGCAGAACATGACCACTGTGGTTTCCAACAACTGGTATTCAGAAGTATTGGTGCCTCCAACTGTGGGAGCAGAACATAGCCACAATAGCCCTTTCCTCCATGAATCTGTCTAATCCTCTTTTAAAGCCACCTAGGTTGGTGACTAGGATGCGGGTGGCGCTGTGGGTTAAACCACTGAGCCCAGGGCTTGCCGATCAGAAGGTCGGCAGTTTGAATCCCCGCGACGGGGTGAGCTCCCGTTGCTTGGTCCCAGCTCCTGCCAACCTAGCAGTTCGAAAGCACGTCAAAGTGCAAGTAGATAAATAGGTACCGCTCCGGCGGGAAGGTAAACGGCGTTTCCGTGCGCTGCTCTGGTTCGCCAGAAGTGGCTTTGTCATGCTGGCCACATGACCCGGAAGCTGTACGCCGGCTCCCTCAGCCAGTAAAGTGAGATGAGCACCGCAACCCCAGAGTCGGTCACGACTGGACCTAATGGTCAGGGGTCCCTTTACCTTTTTTTAGGTTGGTGGCTATCAGTGCCCTTTGGCACAAGTATCCTTTGGCAGGGAGTTCCACAGTTTAACCATGAACTGCACGGATGAGCCCTTTCTTTTATCTGCACTAGTGGGATTCTGGGGAGGGGGCATCTCCCCAACTGGAAACAGGATACTGGAGTCAGAGGGATCCCTGGCCCCATCCAGTCGGGCTGCTCCTTATGTTCTCAGTGTTACTTAACAGCCGCCATGGAACGGCGCGCTTAAATCCCAAACCGCTGCAAGCAATTATTACGCCTGACAGTGTTGCGCAAGGGAGTGAGCTGGCGTGAAGGGAGATTCCAGAGATGTCTTTTATCCTGGATGAGCCAGAACGATGACAGAATGTGTTTTAAATGGAACGAAGGAAAACAAATGTCATATAAATAGGAACTGAGAGAGGATGTAGAGGGCAAAGGGTCCTTATCCCTAGCTTCAGACACACACTCACTTTTTCTCTCTCTGTGGGGGCAGGGTGGGCAGGGATGGCTCCAGGTTTGGGCACGTCACCCTCCCTGCCCCTTTTCCCCACTGAGTCTCCCTCGGAGATGGGGAACTGGTTCCATATCAGGGACCAATAGCCTCTTGGTGGTGCCTGACAGATGTCCAGGAATAATAATAATAATAATAATAATAATAGTAATAATAATAATAATAATAATAATAATAATAATAATAATAATAATTTATTATTTATACCCCGCCCATCTGGCTGGATTTCCCCAGCCACTCTGGGCAGCTTTCAACCAAATATTAAAAACAATACAGCATCAAACGTTAAAAACTTCCCTAAATAAGGCTGCCTTCAGTTGTCTTTTAAAAGTAAAATAGTTGCTTATTGCCTTGACACCTGATGGGAGGGCGTTCCACAGGGTGGGTGCCACCACCGAGAAGGCCCTCTGCCTGGTTCCCTGTAACCTCACTTCTCACAGTGAGGGAACTGCCAGAAGGCCCTCGGAGCTGGACCTCAGTGTCCGGGCTGAAAGATGGGGGTGGAGACGCTCCTTCAGGGATACTGGGCTGAGGCCGTTTAGGGCTTTAAAGGTCAGCACCAACACTTTGAATTGTGCTCGGAAACGTACTGGAACACTTTATATGTGTTGTTGTTGTTGTTAAATTTGTATACCACCGTATACCCGCAGGCCTCAGGATACAAATTACAACATAAAAACACAAAATACATAATCGAAATAAAATCAGAAACCATCCAATAACCCCCTCAAACACATTTTAAAAGGGCCTTGGATGACAATCAACCAAAGGTTTGGTTGAAACCTGCAAGGGGAAAAATCTGTCGGACCATAGACCATCCTCCCTGTGATGACCTGGGAGTCAGACTCAGACGCTGAACCTGAGGGATCCCAGCCTGCACAGGATTCACTGCCTCCAGAACCAGCAGAGCCAGGGCTGGGGCCTGAGTCTCAAGGGGACTCACCTGTGCTGGATCCTCAGGTGCAGGCATCGGCTGAGGTTGATCTGGCTTCTAATGGGATGGAGGACTTATTGCCTGCAGGTGCTCCACTCCCCACCCAGTCAGGGGAAGCTGAGGTTGCCTCTGGGTCCGGTAACCCTCCAGCTTCTCCTGAGCTGCAAAGGCTAAGGGCAGAGAGGCGAAGGGAACTAAGTTCCCGCAGGAGGAGTGCTCGCCTCCAAGCCAGGAGAGGCGAGGCACCTGAGGATCGGAGCCGCCCTTTGCCTCGGGGCAGATAAAAGCCAGCCAGTCCCAGACCCAAGTTGCAGGAGCAACATCGGTGCTGCCTAGTTCCTGTTCCTGGTTCCTGCGTTCCTGACCTCAGCTTGGTTACTTCGGCTTCCTGACCTCGGCTTCCTGACCTCGGCTTCCTGACCTCAGCTTTGTTACTTCGGCTTCCTGACCTCGGCTTCCTGACCTCGGCTTCATGACTTCGGCTTCGTGACTTCTGGCTTGGACTGACCTTGGACTGGACTAGACCTCGCCTATCGGATATCCCTTGGGACCAGCACAGTTTGCTCCTGCCACACCCGCACTCCCCCTTCGTTGGGGTGCGTTCGGGAGGAACCTGTCGTCATGACTGACCAGGCGGCTGCGCTGGTGGCATTGGCCCAGGAGAACCAGGTCTTGACCCACACAGTGCAGCAGCTAAGCAATGCGGTTACGGCGCTTCAGCAGCGTTTGGACGCCTTACCGGCTCCTGGTGCCGGCGCCCCAGCTCCAGGCAAGTACCCAGTGGCCCTGCCAGAAAAGTTCGATGGGTCCCCGGGCAGCTTTCCCATGTTTCTCGCCCAGGCCAAACTGTATATTCAGGGGCGAGCCCGGGATTTCCCCGACGACCGCACCAAGGTGCACTTCCTGATCAGCTTGCTGAAGGACCAGGCGGCCAAGTGGGCGTTGCCGCTGCTCCGGCAAGACTCCCCCTTGCTGACAGACTATACGGGGTTTTGCAACCATTTTGAAACCGCGTTCGCCAACCCTCAGAAGGCGAGTCAAGCCAATCGGGCAATTCGGCGGTTGAAACAGGGCAAGTCCACAGTGGCCGCCTATGCCACGGAATTTCGGCTGTTGGCGCAGGACTTGACCTGGAACGATTCTGCACTTCGGGACCAGTATCTCGAGGGGCTTTCGGACGAGATACTGGACCAGCTGGCCACCTTGGATCGCCCCGCCACGCTGGAGGCCCTCATCCAACGGAGTCTACAGATAGACGATCGGTTGGAGGACCGGCGCCAGGCCCGGGCCCGCCAGTACTCTGGGCTCCCGACTCCAGTGCTCCCCAGCAGTTCCACGGCCAGAGCCGAGTCACTGGAGGAGCCGATGCAGCTCGGGGCAGCACGGCCTCGCCTCTCCCCTTCGGAGAAGACACGACGTCGGGAGGGAAACCTGTGTCTCTACTGCGGGGGGAGTGGACACTACGCTCGAACCTGCCCCGAGAAACGCCAGCCGCAGGGAAACCGCCAACCCCAGTAGCCAATGGCCCAGGCTATCTGGGGTCCCAAGCATCGCATGATGGGCCCTCACCAGTGGAATTGCAACACCTCATGATCCCAGTGCGTCTATACCCCCCAGGCGGGCCCTGGATTCTCACCCACGCTCTGGTGGATTCAGGG
Organism: Darevskia mixta; assembly: GCA_034641385.1. Lineage (NCBI taxonomy): Eukaryota > Metazoa > Chordata > Lepidosauria > Squamata > Lacertidae > Darevskia > Darevskia mixta. The sequence continues at coordinate 1,121,690 of JAWWNH010000210.1, forward strand.
GCAACCCGCTCCTATATGGACTCTGCCTTCGCCGCTCAGCATCGGGTGCCGCTCCAGAACAAGCCAGAACCGGTGCAGGTGGAGGCAATCGACGGACGGCTCTTGCGGTCAGGCGCCGTTACTCGGGAGACCCAGCCCTTGGTCCTGTGCCACCAGCAGCACCGGGAGGTGCGTACCCTGGACATTGCCACCATGCCCCGGTTTCCCCTGGTGCTGGGGATGGACTGGCTGGAGTCTCACAATGTTCAGATCGATTGGGTCAATCGAACTGTACGCTTCCCAGACTCGGGTTCGATTGCTCAGTCCGAGATGCTTTCGGCCGCCTCCATGGGGGAGGCTGCGTCAACGCTCCCCGCCGTGTACCGGGACTACGTAGACGTGTTCGAGGAACAGGGGGCAGACCGGCTGCCTCCTCATCGGTCTTTTGACTGCGGCATAGACCTCCAGCCTGGGGCGCCTCTGCCTGTGAGTCGCCTATACTCTCTTTCGGAGCCAGAGCGTGAAGCCTTACAGGACTTCCTTCACAAGAACCTGGAGCGGGGGTTCATTAGGCCCTCTACCTCTCCCACCGCCGCTCCAGTACTCTTCGTTAAGAAGAAGTGTGGGGAGCTTCGCCTCTGCCATGATTACCGAGCCCTGAATAAGATCACCATCCCAGACCGGTATCCCTTGCCCCTAATTGCAGAGTTGCTGGAGCGGGTGCAAGGGGCGCAGATGTTCACCAAACTGGACCTCCGGGGGGCTTACAACTTGATTCGGATCCGTGCCGGGGATGAGTGGAAGACCGCATTCGGGACCCGTTATGGGCAGTTCGAGTACCTGGTCATGCCGTTCGGACTATGCAACGCGCCCGCCGTGTTCCAACGGTACATCAACCACGTGTTCCAGGACTTGCTCGACAAGTATGTGGTGGTGTACCTCGATGACATTCTGATTTATTCCCGTGACCCAGCTCGCCACGAGAGTCATGTCCGGACCGTGTTGCAGCGCTTGCGGGAGCACCGCCTGTACGCTAAGCTCAGCAAGTGTGAGTTCCACCAGCGGTCAGTGGACTTCCTCGGACACCGACTCTCCCCTGACGGTGTACAGATGGACCCCGGGAAGGTGTCTGCGGTTCGAGAGTGGGCGGCACCGCGGAACCGCAAGGACCTACAGCGGTTTTTGGGGTTCGCCAACTATTACCGGACATTCATTGCGGACTATGCTCATCGCACCACCCCGTTGACCCGACTGCTGCGCCCCAAGACGCCCTTCGCCTGGGATGAGGAGGCTGAGGTGGCATTCCAGGGATTGAAAGCCTGTTTCCAGAAGGCGCCAATTTTGCAGCATCCTGATCCCTCTCGTCCCTTCGTGGTGGAGACTGACGCCTCCAGTACGGCTCTCGGTGCCGTCTTGTCCCAGCAACACGGACCAGATGCGCCACTGTTACCCTGCGCCTACTACTCCCGGCAGCTCCTTCCGGCGGAGCGTAACTATACCGTGTGGGAGCGGGAACTACTGGCCATCAAGGTGGCCTTTGAGGTCTGGCGCCATCATCTTGAGGGGGCACGACACCCGGTGGAAGTGAGAACCGACCACCGGAATCTGGAGTACCTCCAGACCACTCGCAGGCTAAACCAGCGGCAGATCCGGTGGGCACTGTTCTTCTCCCGGTTCCAGTTCCGGATCCGCTACATCCCCAGCTCCCAAAACCAGAAGGCGGATGCACTGTCCCGGAAACCGGAGGACATTGCAGAGACGGTGCAGCAGGCGGCCCCAACAACGATCATCCCACCAGCAGCTTTCCTGGCTGTTCATGAGACTGAGTCGCTGCTGGACCGAGTGCGGAAGCAGCAACGGGTCGACGCGTGGGCTCAGGAACGGATTCAGGAATTGGCCAGTGGATCATGTCCTCGATACCCAGAACTGGTTGTGCACCAGGGTTTGCTGATGCACCGTGGTCGGTTGTACATCCCACCAGGGCCTTTGCGGGCCGAGGTACTCCAAATGTCACACGACGCCCCGGCAGCTGGCCACTTCGGGAGGTATCGGACCACCCACCTGGTCAGCCGGGAGTTCTGGTGGCCCCGCTTGAAGGCCGACGTGGCACGGTACATTGGGGGGTGCGAGGTCTGCCGGCGAGCCAAGGGATCGACCGGGAGACCTGCGGGACTGCTACAGCCACTGCCAGTTCCCCCTCGTCCATGGCACACGGTCTCATTGGATTTCGTGGTAGACCTACCCCCATCCCGTCAGTGTACCTGCCTCCTGGTATTCACAGACCACTTCACTAAAATGGTGCACTGCGCCCCGTGCCCGTCTGTACCCTCAGCCAAGGAGACGGCGCAACTGTACCTACAAAACGTCTTCCGCTTACATGGCCTATCGGAACGTTTGATCTCCGATCGTGGTGCCCAGTTCACCTCCCGGTTCTGGCGCGCTCTACATCAGGCTCTCGGGACGGAGGTCTGCCTATCTTCGGCCTACCATCCACAGACGGATGGACAGACCGAACGGGCAAACGCGGTGTTGGAACAGTACCTCCGGTGCTACTGCAGCTTCCACCAGGACGATTGGGTCGACCACCTGGCGTTGGCCGAGTTCGCATATAACAACGCAGTGCACGCTTCCACCCAACAGACCCCGTTCCAGGCAAACTATGGATACCACCCGCGGTTGTTTCCAAGCGTACTGCCGGCATCCGCAGTTCCCGCAGTGACAGACTGGCTACAAGAGCTCCAGTCACAGCAGCAGCTTCTGACGGAGCACCTGAGCCAGGCCAAGGACGCGTATAAGGCCCAGGCCGACCGTCACCGGCAGGAGGGGCCGGAACTCCATGTCGGAGACCTGGTATGGCTCTCCACCCGCCACCTGCACCCCTCTCGGCCTTCGCGGAAGCTGGATGCCCGCTTCACCGGCCCATTTCCGATCGTGGACCGTGTCTCACCTGTGGCATTCCGTCTCCGGTTACCCGCGACCCTGAAGGTCCACCCGGTATTCCACCGGTCCCTACTCAGTCCGGTCGCCCCGCCAGACGAGTTCCACCCAGACCATCCACGACCGCAGCCAGTTTTGGTTCAGGGGGAGCCCGAGTATGAGGTGGAGCACATTCTTGACTCCCGATACCGCAGGGGGAAGCTCCAATACCTCATCGACTGGAAGGGGTATGGGCCCGAGGATCGGTCGTGGGAACCAGCGGAGAACGTCCACGCGCCTGTCTGCCTCCGTGATTTCCATGCGACTTACCCCAGCAAGCCTGGTCCGGCCCCTCGGTTGAGGGGGGGGCCTGGGAGGGGGGATGGTGTGATGACCTGGGAGTCAGACTCAGACGCTGAACCTGAGGGATCCCAGCCTGCACAGGATTCACTGCCTCCAGAACCAGCAGAGCCAGGGCTGGGGCCTGAGTCTCAAGGGGACTCACCTGTGCTGGATCCTCAGGTGCAGGCATCGGCTGAGGTTGATCTGGCTTCTAATGGGATGGAGGACTTATTGCCTGCAGGTGCTCCACTCCCCACCCAGTCAGGGGAAGCTGAGGTTGCCTCTGGGTCCGGTAACCCTCCAGCTTCTCCTGAGCTGCAAAGGCTAAGGGCAGAGAGGCGAAGGGAACTAAGTTCCCGCAGGAGGAGTGCTCGCCTCCAAGCCAGGAGAGGCGAGGCACCTGAGGATCGGAGCCGCCCTTTGCCTCGGGGCAGATAAAAGCCAGCCAGTCCCAGACCCAAGTTGCAGGAGCAACATCGGTGCTGCCTAGTTCCTGTTCCTGGTTCCTGCGTTCCTGACCTCAGCTTGGTTACTTCGGCTTCCTGACCTCGGCTTCCTGACCTCGGCTTCCTGACCTCAGCTTTGTTACTTCGGCTTCCTGACCTCGGCTTCCTGACCTCGGCTTCATGACTTCGGCTTCGTGACTTCTGGCTTGGACTGACCTTGGACTGGACTAGACCTCGCCTATCGGATATCCCTTGGGACCAGCACACTCCCCAAGACAGATGTTTTGCAGTACAACTGTTGCATGGGCTTATGCCAATGGGAGTTGTAGTGGGCGCCATGTTGGGGGAGGCTGAGAAGAGCCTGTCTGCTGTATCGGGCCAGTATAATGTTCTCACAACCAGATGACCCAATGGGAAGCCCACCTACAGGAGCCGAGTGCAACAGCAGTGCTCTCGTTACTTGTGAATCGCAGCAGCTGGAATACAAACAGGGCTGAAGGAGATTTACACTGATACAGACATGCAGGTGCCTATTTTTTCAGTGTTTTGGAAAATGCAAACGTCAAGAGTTCACAGGCAACATGGAAACATAGCAGAGGAAGAGGTGCAAAGAAATCAACGGGTGTGGCAAACAATACATCCTTTGCTGTATCTGAAGAAAAGAAACAAAATAAAAAAAATTCCTTCCAGTAGCACCTTAGAGACCAACTAAGTTTGTTCTTGGTATGAGCTTTCGTGTGCATGCACACTTCTTCAGATACACTGAAACAGAAGTCACCAGACCCTTATATATAGGGAGAGGGTGGGGAGGGGTATTACTCAGAGGGGTGGTGAGAATGGGTGATAGGCTGAAAGCTGTGGTAAACCTGGTTACCACCCCTCTGAGTAATACCCCTCCCACCCTCTCCCTATATATAAGGGTCTGGTGACTTCTGTTTCAGTGTATCTGAAGAAGTGTGCATGCACACGAAAGCTCATACCAAGAACAAACTTAGTTGGTCTCTAAGGTGCTACTGGAAGGATTTTTTTTTATTTCCCCCCAAATATATCCTTTAACTCCGGAATAATCTGTGCAATATTTCCTAGTTAAATGAGAATTAAAGAGAACGGTTCAGCAGTGCAGAGTGAAATTCTGAAGCAAAAAAAAAACCGGAATGGAATGTGGGCTTGCCCAGCCAAGACCAACTGCAACTCAATCATTTAGTGTGACAGCAGCTACACTTTGGAACTCCCTGCCTATTGATGTCAGAAAGGTGCCATCACTGTTCTCTTTTCGGCACATGCCTTACCCAGATTATTAGAATCTTCATGTGAGTTTTAATCTGGTTTTGGTCCGTTGTTATTTTAACTTTCCAAATACCTTAAATTATTGTTGTCAATGATTCTTACTTATTGTTTTAGCTTTCTTGCAAACCACTTGGAAGCTTCCTCCTCCTCCTCCTCTTCATTTTTTTTTTTTTTTTTGCAATTCAGTGGTGTAAAATTTTTATGACGCAAATGAATGAACAAGAGCCCCTGATGCTCACCTTCACATAGTCATATTCGCAAAGGTAGGACGATTCGAGATCAAAATGCATGAAATAGAGCTTGACCCGAAAGCCGTCCGGCACCGATATGTTCCAAGTCACTTCCGAATCGCTGGGGTAGGAGTCTGGATAGTTTGGGGACTGGATCTCCCCAAACATGTCGGTCAGTTCAATGGTGTCTGCTTTGATGAGGTGGAAGGCACAAAGAGACCAGACCAGGAAGTACCTGCAGGAGAGACACAGAGACACCATGAGGACTTACCAATGGATTCAAATGACAGGAAAGGAGATTAAACATCAGGAACAACTCTCTGATGCTAACAGTTGTTCGACAGAGGAACGGACTCCCTCAGAAGGTGGTGGTAAAGGTAAAGGGAACCCTGACCATTAGGTCCAGTCGTGTCCGACTCTGGGGTTGCGGCGCTCATCTCGCTTTATTGGCTGAGAGCCGGCATACAGCTTCCAGGTCATGTAGCCAGCATGACTAAGCCGCTTCTGGCGAACCAGAGCAGCGCACAGAAATGCCGTTTACCTTCCCGCCAGAGAAGGGAAGAAATACCTTCCTATTTATCTACTTGCACTTTGATGTGCTTTCGAACTGCTAGGTTGGCAGGAGCAGGGACCGAGCAACGGGAGCTCACCCCGTCGCAGCGATTCGAACCGCCGACCTTCTGATCAGCAAGCCCTAGGCTCTGTGGTTTAACCCACAGCGCCACCTGGGTCCCTGAAGGTAGTGGACTCCACTTCATTTGAGTTTTTAAGCAGGGGTTGGAGGGCTATTTGTTGGAGATGCTTTCATTGTGATTCCTGCACGTTTCCAAGCACAATTCAAAGTCTTGGTGCTGACCTTTAAAGCCCTAAACGGCCTCAGTCCAGTATACCTGAAGGAGCGTCTCCACCCCCATCGTTCAGCCTGGACACTGAGGTCCAGCTCCAAGGGCCTTCTGGTGGTTCCCTCACTGCGAGAAGTGAGGTTACAGGGAACCAGGCAGAGGGCCTTCTCGGTAGTGGCACCCGCCCTGTGGAACGCCCTCCCATCAGGTGTCAAGGCAATAAGCAGCTATTTTACTTTTAAAAGACAACTGTTTAGGGAAGTTTTTAATGTTTGATGCTGTATTGTTTTTAATATTTGGTTGGAAGCCGCCCAGAGTGGCTGGGGAAAACCAGACAGATGGGCAGGGTATAAATCATCACCATCACCACCACCACCATCATCATCATCATCATTATTACATTGCAGGGGTTTGGACTAGAAGGCCCTTGGAGTCCCAGCCAACCCTAGAAGTCTATGCTATGATTCTATGATTCCATAGGTAGCATCCTTCCAACCCCCAACCCCACACATTCACACCTACCTACCCCAAGAAAAAGCTAGACCTTAGATCCGAGGAAAGCCCAACCTGGGTGCTTCTGGAGAACAAGAATATCTCCTTTAGTGGTCTACATGCACCTTCTGGAAATTTGGTAGCCAAGTTGAAATTTGTGGCTGCCAGCAGCCCTCCCCCCCCATAGTAATCCTCTGTATGTTTACTTGGAAGTAAGTCCCATTGTATTCTGTGGAGCTAACGCCCAGTTCATCTGGTAGGATGGGGTAAGATTTGCTCTTTCTGTTTGTTATCACTGCGCAAACATGTTTTGCAAAAATTATTGTTCCATGGTGTTTTCTGGATGCATTTGGTTTTAACTGTTATCTTGCATTTTACGGCTGTCCGTCGCTTTGAGACTTTTCCTTTGGAAAGTGACAAATAAATGAAAATCTTAATCGTCTCCAAATATTTAAAGGTACGTGCTACATGGAAGATGGAGCAAGCTGGTTTTCTCCTGATCTGCAGGGGAGGTCCCCAACCAATGGGTACAAATGGCAAGGAAGGAGATTCCAGCCAGATATCAGGAAGAATTTTATGGAAGTAAGATTGTGAAGAACGATGCTTATGCCCCTGTTTCTGACAACAATTGTCTCCTTTTAGTAGGAAAGCCTTTCTGAAGTGGGGTTCTGCTGTGACTGGATACTTTTACTTTCTGGTCTCTCTTTCAGGGTTCTTTGACCCCTTTCTAGATTCGGTTTGGTTTGGTTCTTGAAACAGGCTTGGTATATATATTTTTGGTGAAAATTCTGCCTATGGAAAAGGACTTTAAAATAGACTCTGTGTGAAATCTGCTGTATTAAAAAAGAAGGAGGAGGAGGACTGTCCTTGATTGGAGGTCTTTAAAACAGAGGTTGGTTGACCATCAGGACCGGTGCTGGCAATTTTGGCGCCCTAGGCGAGGGGGCGGGCCACGTGATGTCATTGCGTATGACGCACATTGTGGAGCGGTGCCCGCCCCCTGCCCTGCCGGGCACCCCTCGCCGCCGCGGTTTGCTTGCTCCGCCGCTGGTTGGGGTGGCGGCGGGCGGCAGCGGGGGGCAGGCTGGCCAGTGCCCCCTCCATTTTGGCGCCCTCGCCACCGTGGTTTTCGCCCCAACCTGCTTGCTCCGCCGCTGGTTGGGGCGGCATTGGGCAGCGGCGGGGGGCGGCGGGGGGCGGGGGGCAGGCTGGCCAGCGCCCCCTCCATTTTGGCGCCCTAGGCAATTGCCTAGTTCGCCTAAATGGACGCGCCGGCCCTGCTGACCATCAGCCATGGATTCTTGAGCTGTGATTCCTGCATTGGAGGGGGTTGGACTAGATGCCCCCCAGGGTCTTTTCCTACTCTACAATTATACGATGTTGAAATGTAGCCATAATCCCTGACTTCCCACTGTGGCTCTTTGTGAGATGAGGGACAATCCTCTGCTGCCGTCTAGACTGGCCCTCACTTGAGCCTACATCACAGGGCTGCTGTGAAGATATAACGGGATACCCTCCTATTCAGCACCAGCTTGTGTTTGCCGGAGGAAGGATGGGTTTCAAGTGTTAAGCAAGCAGCACAGAACTGTAGAACCCAGTCTGTGGCAACTTCTTGTCCTTCAGTTGCATGGAAATAAAACTCCCATCAAACCCAGCAATTCAAAGCATCTGCGGGAAGGGTGAAGAATGGCGTTAGACATGGGTGAATTCTCTCAGTTTTCTAGTCTTCATGAAAATAAGTCCCACTTTAAAGTGCGTGGTTATCCAAATAAACATATATTTCCACAAGTGTTTTCCCCTGCTAGAATGCATTTTTTTTTGCACATTATTTTCACTGATATATGCAGTTTAATGCATAGCTTCCCCTGATACGCACATTTTTTGTTTGTTTGGAGAACTGCACTGCAAAATTCAGAGAAGCATAGATTTCAAAGGACTGTTGCATTTAAGGTTGAGCAGTGCTATGAGAAGTGAGAAATTTCTTCTCAGTCCCCAGCTGGTATAACCTACATATGTTATAATATAGGTAAAGGGACCCCTGACCATTAGGTCCAGTCGCGGACAACTCTGGGGTTGCGGTGCTCATCTCGCTTTACTGGCCAAGGGAGCCGGCGTACAGCTTCCGGGTCATGTGGCCAGCATGACAAAGCCGCTTCTGGCGAACCAGAGCAGCCCACGGAAACGCCGTTTACCTTCCCGCCGGAGTGGTACCTATTTATCTACTTGCACTTTAGCGTGCTTTCAAACTGCTAGGTTGGCAGGAGCAGGGACCGAGCAACGGGAGCTCACCCCATCACAGGGATTTGAACCGCCGACCTTCTGATCGACAAGCCCTAAGCTCTGTGGTTTAACCCACGGCGCCACCCGTGTCCCTATGTTATAATATAGTTCCCCTTTATTTCATAACCTGTGCTTAAATAATAGTTTTTTGAAGCCTGGGTGGTGTCTGCAAGAATTTTTTCCACTGTGTGGGGAGGGATGGAAAGCCAGCTTGGTTTCTTGCGGGGAGGGGGGCTGAGAAACCAGCTAGTTTCTCAGAAAAAGAGAGAGGAGACTAGTGCCTGTACATTTTGCCTCATATCTCAGGTTCTTCGAAAGCTAGAAATTTACTCTTTTTAAATCTGGAGGTTGCGATTCATCTCCCTGTGTGTGTAAGTGCCCATCTCCCACTCTCTGCGGATGCCTAGGCTTTGAAGCTTGTCCGGGCTGAAAACAGAAACTGATCAAGTGATAAGTAACACAAACAGGAGGGACTTGGGCAGGGCCGCCCCACCCATGAGGCAAGGTGAGGCAACCGCCTCAGGCGGCAGGATTCATGGGGACAGCCGACCCCAATGTCAATTTTCATTCCCCTCCTTCTTCCTGATGTAGATCTTCACTCGCCTCTTCTTCTCTGTCGGGGAGGGGACACCATTTTGTGGTTTGCCTCAGGTGCCAAACGGTCTTGGGCCGGCCCTGAACTTGGGTACTTGCAGGAGGGATTTGTGGGGCTAGGAAAACCACTGGGTTGCTGAGGGTTTGGGAGCCCACGAGGCAGTGACATGCTGATGATCCAAGGAATTCATTGCAGGGTTCTGGGGTTTGATGTTCTGAATTGATGGGCTGATATATATATAGTATGCATGTGAAGAGATTTTAATGGGCTGATCTGGCACCCAGTTCAAAACAAGAACAGGGACGTCCTCTAATGCCTCTCTCTCTCTCTCTCTCTCTCTCTCTCTCTCTCTCTCTCTCTCTCTCTCTCTCTTTCTCTCTCTCTCCCCCCCTCTCCCTCTCCTCCCTCCCTATCTCAAAGGCTACAGCATGATGGAAAAGCCTTCTGAAGACAAAATTGGACCGTCACAGCAACCCTATATGCAGGAAGCTGGCATGAAGCAATCTGGCGTAAGTTAACTTACACCAGATCCAAACCCCAACCAAGAGCACAGCTACGGCCAGCTGAGCTGGCCCAAGCCTGTCAGAAGAAGAGGTGCCATGACAGATATTTATAAAAAATTATGCACAGCATGCAGAAAGTAGAGAGAGAAATGTTTTCCTCCCTTTCCCCTAATGATAGAACTGCTGGCCAGCCAATGAAACGGAAAGCTGGAAGGTTCAAGGCGGACAAAAGAATGTATTCACGCCGTGCGGTTAAACTACGGAACTCCCTGCCACAGTAGGCAGCGATGGCCACCAACTTGGATGGCTTTAAAAGGGGATTAGAGAAATTCATAGAGGAGGAGAGGGCTATGGATGGCTATGAGCAATGATGGCTATGCTCTTCACCCACAACTGGAGGCAGCGATGCTTCTGAATCCCAATTGCTGGAAGCCACAGGAGGGGAGAGTTGCTCTTGTGTTCGAATCCTGCTTGTAGGCTTCTCATAATGGGCATCTGGCTGGTCCCTGTGAAAACAGGATGCTGGACTAGATGGGCCACCGGCCTGATCCAGCAGGCTCTCCTTATTTTCAGAGGGATAACAAACTCTTTAAAATAGAGTTTGACTTAGACTACTGTTTTTACTGTTTTATAAGGACGCGGGTGGCGCTGTGGTCTAAACGCTGTGGTGAGCTCCTGTTGCTCGGTCCCAGCTCCTGCCCACCTAGCAGTTCGAAAGCACGTCAGAGTGCAAGTAGATAAATAGGTACCGCTCCGGTGGGAAGGTAAACGGCGTTTCCGTGCACTGCTCTGGTTTTGCCAGAAGCGGCTTAGTCATGCTGACCACATGACACAGAAAAACTGCCTGCGGAACGGACAAATGCCGGATCCCTCGGCCTGTAAAGCGAGATGAGCACCGCAACCCCACAGTCGTTAGCGACTGGACTTAACTGTCAGGGGTCCCTTTCCCTTTACCCTTTACTGTTTTTACCAGATCATGTGACTGAGCTGAATAGAGTTAGGATCCAGATTAAGTCCCCACCCTGCCTAGTCCCAACCCATTCTCAGAATACTGTCTTTTGGGGACTTATGTTGGCCTCAGGTCAGATGGGATAGGCAAATTATGCCAGCATATCTTCAATTTAGTTGGAGTTGGGGAATGAACACTGGGTGAGCTGGGATTCCCAGTGGAACCCGCCATAGGATTGCTCCCTTGTCCTATTCTCCCCATGAATCATATTTCTAATACATATGTTTAACACGTATTCATATACGCCTTTTAAGTGGAATTTTATTTTATCCCAGCCAGCATCTGTAGCAGATTTGAAACCATTTCTATATGTTTTTATTGTTGACGCTTTTATGGATGCTTTCATGACGTTTTTATTCTTAATCGCTTCGGGATGTTCCACAGGATACGATTAATAGATGAAGCGAAATAAATATTGCATAGGACTTTCTGGCATGTTATAAAGTAAACTGTTGACTGTGTGGATAATATTTCTAGTATACTTATAAAAGTTTGTGGTGGTGGTGGTGGGGGTGTTGTATGATTTGCCTGCCGCTGAAAAGGCAATAATGTAGAGAAGCGTCTCTGGGGGCAGATTTTTTTAGATTTATTATATTTCTACGTCACTTTTAATTCCAATGATTCCCGATGCGGCTTACGAAAATAAGTAACAATAACACGATGGAACGTAATAGAGCATCGCAAATATAGCATAAACCGTATGGAATAATCCACAAATCAGCAGCGAAACAATCACAATCTATAAGGCACTGTTAACAAAGCAGCAACAGGAAAATAAGCGGAATATCGCAATGAAAGCAAAAGGCATATTATATAATTGGCAAAACAATACAGCATTTATAATCTGTAAAATAGGAACTGCATTAACAAAACAGCAACCAGAAAACAACTTAGTGCTGCTACATTCATACACAGAGAGCAGTGTGGTGTAGTGGTTAAGAGCGGTAGACTCGTAATCTGGGGAACTGGGTTCGCTTCCCCGCTCCTCCACATGCAGCTGCTGAGTGACCTTGGCTAGTCACACTTCTCTGAAGTCTCTCAGCCCCACTCACCTCACAGAGTGTTTGTTATGGGGGAGGAAGGGAAAGGAGAATGTGAGCCGCTTTGAGACTCCTTCGGGTAGTGATAAAGCGGGATATCAAATCCAAACTCTTCTTCTTCTACAAAAACTCTCCAATAATCTTTTTGCTGTTGGATCCTGATTGCCAACAGAACTGCAATGAAGGCACAAATGTTCCCACCGTTGCTCCCTCTCATCCCTACAAACATGTACAGTGGTAAAGGTAAAGGGACCCCTGACTATTAGGTCCAGTTGTGTCCAACTCTGGGGTTGCGGCATTCATCTTGCTTTATTGGCCGAAGGAGCCAGTGTACAGATTCCGGGTCATGTGGCCAGCATGACAAAGCCGCTTCTGGCGAACCAGAGCAGCGCACGGAAACGCCGTTTACCTTCCCGCCAGAGCGGTTCCTATTGATCTACTTACACTTTGACATGCTTTCGAACTGCTAGGTTGGCAGGAGCTGGGACCAAGCAACGGGAGCTCACCCTGTCGCGGGGATTCGAACCACCGACCTTCTGATCGGTAAGCCCAAGAGGCTCAGTGGTTTAGACCACAGCGTCACCTGGGTCCCTGTGTACAGTGGTACCTCGGTTTAAATACGCTTCAGGTTACAGACTCTGCTAACCCAGAAATATTACCTCGGGTTAAGAACTTTGCTTTAGGATGAGAACAGAAATCGTGCAGCGGCGGCGCAGCAGCAGGCCCCACTAGCTAAAGTGGTGCTTCAGATTAAGAACGTTTTCAGGTTAAGAACGGACCTCTGGAACGAATTAAGTACGTAACCAAAGGTACCACTGTATATTGGCAGGGGTTCTCTCTCTCTACCCCCTCCCCCAGCTCTTACCTACCTCATCTCAGATGATGAGGCCAGCTTGATATGGACCTCTGGACGAGAATAATAGGACCATAGAATTGTGGATTTGAGGTAAAAAAGGTAAAGGACCCCGGACAGTTAAGTCCAGTCAAAGGCGACTATGGGGTTGCGGCGCTCATCTTGCTTTCAAGCCGAGGGATCCGGCTTTTGTCCACAGACAGCTTTCTGGGTCACATGGCCAGCATGACTAAACTGCTTCTGGCATAACGGGACACCGTGATAGAAACGAGAGCGCATGGAAATGCCGTTTACCTTCCCATTGCAGCAGTACCTATTTATCTACTTGCACTGGTGTGCTTTCAAACTGCTAGGTTGGCAGGAGCTGGGACAGAGCAATGGGAGCTCACCCCATCACAGGGATTCGAACCGCCAACCTTCTGATCGGCAAGCCCAAGAGGCTCAGTGGTTTAGACCAGCGTTTCCCAACCGGTGTGCCGCGGCACAGGAGTGTGCTGCAAGACACCGGCTCCTGTGCCGCGGGAAGACACCGGCTGCTGTGCCGCCCTGGGCCGCTTCCGCTTCCGGGTCGGTCCGGGCTGGCGTCGCCTCGGCTCCGCTTCCCGCTCGCCGCCTTCGCCGGGGCTGCCGGGCGCATCGCCCGCTGCCTCTGCCGCCCCGGTCGGGGACGGGCGGGAGGTACCAGTGCCACCGGGCTCGCTCGGGGCCGGGTGGAGGTGCTGCCGGGGGGCTGGGCGCGGGAGGGGGGGCGGGCGCCTGGCCCGCCGATCTCCCGCTCTGTTTTCGCCCGCCTGGGTCCTTCCCCTCCCTCCCGCCAGGGCGCGCGGACACCCCGCCCCCCGGGGCGGGGGGGCGGGGTGCATGTGGTGGTGGTGTGCCGCGAGATTTTTTTCGTGGGGCAGGTGTGCCGTTGCCCCGAGGAGGTTGAAAAACACTGGTTTAGACCACAGGGCCACCCGCGTCCCTCATGTAGAGTTGAATGCGGGAATTTCAGCTAAAGGGTACCTGACAGATGGCCAGCCAACCTCAATTTAAAAATCTCAAAGGAAGGAGAGTCCACCCCTGGCCAGGCATGGCCAGGCCGTTTTCTGGCTCAACAGCTCCAGTTGTGAAAAGCAGAATTATGTGAAACCTTAAATCTTGCAACCCTCCTTTGAAGAAGTAGTCTGTGTAATTCAAAATGTTGCTGCTCTCTTAATATTGGGTGGTAGCCAGGTAAGTTTTACTCTAAGTAGACCCTCAGAACGAACATGACAAGCATGGGAGTACCCAGGATTTTTGTTAGGGGGAGCAGGCCTTTTGTTTGGGGGGGGGAGAACCTCAGTTAGCTATGTATTTTTATTGATTGCTATTGCTTTAGGATGATGGCAAGGCTGTGCACACACTGTACTTTCAGAGCACATTCATTCCATCAAAGTAGTCTGGGCCATTGTCAGAGTTATACTTCCAAGCAACCGCTCCCCAAACTACAGTGCCCACGATTCTTTGCGGGGAGAAATTGTCCTTTAAATTAGCAGTGTGTACACAGTCTAGGGACCCAGGTGGCGCTGTGGGTTAAACCACAGAGCCTAGGGCTTGCCGATCAGAAGGTCGGCGGTTTGAATCCCCGCAATGGGGTGAGCTCCCGTTGCTTGGTCCCTGCTCCTGCCAACCTAGCAGTTCGAAAGCACCTCAAAGTGCAAGTAAATAAATAGGTACCGCTCCGGCGGGAAGGTAAACGGCGTTTCCGTGCGCTGCTCTGGTTCGCCAGAAGCGGCTTTGTCATGCTGGCCACATGACCCGGAAGCTGTATGCCGGCTCCCTCGGCCAATAAAGCGAGATGAGCGCCGCAACCCCAGAGTCGGACACGACTGGACCTAATGGTCAGGGGTCCCTTTACCTTTACCTTACACAGTCTAAGTTAGATCCATTAATTTTAATATGTTTACTCTGAGTGGAACTTAGTTGAACCCTTAGGCGTGAGCGTGCTCTCTCTGTTTTGTTAACCCCAAGAGAAGCAGAGGGTTTTGTGTTAAAATGTGGGGCGCAGCTTGAGTGTGCCTTAAACAGGAGGTTAGGAACAGGGAGCCTTCCTTCTCTCTCTCTCTCCCTCCCTCCCACCCTCCCCCTCCTCTTCTTCTTTTAAAAAAGAGGGGGGGGGGATTTCATTCCTGCCAAGGCTGGCCTTTTCTGTTTCAAAAGTTTCGCTCCAGTTTAAACCCAGCAGCGCTTTTAGGGGAAATGGGTGCATTCTAGTGCCAGGAAACTCAAGGGAAGCTCAAATCAGATCAGGGCAGGTATCAACTTTTTTCTGGCTTGTTTTCTCCCTGGCTTCTGTCTGGGGCAGCGAGAGATCCAAACCTCCGCTTAAGTCGAGGACCTTCCAGACAGAAGGCTTCTCCTGCAAGCAAGAGACTGTTTTGTTCCAGTTCAAGTTCCACATCTTAAACCAGGAATGCTTTGAAAAATGTGACGGTGAGCCCCACATGGTTCAGAAAGCACGAGGCACACATTTCAGTTTTAAACCTCACAAGCGCACATCCACGCCAACAACAACACCCCCATGTGTGGCGTTTCAAGTGGAAGCACACAGAATCCTAGAAGGGGAGTTGGAAGGGACCCAGAGTGTCATCTAGTCCAACCCCTGCATGGTGTCACTTGTGAAAGCTGGCGTCCGTCTTTCTCAAGATAAAGCGCCTCGAGAAATATTAGGAGCCAACGAGCGGCAGAATCAAGCCTTCTCCTTTCCCAGAAAAAGGAATCTTCTCTCTGCCCCTGCTTGCAAGAGTGCAATATAAGAAATGGTGGTGGGTGGATAACCATGGTTGGCGCCGGATGTGGGGGGCAAGCACCCCCAAACAAGGCGCTCGCCCCCACTTGCCTCTCCCCAGATTGCTGGACTCCTGCTATTAATAGATACTGTTCTCTTCTCTCAGGGTCCTAAACATGCGGGACACAGCTCGCCCGCCTAGAAATATAATTCGCCCCTTCTGTGCCACCCCCCCCTCGATTTTTTTCTCTGGTGCCCCACTGCCCTTGCCAGCCCTCCATGACACCCCTTTCCCCTAGGGTTGGGCCGTAGCTCAGGGGCGAAGGAGCGCCTGCCTTCCGCGCAGAATGTTCCGGGGTTCAGTCCCCAATGGCATCTCCTGCTCTCTGCCTGAAATCCTGGACAGCCGCTGCCAGTCAGTGCAGACGCTACAGAGCTAGGCGGAGGCAATGATCTGACTCAGGAAGGAAAACAGCTTCGGGTGTCCCCACTTCCCTGACAGCAACTCACCTCATTTTTCCTGCGAGCTCCGCTGATCCTGATTACTTTGGGTCCCTTTTGGAGAGGCGGTTTGGTTTGTTGACACCGTGTGCGCCCTGTCCAAAACAAGCCTTCAGCTGCCGGGCTTATCTTTGCTCAGAGATTTGTGTGTGAAAGACAGAGCGAGGGAGAGAATGCCCCTCTCTCTCTGAGGTCCTTTGGCATTCTCCATGCTGGTCACGCCTTCCCCTCTCTGCAGAAGTCTCTCTCTCTCTCCCCCTTGCTCTCCAGACGCACACAGGGCCAGATCTATCTCCCTTCTCCCAGCCTCTAATGAGGATGTCTCAATCGCAGAAGCGCAACTTCGGCATCCGTCTTTCTAAAAGCAGCGCAGCCAGAAATCCGTTCCCTGCTGCTTTTCTTCTTTCTCCCCCAGATGGCTCTGGAGAGAAAAAAAAAACATGCACACAACATTTGCTTCTCAACAGCACAGGAGAAGCTCTCGCAAAAAGAGACAGAGCCCAGCAGAAACCTGCTCAGGATTTATGTTCGTTCGTTCGTTCGTTTTTAAATCATTTTATTAAAGTTTTATTAAAAGGGTAAAGGGGTAAAGGGACCCCTGACCATCAGGTCCAGTCATGTCCGACTCTGTGGTTGCACGCTCATCTCGCTCTATAGGCCGAGGGAGCCGGCGTTTGTCCGCAGACACCTTCCGGGTCATGTGGCCAGCATGACAAAGCTGCTTCTGGCGAACCAGAGCAGCGCACGGAAACGTCGTTTACCTTCCCGCCGGAGCGTTACCTATTTATCTACTTGCACTTTGACGTGCTTTCGAACTGCTAGGTGGGCAGGAGCTGGGACCGAGCAACGGGAGCTCACCCCATCGCAGGGATTCGAACCGCCAACCTTCTGATCAGCAAGCCCTAGACTCTGTGGTTTAACCCACAGCGCCACCTGGGTCAAAGTTTTATTACTGTATTACAATTTCCCACCCCCAAAAAACTATTGTCTCTCAAACGTCCCCGTTTCTCGAGAAGAAAAAGAAAGCAAATGAAATAGATTGTGCTGGAAAATTGGAAGAAGGGATAATATAGTAATTTTTTTAAAAAAAATACTGCCCTGACATCATTCACATTGTCATTCCAGAAACGTAAAAGTAAGGCCCACCTCAAGAAATCTGTTTTCTTCATTATTATGGATTGCATTTTTCTTATAGGTAAGTGTTATCATTAAATAGTTTGGATTCAAATAACAAGAAAGGATATTCCGACTAAACAGCAGGAAGAATTTTCTGACTGCCTTGGAAGCTGGTGGACTCTCATTCGCTGGAGATTTTTAGGCAGAGCTTTGATGGCCATTTGTCAGGGATTCTTCAGCTGCGATTCCTGCATTGCAGGGGGTTGGACTAGATGACCCCTGTGGCCCCTTCCAACAATTCAGACGAGAATTTGAAGGATGGCAAACTAGCAGTCCAGGGGCCAAATCTGCCTCCCCACAGCCCCACCACATTTTTAATTACAACATAGTTCAAAAGTTTTTATTGAATTTAAATTATTTTAAAAGTTTCATGGAGGAGAGGGCTATCGATGGGCAGTGGCCTGGGTGGTTCTGCTCTGTCTCTACAGCTGGAAGCAGCAATGCTTCTGAATGCTGGTTTCTGGAAACCACAGGAGGGGAAGAAGAAGAAGAGTTTGGATTTGATCTCCCGCTTTATCACTACCCGAAGGAGTCTCAAAGTGGCTCACATTCTCCTTTCCCTTCCTCCCCCACAACAAACCCTCTGTGAGGATAATGGGGCTGAGAGACTTCAGAGAAGTGTGACTAGCCCAACGTCACCCAGCAGCTGCATGGGGAGGAGTGGAGACACGAACCGGGTTCAACAGATTACAAGTCTACTGCTCTTAACCACTACACCACACTGGCTCTTGTGCTCGGATCCTGCTTGCAGGTTTTCCAATAGAGGCACCTGGTTGTCCACTGCCAGAACAGGATGCTGGAGTAGATGGGACAGTGGCCTGATCCAGCAGGCTCTTCTTATGTTTTCTGAAGGCTGGAAGCAGGGGCGGATTTTGATAATCTTTCGTAATATGGCGCCTGTGCAAGCCCAGAATTTGGTGCCCCAAATGGATCTTCTCCATTTTGTCCCACCTTGGCTCGGCACCCTGTGTGGGGGAATCACCTGCACTGCCCTAAATCCAGTGCTGCTGCAAACTGTCAGAATATCACAGTGACTCACTTCTGAATGCTGATGCCACCTGCAGGCTGCTGGATAGAGGGAGGAAGAGGAAGGCGTTGAATTCATAGAATCATAGAATCATAGAGTTGGAAGAGACCACAAGGGCCATCCAGTCCAACCCCCTGCCAAGCAGAGAAACACCATTAAAGCATTCTTGACAGATGGCTGTCAAGCCTCTGCTTAAAGACCTCCAAAGAAGGAGACTCCACCACACTCCTTGGCAGCAAATTCCACTGTCGTACAGCTCTTACTGTCAGGAAATTCTTCACAGAATCACAGAAACACAGAATCACAGAATCACAGAATCATAGAGTTGGAAGAGACCATAAGGGCCATCCAGTCCAACCCCCTGCCAAGCAGGAAACACCATCAAAGCATTCCTGACAGGTGGCTGTCAAGCCTCTGCTTAAAGACCTCCAAAGAAGGAGACTCCACCACACTCCTTGGCAGCAAATTCCATTGTCGAACAGCTCTTACTGTCAAGAAATTCTTCCTAATGTTTAGGTGGAATCTTCTTTCTTGTAGTTTGAATCCATTGCTCCGTGTCCGCTTCTCTGGAGCAGCAGAAAACAACTTTTCTCCCTCCTCTATATGACATCCTTTTATATATTTGAACATGGCTATCATATCACCCCTTAACCGTCTCTTCTCCAGGCTAAACATACCCAGCTCCCTAAGCCGTTCCTCATAAGGCATCGTTTCCAGGCCTTTGACCATTTTGGTTGCCCTCCTCTGGACACGTTCCAGCTTGTCAATATCCTTCTTGAACTGTGGTGCCCAGAACTGGACACAGTATTCCAGGTGGGGTCTGACCAGAGCGGAATACAGTGGTACTATTACTTCCCTTGATCTAGATGCTATACTCCTATTGATGCAGCCCAGAATTGCATTGGCTTTTTTAGCTGCTGCATCACACTGTTGACTCATGTCAAGTTTGTGGTCTACCAAGACTCCTAGATCCTTTTCACTTGTACTGCTCTCAAGCCAGGTATCACCCATCCTGTATTTGTGCCTTTCATTTTTTTTGCCCAAGTGTAGTACTTTACATTTCTCCCTGTTAAAATTCATCCTGTTTGCCTTGGCCCAGTTCTCTAATCTGTTAAGGTCATTTTGAAGTGTGATCCTGTCCTCTGGGGTATTAGCCACCCCTCCCAATTTGGTGTCATCTGCAAACTTGATCAGGATGCCCTCAAGCCCATCATCCAAGTCATTGATAAAGATGTTGAATAAGACTGGGCCCAAGACAGAACCCTGTGGCACCCCACTAGTCACTTCTCTCCAGGATGAAGAGGAGCCATTGATGAGCACCCTTTGGGTTCGGTCAGTCAGCCAGTTACAAATCCACTGAATGGTAGCATTGTCTAGCCCGCATTTTACCAGCTTCTTTACAAGAATATCATGGGGCACCTTGTCAAAGGCCTTGCTGAAATCAAGATAGGCTACATCCACAGTGTTCCCTTCGTCTACCAGGCTTGTAATTCTGTCAAAAAATGAGATCAGATTAGTCTGACATGACTTATTTTTCAGAAACCCATGCTGACTTTTAGTGATCACAGCGTTCCTTTCTAGGTGCTCACAGACCGTTTGCTTAATGATCTGCTCTAGAATCTTTCCTGGTATTGATGTCAGGCTGACTGGGCGGTAATTGTTTGGGTCCTCTCTTTTCCCCTTTTTGAAAATAGGGACAACATTTGCCCTCCTCCAGTCTGCTGGGACTTCACCTGTTTTCCAGGAATTCTCAAAGATTACTGCCAGTGGTTCTGAAATCACCTCTGCCAGTTCTTTTAATACTCTGGGATGTAGTTCATCTGGCCCTGGAGACTTGAATACATCTAAACTAGCCAAGTGTTCTTGTACTACCTCCTTACTTATTCTGGGCTGTGTTTCCCCTGCTGAATCATCTGCTCCATATTCTTCAGGTCGGGCATTGTTTTCTTTTTTGGAGAAGACTGAGGCAAAGAAGGTATTGAGGAGTTCTGCCCTTTCTGCGTCCCCTGTTCGCATTTCACCATCTTCTCCTCTAAGTGACCCCACTGTTTCCTTGTTCTTCCTTTTGCTGCGGACATACCCATAAAAACTCTTTTTATTGCTTTTAACCTCTCTAGCAAGCCTGAGTTCATTCTGTGCTTTAGCTTTTCTGACTTTGTCTCTACATGTGCTGGCTATTTGTTTGAATTCCTCTCTGGTGGTTTCCCCCTTTTTCCATTTCTTGTACATATCCCTTTTAAATCTTAACTCAGTTAAAAGTTCTTTAGATAGCCACCCTGGCTTCTTTAGGCACCTTCCATGTTTTCGTCGCATTGGTACTGCTTGAAGTTGTGCTTTTAATATCTCCCTTTTAACAAACTCCCATCCATCACTTCTTCCTAATGTTTAGGTGGAATCTTCTTTCTTGTAGTTTGAATCCATTGAATCCAAAGTGGAACACTTTGCAGGTGCCCCCAGAAAGGTGCAGAATTATTATTTTTTTGCAACAACCAACCACACAGTGTTGTTGGTATCAGAATACCAGCCCATAATCTTCCCCTCCCACTTTAATCTGGACTTAGAATTTCTGAGTTGTTGTTGTTTTTTAAAAACAAAACGAAACAAAAGCACACAAACACGTTACAATCATTTTTATATCTGAAATTGCATAATGGTTTTCATTGCTGATTTTTTTTTGAATTGCGAAAACACTTTGAGATAATGGAAATCAATAGGGAGTCACCCTTCCCTGCCAAACGTGGCTGGCAATAAACAGAACTGAAATAAAAAGTGCCCCTGCATGGTTCAAAAAACGGGCAGGAATGCAGCCTGTGTGAGTTGCAGGGAGGCAGGCGATTGGAGACAGTTCTGGGTGGTGTCTCTCGTGGCAAAGCCATTCTTTAGAGTCTTTAGAAGAAGAAGAAAATTAATAGCTGTTTATGCACTCAGCATTGTCCTCCTGAGTCAGCCTGGAAGAAAGAGAGGGGGTGTTGGCACAACTCCCTCCAAACAACATGTTTGCTGCGCTTCCCTTGGACACCAGATCTTTCCTGGAATGGGTTTGCTTCAGCTGAAAAGCACCTAGTTAAACACCCGTCCTCAAACTGAAAAGAACTTCTGTGAAATGCATTCCACCTCCTCAGTTGGAGACGTTGTGTCCCTGAATGCCACTAGCTTGGAACTGCAGGTGCAGAGAGTGCTGTTGTGTTCAGGTCCTGCTTGGGGACAGGGAGTGGGTGGCGCTGCAGTCTAAACCACGGAGCCTCTTGGACTTGCGGATCAGAAGGTCGGCGGTTCGAATCCTCGTGATGGAGTGAACTCCCGTTGCTCTGTCCCAGCTCCTGCCAACCTAGCAGTTCGAAAGCACGCCAGTGCAAGTAGATAGATAGGTACCACTGCGGCGGGAAGGCAAATGGCTTTTCCGTACGCTCTGGTTTCCGTCGCGGTGTTCCGTTGCACCAGAAGTGGTTTAGTCATGCTGGCCACATAACAACAACAACAACAACTTGTTATTTATACCCCACCGATCTGACTGGGTTTCCCCAGCCAGTCTGGGCGGCTTCCAACAAAATATTAAAAATACAATAAAACATGAAACATTAAAAACTTCTCTGTTCAGGGCTGCCTTCAGGTATCTTCTAAAAGTCAGATAGTTGTTTATTTCCTTGACATCTGATGGGAGGGCGCTCCACAGGGCGGGTGCCACTACCGAGAAGGCCCTCTGCCTGGTTCCCTGTAACTTCACTTCTTGCAGGGAGGGAACCACCAGAAGGCCCTCGGCGCTGGACCTCCGTGTCCGGGCTAAACGATGGGGGTGGAGACACCACTGGTGGAGCAAGAGGAGTGCGGGGGGAGCGCACCGCCCCCGGCAGTACGATCCCGGTGGGGTGCCATCACGGCTGCCCCCCCATGCTGGACACCATGCACCCACAGGCGGCATGCCACGCCCCCAGGACGCGCATCACGCCCCTGTGGGTGGCGCGCCATGCACCCAGGACATGCGCCAGCCCCCCCCGGTGCCGGAGCATGAAGCTCCGCCACTGGGAGATGCTCCTTCAGGTATACTGGGCCGAGGCCGTTTAGGGCTTTAAAGGTCAGCACCAACATTTTGAATTGTGCTCGGAAACCTATATGACCCGGAAAGTTGTCTATGGACAAATGCCGGCTCCCTCGGCCTGAATCGAGATGAGCACCACATCCCATAGGTGCCTTTGGCTGGACTTAACCATCAGGGGTCCTTTACCTTTACCTTTTACCTGCTTGGGGACTTCCCATTAGGGCCTGACCCCTGTGAGAACAGGATGCTAGAGTACCTGGGTCCTTGGCCTGATCCAACAGCCTCTGCTTATGTGATCAGAGAGTGAACAAGCTGTGGGCTAGTTGAACGGAAGAAGCATCTTGTGGGCAGGATATTTCCCTCCGGGGGTCAAATGTGTGCTGGGAGTTCTGCTGCGGTATGTTTGCCTCCACTTAGGCTCTGCTTAGATATTTGTAAATAAAGCAAATATTACAAAAAAAACACCCTGAGATTCTCTAGTGCTCTGTCTGATCCAAAGGAAACTGGATCTGGGTCAGGCTGCCCCTGAAGTCTTGAGCCACTCAGGGAAGTGGGGAACGGGCCACAATAACATTATGCTCAAAATGAATTGTGTAAGCTGCAGGAATTTGGCTATATTCCGTCTTTCCTTCAAGGGCAATGCCATAAACATTCATTAAGCAGCAGTTTATCTTGCGGAAATTAAGTATATTTTCTCCTAAGGCTGCTTCCAAACTAACCATTTTCTCCATGCTGCGATGCCATAAAACGTTCATCCCTAAATCGCTGCATTCCTATAATTTCCCCCACTTCGTTCCCCTCCTTCACACAGCGCAGAGTTGAGTTATGGAACTCGTTTCCTAAGGAGGCAGTGATTGCCACCGACTTAGATGGCCTTAGAGCAGTGTTTTTCAACCTCCTCGGGGCAACGGCACACCTGCCCCACGAAAAAAATCTCGCGGCACACCACCACCACATGCACCCCGCCCCCCCGCCCCGGGGGGCGGGGTGTCCGCGCGCCCTGGCGGGAGGGAGGGGAAGGACCCAGGCGGGCGAAAACAGAGCGGGAGATCAGCGGGCCAGGCGCCCGCCCCCCCTCCCGCGCCCAGCCCCCCGGCAGCACCTCCACCCGGCCCCGAGCGAGCCCGGTGGCACTGGTACCTCCCGCCCGTCCCCGACCGGGGCGGCAGAGGCAGCGGGCGATGCGCCCGGCAGCCCCGGCGAAGGCGGCGAGCGGGAAGCGGAGCCGAGGCGACGCCAGCCCGGACCGACCCGGAAGCGGAAGCGGCCCAGGGCGGCACAGCAGCCGGTGTCTTCCCGCGGCACAGGAGCCGGTGTCTTGCAGCACACTCCTGTGCCGCGGCACACCGGTTGGGAAACGCTGCCTTAGAGGAGGATTAGACATATTCTGTGCTATTTCTTTAGGAAAAGAGGTGCTGGAACTCACCATGAACACCCTCCCTCATTCTCTTAGAATGGCAATGGCACCCACCTAAGAGGTACCGGAACTGAGTTCTGGTGAGTTCCTGCTGGGAAAAAAGGTGGTCAGAGGTGCAATGTAAAGGCAGTCCGTGGTAACTGAAGCTGGGTGCAGGGCAGGGAGTCAGGCAAAGTCAGGAACAGGTACGGTAGGCAAGCAGGGAACCAGGGTGGGTCAGGAGCTCAGGCAGGAAAAGCAGGACAGGTTTCAAGCAGGAACACTGGCAGGAACTGGTATCCAACAATGCTGCTCCTGCAACTTGGGGCTGGGGCTGGCCGGCTTTTATCTGCCCCGAGGCAGAGGGCGGCCCCAATCCTCTGGTGACTCGCCTCTCCTGGCCTGGAGGCAAGCACTCCTCCTGCGGAAACTCAGTTCCCTTCGCCTCTCTGCCCTGAGCCTCTGCAGCTCAGGAGAGGCTGGAGGGTTACCGGACCCAGAGGCAACCTCAGCTTCCCCTGACAAGGCTGGGAGTGGAGCACCTGCAGGCAATGGGTCCTCCATCCCATCAGGAGCCAGAGAAGACTCATCAGATGCCTGCACCTGAGGATCCAGCACAGGTGAGGACCCTTCAGGCTCAGGCCCCAGCCCCGGCTCTGCTGGTTCTGGAGGCGGGGAATCCTGTGCAGGCTGGGATCCCTCAGGTTCAGCATCTGAGTCTGAATCCCAGGCCATCACACCATGTTTGCCCCACACTTTCCTGGTCATTTTCCCTATCACTTTTTTTTTACTGTAAAAACTCAGGGTTAGGTATTTGTTTTTTGGAAGTGGGTTCATTACACAAGAGTGTCAGGCAAAAATATTTTCATTGTGGGCCCTAAATTTGCTGGTATGTGATTGAATCACATCTGCAAAATAGCAACAGTCTGGAAGCAGCTTTGGCCAGGGTTATAGGTGAAGTGTAGGTGGGTTCCCACGAGGCAAGACACAGTAACAACAGCAATAACCTTTATTGAACTGCATAACTGGGCAACAGGGGCAAAGCAACTACTTATATACATTCCTGAAAGACTGGGCCACTCCCACTCCCAACGTGATTGACTGTCTAAACTTCCAAGCTGCGAATCACGACTCAGAGTTCAAGGGCCAATGGCAGAGGCCCAAATCCTGAAATATTCTGTGATTGGACATCAACTAATCTGCAGTACCTTGTGCCACTTACTGTAACAACTTCATGGTTAGTACTGGCACCTATTTTTCTAAAAAAAAGCACTGCCTGCCCCTCAGTCTAGATTTAGGTACAGCTTCTCACAATGATGGCAAACACAGTAAACGCATCACATGTTCTATGTTCCACCTCAATGTTTGCGCCTAGTGAGGTTGCACAGTCCCAAGTAATTCTGAATGTATTGGCATTAGTAATATGTTCCTTAATGGCTATTTATTATAGGCAAATAAGTGTTCTTCTTTCTAGAATGATTGTAGGCAAGAGGTGCTTTTTGCAAAACAACATGAAAGACCGCCCTTCTTTCCCTTCAGGCTTACAGCCGAAATGCCAAATTACACCTTGTTGGATCTTTGTATGTGGAGCTGCTAACAGCTTACATGGGGGGGGGGGGATTAAGTCAAGAAGTTTCCTCTTGGTGGCCAATAACACCTGGGGGCAGGATCAGTGCCATGGCACAGTTATTCACCATTCCAAATAACTCATCCTCCCCGCAGCTGCTTTTGCAAAAAGAAAAGTTGTGACATCTGAACACAGCATAGCTGTCAACTTTCGGATTTGAAAATAAGGGATGCCGCGAGAGCGGTGCAATGGCACCAAGTAGCCTCACCACCCTGCACTCCAGAGGCTGTGCACGAACGGGTGAGCGAAAGAACGAGCGAATAGACGGCAGGCAGGCTGGCTGTCTGGTTGGGCATGAGGGTCTGGATGCCCAAAGCATGCAAGCTCCGCCCCCAGTCGGTCTCAGACTCCTTATTGGCAGCCGAGCAACGCAGCTGAGGAGCCTCCCAGGCCGGCGGGGGGGAGAGGAGCTGCTTCCTTTGAAATCCGGGAAATTTAAGGGATATCAACAATCCGGGATAGCAGCGGGAAACGGCATTGGAATAAGGGAGTTTCCTGCAAAAAAAGGGGAGGGTTGACAGCTATGGAACACAGGACTCCAATGTAATGTGTTGTTTAGGCACTAAGGGGTCTTCCAGCCTGTCTTTGTTTTGGGTGGGTTTCAATTCATTCTCTCTCTCTCTCTCCCTCTCCCCCTCCCCCCCTCTCTCTCACACACTTTACACCCTCTTCATTTTATTCCCACCTCCTTTTCTCTAACACCCCCTTTCTCCCTCTTTCTGCCCCCCTTCTTAGTTCTTTCTAACACCCACCTTCTGTCTTCTCCTTCTTCCTGACACCCCATTTTCCTTTTCTCCCTGCCCAGGGGTCTGCTGGTGCGTGTGGGTGGCACCTCTCTCTTGTCAGTGGTCTGAACGGATTCCTTGCACAGCAGGGCTTTTGAAATGGTGCTGGAAGGTGCAGGTTTGCCCAGGAAATTGACATTGACTCTCCCTCCCTTGATGATGCACCTTTGCCACAAAGCCTTTGGGCTTCAACAATTTCATCCTCCTCTGCAGTCCAAAGGAACCCTAAAGATTTAAAATGGTAACCAGCCCATTTGCTCTCGTTGTGTCCCTTGTCACCTTGCCTTCCTCTCCACCATCCATCCCTCCTCACTGCCAGACTCCAGATATTGTAAGGAACTGTCTTCTTCTGCTAAGGTGACAAAGCACTCTGTGTCATAGCTGTCAACCTTCTCTTTTTTGGCGGGGAATTCCCTTATTCCAACGCCATTTCCCGCTGCTATCCCGGATTGTTAGATATCCCGTAAATTTCCCGGATTTCAAAGGAAGCAGCTCCTCTCCCTCCCTGCCGGCCAGGGAGGCTCCTCAGCTGCGTTGCTCGGCTGCGTTGCTCACCAATAGTTACAGAGAATAGGATGTCATTAGACAACAGCACTGTTTGTGCTTTGCTTGCATGTAAAATCATCCACTCTGGCCCAGCCCACAAATACACTCCTTCCAAAAGAGTGTTAAAGGATGCAAAGTCTGCAACACGTTTGTATCATAAGTCATTAATGGATGCCAGAGAGCCAAAAGAGTGAACCTGATCAATCCCCCCACGAAGAATTGACGCTTTTGAATTGTGGTGCTGGAGTCCTGTGAACTGCAAGAAGATCAAACCGATCCATTCTGAAGGACATCGGCCCTGGCTGCTCACCGGAAGGACAGATCCTGAATCAATGCATGAGAAGAGAAGACTCCCTGGAAAAGAGACCCTGAGGTGGGGAAAGATGATGGTGTGTAGCCTGGTGTAAATTAATTTGTAGGCTGGGGGGATTACCTGGGCGTGGACTGTCCCCGAGAACCATAGACTGTCCCCGGGACAGGTGAGGCTGCTGATCCCTTATTTTCAAATCCGAAAGTTGACAGCTATGCTCTGTGTGTACCTGTGACATCCTATCAATACGGGCCTTTTGATGGATTGACTAGTCCCAGACTAGTCAGGAAGCAGAATTTATATATATTTTTATTTTTAAAAATGAAGGTGCTTTTAAAATCTGAAGATGACAGCTTATTTAAAGAAGCCACTCACTCTTTTGTTTTATTATTATTTGAATTCACTATTCCTTTCCTCCTAGGAGCTCAAGGGGTTGTCTTCACAACAACCCTGTGAGGTTGGTTAGGCTGAGAAAGAGTGTGGCTGTTGCAAGATTACCCAATGAGCTTCATCACCCAGCGGGGATTTCAACTCTGGCTTCCCGGGACATCGAAATCCAATCAATCCATTTATGAACTAAAAATTATTTCGTTAACAGCCGTAGCATTTGCATATGAACACATTCAGTGGAAATAAACCGATCGATGAATAAACTTGTTTTTGACTCAGGGGAAGAGATTCATTTGGTTCTCTGTTTTTGGTTAGACAAGGGTGCTCTCTTCAGGCCAAGAGGAGATCTGCAGAGCTTTATTTATCTTCCAGAGGAACATTGGGTATCCGCTTATCCTTCTGCCATCTACTTTATGATGCTGCTGCTGATTCATCATCCTGACCAGACAAGAGGGAAGGAAAAGGACATGTGATGTTCAATTTCTAGCTGACAAGGATGGGCATAGCACAAAAAGGTCCCATGCCAACGTGGGAATGTTCAGGGAGGCAGGAGAGGATATATTGTTTATTAATATCCTTCCTAACTTGCGTTAGGACGCAGGTGGCGGTAGGGGACGCGGGTGGCGCTGTGGGTTAAACCACAGAGCCTAGGGCTTGCTGATCGGAAGGTCGGCGGTTCAAATCCCTGCGACGGGGTGAGCTCCCATTGCTCGGTCCCTCCTCCTGCCAACCTAGCAGTTTGAAAGCACGTCAAGGTGCAAGTAGATAAATAGGTATCGCTCTGGCGGGAAGGTTAAACGGTGTTTCTGTGCGCTGCTCTGGTTCACCAGAAGCGGCTTAGTCATGCTGGCCACATGACCTGGAAGCTGTACGCCGACTCCCTTGGCCTATAGAGAGAGATGAGTGCCGCAACCCCAGAGTCGTCCGCGCCTGGACCTAACGGTCATGGGTACCTTTACCTTTACCTTTAACTTGCGCTAGCAAGTTCTATAACTTAGCAGAGTTTTAACATTCCCCTTTTAAATGCACAGTGGGTAGCTGGTTGCAGGCTTGTTTAAGCTTTTCAATATAGATTCCTGGTAAAATGTAAAGGTAAAGGGACCCCTGACCATTAGGTCCAGTCATGTCCGACTCTGGGGTTGCGGCGCTCATCTCGCTTTATTGGCCGAGAGCTGGCGTACAGCTTCCAGGTCATGTGGCCAGAGCGGAAGAAGAACTTGCTGGATCAGGCCAGGGGCCCATCTTAGTCCAGCATCCTTTTCCCACCGTAGCCAACCAGATGGCTCTTGTGGGAAGCAGGATCCGAGTACTAGAGCGTCTCCACCCCCATCGTTCTGCCCGGACACTGAGGTCCAGCTCAGAGGGCCTTCTGGTGGTTCCCTCACTACGAGAAGCCAAGTTACAGGGAACCAGGCAGAGGGCCTTCTCGGTAGTGGCACCCGCCCTGTGGAACGCCCTCCCATCAGATGTCAAAGAGAAAAACAACTACCAGACTTTTAGAAGACATCTGAAGGCAGCCCTGTTTAGGGAGGCTTTTAATGTTTAATAGATTATTGTATTTTAATGTTATGTTGGAAGCCGCCCAGAGTGGCTGGGGAAACCCAGCCAGATGGGTGGGGTATAAATAATAATAATAATAATAATAATAATAATAATAATAATAATAATAATAATGTAAAATATTTGCAGATCCAGAGAACAGTAGAGGAATGGTTGCCATAAAAACTTGCAGAGGAGCTATTGGGGAGATGCAGTGAATGTGTTTCAGCTGCTCACCTTGACTTTAGGCATCTTGGATCTGGCCCCTATTTGTTGTGCTGCACCCTACTGGAGTGCAATGGCTTCCTAAATCCGCCAGATGGAACTGTATCCATTTTTGTAAATATGCTGCAGTTCCATAATCACAGAGAGCGGCTGGGTAGCATGTGGAGATGCCCCTCCTCTTTAAACCAGAGGCAGCCAGCACAATCCAATCCCCGGGTTGGAAATTTGTGGAAGACAAAGCAGGCATTCAAGAGAGAAGCAGTGTGGTGTAGCGGTTAGAGTGTCAGACTTGGACATGGGAGACCAGGGTTCAAATCCCCACTTCGCGGCGAAGCTCCCTGTGTGACCTTGGGGCCAGGCACCATCTTTCTGTCCAACCTACCTCACAGGGTTGTTGTGAGGACAATTAAAATATGTGATTAACATCGCCTGTGGTTTGGCCTTTCAACCTGAGTGCTATTGTACCCAGGGGCGTACCCAGGATCAAAACTAGGGGGGGGGGGGGAGAAGCCATGGTCGTTCAGGTTTGCTTTGAATGGACGCTGATCATTTTTGCTTCTAGGGCTGCCTTCTAGGGGGGGGGCAGCTGCCCCCTTCTGCCCCCCCTGGGTACGCCCATGATTGCACCCATCTTTCGTTGGATCTAAGCAAGCTTGCCTGCCTCCACTCAGCAGAGGCAGGGTTGAAACTAATAGATTATTTAATAATAATAATACCGGTAATAATAATAATTTATTTATACCCGACCCATCTGAGTGGGTTGCCCACATTAATTATACATTTATTTATAAGTAGCCTTTCTACCTAACAGGAAATCAAGGTGGCTTACAGGTAAAACAGCAACAGGTTAAAACATAAAAACCAATCATTTTTTTTTTAAAAAAACCCATTAAATATATTTTATTCTCATGCTGTGAACTGCCCTGAGATCTATAGATGAAGGGCAGTATGCAAATGTTGTTGTTGTTGTTTAGAATTCAAACTATATGAAATATAAATACGGTAATCTATTTAAAACACACAGATAATTACAATAAAAACAGCAGAGCCCCAGCCCTTTCATTAAAAGCCAGTTGGAACAATAAGTTCCTCACCTGCTGGCAGAAGGGCCACAAGGAGGGAGCCAGTCAAACTCTCAAGCTCCCCCCTTTCCTCTTCCCCATTCCTCTCCTGCATGATGCAGCCATGAAACCAGCTCCCACCATGTAGGTTTAGAATTGTAAATATGAAGAAACTGTAAGTAAAGAGAGAGAAAGGGTAAGGAAGAAGAAGGAGTGGAGTTTTCCTTTCCTGTTTTAAGCAATGCTAGTGACGGGACCATAAAGAAGGCTGATCGCCGAAGAATGGATGCTTTTGAATTCTGGTGCTGGAGGAGACTCTTGAGAGTCCCATGGACTGCAAGAAGATCAAACCTCTCCATTCTTAAAGAAATCAGCCCGGAGTGCTCACTGGAAGGACAGATCCTGAAGCTGAGGCTCCAAGACTTTGGCCACCTCATGAGAAGAGAAGACTCCCTGGAAAAGACCCTGATGTTGGGAAAGATGGAGGGCACAAGGAGAAGGGGACGACAGAGGACGAGATGGTTGGACAGTGTTCTCGAAGCTACCAACATGAGTCTGACATGAGTCTGACCAAACTGTGGGAGGCAGTGGAAGACAGGAGGGCCTGGCGTGCTCTGGTCCATGGGGTCACGAAGAGTTGGACACGACTAAACAACAACAGTGACATGTGAATGTGAGAGGGTGGCTGGTGGATGGCCAGGGTCGCTCCAGGTAGCCCCAGCTCACAGTCTTTCAACTCTGCTATAAACCGATATATACCTTGAAGGCTGATATCCTCTCGGACAGACTTTGGGGATTTTCAGATGTCCTGATTACTTACAATGACTTGGATCCTCACAAACATGCATTGAAAAGGGGTGCTTGTGTGCGCGCGTTTGTGTAGCCTTAAAAATATTTCGGCTGAGTCTGTGAGAAGCTGGAGATCAATGCATTCAGGGATAGTGAGTCCAAGTTCTAAGTGCTCTCAGTTTTCTGGTTGAATTCACAGCCCAGTGAACCCAATATTCTTTCACGCCACCCCAATCTGTGAGCGGTGCAAGATTCTATGGGTCGATGTTTCCAGGGTTGATGTTTCCTTAGGAAATGAGACACAGCAGAGACTGTGGTGTCTTTATGATATATGGTTTATTTACACATATATACAACCTGAGCCTATGATGGAGGGGTTCACAGCATCAACACTCCAAAGGGGTCTTGCTTCTCCCATGGCTACAGTCTTGGATGCCAGCAGAAATCAGCCAGCCCCTCTACCCCTCTGCTCATCTTGCTGTCTTTAACAGATTGCCACTTTTCTCTCCAGCTTGCTGATGCTGATAGCCTGCGACTATTTTTCCTCCAGCCCACATCATCCCCAACCTCAGTCCTAAGGTTCTGCTTTGACCCTGCTCACTATCTCTCTGTTGAAGGAGGGGCTCACACCCACCAGCCTTCTGGCACAGAGTACCGTATTTTTCTGTGTATAAGACTAGGTTTCCCCCCTAAAAAATAATGTCAAAAATTAGGTGGCGTCTTATACATGGATACATCTCTGCCCATTTTCTTAAATCTTAGTCCCCCAAAATAGGGGGCATCTTATACATGGGGGCATCTTATAGACGGAAAAATACGATATTTGCTTTGTTAGTTGCCCATTGCCTGTCTTTTGTTCTCCGTAATGGCTCCTCTCCCAGGCAATTTCCTGAACTAGTTTGGCCTGTATTTTATCACTTTGCTAAATCCAGCATCTGGCAGCCCATTTTAACACTCTGGGCACTGATTAAACACCAACACCTGGGAATTTAGGGGAGACAAGGCACCCAGAAACTCATAACAATATAATA
Source organism: Darevskia mixta (assembly GCA_034641385.1). Taxonomy (NCBI): domain Eukaryota; kingdom Metazoa; phylum Chordata; class Lepidosauria; order Squamata; family Lacertidae; genus Darevskia; species Darevskia mixta. The sequence goes on from JAWWNH010000210.1 coordinate 1,153,692, forward strand.
AAGATGACACTGGCCTTTTCTGGCAAAATACTTCACTGCTGGCTCATGTCCAGTTTGCCATTCAATTTGAGTACCTCTCTGTGTTTTTACTCTCTCCTGCCTCTCCAAAATCCACGCAAAGGTCAAGCGGTGTGAGTGTGCGTGTCACATCAGAGGCTGGCAGGAAGAGCAAGGGAAGATTACTCAGAAATGAAAGAACGGGGAGCTTTTTCCTTTGAATTTGTCTCTTGCTTTGCAAAGGAAACAGGCCCCGCTGAGCTCCCTGCATGGAGAGAGTTGATTGTCTGGATTATATTGGATATGTGTTGTGTGTGGAGCTGGTGTGTGATGATCCAATTAGTGCCTTGACAGAGCGCACAACTCCTGGAGTTGTTGGCTTCCTGGACCAGGGCTTCAGGGCTGATGAGGAGCATGCTGTGCCTCTTCTCCTCCACCGCCACCAATCTCCCATGAGAGTCGCCCAGCGCTGCTTCCAAGTTATCTTCCCTATCTTGAAGTAGTTCAATGCATTTCTCTTGCTCAGGCTCCCAGAGACGATATGCTCCTCGAAGACACAACAGGCAGGGGAGGAGGAAGCCTCTTGCCACCCGGGGCGGCGAACGGAGGCTTCCCCTGGGGGCGGGGCGCCGTGACGTTGCGTCATGACGTCACGACACAACGTCACGACGGAGTGCGCATGCGAGAAATGCAGCGTGTGTGCACTCCGTCGCCGGGCCGCTGCTGCTCCCGTGGCGCCCTTGTGAGGCGTCGCACCAAAAGCAGTGGCGGTGGCACCCCCCCGAGCCGCCCCATGCAATCGGCGGCTCGGGGGGTGTCCCGCTGCTGCTGCTTTTGGTGCGGCAGCTTGCAAGGGTGCCGCGGGAGCAGCGGTGGCGCCGGCGGGCGGGCGGGCCCAAGTGTCACCCCTCCTCCCCTGGAACCCGTGGCGTACCACCCCCTCCTCCCCCCTTGCGATGTCAGTGACAACAGGTGCCTCTTGAGAAGTGTGCAAGCAGGACCTGAGTGTGCGATCCACTCTTGTGGCTTCCAGCAGCTGGCCTTCAGAAGCGTTGTTGCCTCCAGCCATGGCTAGTAGCCATTCGATAGCAGTTCTTTCCCTCCCTATCTATGAGAACAGTCCAAGCAAGAAGCCACAATTCCTGTGTGGTCACACCGCTGCACAAAGCCCCACATCTGATATTGTCAGGTTCAACAAGCCACAAGTGAGTTTTATGGCAGTTCTTTTTCAGAATTACCATATGCGTAGGCAGGCTCTAATATTTCAATCATTCCCCAGGGGGTGGGGGATGAATTCCCTGGGAGCTCATACTCAAGGCCGTGTGCCTACAAAGCAATATGTGAAGTAAAATGAAAACAGTGGGCTGGATCGGGAACAGCAACTCCCCAGTCAGTCCCATCCATGGAGAGGAATAAATGAATGTTGCCTCCCCAACTCAGCACATTGTCCCAACTTCCACTGTCTCTGCACATCCATGCAGAGAGGGAGCATGCAGTGTACACAGGCAAAAACCTTGCAATTGATTCATAGATCACATTAAGGAAAAATGATGTGGGATGTAATCTGTCAGGGTTGCACCAGATGAGCAGGAGTGGTGGCAAGCCCCCCTAGGCGAAGCGGCAACCACGGAAGAGTTCGGAGAAATGGAGGGATTATTACCTGAAGAAGACTGGTGGCAGCACTCCTCAGAAGAGGAAGAATCAGATAGGGAGGTGGAAACACCTGGACAGGAGGAAGAAGAAGTCGAGCCAAATCAGGCCCTTGTGAGGAGAGGAGCCGGCTGGCCCCCTCCCCTCCTCCCTTCTCAGCTGTAGAATGTAGAGCTGAGAGACGTAGGGAACAACTGGAGGCAGCTGCAGCTCGTAAGAGGCGTGGTCATGAGCCGGCTACTTAAGGAAGGCCGGCTGCTCCATTCACCAGCACCTGCAACTGCTGTGCTGGAGCACGTAGTTGTTCTTGCTTGTCCTGTTCCTGGTTCCTGTGTTTGTGACTTTGGCTTCCTGACTCCTGGCTTCCTCCTGACCTTGGCTTTGTGACTTCGGCTTCTGACTCCTGACTTAATCCTGACCTCGGCTTCCTGACTTCTGGCTTGAACTGACTTTGGCTGGCTTCTGACCCGGACTGTTTGACCTCGGCTTTATCAGACTGACTGCTGCTCTTCAGCGCGCCAACTTGTTGGCGTCCTAACATAATCCACCGAGACCAGTCAAGTACAACATTCCTTGTTTTACTAGAGTGGACATGCAAGTGAATGTTTGGTCCAGCCCAACTGCAATCACTAGGTCAACCCATATATGGCTTTTCCAGATTGAAATGTGTTCTAATATTTTCCTGGTAAGACCCATTGAATCCCTCCTAAAAGAATAAAGACACCACAGTCTTGTTCATAAGCAATAAAAAGAAAGTTTACTCATGATCAGGCAGAGCAGAGTGTGATCCCTGAAGGCAGGCTTTAGGCTTGAAGTTCCAAGCATATACAAACAGGTTTACCCCATATGTGGGTTGACCTAGTGACTGCAGTTAGCAGTCTGGCAGTTCGCAGGACGAAAGGAAGATGGAAAAGAGAAAGATTAGCAGCATACCTTGTCTTTTGACAAGGGAGGTCACACCCACCCACTAGTTACATGCAAGGAAGGATGCTCCAGGCCAGGAGGAACAGGAAGTTTCGACTGGCTGGACCAAACACTCCCTTGCATGTCCACTCTAGCAAAACAAGGAATGTTGTGTTTGACAGCTCTCAGTGGATTACATCCCACAAATGTGTTGGACCGTTTACGTCAGACCCTACCTGGAGCCTTGTGTCCAGTTGCAGGCACCACATATCTTGACAATCTGGAAGGTGTGGAGAGGAAGGCGACCAAGATGATCAAGGGTCTGGATCATCTGTCTGGGAGGATTAGCAGGGAAATTTCTGAATGATAGGGCTAAGGGGTTGGCTACTGGCCCAAGGTTACTGGCTATGAATCCTGATGGCTAATCTTAAATTTTTGGCTGATCTTAAGCTGGCATGAAGTACGCTAGATCCAGCCTCTGCCAAGGAGCAGGTCCAAGTCTGAAAGAGGGAAAAGAGACCTTTAAATTAGAGTTTTTAAGAAGGCTGATCGCCAAAGAATTGGTGCTTTTGAATTCTGGTGCTGGAGGAGACTCTTGAGAGTCCCATGGACTGCAAGAAGATCAAATCTATCCATTCTTAAAGAAATCAGCCCTGACTGCTCACTAGAAGGACAGATCCTGAAGCTGAGGCTCCAGTACTTTGGCCACCTCATGAGAAGAGAAGACTCCCTAGAAAAGACCCTGATGTTGGGAAAGATTGAGGGCACAAGGAGAAGGGGATGACAGAGGATGAGATGGTTGGACAGTGTTCTCGAAGCTACTAACATGAGTTTGGCCAAACTGTGAGAGGCAGTGAAGGATAGGCGTGCCTGGCGTGCTCTGGTCCATGGGGCCACGAAGAGTCGGACACGACTGAACGACTGAACAACAACAACAATCACACCACCTGTTTTTCTGGCTTAACTTAGGTTCCCAGATAATGTGACCAAGATGAGCAGATTTAGGAACTTGGCTAAGGCCCCCCTGGTTCCGGCTCCCTGGAACACTCCTTTCCCAGGGGTTACACTTGCTTAAGATCTACTGGCTTATGTCTGCATCGAAAGACTTAAGTTGCTGTATCTCTGGCTGAACTGGATTCCAGGACTTAACACCCACTGAGGTTGGCTGAGCCAGGAACCTCCTGGTTCAACCAGAGATCTGCTGGCTCTTGCCTTATTTATTTATATATTGCGTCCATATCCCGCCTTTTTTCTCCAAGGAGCTCAAAGTGGTGTACATGGTTCCCCTCTTACTCATTTAATCCTCACAACAACCCTGTGAGGTAGGTAATGGTGAGCGAAGACAGTCACCGACGCTTCACGGCTCAGAGGGGACTTGAACCCTGGTCTCTCAGACACATTATCACATGCCACAATTTGTATCTGATGTCAACACTTGACTACAGTTTCAACAATCAACACATTAGTCACTCAGGCAGGAGTTAGCAACAGTTAAAAAGAGGCCAACTTTGGAAGAACTATACAGTTCCCATTGCCTTAAAAAAGTAAACAATATTTTACAGGATCCATCTCATCCGGGATATAGTCTTTTTGCACCACTGCCTTCGGGCAAGAGATATAGAACAATTAGATCAAGAACAAATAGATTGAAGAATAGTTTCTACCCAAGAGCTATAACCATCTTAAATGCTGTAACCAGATAATATGACCTTGGAGAGCTGTGATGGGTATGTACATATGTGCATGTGTGGCTGAAAATGTTGGGGGGTTTTTTGTGCTGTTTTTTGTTTTGTTTTTATGGGATGGCATTCAATTTCGTTGCACTTGTACAACGTTGTACTTGTACAATGACAATAAATCTTATCTTATCTTAAAGTGTGTTGCATTTGTGATGCAATTATTGCAAAATAATTCCACGCTTGACTTCTCTTTTCTACTGAATGCCTATATCTCCACAATTTTAGCTGTATCCAGTAAGTTACATATGTATAATAATATAATAAAAAAGACTTTAAGAAGCATCACCTACTATATTGACGGCCTTCAATTGTAGCAGGCATCGTAGTGTCAGCCCTTTATGACATCTCTCTGTTAGCACCGTCCGGAGTTTCCTAGACACTCTCTAACTCCCAGAATGCTTTGGTTCAGGATAACTGGTTTATGAATCAGGACGAATATGATATTGATCCAGCTATGTCTATTTCATTTCCTGTATTCGCAATTCATTATCCAGCCAGGCATTTATGAGTGCGTGGCTCGAACTGAGCGAGGCAAAAATACTCCTTGCTTAATAAAGATCCGTTGTTTTAGGGCCAAATGCCCTGAGCTAATGATGCAATTGGGCTAATGATAAGACCCGCCAGCTTCCAATCGCTTAATGAAAGATGCAAATCAGAATAGATCCTTAGGCAAATATTAGCGCATGGGCATATGGCAGTATTGGATGGGTATTGACATTTCCGGGAAAAAACCCCTCTTGGATCAATGAATAATAATTTGCAACTGAAAGCAAGCGGCCTAAGGAAGGAGAAAATGATAAGTCTTGATAATGTATGTATTCAAGAGCAATGACTTTAAGAAATGTCACCTGCAGCTTGATCCCCAGCACAGTTAAGCCACCATATTTAGGTTGAAGATATGGGATGCATGGATCCACAGGGCTTTCTTCCAAGTAGATGCATTTAGGATAGTGTGTCCTTTAAATTTGCTTTCAGGGGCCACTGATGATAAAGGCAATAATTGCTGCTGAGCCCCAGGAACAGCAGCACGGGGGGGGGGGGCTATTCCACTCATTCCCTGCTGCTTGGCCACAGTAGGGAATAGTATGCCATGAAATAAACAGCTACCTGGCTTTTAGAAGACACCTGGAGGCAGACTTGTATAGGGAAGTTTTTAATGTTTGATGTCTTTACTGTATTTTAATTTGTTGAAAGCCACCTAGAGGGCAACCCAGTCAGATGGGCAGCATATAAATATTATTATTATTATTATTATTAAGATAGACCTTTGGTTTGATTTGGTTTGCTCTTACACAAAATCGCTGGTTGCCTCCTCTGTGAGTTGGTTAACTGCCCAATAAGGACAGGTTAGGGTTAGGGTTAGAGTAAGAGGCAACATGATAGAAGTCTATAAAATTATGCATGGCATCTAGACAGTGGATGGAGAAATTTTTTTCCTCCCTCTCTCATAACACTGGAACTCGTAGACATCCAGTGAAGATTCAGGAATGTTGGAAGATTCAGGCCAGATTGAAGAAAGCTTTCCTCTGTCCACTTTCTCAAACCACACATGATTTTATTTACTTTTATCATGTCACTCATTTCACTCACTTTTCCTCCTTAAACTAATACCCACCCACCTCATATTACAATGGGGTATTGCTCCATTCCCTTGAGCATTTTTGTTGCCGCTTTCTGAACATTTTCAAGCTCTGCAATGCCCATTATAATAAGATGCAGCCTAGTTCTAAGGCCATATAGAATACTAGAATCACAGAAGGGACCCCAAGGATCATCTAGTCCAACCCCCTGCAGTGCAGCTGCCTGATAAGGGGATCGAACCTGCAACCTTGGTGTTGTTTGCTGCTTTAAATGAGTGCTTTAGCCAAAGATGGCAGGATCAGGGCGTGGTCCTTGGAGGAGAGGTGAAATGTAAACATAAATGTCAACAACAACAGCAACAACAACAACATGAGTTTGACTAAAGCTGGGGCATGGCTATGAGACCAATGGAAGATGTATTTCAAGAGACATTTTGTTCTATTTAGCTTTCTGCACAGCAGGGGGTTGGACTACAAGACCTTTGAGGTCCTTTCCAACTCTATAGTTCTATGATTCTCTTGCTCTCTTATCCTAAACACGTTTATTCACAAATTGTATCACATGTCAAGTAGCACGCTTAGAAAATGATGATGGCTGTGGGTTGCAATCCTAGACAGACTTGCCTGACAGTAAGCCCTACTGAACTCAATAGCATCTACCTCTGTGTCAGCATGCATAAGGGTAAAGGTAAAGGGACCCCTGACCAGTCGCGGACGACTCTGGGGTTGCATGCTCATCTTGCTCTATAGGCCGAGGGAGCTGGCGTTTGTCTGCAGACAGCTTCCAGGTCATGTGGCCAGCATGACTAAGCCGCTTCTGGCAAACCAGAGCAGCGCACGGAAACGCCATTTACCTTCCCGCTGGAGCAGTACCTATTGATCTACTTGCACTTTCACATGCTTTCAAACTGCTAGGTTGGCAGGAGCTGGGACCGAACAACAGGAGCTCACCCCGTCGTGGGGATTCGAACCACCGACCTTCTGATCAACAAGCCCTAGGCTCTGTGGTTTAACCCACAGCGCCACCCATGTCCGTAAGCATGCATAGGATTGTGCTATTAGTATGTTGTGGCTTCAGTACCCCCTTCCAGACATCCTTGTTATTACTCATTCATGATGATTTGTGCCCTGATGTTATTGGAGCGGTTACACGCAGTCCTGCTCTTGAGACCCTTTTGCAGGTAGAAACCTTTTGGGGTGAACGATCTGCTTCCTTTCCGACTGGAGCATGCCCCAGAGCTTCCTGCCCAAACCCTGTAACTTTTTTTATCTTACAAACGATCACAGGGTTTTGCTTTTTTTTTTTGTCCCGCTTTTGTTGCGGGTACAGCACAAGAGCGCCCCCTGCGGACAGCAGTCGTGCGAGGACTCCCGAGGGAGCATTGCGGAAGGTCTAATAAAGCGCAATGACGTGTGGGCGGTCCGCACCTCTGGAAGCACAGAACCGTAAGTTGGAAGAGACCCAAAGGGTCATCTAGTCCAACCCCCTGCAATGCATGACGGGCTGCAGGAAATCCCCAAGGGAAAGGGACGCAGACCCTTCAAAGGGAGAAAAAGAACACAGCTGTTCCTTCCAGGCACCTTAAAATAATCATCCTGGGACAAATATGCCCCAATTCTCCTTTGAGCAAAATAAAAAGTCCGGCGCCTGAGGTGCGCATCCATTAGAATCAGGAGGGAAATTATCTTGTGTGTTTTTTTATTTTTATTTTTATTATTTTTTTGCAGCTGAATCTGTTTTTATGCCGCTTTATGTTGCGATTCTCATACTCAGGGAAGTACACGTGGATTTCGAGGCGGGCGGGTTTACTTTCGAATAAGTGGCTGAGAGATCTACCGGTATGACAAATCGACTTAAAAGATCAAGGAAGAAGAAAAGCAAACAGCACAAGCAAGCAAACAGCACAAGTAATTTAGAATTTCGTTTCCGACATAAAATAGAGGGTTTGGAATCTGGCACTAGATAAAATAGACAAACGTGGAACGTAAACAGGTGAGAGTCAATAATATTTACAATAGTAATAAAATCCCATAAATGTGAGCCCCAGCGCCTGTGATTTACGACCGCTTCTCCTCCTTGGGGGCGCGGGGGAGGATTTGCCATTTTTAAGTTTCCATCTGTTTTCTCCAGAGTAATCCCCTTCGAATGGCCACCTGGCTGACGGAGGCTGGAAATGCTCAGACTGCAGGCTTACTTAGCGAGTAGGACTGTTGAAGACTGAGCTGTGTGGAATTTACTTCCGGGTAAGCGTGCATAAGGGACGCGCACTGCAGTGGATCGGGGCCTCAGCAAGCCAAAACTTTATAAGGGCAGGCAGGGGAGTTGTGAACAGTGGGGTGGCTTTATATATTCTGGAGAAGACAGGTGAATTGATCCCGGGCCGGGACCCCCCTCCCCTTAGCCAGTTCCTTATCGATTCAAGAAAAGAAAGGGATCGATGGAGAGGATCGATTAGTGGGGACGGGGGGCCTCCGACGAGCTTACTTTTTATAACTGATGGGCGCGATCCAACTAAAGTCCCGATATGAGAGAGGACGTATTGCTGTGTCCATGGGTGCATTTTATTCGGGAGTAATTCTCTCCCTTCCTAACTTCCAAGTAAGCGTATATGGGATAGCAGGGTACGCGGTCCTAAGCCACTTGGGTACGGTATGTAGCCCTACCACAGAGGCATGTTTACTCAGAAGTAAGGCTCACTCCCACTTAAGTGGGCTTCTGGGACTGCAGCCTCAATATTTGGGAATAATAATATAGCAAAGCCATAATGGCTAGTAGCCATCAATAGCCCTCTCCACCTCCGTGAATTTGCCTGATCCTCTTTTAAAGCCGTCCAAGTTGGTGGGAGTCCCTGCCTCCTGTGGCAGCGAGTTCCGTAGTTTGATTTTGCGCCGCATGGAGAACACTTTCTTTTATCCGCCCGAATCTCCCAACATTCAGCTCCCGAGGGTGTCCTTGAGGTCTAGTGTCTTGTATAATCTAGTATATTCTTTGCGGGCAGGAATTCCACACGCTCGGCGCGCCTTGAATGCGCTTAGTTTCCGAGCCGGCTTCAGAGAACGCAGGGGCGCTCCTTATTCCGGTTTAGTTGACGGAGTGAAAGGGACGAACCCTCGGCTGTAGATCCGCTACACCCCTCAACGCCCCTTTAAAGCCATAGCTTTGTGGACAGGACACCTGCTTGGCGTGCAGAAGGTCCCAGGTTCAATCTCTGGCAGGTATAGTTGGGAAGGGCACCTTCCAGTGAACTTCCTGTTAAATCAGCCTTTCAGAAGGATGAAAACTGGAACCTTGCCACATTTTTTAAGGGGAAGCCTGCAGTTCAGTAATAGAGAAGCTGCTTGGCGTGCAGAAGGTCCCAGGTTCAATCCTTGGCAGCATCTCTGTGTAAAGCTGGGGATACCACCGCAGCCTCCTCAAGCCTTAGAGAGCTGCTGCCAGTCAGAGTAAACACTTGGTCTGAGTCAGTATAAAGCAGGTTCCTTTCTGCCTATTCCACACTACTGACCTGGCATTAGAATAATAGAACCCTAGAACTGTAGAGTTGGAAGGAATCCCAAGGGTCATCTAGTCCAACCCCCTGCAATGCAGGAATCTCATCTGAAGCGTCCCTGACAGATGGCCATCCAACTTCTGCTTAAAAACCTCCAAGGAAGGAGAACCCACAATCTCCCGAGGGAGACTGTTCTGCTGTCAAACAACACTTAATGTCAGAACGTTTTTTCCGTATGTTAAGTCAGAATCTCCTTTCTTGTTACTTAAAACCATGGGTTCTAGTCTTACCCTCCGGAGCAGGAGAAAACAAGCTTGTTCCCTTGAGATCTTTGAAGATGGCCATCCTAACTCTTCTCGGTCTCCTCTTGTCCAGGTTAAACACACCCAGCTCCTTCAACCGTTCCTCATCAGGCCTGGTTTCCACTCCCTTGATCGTCTTGGTCGCCCTTCTCTGCACACCTTCCAGCTTGTCAATGGCCTCCTTAAATTGCGGTGCCCAGAACTGGACACAGTATTCAGGCCAGGCATAGGCAAACTCCGGCCCTCCAGATGTTTGGGACTACAATTCCCATCATCGCTAGCTAACAGGACCAGTGGTCAGGGATGATGGGAATTGTAGTCCCAAACATCTGGAGGGCCGGAGGTTTGCCCGTGCCTGATTTAAGCTGTAGTTCTGGACACATTTATTTTGCAGCGGGCAGTTTTCCTGAATTTCGCCGGACTTAACCTCCGAATAAATACGACCCGCCTGGAAGAAGGCTAGAGGAGAAAACAGTATTCCCTCAATCCGTATTGATTCTTGGGGCGATCCTGAGGGTGCTTCCTTGGAAGTTAGTTTCACTGTTCAGGGAGAGGATCCTGAAATATATTCAGGGTCGCAGCCTGAAGTTGCCATCCTGTCTGCAAGCTGACCCAGGGAGTCCACCCCACCCCATTAGAGAACCAGTGTGGTCTAGTGGTCAGAGTGTGGACTAGGACCCGGGAGACCAGGGTTCAAATCCCCACACGGCCAGTCACAGCCTCTCAGGCTCGCCTGTCTCTCAGGGTTGTTGTGGGGATCAAATGAGGAGGGGGAGAACCGTGCGCGCCACCTTGAGCTCCTTGGGGGGAAAGGTGGGATATAAAGGCAAGAAATAAAAGAAAATACCTGTAAGAGAAATAAACGCGAAGGGAAGCATTTTAACCTGCAGCTACGATTGCAAGAGCGCGGTCACGGACACAATCGCGTCATAGGATATGTGATCTTGTGAATCGGCGGATGTTGGAAAAGAAGCGGATGGTGCAGGGGACCCAATCCAGCGGTAATTTGTGCGGCCCCACTGAGGGCGCTCCCCTTCCTTTCAGGGGATCAGGGGCGCAACAGAACTTCTCGCTGGATTGGGCCTCAAATCGCCAACTGGACTCCCCAAGTCTCAAGTCCTAAGCAAGTTCTGAGAAGTGGATCTGAATGAAGCCGACCAGACTTCCATTCGTTTGCCTCAGGACAGATAAAAGGAAACCGTTCTTGACGCAGCGCAGTTAAACCGTGGAACTCCCTGCCGCAGGAGGCAGAGATGGCGACCAACTTGGGTGGCTTGAAAAGAGGATTAGACAAATTCATGGAGGAGAGGACTATGGGTAGCTCCTAGCCAGGATGGCTCGGCTCTGCCTCCACAGTCAGAGGCAGCGATGATTTGAAAACCTGTAGCTGGAAGCCACAGGGGGAAAGAGTTGCTCTATAATAATAATAATAATAATAATAATAATAATAATAATAATAATAATAATAATAATAATAATAAATTATTTATACCCCGCCCATCTGGCTGGGTCTCCCCAGCCACTCTGGGCGGCTTCCAACAGAACATTAAAATACAATAATTAAACATTAAAAGCCTCCCTAAACAGGGCTGCCTTCAGATGTCTTCTAAAAGTCTGGTAGTTGTTTTTCTCTTTGACCTCTGCTGGGAGGGCGTTCCACAGGGCGGGCGCCACCACCGAGAAGGCCCTCTGCCTGGTTCCCTGTAACCTCACTTCTCGCAGGGAGGGAACCACCAGAAGGCCCTCGGAGCTGGACCTCAGTGTCCGGGCAGAACGATGGGGGTGGAGAAGCTCTAGTACTCGGATCCTGCTTCCCACAAGAGGCATCTGGTTCGCTACGGTGGGGAAAGGATGCTGGACTAAGATGGGCCCCTGGCCTGATCCAGCAAGTTCTTCTTCCGCTCTTATGGCTATGGCTGCAAGGAGGCGGCCAGGCACAAACTCAGGCCACAGGCGTTTAAAGCTCTCCTCTGTGCTTTCGGGCTTGCGAGCGCGAATCTTTGCAGCCAACGAAGAGATTTGGGGCATAGCTGTCAACTTTCCCCCCCTTTTTTTGCGGAAAATTCCCTTATTCTGAATAGGATTCCTCGCGAGAAAAGGGAAAGGTTGACAGCTATGATTTGGGGTTGCGTTGTGTGTGTGTGCGTTGCGTGTCCTGTGGGAGCAAGCGTCACCATGCCTCCTCCTCTTCTTTCAGCCGTCCCTCTGCAGACACGTGTCAACCCCCTCACTTGGGGGGTAACAGATCCGCGCGCTTAATGGGGCGTCAAAAAGCGCCGGGCTCCTTTTTGCGGGGAGGGGGAGTTGTTACACCTCTTCCTTGACGTCACCAAAAGGCATTATAAAAGGGGGGCGTCGGTAGAGATCCCAGAAGCCAAGATCGCCCCCCGTGAGCTGTAGCAGCGATCCCAAGGAGCGGAGAAGTCGCAGCAGCAGCGCCACTCCAGCGTCCCTTCCCGTCCCGTCCGGCTCTCTCGCGCTCTTCGCCTCCTTTCTCCGCTCGCTTTCCCCGGGAAAGAGCCGCTCTCTCAGGCTTCGCCAACATGCTGACCTGCCGCCTCCAGTGCGCCCTCGCCCTGCTCGTCTCGGTCGCCCTGGCGCTGAGTACCGTGGCCGCCGCCCCCTCGGACCCGAGGCTCCGGCAATTCCTGCAGAAGTCGTTGGCCGCAGCGGCGGGGAAACAGGTAAGAGACCCAGGAGTCCGAGGGAGGGTGGAGGGAGAGGGACAGAGCTAGAAGGAAACCCGAGAGTCTCTGAGCAGGTGCAGTATCCCTTTTCCTTATCACTACTTCGAAGCATTAGCAGCTGCTGGATCAGACCCTAGATCTCCTTCCCCTTAATGCAGAGGTAGACTGCCGCTGTCCATAGAAGTTCCACTCCTCAGTTATATAAAGAGCTAATGCGAACAGCAGAAGATATCCCAAATGGGTGTTTGGCAACAGGTTATTTTATTTTTATTCATTTAATAAGATTTTCCCCAACAACAACACCACCAAACCAAAGTGTGAACCATAAAGATTCTCAGCCTGGGAGGACAAAAGGACAAAGATATAGTGCATTCATTTATTTTATAAAATTTATACACTGCTTGCTTGTAAAAGAAAACCTCAAAGCAGTCTATAAAGAGAATAAAGCAATAGAATTACTGTACCAGTCAAATCAGTCAAAAAAACTCTTTAAGATATTCAGAAGGTAAAACTGGCAATGAAATTATCTAAAAACACAGGCATCAGCTGTCTAAATATCTGGGTAGGTTTGTCCAGACAAAAATGTTTTTTGCAGGTGCTGAAAAGAGCACAGTGCAGGTGCCTGTCAATAGGCAGGGAGTTCCAAAGTGTAGGTGCTGCCACACTAAACTACTGATTTCTCACAAATGCAGAATGAGTATTACATGGTACCTGTAACGGGGCCAACTGCAAAGGAGTAATCAAGTATCGACTCATACGAAGAGTCCCTTTACCAATAACAGACAAACAAAATCAAGGTACTCTCTACCTCTGAGTCCCGTCATTATTTGAGAATAGAGGTTCTGAGAAATCTGGTATGAGCCAGGCATTTGCACATACTGGTGGCATTGAGCTACAAGGAATCATGCCATATAGCAATATATATGTTGAGCTCAGACTCTCTCTCTCTCTCTCTCTCTCTCTCTCTCTCTCTCTCTCTTTCTCTCTCTCCCTCAAAGGAATTGGCCAAGTATTTCCTGGCGGAATTGCTCTCAGAACCAAGCCAGACAGACAACGAGGCCCTGGAATCAGACGATTTGTCCCGTGGAGCCCAGCAGGATGAGGTGAGGCTGGAGCTGGAGAGATCAGCCAACTCGAACCCAGCCCTTGGACCCAGAGAACGAAAAGCCGGTTGCAATTACTTCTTCTGGAAGACATTCACAGCCTGTTAGCTCGAGAAACCTCTTCATTTCCCTCTGTCTCCACCTCCAGCCTCTCCTTTCTTTCCCAGTCCCTTCATGTCAGGAGCTGAAGACTGTATTGTATAAGAATACATTGTTAAGATAATATGAAAAGGGAAAAAAACACCTCACTTTGATTTTGAAGTTGTTTTAATAAAACATTCAGTTTCAATTGTACACAATTTCCTTGGCATTTGTGATTTCTGACTATTTCTTCATGACACACTGGGAATGTTCAGGGAGGCAGGAATGGATATATTGTTAAATAATATCCTTCCTAACTTGTGTTAGCAAGTCCCTTTACTTAGCAGAGTGCATTCCCCTTTCTAATACACAGCGGTTAGCTCGTTGCAGGCTCGTTTGAATATCTCAGCATAAGATTCCTGGTAAGATCCCTTCTTGTCCCCTTTAAAAAGAATAGGCACGACAATCTTATGTTAAAAGTATAAAAGTAGTTTACTCACATTCATTCAGTTCACAGTTGGATCCCTGAAGACAGACTTAGGTTACAAAAGTATAGATACGCGTGGAACTATCCCATAAGGGAGTTAGTCCCACATGACTGCAGACAGGCAGTCACTTCTGCTCACACGTTGAAAGCAAGATGGAGAAGAGGAGAAACAGAAAGAGCTGGGGGGGCTGTGTGCCTTTTGGTTTTGTTACCTGCACAGGTAAGGTCACGCCCACTTCTAGTCACATGCAGAAGAAGTTTTGTCCCAGCCCAGGAGGAAACAGGAAGTTTGTGACTGGCTGGACCAAACATTCCCCCGCATGTCCACTCTAGGAAAACAAGGAATGTTGTACTTGACTGCTACTTATGTATCATATCCCACAGTATCCTGTTCTCACAGTGGCCAACCAGATGCCCCAATGGGAAACTCACAAGCAGGACCTGAGCATAAGAGACCTCTCTCCTCCTGCGATTTCCAGCAACTGGCATTCAGAGGCAGAGCATAGACATCCTGACTGGTAGCCATTGATAGCCCTCTCCTCCTCCATGGATTTGTCCAATCCTCTTTTAAAGTCTTCTAGGTTGGTGGCCCTCACTGCCTCCTGCAAGTTCCAAAGTTTAACTATTCATGACAAGAGACAAAAAAAGGTCTCAATATCACTTAAAAGCATTTTAAGAGCCTAAGTATAAATGAAAGGCTTCATTAAATAGTTCATAAACAGTCACAGAGAAAACCTTTGGCAGCAACACCTCTTCAGTGGCAGCTGTTTCTTGTGGTTGTGCACAAAAGTTCACAATTTCCACACAGTCACAGACCGTACACCAGAGCTTGTTCTTTCAACCTGCTTCCACAACATTAGGGCTAGAGAGAGTTTTGCATGTCTCATTCCTCTTCCCACAATGTCAAGGACACCCGCACACAGATGCTGGAAGGAAGCTATAAATTTCATTAAATTCTCATGTTGAGGATTTCTACTGATTCTGAAGAACAATAGAGGAGTTTGACAGCAAGGAACACCTTCAGTTGAGCTATGTGGTCTCCCCTCCATGCAGTTTCAGGGGAAATCACATTAGTGTTTGTGAACCAAACATCACCATAATATGTCAATGTCTTCCAGGAAACAACAGTAGACTTTGGCTCCCGGGCCTAGGACAGTTCATTTCATGCCAAGTGCTTCCCATTCCCCAGGAGAAGGGTCATAGCTCAGTGGCAGAAGATCTTAGGTTTAATCCTTGGCATCTCCAGGTTCCGAATGGGTGAGAACTTGTCTAATAATCCTGGGGAGCTGCTGCCAGTCAGTGTAGACAGCACTGAGCTAGATGGGACCAATGGTCTGATGGGGCAGCTTCCCAAGTTCCTATTAAATCAGCCCATGGTTCAGAACCATGAGGTCTGGAAACTTGTTTTATTTCAAAGTGAAGAGCTGTGGCTCAGTGGCAGAGAATGTGGTTTGAGGGAAGGGAATCTTCAAGATCTCTGCTGCAATCACCACAACTGGAACACCACATACAGTTCTGGTCACCTGACCTCAAAAAGGATCTTGTAGAAGTGGGAAAGGTTCAGAGAAGGGCAACCATAAGGATCAATGGAGTAGAGAGAAAATCCGCTATGAAGAAGGTTGCAGGGTTTGGAGGCTTTAGGTTTAGAGAAAAGGCAAGTAAGAGGCTTCCTATGGAGAGAGTGACGTGGGTGGCGCTGTGGTCTAAACCACTGAGCCTAGGGCTTGCCGATCAGAAGGTGGGCGGTTCGAATCCCCATGACGGGGTGAGCTCCCGTTGCTCGGTCCCTGCTCCTGCCAACCTAGCAGTTCGAAAGCACATCAAAGTGCAAGTAGATAAATAGGTACCGCTCTGGCGGGAAGGTAAACGGCATTTCCGTGCGCTGCTCTGGTTCGCCAGAATCGGCTTAGTCATGCTGGCCACATGACCTGGAAGCTGTACACCGGTCCCCCCGGCCAATAAAGCTAGATGAGCGCTACAACCTCAGAGTCGTCTGCGACTGGACCTAATGGTCAGGGGTACCTTTACCTTTATGGAGAGAGTGGATAGAAAAAAGCTCCAGTTACAGGTAGGTAGCCGTGTTGGTCTGTCATTGTCATAGTCAAAGACCAACTAAGTTTGTTCTTGGTATGAGCTTTCGTGTGCATGGACACTTCTTCAGAGAAGTGTGCATGCATACGAAAGCTCATACCAAGTACAAACTTAGAAAAAAAAGCTTTTCTCCCTCTCCCATAACACCAAAAATTAATACCCCCCAAGTGCCCCGATTTTCCAGGGACAGACCCGGAATAGCGAAAGCCATCCCCGGTTCTGATTTGATCTCAGAATGTCCCTCTTTCCCACACCAGTGCTGGCGCCACCAAACTCAGGGAGGACGATGAGCTGGTGCTTGTCCCGGGTGCGGCAATGGCCACAGGAGGGGAGAGGGGGCTCCTGTGCTGAGATCCTGTTTCCCACAAGAGGCATCTGGCTGGCCACTGTGGGAACAGGATGCTGGACTAAGATGGGCCCCTGGCCTGATCCAGCAAGTTCTTCTTCCGCTCTTATGGCTATGATTGCAAGGAGGCAGCCAGACACAGGCGTTTATCCGGAGTTAAGAGAGGGCTCGTGTACCCACAGGGTTAGAAGAGAAGCGGATTGTGCCCGACTCGGTTACATGGGAAAATGGATCTAACCGAGGAGATTGAAACGAAGGGCCCAATCCGGCGGTAAATTCTGCGGCTCCACCTTCGTTTCAGTGGATCTTGCGCAGCAGAACTTCCCTCTGGATTGGCCCCCCAAATCTCCACCTAGACCCCGCAAGGCCTCAGTCCTGAGCAGATTCGGAGAAGCGGATCCGAATGAATCCGACCAGATTTCCATTCGGCTGCCTGAAAAACGAAGCAGCGCGCCTGGGG
The DNA here is from genome assembly GCA_034641385.1 of Darevskia mixta. Taxonomy (NCBI): domain Eukaryota; kingdom Metazoa; phylum Chordata; class Lepidosauria; order Squamata; family Lacertidae; genus Darevskia; species Darevskia mixta. The sequence goes on from JAWWNH010000210.1 coordinate 1,170,609, forward strand.
GGTTTCATGAGCGGGTCTCTGGTCAGTTTCCTCGCTCCACGTCTGTCATATCCACCCTCTCTGGACGGAGCAACCTCCTGCCCTTTGCAGCTGCTCCGGGAGAGTACCAATTCCTCCATTGGGAGGGAAGGAGGGATTCGCAACGCCCACTCCTCCAGGCCAAAGCTCTCCTCTGCGCTTTCGGACTTGCGAGCGCGCCTGTGGGAACTTTGCGCACCGATTCTCCCCTAACAGGGCATCTTTACGGCCACCGAAGAGATTAGGGGTTGCGTTGTGTGTGTGTGCATTGCGTGTCCTGTGCGAGCAAGCGTCACCGTGCCTCCTCCTTCCCCTCTTCTTTCAGCCCTCCCTCTGCAGACACGTGTCAACCCCCTCACTTGGGGGGTAACAGATCCGCGCGCTTAATGGGGCGTCAAAAAGCGCCGGGCTCCTTTTTGCGGGGAGGGGGAGTTGTTACACCTCTTCCTTGACGTCACCAAAAGGCATTATAAAAGGGGGGCGTCGGTAGAGATCCCAGAAGCCAAGATCGCCCCCCGTGAGCTGTAGCAGCGATCCCAAGGAGCGGAGAAGTCGCAGCAGCAGCGCCACTCCAGCGTCCCTTCCCGTCCCGTCCGGCCTCTCGCGCTCTTCGCCTCCTTTCTCGCTCGCTTTCCCCGGGAAAGAGCCGCTCTCTCAGGCTTCGCCAACATGCTGACCTGCCGCCTCCAGTGCGCCCTCGCCCTGCTTGTCTCGGTCGCCCTGGCGCTGAGTACCGTGGCCGCCGCCCCCTCGGACCCGAGGCTCCGGCAATTCCTGCAGAAGTCGCTGGCCGCAGCGGCGGGGAAACAGGTAAGAGACCCAGGAGTCCGAGGGAGGGTGGAGGGAGAGGGACAGAGCTAGAAGGAAACCGGAGAGTCTCTGAGCAGGTGCAGAATCCCTTTTCCTACCTTATCACTACTTCGAAGCAGTAGCAGCTGCTGGATCAGACCATAGATCTCCTTCCCCTTAGTGCAGAGGTAGACTGCCGCTGGCCATAGAGGTTCCACTCCTCAGTTATATAAAGAGCTAATACGAACAGCAGAAGATATCCCAAATGGGTGTTTGGCAACAGGTTATTTTATTTTTATTCATTGAATAAGATTTCCCTCAGAAATGGTAAATCCGGATTAACTGGGTGGGGATACGGGTTGGCTTTTTGATGAAGCCCTCTGCACCACGGAACTGCTGAGATAACTGTCACAGGTGGCCCTGACCCCTCAACAAACATCGGGTTGGAAGCGCCCTTACATGCACTTACAGGGGTTGAATCTATTTGCACTCAGTGGGGGGCTAGATGACCTGCACTGTACTAGATGACCCTTAGGGTCCCTTCCAATTCTACAGTTCTATGATTATATGCGTAAGCTTGTGCTGTAGCAAGTGTTAAAGAGCACAAGAAACCCGCAAGTAGACAAAGGCAGTAAATGAGCAGCGTGAACTTAAAAAAAAAAACCAGTCATAAAGCGAGCTTCAGATGCAACCACACCACAACCGAAATTAATAATCCCGCTCTCTGATACAGACATCTAGGAGACATGGCTGGGAGAGGCAAATTCCAAAGGTCCTAGGACTTCCTCGACAGTTTGGGTGTGTCTCAGACTAAACTCTGATCAGGGGGAACCCTGTAGCTCAGAGTCCAAGCATGCCATGCTCCAAGGTTTAATCCTTGGCCAAAGCTCAGTGACAGAGCATCTGCTTGGAGTGCAGAACGTCCCAAACTCAATTCCCACTGGCAACCTCTCCAGGTAGGGCTGGGAGAGACTCCTGCTGGAAACCCTAGAGAGCTAGTTGGGTCAGCAGGTTCTGACTCATTATAAGGCAGGTTCCCATGTTCCTTTTAAAACAGACCTTAACTCGGGACCATGAGAACTGGAATCCTGTTTTATTTTCCAGGGGAAGAGCTCAGTGGTAGAACATCTGCTTTGCTTGCAGAAGGTTCCAGGTTCAGCCCCCAACATTCCCAGGTAGGGCTATGAATATCCTCTGCCTGGAACCTTGGAGAGCTGCTGCAGGTCATTGCAGACAATACTGAGCAAGGTGGACCAAGGGTCTGGCATAGGCAGCTTCCTGTATTCATCCTCCCTGAAACCCTGGCGAGCTACTCCTGCCTGCCATTTGCTCCTCTGTCTCAGGCAGCCTTGCACTGGCCCTGAGCGCTGCAATTTCCCCACCCGACATTGTTGCCATCAATTTCAAAAGCACGAATAAACACATGCAATACTGGAGAAAAGCTTCCCCGGAATTTCCTAACAGCAGAAAGCATTTTAATGTTTTCATCCGGTCCTCTTTTATGTAATAAGGAACTGGCCAGGGCTAACAGTTGTTGAATGCGGAGCTCTCCAGGGTGCTGAAAAGAACACGACTCCAACAGCTCAGCCTGACCAAGGCTACTCAGAAGGAAGCCTTGCATCCTAGCGAGTGTGTTTACATTGCAGGCTTAAGAAAGTGACCAGAGGGATGTTGCGCTGGTCCTGGGATGGCAGAGGGGAAAGGAAGTTGGCTTCTAACCATGTAAGAGCACAGAGTTTCAGGGGCCAACTGTGTTGGCAAGCATAGGAACAAAGGAAGCTGCCTCACACCGACTGTTGGTCCATCTTGCTCAGTATTATCAACAGTGATTGGCAGAACCTTTCCAGGGTTTCAGACAGATAGTCTTCCCCAGCTACCTGGAGATGTTTGGGTTTGAATCTGGGACCTTTTGCCGGCAAAGCATGCTCTCTACCACTGAGCCAAGCCAATGTCTGAGCTGCACAAAATGACTCAATGCAATAGCGAGATGCAAATAACTCTTTTTAAAGGTGCTGGTCTGATAGCTGGAGAATCTTTTAAATTTTCTTTGTCTTTCCCACTGAATATCTCAACAAGCTTAAAGAGCTGGTTCACACATGCTGTGACCCACCATTCCGAGTGGATCCAGATTACTGCTTCCTTCCGCTTTTGTTAGATGCTGCCTTCTGCAATAGCTGCATCCATAGGATGCATTCCATAGGATCCATATGCATCCATATGCATCCATATCCAATGCATCCATAGGATCCATTTGGTCCCTCTAGCCCAGTGTTGTCCACGCTAAGTGGCAATGGTTCTGAGGCAGGTTTCAGGCGGGGAGTTTCTTCCAGCCTTAAGTGGAGACAACGGGGATTGAACCTGGGACCTTCTGTGTGCCAAGCAGATGCTGTACCATTGAGCTAGGGTCCTTCCATTTGGCAGTGGGTGCCAAAGGGACTGAGGAATGGCAGGTGCTGGCACTGCCCCCCACCCCCAAGCCATGAAAATTTTCCTTTCAGAAAATGTGATGGCCTCAAAATCCACTACATGGTGAACCTCTCTAGATGATGGGCCTCCTGTTCAGGGCCATTCCTACTCTGGGTGGTGATCATGTGGAAGATCCAAACCAACCTCTTTTCCTTGGATCAATTATTGTACAGATCATAGATCCATCTGCAAATAACTGGGGGGGGGGAGGATAGGAAAGGATATGAGGTGAGATCTTAAGACAGGGGTCAGCAACCTTTTTCAGCCGTGGGCTGGTCCATCATCCCTCAGACCATGTGGTGGGCTGGACGATATTTTTTTGGGGGAAATGAACAAATTCCTATGCCCCACAAATAACCCAGAGATGCATTTTAAATAAAAGGACACATTCTACTCATGTAAAAACACGCTGATTCCTGGACCATCTGCGGGCCGGATTGAGAAGGCGATTGGGCCGCATCCGGCCCACGGGCCTTACGTTGTCTACCCCTGTCTTAAGATCTGCCTTGGTGGATCTGACGAAAGTTCACCTAGTCCAGCATTTGCCCGCAATTGCCAACCAGAAGCTCCTGGAAAACTGAGAAGAAAACTACTTACTGTTTTCAGCTGTTGTTTGTCCCCCCCCCCCACCACCTCAAAGAAAACCTCACCTCTGGTACTGAGAGGCAAAATGTGTCTATACATGGAGACGTCTTTAGCTGTTTTCTTCAGCAGCCGCTTCTGGATCTGTCTTATACGATCTAATCTAATATTGAAGTCAGACCACTGGGCCATCTTGCTCAGCATGGTTGACACTGACTGGCAGTTGCTCCCCCGGGTGTAAGGTGGGTTCTCTCCCAGCCCTATCTGGAGAGGTTTGAACCTGGGGTCCTCTGCATGCCAAACAGATGCTCTGTCATGGAGGTATGATCCTTCCCAATTGGGAACAGGAGAAACTGTGTTATAACGAGTCAGATCAGTGGTCCATCTAGCTCGTTGGCAATGGCTCTCCAGGGTTTCAGGCAGAAAGAGGCCTTTCCAAGGATGGAGTGGGGAATCTCTGGACCGCAGACCAAACATGGCCCACCAGGCCCCTCCATCCAGTCCAGGCCACGCCCCCTCTTCCCAGACCACACCCCTCCCCAGCTCTGCTTTGTGCCCTGCTTGAACACTTTTGCCTGACTAGAATATCTCATTGAACTTGCCTGCCTGAATGGAGGTGTGTGGATAGGGGCATAGCCTACCATGTGAAAGCAAGATTCACACCTGTTGCTCCGCCCTCTGTTGTCTTTGGCTCCACCCACTACTGGCAGGTTACCACCAGAACATTTCCCATGAGATCATGTGACCCTCGGGCTCTGAAAGATTCCCCGCTGCTATTCTAGGTCCCTTTCAAGGTGTTCCTTTGTCCGAGATGAAATGAATGTAAATAGAAGGCATTGTCCAGGGACACAGAACCAGTTTCTGCCCCAGTAGCTCATGTGGTCATCATAAAAAAAAACTATTGACATGAGCATCTCTCTTGTCTGATATGCAATATTGGTCAATTGATTTTTTTTTTCAAAAAGCACAAACATAACAAAAAGAGAGAAAACAACAACAGCGAATGAAAGTGTGAACCATAAAGCATCTCAGCCTGGGAGGACAAAAGGACAAAGATATAGTGCATTCATTCATTTTATAAAATTTATACATTGCTTGCTTGTAAAACAAAACCTCAAAGCAGTTTCCAAAAAGAATAAAGCAATAAAATTATCAGTCAAATCAGTCAAAACAACTCTTTAAGACCTTCAAAAGGTAAAACTGGCAATGAAACGAACTAAAAACAGACTTACACATGCATCAGCTGTCTAAATATCTGGGTACGTTTGTCCAGACAAAAATGTTTTTTGCAGGTGCTGAAAAGAGCACAGTGCAGGTGCCTGTCAATAGGCAGGGAGTTCCAAAGTGTAGGTGCTGCCACACTAAACTACTGAGATTTCTTACAAATGCAGAATGAGTATTACATGGTACCTGTAACGGGGCCAACTGCAAAGGAACAATCAAGTATTGCCAATAACCAACAAACAAAATCAAGCTATTCTCCACCTCTGAGTCCCATCGTTATTGGGAATTAGAGGTTCTGTGAAATCTGGTATGAGCCAGACATTTGCACATACTGGGTGCACTGAGCTGCAAGGAATCATGCCATATAGCAAGATATATGCTGAGCTCAGTCTCTCTCTCTCTCTCTTTCTCTCTCTCTTCCTCAAAGGAATTGGCCAAGTATTTCCTGGCGGAATTGCTCTCAGAACCAAGCCAGACAGACAACGAGGCCCTGGAATCAGACGATTTGTCCCGTGGAGCCGAGCAGGATGAGGTGAGGCTGGAGCTGGAGAGATCGGCCAACTTGAACCCAGCCCTGGGACCCAGAGAACGCAAAGCCGGTTGCAAGAACTTCTTCTGGAAGACATTCACATCCTGTTAGCTCGAGAAACCTCTTCATTTCCCCCTGTCTCCACCTCCAGCCTCTCCTTTCTTTCCCAGTCCCTTCATGCCAGGAGCTGAAGACTGTATTGTATAAAATTCATTGTTAAGGTAATATGAAAAGAAAAAACAAAAAAAACAAAAAAACACCTCACTTTGATTTTGAAGTTGTTTTAATAAAACATTCAGTTTCAATTGTACACAATTTCCTTGGCGTTTGTGATTTCTGACTATTTCTTCATGACACACTGATCCCCCCCACCCCACCCCACCCCACATTGCAAGTCACTTTGATGTGCCCTTTTTAATCCCTTCTTGCAATAAAGCTTATGCTTCAAAGTGTCATGGTTATAAATTTTCTTTCTGTCCTTCTGTAGAGTTCAGGTGAAAAAGCGATGTCACGATGGAGACCTCTAAAACCATCCTTGACTATGGTCATCTCGAGTTTCTCTGGTTTTATAATAATATAATAATAATTTATTATTTGTACCCCCGCCCATCTGGCCGGGTCCCCCAGCCACTCTGGGCGGCTTCCAACAAACATTAAAATACATTAAAATATCTCACATTAAAAACTTCCCTAAACAGGGCTGCCTTCAGGTCTTATCTAAATGTTAGGTAGTTATTTATGTCTTTGACATGGGATGGGAGGGTGTTCCACAGGGCGGGCGCCACTACCGATTGATCAAGGGAAGTAATAGTACCACTGTATTCCGCTCTGGTCAGACCTCACCTGGAATACTGTGTCCAGTTCTGGGCACCACAGTTCAAGAAGGATACTGACAAGCTGGAACGGGTCCAGAGGAGGGCAACCAAAATGGCCAAAGGCCTGGAAACGATGCCTTATGAGAAACGGCTTAGGGAGCTGGGTATGTTTAGCCTGGAGAAGAGAAGGTTAAGGGGTGATATGATAGCCATGTTCAAATATATAATTTAGGAAGATTGAGTCCAGTGCAGGTTCTTCAGTTTAATATTTGCTTATGTGGAGATGTCAGGAGGTCTTTTACGGGCCATGGGCATTGAACCAGCACACCAACTGATGTTGGCCCTCACGCTTAAGATGTGTGTCTGAAATAAATAAATAAATAAAAATAAATAAATTGGGCAATAAAAATGAAAGGCACAAATACAGGATGGGTGACACCTGGCTTGAGAGCAGTACATGTGAAAAGGATCTAGGAGTCTTGGTAGACCACAAACTTGACATGAGTCAACAGTGTGATGCAGCAGCTAAAAAGGTCAATGCAATTCTGGGCTGCATCAATAGGAGTATAGCATCTAGATCAAGGGAAGTAATAGTACCACTGTATTCTGCTCTGGTCAGACCCCACCTGGAATACTGTGTCCAGTTCTGGGCACCACAGTTCAAGAAGGATACTGACAAGCTGGAACGTGTCCAGAGGAGGGCAACCAAAATGGTCAAAGGCTGGAAACGATGCCTTATGAGGAACGGCTTAGGGAGCTGGGTATGTTTAGCCTGGAGAAGAGAAGGTTAAGGGGTGATATGATAGCCATGTTCAAATATATAAAAGGATGTCATATAGAGGAAGGAGAAAAGTTGTTTTCTGCTGCTCCTGAGAAGAGGACACGGAGCAATGGATTCAAACTACAAGAAAGAAGATTCCACCTAAACATTAGAAAGAACTTCCTGACAGTAAGAGCTGTTCGACAGTGGAATTTGCTGCCAAGGAGTGTGGTGGAGTCTCCTTCTTTGGAGGTCTTTAAGCAGAGGCTTGACAGCCACCTGTCAGGAATGCTTTGATGGTGTTTCCTGCTTGGCAGGGGGTTGGACTGGATAGCCCTTGGGGTCTCTTCCAACTCTATGATTCTATGAAATAAATAAATAAAATAGAAGAATTTCAGAATGGTTAGATATGTACCTTTTTCACAGAAAAGACATTTTGGCCGTGAAATAAACTGACCACACAAACGTTTTAAAGTATATTAAGATATTAAAATTTGTCCTGGTGAGAAGCAGAAAAGTCAGCTATCAATAGCTGTTAAAAAAGAGAGTGAGACCAATGTGATGAAACCTTTCTAGCTCAGCCTTCCAAAACTCAGTGCCTTCCAGATGTTTTGGACTGTGCATCCCATAATTGTTAGCCACATTTGGCCATGTTGACCAGGCTTGATGCGAGTCCTAGTCCAAGAGATCTGGGTTGGGGAAGGCTGTTTACAATATCTGCTAAAGTGTGGTGGTTTGGTAATTAAATATGTTGCTCTGAATATCTTTCATAAGGAAAGCCTGCTGGATCAGGCCAATGGCCCATCTGTTCCAGCATTTGCCAAACATATTCTGCTAATGTTGGGAAAACAGTTCCCACCAGTCCCGGCCTGCACCGCCTTAACAGTTGGGGAAGTTCCACGTTCTCTTGTTTTGTCAGTATAAAACATGTTGCTAGTCCACATGGATTGAATGCATGGGAGCGGATGTGGTGTAACATTGAGGCTTTCTTTTGATTTATTAACTGCTGTTAATAAATATTAACTGCTGCCTCCCTTGCTTTGGGAGGGGTGGGGCTGAAGCTGAGCTGTATCGTGAAATCAGTGGACAAATGGGTTTTTCTAAAAGGTTCCGGAGCAATGTCAGGAGAAGTGGAACTAAACTCATGGCTAACATAAACTCTTGAATAATATTTTGCAGCTCCTCTGTGAATGATAGATCCCCCTGAATCATATCAATACTGAAGCAAAGTCTCCAGCACTTGAAAAAAACAATCAGTCACCTCTCATACGAATTATCCTAGTAGTTAACGACAATCATATATACCAGCAGAGGATGTAACCCGATGTCCAGTACTGTGTTGAAAATATCATTCCCGCATGTTGTGTTCTGGACTGGCCCAGAGTTGTCCGGTAGCCAGAGCAGTTGCTTTCATTGCAGAAAGTCCCAAGTATCTACCTTCAACACTTCAGCAAAAACTTGGCTCTCAAGTGATGAGGAATGGAGAAGACCCTTGTCTCCCTTGGATCATACAAAACTACTGCCAAATAGATAATAATATAATAATAATTTTTTATTTGTACCCCGCCCATCTGGCTGGGTCTCCCCAGCCACTCTGGGCGGCCTCCAACAGATATTAAAATACATCAACATATCACAGGTTAAAAACTTCCCTAAATAGAGTGGGAAAGATGCAGCAATGCCCTGATTCATTAAGAGGCAGCCTCATGTCTTCACTATCAAATATTTTTTCCCTAATTAAAAGCAAGAAAAGATGCTCCCTTTATAAAGGACATGCTTATAATGGACAGCAACTTAGATTCTTCTTCTTCTTCTTCTTCTTCTTCTTCTTCTTCTTCTTCTTCTTCTTCTTCTCCTCCTCCTCCTCCTCCTCCTCCTCCTCCTCCTCCTCCTCCTCCTCCTCCTCCTCCTCCTCCTTGGCTTATAAGGTCTTAAGAACATAAAAAGAGCCTGCTGGATCAGGCCAATGGCCTCTCTAGTATCTGTGGGAATGTTCAGGGAGGCAGGAGAGGATATATTGTTTATTAATATCCCTCCTAACTTGCTCTATCAAGTTCCTTAACTTAGCAGAGTTTAAACAAAATAAAAAAAAATTCCTTCCAGTAGCACCTTAGAGACCAACTAAGTTTGTTCTTGGTATGAGCTTTCGTGTGCATGCACACTTCTTCAGATACACAGAGAGTTAGCAGAGTTTCACATTCTCCTTTTAAACACACAGCAGATAGCTGGTTGCAGGCTTGTGTAAGCCTCTCACTATCATATACAATTCAGTATTGAATTGTATATTCCTGGTAAGCTCCCTTTTATGCCTCTTAAAAGAATAAACACACAACAATATTGAGTATAGTATATAATAATAAAAAATAATAATAATAAATTTTATTTATACCCCGCCCTTCCCAGCCGAAACCGGGCTCAGGGCGGCTAACACCAATAAAAATTACAATAAAATATAAAAGAAAGAAAAACCGTTAATTAAAATACAGGTTAAAATACAATTTAAAATTTAAATGCAGCTTCAATTATCGCTCAAAATCAAAACCATAAGGGGAGGAAAAAACATCAGACTGAGTCCAACCCGAAGGCCAGGCGGAACAGCTCTGTCTTGCAGGCCCTGCGGAAAGATGTCAAATCCCGCAGGGCCTTGGTCTCTTGTGACAGAGTGTTCCACCAAGTTGGGGCCAGTATTGAAAAGGCCCTGGTCCTAGTTGAGACCAGTCTAACAACCTTGTGGCTATATATAAAAGAAGGTTACTTACACATTCAGTTCACAGTTGGATCCCTGAAGGCAGACTTAGTTACATGTGGAGCTATCCCATATGGGGATAATCCCAGTGTCCTCTGTTGGCTGGAAGTCTTCATTGCAAAACACCCCACAAAAAACTGAAATACCGAAATGCATAATAAATTTATCAGAACAAATAAATTCTTATACAAAATACATTTTCTATTTAGTTTCCCTTTATAAAAAGGCACTTTGTTTATAGCTAAAATTGATTAATACACTTGTTAAGTTGCCTTTTCCATTTTAAAGTAAGGTTCTTTAGTGCCGGAAAAAACACTGAGTTTACACATATTACTTACACATATGCGGCCTAGGACCCTCGTACTTACGGGACCGCCTCTCCTGTTATGTCCCGCAGAGAACCCTAAGGTCCATGAATAATAATAATTTAAGGGTCCCGGGCCCTAAGGAAGTCAGACTATCCTCCACCAGGGCCAGGGCCTTTTCAGTGATGGCTCCGACCTGGTGGAATGCTCTGTCCCAAGAGACTAGGGCCCTGCAGGACTTGATCTCCTTCCGCAGGGCCTGTAAGACAGAGCTGTTCCGCCTGGCCTTCAATTTAGCCTGATCCTCCACTCCTTTTTCCCTTCCCTTTTTTATGAAGAAACCCTTCTGAGACCCCGCATTTAAATTCTTCCCTGGTCTCCTTGCTGGCCCTAGAAGGACTAACTTGGCCAGCTAGCCCTGGCGATGCTACATTTATGTTGTACTTTATGCTGTTTTAAAGCTGTTTTTTAAGTCGTTTTTAATCAATGTTTTATATCTGTTGTTAGCCGCCCTGAGCCCTAAATTTTTAAATCGGGAAGGGTGGGGTATAAATAAAAAATTATTATTATTATTATTATTATTATTATTATTATTATTATTATTAAGTATCAGATATATGACATCATGGTGCCATAGCACAATAAAAAAAATTCAACTCATTTTCCTTGTCCCACGCACTATGTGAGGCACGTGCATGTGATGTCGCACGTCCGTGTTGCAGTGGTGCCATCTCCTCTTCCTCCTCCTCCTACAGCCAGCGAGGCACCCTTTTCTGTGGGGGGCTCAGCCTCCACGTCCGAGCCCCACCCCCCAGAAAAGGGTGCCTCACCGGCTGGCTGTTAAAGGCAGAGCTGAACTGCTTCTCTCTTGGAGGCAGTGCCACTGCCACTTGCTGGCTTTTTTCGTTGACTTTGTGGGTGCCCGGCCCCCACAATTATATTATTGTGGGTGCCCAAGCACCCTGGAGTTGGCTCACATGGGCAGGGGGCAGGACTGCCCTGGGCGGGAAGAAAAGGGAGCTGAGCGGAGTCCAAGGAGTCTTGAAATTTTTATAAAAATGCTTTGTGCGTCCGAATTTAATCTTGCCCCTTGTGTGTATTTCTTTTTGCAAATCTGCCCAAGAATAAAATGAAATCAAGGGGTTTTCTCTGGGCCATAGCTGTCAAGTTTCGGATTTGAAAATAAGGAATTTTTTCAAACTTTTTCGGATTTGAAAATAAGGGATGCCGCGAGGGCGGTGCAATGGCACCAAGTAGCCTCGCCACCCTGCGCTCCAGAGGCTGCGCGCGAACGGGTGAGCAAAAGAGCAAGCGCATAGACGGCAGGCAGGCTGTCTGTCTGGTTGGGCGTGAGGGTCTGGCTGCACAAGGCATGCAAGCTCCGCCCCCAGTTGGTCTCAGACTCCTTATTGGCAGCCGAGCAACGCAGCTGAGGAGCCTCCCTGGCCGGCAGGGAGGGAGAGGAGCTGCTTCCTTTGAAATCCGGGAAATTGAAGGGATATCAACAATCTGGGATAGCAGCGGGAAACGGCATTGGAATAAGGGAGTTTCCCGCAAAAAAAGGGAGGGTTGACAGCTATGCTACGGGCTTGTGTGCTGTGTCCAGTTGGTGCAGTGTTGGTGACACTCCCCCTATTTCTGATAGGAAGAAGAAGAAGAGGAGTTTGGATTTGATATCCCGCTTTATCACTACCCGAAGGAGTCTCAAAGCAGCTAACGTTCTCCTCTCCCTTCCTCCCCCCCAACAAACACTCTGTGAGGTGAGTGGGGCTGAGAGACTTCAGAGAAGTGTGACTAGCCCAAGGTCACCCAGCAGCTGCATGTGGAGGAGCGGGGAAGCGAACCCGGTTCACCAGATTACGAGTCTACCACTCTTAACCACTATACCACACTGATAAGAAATGCTCTGCATAGAACACGGGGACAAAAATGTGGAGGATCGAGGAGCGTCAGTTGGGCAGGGAGTGATAAATGTCCCTATTTTCAGTCGAGGAATGTTGGAGGGTCTGGAACTTGTGGGTATGCAATGAATGAATGTTGGAAGATTCAGGACAGACAAAAAAAAGACCTTTTTCATCCAATGCATAGTGTGTGTGTGTGTGTGTGTGTGTGTGTGTGTGTGTCTTATCTTACTCTGTGCACTTCTAATTTTGTACTTTTTATTCTTCAGTAAAGAATACACACACACACACACAAAGAAATAGTACCCATGTAGATCAAAACAAACAAACAAACAAACAAACAAACAAACAGATAGTGTATACATTCCAGACCTCACCTGGAATACTGTGTCCAGTTCTGGGCACCACAGTTCAAGAAGGATACTGACAAGCTGGAACGGGTCCAGAGGAGGGCAACCAAAATGGTCAAAGGCCTGGAAACGATGCCTTATGAGGAACGGCTTAGGGAGCTGGGTATGTTTAGCCTGGAGAAGAGAAGGTTAAGGGGTGATATGATAGCCATGTTCAAATTTATAAAAGGATGTCATATAGAGGAGGGAGAAAGGTTGTTTTCTGCTGCTCCAGAGAAGCGGACACGGAGCAATGGATTCAAACTACAAGAAAGAAGATTCCACCTAAACATTAGGAAGAACTTCCTGACAGTAAGAGCTGTTTGACAGTGGATTTTGCTACTTCCGGTCGGCGTGCCGGAGATGGCGGTCGGGGGGACATGTCGCTCCTGACATTCCCCAGCCAGACCGGGTAAAGGGGAGCTCGCGCCAGCGCCGCGACCCCCAAAACCCCGGGAAGGGCGTCCCGGGTTCTACAGGACCCGCAAGAGCTCGGACGCCGGTCCCGATCCCAGGGAGCCCTTAGCAGGGCTCCCGGGTGCGATTGGGCGGCGGAGCTCCAGGGTCCGCTAAAACCCCGTCTGGCAAAGCTGCGAGACCGTCAGCTCTGAGCACGTCGATTCCTCTAAGATCTACAATTTGGAACTGTGAGTAAATAAAAAAAAAAAAAGGCTGGAATTTGGATGTAATTTGGACTGGCTTGTGGACGCAATCACGGAGGTCCGTCCCCTGCCATTGTGTAACGATAACAGGACATTGTTACATAGCATGGAAAAGTACTGAATGGAATTTGATACTATGTGTCTGTGGCTTAACTCTTGCGCCTCCCCTGGTCCTAGGGGGTAGCTGAAGCAAACCCAATTTTTACAAAACTGTGGATTATGTTAAAAGTTTTGAACTTTTGAGCTTTTGAAAAGTTTGGAAAATCATTAAAAGAAGTAATCGCTTGAACTATATATTAAAATGGCGTTGGAACCGGATGCTGACTTGACAATACTGCTGAAAAGGCTGAAAGAATTCAGAGTGGATTACATTACAGAACTAAGGGAGCTGAGAGCTGAACTGTGTGAGGTTTGGAGCAGCTCTGTGAATGAGATAGAGCAAGGTATAAACAACGGTCTGATTGGCCAGGACTTACAAATAAATCCGGAGGACAGAGCATTTGTCAAGGCCAAGCAGCGAAAGTCTATTTTGGTAATAACCAGCTGCAAAAGATTCACCCAATGTAAAACAAAAGGAGCTGTCATCTGAAGAAAAAAGAAAAGCAACATAAGGAAAGTCAGCAAATCACAGATCAAAGACAAGCAGCGAAGGTGGAGCCGAGATGACCTGGACAAGAAATGGAATGGTTGGCCAAAGATTTTAGTGGATGTCGCTTTGGATGTCACTTTCCAGCAAAGACAGTGGTTTTGGGAGTCGGATCCAGAGGGAATAGGATGAGTAACTATAAGAAGTAACTCTTTTGTGGCCTACTGGTTTTGATTTATGGACATGGCAGGAACTGATTGTAGGAAAATATGAAGTACACAATATGCATTTTGAATGATAATGATATAAGTTTGATATATATTACAGATGATAAGTAAACTCTATAATGAAGCAGTCTATCCCGGGGACCGGGGGGGGGGGCAACAGGGATGTGATTGAAGTAGAATATAAGTGTGCTAAAGATGTGAGTGGATGGAAAACGGTTTGAATATTAAGATGTTACTAAAATGTTAATGATGTGGAATTAGGAACCTGTTAAAAATGAAATATTTAGGCAAATGAAAACAATGAAGGGGGGCGTGAGGAAGTCATTGGATAATGTTTAAAATGTATGTGATTTGGCCTGAATCGGGGCCAGACAAAATTTGTAAAACCAATAAAAAGATTTTGGGAAAAAAAAAAAAAAAAGACAGTGGAATTTGCTGCCAAGGAGTGTGGTGGAGTCTCCTTCTTTGGAAGTCTTTAAGCAGAGGCTTGACAGCCACCTGTCAGGAATGCTTTGATGGTGTTTCCTGCTTGGCAGGGGGTTGGACTGGATGGCCCTTGTGGTCTCTTCCAACTCTAGGATTCTATGATTCTACATTACACAAGGAGGGGGCAGGTTGTTATTGTAGATAACCATTGCATAGTTAAACTATGGAACTCACTCCCACAAGAAGCAATGAAGGTCACCAACCTGGATGGCTTTAAAAGAGTATTAGACAAACTCATGGAGGAGGAGAGGGCAAATCGATGGCTACTAGCCATTATGGCTATGTTCTCACTTTACTTTGAACACCAATTTCTGGGAATTGCAGGTGGCCAGGGCGCTGCTCTGCTCATGTTGTGCTCGCAGGCTTCCCAGAAAAGGCACTGGGTTTGGCCGCTGTGACAACAGGATGCTGCTGGATTAGATGGGCCATTGGCCTGATCCAGCTGGGCTCTTTTCATGTTCTGATAGATGGTGAGGGAAAGGGCTGTGTGCGCACTTTTGTTTCCTCCCAAGAAAACGGCAGCTTCTCGCTTACCCCACCTCCCGCTTTCTGATTCCCTGAGAGCTTTTCACTCTCCGCAAATAAATGGCAACAAATTCTCTCCATGTGCCGGAGGCTAAACAAATAAACAGGCAAGCAAACAAGAGCACACACTTATGATTCATTCTTTATTCTGCAATCAGAGCTCGAGCACATTTCCCAGAAGAAACAATTTGTAGAAAAGCACTGGTTTCCTTTGCACAAATTGTTAGGCTTCGTATTAGGGTTCAGGGAGGAGGAGATGCTGGAGATGCAAACATTTCTTTTTTAATGCAAGACTTTTGGCCGCAGAGGTCAAAATAAATGGTGCTGTGGCAGCTGCCCGTTATGTGCAACAAATGTTTGCCAAGCTACTTATCTGGCCCAGCAGGTCTGCCAGGATCTAGTTGCTTGTTGACACCAGACCCAGTTAGCAGATTTGTGGTGTAGTGATTAAGAGCGGTAGACTCATAATCTGGGGAACTGGGTTCGCTTCCCCGCTCCTCCACATGCAGCTGCTGGGTGACCTTGGGCTAGTCGCACTTCTCTGAAGCATAGCTGTCAACTTTCGGATTTGAAAATAAGGGATTTTTCCCTATTTTCAGATTTGAAAATAAGGGATGCCGCGAGGGCGGTGCAATGGCACCAAGTAGCCTCGCCACCCTGCGCTCCAGAGGCTGCACGCGAACGGGTGAGCGAAAGAGCGAGCGCGTAGACGGCAGGCAGGCTGTCTGTCTGGTTGGGCGTGAGGGTCTGGCTGCACAAGGCATGCAAGCTCCGCCCCCAGTCGGTCTCAGACTCCTTATTGGCAGCCGAGCAATGCAGCTGAGGAGCCTCCCTGGCTGGCAGGGAGGGAGAGGAGCTGCTTCCTTTGAAATCCGGGGAATTTAAGGGATATCAACAATCCGGGATAGCAGCGGGAAATGGCATTGGAATAAGGGAGTTTCCCGCAAAAAAGGGATGGTTGACAGCTATGCTCTGAAGTCTCTCAGCCCCACTCACCTCACAGAGTGTTTGTTGTGCGGGAGGAAGGGAAAGGAGAATGTTAGCCGCTTTGAGACTCCTTCGGGTAGTGATAAAGCGGGATATCAAATCCAAACTCTTCTTCTTCGAGGGAAAAAGAATGATCTGAAGAGAGCAGTATAGAAATGATGATTTTTGAGAGCTAGGGCCCCTTCTTGGAGCAAAAAAACTAAGCAGGTATCTCACACAAAAAGGGAGAAAAATGGCAGTATTAGTAAAGAAAACTTGCATAATATGCAGATTAGATCGCCCAGGTTAGTGAAGTGGGACATGGCAACCCCCTCGAGGCAGAAGTCTGTTCCGCCAACCATGCATTCATTCTACATGCATTTGTTGTATGGACAGAATGAAAAGTGAGTAAAACAGAGATAACACAAGGATTAAATACTTAACTTTCCTTAGGAAGCTAATAGAGGCAAGAAGGCTTCCTCCAAAAAATGGAACAGTGAGGAATGCTAAAAAAGAATTTGAGGAACACGGTGCTGAAAACATTAAGACCAACAAGTTCTTTAAATATATTAGTAGCAGGAGACTATCTAGGGAGGTGGTTGGATTCATGGATGACACTCTAACTACTATAAGACACTATAGCTACCCACCACTGATGAACAAAGTGAAATAGAAGGGAGATGGTGATAATAGAATCATAGAATTATAGACCTGGAGGGGGTCCAATGGGTCAACTACAATTCTATGCTTCTGTGATTCTTTGTGTACTGTTTAACTTGGTCCACAGCTGAAGAATCCCTAACAGATCCAACTTCTGCTTAAAAACTTCCAAGGAAGGAGAGTCCACCACCTCCCAAGGGAGACCGTTCCACTGTCAAATGGCTCTTACCATCAGAAAGTTCTTCCTAATGTTTAATCGGAATCTCCTTGCCTGTCATTTTAATCCATTGGGTCAGTTCTATCTTCCGGAGCAGCAGAAAACAAGCTTGCTCCCTCTTCCTTGTGCTTGGTTCTCCAGCTGCACAGCCAGGGAGAATAAGGTACTTCAGAGGGTCATAACCACAGCCCAAAATATTATTGGTCATCCTCTCCCATCTCTGGAAGAACTATACAGTTCCCATTACCTTAAAAAGGTAAACAATATTTTAAAGGATCCATCTCATCCAGGATATAGTCCCTTTGCACCACTGCCTTCGGGTAGAAGATATAGAACAATTAGATCAAGAACAAATAGATTGAAGAGCAGTTTCTACCCAAGAGCTATAACCATCTTAAATGCTGTAACCAGATAATATGACCTTGGAGAGCTGTGATGGGTGTGTGTGTGTGTGTGTGTGTGTGTGTGTGTGTGTGTGCATGTGTGGCTTTTTTTGGTGTGTGTGTGTGTTTTGTGCTTTTTTTTTCTTTTTCTTTCTGGTTTTTACGGGATGGCATGCAATTTCGTTGCACTTGTATAGCGTTGTGCTTGTACTTGTGCAATGGCAATAAATAAATTATCTATCTTCAGTGTGATCGCCCTGCAGATATTTGAAGACAGTTCTCATACCTCCTCTGAGTCTCCGCTTCTCTGGGCTAAACACCCCAACTCCCCGCAACCGTTCCTCATAAGTCTTCATTTCCAGACTGTTGGCCATTTTGGTTGCCCTCCTCTGCACACTTTCCAGCTTGTCAACATCCTTCTTTAAATTGTGGCACCCAGAACTGGACACAGGACTCCAGGTGTGGTCTGACCACGGTAGACTAGATCTGGACACTAGACCTTAACAAGCTTGGAAGAGAATTAGCTTTTGTTGATGATGATTTAAAATTATCTCCCAACCTTCACCCTGAGGGCCCACAGAGGGTTCAATAATTAACGTACCATGTTAAACAACACAGTTGTTTTTAACTTACAAGCCCCACATCCCACTCTGGGGGTTTTCATGGCGGTTGCAAGACTCTCTCCCCTCCTGACTTTTCTTTCCTCTGCTGCTGCTGTTGCTGCTGCAAGCTCCTGGCTAGGGTCCTGATGACATCACAATGAGCCCAGCCTGCCTCCGGGCAGAAGCCACCGCTCACCAGCGGGAGCAACAACCCCTCAGGAAGGGCCCCTTCCCCAAGGCGTGGGAACCATCACCTCCTTTCTGGAGGGGCCCAGGGAGGAGGCTGGGGGGCAGCCAGGAAGACTTGAGGGTCCTTCCGCCACCTCTCTTACTCCCCGGAATGTCCTCTGCCCTCCCTGGTCTGAGGGCCGTCCAAGGGAGGACAAAGCCACCATGCCCCGCATGGCCAGCCAAAGTTCTAGAACTCAGGGTGAGCCAAGATGCTAGATCCAAGGACTGCGCCAGAGGCGGAACTCTCAGAGGAATCATGTGAGCTGGAAGCTGCCGCTGTCCTCCCAGCATCCTGCCTCCGGGACATGGACAGCAGTAACTGGAAGGAGCGGATTTCCTGCCTGGAGGTGTTTGAGAAGGCCGTGGAGAAGATGGAAAAGAGCCAGATGCCCTGCCAGGCGCTTGTGAGACTGCTGGACAGGGAGCCCGGGTGGAACGAGACCAAGTTGCAGGTGATGCAGAAAAGGTTGCACATCGTCACCCTCATCGCCCAGAGGGGGAACTTCACCAAGACCACTGCCCAGTTTGTTCTGGGGAACCTGGTGGACAAGATCGGGGATGTCATCTGCAGCGGTGACACCAAGGAAGCTCTGACGGCCGTAGCGGAAGCCTGCGGGTTGCCCTGGACAGCGAGGAAGGTGGTGGAAGCGGCCTTCCTGCAAGACAGCCCCAGGACCCACTCGGAAACCCTCAGCTGGCTGACTGGTGCCATCAAGGACTTTGGCTTTGACAGCCTGGAGGCCCAAGACTTTGTTGGCTACATCAAAGTTGCCTTGACTGCTGCTCACCCGGATGAGAGAGCTTCTGCCTTCAGCCTCCTAGGGGTGATGTACCTGTATGTCGGAGCCCCGCTGAGGGTCTTCTTTGAGGATGAGAAGCCGGCTGTGCTCTCCCAGATTGACATGGAGTTTGAGAAGGTGAGTGGTCAGCATCCACCCTCTCCAACACGAGGCCGCTGTAAATTCTGCAGGGACAGCGGGAGCGAGCAGAGAGGGGGCGATGCTCAACCCTGCAAGAGAAGTGATGCTGTTGACATTAGCCAGAAGATCTCCAAGGAGCTGATGTCAAAGATGCAGGACGCGAGCTGGAAGGTCCGGAAGGAAGGGCTCGAGGAGGTTTCCAGGATCCTCAGCAATGTCAGTTCCATCCAGCCCAGCCTGGGGGACCTCCCCGTGGCCTTGAAGGCTTGCCTGCACGACTCCAACAAAGCCCTTGTGAAGCAGACACTCTCTGTCCTCCAGCAGCTGGCCAAGGTAATGGGCCCAGGCATTAGGCAGCACGTCAAGACTCTGGGGATGTCCATCATCGCCATCTTGAGGGACAGCAAAAGTGGTGTGCGGGCTGCAGCTCTCACAACTGTGGAAGCCTGGGCTGAGCAGACTGGCATGAAAGAGTGGCTGGAAGTAGAGGATCTTTCTGCAGATCCAAAGAAGGAGAGTTTCTTCCAGAGGCAGGGGCTCCTGGGTTGGCTGGTGGAGAAGCTGCCATCCTCCAGCTCCGCCACCAACGACCTGCTCCGTTGCGTGCCCCACCTCTACTCTGCCCTGGAGGACAACCACGAGGACATGCACAAAGCAGCATACGAGGCTGTGCCGTTCTTCATTCTCCAGCTTGGCTTTGAGAGGATGTCTGAAGCTGCCAACAAGCTGAAGCCGGCTTCCAAAGACCAGGTGCTCTCTCTGCTGGAGCGAACCCAAGCTGGTCATCCAGCAAAGCCCACCCGGGTTTTCCCCAAATCCCTTTCGAAGCTACCACGGGGCAAGTCTTGGCCCAAATCCCTCTTGGCTTCTCCCCAGCAGTGCAAGCCAGTCTCCTCCTCAACAGAGAACCTAGGAGCCAGGGATGGGGGCATAGATGTCAAGAAAGCCAAGTCGGAAGGCGCCGTCCCCAAACCAAAGAAGCTACCAAATGTGAAGGCGCAGGTGAAGCTCAGCATGAAGGAAGACCTCAGTAAACTGGGCCCCATCTTCATCATCGTCCCCAAAGCAAAAGAGCAGAGGGCAAAGGACGAGAAGGCTCTGAAGGTGCTGAGGTGGAATTTTAGCAGCCCCAGCAGCAAATATGTGGAGCAACTCAAGGCCCAGATGTGCAACTGCTTCTCCACCTGGCTGCAGGAGGAGCTCTTTCACTCCAACTTCCAGCACCACATCAAGGCGCTGACCGTGATGACCAAGCACTTGGAGAGTGAGAAGGATGGGGTCATCAGCTGCCTGGACCTCATCCTGAAATGGCTCAGCCTGCGGCTGTTTGACACCAACACATGGGTGCTGATGAAGACCTTGGAATACTTAAAGAAACTCTTCAGTCTCCTGATTGAGGAGAGGTACCAGCTGATGGAGAACGAAGCTGCCTCCTTCCTGCCCTACCTCCTTCTGAAGTTGGGAGGGACAAAGGAGTCCATCCTCAAAGAGGTGCGGGCGATCGTGAAGCAGACCACCCTGATCTACCCGGCCTCCAAGACATTCTGCTTCCTCCTGGAGGGAGCCCAGGCTAAGAATGCTAACCAGAGGGTGGGGTGCTTGAAAGAGCTTGGTTGGCTGCTCAAGACGTATGGTCCAGAAGTGTGCCAGCCAAACCCAAGCAAAACCCTGAAAACCCTGATCACCTTGACGGGAGACTCAAACAATGCTGTCCATTGCGCGGCCTTGAAAGTCATCGCCATTGCCCGGGACGTCTATGGAGTCGAGGCCTTCAAGGCCATTGGGAACATCTCTGACAAGCACATGAACTTGCTGGAAGGGAGCATGAAAGATGCAGCTGCGAAGCAAGTCAAGGAAGAAACATTGGACACCCAGGTCTTCAACCTGAGTCTTAGGCTGGGGTCCTTAGAAGGGTACAAACAAAGCCACGGAGCTGGTGGCACCCACACAGGGGGAGAACATCTGGCTTCCCATGCGGACCAAGCTGGGGGGCAGAATGTCAGTAATGGCATGGCCTTCTGCAGAAGTCCAAAAGCAGTTGATGTTGTCCCCTACCGGACTGAGAACCCCAGCATCAACATGATCATCTGCCGCGTAGCCAGCGGCAGCACCAGCACCAGTATTGAGGCGCTTTTGCAGATCCAGGAGATTTTAAAGCAGGAGGACCAAGCAGAAACCCTGTCTGGCTATATCAACCCATTCCTGATCGCGACGCTCCGGCAGCTGAAGTTCATCCACCAGCTCCACGTGATGGCGGAGGAGGAGATGAGGACTCAGAAAGTCATGGAGCTTTACAGCTGCATAATCTCCAACATGGTCTCCCTCTTCCAGGTGGAGAGCCTCGCCCAGGAAGCCTCTGCTGGGGTGCTGAAGGACCTCCTGAGCAGCCTCATTGCCTTGCTGCTGGATTCTCCCATGGAAGAGGTCCAGGAAGAGCAGGGCACCGCCCAGTCTATCAGCCACTTGATAAGCAAGGTGCTGGAGAAATCAGACCACAACAGACTTCTCAGCTCTCTGCTGCTGCTGCTCCACGAAGGCTTGAATGCCCCCACTGACCTGGTGGCCTTTTCTGAGATGGTTGCCAAGTGCTTGTGGAAAGCCATCAAGTTCCTGCCACAAACCATCGGCAGCATCAATCTTGACCAGCTTCTGCTGGACATCCACGTCTTCATGAAGGCAATGCCCAAGGAGAAGCTGAAGCAGTACTCAAGCAACTACCCATTCCGAGCCCTGAAGTCTCTTCTGAACACTCTTTGCAAGCTGAAGGGGGCAGAGATCATGGGTCACCTGACACTGATCAAGAACAGGGATGAGTCTGAGTTGGAGGATCACCTGTGGAAGGCCGTGGAGCACTTGTCAGAGCAGGCTGCTGTCCATCAGGACAAGGGCTCTCCTCGCCCAGATGAGCACAAAGCAAATGAGACTCTGGCAGCCATTTTCAAGAAGATCAACTGCAAGGAGACAGCCAGGGCGGGCCTTGAGGAACTGTATGAATACAAGGGGGGAAACCCACAGGCGGACTTGGAGCCTTTCTTGAGAAACAGCTCGCTCCTTTTCAGGAGTTATGTCAAGCACGGTTTGGCAGTTATAGGGTCAGAGAGACAAAGCAAACCGAAGAGCTCTTCTCCTGCAGAAAGTGGCTTAGAGTGGTGCTAACATTACAGACCCCCCGTTGCCTAAGAAAAGAGAAAGAAAAACCTCAAGTAAGGAGTCCCAGGAGAAGAGGGTCAATGACTTGGCCAGGCATGCTTTCCACTGGCCCTCCCTCTCCAGCCAGCAGATCATTCTCAAGGTGAAAAACTAAACAATAAAATCAACGCCTACCTAACACACCAGATGTGCCATCATTGAAATCATGCTTGGGTCATTGGGGCTGGATTGATGGGCTCACTCTCATAACGCTAGAATTCCTGAACATCCAAGGAAGCTGGAAGATTCAGGACAGGTAATGTGGGAATGTTCAGGGTGGCAGGAGAGGATATATTGTTTATTAATATCCTTCCTAACTGCGCTGGCAATTTCCTTTGTGAGTCGAGGACCCGCCACCCGCATAGAGATAAATAAGACACAAGGACACCTGTAATTTAGGTTAATGGGCTAATAAGGCCACAACTTTATTGGTTACAGCATGTGAGTGGTATTGGCTTAGGCATTGGATCAAGCAATCTATACATGACTCCTCTCCGCTCAGCGGGGAGTCATTCAAGGGTTAACAACCAGTGGGAGGAGCTTGTTGATGCAAATCCAACTGGAAGCTTCCCCTGATGTCACCGGGGGTCGTGCCATGGCCCTAGCCACCAGCAGGGCATCGGACAGGATCCATGACCCCCAGATCCCTTTAATGGAATACCAAAAAGAGGAGGTGGAGGTGATGGCCACAACCTGCCCTCCAATACACCACACATATTACAATGCCTAACCGCCAATACCATAAAAATTGTGATGAATTGCTACGAGGTAGGCAAAAAACCAAGAGGCTGGTGCCAATTTGCCAAATGGATAAAAATTCCTACCAGGCCCCCTGGGCAACCAACGAAGTCCGTAGCAAGGTCAAAGCATAGAAGTGACCTAAAGGGAGGGTGGGAGGGTGATCCGACGAGAACAGGAAGCAGAATGGAGCCCCCAGCGCCGCTGCGGCCGCTTAAACACGGCTAAACCCCGCCCCCAAGCCAGCTCTATTGGCTAGCCGAAGGGCTTCATGCGACAGCTGGGGGAAGCTGACGCAGGGGGCCGTATACAACCCCCCTGCTGACGCGGGAACCGGCTCCCGCTCACAACCCCTCCCCTCTGGAAGGAGGAGAGGTTTTACTCAACAGGGTGCATTCCCCTTTACACAGCAGAAAACGAGTTGCAAACTTGTGTGAGTTTCTTAAGACAATACGCAATTCCATCTGGCTTGTCCAGATTGAAATGTGTTCTAATACTTTCCTGGTAAGAGCTCTTGAATCCCTCCTAAAAGAATAAAGACACCACAGTCTTATTCTTGACATGAGTCAACAGTGTGATGCAGCAGCTAAAAAAGCCAATGCAATTCTGGGCTGCATCAATAGGAGTATAGCATCTAGATCAAGGGAAGTAATAGTACCACTGTATTCCACTCTGGTCAGACCTCACCTGGAATACTGTGTCCAGTTCTGGGCACCACAGTTCAAGAAGGATACGGACAAGCTGGAACGTGTCCAGAGGAGGGCAACCAAAATGGTCAAAGGCCTGGAAACGATGTCTTATGAGGAACGGCTTAGGGAGCTGGATATGTTTAGCCTGGAGAAGAGAAGGTTAAGGGGTGATATGATAGCCATGTTCAAATATATAAAAGGATGTCATATAGAGGAGGGAGAAAGGTTGTTTTCTGCTGCTCCAGAGAAGCGGACACGGAGCAATGGATTCAAACTACAAGAAAGAAGATTCCACCTAAACATTAGGAAGAACTTCCTGACAGTAAGAGCTGTTCGACAGTGGAATTTGCTGCCAAGGAGTGTGGTGGAGTCTCCTTCTTTGGAGGTCTTTAAGCAGAGGCTTGACAGCCATCTGTCAAGAATGCTTTTATGGTGTTCCTGCTTGGCAGGGAGTTGGACTGGATGGCTCTTGCGGTCTCTTCCAACTCTATGATTCATAAGCAATAAAAAGGAAGTTTACTCATGATCAGGCAGAGCAGAGTGTGATCCCCGAAGGCAGGCTTAAGGCTTGAAGTTGCAAGCATATACAAACAGGTTTACCCCATATGTGGGTAGACCTAGTGACTGCAGTTAGCAGTCCGGGAAGTTTGCAGGACGAAAGGAAGATGGAAAAGAGGGAGAGTGGCCTTTACAACACCCTATGGCAGCACCAAATCACTCTGGGCAACCCAACCTGAGCCAGGGCAATCCGGATGTGTCTCGACCTGACTTGGATTCCCCTAAATTGGCCCAATGCAGCTCAGGAATGAGACTTGGGTTTAACCCTGTGCACAACCCTCATGAACATCCCTATGGCAAGTCTGGTGACTGGGAGCGGCCACCAAGACCACATAACACTGGTCTTGAAAGACCTACATTGGCTCCCAGGACGTTTCTGAGCACAATCCAAAGTGTTGGTGCTGACCTTTAAAGCCCTAAACGGCCTCGGTCCAGTATACCTGAAGGAGCGTCTCCACCTCCATCGTCCAGCCTGGACACTGAGATCCAGCTCCAAGGGCCTTCTGGCGGTTCCCTCCCTGCGAGAAGTGAGGTTACAGGGAACCAGGCAGAGGGCCTTCTCGGTGGTGGCACCCGCCCTGTGGAACGCCCTCCCATCAGATGTCAAAGAAATAAACAATTATCTGACGTTTAGAAGAAGAGTTTGGATTTGATATCCCGCTTTATCACTACCTGAGGGAGTCTCAAAGCGGCTCACATTCTCCTTTCCCTTCCTCTGTAAGGTGAGTGGGGCTGAGAGACTTCAGAGAAGTGTGACTAGCCCAAGGTCACCCAGCAGCTGCATGTGGAGGAGCGGAGACGCGAACCCGGTTCACCAGATTACGAGTCTACCACTCTTAACCACTACACCACACTGAAGGCAGCCCTGTTTAGGGAAGTTTTTAATGACTGATGTTTTAATGTATTTTTAATCTTTTGTTGGAAGCCGCCCAGAGTGGCTGGGGAAACCCAGCCAGATCGGTGGGGTAGAAATTATAAATTATAAATTATAAATTATTATTATTATTATTTATTATTATTATTATTATTATTATTATTTATTAGTCAGCCACAAGTCTTCAGTACTTGAACCCCAAAAGTAGCATTCTCTTGGGACATGCTGGATACTGAGTTTGGCTTTTAAAACTTTCTTGCCTGCCTTATTTCCACAAAACCTCTTTCTCCTGTACCATAAAGCATACCTTTCGCCGCTTGACCCTTCTGGCTTTGCAAACACACCTGAGGCATGGAGACTCTCTGAGATGTCAATAGGCCGGGTGGTTAGAGATGCAGCCTGTTCCCCATCATGTTATACAGGGAATCAAAACTCTCCGCAGAATTTCAAAACCCTCCGCCGCTTGTCGGATGCAAAATGGCTCATGCATTGAGGTTGCTATGGACACCCACAGAACAATGATCTATTGCAAGGATCATAAGTTCCCCACCAGCATCATAGGGGAGTCGAAAAAGCTTTATAGAATTTTACTCTTCTGCTCGAAGCATGGAATTTGACTTTAAACACGCCTACTTTTGCCAGTGTCCTCAAGGCGACTGAAACACATAGTTCAGCTTACAAAATTCTTCACGAAGTGGAGAGTAAAAAGTTATTCTCGCCCCCTGGTCATATGAGACCTTGGGTCATCCAATGGAAGTGACTGGCTGCAAACTTAGAACACTTTATTTAAACAAATTGGTTTCATTGGGCTTACTCTTGAGTATGGCTAATGTTCAGCATCATCCTAAAGATTTCTGTATATACTTTTTGTTTCTTACACAGTGCTTTTGGCCAGAACATGGCTTCAAGGAAGTTTGCATCAAAACAAAGCAAATCAATGGAAGTTGCAGAAGGGAGAAGATTGTGCTACAATTTTAAACCAGCCATAACCATCTTACCAATCTTTCTAAAACACAGAAAGACTTAATGCTCAAAAATGGTAAAATTAAATGAAACATTGCCTCCAAGCATGGAATTTTGGAGATTTAAATCTTTAAACATTTGCATTGCTTGTCCAGATCTCCCAAAAAAGCGCGGTGGGTGATTTTATACATTTCTTGTAACTTAGGAGATATCCAGTTCCTTTGGACCATCACGATTCATAATAAAATAATAATAATAATAATAATAATAATAATAATAATAATAATAATAATAATAATAATTTATTTATACCCCGCCCATCTAGCTGGGTTTCCCCAGCCACTCTGGGCGGCTTTCAACAGAACATTAAAATACAATAATCTATTAAACATTAAAAGCCTCCCTAAACAGAGCTGCCTTCAGATGTCTTCTAAAGGTCTGGTAGTTGTTGTTCTCTTTGACATCTGAAGGGAGGGCGTTCCACAGGGCGGGCACCACTACAGAGAAGGCCCTCTGCCTGGTTCCCTGTAACTTGGCTTCTCGTAGTGAGGGAACCGTCAGAAGGCCCTCGGCACTGGACCTCAGTGTCCGGGCTGAACGATGGGGGTGGAGACGTTCCTTCAGGTATACTGGACTTAAGCCATTTAGGGCTTCAGGTGGCGCTGTGGGTTAAACCACTGAGCCTAGGGCTTGCTGAAGAGGGCAACCAAAATGGTCAAAGGCTTGGAAACGATGCCTTATGAGGAACGGCTTAGGGAGCTGGGTATGTTTAGCCTGGAGAAGAGAAGGTTAAGGGGTGATATGATAGCCATGTTCAAATATATAAAAGGATGTCATATAGAGGAGGGAGAAAGGTTGTTTTCTGCTGCTCCAGAGAAGCGGACATGGAGCAATGGATTCAAACTACAAGAAAGAAGATTCCACCTAAACATTAGGAAGAACTTCCTGACAGTAAGAGCTGTTCGACAGTGGAATTTGCTGCCAAGGAGTGTGGTGGAGTCTCCTTCTTTGGAGGTCTTTAAGCAGAGGCTTGACAGCCATCTGTCAAGAATGCTTTGATGGTGTTCCTGCTTGGCAGGGGGTTGGACTGGATGGCCCTTGTGGTCTCTTCCAACTCTATGATTCTATGATTCTATGATCAGAAGGTCGGCGGTTCGAATCCCTGCAACGGGGTGAGCTCCCATTGCTCGGTCCCTGCTCCTGCCAAGCTAGCAGTTCGAAAGCACTTCAAAGTGCAAGTAGATAAATAGGAACCGCTCCGGCGCGAAGGTAAACGGCGTTTCCGTGCGCTGCTCTGGTTCGCCAGAAGTGGCTTAGTCATGCTGGCTACATGACCTGGAAGCTGTACGCCGGCTCTCGGCCAATAAAGCGAGATGAGTGCCGCAACCCCAGAGTCGGACATGACTGGACCTAATGGTCAGTGGTCCCTTTACCTTTACCTTTTACCATTTTATTATTTATTTTAATGCTGTACATTCCCTTCCCACTCCCGATTTCATTTTAATTCTTATGCCTTCCTGCTCTATTTCCAAACGTGCATCATATAACTTCAGCTGTAATCCCTTCTGACATATGATTCAGCAACAGCTTCCAGGTTTCCCCACTAAACTTATTGCCCATAGCTTTCTTGCAGCACATGACCGGATCAGATTATTTCGATCTACGTTAGTAGAACACTCTCTGGTTTGTTTGGGGAGAAGTAATAAAAAGAAAGAAAGTGAAGAGATAAATGATTGAAGAGTGTGGAGTGGCCTGTAAGGAAGTCTAAGAACAAAGTTCTGATTTCCCCCCATGGTGACTACGTTCATTCCTTTTTTGAAATATCACCCATCAAATTCTTAAAAAGTAAAAAATAAATCTCTCTCTCGGTTTGTGCCACTGCTTTGCTGGTGCTCTATGAAAGTGCTTCATTAAAAAAATGAAGGGTATCTTTTTATACACTACGGTGGCAGCAAGAGTTTTCATTGCGGCAAAATGGAAGAGTATTGAAACCCCCTCTATATATGATCGGGTTTAAATTCTGTTGCAGCATTCGAGGAATTTCAGTAATAATTGTAAGCTAGATATAAAAGTTAAGATATATCAAGAAGTTGTTAAATTATGATAAACATGGGTGTTTTTTTGGCGATAAGTAATATGAAATCGAAATAAGGAATAGGCAGGAAGTCGGGTCTATAGTGTTAAGACCAACTTGTGTTAATGTTGTTTGAGTTCTGTGTTTGTTTGCTATTCTTGTGTGTAGTTGTGTATTTATGTTTTTTCCTTTTTTCTGTTTGTTTGCTGTTGTTGATGCATCAAAAATAAATTTTAAAAAAAGAAAGGAAAGGAAAGGAAAGGAAAGGAAGGAAGGAAGGAAGGAAGGAAGGAAGGAAGGAAGGAAGGAAGGAAGGAAGGAAGAAAGAAAGAAGGAAAGAAAGGAAGAAAGAAAGAAAGAAAGGAAGGAAGGAAGGAAGAGAGAGAGAGAGAGAGAGAGAGAGAGAGAGAGAGAGAAAGAAAGAAAGAAAGAAAGAAAGAAAGAAAGAAAGAAAGAAAGAAAGTGCTTAGCCTGCCTGTTGGGTAACACAAGGCTGCCTCAGATTGCCAGTTGCTGAGAATCAGGTCCTGGGCATCTGTGAAAACAGCATCAGACGAGCCCTGGGCTTGAACCACCGACATCAGGAAAGTGCACAGGGTGCCCATGTCCGTTACCAAGTTCCCTGCCTGCTGCATCTTCTTAGGTCAATCTCCCTTTTGATTTGTCCCTCTAATGAGCAAGGGAGCAGGTTCCAGGAAGCAACAGGCGAGGAAGAAGGAAAGAGCAGGCTTCGCGAAAGATCAAGGTAAAATAAACACAAGCAGGGCAAACAAACCCTTCATCAGAGCTATAATAAAAAATAATAATCAAAAAGCCTGCCATTAAACAGAAGGATGCTAATTAAAAATATAACAACCCCGATCCTCGCGCCGGAGGCTTATTTAAATTTGTGCAAGCGCAGGATTTCATTTTCTCTGCTCAAATTAGCAGCAAAAGGCAGAACTGCCTGAGCTGTCCATGATGCACTCTGGGTTCACCCTGTAGCATATAATAATAATAATAATAATAATACCGGTAATAATAATAATAATAATTTACTTGTACCATACCTTTTTCTGATGGGACTTGCGGTTGCTCACAGATAAAAATAATAACCACGAAAACATAGAAAAACAAAGCGATCATTAAAAAGCAGTTAAACATCAATAAACTATATACATATATAAAATATATTAAAACCATACAAATAATTGCAATAAACCATACAAATAATTGCAGTTCCCCAAAGCCTGTTGGAATGAGAAAGTCTTCACCTACTGGCAGGACAGCATATTTGATTACCCTCCATTGTCAGAGAAACTTTTATTCTTCTTATTCTTATTTTCCCATTGGCCAGAAGCAACAGGGAAAGGGAGAAGTCCCCATTCCAGAAGACCACCTTCCTTGCACTAATAGCATCCATGATAAAAAGGGTCCATAAATATTGGGAGGCAAATAAATTAAAATAGGTACGTAGGGAGATGCGTAATACAGACTCAGACCATTGGTCCACATCAGGCTCAGTATTCCCTGCACTGACTGGCAGTCGCTCTCCAGGGTTTCAGGCAGGGAAATCTCTCACCCCTACCCCAAGTTGTTCCTAGGGATCGAACCCAAGACCTTCCGCATGATACAGTGCGACTGAACCGGCCGCGCTTCCTGAAACCTGCCTCTGCCCTGAGGTTAGCACTCCCTGCCTTTGTCTTCAGAGACGCTACCTTCATAATGTTGTACGTAAAGGGAACCTTAGTTATTAAAATAATTGCCAAACACAGGTTTAGGAGAAATTGAAAGTAAGTTTTTATTGCTGGCAGCAATAGGCCCAGAGGAGTACTCTCCAAAGTCTGGACATCGAATCACAGGTGTCCAGAAGTTTTATAGGTTTCTTCAAACATTACATATTCATATATTGCATTAGGCGTCAAACCAATAAGCGCGTTAGGTAAAGGTAAAGGGACCCCTGACCATTAGGTCCAGTCGTGTCCGACTCTGGGGTTGCGGCGCTCATCTCGTGTTACTGGCTGAGGGAGCTGGCGTACAGCTTCCGGGTCATGTGGCCAGCATGACTAAGCTCCTTCTGGCGAACCAGAGAAGCACACGGAAACGCCGTTTACCTTCCCGCCAGAGCGGTACCTATTTATCTACTTGCACTTTGACGTGCTTTCGAACTGCTAGGTTGGCAGGAGCTGGGACCGAGCAACGAGAGCTCACCCCGTCGCGGGGATTCGAACCGCCGACCTTCTGATCAGCAAGCCCTAGGCTCTGTGGTTTAAGCCACAGCGCCACCTGGGTCCCTAATAAGCGTGTTACAGCACCTCAGATATCCCACCCTTGTCCCCAGAATACTCTCCAAACTTTACCCTTCTCACTGAGAAGAATCACTTCTGCTTTCTGGTAACGACCTTCTATGGACACTTAAACTTTTCCCCAATTACTCTCATTAAGCCCTTGATTTAGCAGTGCAAGCAAATAAATCCACTGATGTCAAAGTACCTTTGTCCCAGTTATGTCTCGAGCACCCAGCACCCAACTGCAGACATCCTGTTTCACCCAACATCCTGTTTTAGTAAAACACTTGAAGACACGAGACTCAATGACATAATTGATTTCTTCCTTGGTCAACCTGCTTAGCTCAGCTGTAACCCACAGAATTACATTGTGAGATCAGTTCTCACAAGGCACAATCTTTAAATGCATAGAATACAAAATGCAAGCATAAAATGATCAGAATAAGGCAAAAGTAAGATTATATGTTTCCTGCAGGTAGTCTTACTACAATAAGACCAGGCCAGTCTCTTGGACTAGAAGTTGCAGGGGGTTGGACTAGATGACCCTCAGTGTCCCTTCCAGATCTACTAGTCTATGCAGGGGTGTCAACTTGAATAAAATATGGGGGGGGGGCAGGTATACCTTGCCCTTCATAATAGATCAGATGATGTTGCATATACACAGTGATGGATTTACATATAAGCTAAACAAGCTCTAGCTTAGGGCCCCACTCTCTTGGGCCCCCCCAAAAAAATTTAAAGGAAAAAACAACAACACTGGATGTACATTTCCAAAATATAAGATAAAAAACAAATAAAATAAAACCTCCATCCAGCAACAGTGTTTTGTCTTATGTAGGCTCCTATGATGTAAGTCATGGGCCCCACCTGCTAGCCTGCTCCCTCAAATGTCACTGCTTTGCTCCTTTCTATATGTAGGGTGCCTACATTCTGCTATTTATAATTATTAGTAGTTTGCATCATATATTTACACGTATTATTATTTCATGTTATAGCAAGTTTCTAGAGACTAGGTTAGGAGTCTTTGTAAATTTTGTTTCAAAAGGAACTTTTCTTATTGTCAATGTGTTTGCATTATTAAGTTTGTTATGAATAAAAAAAAACCATTTTAAGTTAGAGCTTAATAATTATTTCACTGTTAATATACTTCTTGATTGTATTTCACTATTAATATACTTCTTCTTAATTGTATTTCAGTTCAACAATTACTTTGATAAGATACATATTTTGTTATGTGCAAATGGCTTTAGATGCCTATGAGATCCCTCAATTACCATCTAGCATATATTCAACACAAAAAACAGCGACAATTTGTTAATAATAATAATAATAATAATAATATATTATTTGTACCCCGCCCATCCGGCAGAGTTTCCCCAGCCACTCTGGGCGGCTCCCAATCGAGTGTTAAAACAATACAGCATTAGATATTAAAAACTTCCCTAAACAGGGCTGCTTTCAGCTGTCTCTTAAAAATAGGATAGCTGCTTATTTCCTTGACATGTGATGGAAGAGTGTTCCACAGGGCGGGAGCCACTACCGAGAAGGCCCTCTGTCTGTTGTTGTGGACAAAGGACAGCTGGACATATAAAGGGCGCCATTACCTTCAGGAGCTGAGGGCCTCATCAAACCTAAATCCGGCCCTGCATATACACACCATTTAAATGGCAATGCCAATCAACTTTGCCCTCAAATATTTTAGGGGGGGGGGCAAAGGGACCTTGGCCCCTACTGGGCGGGCTGAGGGTACATCTTTGAACGGCAGCTGACCTTGTGCGCCCACGCTGCATTTATGTGCTCGAGACGAACATTTTTAGACTCTCTGCTCTCTGCCTTTGTTTCCGGAGATCTGCTAAGGGTGGGGGGGGGCTGCTCCTTTGCTTTCATCTGCATACAATTTCCAGCATGTGATTAATGCCTGAGACCCGCTAGGTTGGGAACAGCATACCCTTAATTAGTGGAGAACGCTGCTTCTCTCTCTTCCTGTTTACCCAGAAGGAATTTGCAAGCTCCTCGCGAAAACCAGGTTGTGTCGTTCCTGGGACAATGCATTAAGGTGAATAAATATTAACTTTGTGGGAGGTTGCCCTCCCCTTCCCCGCTTGCTTAAAATGGAAACAATTAACTCTCTTAATTAATCAGATTAGCTATTTCCCTTTTAAGAGCTTTGTTTCTGTTTTACCAGCAATTAGCATTGATGACTTGAGTG
The DNA here is from genome assembly GCA_034641385.1 of Darevskia mixta. Classification (NCBI taxonomy): domain Eukaryota; kingdom Metazoa; phylum Chordata; class Lepidosauria; order Squamata; family Lacertidae; genus Darevskia; species Darevskia mixta. The sequence goes on from JAWWNH010000210.1 coordinate 1,203,159, forward strand.
AATGCCCAACCTTGGAAATTTTTTTAAAGGGGCTGGCGGGCGGTAGGGAGTGGAGGAGCGGGGCGGGGGGCGGGGGGCGGGAATGGCAGAAAGTGCTATTGTGTGTTTAATGGAGCCGTAATATGAATTAGCTAATCAAGTGTGAAGTGCCTGTTTGCCCTCTATTCGGTAATTATTTGAAAGCTTTTAAGAAACCATGCCAAAACTCTTGACTTTTTCAACCAGTCTTTCCATGGGGGGCGGGGGGGATGTGTGCCGAGATCGCCACCTTCTGGATTCCCTGTGCAGGTCCGGCCCCGTTGTTGGGCAGAGCGAGACGCGCCACCTCCAGCTGCAAAATTTATGGGTACCATTCCAAGAGTAGTAAATTTGTCGTTTGCTGCATGCATTCTTCTCTCCCCCCCCCCAACCGCCTACATCAAACTGAGAAAATATGTCACGGAAATGAGAAATTTGGCACTTTGTGGAATGTTTTCATAATCCGAATTTAAGGCATTGTTGTGAGTTTCCCACACTGTTTCACCGTTCTCTTCCTGCATCTCTTCCCTTTAGCAAAACAAAATAAAAAAATAAAAAAAATTCCTTCCAGTAGCACCTTAGAGACCAACTAAGTTTGTTCTGGGTATAAGCTTTCGTGTGCATGCACACTTCTTCAGATACACTGAAACAGAGGTCACCAGACCCTTATATATAGTGAGAGGGTGGGGAGGGGTATTACTCAGAAGGGTGGTGGGAATGGGTGATAGGCTGATAGCTGTGCTAAACCTGTTGACGACTGTTAACGACTGCAATTAGTCTTACAGGAAAAAGCAAGGGGTGAGAAGGCTAAAAATAGCTTTGTCATGTATAATGAGATAAGAATCCAATGTCTTTATTAAGACCAGGTCTCTCCATGGTTTTAAGTTTGGTAATGAGTTGCAATTCAGCAACTTCTCTTTCCAGTCTATTTCTGAAATTCCTTTGTAATAAGACAGCTACTTTGAGATCTTGTATAGAATGTCCTGGGAGATAGAAGTGTTCTCCTACTGGTTTCTCTGTCTTGTGATTCCTGATGTCAGATTTATGTCCATTTATCCTCTGGCGTAGGGTTTGGCCTGTTTGTCCAATATAGAGAGCTGAAGGGCACTGTTGGCATTTGATGGCATACACAATGTTAGACGATGAGCAATTAAATAGTCCTGAGATGGTATGTTTGATGTTGTTGGGGCCAGTAATGGTGTTGTCTGGGTGTATGTGGCAACAAAGTTGGCATCTGGGTTTATTGCAGGCTCTGGTGCCAGTGTCCATGTTAAGTCTGGTTGTAGTATTATTGTGGGTGAGGAGTTGTTTAAGATTGGGTGGCTGTCTGTAGGCGATGAAAGGTCTTCCTCCCAGAGCTTCCCTTTATGTAACCCTAGGGATGGTCACTTTGGTGATCCCAACCAATCAGGGAACAATGGGTACCGGCCACAGTGGCTATGCTCTACATCTACTGCCAGAGACACAACACTTTGGGGTACCAGCTGAACCACAGGTACGCAGACTGCTGTTGTGCCCATGTCAGTTTACAGAGTTCATGGAGCACTTGTTTGCTTGCTTGCTTGTTTAAAAAACAAACAAACAAACAAACACTCAAAAGTTGCAACACAGCTTTATCCACTCCCATATTATCATAGAATGATCACTCCAAACCTGAAAGACATGTACATATTTGTAACTAAGTCTTCCTTCAGGGATCCACCTGTGAACTGATGTGAGTAAACTTCTTTTAATGACTTTGAATAAGATTGTGGCGTCTTTATTCTTTTAAGAGGGATTCGAGGGAACTTACCAGGAACATACAATTCAATCTGAGACAGACTGAATTGTATAATAGTGAGAGGCTCACACGAGCCTGCAACCAGCTCTCTGCTGTGCATGAAAAAGGGAAATGTAAACTCTGCTAAGTAAAGGAACTTGCTAGCGCAAGTTAGGAAGGATATTAATAAACAATATACAGTATCCTCTCCTGCCACCATGAACATTCCCACAGGAATGGACTTTCTTGCCATTTGAACCCATTGGTTTGGGTGCTTCAGATCTTCGAAGACAGCTGTCATATGGTGATGTGGTGAAGGCAGCACTGTTTGCCCTCACTATGAATTACTAGCCCCAGCAACATCAAACATACTATCTCAGGACTATTTAATTGCTCATCGTCTAACATTGTGTATGCCATCAAATGCCAACAGTGCCCTTCAGCTCTCTATATTGGACAAACAGGCCAAACCCTACGCCAAAGGATAAATGGACATAAATCTGACATCAGGAATCACAAGACAGAGAAACCAGTAGGAGAACACTTCCATCTCCCAGGACACTCTATACAAGATCTCAAAGTAGCTGTCTTATTTTAACCTTCTCACCCCTTGCTTTTTCCTGTAAGACTAATTGCAGTCGTTAACAGTCGTCAACAGGTTTACCACAGCTATCAGTCTATCACCCATTCCCACCACCCTTCTGAGTAATACCCCTCCCACCCTCTCACTATATATAAGGCTCTGGTGTCTTCTGTTTCAGTGTATCTGAAGAAGTGTGCATGCACACGAAAGCTCATACCAAGAACAAACTGAGTTGGTCTCTAAGGTGCTACTGGAAGGAATTTTTTTTTTGTTATGAATTGCCAGTTGGAAATAGTCATGGAAAACAGAACGTGTGTCATTTAATCTCTCCCACACTCCATGATCCCTGATTCCTTCCATTGAACAGGCTGACTCGCTTTTACGTCTTAATGGCAGGACCATCATGCCTTGAGATGCCACAGGAGAAGCACATACAGCTTCTTGCCTTCCTCAGAAGAAACAGCTGCCTATTGCAACTCCATTTTATTGCAACTCTTGCTGTTAACATCAGGCAGTCCCCCTTGTTATACTGTTTTAATTTTTTTTAAAAAAATTAATTTTAAATATGTTTCCACCCTCCCGAACAGAATGTCATAATGTGTCTGAATACATTGATTAGAAGCACAAAGAAAACCAGGGAGAAGCATAATATATGCCTGTCATATGAACATCTTATTACTATATTGAAAGAAAACAAGAAGATAAATTGTAAATTATATTGAAGTTTAATAAAGCTAAAGGGACACGGGTGGCGCTGTGGTCTCAACCACAGAGCCTAGGGCTTGCTGATCAGAAGGTCGGCGGTTCGAATCCCTGCGACGGGGTGAGCTCCCGTTGCTCGGTCCCTGCTCCTGCCAACCTAGCAGTTCGAAAGCACGTCAAAGTGCAAGTAGATCAATAGGTACCGCTCTGGCGGGAAGGTAAACGGTGTTTCCGTGCGCTGCTCTGGTTTGCCAGAAGCCGCTTTGTCATGCTGGCCACATGACCTGGAAGCTGTACGCCGGCTCTCGGCCAATAAAGCGAGATGAGCGCCGCAACCCCAGAGTCGGACACGACTGGACCTAACGGTCAGGGGTCCCTTTACCTTTACCTTAATAAAGCTATTCATTTTCACAGCTTGATCACTCTTTCTGACTTCTCGTCACATTGCCCTTTTTTTGCATCTTCCCCCTGACTTAAACAAAAACACTTTCTCTACATTTGACACTGAAGCTGGTTCCCAACTAGTTTCTTATACTGTTTTCACAGGAGTCAGGGGTCTTACTCCTTAGGCCACCACCAGGGCCCATTCTCCATTTTCCTTTCAATTTGCTTATTGCAGAAAGTCCACTTTTGGGGGTGAAGCAGGTTTCTTGCACAAGACATCCCACTGAAGCTGGTAAAATGTGGGCTAGACAATGCTACCATTCAGTGGATTTGTAACTGGCTGACTGACCGAACCCAAAGGGTGCTCATCAATGGCTCCTCTTCATCCTGGAGAGAAGTGACTAGTGGGGTGCCACAGGGTTCTGTCTTGGGCCCAGTCTTATTCAACATCTTTATCAATGACTTGGATGATGGGCTTGAGGGCATCCTGATCAAGTTTGCAGATGACACCAAATTGGGAGGGGTGGCTAATACCCCAGAGGACAGGATCACACTTCAAAATGACCTTAACAGATTAGAGAACTGGGCCAAGGCAAACAGGATGAATTTTAACAGGGAGAAATGTAAAGTACTACACTTGGGCAAAAAAAATGAAAGGCACAAATACAGGATGGGTGACACCTGGCTTGAGAGCAGTACAAGTGAAAAGGATCTAGGAGTCTTGGTAGACCACAAACTTGACATGAGTCAACAGTGTGATGCAGCAGCTAAAAAAGCCAATGCAATTCTGGGCTGCATCAATAGGAGTATAGCATCTAGATCAAGGGAAGTAATAGTACCACTGTATTCCGCTCTGGTCAGACCTCACCTGGAATACTGTGTCCAGTTCTGGGCACCACAGTTCAAGAAGGATATTGACAAGCTGGAACGTGTCCAGAGGAGGGCAACCAAAATGGTCAAAGGCCTGGAAACGATGCCTTATGAGGAACGGCTTAGGGAGCTGGGTATGTTTAGCCTGGAGAAGAGAAGGTTAAGGGGCGATATGATAGCCATGTTCAAATATATAAAAGGATGTCATATAGAGGAGGGAGAAAGGTTGTTTTCTGCTGCTCCAGAGAAGCGGACACGGAGCAATGGATTCAAACTACAAGAAAGAAGATTCCACCTAAACATTAGAAAGAACTTCCTGACAGTAAGAGCTGTTCGACAGTGGAATTTGCTGCCAAGGAGTGTGGCGGAGTCTCCTTCTTTGGAGGGCTTTAAGCAGAGGCTTGACAGCCATCTGTCAAGAATGCTTTGATGGTGTTCCTGCTTGGCAGGGGGTTGGACTGGATGGCCCTTGTGGTCTCTTCCAACTCTACGATTCTATGATTCATTAAATTATAATTGTACAACCTGAATTTGCCCATATGAAAGAGCTCATAGTTTCAGACTATAAATAGGCATGCGCTCCTACAAAGGAATCTTCCTTAACCTGGTTCTCTTTGGAACCCCCTATTCTCTTCCCCCCACTAAACTGAGTTCGAGGGAAGTAGTTCAGCAGAATTAGCTACCTTCCAGAAGAAGCTGATGGGAAGGAAGTTGGACCAGGACGTTGACTCACACAGAGAGGCAATGGAGCACCCACCTCTTCAGAACCCACCTCTGGGGCTCAAAGGAGCCTTAAAATGAGTCCACTTGTTGAAACAGGGTGTGTGGGGTGTTAGGGGAGGGTTCGTACCTCTGCTGGGGGACATGCCATGCTCCTTTTGGGGTAGTTTGTCCACCTTTCTTCCCCAGCCTGCACTCAGCTCTCACCTGTGGCTCCTAGAAGCTGTTGGCATGCCAGGTGAGGGTAGTTGATGGGTCTCAAACCTTTGGCGAGTTAGGGACTTCCCCTACATAGGAAGACAGGCTCTGACAGATTGAGCAGACAAGACCAAGACTGGGACCAACAGCCAAGAAGGTGGGAAGTGAGGGACAGATGGAGCTTGTCAATCTGGAAAGGGAGCCCATTTAGAAGAAGGAAACTCTGGTCCTAAACATCTGCTGCCTTGAGAGATATATTCAGAAGAAGGAAAGGCTAAGGAGTAAACTATGTGGGGATGTTGTGGGTAGCAGGAGAGGCTATATTGATTAAATATTATCCTTCCTAACTCACGCTAGTGAGTTTATTCATACAGCAGAGTTGTTGTTGTTTAGTCGTTTAGTCGTGTCCGACTCTTCATGACCCCATGGACCAGAGCATGCCAGGCACTCCTGTCTTCTACTGCTTCCCGCAGTTTGGTCAAACTCATGTGAGTAGCTACAGCAGAGTACATTCCCCCTTTTAAACAGCAGGAAGCTGGTTGCAGATTCGTTAGAATCCCTTAAGTTCTATTATTCCTGGTAAGACCCCTTTGATTCCCGCCTAAAGAATAAAGATACAACAGTCTTGTTCATAACTAACCTTAAGAAGTTTACTCACATTCAGTTCACAGTTGGATCCCTGAAGGCAGGCTTTAGCTTAGAGTTACAGAAGAGGGTTTGAGTTCATCCCATATGGGAACTCATCCCACATGCGGCTGGCTGAGAGCCAGCAGTGCAGTCCAAGAGAAGAAAAGGCATCAAAAGAGAGAAAGCATCAAAAAGAGAGAGATGGCTGCGTGACTGGACCTTTTGTGGGGTCTGGAAGGGTCATACCCACCTACCTGGTCACATGTAAAGGAAGGATACTCCCAGCCCACTTTATCTCCCAGCCACTTTTACTCTGCATGCAAGCAGGAGGTGGGACTAGATGGGGGTTCCTCCCGAGTCCAACTCTATAATTCAATGAATTGGTGGTGCTGGAATTGGGTCAACCATAGAATCATAGAATCATAGAGTTGGAAGAGACCGCAAGGGCCATCCAGTCCAACTCCCTGCCAAGCAGGAAACACCATCAAAGCATTCCTGACAGGTGGCTGTCAAGCCTCTGCTTAAAGACCTCCAAAGAAGGAGACTCCACCACACTCCTTGGCAGCAAATTCCACTGTCGAACAGCTCTTACTGTCAGGAAGTTCTTCCTAATGTTTAGGTGGAATCTTCTTTCTTGTAGTTTAAATCCATTGCTCCGTGTCCGCTTCTCTGGAGCAGCAGAAAACAACCTTTCTCCCTCCTCTATATGACATCCTTTTATATATTTGAACATGGCCATCATATCACCCCTGAACCTTCTCTTCTCCAGGCTAAACATACCCAGCTCCCTAAGCCGTTCCTCATAAGGCATCGTTTCCAGGCCTTTGACCATTTTGGTTGCCCTCCTCTGGACACGTTCCATCTTGTCAGTATCCTTCTTGAACTGTGGTGCCCAGAACTGGACACAGTATTCCAGGTGAGGTCTGACCAGAGCGGAATACAGTGGTACTATTACTTCCCTTGATCTAGATGCTATACTCCTATGGATGCAGCCCAGAATTGCATTGGCTTTTTTAGCTGCTGCATCACACTGTTGACTCATGTCAAGTTTGTGGTCTACCAAGACTCCTAGATCCTTTTCACTTGTTTTTTTTTTTTTTTAATAATTTTTATTGATTTTTCAATATTGTCTGGCCCCGATTCAGGCCAGCTCACTTGTATTACAATCATTGTCAGGCTTCCTCTCGCCCACTCCATTATTTTCCATCTGATAGCATTTAACAATTTTTAACAGGTTTCTAATTTCATAATCAAATAATTATTTTCCTAAAATCAATCTTCAATCTTTAAACATCCCATATCTTAAATCACTTATATATCTTCATCTACATCCCTCTTGCCTCCCCCGGTCCCCGGGTAAGCAGCTATTATTTGCATTATTCACTACTTGTCATACTTATCATCTTAAACATAAAAATACTTATCATTCACTTATATATCATAATCTTTAAACAGTCCCTGGCGTGTCCATAAGTCAAAACCATAAATCCACAAGTCAGGCCCTACTTTGACAGTTCTTATCCTATTCCTGCTGGTGGAGAGGCCCAAAACCAACATGAGTCCTGCATTGCATCCTCCAAACAGGCCTTTTCCAAAAACTGTGTCCTGCCTTCCCAATTCATGTTCAGTTCGTCTCGGCTTCCCTTCGGCTGCTTGTCAGTAGATGTCAATGTGCTGTTTTTTCTTATGATTCTTCTCTTGCTTCTTGGGGTGGCAGCACATTTTCTCTTCCGGTTGTAGAATCTTTTCCTGCAGCTGATGTTTGGCAAAATAATCTTTCGTTGTCTAGCCTTGACGGATCCTGTCACTTCCTTAGTTATTTGTTCATCTGGTTCAGCAGGCACAGTGTTTGGGTTTGGCCTTATCTCATCCGCAGTCTTTCCCATCGCATTCCTCTCTCTCAGTTCCGCAATGTATTCCTGCATCTTCTCCAGCACCGTTTGCCAAGTAATATCCGGTTTCATCGCCATTTTCTTTGATCACAGTTTTTATACTTTTAAAACTTTAAAAACTTTTTCCAACTTTTTGTTCTTATAACACTTCACAAACTTTTCAGCTTAAAAGAAATCCACAGATCTATCACAGTTCCTTCTGCTTCCCTCAGGACCAGGGGAGGCTCAAGGGTTAATTTAAAGCCATATAACAAAAAAGTCAATTCATTCCTTTTCAATGCAACTGTATCTATTTCCTGCTTCACTGTAACAATGGAAAGGAACGGACCTCCGTGTTTTCGTTCCAATCCAGTCCAAATCCAGTCCAAATTCAATCCAACTGCATTTTACTCACGATTCCAAATTGCAGGTCTTGGAGAAATCGGCGCGCTCGGAAGAGTCGGTCTCGCAGCTTCGCCCGACGGGGAGTTTGCGGACCCTGAGGCTCCGCCGCCCGCTCACGCTCGGGAACCCTTGCTGCGGTCTCCCGGGGAGCAGGTTCGGCGTCCGAGCCGGTGCGGGTCCATTAGACCCCAGGACGCCCTTCCCGGGGGTTTTGGGGGTCGCGGCGCTGGCGCGATGCCCCCTTTTCCCAGTCGGACGGGGGAATGTCATGGAGCGACATGTCCCCCCGACCTTCTCCTCCGGCACGTCGACCGACTTGTAACCAAAAGGTTACAGGACACAGGTAGGAAGCAGACCAGTAGCTTTGGCATTGATGCCTATTCAACAGTAGCCTGAGTCTCACTGGTGGTTTCCGATCCATTCTTTGAGAAACTCTGCTTTAGTAGAAGCAGTAATGCTCAAGACAGATATATGGTATCAACAATAAAGCTTAATGAATATATGTATATATGTAATGAAATATACGTCTCACCCTCCACCCCGAATTTTGCAAAATGTGTTTTATGAGCGTAGGAGTTCCCATCTAACTGTCTCCATTCTAATGAGATCTTTCGCGGCAGAGTTAAGGCTGGAATCATGAAAATGAAGTGAGAGCCAGGAGAAAGCTTTTGAATTGGCGCTGGCTCGCTCCATCGCTCAAGAACACTCCTGCCTTAAATTGACAGCTGTTCGGTCCACCTTAATGGCTCTGCTGCAACACCTTGTAACGAGAAAAATGTAACTTCCTGCACTTTATCCGAAGTGCGAACATTATGCCAGAAGCATGAAAAAGGCCTTGAGATCCGTGGTCAGAGACAGCCACTTTGCCATCACTTCCATGTGAGAGAACATATTTCTTTCTTTCTTTCTTTCTTTCTTTCTTTCTTTCTTTCTTTCTTTCTTTCTTTCTCTCTCTCTCTCTCTCTCTCTCTTTCTTCTCTTCTCTTCTCTTCTCTTCTCTTCTCTTCTCTTTCACTAACAGAAAGCAGAGACTAAAATGGTTCTTCTTTTGAGCCGGATCAGAAGTCTAGTGATTTACCTCAGTGTTTGGATGATGGGGGCAGAGATGCTCCTTCAGGTATACAGGGCAGAGGCCATTTAGGGATTTAAAGGTCAGCACCAACACTTTGAATTGTGCTCGGAAACGTACTGGGAGTGAATGTAGATGAGCACTGCCTGGTTGCCTTTAGAGAGCCAGCTGTACAATAGTCTAGAGAGATGAGCATTTATTGTTCAGTTGATCCCATTTAAAGCTAATTTTCCCCACATGTTTATGCATTGCATTTCCCCTAATAGAATGCATTATCACCTGCGATTTTCACTAATGTAATCCTTTTTCATATATACTTTACCTTAGCATATGAATTTTCGCAAGCACTGCCTAGCTGGAGAATTGCATTGCAAAAATTTGGAGTGAATTCGGAAGAATGGCTGTGTTTTGGTTTGCATATTGCTTTGGAAACTGCGGATTAGGTAGAGTTGCTTTTCAATGCAAACTGAATTGAATTCCACCCCCCCAATCCCTAGGCATTTGTGGGTGTCCTTTCTTTCATTTTACAAAACATCTCCCCAGCATTCTGAGCGATGCAGCCTTCCTGTTAGGCTCTCTCCTCCGCTCAGTTTTTACCTTTCCTCTATTTATTATTTGTTTATCTACTTCATTTCTATCCCACCTGATTCTCCCCTTCCACATTTAATCCTCACAACAGCCCTGTGAGGTAGGTTAGGCTGAGAGGCAGTGACTGGAACCCCAGGTCACATCCAGTACAGTAGACGCTCGGGTTGCGAACGCGATCCGTGCGGGAGGCGCATTCGCAACCCGCAGCGTTCGCAACCCGCGCTGCTGTGTCTGCGCACATGTGTCACGCAATTTGGCGCTTCTGTGATTTAGCGCTTCTGCGCATGCATGAGCGCTGAAACCCGGAAGTAACCCGTTCCATTACTTCCGGGTTTGGCATGGTGCGCAACCCAAATTTGCGCAACCTAAAGCGGCCGTAACCCGAGGTATGACTGTAATCTTCATGGCTGAGTAGGGATTTGAACCCCAGTCTCCCAAATCCTAATCCCACACTCTAACCATTCCACCACACTCCTGGGTTCCTGGGCTAAATATTTGACCTTTGTGGTCAGAACAACCTCTAACCAACCTTTTCATAACAACCAAACATCACCCAAAATTTTAGGGCAGTTTCATGTCTCCACCACATTTCTCTTTGGGGATATTCACATCGCAGATTTAAACTGATTCAACAGCCATAGCTTCTCTGTGTTTTGCAATGTAGACAGTCCCTTTGGTACTGAATTCTGGGAGGTAAGAAGCTGTTCCCTCAACCACTAAAAACAATTTGCTTCCAAGCATCTGGTAGGCATCTTTGCCGGTCTGTGGGCCACCAGACATATGCCATGACAACTGTTTTTCTGCCTGAAGTTGTTGTGAAGGATGGCTCCCACCTGAAAGAGTGTGTGAATTCGGCTTGGCAACGAGACAGCTGGAATCCTGGAGGGGCAGATAACAGATGAAGAGAAGTCATCCACCTGCCTCTGTTAATTTGCCTAGAGGAATTTCTTCTTGATCGCACAGTAAAATATGCACACTTCTACCTACGAAAACAATTGCTTATATTAACTCAATAGTTCTCAACCTTTCATCTACTACTGCCTGATGGAGATGGATACAGGGTTAAATCCGTAAATTAAAATGTAAACCTCCTGTCCCACTTCTGTTGGAGAAATATGAGAGTAAACAGGCTGTGAAGGCCTTTTAGCAGAGTAAAAACACTTGCACACTTTTGCAGCTTAAAGGAAGCTAGGAATGAGGAAATTACACCTTTTTATCCCTGTTTATTTGCGGTCTTTGTCCCTGTTGCTAAGAATGAACCACACGTTTTAGTAAAATAAGCAAAAATGGTTTACTTACATTTCAATGCAGGCGGCAAATACCTCAAATTGGCGGTAAATACCTCAAATACTTCTTAGTTACAAATTAGAAAACTAGTTTCCAAAATGGAGTCTGGGCTCTGTGTGAAGCCAGGCATCTATGTCTGCTCACATTACTGGCTTGAAAGAAGAGAGAGAGAGAGAGCTCAGACAGATAGGAAGTACATAAGATTATCTCCTTTGTTAGAAATCACCACCAAAGCCCCTTCTATATTGATTCAGGAGCTCTATGATGCGCAGCCCCTCATGTGCCTGTCTGGCAATCATGCATTGGTGATTTTGACTGGAAAGGCCTACCAAGAATATAACGGTATTATCAAATCTGCGCAAACTCCCAGCAAACAAAGGGAAGATGTCAAAAACCAGCATCCCAGGCAAGGCAACTGAGATGGAGGGATGGAGATGGAGGGGAAAGATGGAAGAGGAAGTGTTGGTTCTAGAATCCCTAAGCGTCACATTGACAGTGCCGGACTAGGACTGAGGTGATCCATGTTTCATTTACCGTGTTTCTCCTAAAATAAGCCGTAGCCATAAAATAAGCCGTAGCAGGATTTCTACGCATTTGTGAAATATAAGCCATACCCTGAAAATAAGCCATACCCCGAAAATAAGACATAGTGACGCGGTGCCTCTCCCTTAAGACGGCCTGGATAGGCGTGGCTATGCAGTGTACCGACGCAGAGTGGTTAAAATAAGACATCCCCCGAAAACAAGCCATACTGTGGTTTTTTGAGGGGGGAAAAAAGACGGTGTCTTATTTTAGGAGAAACACGGTAATCCCCACTGACTCAGCCATGGATCTCACTAGAGTGAGCTTAAATGGTTTCATACTATTATCCCTTATTTTTGCTATCCTTTCCCTATAAGAAGACCTATTCAAGAACCTTTCACAGCGACTCCTGCACTGCAGGGGTTTGGACTAAATGATGCTTGGGTTTACCAGTACCTACCAACTCTACCATGGCCCTAAGTGTTCTTCACCTCTTTGCTCATCAATTCTTCTCCCTCCCTCCATTGCTGCACAATTTCTCCCTCCCCATCTTGATTTTTAGCTTCATTCTCTTTCCCCCCTCCCCCCCCCGATTCCTTCCCTCTCCTTCTGTTTCGAGTCTTCAATAATAACACAGAAAGAAACCTTCCTCCTACGGGGCTCTAATCCGCTGTAAGGCTCTTAACCCAGACACCATGAAGAAGATCCTTGAAGCTTGGAGAAACGGTATGCTGTTTTCATCCTGGATTTACCTAAACATGCTTAACTGGATAAAAGTCTCTAAAAAACAAAGCAGGATTAAGGTTTAAGCTTCTTGCTCACCCTACAAGGAAACGTCCAGGGGTCTCTTCCTCTCCATTTTCTTCAGGGGAAAGGGGGATATAGAAATGCAGACGTCATCCCTCTTGGGCCGTGTCAGTGGGGAACTAAACAGGCCTAAGTCATACTGGATTTAGCATCAAATCCCACTGTTTGGGTCAACTGTACTGGATGAAATCCGTCATGGTGGAAACGAGGGTGGGAAATGGTGGAGCTTGTCAATTCTCCCTGTGTCCTGCAGCAGATTGCATTCACAAACCGAGTTAGGCTCCAAGCCAAAGTAAAATTAAATGCAATTACCAAGCTAACAAACTAATATATGCTAACTTTGGAGCCTCCAAGTCCAGAGGGAGCAAAATGAAATAAGGCTTATTGAAAATAATAATAAAATATTCCGAGGGTATACAAGAAAGAAGGGAAAGAGGCTGGAGTTGAGCAGAAAACTCTCCATAGAGAACTTTCACCCCTCAAACCAGGGTGATGAAGCTGTCTCAGCAAATTCTGGGGAGCAGGAGGGCCAAACATGGGCAGGAAAGCTGGCCCAAAATATCTCCCCATCTCCAACTAGGAAGGTGAAATGGGTGGGAATTTTCAGGCTAGCCCTAGCTGTTCTCTTCATGTGCTTCTGGTGCGCTTCTCAGGTGCATCTTGTCTACCATGGATGGATTTTGGACTAGATGGACATCTAGATTTGGGCAGGGCTGTGGCTCAGTTGCATGCAGGAGGTCCCAAATTCAATTCCTGGCATCTCCAGGCAGGACTGAGAACATCCCATGCCTGGAACCCTGGGGAGTCACTGGGCCCGATGGTCTGACTCAGTAGAAAGCAGCTTCCTATGTTCATCAGGGACCCAGGTGGTGCTGTGGGTTAAACCACTGAGCTTAGGGCTTGCTGATCAGAAGGTCGGTGGTTCGAATCCCCGTGACAGGGTGAGCTCCCGTTGCTCGGTCCCAGCTCCTGCCAACCTAGCAGTTCGAAAGCACGTCAAAGTGCGGGAAGGTAAACGGCGTTTCCGTGCGCTGCTCTGGTTCGCCAGAAGCGACTTTGTCATGCTGGCCACATGACCTGGAAGCTGTACGCCGGCTCTCGGCCAATAAAGCGAGATGAGCGCCGCAACCCCAGAGTCGGTCACGACTGGACCTAATGGCCAGGGGTCCCTTTACCTTTACCTTTATGTTCATCAGACTACAGGGCTTGCTTTTCAATCTGATGGTCTCCTCTGTTTGTCCAGTGTGGAAACTGGCTATGTTCTACCTCCACTGCAGAGGCAATATGCCATTGAATACCAGTTGAGGAGAGTTGCTGTTGCACTCAGGTTCTCCTATCAGCTTCCCACTGGGGCATTTGGTAATAGTAATAATAATAATAATAATAATAATAATAATAATAATAATAATAATAATAATTTATTTATACCCAGCCACTCTGGTTTCCCCAGCCACTCTGGGCGGCTTCCAACAAAATATTAAAATACAGTAGTCCATCAAACATTTAAAACTTCCCTAAACAGGGCCGCCTTCAGTCGTCTTTTAAAAGTAAAATAGTTGCTTATTGCCTTGACATCTGCTGGGAGGGTGTTCCATAGGGTGGGTGCCACCACCGAGAAGGCCCTCTGCCTGATTCCCTGTAACCTCACTTCTCGCATTGAGGGAACCGCCAGAAGGCCCTCGGTGCTGGATCTCAGTGTCCGGGCTGGACAATGGGGTGGAGACGCTCCTTCAGGTATACTGGACTGAGGCCGTTTAGGGCTTTAAAGGTCAGCACCAACACTTTGAATTGTGCTTGGAAACGTGGTTGGCCACTGTGCGAACAGGATGCTGGACTAGATGGGCCATTGCCCTGATCCAACAAGATCTTCCCACATTCTTAGGAGAGGAGATTCAATGTGCTGTAGTGAGTAGAGTGTTGGAATAGGGTCTGGGAGACCAGGGTTCAAATCCTCACTCGGCCATGAAACTCTTTGGGTGAGTGACCTTGGGCCTCTCATTGCCTTTTAGCCTAATCTACCTCACAAAATTGTTGTGGGAACTAAACGAGGAAGGGTTAGATCTGCGTATACCATCTTGAGCTCCTTGGAGAAAAAGATGCAATATAAACGCAATAGACGCATAGACAGGCGCACAGACTGGATGGACCACCAGTCCCGTCTGACAAGGTGATTCATATGTCTTGATGCAAGTTGGCAACGGCACAAATTGTTCCTTTCATGCTGCTTTTGTAAGCTAGACGACAACCAGCCTGAACTGAACCTCACGCTGGAGGTTGTGCTGCCTCAATGGATGAGCATATTATGTTCCTGCTTGATGTTATCATCTTAAACATGGAAACACGGGCGCTACAGAAGCCACAGCTGATGGGTCAGCATGTGGGTAATTAAACAAACGACCTGTCCAGCTGGGGGAGGGGGCAATAGCATGACAAGTAGCCCCCCTGCGATAGGAGGAGGGATAGATGACAGCGGAGTTGTGTTTGCTTCCATCCGGGTGCAATTAATGCCATTAAACTCGGGCGATGTTCTCGGATTCTGGAGATAACGTGATGTGACAGGTAGGCTTGTTTGACGCCACGGAAGATGCCACAGCTGGTGGGCAAATGAGACGAAACAGCAGTCCTGTGTTTGTTCTGGTTAATTAAAATGCTTACGCATTTTGTGGCTTATGCCCTACTTATCTCATCCTAGATTCACTCAATCCGTGGATGGTAGCAGTTTCATAAAACCATAATATTAACAGGCACGGTGTATGCGAGGGTGGAGTAAAGTCCTATCCAGACTCAGTATGAACATCACAATCTTCTGGTGTGCTTCCCTTCTGGTTGCTCACAGGTGTGGGCAGAGCATTAGACTGACTTTGCGCCTGAGCTACCCTTGTATTGATGGTCTGCTTATCTTTAGTCACAGTTACAAGCAAACCCCGAGGAATCAGCATGTTCTATCCCAGGCATGGCCAAACTTAGCCTTCCAGCTGTTTTGGGACTACAATTCCCACCATCCCTGACCACTGGTCCTGTTAGCTAGGGATGATGGGAGCTGTAGTCCCAAAACAGCTGGAGGGCTAAGTTTGGCCATGCCTGTTCTATCCCCTTAGCAGCCCAAATGTCCTTTGCAATGCATTTATTATGAAGCAGCGGAGACTAGAAGCTTGAAGGTGCGGCAAAGCATTCTCCAAAGCACTGGTTGGAGAATTTGAGGACCCTGACTTCTTTATCACATGCATGTGGTTGGCATCTGTCCTTTTTGGGAGACAGTGGGAAGGCCTGCTGGGCCCACAGTGGCCAACCAGATGCCCCAATGGGAAGCCCTCAAGCAGGATCCGAGCACAAGAGTAACTCCCCCTTCCTGTGGTTTCCACCAACTGGGATTCAGAAGCATCGCTCCCTCCGACTGTGGAAGCAGGGCAGAGCCACCCTGCCTAGTAGCCATCGATAGCCCTCTCCTCCTCCATGAATTTGCCCAATCCTCTTTTAAAACCATCTAGGTTGGTGGCCATCACTTGCCTCCTGTGGCAGGGAGTTCCACAGCACAGTTTAACTATGTGCTACATCAAGAAGGACTCACTTCTCTCTTCTTAGCTGATCTATTTGCACCTTTCCCTGCTTGGACACCTTTCCCCAAATTCCAAACATCATGTGGATTTAGAGCCATAGAATCACAGAATTCCTCCATGAATTTGTCCAATCCTCTTTTAAAGCAATCCAGGTTGGTGGCCATGACTGCCTCCTGTAGGAGTGAATTCCATAGCTTAACCTTGAGGGCCGCCTCCCCCCGTATGAACCCGCCCAGACCCTGCAATAATAATCTGACGTCCTTCTTCAAGGTCTGGAGGGTGGCAACATGAGAACGGGGCCTTTTCTGCGGTGGCTCCCTGTTTGCGGAATGCTCTCCCCAAGGAGACTCACTGAGGCCTTCACTAAATATCCTTAGATGCCAGGTGAAAACGTTTCTCTTCAACCAGGCCTTTGGCTGATTAACGTTCTAAAGGTAAAGGGACCCCTGACCATTAGGTCCAGTCGCGGACGACTCTGGGGTTGCGGCGCTCATCTCACATTATTGGCCGAGGGAGCCGGCGTACAGCTTCCGGGTCATGTGGCCAGCATGACTAAGCCGCTTCTAGCAAACCAGAGCAGTGCATGGAAAAGCCATTTACCTTCCCGCCGGAGCGGTACCTATTTATCTACTTGCACTGCATGCTTTCGAACTGCTACCGGTAGGTTGGCAGGAGCAGGGACCGAGCAACGGGAGTTCACCCCATCACGGGGATTTGAACCAGTGACCTTCCAATCGACAAGCCCTAGACTCTGTGGTTTAACCCACAGCGCCACCCACGTCCCTGATTAGTGTTCTATGGCCTTTTAAATGAGCTTGTGGGAAGCGTGTGTGTTTATTGTTTTTGCTTTATTATGTATTTTGTGTTCTCATTTT